>BSWB01000001.1:35025000-36290000 GCA_033239125.1 Fagopyrum homotropicum | reverse complement strand
TGTGGTTCCGACTCAAGATCTCAAAGGATAACACGGACAAAGCTGAGATTTGCAACGGGAAGGTGTTTCTAAGGTGGGAATAGATTACCGGGTAAGTCTCACTACTCACTATCCCAAACCAAAGCTCCTATTACCGGGTAAGTCTCAAGGTATGAGGGAAAGGAACTATAACTCAAACAACCACACCACCCAAGGGAATAAAATCAACCTTCACCGGATAAGTCTCAGGCTAACTCACAAAGATGGGATGAAGGCACACTCAAACCCTAATAAAGGATAAACCTTTATTACCTACACTCATGATCTTAGGTAAACAAGCAAAGGAATCACCGGGTAAGTCTCATCCTAGGCTTGCATTGAACCAGGAAAGGTGTAATAGGGATAGGATTTGACAAACTTAAACTCTTAACTTCAGTTTCGGATCAGGAAAGGTTCACCTCGTTCAGTCAGATCCCACCCCGGCCGAGATGTTCTTCGACTGAACGAGGTGTTCTAGGGTTAAGGTTAAAGACTCGAGCTTTTAGGGTCCTGCTGGGATTAAGATCATTCTATCATCGTCTTTTCCACAACTTTCAGCCAACCACCCTAGAATCGCATAAGAAACTTAGCCAACAATCATCATGATTACAATAATCAATTTAATGGAAAGGGAATCAATATTCGAACAAGAAAACCTTAAGAAAAAGGTCTCAATAACTAAATCAAATATCAAACAACAAGCGTTCCTCAATCACAAATTAACAAAGACAATCAATCAAAAAGACAATCTAAGAAAGTCTTACAAACTCCTTCAAAAGCTAACTCCAAACTAGATTTCTTCCTTCCTTGATCTTCAATCTTCAATACTTCCTTCAAAACTTCCAGAAAATCCCTCAATTCCTGAATGCTCCAAGCATGTGATGATCCGAAGATGGCTGAATCGTAGAAAATCCAACCCTTTATATAGGAGAATTATCTTCTAAAGATAATAATATCTTAAAAGATAATTTCCTATAAAATATATCCATATCTCTAAAATAGATCTCCCAAAAAAATATCTTCCTTCCAGAAATCCAGCCCAAAAATATAAGATATCTTCTTTCCAAAATTAAAAGATCTCAGCCAAAAATATGGATCTCGCCGGCGGCAGGGTATTCGCCTCGGTCGGGACACTCCTCAAGATCACCTCGGTCGAGGTGGTACTATAGTTGACCGAGGTGAATCTCAACTGAATGTGAAATCTCTCGAATCTGGTCCAATGTCAATCTTCTTAATCATTTCCATGCTTCCCGAGGTCTTCTTATAGCTCTAGAATGTAGCTCAAATGACTCCTTAGCTCCTTAGCTGCATTTCGATGCAAAATGTGCCATTTTACCTACAATTACAACGAAACTAGGTATAGACCTTGACTCCCGTAAAGGTAGATGAAACAACAATATAATCACATAATATACATCCATACATGCAGATTATTGAAGATAAAACGTCTAAACTAGCCCCAAAATATAGACTATAATACATGCTATCACGTAGCATCCCGAGTCCCACGGATTTGGGGTGTTACAATAAGGTATCAGAGCCCTAGCTTGACAACAATGGCACTCGCAATCTTCTAAAGGCTGAATGAGGACTAAACAGAACCCACAAGAGTTTTGGTTTTTCGTTTTCAAAATCATGTGCATGAGTCGGGTTTGGGTTAGAATGGAATGTACGGGACAACCACTCCTTCCGCAGACCTCGGCAGCGTAGATTATTGGATTTGATATATGTATATGTATAGTTATATATATGTGGACTTAGGATATTTGTGGATTTGTATGAACATAGTTATGTGTATGTGGCCTTAGGATGTTGGACCTTATATGCCTTAGCTATGTATATGGACCATGATTTTATTACATTTCTATAGTTTATACCATACCGAGATCGTAAGTCACATATATTTACATAAATAAACGTCATTCGCTGTCACATGGCATGCACGAGAGCTACCGCATACGTAGGACCAGCAAGGGGTAGACCCCCTCTTCCTCCTACCGTTCTAAGACGGGGAAGAGTAGGGAGACCTCTAGGAGCAAGAGGTCGGGGACATATCCCCATTGCGGACCTGCCAGTTATGAATCCGCCAGCAGTTGAGGTTCCCATAGAGGACGTCATAGAGCGTATCATTCCCGAGGCGCAAAGTTCTCCATCTACAAGGACCGGTGGAGCATCTATTGGGGCTTCCGTGTTTAGAGACTATGTTCAGCTGGTCGAGGAGGTGTTTAGGACGGGAGCACCACCTCCCGCACCCCCTGCACCGGCCAGATCAGTTGAGGTCTCGCTGAGGGTGACTCAGGTCAAGGCTGCACTGGAGATAGTGGCACCAAAGATAGTTACTAAGGGTTCCAGGGCTAGGGTTGAGCCGAGGTCACCAAGACCAGATTCATGGTTGAAGGCTTTCAACCAGCATCATGTACCCTACTTCAACTAGAAGGTAAGGTTAGAGGTCGAGCACTGGATTTGGCACGTGGAGTCCGCCTTAGAGGCGATCCGTTTCTTGGAGGAGAGGCAGGTTGAGATAGTCCAGGCGCTATTCTGGGATCAGGCCCAATATTGGTAGAGGACATTTCGAGATAGGGTGACTAGGATGGATTAGATGTTGAGCCTCGTGAGGGAGAGTTTTTTCCCGACTTCACTGAGGAGGGATAGAGTGCAGGACTTCTTGGAGACGGGATTCGATGATGTCCAAGTTATTGAGGCTATTAGCCGGTTCCTTGAGGAGCTGACCTTGTTGGGTCCTATCATACCTCCAGCAAATCATCATGTTTATCTCTTTTCTCGGAGATTGAGGGAGTCCACCCGTACTTACCTTGCGGGATTCTGTTGTGACTCCCTGACAGAGTACCAAGACCGAGCTTCGGCATATGAGAGAGACTGAACGGGGTCTAGGAGAGTGGCACAGTCCAGAGGGCCGGAGAAGAGGCAAAGGACATTACCAGCTAGTTTAGGGGCAGGAGCCTCAAGGCAAGGACGTAGCCATAGTGAGGGATGTTCCGGTCCTCAATAGTCGATGCATGCATTTGATCGGGAACGTCAATGCTTCAGTTGTGGAGAGTACGGACACATTAGGACTACATGTAGGAGGCCACCCGTGACTTGTTTCACTTGTGGTCAGATAGGTCACCGAGCCGCTTTTGGCCGTCAGGGCAAGACACAGTCACAACAGGGATCTTCACCTGCTAGCTTGGCAGGAGGGGGTAGAGGCCGCCTCAGTTTCAAGCATAGGGTTCTCAACAAAGAGGCCAAGGTCAGGCTCGTTCATAAGGGTCAACCCAGGGACAAGGCTGAGGTAGGGGCCATTGTAACAACACCACTAATACCAGAGGAACACAGGCCAGGGTTTTCGAGTTGAGGAGTGTTGTTGATCCAGCGGCCCCATCAGCCACAGGTAATATTCAGATTCACGACTTTTCGGTCAGAGTATTATTTGATACGGGTGCTACGCAGTCTTTTATATCTGATGATTGTGTAGCTAGGTTGCCCTTAGTTACGATAGAGGAGAGACCCTTCATTATAGGGTTACCCGACGGGGGTAGGGTTAGTGGTACCCGAGAGGTACATGGTTGTCCCATTCGTTTGGAAAACCGTAATTGGTTATCCGACTTCTATGTCATGCACCTAGTGCATGAAGAAGTCATCCTAGGGATGGATTGGATGGACCGCCATCGATTCGTTTTGGACATCAGCCAGAGGACCGTAACGGTTACCATTGAGACGGGACACGAGGTGATTTTCTGAGATTGGGTCCTCGGAAAGGCCGGTACAGTCATTAGCGTGGTTCGAGCCGCGAGATTTATCGGGCAGGGATGCGAGGCCTTCTGGTGTTATGCCATGAAGGAGGAGGCGGGTCCGTCGCTGGAGGAGATTCTCATGGCATGCGAGTTTGAGGAAGTTTTCGGGAAGCCACCCGGACCAACATCATAGAGGAGTGTGGATTTTTCCATTGAGTTGGAGCCCGCACGAGGCTGATCTCCAAGGCTCTATACCGCATGACGCCAATCGAGATCCTGGAGCAGAAGAAGAAGCTCGAGGAGTTAGCCGAGAGGGGTTTCATACGCCCGAGCATTTCCCCTTGGGGTGCACCGGTCCTCTTCGTCAGGAAGGACAAATTTTTAAGGCTATGTATAGATTACTAGGAGTTGAACAAAGCCACCATCAAGAACAAGTACCCGTTATCGAGCATTGATGATCTACTATACCAGATGTTGGGAGCCTCGGTGTTTTCACGTATCGATTTGAGGTCGGGATATGACCAGCTGAGGGTGAGAGAGGAGGACGTGCCAAAGACGGCATTCCAGACGAGATACGGCCATTATGAGTTTGTCGTGATGCCATTCGGGCTCACGAATGCACCCCCCCGTCTTCATAGAGTTGATGAACGACATCTTCATCGACTTCTTGGACTAGTTCGTGGTAGTGTTTATCGATGACATCTTAGTTTACTCTCGGAGTAGGGAGGAGCATGCAGGACACTTGAGGACGGTGCTTCGAGTCCTTCAGGATAGAGAGCTTTACGCTAATCTCTCTAAGTGCGAGTTCTTGATGACCGAGGTGGCATTCCTTGGTCATATAGTTTCCGCCGAGGGTGTCATGGTCGACCCGGCGAAGATAGAGTCCGTTTCTTCATGTCTGCCTCCTAGGACGGTCAACGTGGTGCGTAATTTCTTGGGTTGGGTGGGTTACTACTGCCGGTTTGTTGAGGGCTTCTCAGTGATTGCACGGCTACTCACTTCCTTGTTGAGGAAGTCTACCAGGTTCATTTGGTCCGAGACATGTCAACACAACTTCGAGGAGCTGAAGAGGAGGTTGACCTCCGCTCCCGTATTAGCCCAACCTAAGGACGTAGAGGATTTTGTAGTGTATAGTGACGCCTCCTAGCTAGGCTTGGGGTGCGTTTTGATGCAGCGGAGTAGGGTTATTGCGTACGTGTCTCCCCAAATCGGGACTATACCGGAAATCCTTTTTATCCAAACACTAATTGGTCGTGTATTAGAAGACGTAAGACTGGATTACCTGAGATGCTTGTGCCCATAAGAAATCAGCTGAAGACGCACGACGAGAATTACCCTACCCATGATCTTGAGCTAGCGGCAGTGATTCATGCCTTGAAGATCTGGCAACATTACTTGTACTGGGCCACATGCTAGATCTTCACAGACCATAAGAGTCTGAAGTATATATTCACCTAGTGGGAGTTGAATAACCGACAGAGGAGATGATTAGAGTTGATTAAGGATTTTGACTTGGTGATTTTGTACCATCTAGGGAAGGCGAACGTAGTCGCTGATACTTTGAGTAGGAGGACGCCTCGAGAGGAGGCGATAGCTTGGCTTGCGGTCCAACCTCAGTTGCAGCGGGATTTGATGGAGTTAGAGATGGATATCCGGTTTCCTGATACGGATGGTCGTTTATCCAAGTTAGAGATGTTACATGACCTGTACGGAGAGATCCGGCTGAAGCAGGAGGGTTGTCCCAGTTTGATGAGGATCCGGGACAGGATATCCGGTTTCCTGATAGGAAGTGTAGACCTTTCAAGTTTAGGGTAGGAGCTCAGTTTTGGTTGAGGGTATCACCGACGTGGGGCATCAAGCGATTCAACATTAAGGGGAAGTTAAGCCCTTGAAATGTCGGTCCATTCGAGATTTTGGAAAGAATGGGTGAGGTGGCGTACAGGTTAGCATTGCAACCAAGGTTGGAGGGTATTCACCCGGTGTTTCATGTATCTGAGAATTACATACACGACCCGAGGCACATCATTAGCCATAAGGACCTAGTGGTTGAGCCAAACCGCAAGGACCTAGTGGTTGAGCCAAACCACAAGGACCTAGTGGTTGCTAACCTGTACGCCACCTCACCCATTCTTTCCTATCAGGAGTCAACCTCTCTCTCTATATATATATATATGAGAGAGGTTGACTCCCATGTAAACAGCTTTTAACATGTACAATGAGAATAAATTGTATCCGTTAGATCGTTAAATAGATGACTAAGATTAGGCGATTAAAGGAAAAAAAAATCGTGTTATTAATGGCAGAAATATTCGCCGGACCTGATTCTATATATTCGGCGGTATGGTCACATATATTCGGCGGTATAGTTACGTATATTCGGTGTTTACACGTTCACACGATAAGAGTTGTTTACATATGAGTCAGGATCTATATATATATAATTATTTTGGATTAACAACCTTCTACCTTCATAGTTCATTCATCTATCGGTTCGTCAATCCCACACACAGCGACCTCACTTCTCTCTTAGACTAAACTCTAGCCCTCACTTTTCATCTCGGTACAAGATCCTCAGTTCTCACACTCTCACCCGCACTTAGCGACGCCAATAACTAGTCATCCCTTCTCCTTGAAGTCTCCTCAGCCCTCGATCTCCCCACCGAGCAACCTTCACTCTCCTTGACGTCTCTCGGATCCTCCAAATTGTTTCAGCTTCACTCCATAGTATGTTCTATGAGCTACCCTTCAAATTTCTAGTGTCTATATATACTCAAATTGTCTACATAAAATAGAAAAATTGTCTTACAATAAAAACAATCGAAGTGATTATCTGATGGATTATCTGATGGATGTTGCATTAAGAAAATTTTTGGTACAATTTGAAAGTAAAGAAGAAAGGGTTGTCAAAGCGGAAGAGTGAATTCGGGTACACAGAGGGCATCCCGGCCCGACTTGAAGGACAGGTACGAATATGCTCTGAAGCCCGGAACCCGGGTTTAGCCTGGATCCAGTCCGGACATCCGCACAATAATTTTGAAAAAGCTCGGTCCGGATCTGGCCCGAACCCGAATAGTATCAGCTCTAGTTGTCATAATCATTACATATATTAACAAGAAACTTATATTTAATACATTAACTCATATATAATCTATAACACGGTTAAAAAACTCGGACTTAAAAAACATAGTTATAACATGTAATATGCACAGTGAACCACAATTTTAGTTTTGTAGAATTAAAGTAGAAAATCAAAATGTTATATGAACCAAAAGTTATCTATATAGTTATTGTAAAATTCAATTTTCGCGACCCTTATGTAACCTTTTAAAAAGTCCATTCTAAAAGTTATTTTTATTTTTTTTAAATAACATGATATATACGGATATTCGGATTCCTAAAAAATTATGATCCGTTCCCGTTCTGATTGTCTGGACAAACTCACGGATCGGACTCGGACCATATCAAAAAGGGTATCTTAAATCTCAGTTTATAAAATCGGATCAATGGATTTTCTAGACTGGATCACCGGATAAGATTGATTTCACCTAACCTACATGTGGTACGAACGGAGTTAATTTTTTTTCAAAAATGGCATTAAGTGTGTTTAACTAAAATCTTCTAACAAATTTGAACCACTGACATCTCACACCCCTCAAATGGTTCGCCTTGAAACATGCAAAAAAAGAATCACCAAAATTAGCATTGCGACAATCACTTCCATGATATCCATCAACAAAATTGGCCCCTCCTTTTATCCTTCTCAATCCGTGTCAACAAAAACAAATCGATCATTGATCATTTGTTCAATTTGTTTCCTCCGACAAAAAAAATATAATCAATTTTGGTGTTAATTGTCATCATCTCATTCGCTACTTGAAGCCTCCTTGTAGCTTACCATGGAGGTCAAGTTGAATCATGACATGAAAGCATATTTGGCTTGACTATACAGACTTTGAAGATACATCATCAGGAAACCTTGAGTGGATTAATCTAAGAAAGACAAAATTCTTTCTCCGGAAGAAGAGGAGGTTGAGGCGGTGCCAATAATGTCACCAGCCTCCGAGCAAACAAATAGAAGGACAATGCAAAACAATCTAGGGGGATCATCCTCCAATCCTGGCGGCGGGAGAGAACGAACATCATCTGGTAGATATGTCAGCCTATCGAAAGAAGACCTCGACGCCACCGGTTCGAGCAATTATGCCGCCTACAATAAGGTTACATGCCAAATGCCAAAGTGTTTGAGAAAGGTCATCTGTGATGATAAGGGCAACGAGCTCCAACCTTGTTCAGAATGCAGGTACGTATGCACACGACCCCCTCTCTATGGTCCGTCTATATCGGAGTTTGACAGTATGCTCTCCTATCATCTTATTGTTGCATGCAAAACAGGTTCAAGATCTGCAGAACCTGTTTTGAAGAAGCTCACAAGACCACCGGCCTCTGCCCCGGATGCAAGGTCGAATACAGGCTGGGAGACTACGACGATGACTATGCAACCTTCAGCAAAATCCCATTGCAATCCCCAATGAAGGCAGAGGGTGACAAAAACAATGTGAAAAAGAGGAATCAAGGTGGAGAGTTAGAGATGCAACAAGGCAATGACAATCGCGGCTCAGCCTATTGGGCTCAAGAGGACGGAGATGGCGGTGGTGCTACGAGTGTTGACCCGGATGGGGATTTCCAGCCTCTTAGTAATGTAGAGCCTATTCCTAAGGAAATCCTCACGCCTTATAGGTTAACATTTTAAAATCAATTAACCTAATTTGTTTTTAAATGCATGATAATCACAGATTCATTTGTTTTGTAGGATATTAATCGTGTGTCGGTTGATTGCTCTTTTTCTGTACTTGATATGGCGTTTGCAACACCCAAATGAAGATGCATTATGGTTGTGGTTCATGTCCATAATTTGTGAACTATGGTTTGCATTTTCTTGGATTCTTGATCAAATCCCAAAGATCCATCCGGTTAACCGTTCAACAAATTTGCAAGTGCTCCGAGATAAGTTCGAGAAGACATCCCCATCAAACCCCACGGGCCGATCAGACCTTCCGGGTCTTGATGTGTTTGTGTCGACAGCTGATCCCGACAAAGAGCCTCCTCTTGTCACCGCAAACACTATCTTATCCATCCTCGCAACGGATTATCCGGTCGACAAGCTGGCTTGCTACATATCCGACGATGGAGGGGCTTTGTTCAACTTTGAAGCAATGGCAGAAGCTTCGGGTTTTGCTGAGTTGTGGGTTCCGTTTTGTCGTAAACATGACATAGAGCCGAGGAATCCGGAGTCTTACTTCACACAAAAAGGAGACCCGACGAAGAATAAGAAGAGGTTAGATTTTGTCAAGGACCGAAGAAAGATTAAAAGAGAGTATGAAGAGTTCAAAGTGAGAATCAACGGGCTACCCGATTCAATTAGAAGGAGATCCGATGCCTTCAATGCACGAGAGGAGATGAAGGTAATAAAGAAAATCAAGGATAGCGGCAAGGACTTGAGTGAGCCTATTAAAGTCCAAAAGGCAACGTGGATGACCGACGGAACCCACTGGCCCGGTACATGGATGCCCTCCTCAAAGGACCATGCTAAAGGAGACCATGTCGGAATCCTTCAAGTGATGTTGAAGCCTGCAGTTGCCGATCCAATATATGGTAATGAAGAAGACAAGATCATAAACTTCTCTGATGTAGATGTGCGCCTTCCCATGTTTGTATACATGTCACGTGAGAAGAGGTCTGGTTATGATCATAACAAGAAAGCAGGAGCCATGAATTGCTTGGTGAGAGTGTCAGCCATTCTATCCAACGGTCCATTTATGCTCAATCTTGATTGTGATCACTATATCTACAACTGTAAGGCGATTCGCGAAGGGATGTGCTTTATGTTGGATAGAGGTGGCCAAGATATTTGCTACATCCAATTTCCTCAAAGGTTTGAGGGTATTGATCCATCGGATCGTTACGCAAATCGCAACAATGTGTTTTTTGATGGAAATATGCGGGCACTTGATGGTCTACAGGTAGAGTATACATGTATTGTGTTTATATGTATTGTGATTTGGAGTTTATATGCATTGTGGTTTAATCAATGCAGGGTCCAGTATACGTTGGCACGGGAACTATGTTTAGACGGTTCGCCTTGTACGGGTATGAACCTCCGAATATGGATGGCAGAAATGATTCGGAAGGTGTCGGATCTGAGGCGGAGGCACTGAAAGGGAATGAGGTTGGCCCTAATCTGGATGTTAATGAGTTACCTAGAAGGTTTGGAAACTCTAGTATGCTTTCGGAATCTGTAGCTGTGGCGGAGTTTCAAGGCCGTCCTCTTGCCGATCATCCTTCAGTCAAGTATGGACGTCCCCCCGGTATATTAAGAGCTCCTCGCCGCCCACTGAAGTCTGTTGTTATTTCTGAAGCTGTTTCCGTCATCTCTTGTTGGTAATTAAGATTCTTGTTAACTTTTTTTTCTTATATCTTTTCCGGGACAAAATGACGCATCTAGTGAGACATACATACAAGCCTACACTCCCCTCAAGTGTTAACTACTTGAAGTTAACACTTGACATATTTTTTTTTCTTGGGTCGAGCATCTCAATCTCTTTATAGCTTTCCCATAATTTTTTGACCAAAGGACATGGAGGGCACATGTCTAGCCACACATACAAGCTTTCCGGGTTTCATCCTAAAAACAATTGGGAATAGGAGGAGTAGCCATAATACTTATATATTAGCACAATTTCGAATTGTCAATGTGACACTTTTCACAATCTCAACACTCCACATTAAAAAACGGTACGTATTATTACCTAGTTTGAAATGCATGTCTAAGTAGTCATTCTTGGACGTACAGGTACGAGGACAAGACGGAGTGGGGTGGGCGAGTAGGATGGATCTACGGCTCGGTCACTGAAGACGTCGTCACAGGGTACCGTATGCATAACCGTGGATGGCGATCAGTCTACTGTGTGACTAAAAGAGATGCATTTCGTGGGTCTGCTCCCATCAATCTAACCGATAGGCTCCACCAAGTGCTCCGGTGGGCAACGGGTTCCGTCGAGATCTTCTTCTCTAGAAACAACGCGATTCTAGCCTCACGTAAACTCATGTTTCTCCAACGTCTTGCCTACTTGAACGTTGGCATCTACCCTTTTACCTCGTTATTCTTGATCATCTATTGTTTCCTCCCTGCTCTCTCCCTCTACTCGGGTCAATTCATTGTCTCCAACCTTAAAATCGCCTTTCTAGTCTACCTCCTCATAATGACTATATGCCTCGTTGCACTCGCGATCCTTGAGGTGAGATGGTCAGGGATTGAGCTAGAGGAGTGGTGGAGAAACGAGCAGTTTTGGCTCATCTCCGGAACCAGCGCCCACCTTGCAGCTGTTGTGCAAGGGTTACTCAAGGTCATTGCGGGGATTGAGATCTCCTTCACACTAACCTCCAAATCAGCTGGAGACGACGAAGACGACGTGTTTGCAGACCTATATCTAGTCAAGTGGACATCTCTCATGATTCCTCCTATAGTGATCGCCTTAGTGAACATAGTAGCAATTGTCTACGCATTCGTGACGACAGTTTACAGCGATAATCCCAAATGGAGCAAGTTTGTTGGCGGAGCCTTCTTCAGCTTGTGGGTGCTTTGTCACTTGGTTCCGTTTGCTAAAGGGTTGATGGGGAGGAGAGCAAAGACGCCTACTATCGTCTATGTTTGGTCTGGTCTCATAGCCATCACAATATCATTGCTTTACATCGCTATTAATACACCTGCTGGCGGTATTGCACCAGGTGGCATCGTACATTAAGGGCTTTGTCTTATATGTACAACACTAGCTAGTAGATGTGCCACATTTTGATCATCTTGAGTCTTTGTCGATGATGAATACAGACACCAAACCTCTACATCAGAATTGGCACTTTTGTAACTACGAAATTGCATAGAAAGGCAATTGTATATTTATTGCGTCATATAGCCTTAGCATGTAATTTGAAAGCACACAATGACTTATATTACAATATCAAACTGGTTAAATTATTTGATAGTTCTATGATACTATCGCCGGAGATGTAACAAATTTCTCTCTCGCCGGCGCGAGCTAGTTCCCTTGTTTCTACTGCCACTCTTCATATTTATCAACTTTTTTTGAGTTTAGGGTTTTGTTGTTGGAGTAATTGGGTTTGTATTGGAGATTAAAGAACTAATCACATTGTGAGGAGAGTTGGTACATAATAACGCAAATTTTAAGGTTGTACTCATTGTAGCATGTCATGTTCAATCAAATATGAAACAATTTGGTTTACTAGGTTTTTTCTAGTTTTGTGTTTAGTAAATGTACCCTGAGAGAAGAGTGTGTACAGTTTGAGAATAAATACAAAAGATTGGGGTATATTTACTTAATTGAAAGATTAAAAAATCTAGTTACTACTATAGTTTTTCAAAAAAGCCTAATTACCAAAATTGCCCTATTTTTTATGATATTTGTGTTAACATAAATTTTGAAATTTCTTCATGATTCGTCGCATAGACAAGTTTTTGTTTTTTATTTATAGATAACAATTTGGTGTTAAGAGTATTTGATTAATTCCTCAAAAATAGTTGCATTTTCGAGTTTTGTCCCCATTTTATTTAAGATGTCCTTATTTATGAAACTGAATTTTTAATTTACACTAGACAAAGTAATTGAAACTTTGGGAGGTGTAAATCGAATATCGTAAGTTTTAACAAAGTAAAACTTCACAAATAAAAAGATCTAGAACGATATGTTCAAGAACACAAATCACACAAAGATTTGTTTATGGGGTTCGGATCAAAGTCCCACTTCCCCAGTCTCAAGAAGATTCAACTCATTATCATGTCAAGAACAATACCAAACTTACAAGATATTACATAATTAAAGAGTTTGACAAAAATCCAAACAAATCAAAAGCATAGTAGAACATGTTAAGAGATACAATCACACGAGTCTAGAAGTCCCAAGACTTTCTTTGTGCCCACACCTAGTGGTTTGAACCAGTTCACGCTTTGTATCGAGGCTTTCGATCTCACTTTCGAATGTGGAGTTCTTTCAGAGAAGGAAGGGAGTAGAAGAGATGAAGAGAGGAACGACCGTGTATACCTTTTTAAATTTTTTGATGTAAATAATGAAGTGAAATCTCATTTAGGGCATTTTATAATGTGATTTTTCATTATAATGCTTGAATGCATCAATGTTCAAGATTTCATCTTCATGAGGAAAATTTATAGGTGTCATGATTATGGATAAAGGAATTGAACACCAAATAAGAAGTTGAATATTCAACATAACAAGAATGACTACTCTCTCAGTTGTTATGGGAATGAATGTTGTATTATGGTGTGTAGTTGTCGAATTGAATGTATGATTATGTGTAAACAAGAAAAAAAATTCAACATAACAAGAATAACTAAATTAAGACAATTAATGTTTGAATAAGATATTATACTACTACAAAGTCAACAAGTATGTCATACTTTTCTATCATCACAATTACGTTCTCTGTCATCCTTGCGGGCCTTACGATTTGTCTTCTTCCACCAAAACTCAAGAGAATATAGAAGTTTCCAGGATAATCTATTTTAGAAGGCATCCTGTTCATCAACATTGAACTTCACTCTTCGACCATCTCAATAGATCTTGCATTGTTGATAAGCTTATTGTTTGAGAGCATATCTTTTATCTACTTTGAAAACTTGGGTAGTTGTTCAGTGCATCTACAAGGGGAATCTCTACATAGAGCTTTTGCATCATTTTCAAGAACTTTCCGAAATTCTCATCTTACTTCTTCTTGTTATGAGATTGAGGAAAGTGAAGAGGAGATTTATAAATAGGAGGGAGAATGGTAGGTATCTCTTTTGTAACTGATTTCACCTCATTTTCTTTTTTGACTACTCTCTCAGTTGTTATGGGATTGAAAGTTTTTTTTGTTCCTTAAAGTAATAGCACAAACTCCCATCGGATTGTTCTCGGTTGTTCCAAGAAGTTTGCCTTGAGTCTTCTCCATTTGTTGATATAATTAGGCAACTTGATTCTCCAGAATTTTATGTTATTTGCTTGGGACATCAACAATGGTTTCCAATCTACTGAGATTAACTTCAAAAGCATTTTAACATTTCTTGATCTTTCTAAGTAGAATTTCTCAAAGCCTGTTAAGATTTCACAATCTGCATTAAAAGTTGCTCATAAGGTCATCTCCAATAACAAAGGGTTATAATAGACTTGAGGCTAAATTTTAACCCTGAAAAAATATATAATATTTATTATTAGTTGAATGGTCTCCAATAATAAAAGGGCTAATTTAGCCCTTTACTAATTAAATATTACAAGGGTTCACTTTTCTCTCTTCTTTTCCCAAAAAAAGGAAGCAAATGAGTTTAATATGGTGGTCTCACTTGAAGAGTTAAAGGGTGACCTTGAGAGTTATATTTAGCCCTTTGCACCACCCTTTAACCCCTTAACCCTTTAGCTTTTTTTATTGGAAACCATTTTATAATAAAGTAGGGCTAAAGGGGGCATATAACTCCCCTTATTGGAGATGGCCTAAGTAGCCTTAGATGGAGCAGGTGTGGGCTATCTTCGAGGAAAGTTCCCTCATGGTTCATATAGTTGTTGTAGATAAAAGTTTTGTTGCTACTAGTAGGTAGGATGAGGTCTATTGTACTTTCCACCTTGATTGTTATTATTGTAGGTGTACTCCTTGTGATGCGCCATATGGTGTTCGTTTCTACATTTGCTCATTGAATGCAGCACAATCCTTGATCTCATGTTCGGATCCCTTACAATATTGACATTTGTTATTAGTTTACACATTTGAAACCATGTGAACAAACGTACCTTGGTTTCCTTCAACCATCTTCATCAAGGCTCGAACATTTTCAACAAGCTTATCAATTATATCTTCATCTCTGATTTTATACACACCTCGTGTCTTTTTCCTCTTCTTGGAATACTTTCTTGTACGCTCAACAACTATTACTAGATAACCCCATATTTCATCTTCATTCATTCTAGTAAATCCATGGGAGTTAGCAATATCAACTAGATTCTTTATGGAACATCAAGACCACTATAAAAATTATGCAAGTAATGCACCTTTTGTGAAACGATGATAGAGGCATGAATATAATAATTCATTAAATCTTTCACAAGCAGAATGTACATTTTTACAATCTTTTATATCAAAATAGGATATATTATCCCTAATCTTAACAATCTTATAAGGAGAAAAATACTTACTAAGGAAGGTAGTAGTCAATTTATCCCAAGTAGTGAGCGTACCTTCAAGCTTGTTTTGAAGCCAAGTAGCAGCCTTACTAGTCAAAGAAAATATGAACGCCCTTATCCTCAAAGCATCGGCATGGTTTGGGGCAATATGTATTGGATCCATCCTAGCATCCAAAGTTTTTGGATGACATGCTCCTTCATCAACAAACATAACGGTGAGACTAGCAAACTCTTCCTCTTGATCCAACAACAGGAGAGGGGTCCTGTTATGGTGGTGGGTCAATCACACCTTGACCAACATTTCGTCCATTATCTCCGTCCATTTCTTGTCTCTTAGAATCTTTTCATTTAGTCATTTCCTTGTAAAGTGTACGTATGATAGCATGTTTTCATGCTATATTTATAAATGTATTTTTATGTAATTTCCCTTGTTTTGCATGGTTTAAGCATATAAATCTTAGCTCATTTTTTTTATGTAATTTTCCTTGTGTTTATAGGTGTTTTAGGTCTCAAATGGAGCTTAAATGAACACATTAATCATCTAACCATCTCAAGAATAAATCACCACTTCATCATCTACCTGATTGGAGCAAAGGAAGAAAGAAGGAAAGCAAGAACATTTACAAGAAGCCATTGGAGCAAAGGAAACCCAAAGTAGGGAGCATCGAGTGAAGCCTCACTCGGACTAAGAGGAAGGCAAAATTTGGACTAAGAAGACTTTAGAAAAGAGTTGTCAACGTAGGTCGAGCGAATATCATCAGTCGAGCTAAGAAGACTTCACCACTCGACCTAAGAAGACAAGTTGCTAGAAAGTTCAACGTAGTTGGAGTGGAGCATTGAGCTCGACCTAATAGTACTTGTTCGCTCAAGCTAAGAAGCCAGAATGCACAACGTGTCAACGACTCAACATACCTTGAGTTTCCAATATCACTTGAGGCAAAAAGCCGAAAAACTCGAAGTAAGAAGACGATGCACTCGAGCTAAGTGTACCAAAGTAAGTCGGTGGAGTACCCAAAACTGAGCAGGAACCCACTCGGCCTAAGAATACTTCTTCACTCACGGTAGCTACTCCAAGTTTCGTCCACTTTCCTAACTAACTACCTATGCAACTTGATCAAGTTCATTTCCTAGGGGGGGGGGGGACCATGTGTTTTTCGGCTATAAAAGGAAGCCTTAACTGATTGTAAAGGTACCAAGCAACAAAATCACATTTTCCTAGATACAATTACCTTTATTAGTGTAGGAACATCATTTGGGAACTTGTATTGGACAAATTTGGATTGAATCAAAGAAGAAGTGTTGGTGTTCTTCACAATTGCTTTTGCTAGATCTTATTCTCATCTTGATTTGGCCATTTTTTTGGATTGGTAAGTCCAAATTCCTACATTATTTTTCTTACATTCCTTATTTATTGTCTATTATGATATCATGACACTTGTTCGTATTGTTTCCATATTTATATTTTTCATGATGAGTGAGTAGTTACCTTGCTAGGTTTTGGGGTAAAAATCTCAAAATCATGCTAGACTAGTATTGTTCTTATGTTGTATTTATAATTTAGATTGTTCGCATATCACATTGTATATTTCCAAGCATGAATAAATGATTTGTGAGTTAATCATCTAAGTTGATACTAATAAGTAATACAAGGATGATTGTGCAATGTTGAGATGCTTATCATGCTAGATTAATTGTGCTTAGGGCCAAAAGGATACTAGCTGACATAAAGTCATATGTTGTGACAAAGCTCACCTAAATATCATGCTACCTTTGTCCAAATTATGATTATGTTAGATGGTATAAAGAAATTAAAAACATCATGTGATTCTTATATATTCTAAGGTAGTTATAATTGCAAACACGTGCAATGCATACTAGTTGACATAAAGGCCATATGTTGTGACAAGGCTTACCTAAATATCATGCTATCTTTGTACTTGTTACCTTCACATTTGCCTTCATTAAATGAACACAACATGTTTGAACATGCTACTAGCTATGGTTTTGGGAGTAATAGACCTAAACCTAGTGTTTTTCTCATACTTGATACTTGATATTGTAACTTGACTATTAGTTACCCAACACCCAAAGCATTTGATCACTTGATTACCTCTTTTTGTTTACTCTTACACACTTGAACCTTTTCTGTTGAACTTGAGACTTGTCAAGATATACATAGTCCCTTCGGATCTCGACCTTGATGCTATAATCATATATTAACATTGACAAGGCCGTATACTTGCGGTAATATGTGGTTTTTAATAGTCTATTCTACCCACATTAAGTTTTTGGCGCGCTTTCAGGGACTATTGATTGATTGACTTGTTTAAGAAGAGTTTCTTAGAAGTTTAAGTGTTTTTTGTAACTTTTTAATGCAGTTGTGTGTGTGACTTGTAGGTGATTCTTTTGTATTCCAGGAAGTGCCAACGATGAACTAGAATGTTTGATCCCAAACTTGAAAGGACTCTGAGAAAGCTAAGGAAGAAAAGAAAAGAAAGGATACTTATGGAGGATCAAGAAGGCGAAATTTAGAGGAACATGGCTCAAGCTAGAGAAAGAGAAAACTATAAAGGCAACTGATTATTGATCTTGAGGCTAGGGTGTTATCTCAAGAGGATGTTGTTAGAGATGCCATGTACAATGAGGAGATGGATAGAGAAATGTCTAGAAGAGGCAACAATGGGAGAGTCTATGGTCCAAGAACTCTTGGAGAGAGGATGGATCCGGCTAAGCATATACCACCACCCAGAGTTGTCTTTGACAATAATGCGCCTAAGAACTTTGAGTTGAAAAGTTCCTTGATTCAAATGGTGATGTAAAATCAGTTTGGAGGAGGACCATCCAAGAATCCACACCATCATCTAGCTACTTACGATAAGCTCTTTGAAACCATGAAGATGAGAGGAGTAGAGTCATCGCAGTTAAAGTTTAAAAGCATTTTTGCTTTCCTTGAGAGACAAGACAAAGCAATGATGTCAAAGTATCCCATTCGGAAGTGTCACATTATGGGAGGAGTTATCTCATGAGTTCCTCAACAAGTTTTTGCCACCAAATAGGATGAGGAGATGAGGAGAAAGATATCATCCTTCAGATGGAGTGTGGTGATAACTATACCAAAGTTGGAAGAAGTTTAGAGACTTGCTATTGGATTGCCCTCACCATGGAAAACTGAAGCTTGTGATATTGGAGATCTTTTACAAAGGCTTGGATGATGCAACCCGTGATAAGAATGAATCATTGTCCATGGTACATTTGTAGAGATGGGCGTTGAAGAGGCTTGGACATTCATAAAGAAGCAAGCCAAGCATTGTGAGAGATATTCTTCTCAAAAGAAGTTGTTCAAGGTGAGTGAAGGACTAACGAGAGATGCTAAGGTGAATGCATTGACTAACCAAATCAATGAGCTCAAGAAATTACTTGAAGAGAAGACCAAGAGAGATGTGGCAAGTGCTAAGGCCACCCCATGCCAATTTTTCTCAAGTGTTGACCGCACCATTTCTACTTGTGAGGGATACAACAGGAGCACTGAGGAGCTTAGGCTAAGGAAGGAGCAAGCTTGTTATGCCGTGAGAGGGTATGATAACCAAAGAGATCAAAGGAGACCACCTCAACAACAACATCAACAACAATAACAAAGGCCTTCTTACAAACAAAGGGAGCAACCTTACGTTCCACCTCAAAGATAAAACAACGCCCAAATCCAAGTTTTAAGGTGGAGATCAAGAAAATGTTGGAGAAGCTATTTGGCAAAATGGAATGTCTAGATAAAGGTCAACAGATGCTAGAAAAGAAATTGGAATCTCAAGCCTCTTCAAGTAGAGCTCAACAAGGTAGATTACCATGAGATACTGAAGTCTATCCTAGGGAGACACACAACATGGTCTAATATGAAAGTTGCAATGAACTTACCCTAAGGAGTGGAAAGATGGTGGAAGTTCCTCTAAGCATTCCAAAGGAAACATCTACCTCAAGGGAGCCAAAATCTACTCAACAAGACAAAGGAAAGGAGAAAGTCATAGAAGTGGAAAAAGAGCAAAGTGAAGAAGGAGCCAACAAGGATGAAGTCCAACCAAAGGTAATAGCTCCACCTCCTCACAAACCTTCTCTTTAATTATCCCAAAATAGAGCTAGATCTTTGCTAGATAATGATGTAGGACCATCCTCGATGTACCCTACAGGTCTCCATAGTCCTATAGTGCAAGGTCCAATCACTAGATCGAGGGAAAGAGAAATCCAGGAGGATGTGACCAAACCATCACCAACAGTCCCTACAAGTCCTACCATGTAAGGACCAGTCACTAGATCAAGGGAAAGAGCAATCCAAGAAGAGGTGTACAACTTGTTGGTGTCCTTAGCTCCTAAGGAGGTCATTGGTGATCTTTTGGCGCCTAAGACTTCCTTAGTCACCTTGATGACGATTCCAGCCATTTTGAACGTAGAGGAGATGCCACACACACATAAGGAAGTGCAATGCACACATAGAGGACCCGACATTCTAAAGATGGTTTTAGCTTGTAATAAGCTCTCCTAGCTTGAAATGAGCTCCTTTTGTCTTGTTGACAAATGTTTTATTCTTTTTTAGATGGAGGTTTTTCTAAACCTATAAAAGCCTCCCTTAGCTTCAATTTTCTAATTAGAATAGTTATGAACATTAAAATCACGCAACAACCATATAGCTCTAGTTTTTCATTCATTCAATAAAAGTGATCCTTCGATTGAATCGTTGTAAATTCTTTCTAGATCGTTCTTCCATGTGTTAATTTCCTAAGAGATCGGTGCTCCTAGTCGATTCTAGTCCCACCTTGTTCTTGTCTCAATTTGTAGACTTGCGTAAGGTTGAAGAACGAAGGGTTAAGGTAGCCATTGTTTGGGTTTTGATCTACTCGATCAAGGTTTTTGTAAGTATGTTTCTTTGGTTCTTCTCGATCTATATGTTATCTATTCGTTCCGTACTTCATTTCTTTCTTTCCAATTTCTTCCATTCTACCCTTTCTTTGTTCTTGTTCCTGAATTTCGTAAATCTTTCCATCGTCATCTAATCTCTTCCTTATCGAGAAATTCAGCCAAGATTTACAACTGTTGAAGTTATTCAAAGGACTTTTAATCTAGATCCGAATATTTCGGCCTCAACTGTGCATCAAAAGTTGTATCAAATCTTTGGCAATTGAAGAGCCTGGTTCAACCATCATCTTCACGGTTTGAGCATCATTTCGAGTCTTCTATTGATTCTTGTCTTGTTGAGCCTTTTCCTTCATTTTTAAGAGTCTATTGAGCCGAACTTGTGTTGTTTCTTGTACGGATTGGAGAAAGAGAGGAGGTCATCATCTCAAACACATAGACATTCATCCATGACCTTCAAACTCGACCTTATTCATCCTTGTGTCGTCCAAACTCCTCCAAAAACGTCTCAGCTGTTACGTTGGATCATTGCAACCAATGCTAGCACGCAAATAGGGGTTCCAACTTCCAACAACCTCAATCAGTTTGTTGCATCAAGATCAGAAGGGGACCACCATCTCCTTAATTTTAGGAACAAGAAGAACGTCCAAGATGATCCCAAAGTCAAGTGTGTTCTAAAAAGAGAGAAGGTCCAATAAACTCCTTAAAAATAGCAACAACTCAACAAACTCTCCAACTGATCAGATCAGGCATGTACAAGATAAGAAGGGGACCACAAGCTCCTTAAATATAGCAACAACACAACAACTCCAACAAATTCAATGAGGCGTGTCATAAGCAAGGGAGAGGGTCTACAAGCTCCTTATTTGTAGGCATCCAACAAAGACTATCTCTTGTTAGTTATACCTTCTTTTCCTACATTTAATTTTTAGATTCTCTCTCCTATATCTTTCTAAAACATTAGTCATACCCAATCATTACATTAAAACACATTTCATATCATTCCATCATCCTATCTACCATTACATTTCATATCAGGTCCTATACTATCTAAGTTGTGTAGAAACTAGCCAAACAAGAGTCTTTGTAATCTGATTGTGAAGGAAGCATCAAGACTACAAGGAAGAGAACTCTACCTCACTTCTTAGCCCCTCACCTTACCTAAGCCATTGTATTAACACCCGAGTCGGCTCTCTCTCATTCACCATCACATAAGAGCAATGTAAGTGAAGCTCTCTTAGTCTCTTGTTTCTATCTCTCTTCTATTCTAAGTCATTTCAATGTGTGTTAGCTAGTCATATCAGCTTGCATCACACTAAGTTGAGTCTTGAGTTCTCTCTTTGTTCTATTAAATTTTTTGTGACGTTTTGCTTGTGAGAAGACCGCAACCGGCCTTATACCTTCTTTCAACACAAGAACCTTCATCTCACTGAGTTTGTATCTCTATTCCAACCAAGAAGTGTTCTAGTTGAGCTAAGACATCAAACTTAGAAGGAATATTAATCCATTCAAGGCAGTTGCATCAAATAGCTTGTGATCAACACAACTAGAGTGTGAGAGGACTGAAACACAAGTGAGAACTTTCTGATTTCACTAATCTAACAAGTTTGTTGTTACTTTGTGTATTTGTGATCATGTTTAGGTCCAACAGCCCCAACGGGTCACAAGGAAGTCAATCAATGAACCCTGAGACATTTGCCATCTTGAAGTAGCTAATGGATTCGGTGGAAACCGTAACTGATTGAATTGGATCATTCAAATCTCGGCCACAACCTCCAGCTACATCTCAACCGAGATCCAAATTGGAGGTAATAGGAGGTTCCCAAATTCCACCTATAGAAGCAGCCCATGAGTCGCCCCAATAAACCCGGCAAGGGTAAGATATGAGACATGCTAATCCTCATCCTAGGATACCTAATGTGCCGGATTTTGTTGATGATTTTCAGGAGCAAGCACCACGAGTTTTCCAGTCCCGGAAAGATGAGCCACACATGTAGGAAGGAAAGAACCATCCCATGGGCATGGAAGAGATTGATAACATGTTGAAAACATTGGAATGACGAGTTCTTGTTCGCTCTAAATGGTGTGTGCAAGATTTAAATTTATAACCCAAGATATATGCTCAAAACAAGGATGCAAACTCGCAATGTACGGGTCAATCGTAGTAAAAGCAAGAATTCCGGGGTGTCGATCTCAGGGACTTAGGTGAAACAAAACCAATATAGGTAGTCAATATTGCAACTAACCACAAAAGCAATTAAAACAATCAAAGATGATAAAAATTCAATTAAAGGAATATGCAATTCTAGGGATTAAAGCATATAATTGTGGTTCCAACTCAAGATCTAAAGATAAGCGGACAAAGCTGAGATTTTGCAAAGGGAAGGTGTTTCTAAAGTGGAATAGATCACCGGGTAAGTCTCACTACTCACTAACTCCAAACCTAAAGAACCTATTACCGGGTAAGTCTCAAGGTACTAAGGAAAGGAACTATAATCTCAAACCAACACTCCAACTAAGGGAATAGAATCAACCTTTACCGGGTAAGTCTCAGGCTAACTCACAAAGATGGGATGAAGGCACACTCAAACCCCAATAAAGGATAAACCTTTATTACCTATAATTATGATCTTGGGTAAACAAACTAAGGAATCACCGGTTAAGTCTCATCCTAGGCTTGCATTGAACCAGGAAAGGTGTAATAAGAATAGGATTTGGCAAACTCTAACACTTAACTCTCAGTTTCGGATCAGAAAGGGTCATCTCGGTCAGTCAGGTTCCACCCCGGCCGAGATGTTCATCGACTGAGCGAGATGTTCTAGGGTTAAGGATAAAGACTCGAGCTTTCAGGGTCCTATTGTGATTAAGATCGTTTTATCATTGTTTTTCCCATAACTTTCAGCCAATCACCCTAGGATCACACAAAAAAATTAGTCACTCATCATCATGGAAGCAATAATCAAATATATGGGAAGAAAGTGAATATTTGAACACAAAAACCTTAAGAACAAGGCTTCAATAACTGAATCAAATATCACAAAATAAGCGTTCCTTGGATAACAAATCCAATCAAAGACAACAAACCAAAGGGAATCTAAGAAAAATCTTTAAAATCCCCTTATAAAACTATGACAAGCTATCAATCCTTCCTAGAATGATCTTCAATCTTCCTTCCTTCAAAACCCTGGAGAAAATCCCTTAATTGGTGGATGCTATCAGCCCTCTAAGCCTGTATAAGCATGGTTGAACTTGTGGAAAATCCAACCCTTTATATAGGAAAACTATCTTCCAAAGATAAAATATCTTGAAAAGATATTATCCTAATAAAATATATCTTAATCTCTAAAATAGATCTCCAAAATATATAATCTTTCTTCCACAAATCCAGCCTAAAAATATAAGATTTCTCCTTCCAAAAATAAAAGATCTCAACCAAGAATAAACGATCTCGCCGCGTCAGGGTATTCGCCTCGGTCGGGGCGCTCCTCAAGATCACCTCGGTCGAGATGGTACTGTAGCTGACCGAGGTGACTCTCAGCTGAAAGTGAAATCTCTCAAATCTGGTCCAAAGTAAATCTTCCTTATAAATTCCATGCTTCCTGGATTGCTTTTTAAGCTCCAGAATATAGCTCATATGACTCCTTTGCTCCTTAGCTCCATTTTAGTCCAAAATGTGCCATTTTACCTACGATTACAACGAAACTTGGTGTAGACCTCGATTCCCGTAAAGGTAGATGAAATGACAATATAATCACAAAATATACATTCAAACATGCAGATTATTGAAGATAAAACGTCTAAACAGGTCCCAAAATATAGACTATAATTCATGCTATCAAAACACCCCATACTTGTTCCTTGCTTGTCCCCAAGCAAGTTCCAAATCTTAAGTACAAGATAGAATGGATAATAAGTCATAAAGATCAATGAAAATTATTTCAAAACATTTTTGGTGGTGTGCTCCAATCATAGATCGCTCTAAGAGAATGCTTCATGGAATTTAAAATCAAAACATGATCAAAACATTTTATAAATATAAGAAAGTTGTTCATCTTTGCATAAAATCATAGAATGCATAATAAATCATAATTATCGAAATTAATCATGTATAATCCAATTTAAACCACCAAGTCAATCAACAAGCTCGAGGTCTCAAGGGCTTTTCAAAAGAAGGTCAACAAACGTGTGAGGGTGGGATGTATATAGGGAACGTGGTGCTAGAATCCGGGAAAAGGATCTTCACTTTACTTGCTTTGAACTTCAACATCTTCCGCCAATAACCTTTGCTTATTTTACTTTTTTTGGGATGCATGGACAAAGGTGCACAATAACCGAAGCCTAGGAGATCAGCAATCATCAATTTCTCGAGATGCCTCAAACCCTTGATGCACATACCATGACCCGTTAGGAATATCGCTCAATCCGACTTTGGCAAGACACAAACACCCGGCTATGTGAATGGTGCCGAGTTACTCATCATCATGATTGACTTCCCCAAACCTATTTGTTTTTTTCTAACTTTCAGCCAACATCTCATCTTTTCTTTCACTTGCTTTTCACTTGCTTGCTTGCAAATTCCCGGATAGGTAAAGGGAGGCAAATATGTATATGAGGGGCTAAGCATGATCAAGAAGAAGAAGAGAAGAGAATGAATTGCCTTAATCATCCCAGGAAAAAAGTGAGAGAACTTATCTTATTGTGTCAACCTTCAAATTCAACATAATTTGGATAAAAACAAAGTATTAAACATGCCAAAATTTCAAACAAATCATTTAGCAACTTAAATACATTATAAAACCTTTCAAGCATATAAAGATTTCAAAACCAATCTGCAAACAAAATCTTCACTGAGGTATATCCAGATAAAAAGCACAAAAATCGTTTCGAAAACTATCTCAGTTAAACCACCTCGGTCGAGATGTTCTAAGTCATCCGAGATGAATCACCTCGTTCGGCCAGAATCACTTCGGTCGAGGTCAAAATTTTTTTTCTTATACCAGTTTTTGACGTTTTTCTCAATCAAATAACCTGTATGCATGCATGTAGTCTCAAGTAAGCATATAGAGCAGGATAAAATCATAAATATCCATCAAGAGTCATACAATCATCCACATAAGTCAATAATACATATCCGAATACCCCATTCTTGGGACACATTGTCCCAATGGGTCAAGATAAGTCTAGAAGAAGTGTACTCACCGGACATAAGCTGAGCTACATAATAAATAAATAAAAGAAATCCCTGCAAGCTCTAATCCTGATCTGCTGGCGGTGGTGGTGGATATGGCACGTACGGGTACTGGGATGGGTCAAAAGGGTAGCCCATAGTGTGCTGGAACTGGATCTCCATCATCCGGCGCTGGTAATTGTTACGCTCAGGATGTGATACGCAATGGGTTTTAAATTTATACTCGTTATATTTATCCTAACCCCTAGCGAACCCGCAGTGTACGGGACGTTTGTAGTAGGGATAGTATTCCGAGGTCGAACACAAAGACTAAGGTGAGATTGATTCGATTAGTGATTAAGTTTAGTGAAGATCTAGGTGAAGAAAAAGGAAAGGAAATAAAGAATTGAAAATCTAAATGTTTTGGTGGTTTTTAGGTGATCAATCAAGGATCACAAATCATGCAAATGAATCAAATCAACTAAGCTAATAAATCAACACAAGCAAACAAGCTAAAACGAGATATAGATCAAAGAGAGAAAAAAAACGGATTCTAGGGGTTGGAAGTTCCGGTTATGGCATAGGACTCAAGCTATCTAATCATTCCTTGGATGATCTATGATATGTCGGGAGTAAGTGTTTCTGGATTGGGATCAATCACCGGGTAGGTCTCATGGTCCACTAGTCCGTCCCTAAGGTCTCATCACCGGGTAAGTCTCTAAGAACCTAAGGGATGGAATTCTACACAAACCGGATTTTTACCTAGGAAGCTAACCTATCTTTACCGGGTAAGTGTCGAAAGGGTTAGTCCTAAACAACTATCCTAGCACACTTAGTCCAATGGCGGCTTATGAGGCTCACCACTACCTAGGGTTTGTCATCTTTGAAATCTAAGAGTAGAATCACCGGGTAAGTCTCTTCTAACCCTTAGTTGCTAACACTAGGTCACCCTAGAGTAGATTTAACTCAACAAACACTTAGGATTTCAACATTCTAACGATCTAAGGCTAGGTCCATCGAACCAGGAGGAATCACGGCCTGTTCTACACCTTCCACGGCCGTGGAAAGGCAAGAACAAACCGTGGACTTCAACAGATGCTACGTCCTTGTTAATGACTCATCCAAGGGTAAATCTAAGTCCATCCTATCATAGTCCTAGCCACAACCATCCTTTCCTTACCCTAGAATCACATCTATTTAGCCTACAACATTCATCATTGCAATCAAAATCATCAAACATAAAATCATGGCTTCCATTTGCAAGATAATGAAGAGAAAGAGATGAACAAGTGAAGTAACAAAACCAAGCTGAAAAATGGAATTAGAATGACTCACAACCCTTCTTAAAGAAGGTTCAAATGGTTCATACAACTCTAGAAATCGATTCCGAAATTCTTCACTACAAGGCTATCAAAATCTATCAATGGTGTGCTCTTCTTCTTCTCCAATGAAGCTCTTCCTCCAATGGTAGCTTCCTTCTACCTCCTTCTTCCAAGAATCTTCTTGTTGAGAGAATATTTTGATTGAATGATAGTGGATAATGGAGAGCTGCTCCAAGATGATTCTCTCAGCCAATGCAGGACCACTTTTATACTACAACTTTGCAAGAACTGGCCAAGAGATCGTGGCACAGCTGTCACGAAAACCTGGCAAAATCCACGGACAGTTCCACAGCCGTGGACTTCCAGTGAACCGTGATTTGGACCTTCAGCTTTGCCTTTGATCATTAAGCTTCGATTCGGTGCATGGCTTGTGTTGGCAAGGTTCCATGAGTCCTTATTAGCCTCTAGCTTGCATCCTAATGAGTCCGAGGGTGTGTTATCTTGATGAACGATCCTCAAACATATCGATTTAGCTCCTAAATCTCCCAAAATACCTACAAAGCAATGCACAAGTCCGTGTAGACGTCTATCTCGACAAAATATGTGAATTGAGTGCAAACGTCGTGAACTAGTGCTGAACCATGCATGAATGAGCGGAAAATCTATCTAAATGAGTGTCTAAATCTAAGTCATAAATCGTGTTATCAAAATACCCCATACTTAAGGTTTGCTCGTCCCCGAGCAAATTCCCAACTATAGACTAAGAGATGACATGATTTATGTATGCAGAAAAATGGCAAAATCTTTTTGGAGTTGTGCTTCTAATATTGGATCGCCTTCATAGTCATGTTTCATGACAATGGACAAGCAATTATGTATCAAATAAATGAAAGCATGGAAAGACAATTACACTTAACTTGATAGCATGCAATGAAATGTAAAGATGAAGAAGTCAAGATGATCAAGAGCATATCCAATCTAGATTACTAAGTCTTACAAACATGCAAATAGGTCATAAGGTCTTGTGAAATAAAAGGCCAAGAAACGTTGTGATTAGGTGGGATTTTTCTAGGCTATGTGATGCTAATCCGGGAATGGAACTAACTTCACAACTTCACATTTTTATCAACTTCCCACAAGTGTATATTTTCTCCATCTTTTCTTTCTTTTTCTTTCATTCTTCACTTATTTTTGAGACAATGGCAATGGTGTACAAAAGCCGAAACCTTGGTGATTAGCCATCCTCGGGCTTTTTCTATTTTTCGAGGTGCATCCACACCGGGCACACATACCAAAGCTCGTTAGGACTATTGGTTTATTTGACTTTGGCAAGACACCAACACCCGATTATGTGAAGTGTACCGAGTTACTTGTCATCTAAGCCAACGTCCCCAAACCTATATTTTTGGCTACACTTTCACAACAAATTCAGAATTTTATTCATGACATTCTTTCATCAACATCTTCACCCCACACTTGCTTTTCACCACATCGACACACTAACTTGCTCCTATTCCTGGATGGGTCAAAAGAGGTCAATTTATATCCATTGAGGTGCTCAAACAATCATGATCAAGATGAGAAGTAGAGAAAGATGAATTGCCTCATTCATTCCTAGATGGTATGCAAGAACTATCATGTAATTTCGACCTTCAATACTCAATCCATTCTAGGCAAACATCATGATCAAAAATCATCCATGGAATTCAAGGAAAGTATTTCAAGTCCACATATGCATTCATCAATTTAACACATAAGGCCATCCATAGCCAATCCACAAGACAAGATTCATCATTAGGGTCATATCCAAGCCTAGAAAGCACAAAATTTTTTAAATTTTCTGAATTTTTATGGGATTTTCGAAATGAATATATACAATGCAAGACATGTGCAAATATTAAACTACCCTAGATGCTCATCATACGAAGGATCATGCAAACCCCACCCCATACTTAGAAACACATTGTCCCCAATGTGTAAACGAAGTAAAGAAGAGTGAAAGAAGGTTCTCACAATGTAAAAATTGTTTGCTATGGTATTTGGGATTCTCAAGTGGAATTGATGTTGGATGATCCTATCAACCATGGTAGAGAGCTCTAAGTATTCATCAAGGCGTCGGGACCCACGCTAGGCACCGCTAGCCGTCCAAGTTCCGCGTCCGCTCCACCCACAATTGATGAGGGGTTCATCATCATCATTCACTTGCCAAGCAAGGCTTCCAATGCTACCAAGACTCTAACACACACAAAGCACACACAAAAACACACACAAAAACAGAAAAATCTAAAACAAAAACAAAACGAGCAAGGGAAAACGTTACCAATGGGTTGCCTCCCACCAAGCGCTCTTTTAAGGTCATTAGCTTGACCAAACTCGGGGGCGTTTACTCAAGGTGAAGTGGGGCAATCATATCCACCGGAGCTCCCGGGATATACTTCTTCAAACGGTGCCCATTCACCTTAAAGTTTCCACAATGCTCCCCTCCTATCTCAATAGCTCCATGGGGAAAGATTTTCTTCACCACATATGGCCCGGTCCATCTCGATTTTAGCTTTCCGGGGAAAAGCCGCAGCCTTGAGTTGAAGAGAAGGACAAGGTCGCCTTCACTCAACTCCTTTGGGATGAGGCGCTTGTCATGCCACCGTTTGGTTCTCTCTTTGTAGATCCGGGCATTCTCATAGGCATCCAACCGGATTTCTTCAAGGGCGTTTATATCAAGCAACCTCTTCTCTCCCGCCTCCTTGAGGACGAAATTTAGCCACTTAATGGCCCAATAAGCTCTATGCTCCATCTCTACCGGAAGGTGGCAAGACTTGCCATAGACCAACTTGTAAGGAGTGGTGCTAATTGGTGTCTTGAAAGCGGTTCTATATGCCCACAAAGCATCATCGAGCTTCATAGCCCAATCCTTTCTTGTCCTAGAGACCGTCTTCTTAAGAATTCCTTTTATCTCCCGGTTGGAGATCTCCACTTGGCCACTAGTTTGGGGATGGTAATGTGTTGCTACCTTATGAGTCACCCCATACTTAGCCAAAAGTGCCCCAAAGTTCCTATTGGTGAAGTGCTTCCCTCCATCACTTATGATCACCCTTGGTGTTCCAAACCTAGGGAAGATCACTCGGTTGAAGAACCGCACCACAACCTTGGCGTCATTTGTAGGAGAGGCAATTGCCTCCACCCATCTCGAAACATAGTCAACCGCCAATAGGATGTAAAGGTTGCCACATGAAGAAGGGAATGGTCCCATGAAGTCCACACCCCACACATCAAATATTTCCACTTTTTGTATGTTGTTCAAGGGCATCTCATTCCTCCTTGAGATGTTGCCCGTCCTTTGGCAAGCATCACAAGCTACCACAAAGCTTTGCACATCCTTGAACAAACTTGGCCAAAAGAAGCCCGATTGCAACACCTTCGCACATGTCTTGTGTGAGCTAGCATGCCCTCCACATGGCAAAGAATGACAATGGCGGATCACACTCTCCACCTCATCCTCCGGTATACATCTTCTAAACATTCCATCCGGCCCTCTCTTGAACAAAAGTGGTTCACTCCAATAGTAGTGCCTCACATCCTTGAAGAACTTCTTTCTTTGGGCATATGTCAAACCGGGAGGCACTTCCTCACACACTAAGTAGTTCACAATGTCGGCAAACCATGGCTCGCTTCCTCTAGACACTTGGAACAAGCACTCCTCCACCATTTGCAATTGCTCATCCCGGAATGAGTCATCAATCGGGATGTCATCTCTTTCAAGCTCCAATGGTGGGAGTCTACGAAGGTGATCCGCCACGGATTTCTCGGATCCCTTCTTGTCCCGGATTTCCAAATCAAACTCTTGTAGAAGAAGGATTCACCGAATCAACCTAGGCTTGGCATCCTTCTTTGTAAGGAGATAACGGATCGCAGCATGATCCGTATACACTATGACCTTCGCTCCAACAAGGTATGAGCGGAATTTCTCAAATGCATACACAACCGCTAGCAACTCCTTCTCGGTGGTAGCATAATTGAGTTGGGCATCATCTAGCGTCTTGCTAGCATAATAAATGGCATGAGTGCGCCCATCTTTCCTTTGCCCCAAAACAGCCCCAACGGCTACATCGCTTGCATCACACATGATCTCAAACGGTAAACTCCAATCCGGAGGTTGCATGATAGGTGCGGAGATCAAGGCGTTCTTCAACCTACAAAAAGCCTCAAGGCAATCTTTGGAGAAAACAAATTCAACATCCTTCATTAGTAGGTTAGTAAGAGGCTTAGAAATTTTAGAGAAGTCTTGAATAAACCTCCGGTAAAAACCGGCATGCCCTAAGAAACTCCTTACCCCCTTCACCGAGGTAGGTGGTGGCAGCTTCTCTATCGTCTCAATCTTGGCCCTATCAACCTCAATGCCACGGTTGGACACCAAGTGTCCCAACACAATGCCTTCACTTACCATGAAGTGGCATTTTTCCCAATTCAAGACAAGATTTGTCTCCTCATATCTTTGCAATACTAATGACAAGTTAGCCAAGCAATTATCAAAGGAAGAACCATAAACAGAGAAATCATCCATGAACACCTCCATGATATTTTCAATGTATTCCGAAAAGATAGCCATCATACACCTTTGGAAGGTGGCGGGTGCATTACACAACCCAAATGGCATTCTCCTATATGCAAAAGTACCCCATGGACATGTAAATGTTGTTTTCTGTTGGTCATCGGGGTGGATAGGGATTTGGAAGAATCCACTATAGCCATCTAAATAGCAAAAATGAGAATGTTGAGCTAACCTCTCTAGCATTTGGTCAATGAAAGGGAGAGGGAAGTGATCTTTCCTAGAGGCCATGTTCAACTTCCTATAGTCAATACACATTCTCCACCCCGTAACCGTCCTAGTTGGGATTAGTTCATTGCTCTCATTGGTCACTACGGTCATCCCACCCTTCTTAGGAACTACATGAACGGGACTAACCCACTTACTATCCGAGATAGGGTAGATAATTCCCGCATCTAGCAACTTAATGATTTCCTTTTTGACTACCTCTTTCATTATGGGATTCAATCTTCTTTGATGTTCAATAGAGGGTTTATGGTTATCTTCCATCAATATCTTATGCATGCACAAAGAAGGTTTTATGCCAACCAAATCATCAATAGTATAGCCAATGTCTTTCCTATGCAATCTTAGTTCATGCAACAACTTAGCAAGTTCATCATCACTCAAGCATGCATTAACAATCACCGGATATGTAGAATTATCACCAAGGAAAGCATACTTCAAATGAGAGGGGAGGGGTTTGAGTTCAAGGCTAGGAGGACCTTTATCGAGTGTAGACGATCCAAATAAGTTTGGATGAGATGAATCCAAAGCAAATGAAGGCTCTCCATGGCTCCTAGAAGCTTGATCATCATCAAGGGCTGATTCAGGGGAAACCACGGCCAACTCCACGGTTTGCTCCAATTCCAAGGCCGTGGAAGTTGCCAAGCCTGCTTCTCGGAGTTGTCCAGAGAGTTCTACGGCCGTGGAACACAAATCTCGACCGTGGAACCTACAGGTGTTCAGCACTTCTTTGTGGTCTTCAAATCCAACTCTTGCCTCCTTTTCTAATGCTTCTAAGGCCTTGATCTCTTCATTGCAAGCCTCCTCAACACCTTCTTCCATCATACTTAGGCTAAGAACCTTCTCCAAGGGGTCCTTGATCAAGATCGAGCTCACAACTTCTCTAGATTCCTCTTGCTCGACTATGTTAAAGACATCCTCATCAAGGGTTGGCCCTTTCATCATTGTGGACAACTTGAACTTGATGTTCTCTTCTCCAATGTTGAAGGAGAGAGTCCCATTCTTGCAATCTACTAGGCACCCGGAAGTGGCTAGGAAAGGTCTTCCTAACATGATGGGAACCGGATAGTCCGCCAAAATATCCAAGACAACAAAATCAATTGGCACATAGAATCCTCCTAGTTGCATCGGGATGTCTTTTAAGATCCCAACCGGATGAGTGATAGATCGGTCCGCCATATAGAGGGTCATCTTGACCGGTTTCGGCTCTCCTAGTCCAACCTTGTTGCAAAGTGCAAGCGGTATGATGCTTACACTTGCTCCAAGATCATAAAGGGCTTCATACTTCACATCTCCCACTCCTATTGGGACACAAAAGGACCCCGGATCTCTTAGCTTGGGAGGCATCTCCTCCTTCATTGTTTGGATCAATTCCGAAGATCTCTTGGTCATTCTTATCTCCCCATACTCCTCCAACTTCCTTTTATTGGAGAGTATCTCCTTCAAGAACTTTCCATATGCCGGCATTCCTAAAATAGCATCCATGAACGGAATATTAATATGCAATTTAGACATTAGTTCAAGGAATTTACCAAAGTGATTGTCCAAGCGAGCTCTTGCTCGTGATTGAGGGAATGGTAGTGGTGGCTTGTATGGAGGCGGTGCCACATATGTTGGCTCGACATCCTTGCTCTTGCCTCCATCTCCTTGCAAAGTCTCTTCCTCTACCACCACTTGTTTCCCTTTAGCATTCTCCTTGGGCAAAGGATCTTTCATGCTCAACCCACTCCTCGTTGTAATGGCCAACACTTGGCCTCTTGGGTTGTCTTCGGTCCTTCCGGGAAGCTTTCCCGGATCTCTATGGGCTTCACCCGCCTTTTGGAACACTTGTGCTTCCAACACTTTTTGAGCCTTAGAAATGGAAGTCACCGTGCTCTTAAGACCACTCAACCTTCCAAGCAATTGCTCAAACATCATTTCGGTTCTATCCTTTGGAGGTTGAGTAAATCCGGGTGGAGGTTCTTGTGAAGCTTTTGGTGGTGGAGTTGTGCTTGTGGAAGGGGAGGGTTCAAGGCTCCGTCCGGGTTAGAATAGGAAAACCCAGGATGGTTGTGGTTGGGCCGGTAATTGTTGAATTGCCGGTTGTTGTTGAAGTTCCTTGGGCCTTGATAGTTGTTGTAATTGCCCCTTCCCATGTAATTCACATCTTCCTCCTTGGAAGATAGATTAGCTTGCACTTGCACTTGAGGAGTTGCTTGGTTCTTCAAAGTTGTAGCACATAACTCCCTCAAGGACTTTAGCTCGTTGTTGATGGCGTCAAGCTTGAAATTGCTCATGGTGACCTCACTCACCTCATATGCTCCCGCCTTTCTCCCTTCACTCTTCCTATGGGAGTACTTCTCGATCACTAGAGCTTGTTTCTCTACAAATTCCCAAGCTTAATCTACATGCTTCTCCATGAAAGTCCCACCGGAAAGAGATTGGAGCTTGAATTGGCTATCTTCATCAAGTCCTTTGAAGTAGATCTCCAATAGCTCAATTTTCGGTATACCATGGTGTGGACAATCTAGGAGAAGGTCTTTGAACCTCTCCCAAGACTTGAATAAACTCTCTCTATCCTTCATCACGAAGGCATTGATCTTCCCTCTTAACTCGGTAGTCTTGGAAGGTGGGAAGAACTTAGTCAAAAACTCGGTTGTCATCTGCTCCCAAGTACCAACTCGCCCTTGTGGAATAGACTGATACCAAGCCAAGGCTTTATCCTTAAGAGAGAAGGAAAAAGCCCTAAGCTTATGGTTGTTGCTCTCCAATCTAGGCGGTCTAAGAGTCTCCATCAAGATCTCATAGTTCATCAAGTGTTGATGAGGAGACTCTCCTTCCATCCCTCCAAATTGATTATGCCGGATCATTTGTAGAACTTGAGGGCGGAGTTTGTAATCATGGGCTGCGGGATCTCCTAAGTTCACACCCGGACGGTGTGCTCTTTGTGTCGGATCCATACGTTGCCCCAACGTTTGTGGTTCTTCCATAGCAATGGGTACAACCCTAATATTCACCGCCGCCGGCTGCGGTTGTGGTGGAGGTGGAGGAGGTTGTTGACGGTTAAGCTCTCTTTGCACAAGAGCTTGCCTAATCTCCTCAATCTCCCTCCTAGTTGCCTCTTGCCTCTCATTGGCAAGTCTCCTTTCATTCTCCAAAGCTTCATCCCTTATCCTAATTTGCTCTAAAGCCTCATCCAACTCGGCTTGGAGACCTCTTCCGGCCATCTCTTTTCCCTTTTTAATGCTCTTGGATCTAGATCTAAGGGTTTTCTCCGGTTCGGGATCGAATGGAGCTAAATCCTTACCACGAGATCTTCGCATACACCTAAAGAGTGAGATGTCCTGAAAAGCAAAGACACAAACCAAAAAGAGATCAAAAGCAACAAGAAAGATCTACACTATAAACAATCACAAAAAGATTCAATCTAGACCTAGTCCCCGGCAACGGCGCCAAAAACTTGTTACGCTCAGGATGTGATACGCAATGGGTTTTAAATTTATACTCGTTATATTTATCCTAACCCCTAGCGAACCCGCAGTGTACGGGACGTTTGTAGTAGGGATAGTATTCCGAGGTCGAACACAAAGACTAAGGTGAGATTGATTCGATTAGTGATTAAGTTTAGTGAAGATCTAGGTGAAGAAAAAGGAAAGGAAATAAAGAATTGAAAATCTAAATGTTTTAGTGGTTTTTAGGTGATCAATCAAGGATCACAAATCATGCAAATGAATCAAATCAACTAAGCTAATAAATCAACACAAGCAAACAAGCTAAAACGAGATATAGATCAAAGAGAGAAAAAAAACGGATTCTAGGGGTTGGAAGTTCCGGTTATGGCATAGGACTCAAGCTATCTAATCATTCCTTGGATGATCTATGATATGTCGGGTGTAAGTGTTTCTGGATTGGGATCAATCACCGGGTAGGTCTCATGGTCCACTAGTCTGTCCCTAAGGTCTCATCACCGGGTAAGTCTCTAAGAACCTAAGGGATGGAATTCTACACAAACCGGATTTTTACCTAGGAAGCTAACCTATCCTTACCGGTTAAGTCTCGAAAGGGTTAGTCCTAAACAACTATCCTAGCACACTTAGTCCAATGGCGGCTTATGAGGCTCACCACTACCTAGGGTTTGTCATCTTTGAAATCTAAGAGTAGAATCACCGGGTAAGTCTCTTCTAACCCTTAGTTGCTAACACTAGGTCACCCTAGAGTAGATTTAACTCAACAAACACTTAGGATTTCAACATTCTAACGATCTAAGGCTAGGTCCATCGAACCAGGAGGAATCACGGCCTGTTCTACACCTTCCACGGCCGTGGAAAGGCAAGAACAAACCGTGGACTCCAACAGATGCTACGTCCTTGTTAATGACTCATCCAAGGGTAAATCTAAGTCCATCCTATCATAGTCCTAGCCACAACCATCCTTTCCTTACCCTAGAATCATATCTATTTAGCCTACAACATTCATCATTGCAATCAAAATCATCAAACACAAAATCATGGCTTCCATTTGCAAGATAATGAAGAGAAAGAGATGAACAAGTGAAGTAACAAAACCAAGCTGAAAATGGAATTAGAATGACTCACAATCCTTCTTAAAGAAGGTTCAAATGGTTCATACAACTCTAGAAATCGATTCTGAAATTCTTCACTACAAGGCTATCAAAATCTATCAATGGTGTGCTCTTCTTCTTCTCCAATGAAGCTCTTCCTCCAATGGTAGCTTCCTTCTACCTCCTTCTTCCAAGAATCTTCTTGTTGAGAGAATATTTTGATTGAATGATAGTGGATAATGGAGAGCTGCTCCAAGATGATTCTCTCAGCCAATGCAGGACCACTTTTATACTACAACTTTGCAAGAGCTGGCCAAGAGATCGTGGCACAGCTGTCACGAAAACCTGGAAAAATCCACGGACAGTTCCACGGCCGTGGACTTCCAGTGAACCGTGATTTGGACCTTCAGCTTTGCCTTTGATCATTAAGCTTCGATTCGGTGCATGGCTTGTGTTGGCAAGGTTCCATGAGTCCTCATTAGCCTCTAGCTTGCATCCTAATGAGTCCGAGGGTGTGTTATCTTGATGAACGATCCTCAAACGTATTTATTTAGCTCCTAAATCTCCCAAAATACCTACAAAGCAATGCACAAGTCCGTGTAGACGTCTATCTCGACAAAATATGTGAATTGAGTGCAAACGTCGTGAACTAGTGCTGAACCATGCATGAATGAGTGGAAAATCTATCTAAATGAGTGTCTAAATCTAAGTCATAAATCGTGTTATCAGTAATGCTGACTCTCTAGCATCTGATGAGTCCGGCTATCCATCTCTCGGCGATGGTCATCAAGGCGCTCACCAATATCAGCAGTAAGAGCGGCGTAGGAGTCTATCATCAGATCCGTCAGATCATCAATCCGGCGGTGAGCGACTGGATCCCACTGCCTGCGTACTCTACGCCTGGCAGGACGTGCTGGTGCTGCTGCTGACTCGTCCTATGTCTCCTCATCGTCTAGATCGACGACTGGTATACTGGTACCAGCTGTATCTGTCCCTGTGTCCATGGCAGCACCGCCATCATCATCCTCATCAGCCTCCTCCTCATCCTGCTCCTGGGCTGTTGTTGTTGCGTCTCTAGCATCTTCAATAAGAGGAATCCACGCAGTGGACCAATACTGAGGATCATAAACTAAAAACTGAGATGACCATCTAATACCCTGAGGTGCAGTCTACTCCCATGGCATCGCCACATATGACGTAGTAAGTCCACGAGGAACTAGAATCCTCCTCGTGATCATCTCCTGCAGACCAAGCGGCTTGGCAGCCGCCACCATAGTACAAGCGCTCAGATCGAGGTCCATGTAACTCGCGATGTGAGTCACTAGACCGCCACAGCAAATATCTCCCTTCGTCTTTGCCTTGATCCTATGGAGATCCTCAGCCAGCATCACTCCGAAGTCAGGAACTCCGCCGGTCACCATACAGTATAAGCTGAAAAGCTCCCCCTGTCTAATCTTTTGGGGCGTCTCAATACGCGCCAAAAGTGTCTCGCTAAAGATCCGGTGGGCTAATCTGAAGGAGAGGTGGAAGATGATGCGCTCCCTGGAGTCTCCAGGTCTTCACCTATCAGCATGCTCAACTACGTGAGCTATCTGGCCCCAGAACTGTCGATTCACGACTCGAGAAGGAAAGTCAGAAACTGTGGGGTCGGGAAGCCGAAGATCTCTCTCCAATGATCCATCGGAACTAAGTAGTTCCGGTTCAACAACCGGTATTTGATGGCATGCTTTGTAGGCAAGTAAGTCACGGAGCTCACAAACTCCAAGGTGGGCTCGAGGTACGCTGGAGCTCTAATATCTGTAAACTGCTCCAGCCCTACCATAGAAATCATCCGTCTCAAGTCATCATCCACATAGAGGCAATCAAAAGCAGCAATATCTAGGAATCGCGGTGCAACCACTGGATGCGCAGAAATGCGGTCATAATCCACCTGGTGACGCTCATGGATCACCGGTACGGAACGTCGGGAAGAAGAAGAAGAAGGTGAAGGTCTGTCTCTCAGAACAAGCTGGCGATCTGAACTCATTTTTCTCTCTGTTAGACGACCTCGGTTAGTTGTAAGATCTCAAGAACACCTCGGTCGAGATGCAGGTCGACTGGACCGAGGCGATGTGCTGTTCAATCTTAACTCTCAGAAATCCAGTTATTTTCCCCTAATATCACTACCAATTGTTCCTATGGGGTACTTAAGCCTTTTTCAACACAATGCAAGGGCAACCAAAGCCCAAATTTGACCGAAATAGTAGAAGAAGAGGGAGTTAGGGTTTTTTCCGATTTACCCCAGATTCGCTCGATTTGGAGCGTTTTTGTTGCAGATTGTCGCTTGCAAACTGTTCCTCTACTCTTTCCTTGCAGTTTGGAAGCAAGAATTGTCGAAAACGATCGAAAATCGGAGAACGAGATGAATATGTACGCCGCGGTCGAGAAGGTGAGAGAGGGAAGAGAGAGAAATCGATCTCCCTTTTATACCCTTTTCTAAAACTGTTGTCACCTCGGTCGAGATGGTCTCGACCGGACCGAGGTGATACGGACCGAGGTGGATCTTCAGTAACCCTAGTCGCCTCGGTTGCTCAAGAATCATCTCGGTCGAGGTGCTGTGACAGCAACCGAGATGTGTCTCGGTCAAACTCCGTCTTCTCAAATTCTCAAACTTCTGTCCTTCCAGTGTTGCTCCTGAGTTGTATTCCTTCCTTAGAGATTACTTGTTGTCTGTCTAGGACGCCAAAAACAAAGCAAAGTAAAGTAAAAGCAAACTATCTAAAGCTAGACTAGGAAAGGGAAAGAAAGCAATACATTGGGTTGCCTCCCAAGAAGCGCTTGATTTAAGGTCGCTAGCTGGACCGTACGGCATCCTTAAACAAGTTATAGTGGTGCAATCTCTTCAACCTGAACTTCCGGTTGGTACTTCTTAAGTCTATGACCATTGACTTTGAAGCTTCCACTTGTTTCTCCCCAAACCTCAACTGCACCATAAGGGAAAACATGTTTCACAACATAAGGTCCAGTCCATCTAGATTTCAACTTACGTGGAAAGAGGCGAAGGCGGGAGTTGAAGAGTAGAACTAAGTCTCCTTCCTTGAACTCCTTAGGAATGATACGCTTGTCATGCCATTTCTTCGTCCTTTCTTTGTAGATCTTGGCATTCTCATAAGCGTTCAAACGCAGCTCCTCCTTCTCGTTGATGTCCAATAGCCGCTTCTCACCGGCGTCTTTGATGTCGAAGTTCAACCATTTGATTGCCCAATATGCTTTGTGTTCCAACTCAATGGGCAAATGACAAGACTTCCCATATACCAAATTATAAGGGGTGGTACCAATGGGAGTCTTGAATGCGGTTTTGTAGGCCCAAAGAGCGTCGTCCAACTTCATGGACCAATCCTTTCTCGTCCTAGAGACGGTCTTCTCCACGATTGCTTTAATTTCTCTATTTGAGATCTCGACCTGTCCACTAGTTTGAGGGTGATAAGGGGTTGCTACCTTGTGGGTTACCCCATACTTCGATAGAAGTGCCTTAAACTTCCGGTTGATGAAATGTGTCCCTCCATCGCTGATGATGATGCGTGGAGTCCCAAAACGTGGAAAGATAGTCCTATTAAAGAACTTCACGACCACCATGGCGTCATTAGTGGGAGAGGCAATGGCTTCAACCCATCTAGAGACGTAGTCGACAGCTAAGAGAATGTAGAGGTTTCCTCCGGATGATGGGAAAGGTCCCATGAAATCTACTCCCCATACATCAAAGATCTCAACCTCCTGTATGTTATTAAGTGGCATCTCAATCCTCCTAGATAAGTTCCCTGTTCTTTGGCATGCATCACAAGAGACAACAAACGTTTGTACATCCTTAAATAATGTAGGCCAAAAGAAACCGGAAAGTAATACCTTGGCGCACGTTTTGTGAGCGCTAGCATGCCCTCCACAAGGAAGCGAGTGGCAATGCCGCATGACACTAGTAACATCATCTTCCGGGATGCATCTTCGAAGCATCCCATTCGGACCTCTCTTAAATAGTAGAGGTTCATCCCAATAGTAATGGCGTACATCTTTAAAGAATTTCTTCCTTTGAGCGTACGTCAATCCGGGTGGTATTTCCTGGCAGACAAGATAATTAACAATGTCAGCATATCAAGGTCCTTTATTATCAGAAGTTTGGTGGAGAAAGTGTTCCACCAATTGAGGGTGAAATTCAGAAAAGGGAGTAAGAAGTTTGTTATTCTCAGTTGACATCATCTCGCTTTCGACCTCGGTCGAGGTCCAGAGAGGGTGACCGAGATGTTCTTCAGCTAAGAACACCTCGCTTGGTCCAGAGAGTGCCTCGGTCGAGGTACTGCAACTGGGACCGAAATTGGAGATCTTCTTCTCCTGGATTAGTCTTTCAAATTTAGCTCCTGGATCTTCTTCCAGTGATTTTAGGCTCCCTATATCTGCATCACAAGAAGCATCTATACCTTTCTCCATTAAGCTAAAGCTAATAACTTTTTCAAGTGGATCGTTAATAAGGATAGAGCTCACCAATTCTCTTGATTCTTCTTCATCATAGATGTTGAAGATATCATCTTCCAGCTGCTCTCCCTTCATTGCAGCAAGCAATGCAAACTCCACTTCATCTCCGCCAATGTTGAACTTCAACTTGGTGTACTTACAATCCACATTGCAACCCGAAGTTGTTAGAAATGGTCTCCCGAGAATGATAGGAACGGGATAATCTGCGGAATATCAAGCACAATAAAGTCTATAGGTAAGTAGAAGTTACCTAACTTAACCGGAACATCTTCCAAAATACCCACGGGATGGGTAATGGAGCGATCCGCCATGTATAGCCTTATCTTCACCGGCTTGGGCTCTCCAAGGCCGATCTTCACGCATAGTTCCAGCGGGATGATGCTCACACTGGCTCCTAGATCACACAACGCCTCACAAGTGACATCCCCAACTTGAATGGGAATGCAAAATGAGTCGGGATCCCTTAACTTAGGTGGCATCTTCTCCTTCATGATTTGAATAAGTTTTGAGGATTTAGATGTCATCCTTACTTCGCCAAAGTCTTCCAACTTCCTCTTCCTTGATAGAATTTCTTTCAAGAATTTCCCATAGGCGGGCATCCCAAGAATAGCATCAAGGAAAGGGATGTTAATATGTAGTTTATTCATCAAGCCAAGGAACTTACCAAAGTGCTTGTCTAGATGTGCTCTAGCCCTTGACTGGGGGAATGGAAGTGGTGGTTTATATGCAGGAGGTGGGACATAAACTTCAGATTTCTCCTCCGCTTTCTGAGGCTCCGCCTCGGTTGGTACCGCGGCCGAAGTGTTATTCGACTGTACCTGGACCGAGGTGTTCTTCGTCTGTACTGGCATCGACTGAGGCACTGGATTTGCAGTTTTTAGTCCACTTCTCGTCGTTATTGCCATGATCTGTCCTTTAGGGTTGCTTTCTGTCCTTGCTGGAAGCTTCCCTGGATCTCTTGGCGCTTCATTCGCCTTGTTAAAGAATTGTTGTTCTAAGGCCTTTTGTGCCTTTGAGAATGAATTCATGGATGTCTCCATCGAGTTTAGTTTGATCAAGATGGCCTCCAATACTACATCTTTCTTTTCTGGTTGGGACGAACTTGATCCTTGTTCCTGACTCTTGAATGGAGTAGAAGAAGAAGAAGAAGAAGAAGAAGAAGAAGAAGAAGAAGAAGAAGAAGAAGAATTGTTTGAATTTGAGTTAGAGTAAGAGTTACCCGATTTTTGATTGTTGGATCTCCAATTGTTGTTGTTGGATCCTCTATTGTTATTGTAGTTGTTGTTTCGGGAACCTTGATTGTTGTTCCTTGACCCTTGATATCCTCCCTCTTCCTTTTGGGTTTGAGCAACCAAAAGGTCTTTCAATTGTTTCACATCATTCTTCAAAGAGGTGAGTTGATCGTTGTTTGATGAAGCTTCTTGGAAGTTGACTCTTTTCACTCCACCTTCAGCTCCTTGGTGAGAGTATTTCTCCATGTGCAAAGCTTGCTTCTCTATGAACTCCCAATCTTCGTCAATCGGCATGTCCATGAACGTGCCGTCGGATAGTAGTTGAAGGTTGAACTGGGTGTTTCTGTCCAGTCCCTTGAAGTAAATCTCCAACAACTCTATCTTTGGAATCCCATGATGTGGGCAATCCAAAAGGATGTCTTTAAATCTCTTCCATGACTTGGACAAACTCTCCTTGTCCTTCATGATGAATGCATTGATTTTCCCTCTTATTTCGGCGGTCTTTGAGGGGGGAAAGAATTTAGTTAAGAACTCCGTCGTCATCTCTTCCCAAGTGTTGATTTTTCCTGGAGGGAGAGATTGATACCAAGTAAGCGCCCTATCTTTCAAAGAGAAGTAGAAAGGCCTTAGCTTGTAATTGTTGTTTTCCAGCCTTGAAGGTCTCAAGGTCTCCATCAAGATCTCATAATTTTGCAGATGTTGATGCGGAGACTCCCTCTCTAGCCCTCCAAACTGGCATTGGCGAATCATGGAAAGAACTTGCGGTCGAAATTCATAATCATGGTCCGCTGGATCACCTAGGTTGACTCTTGGACGCCTCAGTTGCTGGTTGGGGTCCATCCTCTGCCCTAGGGTCTGTGGAATACCTGCAAAAAGAGCATCTCGGACTGGCATCCGAGGTGGAAGTATCTCGGCCGGGACAACTGGAGTTGGGTCCTGCCTCGGTCGAGGAGCTGGATCTGGTCGAGGTAGATATTGGTCCCGTAAAGTCGCCATATCTGCTTCGAACACTTCCGTCCTTGCGCGAGTTTCTTCCTTTTCCAGTCGTAGTTCTTCTTTACTGAGGTGTAGTTGTTCCAATGCCTCCTTCAATTCGGCCTCAAGATTGCGATTCTCTTGATTGGACATCTTAGCTTCTTTCAAGCGTCTTTTGTATGTCTTTTCTGGTTCGGGATCGTAAGGAACGATTTCCTTCCCAGCGCGGGTTCTTCGCATAAACAAGAAAAAGAACCTGTGAACGTCACTCAAGTAGAGTGGTTAGTAGCAACAGGGGCAATAGCCCCGAAAGACAACCGAAACCGGCTCGGTCTAGACCAAGTTCCCGGCAACGGCGCCAAAAACTTGTTCGCTCCAAATGGTGTGTGCAAGCTTTAAATTTATAACCCAAGATATATGCTCAAAACAAGGATGCGAACCCGCAATGTACGGGTCAATCGTAGTAAAAGCAAGAATTCCGGGGTGTCGATCTCAGAGACTTAGGTGAAACAAAACCAATATAGGTAGTCAATATTGCAACTAACCACAAAAGCAATTAAAGCAATCAAAGATGATAAAAAGTCAATTAAAGGAATATGCAATTCTAGGGATTAAAGCATCTAGTTGTGGTTCCAACTCAAGATCTAAAGATAAGCGGACAAAGCTGAGATTTTGCAAAGGGAAGGTGTTTCTAAAGTGGAATAGATCACCGGGTAAGTCTCACTACTCACTAACTCCAAACCTAAAGAACCTATTACCGGGTAAGTCTCAAGGTACTAAGGAAAGGAACTATAATCTCAAACCAACACTCCAACTAAGGGAATAGAATCAACCTTTATCGGGTAAGTCTCAGGCTAACTCACAAAGATGGGATGAAGGCACACTCAAACTCCAATACAGGATGAACCTTTATTACCTATACTTATGACCTTGGGTAAACAAACTAAGGAATCACCGGGTAAGTCTCATCCTAGGCTTGCATTGAACCAGGAAAGGTGTAATAAGAATAGGATTTGGCAAACTCTAACACTTAACTCTCAGTTTCGGATCAGAAAGGGTCATCTCGGTCAGTCAAGTTCCACCCCGGCCGAGATGTTCATCGACTGAGCGAGATGTTCTAGGGTTAAGGATAAAGACTCGAGCTTTCAGGGTCCTACTGTGATTAAGATCGTTCTATCATTGTTTTTCCCATAACTTTCAGCCAATCACCCTAAAATCACACAAAGAAATTAGTCACTCATCATCATGGAAGCAATAATCAAATATATGGGAAGAAAGTGAATATTTGAACACAAAAACCTTAAGAACAAGGCTTCAATAACTGAATCAAATATCACAAAATAAGCGTTCCTTGGATAACGAATCCAATCAAAGACAACAAACCAAAGGGAATCTAAGAAAATCTTACAAATCCCCTTAAAAAGCTATGACAAGCTATCAATCCTTCCTAGATTGATCTTCAATCTTCCTTCCTTCAAAACCCTGGAGAAAATCCCTTAATTGTTGGATGCTATCAGCCCTCTAAGCCTGTATAAGCATGGTTGAACTTGTGGAAAATCCAACCCTTTATATAGGAAAACTATCTTCCAAAGATAAAATATCTTGAAAAGATATTATCCTAATAAAATATATCTTAACCTCTAAAATAGATCTTCAAAATATATAATCTTCCTTCCAGAAATCCAGCCTAAAAATATAAGATTTCTCCTTCCAAAAATAAAAGATCTCAGCCAAGAATAAACGATCTCGCCGCGTCAGGGTATTCGCCTCGGTCGGGGCGCTCCTCAAGATCACCTCGGTCGAGATGGTACTGTAGCTGACCGAGGTGACTCTCAGCTGAAAATGAAATCTCTCAAATCTGGTCCAAAGTAAATCTTCTTTATAAATTCCATGCTTCTTGGATTCCTTTTTAAGCTCCAGAATGTAGCTCCTATGACTCCTTTGCTCCATTTTAGTCCAAAATGTGCCATTTTACCTACGATTACAATGAAACTTGGTGTAGACCTCGATTCCCATAAAGGTAGATGAAACGACAATATAATCACATAATATACATTCAAATATGCAGATTATTGAAGATAAAATGTCTAAACATGTCCCAAAATATAGACTATAATTCATGCTATTAGTTCTCCAACCCCGGAAAGTGAAGCCACACGTGCAAAGAAGGAAGAAGTCAACACTAGAGTACCAAGGTTCACAAAGCATACTACCTATCATTATCCCACCTTCATCATCATCAACAATGATATCATCAATTGGGGTTACCGCAACCCCAAGGGAAGTGATTCCAAACCTTCTACTTTATTGCTTAATCACTTATAGTTGTAAAAATCAAAATCTAAAATTGTATCACATCTTATAACTAGTATCGAAACAATTAAACATGTATTTGATTCAATAGATGATATTGAATGTGATGAGCATGGATAGATGGAACTGAATTGTATGCACATGAACTTGGATTGGATGATACTATTGAGTGTGATATGCATAAGCATAGTATGAATGATCTTGAACTACATGTGCATAAATTTGAGTTAGAGTGTGCTAATTTTCTTGATTGTGATACTACCTCTAAGTTTCAGCATTCATCTTTAAATTTTTCTCTAGAACTGTTCCATAAGGATATACCTTCTATTTTACCTTTAATACATAGAGTAATCTAAAACCCATAGGATCAAATTGAAAGAGACTTGTGAGGTGTAGTCTCTAGTTACGGCATTGGTGGATCCTTATAGGAAATGCATTAAGGATGAAGTTTCAATTGTAGATTTGATACTTCTGTTACATCTAGGAATAGATGCGCAAAAGTCTTACAATTTATAAACTCGTTATATTTCTCCTAACTCCTAGCGAACCCGCAGTGTACGGGGCGTTTGTAGTAGGGATAGTATTCCGAGGTCGAACACAAAGACTAAGGTGAGATTGATTCGATTTATGATTAAGTTTAGTGAAGATCTAGGTTATAGAAAAGAGAAAGAAATAAAGAAATGAAAACCTCAATGTTTTTGGTTGGTTTTTAGGTGATCAATCAAGGATCACAAATGATGCAAAGTAAACAATCAACTAAGCTAACGAATCAACACAAACAAACAAGCTAAACACGATATATGAATCAAGAGAGAAAAGCTGATTCTAGGGGTTGGAAGTTCCGGTTATGGCATAGGACTCAAGCTATCTAATCATTCCTTGGATTAACTATGATATGTTGGGAGTGAGTGTTTCTAGATTGGGATCAATCACCGGGTAGGTCTCATGGTCCACTAGTCCGTCCCTAAGGTCTCATCACCGGGTAAGTCTCTAAGAACCTAAGGGATGGAATTCTACACAAACCGGATTGTTACCTAGGGATCTAACCTATCCTTACCGGGTAAGTCTCGAAAGGGTTAGTCCTAAACAACTATCCTAGCACACTTAGTCCAATGGCGGCTTATGAGGCTCACCACTACCTAGGGTTTGTCATCTTTGAAATCTAAGAGTAAGAATCACCGGGTAGGTCTCTTCTAACACTTAGTTGCTAACACTAGGTCACCCTAGGGTAGATTTAACTCAACAAACACTAGGATTTCAACATTCTAACAGTCTAAAACTAGATCCATCGAACCAGGGAGAATCACGGGGTGTTCTACCTATTCCACGGCCGTGGTTTGGCAAGAACAAACCGTGGACTCTAACAGAGGCTACGTCCAAGTAAGTGACTCATCCAAGGGCAAATCTAAGTCCATCCTATCATAGTCCAAGCCATAACTATCCTTTCCTTACCCTAGAATCACATCTATTTAGCCTACAACATTCATCATAACAATCGAAATCATCAAACATAAAATCATGGCTCCCATTTGCAAGATAATGAAGAGAAAGAGATGAACAAGTGAAGTAAACAAAACCAAGCTGAAAGTAAGATTAAAATGACTCACAACCCTTCCAAAAGAAGGTTTAGATGGTTCATACAACTCTAGAAATCGATTCCAAAATTCTTCACTACAAAAGCTATCAAGGTCTAACAATGGTGTGTTCTTCTCCTTCCTCTCCAATGGAGCTCTTCTTCCTCCTCCAATGGTAGCTTCCCTCCTTAGAGAATCTTCTTGTTGTGAGAGTGAATGTGGAATTGGATGGTGGAATGGAAGATGAAAGATGCTTCTCTCAGCCAATGCAGGACCACTTTTATACTACAACTTTGCAAGAGCTGGCCAAGAGATCGTGGCACAGCTGTCACAACCGCTTGGCAAGAACCACGGGTGGTTCCACGGCCGTGGACCTTCAGTGGACCGTGGTTTGGTGCTTCAGCGTTGCCTTGGTTCATTAAGCTTTGATTTGGTGCATGGCTTGTGTTGGCAAGGTTCCATGAGTCCTCCTTAGCCCTTAGCTTGCATCCTAATGAGTCCGAGGGTGTATCATCTTGATGAACGATCCTCAAACGTTTCGTTTAAGCTTCTAAATCTCCCAAAATACCTACAAAGCAATGCAAAAGTCTGTGTAGACGTCTATCTCGACAAAATACGTGAATTGAGTGCAAACGTCGTGATCTAGTGCTAAACCATGCATGAATGAGTGAGAAATCTATCTAAATGACTACCTAAACCTAAGTCATAAATCGTGTTATCAAAAATACCCCATACTTAAGGTTTGCTCGTCCCCGAGCAAATTCTCAACTATAGACTAGGAGATTACATGATTTATGTATGCAGAAAAATGGCAAAATCTTTTGGGGTTTGTTCTTCTACTATTGGATCACCTTCATAGTCATGTTTCATGGCAACGGTCAAGCAATTATGTATCAAATAAATGAAAGCACGGAAAGACAATTATACTTAACTCAAAAGCATGGATGAAATGTAAAAATGAAGAAGTCAAGATGATCAAGAGCATATCCAATCTAAATTACTAAGTCTTACAAACATGCAAATAGGTCATAAGGTCTTATGAAATTAAAAGGCCAAGAAACGTTGTGATTAGGTGGGGATTTTTCTAGGCTATGTGATGCTAAACCGGGAATGGAAATGACTCCACAATCTTGTCCTCAATCAACTTCCCTCAAGTGTATATTTTCTCTATCTTTTCTTTCTTTTCTTTTTCCTTCACTTATTTTTGAGACAATGGCATTGGTGTACAAAAGCCGAAACCTTGGTGATTAGCCATCCTCGGGCTTCTTCTATTTTTCGAGGTGCATCCACACCGGGCACACAAACCAAAGCTCGTTAGGACTATTGGTTTATTTGACTTTGGCAAGGCACCAACACCCGATTATGTGAAGTGTGCCGAGTTACTTGTCATTTAAGCCAACGTCCCCAAACCTATATTTTTGTCTACACTTTCACAACAATTTCAGCATTTTATTCATGACATTCTTTCATCATTATCTTCACCCCACACTTGCTTTTCACACACATCAACACACTAACTTGCTCCTATTTCCGGATGGGTCAAAAGAGGTCAATTTTTACATCAATGGAGGTGCTCAAACAACATGATCAAGATGAGAAGTAGATAAAGATGATTTGCCTCATTCATTCCTAGATGGTGTGCAAGAACTAGCATGTAATTTCGACCTTCAACACTCAATCCATTCTAGGCAAGCATCATGATCACAAATCATTCACGGAATTCAAGAGAAGTACTTCAAGTCCACATATGCCATACATAAATTTGACATATAAGGCTATCCATAGCCAATCCACAAGACAAGATTCATCATTAGGGTCATATCCAAGCCTAGAAAGCACAAAAAAATTTTAAATTTTCTGATTTTTTATGGGATTTTCGGAATGAATATATACAATGCAAGACATGTGAAAATATTAAACTACTCTAGATGTTCATCATGCAAAGGATCATGCAAACCCTACCCCATACTTAGACACACATTGTCCCCAATGTGTAAATGAAGTAAAGAAGAGTGAAAGAAGGTTCTCACAATGTAAAAATGGTTTGCTATGGTATTTGGGATTTCTTAAGTGGAATTGATGTTGGATGATCCTATCAACAATGGTAGAGAGCTCTAAGTATTCATCAAGGCGTCGGACCCGCGCTAGGCACCGCTAGCCGTCCAAGTTCTACGTCCGCTCCACCCATAATTGATGAGGGGTTCATCATCATCATTCCCAAGCCATGCAAGGCTTCCAATGCTACCAAGACTCTAACACACACAAAGCACACAAAACACACACAAAAACAGAAAAATCTAAAACAAAAACAAAACGAAAAAGGGAAAAACGTTACCAATGGGTTGCCTCCCATCAAGCACTTCTTTAAGGTCATTAGCTTGACCAAACTCGGAGGCGTCTCATTCTAAGTGAAGTGGGGCAATCATATCCACCGGAGCTCCCGGGACATACTTCTTCAACCGGTGCCCGTTCACCTTGAAATCTCCACAATGCTCCCCTCCTATCTCAATAGCTCCATAGGGGAAGATCTTCTTCACCACATATGGCCCGGTCCATCTTGATTTTAGCTTTCCGAGGAAGAGCCGCAGCCTTGAGTTGAAGAGAAGGACAAGGTCGCCTTCACTTAACTCCTTCGGGATGAGGCGTTTGTCATGTCACCGTTTGGTTCTCTCCTTGTAGATCCGGGCATTCTCATAGGCATCCAACCGGATCTCCTCAAGAGCGTTTATGTCTAGCAATCTCTTCTCACCGGCCTCCTTGAGGTCAAAATTTAGCCACTTAATGGCCCAATAAGCTCTATGCTCCATCTCTACCGGAAGGTGGCAAGACTTGCCATAGACTAGCTTGTAAGGAGTGGTGCCAATTGGTGTCTTGAAAGCGGTTCTATATGCCGATAAGGCATCATTGAGCTTCATAGCCCAATCCTTTCTCGTCCTAGAGACCGTCTTCTCAAGAATTCCCTTTATCTCCCGGTTGGAGATCTCCACTTGGCCACTAGTTTGGGGATGGTAAGGTGTTGCCACCTTATGAGTCACCCCATACTTAGCCAAAAGTGCTCCAAAGTTCCTATTTGTGAGGTGCTTCCCTCCATCACTTATGATCACCCTTGGTGTTCCAAACCTAGGGAAGATCACTCGGTTGAAGAACCGCACCACAACCTTGGCATCATTTGTAGGGGAGGCGATTGCCTCCACCCATCTCGAAACATAGTCAACCGCCAATAGGATGTAGAGGTTGCCACAAGAAGAGGGGAATGCTCCCATGAAGTCCACACCCCACACATCAAATATCTCCACTTCTTGTATGTTGTTCAAGGGCATCTCATTCCTCCTTGAGATGTTGCCCGTCCTTTGGCAAGCATCACAAGCTACCACAAAGCTTTGCACATCCTTGAACAAACTTGGCCAAAAGAAGCCCGATTGCAACACCTTCGCACATGTCTTGTGTGAGCTAGCATGCCCTCCACATGGCAAGGAATGACAATGGCGGATCACACTCTCCACCTCATCCTCCGGTATGCATCTTCTAAACATTCCATCCGGCCCCCTTTTGAACAAAAGTGGTTCACTCCAATAGTAGTGCCTCACATCTTTGAAGAACTTCTTTCTTTGTGTATATGTCAATCCGGGAGGCACTTCCTCACACACAAGATAGTTCACAATGTCGGCATACCATGGCTCACTTCCTCTAGACACTTGGAACAAGCACTCCTCCACCATTTGCAATTGCTCATCCCGGAATGAGTCATCAATAGGGATGTCATCTCTTTCAAGCTCCAATGGTGGGAGTCTACTAAGGTGATCCGTCACGGAGTTTTCGGATCCCTTCTTGTCCCGGATTTCCAAATCAAATTCTTGAAGAAGAAGGATCCACCGAATTAACCTAGGCTTTGCATCCTTCTTGGTAAGGAGGTAGCGGATCGCAGCATGATCCGTATACACTATGACCTTCGCTCCAACAAGATATGAGCGGAACTTCTCAAATGCATACACCACCGCTAGCAACTCCTTTTCGGTGGTAGCATAATTGAGTTGGGCATCATCTAGCGTCTTGCTAGCATAATAAATGGCATGTGTGCGCCCATCCTTCCTTTGCCCCAAAACAGCCCCAACGGCTACATCACTTGCATCACACATGATCTCAAATGGTAAACTCCAATCCGGAGGTTGCATGATGGGTGCGGAGATCAAAGCGTTCTTCAACCTACAAAAAGCCTTAAGGCAATCCTTGGAGAAAACAAACTCAACATCTTTCATTAGTAGGTTAGTGAGAGGCTTATAAATTTTAGAGAAGTCTTTAATGAACCTCCGGTAAAAACCGGCATGCCCTAAGAAACTCCTTACCCCTTTCACCGAGGTAGGTGGTGGCAACTTCTCTATCGTCTCAATCTTTGCCCTATCAACCTCAATGCCACGGTTGGACACCAAGTGTCCCAACACAATGCCTTCACTTACCATGAAGTGGCATTTTTCCCAATTCAAGACAAGATTTGTCTCCTCACATCTTTTCAATACTAATGACAAGTTAGCCAAGCAATTATCAAAGGAAGAACCATAAACAGAGAAGTCATCCATGAACACTTCCATGATATTTTCAATGTATTCCGAAAAGATAGCCATCATACACCTTTGGAAGGTGGCGGGTGCATTACACAACCCAAATGGCATTCTCCTATAAGCAAAAGTACCCCATGGACATGTAAAGGTGGTTTTCTCTTGGTCATCGGGGTGGATAGGGATTTGGAAGAATCCACTATAGCCATCTAAGTAGCAAAAATGAGAATGTTGAGCTAACCTTTCTAGCATTTGGTCAATGAAGGGAAGAGGGAAGTGATCTTTCCAAGAGGCCATGTTAAGCTTCTTATAGTCAATACACATCCTCCACCCCGTAACCGTCCTAGTCGGGATTAGTTCATTGTTCTCATTGGTCACTACGGTCATCCCACCCTTCTTAGGAACTACATGAACGGGACTAACCCACTTACTATCCGAGATAGGGTAGATTATCCCCGCATCTAACAACTTAATGATCTTCTTCTTGACTACCTCTTTCATTATAGGATTCAATCTTCTTTGATGTTCAATAGAGGGTTTATGGTTATCTTCCATCATTATCTTATGCATGCACAAAGAAGGGTTAATGCCAACTAAATCATCAATAGTATAGCCAATGGCTTTCCTATGCAATCTTAGTTCATGCAACAACTTAGCAAGTTCATCATCATTCAAGCATGCATTCACAATCACCGGATATGTAGAATTGTCACCAAGGAAAGCAAACTTTAAATGAGAGGGGAGGGGTTTAAGTTCAAGTTTAGGAGGACCTTTATCGATTGGAGACGATCCAAATAACATTGGATGAGATGAATCCAAAGCAAATGAAGACCCTTCAAGGCTCCTTGAAGCCTGATCATCAATGAGGGCAACTTCTGGGGGAACCACGGCCAACTCCACGGTTGGCTCCACTTCCACGGCCGTGGAAGTTGCCAGGCTTGCTCTTCTGAGCTTTCCAGAGAGTTCTACGGCCGTGGAACACATTCCACGCCCGTGGAACTTACAGTTGTTCAGCATGCCTTCGTGATCCTCAAATCCAACTCTTGTCTCCTTTTCTAGTGCTTCCAAGGCTTTGATTTCTTCATTGCAAGCCTCCTCAACACCTTCCTCCATCAAACTTAAGGTAAGAACTTTCTCCAAGGGGTCCTTGATCAAGATCGAGCTCACAACTTCTCTAGGTTCCTCTTGCTCGACTATGTTAAAGACATCCTCATCAAGGGTTGGCCCTTTCATCATTGTGGACAACTTGAACTTGATGTTCTCTTCTCCAATTTTGAAGGAGAGGATCCCATTCTTGCAATCCACTAGGCATCCGGAAGTGGCTAGGAAAGGCCTTCCTAAGATGATGGGCACCGGATAGTCCGCCGGAATATCCAAGACAACAAAATCAATCGGCACATAGAATTTTCCTAGTTGCACCGGAATGTCTTCTAAGATCCCAACCGGGTGAGTGATAGAACGGTCCGCCATATAGAGGGTCATCTTGACCGGTTTCGGCTCTCCTAGCCCAACCTTGTTGCAAAGTGCAAGCGGTATGATGCTTACACTTGCCCCAAGATCACAAAGGGCTTCATACTTCACATCTCCCACTCCAATCGGGACGCAAAAAGAACCCGGATCTCTTAGCTTGGGAGGCATCTCCTCCCTCATTGTTTGGATCAATTCCGAGGATCTCTTTGTCATTCTTATCTCCCCATACTCCTTCAACTTCCTTTTGTTGGAGAGTATCTCCTTCAAGAACTTGCCATATGCCGGCATTCCTAAAATAGCATCCATGAACGGATATTAATATACAACTTGGACATTAGTTCAAGGAATTTACCAAAGTGGTTGTCCAAGCGAGCTCTTGCTCGTGATTGTAGGAACGGTAGTGGTGGCTTGTATGGAGGCGGTGCCACATAGGTTGGCTCAACATCCTCGCTCTTGCCTCCATCTTCTTGCAACATCTCTTCTTCCATCACCACTTGCTTTCCCTTAGCATTTTCCTTGGGCAAAGGATCTTTCATACTCAACCCACTCCTCGTTGTAATGGCCAACACTTGGCCTCTTGGGTTGTCTTCGGTCCTTCCGGGAAGCTTTCCCGGATCTCTATGGGCTTCACCCGCCTTTTAGAACACTTGTGCTTCCAACACCTTTTGAGCCTTAGAAATGGAAGTTACGGTGCTCTCAAGACCACTCAACCTTCCAAGCAATTGCTCAAACATCATTTCAGTTCTATCCTTTGGAGGTTGGGTAAATCCGGGTGGAGGTTCTTGTGAAGCTTTTGGTGGTGGAGTTGTGCTTGTGGAAGTGGGAGGGTTTAAGGCTCCATCCGGGTTGGAGTAGGAAAACCCGGGATGGTTATGGTTAGGCCGGTAATTGTTGAATTGCCGGTTGTTGTTGAAGTTCCTTGGGCCTTGGTAGTTGTTATAATTGCCCCTTCCCATGTAATTCACATCTTCCTCCTTGGAAGACAAGTTTGCTTGCACTTGCACTTGAGGAGTTGCTTGGTTCTTCAAAGTTGTAGCACACAACTCCCTCAAAGACTTCAATTCATTATTGATGGCATCAAGCTTGAAGTTGCTCATTGTGACTTCACTCACCTCATATGCTCCCGCCTTTCTCCCTTCACTCTTTCTATGGGAGTATTTCTCAATCACTAGAGCTTGCTTCTCCACAAACTCCCAAGCTTCATCTACATGCTTCTCCATGAAAGTCCCACCGGAAAGAGATTGGAGCTTGAATTGGATATCTTCATCAAGTCCTTTGAAGTAGATCTCCAATAGCTCAATTTTCGGTATACCATGGTGTGGACAATCTAGGAGGAGATCTTTGAATCTCTCCCAAGACTTGACCAAGCTCTCTCTATCCTTCATCACGAAGGCATTGATCTTCCCTCTTAACTCGGTAGTCTTGGAAGGTGGGAAGAACTTAGTCAAAAACTCGGTTGTCATCTCCTCCCAAGTACTCACTCACCCTTGTGGAATAGATTGATACCAAGCCAAGGCTTTATCCTTAAGAGAGAAGGAAAAAGCCCTAAGCTTATGGTTGTTGCTCTCCAATCTAGGCGGTCTAAGAGTCTCCATCAAGATCTCATAGTTCATCAAGTGTTGATGAGGAGACTCTCCTTCCATCCCTCCAAATTGATTATGCCGGATCATTTGTAGAACTTGAGGGCGGAGCTCGTAGTTGTGGGTTGCGGGATCTCCTAAGTTCACACCCGGACGGTGTGCTCTTTGTGCCGGATCCATACGTCTCCCTAATATTTGTGGCTCTTCAATAGCAATGGGCACAACCCTAACATTCACCGCCGGGTGCGGTTGTGGTGGCGGAGGAGGTGGAGGTTGTTGACGATTAAGCTCTCCTTGCACAAGGGCTTGCCTAATCTCATCAATCTCCCTCCTAGTTGCTTCTTGCCTCTCATTGGCAAGTCTCCTTTCTTCCTCAAAGAGTTCATCTCTTAGCCTTATTTGCTCTAAAGCCTCATCCAATTCATCTTGGAGATCTCTTCCGGCCATCTTTTTTCCCTTTTTAATGCTCTTGGATCTAGATCTAAGGGTTTTCTCCGGTTCGGGATCAAATGGAGCTAAATCCTTGCCACGAGATCTTCGCATACACCTAAAGAGTAAGAGATGTCCTGAAGAGCAAAGACACACACCAAAAGAGAGATCAAAAGCAACAAGAAAGATCTACACTATAAACAATCACAAAATAGACTCAATCTAGACCTAGTCCCCGGCAACGGCGCCAAAAACTTGTTACGTCTAGGAATAGATGCGCAAAAGTCTTACAATTTATAAACTCGTTATATTTCTCCTAACTCCTAGCGAACCCGCAGTGTACGGGACGTTTATAGTAGGGATAGTATTCCGAGGTCGAACACAAAGACTAAGGTGAGATTGATTCGATTTATGATTAAGTTTAGTGAAGATCTAGGTTATAGAAAAGAGAAAGAAATAAAGAAATGAAAACCTCAATGTTTTTGGTTGGTTTTTAGGTGATCAATCAAGGATCACAAATGATGCAAAGTAAACAATCAACTAAGCTAACGAATCAACACAAATAAACAAGCTAAACACGAGATATGAATCAAGAGAGAAAAGCGGATTCTAGGGGTTGGAAGTTCCGGTTATGGCATAGGACTCAAGCTATCTAATCATTCCTTGGATTAACTATGATATGTTGGGAGTGAGTGTTTCTAGATTGGGATCAATCACCGGGTAGGTCTCATGGTCCACTAGTCCGTCCCTAAGGTCTCATCACCGGGTAAGTCTCTAAGAACCTAAGGGATGGAATTCTACACAAACCGGATTGTTACCTAGGGATCTAACCTATCCTTACCGGGTAAGTCTCGAAAGGGTTAGTCCTAAACAACTATCCTAGCACACTTAGTCCAATGGCGGCTTATGAGGCTCACCACTACCTAGGGTTTGTCATCTTTGAAATCTAAGAGTAAGAATCACCGGGTAGGTCTCTTCTAACACTTAGTTGCTAACACTAGGTCACCCTAGGGTAGATTTAACTCAACAAACACTAGGATTTCAACATTCTAACAGTCTAAAACTAGATCCATCGAACCAGGGAGAATCACGGGGTGTTCTACCTATTCCACGGCCGTGGTTTGGCAAGAACAAACCGTGGACTCTAACAGAGGCTACGTCCAAGTAAGTGACTCATCCAAGGGCAAATCTAAGTCCATCCTATCATAGTCCTAGCTATAACCATCATTTCCTTACCCTAGAATCACATATATTTAGCCTACAACATTCATCATAACAATCGAAATCATCAAACATAAAATCATGGCTCCCATTTGCAAGATAATGAAGAGAAAGAGATGAACAAGTGAAGTAAACAAAACCAAGCTGAAAGTAAGATTAAAATGACTCACAACCCTTCCAAAAGAAGGTTTAGATGGTTCATACAACTCTAGAAATTGATTCCGAAATTCTTCACTACAAAAGCTATCAAGGTCTAACAATGGTGTGTTCTTCTCCTTCCTCTCCAATGGAGCTCTTCTTCCTCCTCCAATGGTAGCTTCCCTCCTTAGAGAATCTTCTTGTTGTGAGAGTGAATGTGGAATTGGATGGTGGAATGGAAGATGAAAGATGCTTCTCTCAGCCAATGCAGGACCACTTTTATACTACAACTTTGCAAGAGTTGGCCAAGAGATCGTGGCACAGCTGTCACAACCGCCTGGCAAGAACCACGGGTGGTTCCACGGCCGTGGACCTTCAATGGACCGTGGTTTGGTGCTTCAGCGTTGCCTTGGTTCATTAAGCTTTGATTTGGTGCATGGCTTGTGTTGGCAAGGTTCCATGAGTCCTCCTTAGCCCTTAGCTTGCATCCTAATGAGTCTGAGGGTGTATCATATTGATGAACGATCCTCAAACATTTCGTTTAAGCTTCTAAATCTCCCAAAATACTTACAAAGCAATGCAAAAGTCCGTGTAGACGTCTATCTCGACAAAATACGTGAATTGAGTGCAAACGTCGTGATCTAGTGCTAAACCATGCATGAATGAGTGAGAAATCTATCTAAATGACTACCTAAACCTAAGTCATAAATCGTGTTATCAACTTCCTTGGTTATAATTTGCCTTAGACTTGAGAATTTTAGGAGATACGGATATTAAAGAGTTTGTTATAGGTAGATATGACTCATAAGATCCTTATTTGACTTGGGAGATGCTTGTTAAGGTCCCTGAGTTGGTTGATCATGAGTTGAGGATGAGAAGTGTTGTTTCTTTTTCAAGGAAGTTTGTGTTAGTCACCATCTTAGACTATATTGTTCTAGTAATTGAGCATATTAAAGACATGTGTTAATGTGCTTCCTCTATGTTGTTGATGTGTTAGTTGGAAATGTGCTTCCTCCGTGTTGTTAATGTGTTAGCTAGGGATGTTCTTCCTCCATGTTATCGTGTGCTTTGATGGAGATGTTCTTCCTCCATCGTTGTGATGTTAGCGGTTGGAGACATTCTTCTTCCATGCCATTGAGTTGTGAGTTAGTTGGAGATGTTCTTCCTCCATGTTGTTATAGTGATTATAGTTGTTGGAGATGTTCATCCTCCATGATGTGATTAAGGATATAGTTGCCGGAGATGTTTTACCTCCGTGCATAGGTGATGGATTGAGATTGCGAAAGATGTTCTACCTTTGTGCCTTTGGGATGAGTTAAATTTTGGAGATGTTATGCCTCCGATAGAATGAGTGTTATACCTCGGCATATGGGTTCGAGAGGATTTAAGTTTGTTCAAGTTTCACGACAAAACTTGTTTTTAGGGGGATCTAATATGATAACCTCTTCCTTCTTAGCCTAACCACGACCGCGTCTGTCCTTGCCGCATGTATGGGCAACCGCAGGCGCAGCGTTGTTGAGCCGCGACCGTGGCATAGGCAGTCACAATCGCCTTCTTTGACTCTCTTGACTTGTGTTTCCCGTCTTTATTCCTTCATAAGCTTTGTTCTCTTCCTTCAGATGAGGGTTTTCATTTCTCGTTCATCTCCTCACGTTCTTCTTCTTTTCTTCTCCTTGCTTCTTCCTCTTGGATTTCCTTTGATTTAATCTTGAATTTTCATCAAGTTTGGAGTGATCAAGTTTTGGATGTTGATATATTGATGGTTGATGTTGTGGAAGGTTGAATCCTGCAGCTTGAGTTCTTCTCCAGCCTTGGTCGGAGTTGTGGTGAGTGGGATTCCCCTCCTCTTCTCCTTTCCTTATTCTTCTTTCTTCCTTCTTTCTTAGATCCAATAATTGGATCTTGTGATGATGAGCTTATGGATGTTGGATATGTATGTGTATGTGTATATGATGGCTTGATAGCCTTGTTTACTCCCTGAGGTGGAGTGGTGAAAGTTGGAGCAAACGATCGGTCGAACAGCTTGTGTAAGTTGTCCTCTGAGGGGTCTTCCGCCCCCGCGCCTTGCTACCCCTGCGGCCGTGTGTGTCATCGCCCCAGTGGCCTTGAGTCGTCGCTGTTGTGGCCTTGTTGGACCGTGTCACCGCCCCCATGCCTATCCTTTCCCGCGGGTGTGTGTCTCCTCAGAACTTACCAAGTGTTGGTAAGTTCTCTTCCTTCCTTGACTTTAGGATATGGTTAGAAGCATGATAGTGTTTATGTATGAGAGTTTGATGATGATATTATGAGATGGATGTATGCCCTGATGTGGCTTCAAGGTTTAGCATGTTATTAGAGGTTTATACGATATTTATGATCCTTATGAATCCCTTGGATCTAGGTGTGATCTCTTTGATTTCCAGGAGGTTTGATACCTCTTTATGCCTTGTTATTAGGCAGTGCATTCCTACGGAAATTGGCGGTTGATCGTGGTTGAGATTATATTGAGATTGTTGTAAGTCCGTAGGACTTACTTAGATGCATTCCTATATTGGATGTATGCATGAGTGGTGATTGTTATATGCTTTATAGCATGCGATATTGATTATTAACGACGAATGATTGGCCCCCTTGAAGTGGGCGGTGATAACCTTTCTCTTGCATCCTGTAAGGAGTTTGAGAGGTTCTCTGAGGGCAGGCCAGACCTGGTATACGGACAAGGTACGTCACCACTCCATATGATATCCGGGGCGTGCGTTTGATTCCACCCCATATGGCTATGAGACCTAGAGGCGAGAATGATATACTTCTCGTGTCACAACCATAAATATGTTTTTGAGTATATAACGTTATGAGGATAATTAAATGGGTAAATATGTTATAACATGCTCAGTGTTTATGATTATTCTAATGTGTGTATGTGCTTATGCATTATCTTATATATGAATTGTTAGCTAACAGTTTCATACCGTGTTGTAGATCATTTGCAGGTTAAGAAGGTTGTAGAGTGATTAGAAGGAGTGATCAGCTGAGGACTTCCGTACATCTAGGGTGTTATGGGCTTTTGGATTATGTCGTATATATGTTGTGGATGTTTTATACTCGATTGTGGGGTTTTGTCTATATTGTGGTACCGGATCTTTATGTTTTATAAAGGTTGTTTTGTGTTTATTTGTGTCTTGTTGTAAGATACAGTGAACTTTTTGTCAGGCTAGGGTCAGGACCCATTTTGAGGCCCTAACCTAGTAGCACTCCGAGTCCTGCGGATTTGGAGTGTTACAAATAATTTGTTTTCTTTAACCTTTGTTGGTTTTACATTGTTGTCTATGAAGGAGCGACTGAGTTTATTGTAGGAATGCAGATTGAGATCATTAAGAAGAAAAGGAAGAACAAATCTTATGTGTTGGAGCAACCGGGTGGCTATGGTGACCTTATTCCTTACATGTCTAGAGTTCAAGATCATGGAGATTCGAGGACGAATTTTTTCCAAGAAGGGAAGTATGATGTGGGACCATCCTTGACGTACCCTACAAGTCCTCATAGTCCTACAATGTAAGGGTCAATCACTAGATTAGGGAAAGAGCAATCTAGGAGGAGGTGTACAAACCATCACAACAACCCATACAAATCCTACCATGCAATGACTAATCACTAGATCGAGGGCAAGATCAATCCAAGAAGAAGTGTTCAATTTGTTGGTGTCCTTAGCTCCAAAGGAGGCCATTGGTGATCTTTTGGTGCCTAAGACTTCCTTAGTCACCTTGATGACGATTTTAGTCATTTTGGACGAGATGAGACCCCATGCACACGTGAGAATGGGAAGGAAGAGGTACTTGTTCTGGAATTGCTAGAAAGCAAGGATTGGAGCTTTTGGCTAAGCATGGTGGACATGTGATCATAAAATATTTATTATTCATAATACAATTAGTATATTATGGTAGCAAGTACCACATAAAGTCCATAAATTAAATTAAGTGTTTTGGTTTGGATAAACTTGTGCAAAATATAAATTTGGGTGGAAATAACACATACATTTTCAAAGTGTGTCAAAATATGTCAAATTGAGGTAATGCCTATAGAACCTATTCTCCAACCTACATGTAAGATTATGATTTTTGAAATAAATTTTGTCACAACTAATGCAATTTACTATGAAACCTAAAATTATATCCTACATATATGTGTAGTTATTGTTATATCCAATATAATTTTAATTTTCACATATGATCTCTGTTTCCGTGGGTGCGGCGTTGTGTCGTCGCGGGTGCGGCCTACCGGAGATGAGCCTTAGGTGGGCGCGAGTGCGGCCTGGCTGGGAACGGTGCGGCTGGCCACGGGCACGCCTTTGTGCTTGCAAGTGGTCGGCATGTGGCACCGCGGGGGCCAGGGGCCACGGGGCTTGCTTGTATTCGTGTAGCCAATATGGTGATGCTCAACTTCGATGCTTCTTCTTGGATGACATTAGGTGTTAGGGCCTCCAACATACTCTTGATGGTTTGTAGGGTAGACTAAAGATGGCCCCATATCAAGGTTAAGGATAGTCCCACATCACTTCACCTGTCATTCCATCCCAAAAAGCCTCTTAAAGAAAGACACAAGCTCCCACGCCACTCGCTCTAGAGATATCGTGGTCAAGCCATCAGCTAGATTGAGTGAGGGAATGAAATCCCACCACCCATTTGCTTTCATGAAACCATGTAAACAAGTAGATATGTCACTATTTGAGAACGTACTTGGCCTTCACATGTTGTGCATAGAAGCTCCTCTCCGTTGCATAAGTCTTTTGATTTTTTATCTAAAATATTTGAAATACTCACACCTTAGTTATGCCAAAAAATCATTATTTAAATCATATATAAACTAAATAAGAACCATATCAATAAAACCCTACAAAATTTAACAAATCAGTGTCAAATCTTCAATAAAATCAATAATTAAGACTTCTTATGAAAAATATGAATCCCAACTCGAATAATTTCAAATTTATAGTAAGATTTTCAACAAATCTTTCATGATACACTTACCCACTTTAACTATGTGTTACTCTCATCTACAGCCTCTCCGTCACACACCTATGCCGATTTCATTGTTCGCCAACTCCCCTTTCTAGACGCCCGCTCACAATCGGCCATCGTAGGTGATGTCTCTTATTCTCGTTTAAGGTTATTGTTCTATTAAATTTTTTAATGTCGTTGTCGTTGATTGAATGTGACCGGATATATATATGAATCGTTCAAGTGTAGAATATGTTTTCCCAAATGGCCGTACTGAGTGATATGCACTGTTGATCTGTTTGATCCAACAGTCCATATTTGTCCACGTCATTTAATGAATTATGGGAAGCGCGGTGGCATTTTTGCAATTATAGGAAGTTTAAGCGGCATTTTTTTTACTTTTGAAAATCTATTTTATAAAAGAGGGGAGACGTGTTGACAATTTTGTAATTTTTGTGAAAAAATTTAATATTTATCATCTTGGTTCATGAGTTTAGTTCAATCCATTTAAACTGTATATTCTAATGGTTCATATTTTTGTTCAATTAGTTCAAACTGTTTTTTTAACACTTTTTTTCAAAATTTTATACCATTTCGTTCAAATATTTTTTTAAATAACAGTAGAAAAATTTTGAACTTTTTTACTCTAGTTTTTACCCCTTTATTATCTTAGTTCAAATTATTTTTTTTAATTAGTTCAAACTGTTTATTCTAGTAGTTCTTATTTTTAACACTTTTTCCACTCAAAATTTGTATACATTTTCGTTCAAACACTTTTAAATTAATAGTATAAAATTTTGAACTTATAATTCAAGTTCTCCCCCTTTCTTCTCTTAGTTAAAATTATTTGTTCTAATGGTTAATATTTTTGTTCAATTAGTTCAAAATGCTTGTTCTAGTAGTTCTTATTTTTTAAGAATTAGTTCAAAATTAACAAAGTAATACGTGAACTTATTATAGAAAATAATCAGAATGGATAGTGTATACTTTTGAACAAAATGGACTAAATTATGAACTTTTATAATATTAGTTCAAATTTTGGGTATTATTAATTTAAAATTTGTGTATTGTCAGTTCAAACATTGTGTTTTATCAGTTTGAATGTGTACAAGTAACAAAGTGCATAAAAACATAACTACATAATTAACAAAGTAATACGTAAACTAATTATAAAATATATCTGAACTGATAAGTGTATACTTTTGAACGAAATGAACTAAAACTATGAACTTTTATAATATGAATTCAAAATTTGGGTATCATTAATTTGAATATTGTCTACTGTTAGTTCAAACGTTATGTTTTATAAATTCAAACATGTACAAGTAACAAAGTACACTAAAAAAACATAACTACCAAACTCATAAAATAGTACGTACATGAATTAACTACATAAAATATCAAAACTAATAATGTACACTTTTGAACGAATTGAACTAAACTCATTAATTGAGATGATAATTGTTACATTTTTCTCATGATAATTACAAAAATGTCACCGCGTCCCCCTTTAAAAAAACAAATTTTTAACCGGATAAATTTTCTTTCGAACTTTCTAAAAATTACAAAATTATCACCGCACCACTTCTTAAACCATTAAATGACGTGGATGATTGTAGGACAATAGATCAAGTGAATCAGCGACCTAGATTACTCCATAAAATTGCATTGTAGCTTTACATATGTACCAGAACCAGCTATATATATATATACACTTTTTCTTACAGAGTCTCAATTTCGGTTAATAACCAAGTTTTGTCCAATGACAATGGAGCTTTTTGAGCCTATCAAATTCCGACTTAAAAAGTAAATTTACACCTTGTTATAGGATAAGTAATGGATTTTTCCTCTTTGTGTCTTTAAGTTTGAATTTTTCCTCATGGTACCCTTATGGTTAATTTTGTTTCCCCTTATATCCATTCTTTATATATTGTATTATAAATTCAAATAGAAAATATAAAAAATAAATTAAAACTAATTATGACCTCACTAAATCAAAACTAATTAATTGTACAATAGAAGTATTTTTATATATATTTTTTGAAATTAAAAATCTAGAAGATTTAATTTAAATCTTTTTTTTTTGGATTAAAATAAAAATCATAAATATTTAATTATTTTTCAATTAAAATAAAATATTAAAATTAAATTAAAAACTAAATCAAAAATAAATATAAAGTTTGTCATAATTTTATTTTAAGTAAGGGTACGTGATTAGTTTTAAAACTTATTAAGATCACATTAAATTTTAAACTTATTAATTTTATAAAATACTAAGTAATGGTTGTAGAATTATTTTTATGTTTGAAATTAATTTATTATATAATTTTAAAAGTCTAAAAAAGTATATTTGAATAATAAATATGTACCCTTATTAACAATAAAATTATGGTAAATTTTTATTTGTTTTCGAATTAGTTTTAGTTTAATTATCTATATTTTTATTTTAATTCTAAAATATATAAAAACAAATACTATAGTTTTTGTTTTAGTTAAAAAATAAAAGAATCTTTAAATTTACTCGCTTACATTCTACTTCTATGTAAATAGTAATACCGTATAAATAAAAATAAAAGAGAATTTACTTCTTTTTTATTTTTTTTAATTTAAAAAAACTTGTATATATTACTTAGTGCTTTATATATTTAATAGTTAATATTGTCATAAATAGTTTTCATTTTTATAGATATTTTATATTTTATAATTTAGATTTTAATGAAATAAATTAAGAAATGGGTATAAAGGGAAAACAAATCAAATTATGAGAGTACCGACACAAAACTTAAAAATTTGTGTATGTTAAGAGAAAAAATCCAAACTTGAAAGACAGCAATTATTTTTTATTAAATCATATGTATAATGGTAATTTATTTATCTTCGTCTCTAATAATTTAAAAAAATAATATATAGAACTAACTTTTAGATGTTTTTTTTTTGGTAAAAAACTAACTTTTAGATGTAAAAGTAATAAATTATAAACTATAAAAATATTAGTGAATTTAGAAAATCTAGCATACAACTAACAGAAGAAAAAAGATAAATACATTAATAAATTCATAAAATTAATCCAAACAGACCGACCACTCTTATTTTTGCTAATTAGAATATATAATAGTCCTTACACATTGTGTTATACTTGCGAGTTGCGACCTCAGTTGTTTGCAACATCCTTGGTTTAGAAACAACTCTTGGGTATAACAGTACCACTACTACTTCCATGGGCATGGTAGCAAGAAGAAACGGCCTTGCTCGTCGTGTAACTAAGCCTGATATCCTTGAGGCTTATCCCTGTGCAAGCATTGCTTGAACTGCAATCAAATAACATTGCGACCTTACTTAATGACGTCCCTCGTATGTTGTTGTACTTCACCCCACTGATCTTCGCACCAGAGCTCTGAACCGACCACAAAATAACTCAACGTTAGTTTCTCATCTTCAGAAGGGACGTACAGTTTGAAAATATATGTGTTGTTACCTGTTGAGGGCATTGGTTGTGTGGACAATATGTTTGATCGATGATGATCGGGTTGTATACATTTTTCATTACGATGTTTCGAAACTGGACATTTTTAACGAAGCTTGTAGTTGCTCTTGCCCATGTCTTGATCCTAACTCCATTTTGTGTTTTGGAGAAGACCGCGCCAGCTAGGGTTATGTTTTGTACTCCGCCTTCTTTATAGCTATTCCCCAAGCTACCGATGCTGCATTACAAAACGGGAAGAGTTGGAAAAAATAAATCAAGACTTGAAAAAAGAAAATGAGGGACTTTTTGGTTGGTTCTCGTACGATGATATATCAGTGTATTAGATATCGGTGTTGATATCGATATAAGAAATATGAGTATGAAATTGATATCTAATATTTGATACATGTATTTGAATACACGAATATATCGATTTGATATCCATATACCATTTAAAAAAAAAACACCGATACATCATGATATGGGTATATGGCCTTAGTTGTAAATACCTGATTCCATGGCCAGGTCCACAAATGATGTTTTGCATCCAGACGTTAGCAGTGGAAGGGCCAATAGAGATGCAATCGTCGCCGGTATGGATGGAGGTGGAGGAGACGGTAACGCCGGTAGAAGTAGCAAGATGGATGCCGTCGGTGTTAGGGCTGGTACTCGGTGCAACCACTGTCAGACCCTTGAGGTTGACGTTCTTGCCGTTGTTGACGGCGATGTGAACCCCCTGACTGTACATAGACGTTAGACTCCCCACCTCCACGTTGTTGCACCACATGAACGACAACGACTGCAACAAACATTTAATGCAACCTCTATTATATATTTTATATATAAATCTTTAATATATATTAGTACATGACGTAAAAGTGTGTACCGGTAAAAATCTCTAATATGATCACAACCCCACACTTTATATGAGTAGTTGATAATATTTTTATTGAAACTATTATTATGAACCCTATATTGGTAGTTGAGGACCCTATCAACTATACACTTGAAATAAGTAGTTGGAATGACTACTTAAAATTTTCGCCGGTAAGTTTAAAAAATCACGTATCAAAAAAGAAGGCAACAACTGCATATATACCCTGGCTCCAGCACCGCAGCTTCCTCGCCTCCGGCAAGCCCAAAAAGCCTTGGCTCGGGCGTTGAGGGTCCCACCGTAGAGGCTTAGCCCGTTGACCTTATAGAAGAATATCCAATCACCCGCCTTCTGTAACAACTTGTAATTAGCCGGGGCGAGCAGTGTCGCCCTCTTGTCCATCCAAAACGTCACCCGGCTTTTACACGGACCCGTAAACCAAACGGGTTTGATGATGTATTTTCCACGCGGCACGTGGATGGTGGCTGGCCACCATGATTTACATGCCAGCCCCCACGCCTTAGAGAATGCTGCCGTCGAGTCCGACCGCCCGTCCGGCCGGCCCCCCAGCTTCACCACGTTTATGGTTACTGCTGCCTGGGAGGGAATGGGGCATGGGAGAAGTAGCAACACAAAGAATGATAACAAGTGTTGTACACTGTGATAGGCCATATTAACAAGTGATTGATTCTATGGACAAATTAGAATGCTGCATTATATATATATACATTTTTATTACCATGCATCGCTTTTCGGTACGTTCGTGCATGTCACATGTCTAAACCAATTTGGACACCAATTATAAACCTAACACTAAATTTTAATAATTTAATAAAGGATTATTCTTAACATCGGGATCGATGTAACCTGCCTTAAACGTAATCTACTCCAACTAACATGATAAAATTCCAGGTTGTATTCATAAACTATAATAACTAACAAAGCACGTCTAACTCCTAGCGTAACCCGAGTTGTCAAATTAATATTTCAACACTATATCCGGCCCGGAAAGGTTAATTAAACATAAGCATATTTCCAATATTATAACGTCTGCACACAAATGAAAATTACACAAAACATCCTATACATCAAATTTCTCATTCAATTAACACCTCTCCGGTCCATCAATGTTGAGAACACGTTGTCACACATCAAACATATATGTGTGTGAGCCTACGGATAAGTTCAAGCATTATTCCTCCTATTATTATTTATTTAGGATTGAATATGTAGGCTTGTATGTATAAGCTAATTGATGTGCATCTACGTATCACATTGTTGGACCCGCTGAATAGAAAAATTAAGGTGGTGTTAAAGCTTGAATTGTGCAAGTCGAGTTTGTTCGGGTTGGGTACGTTTTATCGCTCTGCAAGTCGATTTTGTTCGGATCTTGAAAATATGGTCATTCAAGTAGTTTTGTCAATAAATGGGTTGGTCGGTGTAGGATGGAATTACTTTTGCTTTGAGTAATTTTAAACTACGTCAAAATCCGGCCTAGTCGGATGCCTAATCCGGTGGAAGCCAAGCCAGACGGTCAATCGAGCTCATGGATTAGGTCGATAATTTGTTGTTTGTCCAAATTCGGGTTGTTGTTGAATACTATAACATTTTAAATTAGATTATTTAGTCATATTAGTTTAATATAATCGAGTTCGGCCATTTTTGCATGCTTACGGATGAACATTTTTTTCTTTTTTACCTCAAATTTGCTAATTTGTTCTGGCTTACATAGGTAACCGGATCGATCAAATATCCCCCTTAAGTCTCACTAATTTTGTTCGGTCTAGTTTGGATATAAGATCCGTATCTAGTAGTAGTTATTGTTAGTCGGCTAAAATTTGATCCGGTTATTTTTGTATTTATCAAAGAAACAATTTTGTGACAAAGTGAAAACTTAAATATATAAATAAGATAAAGTAAACTGAATTTAGGTTGAGATTATGTCTTAAAGCATTTTAATAAGACAATAAAAATAAGTTGTAATTCAGATCTTTAGGTTTCAAGTCTGATCAGTTTGGGATTGAGTTAGATTTGGTTTTGATCGGTGCGGATCGAATCCCTTTCGGATTAGATTTAAAACCGGATGGGTCTTTTCGGCCGGTTGAATTATTGGATTATATTGGTTTGAGTCGTGTGGCTATACATTTCAATCGAGTCTCGGCTTAAATTATGTTTTATGTCGAGTTTTACCAACTCTATGTTTGTTTGCAGGCTTACCAAACGTGTACCGTTACACCCAATAACCCCTTTTTACTAGTAGAAATGGTAATAAATGTTAAATTATATTTTGCTTAGTTTATTTTTGATAATAAGAACGTTGTATTCGCTATAATTGAAGCGTAATTCAGCATTTGTATATAAGGTATTAATTTTGAATTGTATGTGAAGTTTGTTCACAATCAAGTACTTTAAGAATGGTTTAGCTAGCGTGAAAGAAGAGAGTGAGAAAGAAGCTCATGATTTGACATTTTGTCCAAGAAAAATCAGTCGTTATAATGTAATCACACGTGGCACGTGACGAGATGCCGGAGACGATTAAGCCGTAAACACAGCTTCTGCTGCGACCCCACCTATTTCAAGTCTAACAAACAATTAAAAATTATGATGAACCACGGTATATTATCCACACATTGATGTCTTTGAAATCGGTGTGCATGTTTTCCTGCAAATAGTTAAGGTTCAATGTATTGTGAAACAATTTTTAGAACACTATATGTTATTCATAATTTTTTATAATGAGTAGTGGATACAAAATATATTTTACACCTTCTCGGTCTCCGAGTTGTAACTAAATGGACAGTAAATCTATTTGTCTGTGTCTTATTGTAAGATCTGTTGTGTCGTTGCTACTTTTAGGGTAGGGATCCATTGTGAGGTTCTACCCCGTAAAGCTTTGAATTCTCACAACTTGAGGTGTTACAACTTTTGGGAGATATATATATGAACCGATACGCAAGTATAACTTATAGATGGTGCTTATATTTTATAAGATACAACTTATTGTACTAAATAGTTTTTTACAATTTATTAAATCAACGATGATAAAATCATAATCATATTATTATATTTATAGCTAGTTCATAGCTCGTGTATTTTACGGGTAATTGTTAAAAATACTTCATTTTTCTCATATATCAGGTGGATGATTAACATCTAATTTTACTTTTATTTAATAAAAATTTAAAGGTGAGTCGGTGGTTTCCGGCGCATCAGAACGCGCTTCTATTAATAAATTGGGATAAGTATTTAATCAATTAGGGATAATCCGACCCCTTACATAGAAAAAAAATAAAAAATTGTTGTACCTTTGGGAGAGTCAAGCAATACATGTAATGTAACAGGAATATAAAAAACATATTTAATACAACAAAATATAAATCTAAGACTAATAATTGATTGTCATGAGACAATCATTATAACAAAGATGGAAGATGGTGCACAAGTCTCAAAATATCTTGGATGGATTTGGTAAATAGACCCTTTTCAGTTATTAGTATAGTAACTAGGCTCATCTACTTTTTTTTGATTTAGGCCTTGTTTATTTGTAGCTTATTTGTGTTTCATTTAGTTTATAAACCCTGAGTTTAATTTTTGTAGGTGTTTACTTAGGGATTGATTTATTTCTCTAGAGCTTTATTTGAGTTTACAAACCACTCAAAAATAAACTTTTTAGACCAAGGTTATTTTTGCTTGCATGATTTTATTTTTGTTTAAAACCCGATTTTGGCCTTGTGGTTTTCCATCTTGATATTATTTGTTCATCCCCGGGATGCAACGTTATTGTACGGGTTTTTTAGGGGCATGAGAGTCTTTTGAAGTAAAATAAATCCAAAAAATAAACTCTAAGTAAACAGTCTTATCAAGTTTATTTATATAAACCCATCAAGAAATAAACTTGAAAATAAACTATAAACCTATATAAACTCATTTAGTTTATAAACCCGAAAATAAACCAACTACAAGTAAACAAGCCCTTAATAAATGTACCGTACCCAGTATCTATTTTACCGTTTAAACACTCTCATCTAGGTTCCCCTTCCTCTCTCTCTCCTCTCCTTCTAGTCGCCACTTCTGGTTTTGGCAAGGAAAACGCCGCTAGTGTTTCTCACTTCACTACTCTTCGACGCTGCTTGTGGTACCCTCGTCGTCGCTACTATGTACCTTGTTAGGTCTCTCTTCAATTTGAGGCTTGATGTCTTTCTCTGATAGTTCATTTTTTGACAAGCAACGGAAGGTGAACCTCCTTTCCTTTGCAAGGAACTAAGGCATACGAAGGTAGTGCACAAATTTGATGGGTTTATGATAAAAATATTTTCAAACTGTAGGTGTGAAATATTTGCGACATCTGTTGATCTCTAATTTCAGTTTTCATATTTATGTAAATAACAGTTGGTTTTTGAGTGGATTGCTTGTTTGATTACAGATTTTAGTTGATGATGTTGGAATAAGGTGCAAATTGGTAAAAGAAAGCCATTACAGAAGATGATGTTGTCAACATTATAAAGATGGATGATGAACGGTAGTGATTTGCTGATGCTTTAGCATCAGTCTAATTCTATTCACATATATGATATACAACTTCATGTTTTTTTGAGTTAGTCATATTTCTTATGTTCAAATTTAAAAACTACTAATTTCTTTTTGCCTTTATGCTTCCCTTTCTCAAATTTTCACCTTTCCCAATATAAAAGTTTGTGTTACTTGTTATGTTCATATCTTTGTTCCATTCTCAAGTAACTAATTGTTACTTCCAATAATACAAGGAGCATTTGGTTGATCTCATGGCAGATCCTACGACCTTGATACCTGCAGATTTATCAACAGGAAAAGATTCTTCATCTCAAACTAATATCCAAGTATAGAAGAATGTACCATATATGCAGCCGACAAACGATTCTAATGTTGCATATCCTAGGCCAAAACATGTCATTGGTAGTAATCCTGACACTAGCACGGGTTCTATTCAAAATAATACGCATCTTGGTAGGCCGTTAGGCATCGGAACGACAAAATCTTCATCCTCAACTGCAAATAATGACACTTCAGTTGGTCCTTCCAGAATTTTCAGTGAATCAATCTTCCCCAATCAGCTCGAGTTTCCTTCTACATCAGCGATTGGGGTTTCCCTGTACAAACCTAACCGTGGACCTCTTAAAGTTGGTGATGGTTTTAGGATGAATGTTAATGTGGTACCCTATAATCTGAACAACATTGACGAGTCAAAAAATGTTTTTGCATATCTGAACCCAGTCCATATAGGAGCTCGCAGGTTATTCCAAAATAAACCAAAAAATTATAATGTTGAGAAATCTCAAAAGAGGAGTAATGATCCCGTGTTACGCCTCCATTTTCATACAAGAAAATTCTGGTACGAGTCAAAAAATGTTCTTTTCTTTTCTAAATAGAGGGGTTAATTATTTTTACCTTTTATTAATTAAAGTGGTAAAAGATAATGGGGTACACTTACCAAAAGCAAATAGAAAAGGGCCTATTTGACCCAAAATATTTCAAATATATTTACATGCTATATGTAACGTCCGGAATTTTGGTTCCGCTTACGAGAGACGTTAGAAGCCTTGAGCAAGGGCTCCCGCCCTTGCGGCTTCGAAAGCTCGCACCGGCGGCCATCCGCGACCGCGGCTTGGACGTCCCGCGGGGACGGTGACACGTTAGAGCGAGAGTTGTGCCTTTTTCGTCCAACCTTTCATCTTCTAACACTTGTAATTCCGTCCTCTTTATGAAGAGAAGTGATTCATGGTTGTGTCTCTTGGCATCCCTCCCATTTATGCAGCCTAACTCCCTCTTCCTCATTTCTTTTTACGTTACTTCATTCTCTTCCTTCTTCTTCTTCTTCCTCCACATCTCCTTCACGTCATTCTACACCTTTTGCTTCTCTCTTCTCTTGAGCCTGTCACACGGATTTTGGACTACAGAGACGTGCTCCAGGGTAAGTTCCTTCCTCCTCCTTCTTTCCTTCTTCGTCCTTCTTCTTGCTACCTTGAAGGGTAGGAATCCATGGATACACCTAAAGGAGGCTCCTTTTGTTATTTGATTGTGTTGATGGAATACATAGACCGTGGAGGAGGTCTAAGATCTTATGTTGGAGGCTAGGAGACGCTCACAAAATCAAAGGAGGCAATATGAAGGCTGTTGCACATCAAAGAACCGAAGAAGTCGGTGTTTCTGGACTGCAGCCACGGGGGCGGATCTTGTGAGCCGCGGGGCAGATCTTGTAAACTGCGGGGGCAGACTCTGGGTCATACACACCGCAGGGGCGGTGCAAACAACTACAACAGCTTATGAAGACATTGATTTTGTTGGGCAATTTTGGTAACTAGACTTTTTTGAAAAACTATAGTAGTAACTAGGCCTTTTAATGTTTTAATTAAGTAAATATACCACAACCTTTTGTATTTGTTCTCAAACTTTACACACTCTTCTCTCAAGGGGTACATTTACTAAACACAAAACTAGAAAAAGCCTAGTAAACCAAATTGGTTCGATTTTATTTACTATCCTTTCGCAGTTTTCACAAAAAAGGCATCTTCTAAGTTAGCATATTTTGGGCAGCTGACTGTAATAGATAAACTATGACAAGACTTTAGTTTGTCCTTTTATTTTAAAGTCGAATACTTCATTTTTATAGTTTATTCGATTCAAGTTATGAACGGCCTTTTGTTTTCAAGTCCTATATTTTATTTTTATAGTTTATTCGATTCAAATTATGTAACGGACCTCTCTTTTAATTACATTTGTAAATTTCGATCGCTTATTTGCGAACGAAGCAACACAACTAGTATTAAAAAAAATACGACTTTGAATTGAAAAATTATAAAGCAGTGACGACAATTTATTTATTTTATTGTAAAAAATTGATCAACATATTTTTTCATCCGAAATTTACATTTGTAAAAAAAAGAAAAAAATAACGAATTTTTTGAAAAAAAGGTAAATAATCGAAAAAATTTGTAATCGAAAAATTCAGAAGCGAAATATTTATAAATAATAACTTTGATTCTTTATGAACACTTCATCAAAATTTTCCGAAGCGATATTTTCAATCAAAAAATTATAATGTTTATAAACGTAAGCTGAAAGGAACTAATTAGATAAAAAAAAAACAATTACAAAATTTATTTATGTAAAAAAAAATTGAAGCTAAATATTTTTTTTAAAATGTAAATGAATAGAAAATTTATTTTATTATTTTTGTCGTAAAAAATAAAAGCAGAAACAATAATGACTTTTTTTTGTAAAAACTAATTTGAACGAAAAGAATTGTAATTGAAAATTTTAGATGCGATAAGATTTGCAAGCGAAAGATTTAACGGTAACAAAATTCGATCAAATGTTAATAAATTTAATCTGAAAGGAACTATTTAGATTAGAAACTCAATTATAATATTTATTTAGGTAAAAAAAAATCTAAAGTGAAATATTTTATAGACATGAATCGGAAATTCTCAAATCTGTATTAAAATTTGATCAAATTTTTTTTAAAAAAAGAAGAAAAAATATTTGCAATCGAAAATTTAATAGTAACGAAATGTTTTAAAAAAATACAAACGTGAATCGAACAAGTTGAGAAACAGTGACGACATTTATTTTTTTGTTAAAACACGATCAACAAATGTTTCAGGCAAGATTTTATTTGGTAAAAGAAATAACGAAAATTTTGTACTAACGTAAACCGACCAAAATTTTGAGGTAACAAAACCTATTTTGAAGCGACGATCAATATACGTACAAAAAATCATATTATTCCGCTAAACTAAGAGACTTTAGACGGGAATAATTTCGAAAAATACGTTCAGCGTTTAGAAGAGACGATCAATATACATACAAAAAATAGATTATGAAGCGAGCGATCATTAGTAACAACTTAATTCAAAAAAAAATAAATATAGAAATCGGAAGAGACGACTAAATAAGTTCACAATGTTCATCTGAACTTTTATTTATTAGAAGCTACAATATTTACGTGAAAAAAATACGATGAAACAATAAAGTTGTAACTTGGAAGATATCTTCAAACCATAAACTTGGAATCAAAACGAGAACCCTGAAAAAGACGACGAAACATAAACAATATACATTAGAATTGGAACCGGAAGATATTCAAATATGTAGATTTAAATGGAAAATAAGAAGAAGAAAAAATTTGACTTATGAGAAGGTGCATTCCATACATATATTGCAAATTATGTGAGAAGTGTACATGATAAGTTTTTATATTGTATATGAAAAGTTTAACAAACAATCAAAAATATATGAAGTATATGAGAAGTTTAACAAACGATCGAAAAGATTTGACATAAAATAAAAAATAGTTTTGATAAATCAAAATTCAGTAAAAAGCGATCAATATGATAATTTGGCTGAATTTTGAATTTTAAAATTTTTATTTTGGATATTGTTTTAGTATTAAAAGATTTTTTTGGCTTAGTTTGCAATTTAGTAAAAATTTTAATGCGGAAAAAAACGTGAAGCCGCCACGTCATCTTTTACGTCGTCTACTTTGGTAAAGTATATAGATTGACAAAATATAAATGGCGGATTTATAATGCCAATTAGGACTATGCAAATCCGTATCGGATCAGAAATTACGGTCCGCTCTTAGATTGTAACTATCGGATCCGGTCCATACTGGAACCGCAAATGTTCAGATCTGGACCATTAGTTTATATTTTTTTATATCTATTATACTTACTAAAATAGAGCACAAGTTGATGACGTGGCGCGCTGTGGACGCAGTATTTTTAAAATTGAGCTCCCACAATTAAAGCCAATAAATCTTTCTTTTTTTACACTATTTTTAAACCATAAAATCTTTTATTATTAAAATAATAACTTTATAGAAACCAAATCTATTATACTTACTAAAACAGATCACAAGTTGATGACGTGGCGCGCTGTGGACGCAGGATTTTTGAAATTGAGCTTCCACAATTAAAGCCAATAATAGTAGTAGATATAGACTCGCCCAATTCACGTTAATCGAACGAATCTTTTCTTTGAACAATTATTTTATAATAAAAATTTAAATAATAAAAAAAATTAATCGAATTAGCTTAACAATCAAATCACCTTAACAACCAAATCATTTTTTTAATAAATAAATATTTATAAAAATATATTAAAAGATATTGCGATTTTGATTTCCCTTTTAATTATATTTTCGGTTAGGATTTTTATTCGACGGATTTTTTTTCGAACGTTCCATCAGATTTTTCCATGGTTCGCTTAGAACTTTTACGTTTTACAAATTTGTCGAACAAAATTTATTTTTTTGGAACTACAACTTTACGTTATGTGCGAGTTTTAATTAAATTGATTTCGAATTGACTTTTGTTTTCGAAACGTTCCATCAGATTTTAAGCGAACAATTATCTTTTTGATAAAATCCATCAAAATTTACGTTTTTTTTAAAATAACTATAAATATATAATAAATTTTTACATGATTCCATTGGATTTTTTTGATGGTTTTTTAAATAAAAAACTTCCATATAATCAACAAAATTGATTTCCATTTTGACGGGTAAATTGATTTTCATTGTTGTTATATCTTTTTATTATGGCTTTTAATTAAATTGGTTTCGATTTCATTTCCATTTTAGTTATATTTTCTGTTAGGATTTTTATTCGAACGGATTTTTTTTTCGAACGTTCCATGTGATTTTTTTCATGGTTCCCTTAGAAATTTTTACGTTTTACAAATTTGTCGAACAAAATTTATTTTTTTGGAACTAAAAATTTTACGTTATGGGCGAGTCTATATCTACTACTAGAGCAGTATACATGACAGTTTACGTGGTACGTTGTGAGAGTAGTATTTCGAAATGGAGCTCCTACAATTTTTTTGAAATTGTATAATTAACGATCTTGTTTCTATTGTTTCATCAGGAATTTGATTTTTAACCGTAACCCCGTGTATCTAATCTATTTTCAAGTTATTAAAAAAAATTGACGTGTACACCTTTTTTTTTTACGTTAATTTTATTTATTTATTGATTTTCTTCCACTCATCAGCAATAAGTTATTTTTAGATGATAGTTATCGGACTTTGAAGTTAATTTTGAATTAAATTAAATTTTTGTTAATTTTTTTATCTTGTAGATATAGACCATGTTATATTAATTAAATTTTTGTTTAATTATGTTAAGTTTATTAGCTTGTAGATCACATAAATCTTTTGTAATTTTAATAATTAAAAATAAAATTAACTAATTAACTAATAGATTTATAGTCCAAAAATAATTAATTAAAATAAAATTTTTAATACACCAATAAGCATTATAATTCCAAAAAAAAAAACAAAAGAGTTGTTAAATACAAAAAAAATTGTAAAATCAAATTGTTAGCCATTAACCAAAAAAAATCCCTAAACTCATTACATAATCGGAAAAAAAGAAAAATGTTGTTATATATATATATAATAATAATAATATTATTATTATTCTATTAAGTATGTCCATAGTATAATCTCATTTAGTATATTTATCCTTAATAAAGTAATATTGGTAAGTCGATTAGATTAGAGATGTATACAAAACAAAAGCACGTAAAAAAACCTATTTCACAATATTCTTTCTTATTTTTTTCAAAACCCGCACAAGGTGCGGGTATTATACTAGTTTTTTATAAAGGAAGTGAATCCCGTTTGGGTTTGGATCCAACTGAATCTTATTTAACCCATTCAAATATATTTTTTGTAAAAAAAATGTTAAAAAATAATCAATACGGTCCAGACCATTTCATGCAAGCACTGAGATGGTCCGTACCGTAAGATTACAGTCCGGAATAGTCTGAGTGTTTTCACATCCCTAACACCAAACGAAGAGGTAACTAGAGTTGTAATATGAGACAAGCTACTCGGGTTATGATTGCGTTCGGCTTGCCAAAAGCTCGATTTGAGCTCGTTCATTTTCTAAACGAGCCGAATATGAACATATTTTTTAAGCTCGTATAAAATTTAGGGTAGGTTCGGGCTCGACTCGGTTATAAAGAAGTCGAGTTTGAGCATGTCTTCAATCAAAAAAAATAACACTATGAGAGCATTATTTTTGTAAAATCCGGAATTTTTTCTCTTGGTAGGTTCGGGCTCGGCTCGGTTATAAAGAAGTCGAGTTTGAGCATGTCTTCAATCAGAAAAAATAACACTATGAGACAATTATTTTTGTAAAATCCGGAATTTTTTTCCGTTTATTTTCGAGTCAAACCGGATTTCGATCCGTTGACTTTTTCTCATAATACCTAGTTATATGTATCGTCACAAATTATATCAATTTTATGTAAGCCTTAACTCACATAAAATGATGAAATGATCACCACACCTTAATCTTACAAAGCCTAGTATATATCAATATTAGACAAAGCCAAAGACAAGTCATGACAAAGCCGAAGACAAGTCATGATAAGCCCAAGACAAAGTTAAGGACAAGGCCATGAGAAGCCAGCTCGTCAGCTCCAACGAGCAGCCCGTACACCTGTCTGTCCAGTCGTGCATTGTTGTTGCCTTGGGCCCAGCTCGTGACGACAAATCTCATACTTCCGTCATGCAGAGTGCACCTTCCACTTGTACCCGTCCGCATACATCGACGCTGCTTCCTGTGAAGGTAAGCAGATCTTGCAATTTCCTTATACGCGCAGCAGTACGTGGCCTCCTTCCTATCCTCAACCTTGCCTTCATTACGTGCAAGGAATCTTCTCCTTCCTGTGAGATGAGCAACATATTCTTTCCTTCTCCAAACCAGGTTCTGGCAAGGGTACCGACGATGATTATCTCTCTCCTTGGACAACAAAGAAGGGATATCTCGTCATTGCCTTATCTGCTCCCATGAATCAACATGCATCTACCTACCTTTACGTCCACCTTCGTCGACTATCTTTCGACCCCAACCCAAGAGACTATCTCCTTACCTTCTGCGTTCCGAGATCCGGAAGCCTGCCTCTTCCCAACGTGATCCATCTAAGCCTTCACTTAGCCCTTGCCGTCGACACCCTCCTCCCTCCTGTATCAGATTTAAAATTAATAGTGGAGGACTGATCCTGCACTACAGCAAGCGGTCTTTTCACCCTCCTCCCTCCAGTGTACGCTCCGCCTCGCTTCTGTCGAGAACAACCATCACCCAACACCGGAGTCAACAATGTAAGATCTCGGTTATTTTTCCTTTGATTCTTCTGTCAAACTAAGATAGTAAATCCCCCTTTCCCTTGTTTTGAGTTGCTATCGGCAGTGGGTCGAGACACGGTCGGATCCAGGGATTCATCATTCACCTTAGCTCTGTCCCAGCCCTTGCAACCAGCAATGGATCCAGCAGACGTTGACTTACAAACAGGGGTACCATCCCACCACGCAACCATCAAGGGCCTAGGAGAGTTACATGGGTGAATGATATATGGGAAGCGAGGCACACACCAAGGCATGCATTCATCACTTGGAGGGCTACGCTCAAGCGCCTATCCACTCATGATCGGATGGGCTTTCTTGGCATTGATCCAGTTTGTCATTTTTGCAAGCAAGATATGGAGTCACATGAACACCTATTCATTAGGTCTAGGTATTCGAGGAGAGTTTGGCGAGAGGTACGAAGGAGCTTTGGATTGCCGGCAGGATTGGACACCATTGATCTTGCTTTGGTGGCTACTATTTATTTTATTTGGCATGCAAGGAATAGTTGGATCTTTGAAGGCAACATGTCGCCGGAGGAGGTCACCGTTCACCTTGTCAAGACACATGTGTTCCGGTTGTTGCAAGCGGCTTTCCAGGAGATGCTAAGATGGCATTCATGGCCTTTGATGGGCACTGATGGGCTTTTGAGCCACTTTTGGACTTAGTTTTGATGTGTTTACCTCAGTTGTGAGGTTGTTTTTACATGCAACATCCTAGTGACCGTGCATGAGTATTGTGTTTGTTTTTGTTTGCATGCCTTTTATTAGTTGGGCCTATGTCTTGTAGCCGAGTATCTCATGTAGAGGGGTAGGGATTTTTACACATCCATGAATTTACCAGCATCTTAGATCAAGGGCCTAGGAGAGACCTGGAGACCAAGAGGATCGATCCTAAGAACTCTTACATGACGGATTTGGTACAACTAGTTGAAGTTGGAAGGACTCGAACTCACGACGTGTGGGAAAGTTTCATTGCAATTCTGGGCTGGTGAGATTCGAACCCTAAATCTCTTCTAAATCTTAGTTATTTCAATTTTTTTTTTTGAAAGTTTACTTGTATAGAGAAAAGAGGAATGTACATGAGGATATTACATAGACAAGCTCAAAATCAAAGAGAAGGGGAGACCATAGTCATGTTCAAAGAAAGAGGAGATGGGAGTGAAGAAGATTAAGAGAGATTTAAGGGAGGTGAATTCCCATCATTCTTGCATTAGTCCTTGAGAGCTGAGATCTGTCTTTCCAGTTGTGTTCAAAATTGAGTCGTATGGCCTTAATAGCTTCATCAGCACATTCAACAACTCTAATGAAAGTGTTGTTGAACACAAGTTCGTTCCTAGCTTTCCACACAAAGTATATGAAGGAGGTAATAGAAGCAATTCTGATGCTTTCCATGAGATTTTGTTTGGGGTTCATCCTTGAGCTCAGCCAAGTCCATATATTGCAAATGTAGGGGGCAGGATAAGGGACCCTAGTCCATCTGGAAATGATGTCAAGGACAAGGGAAGAGTAGCTATATTTGTGTCATAGGTGTTCCCCATCTTCGATCATGCTGTTGCACAGCTTACACGTATCATTATCAACCATGTTCCATTGTTTAATTCTGGCCAGTGTAGGTAACCGTCTATGAGAAGCTAACCAAGTAATGTAACTGCACTTAGGGATGTTACACTTGAGTCAAATGGTCTTATAAGGGTTTGGATGTAGCTGTGGTGGTTCGGGTTTGAAGAGGGAATAAGTCATCTTAGAGGAGAAGGAGCCATCGGGATTAGTTATGCAATTGGGGCAACCAGGGAGGGAGGGGGTAGTTTGTCTTTGATCTTGAAAAGGTTCTTCCAGAAGGCGCTATGATGCCGCTTTGCCTGGCATCTCCAGATGTTGCATCCTTTAGAGATATGGCGGGATACCCACATCCCCCATAAGCTATCAGGGCCACCATCCAAGTCATCGATAAGACGTACCATACTGACCATATTTCGAGCAGCTAAGTCAGTGAAGCCAAGTCCACCGGCCGTCTTTGGATTACATAATGTAGACCAGGATATAAGGGCCCTCCTGCTATCCTCCTTGCCCGACCAAAAGAAAGAACGGATGATGGACTGGATTTTATTGATCACGTCACCAGGAAGCAGAAACATGGAGCTCCAATATTGGTTGATCGAAAGGAGAATGGAGTTAATGAGTTGAGCTCTTCCTGTGTATGATAGGGACTTGGCGCTCCAGGATTGAACTCTCTTGGTGAGCTTGTGAATTAGAGGAGAATAATCAGCAATTCCAAGCCTTTTGGATCCAATAGGCACACCAAGGTAGTGGAATGGTAGTGTACCAATTGGCATCCCAGTGAGTTTGGAGGCCTGATCTTGGTCAGAATTGTACATTCCCCCCCGTGAATAACAAGGACTTGGAGGGGTTGATATTCAAGCCGGATAAGGATCCAAAGTCATCTAAGGCATCCTTCATTATTTTGATGGAGGGGATATCACCTCTACAGAGGAGCAGTAGGTCATCGGCAAAAGAAAGATGGGTAATGGTTGGACTTGAGCACTTGGGGTGATGATTGAAGTTCGGGTTTTTGGTACTGTGGTGAATCATTTGAGACAAGTATTCCATTGCAATGGTGAAGAGAGGAGGGGAGAGAGGGCAGCCTTGGCGCAACCCTCTACTACCATGGAAATATCCTCGAAGGTTACCATTGATATTGATGGAGTAGGTAGGGGTAGTTATGCATTCCTTGACAAGGTGGATGAAATGATCAGGGAAGCCCATTTTGTGTAAGCAGTTCAAAATGAAATCATGGCTTATGGTATCAAAGGCTTAAGAGATATCCACTTTCATTGTAGCTCTTGGAGATATGTATTTCTGGTTGTATTTGTTGAGCATTTCCTGACATAGGAGGACATTATGCTTGATTGATCTGTTAGAAACAAATGCACTTTGATTGGAGCTGATAAGTCTAGGAAGCACAAGATTGATCCTTGCAGATAGGACCTTAGCTATTGTTTTGTAGATGGTGCTACAACAGGAGATCGGCCTGAAATCAGAAGGAGCTAGAGGATTATCAATTTTTGCAATAAGAGATATAGAGGCATGATTGACCTGTTTCAGTAGTTTCCCTTTAGAGAAGAAATCAAGAATGGCTTCAGTGAAGTCATGCTGAGTAGTACTCCATGTAGATTTGAAGAAGAAAGAGTTGAAACCGTCCGGTCCCGGCGCCTTGTTATCACCAATACTAAAGAGTGCATTTTTGATTTCATCAGGAGAGAAAATCTTGTCTAGTGATGCTATGTCGTCAGGGTTGAGGTGAGGTAGCTGGGTTTCACTAGCAGGGGTGAAGGTTTGAGTTGGTGGGTTAAGAATGTTATAGAAGTGGTTGACAAAGGTATTGTCAATGGTGAGAGGGTCAGCAGAGGGGTGCCATTTGGGGTTCGGATGTAGTTGATTCGGTTTGCACATCGCCTTGACTCTACACCCCTAAAGAAGTAGGATGAGCACTGGTCCCCATGAGCATACCATTTGGCTTTTGATAGTTGTGCAAGGGTTACATGGAGTGAGTGAGTACTGGCTTTCAAGGAGGACGACAACATTAGCTCATCCTCCTGAAGAACATGGTCATGGGGAGAGTCAATCAGCCATTCCTGGACAGCATGGAGAAGCCTCCTATTTTCAGCAATGTTCAAGAAACAATCCTCCAACTTTGCACTAGGAAACTTTTTAAGCAGTGGTTTGAGGAGCTTGAGTTTCTTGACTAGTTTGTACATGGCATTCCCCTCAATGGACGTTCCCCAGGTACTCTCAACAATTGGCAAGAAATTCTCATGTTTAGCCTAGTCGTTATTGAACCTAAAGGGAGGTTGGGGCATTGGATCCAGGGTCTCAGTGTAAAGGAGAGCCGGGGAGTGATCTGAAACGTCCGGGCGTCAAAGTGTGCAAAGGAGTGTGGGAAATGCAAGATCCACTGCTTTTTGGTAATGATACGGTCTAGTTTGCACCATATACGGGATCCCACCTGCTTATTATTCCAAGTGAACTTGCATCCAGAGTAAGGGTGGTCCAAGATGTTGTTAAGCTCGAAACAGGAGGCAAATTCAGTAGAGTGTTCAGAAATGGACGGGAGGTTGTTTGAAGATTTCTCTTCAGGGGATAGGGTGGTATTAAAGTCCCTTAGTAAAGCCCAAGGCTTAGAGGAGTTGAGGGAGACTGATGGTAGCAATAGAATCCCAAAGATCAGAGCGTTCTTTGGGAGAATTGTGGGAATAGATGAAGGAGAGTTCGATGTTTGTGTTTTGGTCAGGGTTAGACAAAGGGATGGAAATGAGGCAGTGGATTAATTGGTCGGATTTGATGGTGGTCGAGAGGTGGAGTTTGGATGGGTTCCACCATATCCATATTCTACAATTGTGGGCGAGAGATGAATTAGAAGTTTGTCTCCAAGAGGGGAAGAAAGATTTGGAGAGGCGTCTCTCTTTGTTGGATTTCAATCTTGTTTCAAGTATGGCCATGATATCGATCTTGTGCTTCTTCACATAGCCTTGGATTGCTCTTTGCTTTACAAGATCATTTAGACCCCGTATATTCCATGCACAGGTTCTAATTATCATTAGTAGGTAGACCATTAGCCTGGCCAACACTTGCTGTCGAGGAAGGGTTAGGAATTGAAAGAGGGTTAGGAATTGGAAGAGGGGCGTTGGAGGGATCGAGTTTTATATTGTAGTACAAAGGGATTGGGCGTTGATAAGATCATGAGGGGAGACGACTTTGTGGTTGTCGCAAACAATGTCAGTATTTGGAGCAGGGAGAACGGTGGAAGGTGGAAAGAGGGTTAAGGTTAGGACTTTGGATGGTTCCAGGTTCACACTGGGGTGGTGGTGCAAGAGTATGGTGATTGGGAGGGATGGGAGTTGTCTCAGTCAAGGGTTGGGATTGTTTAGTAGAGATCTTGAAGGAGTCATCAGGTGTTGGAAGTAAAGGGGTGGTATTAGGGTTAGAATTTGAGTTACGTTTGGGAATATACTTGGTAGTTGGCCGACTGGGAAGAGTCTTGTCCCTCACGTCAGTTCTAGCGAGATTTAGGGCTTTGCAAGCATGTCCAAAGATGAGGCATTTGGGGCATCTTGGAGGGAGCCAGTCATAGGTTACCTTTTGGATAAAGAAAGATCCATCAAGTCCGGTTAGAGTGATCTCGCGCAAGAGTGGTCGAGAGGCTTGGATGTCAACCACAATGCCGGCAAAGTTGAGCCTATCTTGGTTAGCTGAGCAAGAGTCAGTGAGGATAGGGGTGCCAAGAGCCGAACCAATTTTAGCGAGCATGTATGTTGACCAGAACCGGTAGTCAAGATCGTAAAGGGTGACCCAGATGGGGAGAGAACTGAGGCTAGAGTAATCCAGGGGGAGATCTTTAGTTATTTCAATTTCCAAAAACTACTTAACCAATCCAACTTGAGCCTATGTTTCGATACTTTACCTTGATAATTCACCGTTTGATTTTTGATAGATTTTAGATGGATATGCATACTTCGATGTATCAAAAGTTAGGGTCAATCTAACGGTTGGATTTAGAGTTATAGGGTTCTAAAGTAGGTTAGCTGTGCAGTTTAGTAAAATGCAGATTTTTGGCCAAGTATGGGCAAATTTGTGTTGAGGAGTCAACTTGGAGTTTTTTTTGTTGGATTAGTTATTGATCATTTCTGAAATTTGTTTCTTCTAGTGAGTAGAGTACATTGCATAGAAAGGTTATATATTTTATCTGGGATTTTTGGATTTTTTTTCAGAGTATCTTAAGAGGGGTTAAAGTAGGATCCTAGAGAGTTTTTCTTGAAAGTTAAGAGTTGGAAAATCTTCTAACTTAGCTAGATCTTTCTTGTGAGTGTTAGATTGTGGTTTTGGCCCTCATAGGAAGTTTTATAAATATTCTAGGAATATTTCTAGTGTTTTGAGACCCAGGGTAAAATAGTTTTTTTTTTTACCTTTATGAGGGTATTTTGATAATTTCTCTTATGATGGATTTGAGTATCTTAGAAGTTGGATATTTCTAAGAAAGTGGGATACATTATTGATCCACTTGCCTTTTTATCAGACGGCTGAGTTCATGCGGTTGCGGATGGAGTTGAGATAACGAGAATTGTGTTCTGATTCATGTAAGTCATTTGGGCTTACTTACTTGGCTTCCAGATGTTAGCTGAATGATGATAGTTGTGTGTGTTTGTGCGTTAATAATTATAACATGCATATGACGACCTTTGTATGGTCCAAGTGTATGTATAACGGGCGGTGACATCACTGCCCAACTCTGACATGAGGCTGGGAGATTCTCTATATCCAGACTAGGCAGGTACACGGTGAGGTGCATCGGATCCATTCTTGTTGGATACACGGAGACGGAGGCAAGGTCTGAGAATCACTTGTGTCACAAAATAAGTTGTATTAGTAAAGTGGATGACCTAAATTAAGATAATAAATGGAATTTTGTGAAAGCATGATGAGTATATTGTTGGCTAACAGTCATACGTTGTTGCATTCATAACCTTAAAACCTTTGTTTAATGATTTTCGGTTTCCTTTATTGGTGTCTTGTTGTAAGATCCTAGTAAAGTTGTTGTCAAACTAAGGTCGGGTCCCATTGTGAGGTCCTAACCATTAGCTCCCCGAGTTTTGAGAATTTGGGGTGTTACACTTTTAATCGAGCTACTCAGAATCATGCTAATATTCAGACTCAATCATGTTCCCACAAATTCTCAAAACTCGGGGAGCTAATGGTTAGGACCTCACAATGGGACGGTAAACAATGAAAATGAAGTTTATCATTTATTTGTACATATCTAAAAGAAAATAACAATAATAGATATCGGTTATCAACTCTATCTCTCTTTATCGTCCTCCTTCACCCTAAAATTCTTCAACACCAGATCTACGTACCAATATTAAGTCCATCAAAAATCATCTATGACGCATAACTCCGATAAATGTATAAATTAAGGAATTAAGATTATAAGAATCAAAAACGAGAAATAATCTTCGTAATCTCTTTTAGTAAGGAAGTTAAGAAAATTAAAGGGGTTAGATTAGGAAAATTAAGAGAATAAGATTATGGAAATTTTGTAATCCTATAAAACTTCGATTATAGGGATTTTAATTGAGGCTAAAATATCTTCTTCTTTTTTCACCCCTCTTCCTTTGTTCTCTTTGATTTATAAAAAAATGTAACTCATACTTTTTCGTAATTTTTTCTTGGCTCTCTCGTCTTGTCTGGAACTCTAGCAATCTCAACAACTCTAGCCGGTGCAGCAACAACCTGCGTCACTCTTTGCGAAACCTCAGCTGATCTTGTGGGTACTGGCGGAGCTGGTGTAGGTCCTCCAGTCCTGATCTTCCTCGACTCTCTGCACATAGTTGCGGTTTGTAGAAGCTCTGATGGATACTCCACCAGACTCGGTCGATTGTGCTCGTTGTGCTCCGTACCTAGCAGTAGTCCCGTTCCCTACCTCTGGAACAATGCTCTTACCAACTTATTCAACGAACGCTTCAGCGATAGGCGGATTAGCAACTAGGGCTTAGCCCCGACCTCTAGCTAGTGGAGGTCTTTCTACACGTCCTCGTCCACAGACAACAGGTGGAAGAGGTGGTCGACCCCTTCCTCACCCCATAGCAGATGTAGCTCTAGTACGAGTCATCTGCGATAGGGATATATACATAAGGTCATGCTACAACTAAAGCAGAAATTCAGGAAAATGCATAAAGGCCAACATAAAAGAAAACTAACTGTTGAGATCCGCGGAGGTAGTGGTGGTCACCCGTACATCTATCCCGGACCGACAAGTTTAAAATCAAAAACCCCCTTTTGAAACGTAGACTCCTTGCGGAATCTGTTTATTTATCTATTCGACCTTAAGAAGATTTCAAGTGTCATTGTTTCCAACCTGGCTCTAATACCATATTATAACACCCCAAGTTCTGGGAACTCGAAGCGTTACGGGCTAGGACCTCACAATGGCTCCCGACCCTTAGAGTAGCAACAAGAACATCGGATCTTACAACAAGACACAAATAAATAAAAACTAAAACTGTTATAAAACCAACGGTAAAACAAAGGGAAGCTTCAAAGACTCGCAACAGAGTTCAAAACAAATTGAAAAGACAACAACAGAAATCTAAACCCAATCTCGTCCTATAATGTACGGGAATCTCAGCTGACCACACAATCCGGATCACTCAGCAACATCCCTAACCTGCGAAACATCTACAACATCGGTACAAACCATTATCTAGCATTCTACCTATCAGAAAGATAGTAAAGGCACAAGCACACATAAGAAGGTAAACACATAGCATGCTCTCACACAACCGGTTATTATCTGTCATTAAGTTATTCATTACTAATTCAACTTCTTTTGTCACACGAGAATCTCCCGAAACTCATCTCCGCTTCCGTCTACCAACAGGAAACTCATCTCCGCTTCCGTCTACCAACAGAAATAGATCAGTATTATCCGTTACTTGCAGGCCTGGGTTGCAAGAGCACTTCCTAGTCTCCTGGAGAACTAGACAAGTGGTTACCGCCCGGTTGTCATACACTTGGGCCAATTATGGTTATAAAGGTCAATCCTAATCCGGGTATTTGTTATAACAAAATAACAACACAAACAAGTCAATACACTCAAGCTGATATACGGAATGCAGCTAAGTAAGTCCAAGTGACTTACCTCATCGAAAGTAAACTCAAAGGTCAGCAAACAACTCAATTTCCTGCAGGAAAGAAGAATGGAAAGCCTGTTCAGCAAGGCATAACGAATCAGGAACAAAACAATTACTAGAAGTCTATAACTTCTAGTCTCAATGACCTTTAAGATATCTCCACAAGCTAAGGTCTCAACCTTAGTCTTACAAATCAAGAAGGGCCAACAACATCAACACAAGCCAAGGGAAGGAACGAGGAAAGCAAGGAAGGAAAGCAGCTCACCAAAGATTGGGATACTATAGACAAAACTATAGGGGCGGCTGCACAGGGCGCGGGGTGGCACTGGGCAGTTCCTACGGGGGCGACACTAATCAGGTGCGGGGGCGGTTTTCGGCACAGAAGGTGCATCCTCTCCTTTGACAGCAAGGAACTCCACAAAGGCCAAAGCTTTGTTCTTTCACTCTTCACACACGTCACAACTCAACTCAAGGAGCCTTTGAACATCAACATATCAATGATGAGAAAGCCAACAAGAATCAAGACTCGATCTTGATCCTTGAAGAAGAAGAAGAAGAAGAAGAAGAAGAACAGAAGGGAGGAAAGATACAACAAGCACAAGAACGTGAGGGAGAATTACATAGGATAAGACTTACACGTTGAACAAGGTTCACAAGGGAAGAAGGTTGCAGCTTTCGAGGTTGAAGAAAAGTGTATGCAAGAAACGGAAAAAGGAAGAGAAAGAGGAAACTTATAGGAAATTGTGGGAAAAGATAGAAGGAAATACGTCTTTAGGGTTAGAAGATCATAGGAAAGCCGGCCCACAAGATAGAAGATCGGATCTTCTATCTATGGAAAGAAATAAAACGGACAAAAAAATCAAATCAGCGTGATTTGTGGCGAAACCGCAAGGGCGGTTTGCCCTGCCGCAGGGACGGCTCCCTTCACTATGGGGTGGTAAAGGCAAAAACTGGGGTCTTACAAAAAGATTTCTATCGAACGGGTAAAATACTAAAACAAATCAACCATACATTTATTACGTTAATTTCAAAGAACGACAACCCAATTTCGACTACTCACTAAAGACCTATTAGTCTATGCTCAGCAACGTATAACGTTATTGCAAAAATCGTGGCTTCCAGACTTAAAACAATTCTACCAAAATTGATTCACCCTCTACAAAGTGCTTTTATCCAAAACAGATCGATCCATGATAATATTCTTATTGCACATAAAAAAAATTCATGGTTTTAAATCCAAAAAAGGAAAAGCAAGATACATGACCATTGAGCTCGACATGGAGAAAGCTTATGGTAGAATGGAATGTCCCTTTATTATTGTTGTGTTGGATGAATTCGGTTTTGAGAAGAAATTTACTAAATGGATTAGAGAATGTATAACTATTGATTCTTACTCCATTTTAATTAACAACAAACCTATAAATCTGATATATCCAAAAAGAGGTATACATCAAGATGACCTGATTTCACCTATATTGTTTAACTTAGGTGTATAAATTCTTACGCGAAACATTCAAAAAGCAATTAACTAGAATAACAAAATTATCGGGGCCCTTAAAACCAGAGGGGAGGGGGGTCTATTATCCCATTTCATGCGTTTGTTAATGATACAATAATATTTTTCAAAGCCTCTATAGGAGCTAGTACTAAGATCCTTGATCTTTTGAATGATTTTTGTTCATCTCTAGGCAAAAAGTTAATTTTTCATAAGTCACCCTTTCAAACTTCTAAGAATGTTGGGTCTAGTGTGGAAAGACAAATTCAACTAAATATTGGAATAACCTCTATGAATTGCTTGGAAACATATCTTGGTTGCCTAAATATAAATTGAAGAGTAAACAAGAGTGTCTTTGAAAATGTAATAACAAAATCTAGACAACAGTTGCCTAAATGAAAGGCTTCTTCGCTTTCTCAAGAAGGAAGAACAATCTCAATCAAGACAAACCTCAATGCTAAACCAAACTTCATCACGCAGAGTTCCATGATCCCTACTTGCATCCCTATAGAACTAGATAACACAAACTGAACTAGATAAAATAAAATAGAACTTTCTTTTGAAAATAAATTCCATTTATGAGCATTGTTTTGTCAAGAATGTCGTTATTCATCAAACCGGTGATGATATTTACCAAAGAAGAAAGAGTGAAAGTCCTTCCCTAAGCTTTGGAGCTTTTGGGTAGAAAAATGAATCAAAACAGAAATTAAAAGAGAGGGTTTTCGGTTGCTGAATCAAGACGTGATTTGACGAGATAAAACTCGATCTTTATTGAAATGAGACAAATAATATAGTTTTGTAGTCAAAAGACAATCTAAGGAGGTCGGCTCAAGATAAAAGAGGGGTTTCCTCATGTTGTGTGAAATAGTAGAGAAGGTTTTAATGAAAAAGTCATTTGAAAAAGAAACAAATAGTCGAATTATTAATCTATTTCAAGAATTAAAAAAGTCTGATATTTTCAATTCAGATAATAAATTTTGGTATTGTGTCAGATTTTTTGTTACACTTTTGTGTTCCCATTTCGAGTTGTATTTTTTTGGTGTTTGTGTATATGTTGACGGCTGATCAAATTTGTAAGGTTTACACCGTTGTTTCCCATAGGTTCTTGTGCATATGTTCCGACGCATTTTCACAATTCTCCTTTGCTCCAATTCTATAGGTCCAAGAAAGTATTAAAGGGAAATGAAAAAAATAAATGAACATGTCCCGACTCACGCATACCTCCATTCCATCAAATTTATAGGACCAACAAATTTTGGTTTAATCGGTCCAGAACTTGGATTGAACATAAATTTCTGATCCATTAGGAACTTTCCTTCTACGTATGGTCTTGGACGGATGAATTGCCCTAGCTACATCCCTTTGCTTGAGTTTGGAGTGAGCCTCCATGCCTAAGTATTTTTCTCGACACCCTTTAACCTAATCTGGCTACGGAGGAGTCGGCTTCCAATTGTCATGCTTGAAAATTGCATTTTGCTAGGGGGTGTTATGGACCTTGAAATGACTTGGTGAGAAAGTCTATGATTACAAAGATCCATGATGACTTTGTTTAGTCATTTTAATTTAATTATTTCTTATAAAAGAGCATTCTGATGCACTATTCAACACACCGTCTAATGGACTGAAAAATCAAAAAAAATCAAGAGATGGACAAACCGTCATAAGAACCAGAACAACATAACACTAAAGTACAACAAGAAGATCCGATACAGTGAAATATGTAAGGTAAAAGCGGAGAGTATAATATCTATCATTGGAGAAAATGGAGAGGGCGGGAGCCTGTTGTATAGCCTCTTCTTACTTCTTCCTATATGTAGTGGGCCGCATCGCATATCTTTTTGTTGTCAAACAAAAGAAAGCCATTTGAAGTAGACTAGGCGTACCGGCGCGTGCTACGCACGCGCGTGCCATATTTTTCTTTTGTTACACGATGATATGTACGATAACACGGTAATAATTACAAACGGATTTACTAATCGAAAAATACAGTGTCGTGTCTAATATTGATTTGTTGTTTAACGTTGTACAAATCTATCCGATTACATATTTTTTGGTATAAAAAAAAAGGTAAATGTCCGTAGTTAGTCCCGTATGTCTTCGAGTGGCGTTAGATGTTTCACTTGTGTTGTACCTGTGTGAAGGTGTCTTCGATTGGCGTTAGATTTTAGATGTTTCACTTGTACCTGTGTGAAGGAGAGGGTAAGTATGAAGTTGTGGAATAGGAATATAAATTTCAATCTAAGATCATTTTACTCAAATACCTAAACCCTATATTTGTGAAACTGGACATTTCAGGCCAATAAGGACAGAGAAGTTGGTTCAACATGGATATGAGGGAAGCAAGATAAGGTGGAAGATAAGAGCTAGACAATGTACCAGAAGGATATAATAATATAAAACAATTCATCATTTAAAAATGCAAAACTCGAGAACTTAAGCACCATTTGCACCAGAACCTGAAACTACCCACAAGCCACAACCAACAAATTTCGACAACCTAATCCTCCAAAATCAGACTCAAGTTGAAATATCTAGCCCTAGTACACATAATCAATATTTAAACAATAACACTAAAACACTCAAATGACTCTGCATAAGTGCAGCAGATCGATATTTTCAAGTTTCAAGAAAATGACAAATAACCCTGTGGAATTCATTCCATGGAAGCATATGAACAAGGAACATGAGACAACTTACATATGGTGACCACAACTCGATCCACAATTGATTCCACTAATCACCTGAGCATCAAGAGAAGAGAGATGAGCATTTATCATGAATCATAGTAACAAAAAAAATTGCACAATTTATATTAAATTTAAATTACATAGCACAAGAGGTTTTGACCAAGAAAAGAGTTTCCCAGAACATGCAAGTGACATGCAATAAACAGTGGTTCCTATAACACAGGAGAAAGTGAAAGCAAATCTGTTGTTTATAACATTGCAGAATTAGTAATTTCAAACATAATGGTTCAAATTTTGTTTGATCTGATGCAACACATCTTCCAGGTTTATTGAAATCTCAGGTTCCCTATACCACCAAACAATTATATTATATGAGATTGAGGGAATAAAATTTACAATCAGACAATCAAAGGAAAAAGAAAAGAAAAGTAAGGTTTTGAGCTTCAATATTGAAATCGAAGGTCTAGGTTTGCCGTACGAGACCCAGATGCAGACCACATAAGGTAGCTTAAGAAGAAAAGAGAAGGAAAAACATATGTGGCGAGGAAGTGGAATTAGGCAGACAAAACCTTTATCATACCTGTGTCAAAGATAAGGGAGATATCCTTTTGGGAAGTACCAAGTCCAACAATGATTATATAATTTCCAAAGCCAACCACATGCCGGATTGTGCCGGCAGGTTAACCGGTTTCCTCTCCAACACAACTTCTTCTCCGGTGAGTAGGCGAGTGAAAGTGTGTATGGATTACTGTTATAGAGAAGCCTCTTGAGTAAAGGATGTCTGCAAGCTCAAACGTTAGATTCTAATGTCCTACAAATGGACCATGGAAAGATCGCTAACCTTCTCCCAATCTTCTCTGACATGGCTCTATATTGAAACCTACAAATGAATCATCCTGAAAATTTTCAAGAAAGTAACACTATTGCAACATAGCAAGCTGATAAATTGGATCAATATCATTTTCGGAACTTTCACCTTGTTGAAATTCATCTTTGTACCAATAAGCAAGGGTGAGTAGAAATGGTTGAACTAATATGATTTTATCCATAGATCTCTCAAAATATGCTCCCACCACATTCTCTTCCTTGCTACAATTACCTGATCTCATTTATGCAAACTTCAGCTACTAATTTAGTTTCACATTTCCCTGATTTACTGATGTCAATATTCAAACTACTCATTCAAACTGCAAAAAACACAACTATGAGTGTTGTAATTGTCACTAACTCATTCAATTGAGTGTTGTAACATACCACAAGTCTGAGTACTGTTCTTGGCACTAAACCATTGCTCAGGTTAAGCAACAATGGTCCCGTTCGCCATTTCCAAAATTTCCAGGTCAGATTTATGTATTTTGTAGTCCGTACAACATATGCACGACTTCAAACATCTTGGGCCTTTTGTCGAACAACTTGATAACGTGATTTATGACGTTAGTATAGGCATACAATTAGATAGTTTTTCCCACTGTTCATGCACGGTTTGGCATTAGTTTACGACGTTTACACTCATTTCATGCATAATTCTAGAAGAGACGTCTACACGAGCTTTTGTCGGTGTTGTAGGTATTTCGGGGGTCTTTTGGACATTAACCGATGCATTCGAGGGTCAAGCCTCATGGTGGTACATATCCAAAGCTTGGAAGGAGCATAATTGGAGCAACAAAGGACACAAAGACCACTATTGGTGCAAGCAATGGAGCAACTCATGGCTAGACAATCATAACATATCTCTGTTGAAGAAAATCGGACCATCACTCAGGAAAATCGGCCGATTTTCCTGAGTAGGTCGATTTTTTGACCTTCAACAGCTTAAGCCACGTGTCCCACGATCTCTTGATCCGGCCTTGCTCTTGGTGGAGAATATAAGTGGGCCTGCAAGCTGTTGCTGGGCATCTCTCCTCTCCCACATTCTCTCATTCACAGCTCATTGGATTGGGATAGACTTGAAGAAGAGAAAAACTCTCTCAAATTGAAGGAAGAAGAAGAACACCAATCTAAGAGTGATAGTGAGGTTTTGAGTGATTTTCGGAGTTTTTGATTAAAGAACTATTGCAAGGATTGTTAGGAACGTTTTGGAACTTCATTTGAAGGGTTGTAAGTCTTGCTAAAACTTAGATTCAGCTGAGATTTATTGTTTTTACTTGCTTATCTTTCATCATCCATCTATAAAAACCATGTATGCTTGTGTGATGATTTTGGATCTTGATATGCATATTATTGGCTAGTTTATTGTGATTCTGGAGTGATGGATTGATGGTTATGGCTAGGGTGATGATAGGATGGACTTATATGTTAGTTTAGGATGATTTGTATGCACGAAACCCATTCCAGAAGGAAAAATCGGGCTGTTCTTCAGTCAAATCGGCCGATCTGGCCATGATCCACCCGATTTTCCTCTCTGTTGCTTTTTAATTGATGAATCTGTATGTTGGGGTGTTAGGTTGTTGAAATCCTAGTGTTTATTTAGCTTAATTTAGCTTAGGATCACATAATGCTATCAACCTAAGTGAGGGAAGAGATCTACCCGATGATTTCCGATCTTAGATACCTAAGATGATGAATTCTAGGTAGTAGTGAGCCTCACAAGCCGCTATTGGATCGAGTGTGCTAGGATTATTGCTTGAGACTTACTTTTCCGAGACTTACCCGGTAAGGAGAGGTTTGCCCCTTAAGTAGTGTCCGGTTTGTGTAGAATTCCCAACTTTAACCCCTTGAGACCTACCCGGTAATAGGAGTTCGATGTGGGATTAGTGAAGTGAGAGACCTACCCGGTAATTGCTTCCATAGTTGAAACACCCTTTCCCAACACCGCAGCCTTATCCTTAGAATCTTTAGAACCTTGAGTCCAATGCCATAACCGGAAATCTTGACCTCTAGAATCCACTTTTCTCTCTTTTATCACATATTTTGTGCTTGTGTTACTTGTTTACCTTGCTAGTTTGAGTTGTTAGTTTGTTTTATTATCTTGCTTGATTCGTGATCTTTGCTTGATCACCACAAAAACCAACCAAAAATATCGAGATTTTCATTTCTTTGTTCCTTGACCTTTTCTTAGACTAGATCCACACTATCTATGACCATTGTTTGACTTGATTTCACCTTAGTCTTTGTGTTCGACCTCGGAATACTATCCCTACTACAAACGTCCCGTACACTGCGGGTGCGCTAGGAGTTAGGAGAAATATATCGAGTTTATAAATTGTAAAGCTTTTTGTGCTACACGTTTCTAGCGTAACAAGTTTTTGGCGCCGTTGCCGGGGAGTAGGTCTAGATCGAGTCATTTTCGTGATTGTTTATAGTGCAGATCTTTCTTGTTGCTTTTGATCTCTTTTGGTGTGTGTCTTTGCTTTTCAGGACATCTCTCACCCTTCTTAGGTGTATGCGAAGATCTCGTGGCAAGGATATAGCTCCATTCGATCCCGAACCGGAGAAAACCCTTAGATCTAGATCCAAGAGCATTAGAAAGGGAAAAGAGATGGCCGGAAGAGATCTCCAAGCTGAGTTGGATGAGGCTTTAGAGCAAATAAGGCTAAGAGATGAGCTCTTGGAGGAAGAAAGGAGACTTGCCAATGAGAGGCAAGAAGCAACTAGGAGGGAGATTGATGAGATTAGGCAAGCCCTTGTACAAGGAGAGCTTAATCGTCAACAACCTCCACCTCCTCCACCACAACCGCAGCCGGCGGCGAATGTTAGGGTTGTGCCCATTGCAATTGAAGAGCCACAAACATTAGGGAGACGTATGGATCCGGCACAAAGAGCACACCGTCCGGGTGTGAACTTAGGAGATCCCGCAACCCACAATTACGAGCTCCGCCCTCAAGTTCTACAAATGATCCGGCATAATCAATTTGGAGGGATGGAAGGAGAGTCTCCTCATCAACACTTGATGAACTATGAGATCTTGATGGAGACTCTTAGACCGCCTAGATTGGAGAGCAACAACCATAAGCTTAGGGCTTTCTCCTTCTCACTTAAGGATAAAGCCTTAGCTTGGTATCAATCTATTCTACAAGGGCGAGTGAGTACTTGGGAGGAGATGACAACCGAGTTTTTGACTAAGTTCTTCCCACCTTCCAAGACTACCGAGCTAAGAGGGAAAATCAATGCCTTCGTGATGAAGGATAGAGAGAGTTTATTCAAATCTTGGGAGAGGTTCAAAGACCTTCTCCTAGATTGTCCACACCATGGTATACCGAAAATTGAGCTATTGGAGATCTACTTCAAAGGACTTGATGAAGATAGCCAATTCAAGCTTCAATCTCTTTCCGGTGGGACTTTTATGGAGAAAAATGTAGATGATGCTTGAGAGTTTGTAGAAAAACAAGCTCTAGTGATTGAGAAGTACTCCCATAGGAAGAGTGAAGGGAGAAAGGCGGGAGCATATGAGGTGAGTGAAGTCACCATGAGAAACTTCAAGCTTGATGCCATCAACAACGAGCTAAAGTCTTTGAGGGAGTTGTGTGCTACAACTTTGAAGAACCAAGCAACCCCTCAAGCTCAAGTGCAAGCTAACTTGTCTTCAAAGGAGGAAGATGTGAACTACATGGGAAGGGGCAACTACAACAACTATCAAGGCCCAAGGAACTTCAACAACAACCGGCAATTTAACAATTACCGGCCTAACAACAACCATCCCGGGTTCTCCTATTCTAACCCGGATGGAGCCTTGAACCCTCCCGCTTCCACAAGCACAACTCCACCACCAAAGGCATTACAAGAACCTCCACCCGGATTCACTCAACCTCCAAATGATAGAACCGAAATGATGTTTAAGCAATTGCTTGGAAGGTTGAGTGGTCTTGAGAGCACGGTGACTTCTATTTCCAAGGCTCAAAAGGTTTTGGAAGCACAAGTGTTCCAAAAGGCGGGTGAAGCCCATAGAGATCCGGGAAAGCTTCCTGGAAGAACCGAAGATAACCCAAGAGGCCAAGTGTTGGCTATTACAACAAGGAGTGGGTTAAGCATGAAAGATCCCTTACCTAAGGGAAATGACAAAGGGAAGCAAGTGGTGAATGAAGAAGAGCCATTGCAAGAATATGGAGGAAAGAGCAAGGAAGATGAGCCATCATATGTGGCACCACCTCCATACAAGCCACCACGACCGTTCCCTCAATCACGAGCAAGAGCTCGTTTGGACAAACACTTTGGTAAATTCCTTGAACTTATGTCTAAATTGCATATTAATATTCTGTTCATGGATGCCATTTTAGGAATGCCGGCATATGACAAGTTCTTGAAGGAAATACTCTCCAACAAGAGGAAGTTGGAGGAGTATGGGGAAGTAAGAATGACAAAGAGATCCTCGGAGTTGATTCAAACGATGAAGGAGGAGATGCCTCCTAAGCTAAGAGATCCGGGATCCTTTTGTGTGCCAATCGGAGTAGGAGAAGTGAAGTATGACGCCCTATGTGATCTCGGGGCAAGTGTAAGCATCATCCCGCTTCCACTTTGCAACAAGGTTGGGCTAGTGATAACAAGATTTATGACTTAGGATTAGGTAATCATTTAGATAGATTCATCACTCATTCATGCATGGTTTAGCACAAATTCGCGACGTTTGCACTCAATTCACATATTTTGTCGAGATAGACGTCTACACGGACTTGTGCGTTGCTTTGTAGGTATTTCGGGGGTCTTTTGGACATTAACCGATACATTTGAGGACCAAGCCTCATGATGGTACACATCCAAGGCTAAGGAGGAGCATAATTGGAGCAACAAAGGACACAAAGACCACTATTGGTGCGAGCAATGGATCAACTCATGGCTAAACGAGCATAACACCTTTCTGCTGAAGAAAATCGGACCAGCAAGCAGCTAAATCGGCCGATTTATTGCTCTGGTTCGATTTTTAGGCCTTTGACAGCTTAAAGCCACGTGTCCCACGATCTCTTGCCCGTCCTTGCTCTTGGTGGAGAATATAAGTGGTCCCTCAGGTGGTTGCTGAGCATCTCTCCTCTCCCACACTCTCATTGACAGCTCATTCATCTTGGAGGAAGATTGGGGGAAGAAGAAAAACTCCCAAGGATTGAAGGAAGAAGAAGAAGACCATTCTAAGAGTGATTTTGAGTGATTTTGTAGACTTGGATTGAAGAACTAATTGCAAGGATTGTTAAGAACGTTTTGCATCTTCATTTTAGAGTTTGTAAGTCTTGCTACAACTTGGATTTGGCTGAGATTTATTGATTTTGCTTACTCATCTTTCATTACTCATCTATGAACACCATGTATGCTTGTTTGATGATTTCGGATCTTGATATGCATATTATTGGCTAGTTTCTTGTGATTTTAGAGTGATGGATTGATGGTTATGGCTTGGGTGATGATAGGATGGACTTATATGTTAGTTTAGGATGATTTGTATGCACGAAACCCATTTCAGAGACAAAAATCGACCTGTTCTTCATTTAGATCGTCCGATTTTCTGTATGATCCACCCGATTTTCTTCTCTGTTGCTCTTTAATTGATGAATCTACATGTTGGGGTCCTTGGTTGTTTAAATCCTAGTGTTTATTAAGCCTAATTTAGCTTAGAATCACCTAATGCTACCAATCTAAGTGAGGGAAGAGATCTACCCGATGAATTCCGACCTTAGATACCTAAGATGATGAATGCTAGGTAGTAGTGAGCCTCATAAGCCGCTATTGGATTGAGTGTGCTAGGATTATTGCTTGAGATTTCCCTATTCCGAGACTTACCCGGTAAGGAGAGGGTTACCCTTTAGTAGTATCTAGTTTGTGTGGAATTCCTTACTCTAACCCCTAGAGACTTACCCGGTAATAGGAGTTTGATTGCGGGATTAGTGAAGTGAGAGACCTACCCGGTAATTGCTTCCATTAGCGAAACATTCTTTCCCAAACACCGCAGCTTGTCCTTAGAATCCTTAGAACCTTGAGTCCAATGCCATAACCGGAAATCTTGACCTCTAGAATCTACTTTTCTCTCTTGATCATATACTTGTGCTTCGTGTTACTTACTCGTTGCTAGCTTAGTTTGTTAGTTGTTTTATTACTTTGCTTGGCTTGTGACCTTGTTTAATCACCACAAAAACCAACAAAAACATTGAGTTTTCCATTTTCTTTGTTCCTCACCTTATCTTAGTCTAGATTTACACTATTTTTGATCATTGCTTGACTCGATTTCACCTTAGTCTTTGTGTTCGACCTCGGAATACTTACCTTTCTACAAACGTCCCGTACACTGCGGGTTCGCTAGGAGTTAGGATAGTTATAATGAGTATAAATTTAAGACTTATTGCGTGCACATCTATTCCTAGACGTGACAGCTAGGAGAGCCAAAGCCGGTCAAGATGACCCTTTACATGGCGGACCGCTCAATCACTCATCCGGTTGGAATCTTGGAAGACATTCCGGTGTAACTAGGGAAGTTCTATGTGCCCATAGACTTCGTTGTTTTGGACATCCCGGCGGACTATCCGGTTCCTATCATCTTGGGGAGACATTTCCTAGCTACTTCCGGATGTTTAGTGGATTGCAAGAATGGGGTTCTCTCTTTCAACATTGGGGAAGAGAACATCAAGTTTAATTTGTCCACAATGGTGAAGGGACCAACCCTAGGTGAAGATGTCTTCAACATTGATGAGGAAGAGGAATCTAGAGAGGTTATGAGCTCAATCTTGCTTAAGGATCCACTTGAGAAGGTTCTTAGCTCAAGTTTGATGGAGGAAGGAATTGAGGAGAGTAGCAGTGAAGTAATCAAAGCCTTGAATGCATTGGACGAGCTACCAAGTGTTGGATTTGAAGCACTAGAGGAAGAGAGAATCACCCAGAAAAATCGGCCTGTTGGAGCCAGATCGGCCGATTTTTTGACTTATACTGAAGTTTCGTCCAGTTTTACAAATGCAGAAACTCAGATCGACCTACCCTCAGGAAAATCGGTCGATTTTCCTGACTGGGCCGATTTTCCTGAGTCTTTTGAGCATCATGCACTTGCTTGTGAGCAATCATCAAGGGACTTAGGAGAGGCTTTCATGGCTTTGCAATCATCTCAACCTACATTGTATGGATCATCTCCAACCGAAAAAGGTCCTCCTCAACTAGATCTTTAACCTCTTCCTTCTCATTTAAAGTATGCTTTTCTTGGTTCAAATTCTACTTATCCGGTGATTGTGAATGCATCTTTGAATGATGATGAGCTTAATAGATTGTTGAATGAATTGAAACTGCATAGAAAGGCAATAGGATACACCATTGATGACCTTGTTGGCATTAAGCCCTCCTTGTGCATGCATAAGATAATAATGGAAGATAACCATAAACCCTCTATTGAACATCAAAGAAGATTGAATCCCATAATGAAAGAGGTAGTCAAGAAAGATATCATTAAGTTGCTAGATGCGGGAATCATCTATCCTATTTCGGATAGTAAGTAGGTTAGTCCCGTTCATGTAGTTCCTAAGAAGGGTGGGATGACCGTAGTAACTAATGAAAACAATGAACTAATCCCAACTAGGACGGTTACGGGATGGAGGATGTGTATTGACTACAGGAAGTTGAACATGGCCTCTAGGAAAGATCACTTCCCTCTCCCTTTCATTGACCAAATGCTAGAGAGGTTAGCTCAACATTCTCATTTTTGCTACTTAGATGGTTATAGTGGATTCTTCCAAATCCCTATCCAACCCGATAACCAAGAGAAAACCACATTTACATGTCCATGGGGAACTTTTGCATATAGGAGAATGCCATTTGGGTTGTGTAATGCACCCGCCACCTTTCAAAGGTGTATGATGGCTATATTTTCTGAATATATTGAGAATATCATGGAGGTGTTTATGAATGACTTTTCTGTTTATGGATCTTCCTTTGATAATTGCCTAGCTAACTTATCTTTAGTGCTTAAGAGATGTGAGGAGACAAATCTTGTCTTAAATTGGGAAAAATGCCACTTCATAGTAAGTGAAGGTATTGTGTTGAGACACTTGGTGTACAACCGTGGCATTGAGGTTGTTAGGGCCAAGATTGAAACGATAGAGAAGTTGCCACCACCTACCTCGGTGAAAGGGGTAAGGAGCTTTCTAGGGCATGCCGGTTTTTACCGGAGATTCATTAAAGATTTCTCTAAGATTTCTAAGCCTCTTACTAACCTACTAATGAAAGATGTTGAGTTTGTTTTCTCCAAGGATTGCCTTGAAGCTTTTTGTAGGTTAAAGGATGCTTTGATCTCCGCCCCCATTATGCAACCTCCGGATTGGAGCTTACCATTTGAAGTGATGTGTGATGCAAGTGATGTGGCCGTTGGGGCTGTTTTAGGACAAAGGAAGGATGGGTGCACACATGCCATCTATTATGCTAGCAAGACGCTAGATGATGCACAACTTAACTATGCCACAACCGAGAAAGAGTTGCTAGCGGTGGTGTATGCATTTGAGAAGTTTCGCTCATATCTTGTTGGAGCAAAGGTCATAGTGTATACGGATCATGCTGCGATCCGTTATCTCCTTACAAAGAAGGATGCCAAGCCTAGGTTGATTCGGTGGATCCTTCTTCTTCAAGAGTTTGATTTGGAGATCTAGGACAAGAAGGGATCCGAAAATTCAGTGGCGGATCGCCTTAGTAGACTCCCACCATTAGAGCTTGATAGAGATGACATCCCGATTGATGACTCATTCCGGGATGAGCAATTGCAAATGGTGGAAGAATGCTTGTTCCAAGTGTCTAGAGGAAGTGAGCCATGGTATGCCGACATTGTTAACTACCTAGTGTGTGAGGAAGTGCCTCCCGGTTTGTCATATGTCCAAAGGAAGAAATTCTTCAAAGATGTGAGGCACTACTATTGGAGTGAACCACTTTTGTTCAAAAGGGGGCCGAATGGAGTCTTTAGAAGATGCATATCGGAGGATGAGGTGGAGAGTGTGATCCCGATTGATGACTCATTCCGGGATGAGCAATTGCAAATGGTGGAAGAATGCTTGTTCCAAGTGTCTAGAGGAAGTGAGCCATGGTATGCCGACATTGTTAACTACCTAGTGTGTGAGGAAGTGCCTCCCGGTTTGTCATATGTCCAAAGGAAGAAATTCTTCAAAGATGTGAGGCACTACTATTGGAGTGAACCACTTTTGTTCAAAAGGGGGCCGGATGGAGTCTTTAGAAGATGCATACCGGAGGATGAGGTGGAGAGTGTGATCCGCCATTGTCATTCCTTGCCATGTGGAGGCCATGCTAGCTCACACAAGACATGTGCTAAGGTGTTGCAATCGGGTCTCTTTTGGCCAAGTTTGTTCAAGGATGTGCAAAACTTTGTGGTAGCTTGTGATGCTTGCCAAAGGACGGGCAACATCTCAAGGAGGAATGAAATGCCCTTGAACAACATACAAGAGGTGGAGATATTTGATGTATGGGGTGTGGACTTCATGGGACCATTCCCTTCTTCATGTGGCAACCTCTACATCCTATTGGCGGTAGATTACGTTTCGAGATGGGTGGAGGCAATCGCCTCTCCCACAAATGATGCCAAGGTGGTGGTGCGGTTCTTCAACCGAGTGATCTTCCCTAGGTTTGGAACACCAAGGGTGATCATAAGTGATGGAGGGAAGCACTTCACTAATAGGAACTTTGGAGCACTTTTGGCTAAGTATGGGGTGACTCATAAGGTGGCAACACCTTACCATCCCCAAACTAGTGGCCAAGTGGAGATCTCCAATCGGGAGATAAACGGGATACTTGAGAAGACGGTCTCTAGGACAAGAAAAGATTGGGCTATGAAGCTCGATGATGCTTTGTGGGCATATAGAACCGCTTTCAAGACACCGATTGGCACCACTCCTTACAAGTTAGTCTATGGCAAGTCTTGCCACCTTCCGGTAGAGATGGAGCATAGAGCATATTGGGCTATAAGGTGGTTGAATTTTGACCTCAAGGAGGCCGGTGAGAAGCGGTTGCTAGACATGAACGGCCTTGAGGAGATCCGGTTGGATGCTTATGAGAATGCCCGGATCTACAAGGAGAGAACCAAGCGTTGGCATGACAAGCGCCTCATCCCAAATGAGTTGAATGAGGGTGACTTAGTACTTCTCTTCAACTCGAGACTGCGGCTCTTCCCCGGAAAGCTCAAATCAAGATGGACGGGTCCTTATGTTGTGAAGAAAGTCTTTCCTCATGGAGCGGTGGAGATAGTAGGAGATCATTGTGGTAACTTTAAGGTGAATGGGCACCGTTTGAAGAAGTACATCCCGGAAGACCCGGCGGAAGTGATTGCCCCACTTCACCTTGAGTGAAACGCTCCTGAATTTGGTCAAGCTAATGACCTTAAAGAAGCGCTTAATGGGAGGCAACCCATTGGTACATATTTTTCCCTTTTATTTTTCTTGTTTTTGTTTGATTTTGCTTTTGGTGTGCTTTGTTTTTCTTTTGTGTTTTTGGGTGCTAGATCTTGTTGATTGTCATGTGTGATGAGATGTTGGAAGTCATGTGAAAATCTCATGGAACTGTTGAAGGTACAAGATCCAAGCACATGGACGAGGAGGAAATCACCCAGAAAAATCGGCCTGTTCATCAGCCAGATCGACCGATTTCCTGGGTTGTTGGGCCGATTTTTCCTTCTGTAAAGGAAAGTGATGATCTCCAATCAAGCTTGGGTGGAGCGGACGTGGAACTTGGACGGCTTGCGATGCCAAGCGCGGGTTCTGACACCATAATGAACATCAAGAGCTCCCTACCATCCTTGATCGATCATCCATCATCATCATTCGATGTGAACCGAAATACCAAAGCATCACCAATTTTACATTGTGAGGACTCTCTTTCACTTCTTTATTTAGTTTACACATTAGGGACAATGTGTTTCTAAGTATGGGGTGGGGTTTTCATGATCACTTGCATGATTAGCATCTAGGATAGTTTAGTATTGTCACATGTTTCATTATGTCTTGCATTGTACATACATATTTCGAAAAAAACCAAAAAGAAATCAGAAAATTTTAAAAATTTTTAGTGCTTCTAAAGCTTGGGAATGACCCTTATGATGAAATTTGTCTTGTGAATTGGCTATGGATGGCTTTATGTGTTGAATAGATGAATGCATATGTGGACTTGAGGTACTTATCTTGAATCCCATGAATGATTTGTGATCATGAATGTTTGCCTTGATCGAATTGAGGATTGAAAGTCGAAATTACATGATAGTTCTTGCACATCATTTAGGAGTGATTAAGGCAATTCATCTTTCTCTACTTCTCATCTTGATCATGTTGTTTGAGCACCTCAATTGATGAAAAATTTGACCTCTTTTGACCCATCCGGGACTAGGAGCATGCTAGTGTGTTGATGTGTGTGAAAAGCAAGTGTGGGGTGAAGTCGTCAATGAAGGAATGATGTGAATGAAGTGCTGAATTTGTTGTGAAAAGTGTAGAACGAAAATATAGGTTTGGGGATGTTGGTTTAAATGACAAGTAGCTCGGCACCATTCACATAATCGGGTGTTTGTGCCTTGCCAAAGTCAAATAAACCGATAATCCTAACGAGCTTTGGTATGTGTGCCCGGTGTGGATGCACCTCGAAAAATAAAAAAACCCGAGGACGGCTAATCACCAAGGTTTCGGCTTTTGTACACCAATGCCATTGTCTCAAAAAAATGAGTGAAAAAGAAAAGAAAAGAAAACAAAGAAAAGATGGAAAAATTATACACTTGTTGGGAAGTTGAGCAAAAATGAAATTGTAGAGTTAGTTCCTTTCCCGGATTAGCATCACATGACTTAAAAATTCCCACCTAATCACAACGTTTCTTAGCCTCTTCTTTCCTAAGTCCTTGTGACCTAAATGCATGTGTGTAAGACTTAGTGATCTAGATTGGATATACTCATGATCATCTTGACTTCTTCATTTTCACCTCTCATGCATGCTTTCTAGTTAAGTATAATTGTCTTTCCATGCCTTCACTCATTTGATGCATGATTGTTTGTCCATTACTATGAAACATGACTTTGAAGGTGATCCAATGTTAGAAGCACAATTCCAAAAAGATTTTGTTGTTTTTCTACATGCATAAATCATGTCATCTCTTAGTCTATAGTTGGATCTTGCTCGGGGACGAGCAAATCTTAAGTATGGGGTATTTTGATAACGTGATTTATGACGTTAGTATAGGCATACAATTAGATAGTTTTTCCCACTGTTCATGCGTGGTTTGACATTAGTTCACGACGTTTACACTCATTTCATGCATAATTCTAGAAGAGACGTCTACACGAGCTTTTGTCGGTGTTGTAGGTATTTCGGGGGTCTTTTGGACATTAACCGATGCATTCGAGGGTCAAGCCTCATGGTGGTACACATTCAAAGCTTGGAAGGAGCATAATTGGAGCAACAAAGGACACAAAGACCACTATTGGTGCAAGCAATGGAGCAACTCATGGCTAGACAATCATAACATACCTCTGTTGAAGAAAATCGGACCATCACTCAGGAAAATCGGCCGATTTTCCTGAGTAGGTCGATTTTTTGGCCTTCAACAACTTAAGCCACGTATCCCACGATCTCTTGATCCGGCCTTGCTCTTGGTGGAGAATATAAGTGGGCTTACAAGCTGTTGCTGGGCATCTCTCCTCTCCCACATTCTCTCATTCACAGCTCATTGGATTGGGATAGACTTGGAGACGAGAAAAACTCTCTCAAATTGAAGGAAGAAGAAGAACACCAATCTAAGAGTGATAGTGAGGTTTTGAGTGATTTTGAGTGATTTTTGGAGTTTTTGATTAAAGAACTATTGCAAGGATTGTTAGGAACGTTTTGGAACTTCATTTGAAGGGTTGTAAGTCTTGCTAAAACTTAGATTCAGCTGAGATTTATTGTTTTTACTTGCTTATCTTTCATCATCTATCTATGAAAACCATGTATGCTTGTGTGATGATTTTGGATCTTGATATGCATATTATTGGCTAGTTTATTGTGATTCTGGAGTGATAGATTGATGGTTATGGCTAGGGTGATGATAGGATGGACTTATATGTTAGTTTAGGATGATTTGTATGCACGAAATCCATTCCAGAAGGAAAAATCGGGCTGTTCTTCAGTCAAATCGGCCGATCTGGCCATGATCCACCCAATTTTCCTCTTTGTTGCTTTTTAATTGATGAATCTGTATGTTGGGGTGTTAGGTTTGTTGAAATCCTAGTGTTTATTTAGCTTAATTTAGCTTAGGATCACCTAATGCTATCAACCTAAGTGAGGGAAGAGATCTACCCGATGATTTCCGATCTTAGATACCTAAGATGATGAATTCTAGGTAGTAGTGAGCCTCACAAGCCGCTATTGGATCGAGTGTGCTAGGATTATTGCTTGAGACTTACTTTTCCGAGACTTACCCGGTAAGGAGAGGTTTGCCCCTTAAGTAGTGTCCGGTTTGTGTAGAATTCCCAACTTTAACCCCTTGAGACCTACCCGGTAATAGGAGTTCGATGTGGGATTAGCGAAGTGAGACACCTACCCGGTAATTGCTTCCATAGTTGAAACACTCTTTCCCAATACCACAGCCTTATCCTTAGAATCTTTAGAACCTTGAGTCCAATGCCATAACCGGAAATCTTGACCTCTAGAATCCACTTTTCTCTCTTTTATCACATATTTTGTGCTTGTGTTACTTGTTTACCTTGCTAGTTTGAGTTGTTAGTTTGTTTTATTATCTTGCTTGATTCGTGATCTTTGCTTGATCACCACAAAAACCAACCAAAAATATCGAGATTTTCATTTCTTTGTTCTTTGACCTTTTCTTAGACTAGATCCACACTATCTATGACCATTGTTTGACTTGATTTCACCTTAGTCTTTGTGTTCGACCTCGGAATACTATCCCTACTACAAACGTCCCGTACACTGCGGGTTCGCTAGGAGTTAGGAGAAATATATCGAGTTTATAAATTGTAAAGCTTTTTGTGCTACACGTTTCTAGCGTAACACAACTGATATGCACAAAGGGGAAGAGAATTTACCTTCAATCTCAGGATTTGCAGAAGGTTATAAGGTCACCGGCTGGGAACGATTCTCAACTGTCAAAGGGCACAACGGATCCAATTAAAGGGCACACCAGATCCAATAAACACAAATGGAGAATAGATCGAGAAATAAACACGGTAGGTATCGAACAATTGAGAAAGCGAGAAATTTGTTTAGGGGAAATGAAATGCGAGAGACGAACCCTGAACGCAGATGGGAGGAACCTTGCAAGCAACAACAACATATAGGCAACCCTTACCAAGATCTGAAGACCAACATACCAGACAGAATTAGACGGTGAGTTAAGCGGTGGACGAAAATTGGAGAAGTTTGTGTCTTGTGTACGTGGAAGAAGGAAGAAGAAACGCGTTAATAGGGGCAGAGGAAGAAGAACCGCGTGTATATGAATAGGGATGTCGATGGGTCGGATTTGGGGGCGGGGAGTACCCTATTCATCCCCATACCCGTTTAGTAAAACGCCCCCCCGTCCCCATCCTCATACCCGTTCGGGTATTGAGAATTGTCCCCATCCCCGTCCCCGTCGGATATTCGTCCCCATCGGGGATTACCCATCCCCGTTTAATATTCTCCATCTTAAAATTCTATGGGTTTTCCCCGTAAAAATCTTTATCCCCATCCCCGTTTAACTTTTAGGATTTTGAAAAACATTAACTCGGGTAATAAATGTAAAATTAGACCATAAAATAGAAAATTATTACTTTGTTTTACTATATAAATAAAAAAAACACGAGTAAAAAAGAAGAAGAAAACTTCATTTTTTTATAAAAATAATAAAAATTTGCCAAAGTAAAGTTATACAGCATATATATTAGGTTTCACTCTTTCAAGTAGGGTCGAGACTTGTAATACAAACTGGTGTAAACCAAAATAATTATATCTTACTAACATTTAGATTACGATATCAAGATAAAGTGTTGTATTACTTTATCAATTTAATTTTACGGTTTATGATTTAGGTTGCACCACCAAAACATGTATTTGATAGACTAATACACACGTAATATAAAACACAACATGTAGCTTGTCATACATTTGATCATGATTTGACTTTATGACATATTCAAAAAATTTTGTTATCCTTATATGATCCAAAACAAAATTAATAATGGTTATCATTAGCATGTATATAATTTATGCATATAATATACATTTTAATTGAAATGTTATCCACGTATTTTTTTCAAAATATATTTTGTGTAAGTAGGTACAAGTATGATACTATTAAGTTTTAAGTGTATATAGTTTACTAACCCTTAGTTCGTGATTACAAGATAACTGCCAATTTATATTATATTAATATACATTGTTAATTAAAATGTTGATGTGACTTAGTTTGTTGTTTAACGCATCACCTTATTCAATTTATCAAAGTATAGATATATTGTGTATATATATTATGTTTCATTCATTCAAGTACGATCGAGACTTGTAGTACAAACTAGTGCAAATTATAATAATTATATCTTTCTATCATTTAGATTATGATCTCAATATAAAATGTTATATTATTTTATCATTTTAATTTTACTGTTTAGAATTTAGGTTTTACATCAAATCATGTACGTGAAAGAGTAAGACACACTAAAAACACAACGACATGTAGTGCGATTTGCATTTGATCATCGTGATTGGCGTTCACGACGTATTCAAAAATTTCACGAGGTGTTATCCTCATATGATCGAAAAGCAAATTAATATAGGTTAGTATTAGCATAACTTACACATAATATTATCAATTTAATATTTAAAGTTAAAATACATTTTGTGTAAGTAAGAACGAGTAGTCTTAAAGTACAAAAGTTTATATAGTTTTAATTTTAGGAATCATTGATAATTTTTAAATTAAACATGAAACCACAATGAAAGTCTAATATAAATACAATTTGTTTATTTATGTATCCCGATAGATTCCTTGTCGGAGATCCCATCGGGTTATCCGTCGGGGATTCCCATCGGGGTTCCCCATTGGGTTCGGGTTCGAATCGGGGGCGGGGCGGATACCCCTATCTTCATCTCTGTCCCCATCTCCAAGCGGGTAATCAAAATTTTTCCCGTCCCCGTACCCGTTTAAAATCCCCATCCCGTCCCCATGACGGGTAATACCCGCGAATTTCGGAGAATCCCCACCCCATTTACACCCCTATATATGAATGATGAGGATGGCAGTCAGCACTCAGCAAGGGGACACGTGAGGTCTGAAGAGGAGATCATCCGGCCCAGTCGAGTAAGAGAAGAAATGGGCCGTCCGAAAACGCGAGAATAAGCACGTTAAATGGCCCAGTGGGGTATAAAGCCCGTTACTGTAGTAAACATGAACTCAACTTTATAATGTATATAAGATTACATGCATGGTGCCTGCAGTGTGAATACATGTTTTCTTAATAGATAAAAGATCCAAATTTGGTTCATCAATGCTTAAGCTAATATAAAGTTATTCGTTTTAGTGTGATGTACGTATTGAAATGATTAGCCACAAAATACATATGAATTGTAAAATTAGGAATTATGATTGGTTCTACTTAATAATACATATTTTGGTGCATGAACGTACGTAAATGACCGCTTACTTGTAGCGTAAACTATTAATCCATATGCATTTGGGCTGCTTTGTTTCCGTTAATTAGGGATGAAGGGATATATCACATAACTAATAACTGCTATTACTTCCTCACTTTAACTTCCTACGCAATTTATCCTTTTCTCACGAACAATGATTTCAGTATGGCTCACTTTAACTTACCAATTTTGACCCCTAAGGAAACAATACCCAAACTTATATTAGCTTTCATTTATAGAAATCACGTCGCAAAATAAATTAGAAATCAAAAACTCGAAAGATACACGACAAAGATCACTATTCAAACTTGTTCTTGACGTCTGCTAAAAAAAATCATGAGAAAAATGAGTTACTAAAATCTTTTTTATATTGATGATATAAATAGGTCCCATAATTTTCTTAATTGGTTGTAAAAGAGGGAACTCTTTTATCCCATTAGAAATATAAGAGCTCTTATTATTCTCTTCTGTGCAATAACAGTTTACAAACCCATTTTACTCAAAAATCATAAAATATAATTAAAACATAAATAGTGATGGGTTATTTGCAACTTTTTTTACTCACAGTTTCATAATGCATTTCACTCATCCTAATCGTCAAAAGAATGCATGATATATGATCTATAAAATTGTGAGTTCAACATAGACCATATTATTTGAAAATGAATTCAATGCAACTAAAAAAGAAACTACTTAAAAATCATTTTTAAACTGCTTTATGTAGTAAGTGAGCGTATTCACCAATGGGAGTGCATCTTTATTGTTAATTCTTTATGGATTAAATGATCATGTTCTAATGAGAGAAGTCAATGGTGTATTACAATAATTTTTTTCCATTAACATTTTGTCATGTGCATATGAATAATGAATATATTTTGTATGAAAAATGATATGCACATAATGAATATATTTTGTATGAAAAATGAAGTCAATGTAATTAAAGTATGAATATTAAAATTTTATTTTTTGAACAACTTTACGGATTAAATTAAGTTGGATACAAAATCTTCACTATTGGACAATACATTGTCATTGTTGATTTTGTATGGACTAAATGAGCATGTTCTAACCTACAGAACCAATTCTATTTATTAAAACAAACGTATTTGGTATGAAAAATAAACTCAATGTAACTAAAATAAACTAGTGTATCACCCGCACAAAAGTGCGGGTTCAATTTTAATAAATATTTAATACTTAAAAATTTATATATATTTTTTTGTAAAATAAAATTTCAAAAAATGAAATTATAATCAATATTATGATTTTCAATTCTCTTTTAAGTATTTATCTCTTCTAATTAATTATATTTTTAAATTGATTTCTTAAGATATATTTGTTGGTAAAAAAAAATCGTAAAAATTTAAATATTTTTTAAAAAATTTAGAAATTTAGAAATTTAGAAATTTAGAAATTAATTTTCAATTTATATTAACATTTAAAAATCACTTTTTAAAATAATTTTTTAGGCTTCGAGAAATCTGGCGTTGACACGTGACAATAGAGGTTTCTACTTTAATAGATATAAGATAATTGAAGTTGAATTTTTTTTATTACTATAAAAATAAATGTCAAAATGAATTACATTGCTTTGCCCATCATAAATAAATAAATAAATAAATTGCATTACTTTGCCCATCATAATTTATAGATTTCTTATAATCATGTCCATCAATTTATTTTGATATTGTGGCTGACAACACTCTTCACTCCTTTCCACAAGGACATTCTTCACCCAAATCAATATAAAAACAAGGAGTATCGTGCATAGTACACACGTCGTGTACGCGGAATGTTTATGTGGTTCGTTTCGTAATCGGAATAAATTTGTGGTAGGTGAATCGTATCATATGACAAAATACGATTCATATAATATATATTTAAAAAAAAAGTTTACAAAATAAACCTATGGTTCATGTAGTTTCTGATCCCTTTGTATTAAATGCCCTAAACAAATAAGGAAGCCAAACAGTTAGAACATTCCTTAAGACTAACCCCAAGTTGGCTCAGTTTACAACTTTCGACACCTCTTATTCAAAAAGGTAAGCTCAATATGAAGCTCCTGAGCTGTTGCAACGACCCTTTTTGCCTTCAACGCCCCCGCGATGAAGGGGGCTGCCCCTGTGGCCCGCCACGGTCGCGGCAGGGTCAAGTCGCGGGTGCGGCTGACCCCAGAACTCGCTGATATGTTTTTATCCCGATTTTTTTATTTCTTTCCTTAGATAGAAGATTCGATCTTATATCTTATGGGTTGACTTTCCTTTGATCTTCTAACCCTAAAAGAGTCCTTCCTTATCTTTTTCAACCGTTTCCTATAAATTCCCTCTTTCTCTTCCTTTTCCCGTATCTTGCTTACGCTTCTTCAACCTCGAGCAAAGTTGCAGTCTTTCCCTTGTGATCTTCTGCAGAACGTGTAAGTCTTCATCTGTTTGATCATTATACACATTCATGAACTTGGTGCATGCTTCTTCCTTTTGTTTCTCTTTCTCTTTTCATTGTTCTTCTTCTTCACAAAAATCAAGATCGAACCTTGATTCTTATTGGCCTTTACGTTGTTGATACGTTGATGTTCACAGGCTCTCTGGGTTGAGTGTTGACGTGTGTGAAGAGTGAAAGAACCAAGCTTTGAGTCCTTGTTGTGATTCTGTTGTCAAAGGAGAAGATGCAACCTTCTGTCGTTGAACCGCTCCGCGCCTGCACATCTCCACCCCCACGGTTGCAAGCTCTGCCGCCCTCGTGCCTTTGTCTGGTCACCCTCGCGGTTCTTCTACAGTAACTCCCGTTCTTGGTGAGTTGCTTCCTTCCTTGCTTCCTTTGCCCTTTCCTTATCCTAGATCATGCTAGGTTGGACCTATATGATTAGTGTAAATGCCAATTAGTGGCTTGATCAATTCCCATGAGTTGGTTACGCCTTGTGTTGTGTTGTTGATGACGGTCCTTGTGCACCTTGAGACTAGGAATCCTTATTCTAGCATGTTGAGATCAGTTTACGATCATTGAGACTAGAAGTAGGGAACTTCTAGTACGCTGCAATAGATCTATTAGAGATCATTGAAACTAGAAGTATGTAGACTTCTAGCATTCATTCAGTTTCTGATTCCCGGTGACTTGTTTGAGCAGACATTCCTTCTTTCCTTCGGGAAGTTGAGTAGTAGCGGTTTCTTGAGCTTACTTTGAGTGAGGTAAGTTCCTTGAACTTACTTAGCTGCGTTCCGCATATTGGTTTGACTGTTTTGGTGGTGTTTGTGTTGTTTATCGGTATAACGGATAACCGGACTAGGATTGACCATTATAACCGTAATTGGCCCAAATGTATGATAATCGGGTGGTGACCACTTGTCTAGTCCTACAAAATACTAGGAGGTGATCTTGCGACCCAGGCCCACAGGTAATGGATAGTACTAATCTTTTCTGTCGGCAGACGGAAGCGGAGGCGAGTTTCGGGAGATCCTTGTGTGACAAAAGAAGTTGAATTAGTAATGGATAACTTAATGAAAGATAATAACAAGTTGAGTGCGAGCATGCTATACGTTTATGTTACCTTATGTGTGTTTGTGCCTTATTGTCTTCCTGATATCTAGAACGTTAGTTAACGGTTTATACCGATGTTGTAGATGCCCTGCAGGTTAGAGATGTTGCTGAGTGATCCGGACGGTATGGTCATTCGGAGTTCCCGTACATTATAGGACGGGATCGGGTTTATGTTTCAATTATTGTTCTTTCAGTTGTTTTGAATTCGGTTGTGTTACGCTTCCCTTTGTTATTCCTTTGGTTTTTATAACAGTTTTGGTTTTCATTTATTTGTGCCTTGTTGTAAGATCCGATGTTATCGTTGCTACTCTGAGGGTCGGGACCCAATGTGAGGTCCTAGCCCGTAACGTTTCGGGTTCCCAGAACTTGGGGTGTTACAATATGCCAATATGGTATCAGAGGGAGGTTGACAACAATGGCACTCACAATCTTCTAAAGGTCGAATAGATATATAAACATAACCCACAAGGGGTCTACATCTTTAAAAGGGGTTTTTGTTTTAAACTTGTCGGTCTGGGATAGATGTACGGGCGATGACCACTACCTCCGTGGATCTCAATAGTTAGTTTTCTTTAATGTTGGCCTTTATGTGCTTTTTTGGATTTATACAGTAGTTGATAGTATGGCCTTATATATCTATATATCCCTACCGCAGATGAAGCGTATTAGAGCTATATCGGCTATGGGGCTAGTAAGGGGTCAACCACCTCTTCCATCTGCTGTCCGTGGACGAGGACGTGCAGGGAGACCTTCACTAGTTAGAGGTCGGGGTCAAGCTCTATTTGTTTTTCTGCCTATCACTGAGGCTGATTTTTACCCCGATTCGGTTGATTTGGCTCGTTCGTTCTGCATATTGGTGCTTGCAATACGATCCTCGATGCTTTCCTCTCAGTTTAGGAGCAAGAATCGTCGAAAACGAGCGAAGAACGAAGGATCGAGGCAAGAAGTGTGCCGCGGTCGAGGAGAAGGTAAAGAGATGAAAGAGAATTCTTCAGCCCTTTTTATACCCTTTTCTGGAACTGTTGTCAGCTCAGTCGAGGTGGTCTCGACTGGACCGAGGTGGTATGGACCGAGGTGGATCTTCAGAAACCCTAGTCGCCTCGGTTGCTCAAGAATCATCTCGGTCGAGGTGCTGTGACAACAACCGAAATGTGTCTCAGTCAAACTCCGTCTTCTCAAATTCTCGAACTTCTGTCCTTCCAGTTGTGCTCATGGGTTGTATTCCTTCCTTAGATGTCACCTGTTGTCTGTCTAGGACGCCAAAAACAAAACAAAGCAAAGCAAAAGCAAACTATCTAAGCTAGACTAGAAAAAGGGAAAAGAAAGCAATACCTTAGGTTGCCTCCCAAGAAGCGCTTGATTTAAGGTCACTAGCTGGACCGTACAACGTCTCTATGTGTGATGGGAGGTGTCCTCACCCCATACTTCACATTCATCATGGGGTGAGATAAGTAGGTCCATCAAACGCTCCAACAAGTGCAAGTGCTCATCGGGGAATGAATCGTCTATGGGTGGGTCGTCCTTCTCGCGTGAAGATGCAGGTAGCCGGCTGAGGTGATCCGCAACAGAATTTTCGGATCCCTTCTTATCGCGGATCTCTAGGTCAAACTCTTGAAGCAAGAGAATCCATCGAATAAGGCGTGGCTTGGCATATTTCTTAGCAAGCAAGTAACGAATGGCTGCATGGTCGGTGTAGACAATGACTTTCGCTCCTACTAAGTAAGAACGAAACTTCTCGAAAGCATATACAACCGCTAATAGCTCCTTCTCGGTGGTGGCATAGTTACGCTGGGCTTCATCTAGCGTCTTGCTAGCATAGTAAATAGCGGTGGTCCGGCCATCCTTCTTTTGTCCAAGCACCGCTCCTACGGCTACATCACTAGCATCACACATGATCTCAAAGGGCAAGGTCCAATCGGAGGTTGGATAATGGGAGCGGAGATCAACGCTTCCTTAATCCTGTAAAATGCATCAAGACACTCCTGCGAAAACTCAAAAACAACATCTTTATTCAAGAGGTAAGTTAGAGGTTTAGAAATCTTCGAGAAGTCCTTGATGAATCTCCTGTAGAAACCTGCATGCCCGAGAAAGCTCCTCACACCTTTAACAGAACAAGGGGGAGGGAGTTTCTCAATAGTCTCGATCTTAGCGCGATCGACCTCAATACCTCGATTAGAAACGAGGTGTCCTAGAACAATGCCTTCATTAACCATAAAGTGACACTTCTCCCAATTCAGAACGAGATTAGTGTCTTCACATCTTTGTAGCACTAGAGAAAGGTTAGATAGGCAATTATCAAAAGAGGAACCATATACTGAAAAATCATCCATAAATACCTCCATGATCTCCTCTATATACTCGGAAAAGATAGCCATCATGCATCGTTGGAAGGTAGCGGGTGCATTGCATAATCCAAATGGCATCCTCCTATAAGCGAATGTCCCCCGTGGACAAGTGAAAGTGGTTTTCTCCTGATCATCCGGATGAATGGGAATCTGGAAGAAACCACTATAGCCGTCTAAATAGCAAAAGTGTGAATGCTGGGCCAACTGTTCGAGCATTTGATCAATGAAGGGAAGTGGAAAATGGTCCTATCGAGTGGCCGTGTTCAGCTTTCTATAATCAATGCAAACCCTCCAGCCCGTGACGGTCCTGGTTGGGATTAACTCGTTGTTCTTATTCGTCACAACGGTCATCCCTCCTTTCTTCGGAACTACATGTACTGGGCTAACCCATTTGCTGTCCGAGATAGGATATATGATACCTGCATCCAACAACTTAAGAATTTCTTTCTTCACAACCTCTTTCATGATCGGATTTAACCGTCTTTGAGGTTCCCGTGAAGTCTTATGATCGTCCTCCATTAGAATTCTATGCATGCAGAAAGAAGGCTTAATGCCAATAAGATCATCTATGGTATAACCCAAAGCCTTTTGATGCTTTCTCAGGACATGCATTAGTTTAGATAATTTAGATTCGGAGAGGGAAGCACTAACGATTACGGGATAAGTAGAATTCGGTCCAAGAAAGACATACCTCAAGTGACTAGGGAGTTGTTTTAGCTCCACAACTGGGGGTGCTTTTTGAGGGGGATCCTTGCTTCCTCCTTCCAGTGGAGTAGATCCAGAAACTGGACTTTCGGAAGTCTCAGTTGAAATCATCTCGCCTTCGACCTCGGTCGAGGCGTAGAGGCGTTGACCGAGATGTTCTTCAGTCGCTTCGCTTGGTCCAGAAAGTGCCTCGGTCGAGGTACTGTAACTGGAACCGAATTTGGAGATCTTCGTCTCTTGGGTTAGTTTCTCAGTTTTAGCTCCTGGATCTTCTTCCAGCGCCTTTAAGCTCCGTATATCTGCATCACAAGAAGCATCTATACCTTCCTCCATTAAACTAAAACTAATAACTCTTTCAAGTGGATCGTTAATAAGGATAGAGCTCACCAATTCTCTTGATTCTTCTTCATTATAGATGTTGAAGATATCATCTTCTAGCTGCTCTCCCTTCATGGCCGCAAGTAATGCGAATTCCACTTCATCTCCGCCAATATTGAATTTCAACTTGGCGTTCTTACAATCCACATTGCAACCCGAAGTTGCTAGAAATGGCCTCCCGAGAATGATAGGAACAGGATAATCTACGGGAATATCAAGCACAACAAAGTCTATAGGTAAATAGAAGTTACCTAACTTAACCGGAATGTCTTCCAAAATGCCCACGGGATGGGTAATGGAGCGGTCCGCCATGTATAATCGAATCTTCACCGGCTTGGCCTCTCCAAGTCCGATCTTAACACATAGCTCCAGCGGAATGATGCTCACGCTGGCTCCTAGATCACATAAGGCTTCACAAGTGACATCCCCAACTTGAATGGGAATGCAAAATGAGCCGGGATCTCTCAATTTGGGTGGCATCTTCTCCTTCATGATTTGAATAAGCTCCGAGGATTTAGATGTCATCCTTACTTCACTAAAGTCTTCCAGCTTCCTCTTCCTTGATAGAATCTCTTTCAAGAACTTCCCATAGGCGGGCATCCCTAGAATAGTATCAAGGAAAGGAATATTAATGTGTAGTTTATTCATCAAGTCAAGGAACTTACCAAAATGCTTGTCTAGATGTGCTCTGGCCTTTGACTGGGGGAATGGAAGTGGTGGTTTATATGCAGAAGGTGGAATATAAACTTCAGTTTTCTCCTCCGCTTTCTGTGGCTCCACCTCGGTTGGCATCTCGGCCGAAGTGTTCTTCGATTTCACCTGGACCGAGGTGGTCTTCGCCTGTACTAGCACCGACAGAGGCACTGGATCTACAGTCTTCAGCCCACTCCTCGTCGTTATGGCCATAATCTGGCCCTTAGGGTTGCTTTCCGTTCTTGCTGGAAGCTTCCCTGGATCTCTTGGCGTTTCATTCGCCCTACTAGCAAGTTGTTGTTCAAAGGCTTTTTGTGCCTTCGAAAATGAAGTCATGGATGTCTCCATAGCACTAAGCTTGATCAAGATAGCCTCCAGCACCGCATCTTTCTTCTCCGGCTGGGATGAGCTTGATCCAGGCTCCTGGCTCTTTAATGGAGTAGAAGGAGAAGAAGAAGAAGAGAGGAAAGAATTAGAGGAATCATTCGAATTAGAGTTAGAATAAGGGTTACCTGAATTTTGGTTATTTGCCCTCCAATTATTGCTATTGGATCCTCTATTGTTGTTGTAGTTGTTGTTTCGGGAACCGTTGTTGTTGTTACGGTATCCATTGTTGTTCCTTGATCCTTGATCTTCCTTCTTGGTTTGAGCAACTAAGAGTTCCTTCAATTGTTTCACGTCATTCTTCAAAGAGATGAGCTAATTTGTGTTTGATGGCTCCTCTTGAAAGTTGACTTTTTTTAACTCCACCTTCAGCTCCTTGGTGGGAGTATTTCTCCATGTATAAAGCTTGTTTCTCTATGAACTCCCAAGCTTCGTCAATCGGCATGTCCATAAACGTGCCGGCAGATAGTAGTTGAAGGTTGAATTGGGTGCTTCCGTCCAGTCCCTTGAAGTATATCTCCAACAACTCTATCTTTGGAATCTTATGATGTGGGAAATTCAAAAGAATATCTTTAAATCTCTCTCATGACTTGGACAAGCTCTCCTTGTCCTTCATGATGAATGCATTAATCTTCCCTCTCATTTCAACGGTTTTAGAGGGGGGAAAGAATTTAGTCAAGAATTCCGTAGTCATCTCCTCCCAAGTATTGATTTTTCCTGGAGGAAGAGATTGATATCAAGTAAGAGCTCTATCTTTTAAAGAAAAGTAAAAAGGTCTTAGCTTGTAATTGTTGTTTTCTATTCTTGAAGGTCTCAAGGTCTCCATCAAGATCTCATAGTTTTGAAGATGTTGATGCGGAGATTCCTTCTCTAGCCCTCCAAACTGGCATTGGCAAATCATGGAAAGAACTTGCGGTCGAAGTTCGTAGTCATGGTCCACTGGATCTCCTAGGTTAACTTCAGGACGCCTCAGTTGTTGATTGGGGTCCATCCTTTGCCCTAGTGTTTGTGGGATTCCTGCAAAAAGAGCGCCTCGGACTGGTATCCGAGGTGGAAGTACATCGGCCGGGGCAATAGGTACTGGGACCTGCCTCGGTCGAGGGTCTGGAACTGGATCCTGTCTCGGTCGAGGATATGGGTTCGGTCGAGGTAGATACTGGTCTCGTAAAGCTGTCATATCTGCTTCGATCGCTTCAGTCCTGGTGCGAGTTTCTTCTTTCTCCTGCCTCAGTTCTTCCCTGTTGAGGCGTAGCTGTTCTAACGCCTCCTTCAGTTCGGCCTCAAGATTGCGATTGTCTTAGTCGGCCATCTTCGCTTCTCTCAAGCGTCGTTTGTATGTCTTTTCTGGTTCGGGATCGTAAGGAACGATTTCCTTCCCAGCGCGGGTTCTTCGCATAAACCTAAGAAAAAGAACCTGCGAAAGTCACTCAAGTAGAGTGGTTAGTAGAAACGGGGGCAAGTGCCCCAAAAGCGTACCGCAACCGGCTCGGTCTAGACCAAGTCCCCGGCAACGGCGCCAAAAACTTGTTCGCTCCAAACGGTGTGTGCAAGCTTTAAATTTATAACCCTAGATGTAAGCTTAAAACAAGGATGCGAACCCGCAGTGTACGGGTCAATCGTAGGAAAAGCAAGGAATTCCAAGGGTCGATCACAGGGACTTAGTGAAACAAAGTCGGAATAGGTAAGCTATGTAATTACTAACCACAAAAGCGATTAAAACAATCAAGGATGATACAAAGTCAATTAAGGAAACATGCAATTCTAGGGATTAAAGCATCTAGTTGTGGTTCTAACTCAAGATCTAAAGATAAGCGGACAAAGCTGAGATATTTACATAGGGAAGGTGTTTCTAAAGTGGAATAGATCACCGGGTAAGTCTCACTACTCACTAATCCCAAACCATAACTCCTATTACCAGGTAAGTCTCAAGGAATCAAAGTAAAGAACTATAACCTCAAACCAACACACTACCTAAGGGAATAGAATCAACCTTTACCGGGTAAGTCTCAGGTTAACTCACTAAGATGGAATGGAAGCACACTCAAACCCCAATAAAGGATAAACCTTTATTATCTACACTTATGATCTTAGGTAAACAAATAAAGGAATTACCGGGTAAGTCTCATCCTAGGCTTGCATAGAACCAGGAAAGGTATAATAAGAATAGGATTTGGCAAACTCTAACACTTAGCTCTCAGTTTCGGATTAGATAAGTCACCTCGGTTAGAAGAATTCCACCCCGGCCGAGATGTTCATCGACTGAGCGAGATGCCTTAGGGTTAAGGGTAAAGACTCGAGCTTTCAGGGTCCTACTATGATTAAGATTATTCTATCATTGTTTTTCCCATAACCTTCAGCCAATCATCCTAGAATCACACAAGGAAATTAGCCACTCATCATCATGAAAGTAATAATCAAATATATGGGAAAAAAGAGAATAATTGAACAATAAAACCTTAAGAGAAAGGCTTTAATAATTGAATCAATTATCAAACAACAAGCGTTCCTTGGATCAAAATCCAACAAGACAATCAACAAAGAAGGGAATCTAAGAGAATCTTACAAAACCCTTCACAAAAGCTATAAAAGCTATAAACTTTCTTCCTTCAACCTTCAAAAAGGTTCTTCAAATCTCTCAACTGGAGTATATGCGGGGTGTTCTTCGGTGTAAGCAAGATATCTAAGCACCCCCCGGATTTGTGGAAAATACAACCCTTTTTATAGGAAAATTATCCTCCAAAGATAAGATATCTTAGAAAGATCTCTTCCCATAAAAATAGGTAAAATATATGAGCTAATCTATCTTCTTCCTTCCAGGAATCCAGCCCAAAAATATAAGATCCTCTTTCCAAAGATAAAAGATCTCAGCCAAGAATAAAATATCCTTGCCGCGTCCAAGGTGTTCGTGTTCGCCCCTAAAGGTGTGTGCAAATAAGCTTTAAATTTATAAAACTAGAATCAAGCAAGTGAACCCGCAGTGTACGGATCGGCGTAGATTAGCAAGTATTCCAGAGTATCGAACACAGGGATTTGGGTGGGAACAAATTCAATTGCAGATTATCAAGCGAGTAAATATGAGAACTTTGCAAATTATTGGGAAAACAACAATCCTAAAGATCCAAGTATCAAGCTGTGGCAATCGATTCAAGATATACTAATGACATAAAGACAGAGTTGAGATATGCAAAGGTATGCTAATGTAAGGTAATCGTACGGTGAAGTTCCAAAAATCTTATATGACTCACCTACAAGACACTCTCTATACAGGTTGTTGAGGCTTCAATATAGAAAGGTTCTAAAGGCAAGAATTAATGTCAAATACCCAAACTTGTAATCCAAGGATCAAGACTAACTTAGCCGATTACGGTTATGACACTCACAATCGAGGTAGAGGTTGTTGAGGCTTCACTACCACCTAGAAAAGGCAAGTCTAAACTAAGTTAAAGCAAATCTTTAACTTTGGATTAAAGTAAAAGCAAGTTCGTAAACTTAAGGGAAATTACGGGTAGATCTTGAGACTCCACGGCCGTGGAACTCAAGATCAAACCGTGATTTAGGGTTCGTCGACGATTCTCTCAAACTCTCAGGGTCTAATCTGTTTGCGATCGATCTATCATCATCTAAGTCACAACTATCAACCCTTCACCTTAGAATTGTTAAGGGTTTTTAGCCAACAATCATCATTATGATATCAAATTCAAATATGAAAGGGAGAAAAGGTATAACCTTGAAATCTCAATAATAAAACCAAAACAAATGTCAATCAAATACAATAATCGCAAAACGTGTTCAGTGGATGTAGAATCAAAGGAACAGAAAAACCTCACAAAATTTCTAGGGACAATGAAGAACGGGATGTCAATCCGCCTTCAAATGTAAACCCTAAGATCTTCCAACTCCAAAAATTGGAAAGTGCGTCCTTCCGCAAATCTTCCTTGTACGCAATAAAATCTTCAAGCCTCCCTCTCTTTGGGATCCAAATCCTGGGACTGTCACCGTCCCTTGGAGAATTTGACTCTCCCTAAGTCTCCCTTTGGAGAAATTAACTCCTTCTACTCTCCCTTTGGAGAAATTGACTCCCTTCAATGTTGAAGGCTCTCGAATATATGTAGGGATCTATCTAGGGTTTAAAGATAAAACCCTAAATATTTGGGCTGAAAATAAGTCGAATCCGCTGGTAACAGAAGATACTCTGGGCCGCGTCATAAGGTATCAGAAAATACTTTGGCGCGTCAGACAGTATCAGAGAATACTTTGGGCCACGTCCGACGGTATCAGAGAATACTTTGGGCCGCGTCCGAAGGTATCAGAAAATACTTTGGCGCGTCCTAAATTCTTTTTATGCTCCTTTTTGTCCCGCTTCAAGGGCTTAATCCTTAAATGTGCTATTTTTGTTCCATAATTCGTCAAATTACCTACAAATGCAATAAAACTCTATGTAGACCTCTATTCTTGTAAAGTAGGTGAATATAACCATAAATGGCATGAATGTATGTCTATGCATGCAAAATAAAGGTAAAATCTATATAAATACATGCCTAAAAATAGGTCATAATTCATGTCATCAAAATACCCCATACTTGCCTCTTGCTTGTCCCCAAGCAAGGTTAAAACTTAAAATACATGATGATATGGATTATGAATATGTAAAAATAAAGAAAAACCACAATATTTTGGTTGTGCTTCTATTCATAGATCACCCTCAATGAATTGCTTCATAACTAATAACAATCATCATATGATCAAAAAGGAAATATAGCATGGAAAGGATAATCATACTTTGTAAGAAAATCATAACATGCATCATAACTTGCAATATATCAAAATCAATCATGAGGAATCCAATTTAGACCACAAAGCCAAACACATTCCAACAATGATCTTAAGGACTTTCAAGTAAGGTCAAGAATGCGGAAAGGAGGGAAACTTATAAGGGATGTGGTGCATGAATCCGGGAAAAGGAATAACCCAACTCTTCTACTTTTTTCTTTTGATTTTGCAACACCATCAACTTAGAGCTTTGCTCTTTTCTTTTTCACATTATATTTTCGACTTTACTTTTGGAGTTATGGATAGAGGTGCACAAAAACCGAAGCCTAGGAGATTGGCGTTTCTCAATTTTTATGAGATGCCTCAAACCCTTAGCGCACATACCATAATCCGCTAGGAATATCGCTCAATCCAACTTTGGCAAGACACAAACACCCGGCTATGTGAATGGTGCCGAGTTACTCATCATCATGATTGACTTCCCCAAACCTACAAATTTTTTATATTCTTTGAATGCAAAATTTTGCTTTCATGGCCCTCCCACATCAAACATGCCAAAACTCAACTCTTCCTAATTCCCGGATAGGTAAGGGAGGCCATTATTTCATTGAGGGGCCAAATGATCAAAGAAAGAAGAAAGAAAATCGAATTGCCTTAATCATTTCAACAAGAAGTGTAAGAACTTATATGCGGTTTCAACCTTCAACACTCAACATGATTTAGAATGAAAGCGAATTATCAAACATGCATGAAGTTCTAACAAAGTATTCAAATCCCACATATGTCATAAATCAATTCAAGCATATCAAAATTATTATAGCTATTCCACAAAACAATGTTCATCATAGAGATCATATCCATTCTAGAAGCACAAAAATTTTAAAATTTTTCAAAATTTTCAAAATCATATGATGCAAGACATAAAACATGCAAATGGTATTGCAAATACCTCCACCCCATACTTAAAACTCACATTGTCCCAAATGTGAAGAAAAGAAAAGATGGAAAAGGATACTCACAATGTAAGATGGCAAATCAGGCAAGGCGAATCATTAATCGGGCGGCGGTGGTAAAAATCCTTAGAAGCTTAATAGGGAACTCCGAATACCCTAATCGACGTCAAAGAATGAAGAAGGGGAACGTCTTTCCGCCGAAAATTTTTCCGAAAAAAAAAAAAAAAAAATTTTTTTTTTTTTTTTCGGGTCGGGAATTTCCACGGCCGTGGTTTTGGCCGTGGAACTTTCTGTTGCTCTCGACAAAGCATTCCACGGTCCAATTTAGCAAACCACGGCCGTGGTTTTTGCCTCTTTGGCCGTGGAACTTTCTGTTGCTCGCCAAAAATCCAAGTTTTGTCCATCTTTCGGCTTTTCCTCCCTAATTTGCTCATTCCTTTTTCCTGGCATCCAAAAACACAAACATACCGGAAGGTATCGAAGAAAAACAAACAAAAACAACTACTCTAATCTAATCTAAGGAGAAGAAAAGGGGAAAATGATGCATTACCTTGGGTTGCCTCCCAAGAAGCGCTTTGTTTTAGGTCCTTAGCTAGACCAATCTCCATAGATGACTCAATGCACCTTGAACATCTTGGATTGCTCTTCAAATCCATCATCAAACTCTTCCAAAAAATCTCCGGTCCCTAATTTCACCGGCAAGTGGTAAGATCTCCCACGTACAAGCTTGTGCGGTTTGATTCTCACCGGAATCCTCCTAGCTTTCCTATGCTTTAATGGGACATAATTCAGCCTTGCATCCCATCCTTTCCTAGACCGGGAAATCAGTTTCTCGAGAATCCTCCTAGCCTCCCCATCTCCAACTTGGGGATAATGTATGGTCTTCGTCATGTGAATGACCCCATACTTGAACAAAAGACACTTATTGACATTGGCGTTGAAGCGCTTGCCAATTTTTCTCCTTGTAGTCCAAGGAGCATTTACTTCCAGCAGCTTTAAGGGAGGTTTCATCTTCACCTTAGGAGGTTCTTTTGGAAGAGACCTCCAACTCTCCGGTGCATTCCTAAAAAAATTAGAAATTTTAATAGGAATTTCAAAGGAAGTAAGACAATATACCTTGTTAAGTTCTTCAAGGCTTGGCACAAGTTTCATGTTGGGATGATGATCCACACATGAAATATCTCCCAACTCAGCTGGATCTTCTTACCTTGGCCACAGTTTCAGTAATTTGGCCAAGGTTCACCACTTCTTCCTCTTCTTCAATGAGGACTTCAAGAGGAAATTCAGGTTCGATAGGAGGAAGACTTAAGACTTGGAATTCTTCCTTGTTGGATGGATAATTTTCCATGGCTTCATAAGATTCAGACATAGATTTTAGTTTGTCTTCCAACCTGTCCAACACTTTTAATATCTCTTCCAACATCATTTGTGTGCCATCCTCGGATGGTTGTTGTGGAGTTTGCACTTAAGGAGGTTGATCATAAAACGTATGAAGGGGATTAAGTTCATCCCAATATGCGACCTCATCCTCAATGGCTTCCTCTCTTTCTCTTTCGTCGCTAACACAATAATAGACATACTTCTCCTCCAAATATTCATAATGGTCCGCCCTAGCACCTTGCCATGCAAACCAGGTTGGATCAAATGCAGGTTCATTGCTCCATGCAGCCATTGGTGAACCTAAAAACTCAAAAACTCATTCCGAAAAGATTAAAACCAAAAAGCTCTCAAGCCCGACAACCGAAAACCGAATTTAGCCTAAACCAAATCCCCGGCAACGGCGCCAAAAACTTGTTCGCCCCTAAAGGTGTGTGAAAATAAGCTTTAAATTTATAAAACTAGAATCAAGCAAGCGAACCCGCAGTGTACGGATCGACGTAGATTAGCAAGTATTCTAGAGTATCGAACACAGAGATTTGGGTGGGAACAAATTCAATTGCATATTATCAAGCGAGTAAATATGAGAACTTTGCAAATTATTGGGAAAACAACAATCCTAAAGATCCAAGTATCAAGCTGTGGCAATCGATTCAAGATATACTAATGACATAAAGACAGAGTTGAGATATGCAAAGGTATGCTAATGTAAGGTAATCGTACGGTGAAGTTCCAAAAACCTTATATGACTCACCTACAAGAGTCTCTCTATACAGGTTGTTGAGGCTTCAATATAGAAAGGTTCTAAAGGCAAGAATTAATGTCAAATACCCAAACTTGTAATCCAAGGATCAAGACTAACTTAGCCGATTACGGTTATGACACTCACAATCGAGGTAGAGGTTGTTGAGGCTTCACTACCACCTAAAAAAGGCAAGCCTAAACTAAGTTAAAGCAAATCTTTAACTTTGGATTAAAGTAAAAGCAGATTCGTAAACTTAAGGGAAATTACGGGTAGATCTTGAGACTCCACGGCCGTGGAACTCAAGATCAAACCGTGATTTAGGGTTCGTCGACGATTCTCTCAAACTCTCAGGGTCTAATATGTTTGCGATCGATCTATCATCATCTAAGCCACAACTATCAACCCTTCACCTTAGAATTGTTAAGGGTTTTTAGCCAATAATCATCATTATGATATCAAATTCAAATATGAAAGGGAGAAAAGGTATAACCTTGAAATCTCAATAATAAAACCAAAACAAATGTCAATCAAACACAATAATCGCAAAACGCGTTCAATGGATGTAGAATCAAAGGAACAGAAAAACCTCACAAAATTTCTAGGGACAATGAAGAACGGGATGTCAATCCGCCTTCAAATGTAAACCCTAAGATCTTCCAACTCCAAAAATAGGAAAGTGCGTCCTTCCGCAAATCTTCCCTGTACGCAATAAAATCTTCAAGCCTTCCTCTCTTTGGGATCCAAATCCTGGGACTGTCACCGTCCCTTGGAGAATTTGACTTTCCCTAAATCTCCCTTTGGAGAAATTAACTCCTTCTACTCTCCCTTTGGAGAAATTGACTCCCTTCAATGTTGAAGGCTCTCGAATATATGTAGGGATCTATCTAGGGTTTAAAGATAAAACCCTAAATATTTGGGCTGAAAATAAGTCGAATCCGCTGGTATCAGAAGATACTCTGGGCCGCGTCATAAGGTATCAGAAAATATTTGGCGCGTCAGACGGTATCAGAGAATACTTTGGGCCGCGTCCGACGGTATCAGAGAATACTTTGGGCCGCGTCCGAAGGTATCAGAAAATACTTTGGCGCGTCCTAAATTCTTTTTATGCTCCTTTTTGTCCCGCTTCAAGGCTTAATCCTTAAATGTGCCATTTTTGTTCCATAATTCGTCAAATTACCTACAAATGCAATAAAACTCTATGTAGACCTCTATTCTTGCAAAGTAGGTGAATTTAACCATAAATGGCATGAATGTATGTCTATGCATGCAAAATAAAGGTAAAATCCATATAAATACATGCCTAAAAATAGGTCATAATTCATGTCATCAGTTCGCCTCGGTCGAGTCGACTCATCTGGATCACCTCGGTCGAGGTGACTTTGTAGTCAACCGAGGTGAATCACAACTGAATGTGAAATCTCTCAAATCTGGTCCAAAGTGAATCTCTAATCCAATTCCATGATTCCTGGATTCTTCCTTAAGCTCCTGAATGTAGCTCCAATGACTCCTTAGCTCCTTTTGCTCCATTTTAGTCCAAAATGTGCCATTTTACCTACGATTACAACAAAACTAGGTGTAGACCTCGATTCCCACAAAGGTAGATGAAACGACAATATAATCTCATAATATACATCCAAACATGCAGATTATCGAAGATAAAACGTCTAAACAGGCCTCAAAATATAGACAATAATTCATGCCATCAGAGAGAACAGTCAACTGAGTCTGGTCGAGTGTCCATCGGATCATCTGCATACCGCGACTACATGTAGAGAGTCGAGGAGGCTATCAGGATGGGAGGACTTGGACCAGCACCGCCAGTATCCGCGAGATCAATTGAGGTTTCACAAAGAGTGGCATAGGTTGTGGTTGCACCTACTAGAGTTGCTGAGGTTGCTAGAGTTCCAGACGAGGCGAGAGAGCTGAGACCTAATTGTTGGTTGAAATCCTTCAACCAGCTGAGAATTCCTTCTTTCGGAGGAAAGACCGGATTGGAGGTAGAGTTGTGGCTAGGCCAGTTGAATTCTACTATGGAGGCGATCCGTTGCCTAGAAGGTCGTCGAGTCGATATAACACAGACGTTGTTGCACGATCAGGCTCATCATTGGTTGAGGACCATGCGTATTAAGGTCACTAGTTTTGAGCATATGAAGACGATGATCAGTGATCGCTATCGCCCTGCGGCTATGAAGAGAGATCGACTACAGGATTTCCTCAAGGCTAGATTCGAGGATATCCCTATTGTTGAGATTGTCAACAAGTTTCAGGAGGAGCTGTCTTTGCTAGATTCGTCCGCACCACCCGAGGATCAGCATGTTTACATGTTCTCTCGGAGGTTGAGAGAGTCTACTCGCTCTTATCTTGTTGGTTTCCGTTGCGAGTCCTTGACGGACTATCAAGATAGAGCATATGCTTACGAGAGATACTGACCGGGTCAGAGGAGAGCTTCTCAAGTAGGAGGTCCTGAGAAGAGGCAGAGGATTGGACCAACCAGTACTGGAGCCGGAGCAACTATATTCGGGCGCATCCAGACGTCGGGACGCTCTGGTTTCCAACAGACGATGTAGAGTTTTCGACCGAGGACGGCAGTGTCATAACTACGGAGTTGTCGGACACATCCGAGCTGATTGTAAGGAGACTGCATTGAATTTCTTTTCGTGCGGGAAGCCCGGGCACAAAGCTGCATTTTGCCGACATGGCAAGGCGCTATTACAACAAGGTTCCTCACCTACCAACATTGCAGGAGGTGGGCAGAGACCTCAGTATCAGCAGCAGAGAGCTCCTGATTTTACCGATTCTTAGGGTTCCGCTCAAGGACAAGGGAGAGATAGAGGACGGGTTGGTGGTACGTCAGACACCAGAGATGCTTCAGCCAAAGTTTATGAGCTGAGGAGTACAGTGGAGCTGGCAGCTCCAACGACCACATGTACCATTCATATCAATGGTTTTCCTGTCAGAGTTCTTTTCGATACCGGTGCTATGCATTCTTTTATATCTAATGCATGTGTAGATAGAATGGTCTTAGTTACCATAGGGGGGAACCCTTCTTTATAGGATTACCCAATGGGGGTAAGATTAGAGGTACACGAGAGGTTCGCGATTGCCCTATTAGATTGGGAGGTCGCGATTGGTCAGCTGACCTCTTCCTCATGTGCTTAGTACATGAAGAAGTTATTCTGGGCATGGATTGGATGGATCGATATAAGGTTGTTCTTGACATCGGTAAGAGGACAGTTACGGTGATCACGGAGTCAGGCCATGTAGAGATTTTCCGAGGATAGGATCTCGAGAAGACCGGTACAGTCATCAATGAGACTTATCGGTCAAGGTTGTGAGGATTTTTGGTTCTATACCATGAAGGATAGTACGAGTCCAGCGTTAGAGGAGATTCCAATAGCTTGCGAGTTTACCGATATTTTTGAAGAGACATCAAGTTTACCTCCAAAGAGGAGTGTAGACTTTGGCATTGATTTGGAGCCCGGGACGAGACCGATCTCGAAGGCTTCATACCGCATGGCGCCTATCGAGATGCTTGAGCTTAAGAAGCAGCTCAAGGAGTTAGCTGAGAAGGACTTCATCCGCCCTAGTGTATCTCCTTGGGGCGCACCAGTACTCTTCATCAAGAAGAAAGACAGGTCGATGAGGTTATGTATTGACTACCGAGAGATTAACAAGGTGACAATCAAGAATAAGTACCCATTTCCCCATATCGACGATCTGTTGGACCAACTGAATGGAGCTTCAGTGTTTTCACGGATCGATTTGAGATCTAGATATTACCAACTGAGGGTGAGAGAGCATGACATAGTCAAGACGGCATTTTGGACCATATATGATCACTACGAGTTTGTAGTGATGCCTTTCGGGCTCACGAATGTGCCCGCCATATTCATGGAGTTGTTGAACAACATCTTCATTGACTTCCTAGACCAATTTGTCGTTGTCTTCATCGACGATATTATGGTATACTCTCGTAGCAGAGAGGAGCATGCAAGACATTTAAGGATCGTATTCCAAGTGCTACAGGATAGAGAGCTTTACGCCAAGCTCTCTAAGTGTGAGTTTTGGATGTCCGGGCCTTCCTTGGTCACAACGTTTCTGTCGAAGGGATCAAGGTAGATCCGACAAAGATCGAGTTTGTAGTATCTTGGCCGTCTCCTAGGAACATTAAGGAGGTATGCAGCTTCCTAGGATTGGCGGGCTACTACCGTCGTTTTGTGGAGGGCTTTTCAGTTATCGTCAGACCACTTACTTCCTTGCTGAGGAAGACTATAAGATTTGTGTGGTCCGATCCATGCCTGTAGAGTTGCGAGGAGCTGAAGAGGAGGCTGACCTCTGCTCCTATCTTAGCTCAGCCAGAGGGCATTGAGGACTTTGTGGTTTATAGGGACGCATCCAAGCTCAGCTTGGGATGTGTTCTGATGTAGAGGGGTAAGGTCATAGCCTACGCGTCTAGACAACTGAAGACGTATGAGGAGAATTACCCTACCCACGATCTCGAGTTAGATGTTGTTGTTCACGCTTTGAAGATCTAGAGGCATTATCTGTACGGAGCTATGTGTCGGATATTCACAAACGATAAGAGTCTGAAGTACATTCACTCAGCAGGAGTTGAATAACCGCCAGAGGAGATGGTTGGAGTTGATCAACGACTTCGACCTTGAGAACTTATACTACCCGGGGAAGGAAATGTGGTAGTTGACGCTCTCAATAGGAAGACTCCCCGGGAGATGGCAATCACTCGGCTGACAACTCAACCTTAGTTATAGCGAGACTTGAAATGGCTAGAGATGGATATCCACTTTCTGGATTCCGAAAGTCATTTGTCCACCTTAGAGGTGTTACTTGATCTGTTGGTATAAATCTGACAAAAGCAGGAGAGTTGCCAAACTTTGACACGGATCCGAGACAGGATATCTCGAGGAGAGGCACCTCAGCTTGCAGTCGGTGCTGACAGAGTTTTAAGACACCAAGAGCGCGCATGTGTGCCCTCAAATCGAGAGTTGAGACATCGGATCTTACAAGAGGCTCACTCTACACCTTACTCAGTGCATCCCAGTACGAGTAAGATGTATCACGACATCAAACACTCCTTCTGGTGGGGAGGTCTGAAGCCGGATATGACGAGATACGTAGCTCAGTGTACGACCTGTCAGCAGGTCAAGATCGAGAACCATCGATACACCCACTTCCCGTCCCTCAATAGAAGTGGTAGAACATCTCGATGGACTTTATTACCGATTTGATACCGAGTCGAGGCTTTGATGCCATCTGGGTTGTTGTGGATCGACTGACGAAGACCGCACGTTTCATCCCTATCAAGGAGACGTGGCCGGTGAGTCGATTGGCAAAGGAGTTCACCAGACAAATAGTGCAACTTCATGGAGTACCTAGGACTATAGTCTCTGACAGAGACGGACGGTTCACTTAGAAGAAGAAGAAGAAGAAGAAGAAGACCGCACGTTTCATCCCTATCTAGGAGACGTGGCTGGTGAGTCGATTGGCAGAGGATTTCTCTAGACAGATAGTGCGACTTCATGGAGTACCTAGGACTATAGTCTCTGACAGAGACGGACGGTTGATGACATGAATTATGACCTATTTTTAGGCATTTATATAGATTTTCCCTTAATTTTGCATGCATAGACATACATTCATGGCATTTATGGTTATATTTACCTACTTTGCAAGAATAGAGGTCTACACAGAGTTTTATTGCATTTGTAGGTAATTTGGCGAATTATGGAGCAAAAATGGAACATTTAAGGATTAAGCCTTGAAGCGGAACAAAAAGGAGCATAAAAGGAAGTTAGGACGCGCCCAAAGTATCTTCTGATACCGTCTGACACGCCAAAGTATCTTCTGATACCGCCTGACGCGCCAAAGTATTTTCTAATACCTTCGGACGCGGCCCAAAGTATTCTCTGATACCATCTCACGCGCCAAAGTATTCTCTGATACCGTCTGACGCGGCCCAGAGTATTTTCTCATACCAGCGGCTCGACTTCTTTTCAGCCCAAATATTTAGGGTTTCATCGTTAAACCCTAGATTTATCCCTACAAATATTCGATAGCCTTCAACATTGAAGGGCTGACGGTAACAGCCTAGGATTTGGATCCCCAAAGAGAGGGAGGGTTGAAGGTTTTATTGCGTACATGGAAGATTTGGGGAAGGACGCACTTTCCTATTTTTGGAGTTGGAAGCTCTTAGGGTTTACATTTGAAGGCGGATTGACATCCCGTTCTTCATTGTCCCTAGAAATTTTGCGAGGTTTTTCTATTCCTTTGATTCTATATCCATTGAACGCGGTTTGCGATTATTGTGTTTGATTGAAATTTGTTTTGAGTTTATTATTGAGATTTCAAGGTTTTACCTTTTCTCCCTTTCAAACTTGATTATTGAATTGATGATGATTATTGGCTAAAACCCTTTAGCAATTCTAAGGTGAAGGGTTGATAGTTGTGGCTTAGATAATGATAGATCGATCGTAATTTGATTGGACCCTGAGAGTTAGAAAAATATCGTCGACACCCTAAATCACGGCCTGTTCTTAGGTTTCCACGGCCGTGATTCTCAAGAACTACCCGTGATTTACTTCAGTTTACGAACTTTGCTTTTACTTTGATCCAAGGTTAAAGATTAGCTTTAATCTAGTATAGGTTTGCCCTTTTCTAGGTAGTAGTGAAGCCTCAACAACCTCTACTTCGATTTGGAGTATCACAACCTTAATCGGTTTAGTTAGTCTTGATCCTTGGGTTACAAGTTTGGTTATTTGAGATTAATTCTTGTCTTTAGATCCTTTCTATACTGAAGCCTCAACAACCTTTATAGAGAGTATTTTTAGATAAGTCATATAAAGCCTTGGAACTTCACCGTACATTGCTTTACCTTAGCATACATTTGCAACTCTTAACTTTGTCCTTAGTTCTTTAGTATATCTTGAATCGATTGCCACAATTGGATACCTAGATTTTTAGGGTTGCTGTTTTCCCAATATATTTGCAAAGCTCATACATTTACTTGCTTGACGATTTATAACTGGATTTAACCCCCCAAATCCCTGTGTTCGATACTCTGGAATTCTTGCTTGACTACGTCAATCCGTACACTCGAGTTCGCTTGCTTGATTATAGTTTTATAAATTTAAAGCTTATTTTCACGCACACTAAGTGGCGAACAATGGTTCACTTCGAAGAAGAAGAAGAAGAAGAAGAAGAAGAAGAAGAAGAAGAAGAAGAAGAAGAGGTGGTGGCAGATATGCGGAAGGTTTCTCATGCATGCTTCGTTATGTGCTTCTTCTTGTGTCCGACCAACTGCCTTCATACTTGTCTCAACATCTCATGAATAATCTTTGGTGTCGTTCCATCAGCTGTTTCCCTTTCCACATGCTGAAATTGTCACTTGTCAAACGACCAGTAAAAGCGTGACCTTCTAGGTGTTTTGACAATGTGTGGTTATGAAATCCACACTTAACCTCCAACTATCACACATATTTCTCTTGTTCATATCCATTTAGCAAAAATGGACAACCGCATCTCTTCGAATGACTGCGTCGAGTCATCATCGGGACATCGTTTAAATCTGCAACTTTTTTCTTTCCAACCTTCTTGCTTCCGGATTGTTCACATGCTAACTGCACCATACCGTAACTCCGTAAATCTGACGCTTTTTATGACCGTTTTATTGTAAGCACCATAAAATATTTCTCAACCTGAGCCCAAGCAATCATGGAATCTCTATCATTTCACCATTCGTCCGTTACGAATATCTCTGAATAATCGGGTTCTTCATTTTGGTTAAATGAAGGACCATCTTAGATCTAAAATAATTAAAAAAACAAAATAAGGTTCACACAAATAAAAAATACAACATAATGAAATTTATAGATTTCGAAATAATAAAAACGTACCTCAATTAGACATACTTGATTTTCTCTTTCATCCGAAGAACTTGAAGACATGTTTTGGTAACAAAAGCTACTCAACTCTTTCAAACCTCTCTCAATTTTCTTCAACCTTTTCTTAAACTCTTATCCATCTTCCAACTTTTAGCCTATGATGTACGGGCACAGACATGGATACGGGAAACAGACAAGACAAGAAACGGAGAAGCGGCAATCCTCAAAAGATTAGAAAAGGGGGACACGACGATTAAACAAATAATATATCATTTTAAAGCAAATGAAATGTAGAATTCATATCATAATGAGATACATATATATATGAAAACTCAATGATATATGAGTAGATAAAAATATTAACATGACAGCAAAATAACTGAAACAAAAGCTTAGAAACAAACATTTCCAGTCTTATAAAACATATAAATAAACACATTTAGTCTTACAATCTCAAATAAACATACTTAATTTCAAATTTGAAGAACGAACCATTCATTTTGCAAATTGTTTGCTTGAAAGTGTGTGCAAAAAGCTTTAAATTTATAACCTAAAATATAAGCCTGAACGATATGCGAACCCGCAGTGTACAGATCAATCGTAGTAACGGAAAATACTCCGGGGTCGATCTCAAAGATTTGGTGAAATCAAATCAGCAAAAGCAATCTAGCTAAGATGATAATGCATATAACAATGATCAAAAGCAAAGACAAGAATATGTATAATAATTGGGAAAGTGTAGATTCTAGAGATCAGGGTATCCAATTGTGGTTTTCGATTCAAGACTTCTAAAGATGTAAAGGACAGAGTTGGGATTGCAAAGGAAGGGTGTTTTGAAGGTGGGATAGATCACGGGGGAGGTCTCACTATCTACTATTCCAAACCAAAGAAACTTATCACCGGGTAAGTCTCAAAGCTTCAAGGGAAAGGAACGATAGTCTCAAACCAACCACTCAACCTAAGGGAATAGAATTAACCATCACCGGGTAAGTCTCAAGTTAACTCACAAAGGCAAGAGGAAGGCACACTCTAACATAATAAAGGATAGACCTTTATAACCTAGAACTCATCATCGTTGGCAATCAAGCAAGGAATTCACCGGGTAAGTGTCTTCCCAAGCTTGGATGTAGGTTAGGAATGTTCAACAAGGTTAGGGTTTAGGCGATCTTTAACCTTGGTTTAAGGATAACGCATTGTATGCACGACAGAAGAAACCACGGGTGGATCTTAAGAAATCTTGGCCGTGATTCTCAAGAATAACCCATGGAAATGTAACTACGGGGGTTAAATCACAACTCTCAAGGTCCAATCTATTTGTAAAGGTCAATCTATCACCATCTAAACCACAACCTTCATCCAATCACCCTAAAATCGCAAGGGCTTTAGCCAACAATCATCATATTTAAATCAAGATTCATATATGTATACAAGAATAGAATGCAATCAAATAAACCAAAAGAAATGCAAGAATTATTACGCAAGGCGTTCTCAAATAACATAAATTGAATCAATCCAATAACAAACTCCGTTCTTGTGCTTTAAATGAAAGAAATCAAAAACTAGAAAATCTCACAAAGTATCTCTCAATCTCGAATGTGAATCAAGTACGGGTTGTCAATCCGTTTCCAAAGTGCGAATCCAATTCTCTTCCGTTGCAATGCCGCTTTTTCTCCAATTGATGTTGTGTTGTGTTGTGTAGTGCGAATCCAATGCTCTTATATATCGAGGTTAGGTTTTGAAAGATTTTGTTTTGGGCTGAAACGTAGAAACCACGGCCCGGCCCGAAGCAAATCTCGGCCGTGGAAATGTGTCCTTATCCGAGATTTCTTCTCTGAGGCGTGTTTTCTCTTTATTCTTCTTTGTATCTGCCAAAACATGACTTCATACTCCTTCTTAAGTTCTCCAACGCTTCCATTGTGGTCCACCTTGATCAACTGCCCATGAATGCTCCATTTCTGCTCCAAATTAGCGTCAATTCATCTACAATCATCATAAAGCTTGTGTAGAGATCTCGATACCAACATAATAGGTGAATATGACCGTAATTATCATGAATGTATGTCTATGTACACAAAAGAAAGGGAAAAACTACTTATATGCAGATATGTACAAGGGTCATATTTCATGTCATAACAAATCAACAACAACCGAACTACATGATCAACCAAGGAAAACAATAATAAAAAAAATTTGTAAATTAGAAAAAGTGTAAGAATTAGAATAACACACTCAACATTCAACAAAAAAATCACACAATTAATAAATTAGTAATCAAAAATTTAAAATTAATTTATAAAATCATATGCACGGAGTGATCACCTTGGTTGTATTTGGTTTTTCGTTAATTTTTTTTTTAAATAATCTATTTTTTAGCCTTAAAAATAGGCTAAACTTTCGTTTACCGTGTCTTGACTGAAAACAATTCGCGTCCTCGTCATGCTTTAGACGTGTCTTACCTCTGAATGTGTATTGACCATGTCGGGTCATATTTGACCATGTCCGAGTTGGTCCTGATTTGTCCCCGTGTCCTGTTTAACCCATATATATACTAAAATTTCTCATTTGTAACATTAAATTTAACCCTCAACCATAACATCAAATTTACTGTTCAGATTTTACAATCTTTTACTCTCTCGCACCATATGTACGAGAGACCGATATAAAATTTACATTTTTTTTTCCTCTCGCACCATATGTGTGAGCGATTAACTTTTTTTTAAAAAAAATTTAGGTTCTTTTATCAATTAGTTAGGGTGAGTTTGTCGACCCCTTTGATTAAATGTTAGATAGAGACTGATTTTGGCATGAAAGTGGGTCCGATATTGTCTCATGGGGTTCTCGATCTTCGGTCTGGCCTTCGTTTGAAACATACATTCCATTGTAGCCACCAAAGCCGTTGTTGAGTCTTGTCTGCCTCATGCCACCAAAATCAAACCGAGTACACACCATCTTCACAACAAGATTGTAGCCTTCTCGGCACCATCACTTTATGCTTGCTTCCGCCGTCACCATTCATCTCGTCATGACCTTCTCTACAACTTGTCAAAGTATTTAATTTAACATACAATTGAGAAACAAAAAATTACGAGAGTCGGATATATAGTTCGCCACGAATTTATGACTATGACCTCTGACACCATCAAACCAAAGTTTTTATATTTTGTAAGGGAGCTGTATATAAAAAAAAATATTATTTTTAGAAATTCTTAATAGGTCTAATATTTTTAAATAAATTACCTTAAATATTTAAGAATATTGATAATCCATTAAGTATTAAAAAAAATATTGGTTCTTTTTGAAATAAAATATAACATAGGGGTGAACCGGGTGATTATGTGGGTTTGAAAAAAATTTTGTGGTTTTTTATAATAAAATTTGACCACAATTTACCGCATATCAAAATTGGTTTGATGTGAAATATTTGTATACGAATTAATAATTTCTAAATTTTATATTATTTTTTTGTTAGTGTTTATTATCTTTGGTCATTTTTCCATAATTTTATAATACATTGAGTATAACAAATATTATAAGATACTGTGAGATTTAGAATATAAGTTTACTAAATGACAAATAATAATATAAATCAAGTATATATATTTTCTCTTCTTATAACTATTTATTTATATAAAAAAATCGTGTATGATATATTTAGGCATTATGTTTGATTATTATGTCACCAACTTCTCATACAATTATAAAATACGGTAATACTAATAATATTCATTTTCAATTGAAAAGACGAGATAATTGAAAAATATTGAAGATAAAACTTAGTTGGGTTTGTTTCGGGTTAGTGTGTTTCGGGTTTGCTTCAAGTCGGATATACTTCAGGTTCCGGTCTTATTTTGTTCGGTGGTGTATTATGAGTTCGGGTTGAATTGGGTTAACTAAGGTCGAGTCTCAAATTCTAGTATATTTGGATTCGGTTAGATCCGGGTTGAAACTGGTTTGATTTTGACGGCTATAATTTTATGGATAAATGAAATAATAGGAGGTAATAAGAGGGTCGCATGATATTTTGAAACTATTTTTAATTTAAATCATTTTTAGCTTAATCTTTTTCATTTTATCCTTGATTTAAACACAAACAAGTTTGTAAAGACGTGCAAATAAATGCCCATAAAGATAAGACGGTTATTTTGAAAAACGGTATAAAATATGGCAGGCTTTAGTTTTGTCATTTTGCAAAGACAAACGATTAACATGCATGATAAAGATTTAAATATTTATTTAACATTTTAAATTTTGGGTGTTTTTTCCCACGCCACCCTAAAAACTAGGTATATTTTCCAGCTTTTCCCAAAATATTTTTTTTAAAAAAAAAATTGGGTTGAAGTTCTATACAATGAAACTTGATGGATAGGTAGGTCATGTGCTTTGTAATTAAATTAAAAATGTTTATAATAATTTTCAGTTTTTGTTTGGAGAATTACTCTCATTGAATTACGGTCTGGAGAGAAATTAAAAAGGGAAATTGTGAAATTTGAAGAAATAATCTTTTGTGAGTCATGATTATCCCTTTAATAATTAATTAATTAATTAAGCAGAAGAGAAGCAAGCGGCGTTCACATAGTCATAAAAAGGTTAGCATGAACCTAACATAAAAAAAATATAATTTTAATTTTGATGTTAATTCAATCTAAAGCATTTAAAGCAAGCCTGCAATGCAATGTATTGTGAATTTGTGATTTGTGTAAATATATATATATATATATATATATATATATGGAGGAGAGAGCTTCCCCACAATCACAATCACAATCACCAGCAGCACTTACTACACCACTCTCCAATCTATAACCGCTACGTAAACTAAGCAAAAAAATGGTTCCTCTTCCCCTCCAACTCTCCGCATTCCTCCTAACAATCCTCCTTGCAGACGCCGCCGGAGCCGCCACCTACAACATCGCCACCCTAGGAGGCCATGCTGACGGCAAAACAGACTCCTCGGCCGCTTTCGAGAAAGCGTGGGAGTCAGCTTGCAACTCCACCACCTCCTCCACCATATATGTCCCCAAGGGGAGGTTCCTCATCGGAAAACCCATCGTCTTCTCCGGCTACCACTGCAGCCCCAAGAAGGCGGCGGCCGGAATCACCCTCCGCATAGATGGAGTCCTCGTTGCACCCTCCGATTACTTGCTCCTTGGAGGCTCTTCTAATATGTGGCTTTCGTTTGAGGGCGTCACCGGAGTCACCATCTCCGGTGGAGTCCTCGACGGCCGGGGTGGGGGTTTGTGGGCTTGCAAGTCTAACCTCGGAAAGAATTCCAAGGGTTGTCCTTCCGGCATTACGGTCAGTTTTACTTTTTTACCCCTACGTCATTCATTTGAGTATCGTACTTAATTACTTGTTTTGGATCGAGCATTTATTTGTTTGTAAAACTGCATCGCGTGCTTTCATTGAATAACCCTAACAAAATAAAAATATATACCATTGATTACAGTTGGGAAATTGTGATTATTTTCATAATTTCTTAATTTAAAATGAAATTAAAAAGTGAGTTTGTGAAAATAATACTAACTTGTAAGATAACTGTGCAACTGAAAATGTAGCAATAAAATAAAATAACGTACATGTTATGGTTTTGACTTTATGTAATGGTAAAATTATTTCAGTTTTTAATTATGATTAGGATCTCTAAATCTCTAATATTATTATTATGGAACATTTATTCACGTCAAACCAGCCTTTGCTACAAATACAATCTACGTACGTAGGTAAAGTATGCATGATAGTTAAAATTGTGTTTTAGTGACGTCATTTATGTATGAATGAATGTACGCAGACGCTATCGTTTACAAACTCTAAGGGAATAACGGTGAGCGGGATGACATCACTCAACAGCCAATTGTACCACCTTGTCATCAACGGCTGCAAAGACGTGACGCTTCGAGGCCTCAAGATTTTGGCACCCGGCAACAGCCCCAACACTGACGGCATCCACGTCCAACTCTCCGACACCGTCAGCATTGTCAACACCAAGATCTCCACCGGAGACGACTGTGTCTCTGTGGGCCCCGGCACCACCAACCTCTCCATCGACAAAGTTGTGTGTGGGCCCGGACATGGCATCAGGTATTATGCTTTACCTATCAGCATCATGTATCTAGCTAGCTAGCTACTCTTATCTAACTTGAATATGTATGTGTGGGAACTTAGCATCGGAAGCCTCGCAAAGGAGAAGGACGAACCGGGGGTGGAAGGCGTGACTGTTAAGAACACGATTTTCGTAGGAACACAGAACGGGGTGAGGATCAAATCATGGGGGAGGCCGAGCAGTGCATTTGTGAAAGACGTCCGCTTCCAGCATCTTACCATGGTTGATGTCCAGAACCCTATCATCATCGACCAAAATTACTGCCCCGACAACATTGGCTGTCCCGGCAAGGTAATATTCTTTCTTATAAAATTGAAATCCAAGTTAGTTAGATGATATATAGCCGGGTCTGTATCGTGTGTATGCCTGCATATGCAGGAGTCGGGGGTGAAGATAAGCGACATTATGTACCAAGATATACACGGAACGTCAGCAACAGAAGTGGCGGTGAAATTCGATTGCAGCCCAAAGAAGCCGTGCACGGGGTTAAAGATGGAGGACGTGAAGCTAAGCTACATGAAGCAGAAAACAGCCATGTCTTCGTGCTTACACGCTGACGTCTCCTTGTCTGGTGTCAATCACCCGAGCGGCTGCTTGTAGCCATGAATGCATCCTTATTCTGTAAATTAAGAGTACCTAGTATGGAACTAAGCTTGCATTGTGCCAACCCCTTTTTTTATGGTGTTTGGATGCTTGCTAAGCTTCTCCAAGGAAAACATATGTATTCAAATCCACCTTATTGCTATCCATCTTTTCTTCTATTAACTTATCAATGTAACAACTTCCAACATATTTTCCTGATAATTTATGCAACGTCTAGAAGCTGAATTTTGACAGAATCATATTACAGCAACATTCAGTATTTATGTTTCCCTGCAAGCACCACGAGAATGTACCGGTGAATCAGGCCTTGTCTTTCAACCCTTCTTGTTTTACACAGGGAAGGAATATCCACGAAGAAAGTTGGAGTCCACACCAGACTCACGAATCAATGCAACACGCCCAGTTCGAGCAACCTGAATATGATATAAATGAGAACATCAAAATCACTACAAGGGGAGTACATGGAAACGGGTATTTCTTCTCTTCCATGACACATACAAAGCAACTACTATTCTTATAGCTTCTTGAACACCGGAACTAGAGATGATAACAAGCAAGTGCGAGATAACCAAACAATGTGAAAGGTCTAACCAGGTTCCTTGGAGTGGGAGGATAGCTATGTGATATAGTTGTGTAAACACACCGGTAAAATAACAAAATTTTAAGATAAAAACAGGTCAGTGAAGCTCAAAAAACATAAATCATGGGTATTTCCTTGTAATACAAGCCCAGTAAAACACACAATTTCTTAAAAACTGATAAGCCGCACTAAGAGTTATTATGAGAAGAGAACAAAAGCAGGACAGGCATAATTTGATTTTAGTATGTAACACAGGGAGGCCATGCATCATTTGCGTGGTTGAATCAACATACTATTAATAGCTGCAATTTAAACAAAAAGGAAAAAGGTAGCAAACTCGACATACAACTTATAATGCAACATGCACGAGGGAAAGAAAACAAACCTCACAAATTCCATAGGGCTCCAACAATCTCTGGAGTGCAACCATCTTGCTCAAATGTCCAGTAAGCTAGAAGGCATCAAAAGAGAGGATTAGTCATAAGATTATTTGGCTCTGGTGTAATGAGTGAAATAAGGGTACAAAAACTTTCAAATTAACACCTAGGTAGTACACGTCCATTATCGGTAAAATTTCCTAATGCTGCTATTGTTCCTTAATCACAGAAATCTCCAATGACAGATACTCATATCTCTCTGGGGACATATTGCCTTGGGTAAATTACACAAATCACCCATAAATCAGAGGAGTTTTCACAAATCCACCCAATTTTGGGATTTCATTTTCAAAGAACCACCACAACCCTTTCAGAGTTAACAACCGTTTTCTAAATACACAAAATTTACTACTTATTTTCAATGTTGCTAAAATAACAAATTATCTTAATGTGGTACAAAAACAACGGAAATTCCGGATGGTGCCCTTGGACTTACCCTTTTAAAGATTATGCCCAAGATTTTTTCAGTTTCCACGTGGTGACCCTAAGCTTTACAATTTTCCAGAATATACTCTTTGACCATCCATAACTTAACATTTGTTAGAGAAAAATAAGATACAAGTTATGCATCCGAGAAAATTTTGAGGAATTCAAAATGACTATTAACAACTGTTAAATGATAGTTATCGTTTATTCCCTCAAAATGTTAACTTACGGGTGCTCGAATTGTATATCCCGAAAATTTATAAATCTCAAGGGCACCATCCGGAAACTAAAAAGCCCTTGGGCACAATACGGAGGATCCTAAAGTACAGGCTACCATCCAGCATTTCCCAAAAACAAATTAACCAAAACATTTTAGGACAACGTGGTACTTCAACATTTGTAAACAATTTTTAAACATTGAAAGAGTAGTGAGTGGTTCTTTGAGAACAAAACTTCGAAGTTGAGCGGTTCTATATTAGTTTTTTTATACAAGTGGTTTTGTGAAAACTCCAAAGTTACGGGTGGTTTTGCCAATTGCTTTAGCCATTGACACAATGATTAAGGAAAGTATTAAACAATCTCGGTTTTTTACAATCTATATAGTATTTTTTATTTTTTAATATTTTAAAATATTATTAAATTTATTTTTTTTATAAATAAAATCCACATCACACATTTAATCCATTTATTTGATGACATGTAACATTCCGGCTTCCATGTCATCGCCGGAGCTAGGGTTTTTGCCGGAAAATGTATGACGTATTATTTTTGGTAAATACATTGATAGTTTGTATCGCTCCTAGTAATTTTCAAAGTTCGTATTATTTTCGGTTTTTTAAAATCTATATACTTATATTAAAGCGGAATACCTTCATGTCGCGTGTCAATCTCGTATTAACTTTGTGGCACATGTCATTTTCTCGTGTGTTTTCATTTTATAATTTTACTAATTAATTAATCCATACAAAATCACTAATATAGAGAATAAATATATTATTTCTATTTTTAATCGTACCACAATCTTCTACATATTTGTTAAGATATCTCTAAAATCTTTCCACTTTAATTTATAAAACGGTTAGATAAGTTCTTATTCTAACTTTTACATATAAATATATAAATTTATATTAAATAGTAAGTACTCACTAAAACAACAAATGTATATTGCTATAATATAAGTTTTACATCTTCTTTGTTCTTTTCTTTGTTCTTTAAAGTTCATATTTTAAATCACAAAGAGAATTTTTTTTATATAAAGTTCTCTATTTAATATTTACACTTTATTTTCCTTTTTAAAACTTAAATCTTACTTTGCCATCTTTCTAAACAGTTAAACTGATATTAACTTAATTTAATAATAACATAAAAACTTTATTATTATTTTTCTTCGGAATAATTAATTAAAATCATTACAATACATAAAAAATGTTTTATAAGTTAAAGAAGTTATTTTATTTTTACCTATTAATCCTTAAAATTATAATCGTGTCTTGGCACAGGAAACTATACTAGTGTTTATTCTACCACTTGTTCAACATTCACCACCCTTTCAACCAATGAGTGGAAAACTTGATATAAATAGTCACCAATAACAATTTTCAAGAAAAAACTCAAATAACTCTCTTAATTAATAGCCTAGAAAACTTAAAATGACACTTAAACTTGATCAAAATCAAAATGCGAAAACAACACTTATATTGGATCATAGGTAGTACATTTTAACAGCTTTTGACATTCAAAGAGTAGCGGGTGGTTCTTTGAGAACTTTTCATGTAATTTTGTTCATGCAGATATATTTGTAAAAACTCATCTGCTGTATGGATATTGGATAGGTTTTGGGTGAATTGCCCAAAACCTATCCAATATCCATTTTGCAGAAAACTGCCCTTTATGATGAAATTCAATTCAGAGCATTTTGACCAGACTTCATTCCATGCTTTGTTAACAAATCAACGCCCACGCCCTTATCAAAACTGCTTTTAAAAATGTGAAAAAGGTTAACAATAATATCATAGTGGGAGGTGAATTATATATTTTATGAATGTTCTTAGTGTTTTTAAATGACAGCAAAATGAGTGGGTGTTAAATAGCTAACAAAACATAAATAAAGAATGGTTGTATACAACTTTCAAGATAAGGAATGGGTGTTTTTTGCAATGTGGCTGAATAACACTAAACATGAGGTCCAAATTTTTTAACATGAAAGGTTAACCATGTTTCATACAGGAATTATACTAAATAAATGAGTCGAATCTCCTTTCACGTTATAAAGTTTATATTTAAAAGGTGGTAAAAGTATCAGCAAAGCAATCATAGGATTGCAAAAGAAAAGGCTATAGGTAATATAAAACGCTTTTTGCAGATATCATCTAAAATATTCCTCTGCAATTAACTACTCAGCCGATTCATCTCGGGTGTGATATACACCATTACCGTATGATCCAAAACATATTTCCAATATTTTTGGGATTTCAATCAATTTATTTTCTTTTTTATCTACATTTCTTGGGAGAATCAAAGCGGTTAAAATGTAGAGGGATGGAACAGAGAAAAACATTTCTACAAGAAAATAACACAAAGAAAACGATAATAAGCAAAAAAGTAACATATAATGACCACTACTAAAGCATATGACGCTCAGAAAATAACAGTGTCGATTACCTCAAGGGTAACAGTGTGATCAGAGACATCAACTGCATTAGCCCTGAAAATGCTGGCGATGTCAAGGACCTCCCGTCGTGCTGTAGTATTAACAGCAATCTTTATCAACATCAATTCTCTCTCAGCAAATGGTAGATGGGTAATATCCCTAACCTGAATACAAAATACAAGATCTATAATGTCAAGACCATAGCTTCATGTTTCCTACATACCAAAAAGACAGAAAACACCAGCAGGGTCAGTGAACCATGAAACTAGAATCTGAAAATTAAGTATTGAGTTAGTTTTTATAATTACAGAATAGTTAAGAATTCAACGAAAATATGGTGTCTTCCTCTTTAATACCCAAATTTGAGCTTGATGAGCCCAACTTCTAGAGCATTTCCTTGTAAGCCCATATCAGATAATTAGGCCTGAATCTTATCAAGCTACTTATGTAGTTACCCTTCTAATAATAAAAACATGGTGTCTTCCACTTCACCACTTCACATCATCAGGGACCGCCCCCAAACGCTAATGGTACCCACACCTCTGGTCCCCTATTGAACTCGTTATGTTGGTGAACTGAGTAACGGATCCGTTCACATAGGAAGGACGTACTAGTTCAGGCGACCTAATTCACAGTTAGTAGGGGGGGGGGGGGGGGGGGGGGGAGGGGAACGAATTTGGCAACCTTGCCCTATTTAAAAACGAAAAAAATTCTATCAACTATGCATCCTAATATAACTAGCATGAATAATATGTAAACTATTGAGATAACAAGAATGATATCAAATTCTGATGATTTTGTATTTGCATAAATCTTTCTAAAAATCCATATCCTTTGTCCACTATCAAAGTGTCTACTTCACCAGGTTGATTTACTATTCCTGTAGATGCAGACACAGGAAACAGCTGTAGAAAAGTTCCATCCATGATAACTCTCACCTCATGAAGATCAACCAACTTGTAAAGCTGCTGGACCAATTTGGTAATGGATTCATCAGTGCCAGGAACAACGGTGGTGATTCTTGACATCCCCTCTGTTTCTGCATGACCTACAGCTAAACTCTGATAAAAAAAACAACAAAAGTTAATCCCGCATAATATAAACTTTACATTAATTTGAATTTCCTTATCAAAAATAACTGAATAATCACCTGAATGTTATACCCCCGACGAGCAAAAACCCCAGTAACAACATTGAGAACTCCAGGGTTATCATTGACAAGCATGGATAGGGTGTGGGAACGAATCCCACTTGTCTGAATTCATAGTCAAAGCATTAGTGCAACAAGCCTACTATAAAGGTGGAGTTACAAAAAAAGAAAGAGATATAACATCCTCAGCATCAGGAGATCCGCAAGGATACTAAACTCTTAACCAAGGATTTAAATCAAATGTGCATCCCCTCAAATGATAGAATCAAAATGTGAGAAAACATAGGGGCAGCTAGAAACATAAGTGTAAGGGAGCTTAAAAGTGATCAGCGAAAGGGGTTAAATGGAACACTGAATATATGTACAACTAAGTGATGTACCTTCAAAAAAAAGGTTCCTACATGTTATAAACCAAGAAATATGTCAACAGAAATTGTCAAGGCTTACATCTTCATCAATAAGAATACCCCAATGAGCATCAAGCACTTGATTTTCTACATAGGCAACAGAAGGCTCAACTGGATAAACATCACCCTGAACAACAAAAAAGTGCAGATGGTTCAGAGATTAGTTTAACAACAAAGCAGGTATGTGAAGATTCAAGAGGAAAAATGTGTGGGAAAGTACACAACCTTATTAAGAAAGAAAAGAAGAATAGCTAGGCAAAGTATTTACCCCCCCTGACGAATTTGATGCTCCTTGCTTCACTAATTCATTTGCCCCACTAGAAATAGCAGCAATAGGAATAGATTCCTCAAGGTCAGGATAAGAAGAAGTTGAGAAACGCCAGAATGGAGCAGTTTCTCCCAATTTTTCTCTTCTTAAGGCAATCTATAAAAAACAAGATTTAGCATCATAAAGAAAGAGCATATACACATCTGACAAAGAAACATATGATACCACGAATGTGTTAAACTGTAGTTGGAAAATGTCCAACCTTTCCAGTACGTGCAATTTCCTTGATCCCAAATTTACTCAGATTTCTTTGGACAGCTACCATTTTTCCAGGATCCCCGGTTACCTGAAGTCAATACAAAGGGAAACATCAATGAATAAAGCCATGTAGGCAACAGATGAAATGAATTCAGGTTATAAAAAAACATTATACTATGATAGATTCTTTACAGGCATATAAAGTTTCTTTACAGGGGTATAAGTTTAGATTATTTATGTTGTGGAAAAGAGATTCAAATAAGCATATACTCTTACATGCAACAACAATTGATTTAGCTATACGCCTATATCTCCCAACAGACAAGTTCAGCGAGAAGTATAACAAGTGATCACGACCTAATCAAGGTTGCATCCAAGGTTGCCACAAGAGTATGAAACTTTAAACCAAAACCATTCTTTTCCTGCTGGAAAAGTTAATCTAGCTCTAATATTCACAAACATAAACAAGTCTCCCTTTGGCTGATAGATAAACCTGCCTCACAGGTGAAAGTAAGGTGGTAAGCAATAAATTGACAACTGTAAATTGCAAAAAAAAAGTCAATTACCCGCAGGTTCAAACAAATGATATTTAAAAAAAAACTAGGGGTATAAGCCGGTGCGTCTGGTTACATGTTAAAAAATCTTGTAATATTATTCTCAAGAGACTAAATATATACATTTGATTGATTAATTTGCCATTTATTTATTATTTTTAAAGTTAAACAAACACAAAAATACAACAATAATTACAAATATGATTTGCAACTAAGGCATAATTTTCGATATCTCTATAGTTTGCTGCTTTGGTTTTACTACATGATGGAGGAACGCATTACAGCTTAAGTTTGGGGAGGAGACTTATATAGTACTGTATTTTATCTCCATTTGATTCTTTCTTTTATCCATTTCAATTGTTTAAAATTATATTTCGTCAAAGAAATATATATATATATATATATATATATATATATATATATATATATATATCAAATCACATTTCCCTTGTGCATGTTTTCCAGTAACTCCTATAGTCATTTTAATCAAAAGATGTTTTCTTTTGTTTTAGTAATCATAAAAATTCATAATAGACATTATTGAGTAATGAACCTTACATGTGATATACATTGATTTATAATAAAGGCTACAACTGAAAATCTTATATGGGCAAAACTTGTTAGGACAGTGAGATTTTATTAAAAAACAATTTTGATGAACCAATGGGGATGTTGAATGAGCGCTCCTATATGCATTAGAGTACTTGTCCTTGCAGCTCAATTTGGGATTTTCATCCTTTACAATGGAAGTAAAAAAAGTTTAGAAACAGAGATCATATGTGAAAATTAAAATTATATTGGATATAAATTGACCATAACAATAACTACATGTATATGTAGGATATAAATTAGTTGGAACAAAATTTATTGCAAAAATCATAATCTTACACGTAGGTTGGAGAATAGATTCTATAGGCATTACCTCAATGGTTAGGTAATCTTCTGAAATATCTACAATCTTTGCACGAAAAATGTCCACTAACCACATAATCTGCAGTGAAAATGACATAAGGATGCAAAATTACCAACAAAAATTAGCAGCTTAATAAGGTCATTAATTATTATCTTCTATGAGAACAGGAATATCAAAATGGAAATAAATGCAAAGTATACCTCAGCTCGATATTCTGGATAAGCCTTCACTTTTATAAGCATCAATTCACGTTCTACCTGAGCTTCCTTGGATATATCTACCACCTGGTGAAAACCTGGCACATCAATCACATTCTAACAGGCACTGAAACACAGTTCATTATTTACAATTTCCAAAAATATGGTGACAACCTTTAATACATTGACAAGCTTCTGAAGCTGTTCCATCACTTGTATCAATACTCCCTCAGTCCCAGAGACAACAATAGTGAAGAGAGCTTTATCCTTATTTAACCCAACAGCAAGTGATTCGATATTATAACCCCTTCTGGCAAAGACTCCGGCAATTCGGTTTATCATTCCACTTTCGTCTCCAACAAATACTGAAATAGTGTGCCGCCTGATCCTAAAATTATAATTCACACATGAGAGAGGGAAAATGGTACTATCCATTTAGTATGTTTTGGGAATCGGAATGGAAATAAGAATTACATAATCCAATTTCTAATAGAAGGTGTTTTGTATGTTGTTGGAATCATTTAGGTATTGGAATCATTCAAAGCCTTATTTTTATCTAAGGATCAAATTTGTTAATGAATGGGCCCAGTACCATTTTGATTCTCATTTCAAATCTTAACGATGATTACTGGAATAGATCATTCTCATTCCCCATTTCATGGAATCAAAACCAAATGAGCCCTTAGTGTACATAAACAAGGAATAAGTATAGGTAAACATTTAGCCACTTTACAAGTGTACGGAGAAAAAGAAGTCAATCTATTACACAGTCATCTCCAAACTATGATCTTAATAGAGGCTTAAAAACTTGATATGCCTGAATACAGATAAACTCAAATATAACTACTGAAACTGTTCACCTATGTCAATCAACCAAAATTTCAGGCACTAATATATATTTATGATCACTCCGACTGTGCATGCAAGCAACATAGTACAACTTTTATCTGAGGATCTTTGCTGACAAGAATATAATTATTGATGAGTTGGTGTACTTGTCAACTCATGATCCAGACCAGAAAATTGCATAGCAACCAATCCGGCTGAACCCATTACTCTTTGATAAGAGACTGGAAACAAATATATGTCTAGAAAAAACAAAATTCAAAGCAAAAATAAAACACAAAAGAGGCATCGAATGTTTCTAGTGTTGGGTAAAGCAACAAGACCAGAGACGACCAGGAATTAAAATACCTAGATGCTATACGCGGAGGAGAAGAGCCGTTAACTGAGGATGTAGTCTCCACGCCCTGATTGTCGGCGCTGCTCGCAAATGCCGCATGTTTATTGTGCTTGAAGCTGCCATGGATACTTGGAATCAAATTCAAAGTCCGTGGAGTGATAAACAGTGGTTTTGAGGAGCTCGATTTGAGGTCTGAGGCGAAGAGATGATTCGTCGGATAAGTTGAGAAGGCCGCCATGGGAGGGAGACAGAAACGGGGTGAAAGAGGGAGATGGGCTTGGCGATTTTGCTCAAAAGGGTTTAAATCCGCTCCATATTGAGTGTAAAAGCATGTACTCATGTAGACCACCGGAAGGAAAGAAATCTCTTCTACAACATTTTTTTTTTTTTTTGTGGTAATAACCTTTCCATCATTAAGGTTTTCTTTAAAAAATATTAAAAAAAAAAAAAAAAAAAAAAAAGCATAAAATGCTGAAAAATATTATATCCAAACTGAAACACTTAATTTAATTAATAGACTTTACTTGGTACTTTTACGTGGTACTTTTATGTGACACTTTACATGATATTTGATACCATTAATCCACTAACTATTTCATGAATAATTGATATTCTGTGATCACATGTACATCATGCTTCGTAATAAAAAAATTTAAGTGAGAGTGTTTTGACCAATATTTGGACGTAATATTAGTGGACCACCGGTGTTCTTGTAGCTTCCGGCTTTCTAGGGATCGATAATCCTCAATCATGAATATCTTAGCCCAATCACAACACATATATGTTTCTTTAGTATTTCTAAGCTCATGCATTTAGTCTTATATCTTAGATTGTCATGCTTGTTAGTCCTATAAATAGTCTTACATAATTTTAGTTTTAAAAAGTTAAGTTAAGTTTTAAGTTAAAGACAATTTGTCATAGTTTGTTTCCACAAAATCTAATAAAAAAGAGAGGTTTGATTTACTAATTGTTGTGTGTTGTGCAGCATGGTTAAATCTTTGTTTGTGTCATTCTTCCTAAAGATTGATGCTTCAAAGTTCCTCACTTGTCTCCTCCTTGTGTTTGCTTCATTTTGAGGTTTGTGTAAAGTTGTATTATTGATCGGGTTAAGGTAAGACGAAGATATGGGTTTTGATCAATCAAGATCAAGGTTCTATCTATTGATACCCTTGGTTCTTTCTCCTTCATCATTTGGAATTCAATTTTATATCTATCCTCTATTTTATTTGTCATTTTAAGTTTCATTTTTTAATTTTCTCTTTGATTGTGAGTCTTGAAGAATCAATCCACCTATATCGAAAAACTACGGGAATCCCCATATCTTGAAGGATGCACCGAGGGACTGATTCTCGGTGGGACCGAGAATTGCGGATGGAGATCAATATAGGCTTGTTGGACCCGTGTCCAATGTAGAGATTAATGAGGTTTTATGGTCTATTGGTGATCTGAAGGCCCCAAGGCCGGACGGGTTCTCTTCCAAGTTCTTCAAGGCTACTCGGTAGACGAGGGAGAGTAAAGTATGCGATGTGGTTCGTGTGTTCTTTGTTAGCGGGAAGCTATTGTGGTAGGTGAACCATATCGTGGTTTCACTCAACGCCAAAGTAGAGGTGTCTTCTCATGTGGAGATCTTCAGACCAATCTCGTGCTACAATATGATCTAGAAGGTCATCACCAAGCAGATGGCGAACATATTGAGACCGTGTCTTGGGTACCTTATTGATCCGACTCAATCTGCTTGCGACCTAGGGAGGTTGATGGTGCATAATTGTTGTGAGATAGAAGGACTATGCTCTAACCACATATTACCGCAAGTATACGGTCGTGTCAACGAAAGTATATAAGATAAGATCTAAATAAAATCTACCTTTAAGCCTTCTTTATTGGATGACTTAAAATATCATAAAATAATTAATGATACTTAGTAACACTCAAATTAACGTCTTTTTCCATAATTATTTTATTCCATTATTTATCTCTTTTGAGCTTAATGAGCATATCCTTTTGGTCTATTTTTGTTATATATCTATTTCGGAGGTCAATGAAGTCAAGGTCAAGACAAAATTGACTGAAGTCCGAGAGTGAATTAAAGAACATTAGGAAAAAGTTCAGGAGTGCTCGACTAGGCCTAGGTCGGACGGCGGCCTCCTCCTCACTTCTGTATTGGACCCCGAAACGATCACCTTTGTTGCAAGGAAGATCATAGAGAAATTTTGGACCAAGACCTCACTTTTGGTCTAAGAGGTCAGACGATGTCCCTTGTCGATTTCCATGCATCAATGTGTGATCTTGTTTCCCTTGTTTCTATCATATCTTTAGTTCGATCTTATCTTAAAAGATGACGAGATCAGGTAAATTCGATCTTTTCTTAATTGAAGATAAGAGTGATATGAGAACTATGGTTTCCCGAGTCTTTTCAGACCTTATAAATAAGGCTCTTCAGCCATTCAATTAGATATCTCATTTTCCAGCATTTACGAAGTTTTCGGCAGAACTTTGTGATATAGGTCGTATGTACGACGCCCCTATAGGCCGGACGACGACCTCCCTTTCAATCAATATAATACTTTGTTTTCTTGTTCTTAGGTATGTATGAGTAATCCCTCTCTCTTCTAGGGTCTGGTGAGCCCACCTGCATTGATCTATGATATTGGATTGATTTTATGTATTGCTTGTATGTCTATGAATTATGGTAGTATTAGTTATAATATATGTTCTATAAAGGATGGCCTTGACTTTAAGCGACAATTGAGTCCTCACACCTCAATGCTCTTATTGATGTGATAAATCGGCAACCACCTTGAATACGACATGGCACTCACGGTGACAACATCAATGTGCCGTAAGCAATGACCTAACCACATGTGACAATCAACGAATTTGTTTTTACATAACTCTAGGTTACATTCAATATTGTGGAATTTCCTTTCAAAACCTGTTTTCGAACGTTTTAAAAGCTCAAACCTTTCTTCTTCCTTTATGTTCTTATTTATAAACTATTTTACGAGTCAATCGGGAAATTTCCTAGAGGGCCGTCGGACGAACTACCCTATCTAAGCGTAGAGTTTTAATCTGATTCTCCCTGATTATCCCCTTATTGTCCTTTGGTGTTTTGACCAAGTTCTGACACGGTCGACCTTTCCCCCTGTCGGATGACCTCCTCTACTATCTATGGTTTTTGACTTCTTGTTGTGATCCTTTATATATGTATATCTTTTGTTTACTTATTTCTTGGTCTTGGTTTCTTAATTAATTCGTCAAAGTTTAACATCGTCTTCCTGTGCTCGATCCTAACACCATAGACTATAGCAGATTTTGTAAGTATTTGCGATTGAGGTTAACACTTCAACCTCATGAAAAATTTACTAAAAATAACATAAAAAGGCCCAATACTTTAAGAGGCGTGTTATATACACAATTTTAAAGTTACTTGGTACCAAATATGAACGCTTTGCGGTGGCGTTCAAATGGATCTGAGCGCTTTGCGACGACGCTCAAATCTTAAAATAAAAATAAAGTAGGCAAAAATTCGGGAAAATTAGGGTTTTGGGCACCGGCACCATGCGCTGGTGCCCAAAACCCTGTTTTTTTTTTTCTTATTTTTGCCCTTTTTTTTATTAAAGATTTGAGTGTCTTCCTACTTTTGCCCTTTTTTTTTTATTAAAGATTTGAGCGCCTTCGGAAGGCGCCGGCGCTCAAATTCTTTTTTTATTTTTTTATTTGTTGAGCGCCATCGAAATGCGTTTGTTTTTTATGCTAGTAAAACAAATCTCGTGCATTTAGCTTTTTCGTACTTTAATCATACATCATAATTAAAGTTGTTAGCTATGAGATGGAAAATAAGATCCAAATTGATCTAATTTCTTCCACTAAATCTAGCCCAAACTCTATATCTTCCACAAATCATCTTGTATGGAAAGCAAGCCTCCATTCACATGTCTGTCTATCCATAAACATCTATTCTATCTCTACATAAAAAGTTTTAAACGGAATGATATGATCGCCTAGCCATAGCCGCATATCAGCTGCGCTCAATATGCAAGATTTCTGTTGGATCAGATCTTTTGCTTTGACGGAAGCTTTTGGACTAGCGAAAATCTAAGCCTTCGCGCAAGCAAGCGCGAGAGAAGCAAGCAAAGTAGAAGCTTTGCCAGAAGCAAGACGAGGCTGGAAGACAGTTGGCCGTGATCTTGCTTGTATGTGTGGAACTATACTAAATTGTAGTACTCAGAACCCCAAATCTCCCGTTTTCCGGAGTTGATTTTGGTCGGATCCTACCGAAAAAATGTCCACAAATCTTTGTGGTGCAAGTTTCAAAAATAATTCCAACAAACTATTCCCTATCGTTTTTACTAGTTCATCTCAAAAATATTTTTTGTTGACCGGTTTTTAGGACTTGTCTACCTTGACGACCTAATCGTTTATGGTACCCTGAAACCTCAAACCATATGGGATGCTTGAAATCTCGAATTAGTTTTTTTTTAGAAAAAAAAAAAAAGACATCAAAGATCTCTTGCGTTGCAAAAAAAAAATAAAAAGAAAAACATTTGGATATATCGCAACCGGTAGTCTGGTACACTATTTGTATGGTTTGTTGCTCATCAGTCATGGCAATCAATCTGCTACCTTTTCGATTATCTCCAGCCCAATTTCCCTGTTTGCCTAACTTGAAACCTTGTCCCTTCCTTTCAAAATCAAGAGCCTCTCAATTTCGTCTGTGGGCGACAACAATGTCAGCTGAAAACACATCATCTCCGACAAAGGTCATCGATTCTCATCTTCACGTTTGGGCGTCTCCTGATGAGGTAATCTCCACACTCGACTCAATTTTTTAAGCAAATTTGGTATTGATTCGTCGCACTTCGCTTGTTTCTCCAAGGCTGTAGGTAAATACCCTTATTTCCCAGGCCAAGAACCAACCTTGCCCGGCCATGTTGATTTTTTGCTCGAGGTACCGGTACCCCTTTAATTTTGACTTGAATCTAGTTTTCTGACTGACGTTTCATTTCAATTGCTTTTGAGCTAGGACAATTCCTCGAGTTTAGATGAATACAACTTAGATTTGCATTACAAGGCTTCGGCTATTAATTTTATTTTTATTTGATTCGAAAGAGATAATTGTCAATCTCGCTTGGCTTTCATCTTAAGGATTTGTATTGGTTGTCAGTGCATGGAAAGTGCGGGTGTGGATGCTGCACTTATTGTGCAACCCATTAATCACAAGTTTGATCATTCCTACGTTTCTAGGTATGATGTACAAAACACTCTTGATTTACAGGAATTGAGATTGATAAATAGGGTTTCTTGTATTTGTACAAGGATGAAGGATTGTCTGAGAGATGAAGGTGCATTGCTAATCTGCAACTGATATTGGTGGACAGTGTACTAAACAAGTATCCATCCAAATTTATTGGGTGTTGTCTTGCAAATCCTGCTGAAGATGGAACTGGGATTCAAAAGCTTGAAGATCTTGTTTTAAAGGTCAAACAGCATCCTTATGTGGCTTGCATATTGAGTATGAGTTTAACATTCATTACCCTTTTTACCAGGATGGATTCCGTGCTGTCAGGTTTAATCCGTATTTGTGGCCGGACGGCCAGCTGGTAACTATCACCGTGTGACTTTCTTTTTTCCCTTTGGGGTGACAAAGTGATCATTTTAATTTCTATGATGTATGCAGATGACAAATGAAATAGGAAGGAAACTGTTCGCCAAGGCCGGTGAACTTGGAGTACCAGTCGGCTTCATGTGTATGAAGGTTAAATATTCACATATGTTTTTTTTTGTGACTGTGGGGGCTTTATGTTTTAATAACACTTGTACCACAAATTCTGTCCAGGGTCTAAATCGGCACATTTCAGAGATTGAGAGCCTGTGCAGTGATTATCCATGTACCACTGTATTGCTTGATCATTTAGCATTCTGCAAGCCGCCCACGTAATCCGTCTTGTATTGGCTCCACATATTTGTAATCAAGTTTGTTGGTCTTAATTTTGAGTAGAGTTGCTTTGGTGTTACAGATGTGATGAGGAAAGTGAAGCCTTCTCAAACCTTGTAAAGCTGTCAAGGTTTCCCCAGGTAATAATGTTAGGCATCTGATTTCAAAAGCTATGTACATTGACAACCTTGTTGATAGATGAGATGATTAATGTGTGAATATATGCAGGTATATGTGAAATTTAGTGCCCTATTCAGGGTCTCAAGAGAGACATTTCCTTATCAGGATTTATCCACCATGCTTTCTCAAGTCGTCTCTAACTTTGGTGCCCATCGTGTCATGTGGGGAAGGTAAGATCTCTCTTTGGGTTTTGTAGCAACTCGGAATTAGAATTGTAAGCTAAGCTGTATGTTTTGACATTGAACAGTGACTTCCCATTCATTGTGTCTGAATGTGGTTACAAAGAAGCCAAAGAAGCAGTTCGTTTGATTGCCAAACGGGTGCCCTTGTCATCCACGGAGCTCGAGTTCATCCTGGGTGGGACCATTGCGCAGCTTTTCCAGGGACATTGGCATCCCTCTTGAGCGTTACATATAGTCCTACTGCTAGAACTGAGAGTATTTCTTGAAAGTATTATAAAAAGTAGTATAAGCTTAATTTGAAACATATATAAAAGCAGCAGTGGTTGGATTTTGAGCAGGGAAACGAGAGACGGGAGGGGATGCACTACATGGTCTTAAGTTGGATTGAGAGAGTGGTTTCAGTTGGTAATTCTTGAAATGGATTCCCAAATGCCAACATTTTGTAAGTAGGGATTGAAATATTCAATTCTGTCGTGCCTATCTTGAGGCGAATAATTACTCGGACTATTTAGCTAGTATTGTTTTAATTTTTCACTGGACTAAGTGTACTGACAAAATACCTGTTTTAGTTGGTCTGACCCTTCGACAGTGAACCTGTTATCTTTCGATGTAAGGGTTCGGGCTATCTATGTGTGACTAAATACCTTTTTTTTATATATGGAAAACGCGTTTAGATGCGAGGACACCAAACCTCGTTCTCACGAAAAAAAATTACATAAAAAAAGCAAAATTTGGAAGAAATAAAATTTGGAAGAAATAAACTCGTTTCCGACGACAATGGCCATCGCAGAACAAGTGCGAACCTGCAATGCGAAGTTTTTGGGCATCCAACCTCATGCAAATAGCATTTGGGTAGTTTTTATTGTACGATCTAATTATCCATTTCCCACAACTCTATACAACATAGTAACATACCGAAATACTATTTGGGTACCTGAATTTTTCCCTATTCTGGAGATGGTTTACAAGTTGCAACTTACAATTCTTTTTACGGTTGTAAAATGTAATGGCAGTAACCAAAGTGACACCGTATTCTTGGTTTTAAGGACCCGTGGGATTACAGAAGTTCATATTCGTCGATTGATTGGCCAACCCAGCCCGTACGGGTATACCCATTTGTAGAGGACATGCCATGATTCACCCTCACTTACCTCCAATGTCCTCAACCAAGACAAAATGTCACACCTCAAGATCGTCCTTTGATTTTTGCAGCTGAAGCTTCTTCAGAAGAGATTTTTTCTCCTCTTCTGGAAGTGAATTGAACATGAACACCGACTTGTCACCGATATCGTCCTTGGGATAAAAAAAAGAGCATGACAATTGAATGTTAATATATATATCTTTTGTGATAATACTATCAGCAACATCTATATATGTTCAATTGGTCATGACATCAACAACATACTTACTTTGATGGGCTGTGTGAATTTCCTGCCGGCGAATATCACAAAGAGTGCCATCCACAAACCCAACAAGCTCAGTTTGGTCCCCTCGTTCATTAACCCACTCTGCAAATTACAATCATTGAGAATGCATCAAATTTAGTTGGTTGCAACAACTGGACAATGTAAATAAGGTATAAAAATCTTAACCAGGTATCTTCGGATTTAGCTCCTAGGGAAAAATCATATCTCTTATTTCATTTTATGTATTTTATGAATGAATATAAGATTCTTCTACCCTCTTTCTACAGAAGAAAATAATAGAACTCTATTACTAGTTGAAAAAACGTTATAAATTAGAGAAAAAAAAAAATAAAACAATACAAACTAAAAGCATAGACAAAAAATAACACAAACCATAGCTCATGTGAAAACTGGAAAATGATATAAAAATCAACCTACAAGTTCATCAATATAGTCTGAAAAGGTAAAAATATGCCGCAGGATATTAATTTTCATTTGAAAAAACTGACCAGTATTTGTTTGTATAATTTCAGGATTTTTAAAAGTTGGGATTATATTTGGTCCATATTCAATAGTTTTTTATCATCCTTTATAAAATTCAGGATAATTAGAAGAGAAAATGGGAAAATGAAGATAACAATAATTTTAATCAATAAAGTCCGTGACTTGATTTGTATCAGCGGCTGCAACAAATTAATAAGAAAAACAGAAAAGTTAAGCTAGTGAAAGAGCAAGTAGTACCAAATGACCAAGAAGAAGAGTTGGGATTACAAAAGTGAGAACGGCAGCTTCCAGTTTCCCATAGCAGAGGCCTGTAAGACTCATTATTGTGTCAGTTAACTCGCACAATCTGATAGATAATGTTGAGTCAATTAAGCAATATAATATACCTTCTTTGAAGACAAGGCCCGTGAGAGCAGCAAAGACAGGGCCAACAAACCAGACAGCAGCAGGTTCATGAATGACATAATGGACTAAAGAGTGATCACCAGCAGGAAGTGCGAATAGAAAGTAGGTAGCCAATGATCCAATAACACCGAGAGCCCATAAGGCTTGGAGTGTGAGCTTAATCTCTGAGACATATATATGAATCAAATACAAGGATAGGCCAAGTCCACCACATCCCACCACATAGAGTAAATCTTCAAAATTACTGATCTTGTGGAGCAGTAAACTTGGAAATGACTCGAAATCAGAATCAGAGATGTATGCAGTGGAGGCACATGCTACGAATGATGCAGCCGCCGTCACCAGCCCAGCTCGGTACAAAACAACCTGTTGAAGATACAGAATTGTGCAATGTAAACATAATAATTTCTAGTACTACTATCTAGAGTTAGTAATTGATGGACTTTAACAGCCTCCCAATAGGCATAACAACAAAACCAAGCAAAAATGCCTTGGTATGATCAGTAGACAAGTTGATAATGTAAACTATATGTTGTCAAACAAGGATAAACCTACACATACACCTTGTTCATCCAATCACCACAAATTAAAAGTTGTCACGTGTTTTAAACTTTAGTTTTAGGGTTTCTCAATTTAATTTGGAGTACATCAACTCATGTATAATTCTTGATAGGGGTGACATACAGACATCTGTGATTGGAACACTGGATATTACTCATATCCAATGCAGGATTGAGTACTTACCCTAACCATACCCCTACATGATATATCAATACCAAACGGTCCCATAGAAATTCAGGGAAAAGATACACCATTCAACAAAAGCAAAAATGAACAAACTGAACAAAGCACGGGTATTATCGATGTTCACCATGATTTCCCCCTTTAAGGCATGAAGCAGGCTCAATATTATAAACATCTAACAACACTGTTGACTATATGAACATTTCTAATCAAGAAAAAGATGAATGAACAAGGAGTACTAGAAGAGACCTCGCGAACATCGGATGGAAGAATACTCCAAGGACCATATACACCCTCATAAACCTCTCGGCCACTGCTACTGCCTGAACTTTGTGCTTTGCAACTGAAATTCTTCCTTCGAATTTCGTTTATGCTCTTCTTATTCTTCTTCAAGCTGACGCAGTTATGATGATTATTCCACCGCTTTGGTGTGACTATGGAGAAATTACATCCTCCACTGACGATACAAGACGACATGGCTACCACCCTCAACATGATTTCTTCAACTCCGATGCCAAATCTTTTGCTTCAAATTATTGCTCCGATTGGGAATTTCGTTATGATGCTTCAGGAGCAGTAACCCCTAACCTCCAAAATCCATTACGTTCATTTCAATTACTTGTGGTCCGTAATCGACATACTATTCCAGTATTCCTCTTCTTTAAGGAAAAAAAAAAAAGAGATAAAATTTGTAACAATAAGCTTAGCTGTATTTGGGATTCAATAAATAATAAATTATAATTATCTTAAACAAAATTTTGTTTATAAGTAATTTTATTTAATTTGTTGGTTTTAAAATTTTTTTTTGATAAATATTTTATTTTATAGTTATATTTATTATTATAGAAATATAATAAAAATAAAAAATGATAATAATAAGCATAAATTCTCTAATGAACATATAAATAAAATATTTTTTGAAGAAACTACATGAAACCACCTTAATAATCACTCTTTTGCAAAAAACCACCTTTTATAAAAATTTTAGCATAAAATCGTCTTTAATGTTTAACTATTTACAATAAATCACCCGTTATATTTTTTTTTTGCATTAAATCACCCTTAATTTCAAAATCTTTGCAATGAACCACCCCATACTAATTAAAGTTACTTCAAATAATTTAAAATTGAAGCATATACAAAGTAAATATTCATTATTAATATTATAGAGGATTTCAATAGTTTGATTAAGTATAGTTTGGTTAAGTATTATAATTTATACTAAAATGAAAAACAAATTTTATTGCCAATGTAAAAAAAAAAAAATACTTTCTTGTTATGCATAAAATTAAGCATTGTCATTTTAAATTTATAGCTTATTAAAAAATATATTTTTTAATTTAAAACATGAAATAATATATAAATTACTAAAAATAAAATTTGTATAATTTTTTATTTTTTTTACATGGGTAATAAAATGTGTATATTATTTGATTACTCTTCTAGTATAAATTGTAATACTTAACCTGGTAAATGTTCAGGTACGGTTGCTTTATTGCGGTACGGTCGTACGGCCGTACGACAGGGCGACACGTGTCCCAAATTTTTTTTTTTTTTTTTTTTTCCCGGAAACTAATGAAAATTTATTTGAACTACCATGTTATAATTTATGCACTATTATCCTATAAACTTTGAACTATTCCCATATAACCCATGAACTATTACTTTTTAATATAATCCATGAACTATTCTATTATAATTCATGAACTATCCCATAATAAGTTTTGAACTATTACTTTCACTCCTTTATAAATTTTTGCACTTTAAACTATTCTATTATAATTCATGAACTATTCTATTATAATTCATGAACTATCCCATAATAAGTTTTGAACTATTACTTTCACTCCTTTATAAATTTTGCACTATGAACTATTCTATTATAATTCATGAACTATCCTTTTAGAAGTTATGAACTATTACTTAATAAGTTTTGAACTATTACTTTCAATCCTTTATAAATTTTACACTATGAACTATTCTATTATAATTCATGAACTATCCTTTATAAGTTATGAACTATTCCATAATAAGTTTTGAACTATTACTTTTACTCGTTTAAAAAAAAAAAAAAAAAACTCGTTCAGGAAAAAAAAAAAAAAAAAAAATTTCCGGGACACGTGTCGGCCGTACAGACGGCCGCACGGCCTTACCGGAATAATGGGCCTTACTTGAATAACACCCTACTTAACCTAACTATAATACTTTAATCAAACTGTAGAAATAAATCGTGATATTAATAATGAAAATTTACTTTATCAATGCTTCAATTTTAAATTATTTGAAGTAATTTTAATTAGTATTGATGCGGGATTGATGCCGTAGTTTCTGATCTAGATTGAAAGTCCACGAACAGTATCAGAGAACAAATCTCGGTCTAGAATCTCGGGCGAGATTCTAGTTGTGGGGCTGAGATTTATGAAACTCGAACAAAAGAACGTGAGTTTGATGAAATTGATAATGATAGACTAGAAGATGATATTGTGAAATGAAATTGATGGAAATATAATAAGTTACGAACCAAGATATTCTTACAAAAAAATCTTGACAAATTGTATCAAAACCTCTTAATAAAGAGCTTACCATAACCCTCCCTTCTTTAACCTTACACAAGCCTTCTAAATAAGATAAGTATAAGGAGGGACCATAATTGACTAGTAGCACCAATCTTCAATAAGATTAACACACACAAGAACAACCTAGCAAAAACTCACAACTATTCAATCAAAGACGCTCTTTTTGATTGAATGAAATGAATAAAACACAAACTTCGTAAGCGAAGCAACGGATATCTCACAATATTGTGGAAATAAAAATAAAATCAAATCTCCTATGAATCTCATCCTCAAAAAATATTTATAGGAGAGATTCCTCTAAAAGATAAATACTAAAATAATTCTAAGAGATAGTATCAAAACCAAAAGATACCTTCAGAATGTTTTGATAGCTTTAAAGGTATTAAAAAATACTAAAAGATAATTATATCTAATAAGATCTTGACGGATCTTATTGATCTTGACAGACACAAAATCTCGGGCTAAATCTCGGGCGAGATTTTGGTCTTAGGGCCGAGATTTCTTCATTGGTTGTCTTCGATCCCGTTCTAGCCACTTTCCTTGCTTCCTTGGTCTTCTTTACTCTTGAAAGGTCATTCAACAATAGACAACAATGTCACTAAAGAAGACTTGGCTATGAATGAAGTCTTTTTTAGGCGTACATGTTGCCAATAAGCAAACAACCTCTTCACGAATGGCCTTTGAAGATGCCAACTCCTTTTTCTTCAATGCCTTTGCTATTGCTCTAGTGATAGATCCTTTAGGATGTATTGGGGATGGTCCACATCATAATCCCCTTTTTGAAAAGGATTCATCATCTAATCAACACCATGCTCATCACTAGACTCAAAGGATTCAAATCTCCTACATTGAAGGTAGGGCTTACTCCATACTCCTCCGGAAGCTCCAAGACATAAGCATTGTTTCCAACCTTACGTAGGTCCGTCTCCTTTTGATGATAACTTAGACTTCATCTTCTCTGGAAATTGCTCTTTCCTTAGATGCAACAAAACTAGATCTCCTGATTTGAATAACATTTCCTTGCAATTCCGATTTGCCTTGGTAGCCACGGTTTTCCCTTCCTCCTCCAGCCTTATGTATGTCCTCTCATGCAGATTCTTGATGAATTCTACCTGTTTTCCTGTATTAAAATCTACTTGCTCCTCCTTAGGTAGCAATATAAGATCCAAAGGGGTAAAAGGATTCCACCTATAGACACACTCAAAAGGCAATAGGTTAGTAAACGAATGAATGGTACGATTATATGCAAACTCAACATGTGGTAACATATCCTCCCAAGCACTCAAATTGTCTTTCAAAATAGTCCGTAAAATAGTAGTTAAGGTCCTATTGGTAACTTCCGTTTGACCATCTGTTTGAGGATGAATAGAGATTGAAAATAACAACCTAGTTCCTAGCTTTCCCAAAGATTCTTCCAAAAGAAACTAAGGAAATTAGCATCTCTATCACTCACAATAGCCTTAGGTACTCCTGTAATCTAACAACTTTCTTAAAGAACAAGTTAACAATATTGTAAGCATCATCGGTCTTATGACAAGCAATAAAATAAGCCATTTTAGAAAAACGATCAACAACCACAAAAATAGAATCTCTCCCTTCTTAGTCCTAGGTAATTCTACAATAAAATTCATACTAATATCAAGCCATGATGAAGTAGTGTAGGTAAAGGAGTATACAAACCATGTGGTTTTATTCTAGCCTTAACTTTCAAGCACACAAGACATCTCTTAATCATGTTCTCAACATCTTTAAGCATATGAGGCTAATAAAAGTGTGAATGCAGCATATGAAATGTTTTATCTCTACCAAAATGTCCCATTAAGCCTCCCATATGAGTTTCTTCAACAAGTAACAATCTAATAGAACATCTATGAATACACACTATATCCTCACGAAATAAGAAGCCTTCACAAATATAGAATTTATCACGTAAAGGCAAATCTCGGGTAATATCTTGGGCGAGATTTCTAGTGTAAGGCCGAGATTTACCCTGCGTAAGCTATCACGAAAATCAATGTCATCTACATATAGATCCTTAATATAATGAAAGCCTAAAACCTTAGAATCCATAGTAGTGATCAAAAATATCTCATAGAAAGAGCATCAACAACAACATTATCTTTTCCCTTTTTAGACTTAATGATATATGGAAAAGTTTTTATAAACTACATCCATATACCATGTCTCCTATCCAACTTATTTTGACTCCTAAAATGTTTTAAGGACTCATGATCAGTTCTAAGAATAAATTTATTAGGCCAAAGGTAATGTTGCCATGTCTTGAAAACTTGAAATAATGCATACAATTCCTTATCATATGTCGAAGAATTCAAGCATGATCCTTTCAATTTATCACTAAAGAACGCAAGTGTCTTAACTTCTTGCATGAGTACTCCTCCAATGCCAATTCCCGATGCGTCACACTCAACCTCAAATGGTTTAGTAAAATCTAGAAGTTCTAGTAATGGTGCATGTGATAATTTCCCCTTTAATTCCTTAAATGCCTTCTCTTGTGCATCCCCCCACTCAAACTACACTTGCTTCTTCGTGAGAGATGGTAGGGGGACTGCAATGGTATTGATATCCCGTACAAACATCTATAGAAGGTAGCTAATCCATGAAATATCGAACATGTCCGATCGTTGTTGGTGTAGGCCATTCTTGGATTGCTTTGATCTTCTCTTCATCCACTTCTAGACATCTTGTACTCACTACAAAGCCAAGAAAAATAACTTGATTACTACTAAACTCACATTTCTTAATGTTAGTAAATCAGACTCATTTCTAAGAGTTCCTAGTACTTCCCTAAACGGCTCTTCATGTTCCTCAAGTGATTTGCATGAGGATGTCTTCAAAGTAGACAACCACAAACTTTCTATTGAAATGACGTAACACATGATTCATTAATTTCATAAAAGTGTTAGGAGTGTTAGTCAAACCAAAAGGCTAACCAACCACTCATAAAGACCAAACTTAGTTTGAACGCCATCTTCCATTCGTCTCCTTTCCGGATTCGAATATGATGGTATCCACTTATAAGATCAATTTTCGAAAACAAAGTTGATCCACTAAGCTCATCTAGCATATCATCCAAACGGAGAATGGGATGTTGATACTTGATAGTAATATTGTTAATTGCTCGACAATCAACACAAATCCTCCAAGTGTTGTCCTTTTTGGGAACCAAAGTGACGGAAACTGCACATGGACTTAAACTTTCCCGTACATAATCTTTATTCAAAAGCTCTTGAACTTGATCTTGAATTTCCTTACTCTCTTGAGGACTCATCCTATAAGCAGGTCGATTAGGAAGTGAGGCTCTTGGAATCAAGTCAATTTGATGCTCATTGCCTCATAACGGTGGAAGACATGCAGGAATCTCATTAGGAAATACATCACAAAACTCGTCTAAAAGCTTAAGAACGTTTTGAGGTAAGGTAGTCTTGACTTCATCACTCAAAGTCACAAGGCTTTTACAAAGACTCATAAGAGCGGTATCCAAAGGAATATAATAATCAATAAACTCCCTTTTGGACGCTAAAAGAACTCGATTAGTCTCAACAGGAGGAATCTCGGTGGGAATCTGGGCTGAGACTTTATCACGGGACCAAGATTTTGATGAAATGCGATGGGATTTGGAACTAGAGTGAGAATCTCTTTCATTGGGAAGAGATTCTGATAATCTCGGCCGAGATTTCGGGTCTTTGACCGAGATTTCTTCTTTGGAGTGCGTGTCTCGCTTTTGTTCCTTTCGTTTACCCTTCTTTTTTGTTATAATGTTCTACAATCTGCAAATGAGTCATATGCTTAAGGGTAATTGTGTGTCCATTGAACTCAAATGAATGTTTACTAGTAAATCCATCATGCTTGACCTATCTATCAAATTGTCATGGATGTTCTAATAGAATATGACATGATTGCATGGGCACAACATCACACACAATGGTATCCTCATACTTCCCTAGAGTAAAAGTAATTCTAGCTTGCCTATTCACTTTTAATTCACCACAATCATTCATCTAATGCAACTTATATGGTATAGGATGGTACAAAGTTGTGATATTCAGTTTATTGATCAACTCATCACTAGCAATGTTGCAACAACTACCACCATCAATGATCATATTACACACCTTTCCTTGAACAAGGCATCTAGTATGAAAAAGGTTATCTTGTTGATTATCATCACATGGGGATATCTTAGCATGCAAAATCCTCCTAGAAATTAAAGATTCTCCGTGCTCATATTCACAACCTTCCTCACTATAACTAGCACTATCATGTTCATGCAATGCATCAAAATGGGTATGATCATTTTCATGTTCTTCTTCACTTTCATATTGTCCTTGTTGATTTAGAAATAAAACTCTTTTATTAGGACAATCCATCATATAATGACCTCTACCTTGACATTTAAAGCATATAATATCTCTAGAACGTAAAGTAGAGTTAGAAGTGCTCCCTTTATTATCCTTTGAAGTCTCATTCAAAGGGCAAGATGGTATCGACTGAGACGAGGTTTTCTGGCCTTCTAGATCGGGATTTTGGCTTTTATTCTCTTCTTTCTGAGAATCTAAGCCAAAATCACGGAAAATATTTTCTCTATGGGCCGATATTTGTTCTTTGGCTTCCACAAATTCGTTCCTTGGCTCCTTCCTTTGAACTTCTTTTCGACCTTAATAGCCAAATGCAGTAGATTAGTCATGTAATATCCTTAGCCCTTGTGACCACCGCACCTACACCTTTGCTTGGCCGCAGGTGTTGTGCCACCCCCGCGGCACTAGTGACCCACCTCCGCGGTTTGTAGGGTGGGCGCCGCCTTCTTTGACCGTCTTGCTTTCCGTTGCTTCCTCTTTAAGTATCTTCTTTACCTTCTGGATGAGGGTTTCTTCCTTCATTCTAGACTTCCTCTTCACCTTCTTCTTTCACATTTTCTCCTTTCTTTCTTTCCTCTTGGTTTCTCCTTGTTCCTTCTTGAATCTTCCTCTAGCTTTAGATGTGTATTTTGATGGCTGTGACGATGAGGAGCGTGTGTAGTTTTTGTTGTGGATGAGTAGCTGAGTTGTTGTTCTCCTTTGCCTGGTTCTGTAGTGGTAAGCTTCTTCCCTTTCTTCTTCTTTCTTCTTCCCTTTTTAAAGTGAATCCCACAAGTTGATATTGTGTATGATTTCCAGGACATTGGTGTTTGTATATATGTGTGATGATGGTGGATTGCCTTTGGCACCTTAGAAGAGAAGACAATTGAACGAGAGATCGGTGGAAAGCCAAAAGATCGCCCTTCTGTAGTGTTGCCGCTCCCGCGCCCTGCTAGTGCCGCCCCTACGGCTGAAGCTTGTCACCGCCCCTGCGGCTCTGCCCGCCGCTGTCGCGGCTTCGTCGAACCTTGTCACCACCCCCACGTCTCTTTTGCCCGCTAGTGTGCCTTTGTCCAAGGCATATTCCTTGTGTTTATGATTTAAGTTTGTGAGCATGATAGTGTTGATGTAGATGAGGTTGATGATATGATATGTTGAGGAATGCCTCAGGCATCTTTGAGTATTGATGAGATATCAAGGATTAGATTTTGAGTTATAATCTTGTGGGATCTTGGAGACTAGAAGGTAGAATCTCCTAGCCTGTGATGTGATTGATGTTGTGTACCTTGTTTATACAGGCTTTGATCATTTCCTGAGGGAAACCGTGACCACTATGTTTAGGACTACCTTGTGACAAGTAAGTCATTTGGGCTTAATTAGTTGACGTTTATAGATTGGAGTGATTGTAGTAGTGGTGTGTGTATGTGTGTTGCATTTGATAACCTAACAAGACTAGGATGACCATATATGTATTAATTGGCCCAAGTATATTATAACCGGGCGATGAGAGCTTATCCGGCTCAAAATGGGGTAGCTGCGAAGTTCCTTTGCGACCATACAAACATGCGGTGAGGATTGACACCAGTTCCAAACCTGTTTGGTGATGGGGACGGGGACGAGGTTCTGGGTGCTCCTCGTGTCACAATATAAGTTGAATTAGTAATGATATCACATAATGAATATAATAAACGGATGATGTGTGAGCATGTTGTATGTTATTGTTACGTTAGAAACGTGTAGCACAAAAGTCTTACAATTTATAACTCGATATATTCTCCTAACTCCTAGCGAACCCACAGTGTATGAGTCGTTTTGTAGTAAGGATAGTACTCCGAGGTTGAACACGAAGACTAAGGTGAAATCAAATCAAACAAGTGATCATAGATAGTGCAAATCTAGTCTAAGAGAAAAGAAAGAAATAAAGAAATGAAAATCATGATATTTTTGGGTTTGGTTTTTGTGGTGATCAAGCAAAGATCGCAAATCATGCAATGTTATAAATCAAACTAGCAACACGAACAAACAACTCAAGAACAAGATATGTGATCAAAGAGAGAAAAGCGGATTCTAGGGGTTAGGACTTCCGGTTATGGCAATTGACTCAAGCTTCTAATAAACCTTGGACAAGCTACGGTATGTTGGGAAAGGGTGTTTTTCCAATGGGATCAATCACCGGGTAGGTCTCGTGGTCTACTAATCCCTCACCTAAGGTCCTATTACCGGGTAAGTCTCTAGGAGCCTAAGGTTGGGAATTCTACACAAACCGGATTGTTATCTAGGGGTCAAACCTCTCCTTACCGGGTAAGTCTCGGGAAGGCAAGTCCTAAGCTTCAATCCTAGCACACTCAGTCCAATAGCGGCTTGTGAGGCTCACTACTACCTATAGTTCATTATCTTTGGTATCTAAGATCGAGAATTACCGGGTAAGTCTCTTCCCTTACTTAGTTTGCTAGCATAAGGTCACCCTAGGCTAGATTATGCTTAACAAACACTAGGATTTCAACAATCTAACATCCTAACATTCAGATTCATCAATGCAAGCACAACAGAGAAAACCACGGGTAGATCATCCTAAACCACGGGCGTGGAAATGTATGAACATGCCGTGGATTCTTTCGGATGTTAGGTTTCGAGCAAGCAAGTCATCAAAAGGTACATTCAAGTCTATTCTATCATAGTCCAAGCCATAACCATCATTCCATTACCCTAGAATCACAACTATTTAGCCAACAACATGCATTTTAAGATTCAAACTCAACAAGCAAACTTTCATGGCTTCCATAGCAAGAAAATGAAATGAAAGTGAAAAGAAACAAGTAGTCTTAGCTGAATATGAGATGAAACAAGACTTACAACCCTTCAAACACAACTCCAAAACGTTCCTCACAATGCCTTCAAAAGTTCTTCAACAAAAATCACTAAAAACTCACTCAAAAGTTCACTCTAATTCTAAGTTTTGATGTTGTAGTTCTTCCTCCAAAATGAGAGTGTTTTCTTTCTCTCTAAGAATTCCCAATGTGGATAATGATGATGTGTGAGAGAATGTGGAGGATGCCCAACAACAACCTGTAGGACCACTTATATTCTCCACCAAGAGCAAGGGTTGGGCAAAGAGATCGTGGGAAACGTGTCAAAGATGTCCAGAGAAAACGACGGCCAAAACCACGGTCGATATTTTAGCCTCTGGTCCGTGGAAATGTCTGTTCAACTCTCTTTGGATCATTAAGCCATGAGTTGGTGCAAGACATGCACCAACAAGGTCCTATGTGTTCTCCTTTGCTCTTAGCTTGCTCCTTAATGAGTCCGGAAGTGTGCCATCATGAGGAATGATCCTCGAATGTATCGATTAAGCTCCAAAAACTCCCCAAAATACCTACAAAACCGACAAGAGTTCGTGCAAACGTCTATTTCAACAATATGCATGAATTAAGCATAAACGTCATGAACTAATGTCAAACCATGCATGAATACCGGGAAAAACTATCTAAATGAATGCCTAAACTAACGGCATAAATCATGTTATCAGTTATGATGTGATTATGTGTACTATTTCCGTTATTCTTATTCATAAATTGTTAGCTAACGGTTTTATACCGTGTTGTAGATGCTTTGTAGGATAGGAGGATTGTAGAGTGATCCGGTGGGGTGATCTGCCAAGGGTTTCCGTACATTTAGGACTTGTATAGGTTTTGGGGTTGTTGTGTATACGTATATGTGGTTGTGGATGTTTATGTACTCGGTTGTGTGGTTTTGTATGCAATATGATACTTGGTATTTCAGTTTTATAAGGGTTGTTTTATATTTAGTTGTGCCTTGTTGTAAGATCTAGTGAATTTGTTGTCAGGCTAGGGTCAGGATCCATTGTGAGATCCTAGCCCGTTCCCCTGAGTCCCGCAGATTCGGGGTGTTAAAAAGTTGGTATCAGAGCCTTTGGTTGAGAATAATGGCACTTGCAATCTACGATAAAGGCTGAATTGATAAATAAACAAAACCCACAAGGGGTCTTACTTTGAAAAAGGAATTTGGTTTTGAAATGTCTATAAAGTTGATTTGGGATAGAATGTACGGAAGCCATCATTCCTCCCGTGAATCTCTATAGTTTAGTATATATATGTTACTTATATATGTATTTGTGTATCATGTTATGTGTTTCATGGACTTTGTAGTACTAGTTTGGCCTTATACGTAGATATGATTGTATTGCAGATGACTCAGACTAGAGAAACATCTGCATTAGGACGGGGAAGGGGTATATTACCTCTTTCTCCGGTAGATTTAGGGAAGGGACGAGTTCCTCCTGTTGAGCCGCGAGTAACAGAGGATGTAGTAGAGAACGTTGTTTCTGAGCCTAAAGACAAAATGGCAGTTAGGCTGAAAACTCAGGCGGTACCATCAAAAGAGACAAATCGTGTCTCCATGGGAACAACATAATTCGGGGAATATATCCAACAGGTGGTTGATGCTGCTAGGAGGAATGAACGAATTCCAGATCTTCCGGTACCTATGAGAGTTATTGAAGTGATGGAAGGGGCGAGTGAAAGTAGTGAAGCTCAAGAAAATACCATGATACTGACGTTAGAGAAAGGTGGATCAAGTATAAGACGACAGTGTTACAATTGCGCGGATTATGATCATCTTCGACCAAACTGCAAGAAGCCGTTATTGACATGCATTGCCTGCAATAGACCTGGCCATAGATCTATGTTCTGTTGTCAAGGAAAAGCACGAGTGATGGGGCCGAGAAACGATGACCCTTCAAAAGGGTCAAGAAAGAGACAACGGACTGGACTAACTAATATTGGTGATGGAACTTCAGGTGTTGAGCATGGCCAAACTCAAGGACGCTCAAGTTACCCATATTTTGTAGAGACATCTGGAAGAGGACGACAGTGCTTCAACTGCGAAGGTTTTAGCCATAGGCGGGCCGAGTGCCCGAGGTCACCTGTGACATGTTTTACTTGTGGTAAGTCAGGCCACCGAGCAATCTTTTGCCGTCGGGGCAAGGCCCCTTCACAGCAGATTCTCTCCCTGCTATTGTAGTTGGTGGCGGACAGAGGTTGTCCCCTTATGAGACACATAATAGAGATAGTGGATGTGATACCAGACCAGCTGACATGGAAAGAGCACAAGCGGAGTTTGGAGTTGAGGATTGTTGAGGAGTCAACAACGACGGCGACTACAGGTTCTATTTTGATTAAGATTAATGGTTTACCTGTTTTAGAATGGTTTGATACGGGTGCTACACCCTCATTTATTTATGATATATGTGTTGATAGATTGACCTTATATACGGGAGAGGAGAGACCCTTTATTATTGGGTTACCCAATGGGGGTCAAGTGAGAGGTATTCGTGAGGTACATGGTTGCCCTATACATTAAGGAAACCGTGATTTGTTAGTGGAATTTTTTGTCATGCCGTTGGTGCATGAGGAAGTCATTTTGGGTATGGATTGGATGGATAGGCATAGTGCCGTATTAGATGTTGGTAGGAAGACCATGACGGCCTCTACCAAGGCAGGTCAAATAGAGTTTTTCCGAGGTTGGGACCTTGACGGGTATTGTCATCAGCGTGATTCGAGCAGCGAGGCTGATTGGACAAGGTTGTGATGCCTTCTGGTGTTATGCCAAGAAGGAGGGTGAGAGTCCTACGTTACAGGATATCCCCGTTTTTTGTGAGTTTATAGATGTGTTTGATGAGCCATCCAGTTTACCGCCACAAAGGGGGATGAGTGAAAAGGGCTTAATACGCCCTAGCGTTTTCCCTTGGGGTGCACCTGTCCTCGTCGTGCGGAAGAAGGACGGATCGTTGCGGTTGTGTATCGACTATCGAGAGATGAACAAGGTGACTATTAAAAACAAGTATCCTCTTCCCCGTATTGACGATTCATTGGATCAACTTCAAGCAAAAACTGTGTTCTCCAGGATTGACTTGCGCTCTGGATATCACCAACTAAGGGTGAAACAACAGGATATGCACAAGATGATATTTCGGACTAGATATGGTCACTACGAGTTGTAGTGATGCCATTCGGGCTCACGAATGCTCCCGCCGTCTTTATAGAGTTGATGAATATCATCTTCATCGACTTCATGGATTAGTTGTGGTGGTCTTCATAGACGACATCCTGGTGTACTCTCGGAGTAGAGAGGAGCATACAAGAAATTTGAGGACTGTATTACGAGTTTTACAAGATAGAGAGTTGTACACCAAGCTCTCTAAGTGTGAGTTCTGGATGTCAGAGGTAGTCTTTAGGGTCATGTAATTTCCGCTGAGGGGATCAAGGTTGATCCGGCAAAGATTGAGGCTATAGCAACATGGACGACTCCGACGAATGTCAAGGAAGTACGCAACTTCCTTGGCTTAGTCGGATACTACCGTAGGTTTATGAAAGGGTGATCTGTGATCGCCCGACCACTTACCAGTCTGTTGAGGAAGACTACCCGGTTTGTATGGTCTAAGCCGTGTTTTCAGAGTTTTGAGGAGATGAAGAGACGTTTGACTTCCACTCCCATTTCAGCACAGCTGGAGGGCACAAATGATTTTGTGGTTTATAGTGACGCATCCAAGCTAGGCTTGGGATGTGTTTTGATACAACGGGGTAGTGTGATTGCTTATGCGTCTAGAAAGCTGAAGACATATGAGGAGAATTACCCGACACATGATTTGAAGTTGCCTGCAGTAGTGCATGCTTTGAAGATTTGGAGGCATTACTTGTACGGAGTTACATGCCAGATCTTCACAGGCCATAAGAGTTTGAAGTATACTTTCACACAGCGGGAATTGATTAACCGTCAGAGGAGGTGACTCAAGATGATCAAGGACTTTGACCTTGAGATTCTGTATCATCCGGGGAAGGCGAATGCTGACGCCGACGCCCTTAGTAAGAAGACACCTCGGAGAAGGTGATTGCACGGCTAACGGTTCAGTCTTAGTTGCAAACAGATCTAGCGTGGCTAGAGATGGAGATTCTTTTCCCTGATGAGGATAGTCATCTATCTACATTAGAGGTTCTATCTGATCTGTTGGAAGAGATCCAACAGAAACAAGAGACCTGCCCGATGTTGAGACGGATCTGAGATAGGATGTCTCAGGTTTAGGCCCCACAATTCTCCATAGGCGCTAATGGAGTGATGAGATGCCGCCAGCGCGTATGTGTACCCTCTGATGCAGAGCTGAGATAAAGGATTTTACAGAAATCTCACTCCACACCTTACTCCATACACCCAGGTGCGAGTAAGATGTATTAGGATGTGAGACGTTCATATTGGTGGGGCGGGCTGAAGCCGATGTGGCCAAATTTGTGGCTTAGTGTGCGACCTGTTAGTAAGTCAAGATAGAGCATTGTAGGCCTGGGGAGAAATCCATCCACCGCCAATACCGTATTGGAAGTGGGAGGACATCTTCATGGACTATGTTACTGGATTGAGGCCGAGCAGGAGCTTTGGTGCCATTTGGGTTATTATGGATAGACTGACAAAGACTACAGGTTTTATCCCTTTTAGGGAAACATGTCCAGTGAGCCATTTGGCTGAGAAGTTCACTAGGCAAATAGTGAGACTCCATAATGTGTCAAAGACTATCGTCTCAAATTGAGATGGACGATTTACCTTGAGGTTTTGGCAGCAAATTCATACTACCCTGGGTACTAGCTTGCATTTTACGATTGCGTTTCATCCTCAGACCGATGTTCAGTCAGAGAGGACCATTCAGACCTTAGAGGTTATGTTGAGAGCTTTTGTGTTGGATTGGGGGTAGGTGTGTTCAGACCACCTCCCATTAATTGAGTTTTGGTATAACAATAGTTGACATGCATTGATTGGGATGACCCCTTATGAAGCACTATATGGGTGGAGATGTTGTACACCTTTGTGTTGGGATGAGCCTAGCAGTATCAGTGGTCTAGCACCCGAGCAAATTCAGGAGGATATTGCCCAAGTGACACTGATTACAAAGCGGATGCTTTGTTGCCAAAGTCGCTAGAAGTCATATGTAGACAAGAGGGACCGACCTCTAGAGTTTAGAGTTGGAGCTCACGTCTAGCTAAGAGTATCCCCAACACGTGGTGTTAAACGTTTCAGGATTAAGGGGAAGTTGAGCCCCGATATGTTGGATATTTTGAGAATCTGGATCGAGTTGGGAGAGGAACGTACATACTTGCTCTACCCCGAGGTTAGAGGGTGTTCAATCAATATTTCATATGTCTCAACTGAGGGAGGATCTACCATAGTTGAGACATATTTTTAGACATGAGGATTTAGTCATGTGACGCTTGCGCTCGAAGGACATACCTATGTAGAGGATATAGTGGTCAAGATGAGAACCTGATGAGGCATTGAGGCTACTTGGGAAACAAATGATAGTATCCAAAGAGACTATCCAGATTTTATGCCAAGATAAATGCACCTATAGGATCGATGAGTAGATCTTAGAGTTGTCTTGGTGAGTTGTGTGTTTATGTGATTTGATATGTGTTGTTGTTTTTATGCTAGATTGTGATATATGTTGTGTGATCTTATTAGATCTTGTTATGCTAGCACAAGTTATAATTATAGCAGGAGATGGTTCTTCCTCCATGCTATCGAGATGCGATTATAGTTTAGCTGGAGATGGGTCTTCCTCCATGCTATTGTGGTTCGAGTATGGTTTGGTTGGAGATGATTTTCCTCCATGCCATTGTGATGTGATTATGGTTTGACTAGAGATGATTTGCCTCTATGCCATTGAGTAGTGATTGTGATTATGTTGTTGGAGAGGTTGTTTCGTCCATGCTTTTGTGTTAAGGTTGTAGAGTTATAGAGATTGATATTTGTGAGCGGAGATGTGATGCTTCCGATAGAAAGAAGGGGTATTGAAAACTCCACCTTGATTATAAAGTTATACAGGCGTTAATGATGGAAAACATAAACAAAAATAAAGTAGTTTTATACACTAACAATTTATTGATTATATATCGAGCTGCTTGGTTTCATTTGGTGGTTTGTATTGAATAAGTGCAGGTTTTGAAAGACACAACAAAGGACCTTGGAAGACCTTGAAATCAGATGCAAGGAAAGACAAGGAGTTTAGAGTGTTTAAAAGACGGAGGCCTTAAAACTCATTTCAAGGGAACAAAGAAGTCAAGGTTGCACGCTAAAGGAATTCAAATCACTAAAGGAGATCTTCTAGGAAAGATTTTCTCAACAAGAAGATATGATTGAACGAAGATCTCAACCGGCCATTAAAAGATCTTTTGAAGATCCTCAACCGAAATCACGAAGATTCTCTCCTCTGGAATTTGATATTATCACAACAAAAACAAGAAGATTAAGGAGTTAAGAGATCAACGTGTTCTCAGGAAATGAAGATCCACAACGTCTATCTCATCTCAACCAAGAAGCGATCTTCATGGAGACGAAGAATCATCTTCAAACGATCATCTTCCTAACGGCTAGAAGACCTCTTAATAGAAGGCTATAAATGAAGATGGCGATTGAGAACAAGAACAGAAGCTTACACGGAAACATCAATTGTCTTCAAGCGATCTAAAACATCTTCATTCGATCAAATAGTTTTTCTTTCTCTCTTTCACTAAAAAGCTTTATCTCCTGGAGAGAGATAAAACTTGAGAGCTCCATGGTATATCTAAAGAGTGTTATACTCGAGTGTGTGTGTTACTCTGCGAAGTAACTAGGCTATTATAGCAAGGTGAAGAGTTGGAGTTAGATCGTAGCATTGGCTACAGTGAGAGAAGAAGGGGATTTCTTCTAGTTTGTATCTAGGACTCTTTGAAGCTGATAATAGATAGTTAGATCCTAAGGCTATACCTTGGGACGGTGAGTAGGCTATTTAGAGCCGAACTTCATAAGCATATCCTCGTGTCGATCTTTTACATTCAACATTTTATCTTGCTTTATTGTGACTAACTTTGTTTTGCAGGAGTACAAAGTCAAGGCCCTTGAAAGTTGTTTCAAAGCCCTTGAAATCAAAGTGTATCACAAAGAGCTCAGATCGACATCAAGGCCCTTGAAATTAGTTTCAAGGACTTGAGATTGGTTTTGCGAAAAGTTTCTATACTCTATTCAACCCCCCTTCTAGAATATCTTTTATCCTTTTTATTCACCTACCGGTTCTTCAATTGGTATCAGAGCTAGACTCACGTATTTTGATTTAACCATCAGTGAAACTAATCATGAATCCTGTAGGTGATGGAGGATTTGCTCAAGGAAGGTCCTCATCACGACCACCACTCTTCTGTGGCAACAACTTTTCCCATTGGAGAGCACTCATGCGTATGTTCATTATTGATCAGGACATGGAACTATAGAGCATCATTCAGAATGGCCCCAAAGTCCCAACTACAACGGTTGAAGGTGTCCAAGTCCCAAAGAAGGAACCTGACTTCACACAAGCTGACTTGGACAGTGTGTCAAACAACTACAAAGCAATGAACTTACTCTAATGCGGATTAGATGCCAACGAATTCAACCACATCTCATCATTCAACAATGCAAAGGAAATATGGGACAAACTCGTTGTCACTTACGAAGGAACAAGTCAAGTCAAGAAAACAAAGACTAACATCTTCCTCAGACAATACGAGCTATTCAAGATGAATCCAAATGAATCAGTCAAAGAAATGTTCACAAGATTCACTGAGATCGTGAACAACCTGGACTCACTATGAAAGGTCTTCACAAATGAAGAAAAAGTTAGGAAGGTTCTAAGGAGCTTACCTAAAGCCAAGTGGGGACCAAAGATGACTGCCATCGAAGAAGCTCAGAATCTCTCATCTCTTCCTCTTGATGACCTCCTTGGAAAACTCATCACACATGAAATTGTTCTTGGTGAAGAAGATGGAGGAGCTCCCATCCAACACTAAGAATCTAGCATTAAAATCAAGAAATGATGAATTACCATCAGAAGAGGAAGATAGTGATGATGATGATGATGATGAAGAAGAAGAAGATGCAATTTCCATGATCTCTAAGGGTCTCACGAGAATTCTTAAGATAAAGAAACAATCTGCAAACAATAGAGAATATTCACGAACATCAAAACCGCGAGGTAAGTTTTCTAGCCCCAACAAGAAAACTAGAGTGCTGACTTGTTTTGAATGTGGTGAAACAGATCATGTTGTGAAGGATTTTCCACAAAAGAAGAGGACCAACTTCAAGAAAAATGATTGAAAGAAGAAAGCTATGGTAGCTTCATGGAGTGATTCAGAATCTTCAAATGAATCAGAAGACGAAAAAGAACAAGCAAACCTATGTCTTATGGCCGATCATGAAGAAGATTCAAATCTCTATGTTGACAATGTGGTAAGTACTATTATGTCTCAACCTGAATCTGACTTGAAACAATTTCTTAAAGACATTATTATATGTGACAAGGAACATAGAATAAGGATAAATTCTCTAAAAGAAAAACTTCTTAAACAAGAAAAACAACTAAGTGAGATGTCTCTGGAGATTGAAAATCTTAACACGGAAAAGGTAGACTTGATGACAATATCAAGGCCTTGAAATCGGAAAATGCGATTCTCAAGGACAACCTTCCCTCTCTTCATCAAAACTATATCGATCTAGAGAAAGTTGATCTAACTTTAACGTGTCAAGACTAGAAGGCAACACTTGTTAAATTCACTCGTTCAAAAGCTAATTTTGAGAGAATGATGGGTGAACAACATTCCTCACTTAACATAAATGCTATTGGTTATCATAGGAGCTTTCCTAGAAAACCAACTACCACTTTTGTCAAAGCCAATGGAAGTATTCATATGCCTACTTGCTTCTACTTCTGTAAAAAGGGTCATGTGAAATCTACATGTCCATATAGAAGAAATGACCCTTATATTATTAGAAACAACTATTCTCTATTTTTAAAGAAACATGTCAAACAAATCTGGGTTCCTAAAGGTACTAGACCATGAGTGGAAAAAGCTCACTATTCTCAGATTTAAAGAAGCAAACATGTGGAACCATTACGCTTAATGATAAAGGAAAGTGTGACATTATTGGAATTGGTAAAATATGTTATAATTAATCTAACTTCATTGATGATGTATATCTGGTTGACGGTTTGAAGTATAATCTTCTTAACATCTCTCAAATATGTATTAAAGGCAACAAAGTATTGTTTGATTCAGAAAAATGTGAAGTTCAAGACAAAAAGACGGGTGAAATTGTGCTTACTGCTCCTAGATGTAACAATGTTTATTCTATGAGTACTAACCAAGTTTCAGGAACTAAGCTAAAATGTCTAAAGGCCTTGACTGATGATCCAAGGCTTTGGCATAGAAGACTTGGTCACATAAGTATGCACACAATGCAGAAGCTACTCTCAAAAGATTGGTACGTGGTTTGCCATACCTAAATTTCAAGATCTAAATCTAAATCAACAAGAAGATCACAATTCGGATGAAGATCCTAAATATCCTAAAGATCAAGAATAGAATATGCAATAAAAGTTTTAAGATACCGAAGAAAACCTTCAAGACCTTGAAACACATCTTCAAGACCTTAAAATAGAAAACTCCGATGTTAGAAATCTGCTTCAAGGGCTTGAAACCCAACTTCAAGGCCTTGAAATAGCAACCAAGGGCAATACATCAACGATACCTGAATCTAGTCAATCATATGAGGCTCAACCTTCAGGATCTGCTTCATCTTACAAACGAATAAAATTTCAACACTCTTCATACCATCCACAAGAGAATGTGATCTTAGATCCAAACGCAGGAGTTCAAACTCGATCTAAAGTAAACAATCTATGTGCTTTCTCTGCGTTCGTGTCTCTTATCGAGCCAAAGAATTATGTTCAAGCTCTTCAAGAACCCGACTGGATCATTGCCATGTAAAACGAACTAAATGAGTTTGAGAGAAACAAGGTTTGGACTCTTACTACAAGACCAAAGCATCAATCCGTCATCGGCACAAAATGGGTCTTTTGAAATAAGTTGGATGAAAGCGGAAAAGTCATACGAAATAAAGCACCACTTGTAGCACAAGGTTATAACCAAGAAGAAGGTATTGATTATGAAGAGACTTTTGCTCCGGTTGCCAGGTTAGAAGCCATACGTATGCTACTTGCATTTGCATCTTTTATGAGTATAAAACTTTTTCAAATGGATGTAAAATGTACTTTCCTAAACGGCCTCTTAGAAGAAGAAGTCTACGTTGCTCAACCTCTTGGTTTTGAAAATGATGAATTTCCCGATCATGTTTTTAAATTGGACAAAGCTCTTTATGGTCTTAAGTAAGCTCCTCGAGCTTGGTATGAAAGATTATCCAAGTATCTTCTCGAAAACAAATTCAAAAGAGGTTTGATTGATAAAACTTTATTTATCAAAACCAGAGGCAATGATATTTTAGTAGTACAGATCTATGTTGATGATATATTATTCGGTGCTACTAATGATACCCTTTGCAAGGAATTTTCAGATATTATGTGCAGGGAATTTGAAATGAGCTTAAAGGGTGAGCTAAATTTCTTTCTTGGACTTCAAGTTACACAAGCAAAGAAAGGAATTTTTCTCAATCAAAGCAAGTATACAAAGGACTTGCTTCAGAAGTATAAGATGGATCAATCTAAGGTCGCAAAGACTCCTATGAGTTTGACACTTTCGCTTGACCATGACAAAGATGGAAAAAGTGTAGTACAAAAGGAGTATCGAGGTATAATCGGTTCATTGTTGTATTTAACTTCTAGTCGACCTGACATTATGTTTAGCGTGTGCATGTGTGCAATATTTAAAGCTGATCCGAAAGAGTCACACTTGATTGCTGTGAAAAGAATTTTTCGGTATCTCAATGGAACTAAGGATCTAGGGTTATGGTACCCATGTCAAAGCTCGTTTCACCTTGTTGGCTATTCAGATGCAGAGTTTGCACATTATAAGGTCGATAGGAAAAGCACTTCTGGATGTTGCCAATTCTTAGGGTCATCCCTAATCAGTTGGCACTTCAAGAAGCAAAATTTTGTTGCCCTATCCACAACCGAAGCTGAATATATAACTGCGGGAGCCTGTTGTGCACAAATTCTATGGATTGCTCAATAACTTCGTGATCTTGGCTTTGATTTGAAAGGTATTCCTATAAAATGTGATAAATCTCGTGCTATTTCTATAACCAAAAATCCTATGCAGCATTCAAGGACTAAGCATATCGTTGTTTGCCACTTAGCGTGCGTGCAAATAAGCTTTAAATTTATAAAACTAGAATCAAGAAAGCGAACCCACAGTGTACGGATCGACGTAGTTAAGCAAGAATTCCAGAGTATCGAACACAGGGATTTGGGGGGAACGAATTCAGTTTGTAAATTGTCAAGCAAGTAAATGTATGAGCTTTGCAAATATTAGGAAAACAACAATCCTAAAGATCCAGGTATCTAATTGTGGCAATCAATTCAAGATATACTAAAGAACTAAGGACAGAGTTAAGAGTTGCAAAGGTATGCTAAGGTAAAGCAATGTACGGTGAAGTTCCAAGGCTTTATATGACTTATCTAAAGACACTCTCTATAAAGGTTGTTGAGGCTTTAGTATAGAAAGGATCTAAAGACAAGAATTAATATCAAATACCCAAACTTGTAACCCAAGGATCAAGACTAACTAAACCGATTAAGGTTGTGACACTCGAAATCGAAGTAGAGGTTGTTGAGGCTTCACTACTACCTAGAAAAGGGCAAGCCAAGACTAGATTAAAGCTAATCTTTAACCTTGGATCAAAGTAAAAGCAAGGTTCGTAAACTAGGGTTAATTACGGGTAGTTCTTGAGTTCCACGGCCGTGGAACCTCAAGAACAGACCCGTAATTTTGGTTCGTCGGCGAATCTCTCTAACTCTCAAGGTCCAATCTGTTTACGATCGATCTATCATCATCTAAGCCACAACTATCAACCCTTCACCTTAGAATTGCTAAAGGGTTTTAGCCAATAACAGTCATTATAATATCAAATTCAAGATTAAGAAGAATGAAAGATGAAAACCTTCGAAAACCTTCAGTAAACTTCAAATCAATCTCAAATCCACAAACAAGGGTAATAATGTATATAAGATTTGGAATAAACACAAACCAATAACAATCTTGATAAAAACGAAGAATGGGATGTCAATCCGTCTTCTAATCAAACCTAGGAATAAAAGGCGCAACTTTCGCCACACACAACTTCCAAATCTTCAAGCCTTCGTAAATCTCCGTCGCAAAATGCAACTTCTCTGCACGTCCAATGAAACCCTAGGCACGTGTAAGCGAGCGTAAGCGAAGGTGCCAAATTCTCCCTCCTTCAGCCCTTTTATAAGGAAGGATAAAATAACCGTCCGGCCCATATGCGTAAATAATGTGTCAATATTTTTTTCGTCAAAAGATCGCGTAAATCACGGTTTCATGGAGTTCCACGGCCGTGGTTTAGAGCGTGGAAGTGGATTACGGTTCTTCACAATTTCCACGACCATACTTTATACCGTGTAACTCTCTGGAATGCTCCACGTTCATGTTGCCAAGATCCACGGCCATGGTTTTGGGCGTGGACTTCTCTACGACCGTATTTTAGAGCGTGGAAGTGTAAATTGCTTGTAGTTTCCTTTGTGTCGTGCCATTCCTCATCCTAGCATCTCCCTTGGCTTCTTTGATGTGTCCTCAATCCTTGGATGTGCTCAAATCATCTCCTTCCTCTCTCAATTGGTTCGGTTTTAGCTCTTATTCACCTATAATCAACACAAAGCTTATGTAGACCTCTATATCGACAATGTAGATAAACTAGCTGACAATTGCTTCAATGCCTTATCAATGAACACTATAATGGGTGAAAAACGACTAGAAAAAGTGCCTAGAATATCGCAATATTTCATGCAAACAAAATACCCCATACTTGCCACTTGCTTGTCCCCAAGCAAGGTCTTTCAAAAGCTTTAGAACTTAAGTTAGGATGAAATATGCATGCAATCTCAAAAACAAAACATCTTTTAGGTAAATGTGCTTCTAGTCAATAGATCATTCTGAAACCTTGCTTCATTCATTCATGAGACGCTCATATACATAACCAAAGAATAAAGAGGGAAGAAACATCGTGAATTGATCAAGCTTCAATGTAAGCATCATAACCTTCAAACATTATAAAAATCAATCATAAGAAACTTAAATTTAGATCACCAAGTCATATAACACTCTCTTGATCTTAAGGACTTTCAAATAAGGTCTAGAATGCGGAAAGGAAGGGGAAACTATAAGGAATGTGGTGCATGAATCCGGGAAAGTGGACAACTAACTCTTTTCTTTTTCTCTTGCGATTTTGCAACACTTTCAACTTAGAGCTTTGCTCTCTTCTTTTCACATTATTTTTCGACTTTACTTTTGGAGTTATGGATAGAGGTGCACAAAAACCGAAGCCTAGGAGATTGGCGGTTCTCAATTTTGCGAGATGCCTCAAACCATTGATGCACATACCATAATCCGTTAGGAATATCGCTCAATCCGACTTTGGCAAGATACAAACACCCGGCTATGTGAATGGTGCCGAGTTACTCATTGTCATGATTGACTTCCCCAAACCTACAACTTTTTTCTATTCTTTGAATGCAAAATTTTGCTTTCATGGCCCTCCCACATCAAACATGCCAAAATTCAACTCCTCCAAATTCCCGGATAGGTAAGGGAGGCTATTATTTCATTGAGGGGCTAAATGATCAAAGAAAGAAGAGAGAAAATCGAATTGCCTTAATCATCTCAACAAGAAGTATAAGAACTTATCATGTGATTTCAACCTTGATTTCTCAATATGATTTAGATAAAACTCTTCACATTATGAAACTTGCAAGAGAGGAATAATCAACACATTCAATTTCTTTTCAATTCATTATTTGTTTAGGCATGTAATTGTCATCAAAAACTCAATTCACAAGTAGTGATTATCATAGAAATCATCTCAATTCTTAGAAGCACAAAATTTTCAAAATTTTTCAATTTTTATGGGTTTTTCAAAAGCTTTTTCATGCAATGCGATAATAAAACGTGTGACAATGGAATGAAACATGCAAAGTGTTCTCAATCAAAGCAAGCAAAAGTGAGTAGAGTTATTACAAACGATAGTCACGCCCCACCCCATACTTGAGACAAACATTGTCCCTAATGTTCAAAAAGAAATAAAGAAAAGAAAGAAAGAAAATGAACTCACAAGACGGCGGTGGAGCGGCTAATGCTACGATCATTCATGGTCATCACTGAGGAGCTGGTGGTGGTGGAAACGGGAAGAAGCTGGAGTCGTAGTTCCGCCCAAACTGCTGGCGGTAGATGTCTCTCATCATCCTATCATGTGCATCGGCTCGTGCATCCCTAGCGTCCTGCCGGATCTCCAAAGCACCGACTCTCTCGGAAAGGTCAGTGGCCCACTCCGGTAGCTGCTCGTACCACTCCGGCGCCTGACTGTACCAAGCTGGTGCATCTGATGGTGCTGGTGCAGGTGGTGGCTGTGCATGCCAAGTCGGTGGAGCTCCCATCCACTCCGGCTGTGTGCTATTCCAATCGGGAGGGGTCGCCATCCATGTCGGTCTCTCACTCACGCTGGCATGGCGAGAGGAAGAATCGGAAGGTCTAGCAGGGCGGGGAGACTGCCTAGGGAGGTCGGGAAATGTGTCCGGCTGATCCGGAAAACTGCCAAAGTCGTGCTCCTCACCTCCTCCCTCAAAACCATCATCTCCCCTCATCTCCTCCTCGTCTGCAGATGGCATCTCTGGGGGAACGTATGGAGGTGCTACCAATCTATTCGCATGCATAGCAGCGAATATCTCCTTTCAGTTGTGGCGTCCAGCCATAATGGAGTACTCGGGAAGCCATGTAATACCTCTACCTCCTCTACCCTCCCAAGGCATGGCAGCGGTAGGTGGACCTCTATGCCTAGGAAAGATAATACCTCTAGTCATGAGGCTCTGAAGTCCTAAAGGTCTGGCCGCTATCCTAGTGCACGCAGAAAAGTCGATACCCAACTGTCTAGCAATGTGGGTGACCATCCCACCATATCCGATATTGCTAACCCTCTTGTTCTTTAGCTTACTCATGATAGAAGCTAAGAGGGTGGCACAGTCAGCAGGCCTACCATGCAGCATACAATACAGCAGAAACAACTCATCAGTCTTGATCTTCTGAGGAGTCTCAGTCCTAGGGAAGAGACACTCAGAAAGTACTCGGTGGGCTATCTTCAAGGCTAAGTGATAGATAAACTTAGCCTTGGTATCAGCAGGTTGCCAGCGGTCCTCGCTAGCATATACCATGGCAATGTCCTCCCAAAAATCCTTGGCGTACACGCCACTAGGAAAACGACCATTGAAGGTCTCATGAAACCCAAAGAAGGTTCCAAACTCTCGGATCGAAAACTCATAGTTCCTCTCCATCAGCCTGAAAGAAACTGTCCTATCCACATGACTATGCTCAAAAGAGATCACAAACTCTCTAGTGATCTCCTCATATGCATCTTCCCGAATGGCGGAGAAGATGATCAATCCAGCTCTATCTAGTAACCAAGTAAGGTCACCTACTACATTCAGTGGCTCTAACTCCTCAAGCAGCAAGTAACGTGGTCCTATGACGGTCTCTTCTCGATCCTCTCTAAGGCATCGAGGTAATCCTCATGAATCTTAGGAATTCTAGGGGGTGGGGGTGATGATGGCTTACTAGGAGGTACTTGGGAGGAGGAGGAAGCATTACCTTTCCTTTTCTTATTCCTATTAGACATTCTCCTAACCAAGTCCATATTCTGTCAAAAATTACGGTCTGTTCTTCAGTTTCCACGGCCGTGGAATGCCCAGTGACCGTGGTTCGGCTCGTAATTTCTCAAAATCCACTCAATCAACACCAAAATTAGCAGACAGCAGCCCTAGACTAATTCTAATCCAGTTCTAATCAGTTCTCCTAAAAATTCTTGCGAAAACTGAATCAAATCGACAAAGTGAGAGAAGAGAAGAAAAACCTAGGTTTTGGATTTTTAAAATCCAAATTCCGTCTTCTCTGGTGATTTTCCACTCGAATTGTTGCTTGGATCTCGTAGATGGTTGAATTTGCTTCACTTTGGGTCAAAGAATCGTTCGAAACGATTAACGAACGGAGATTTGAGAGAGGGGGATTGAATCGGCGATTTTAGGCGTGGAATTGGGTATTTTTGGTGTTCTTTGTGAAGAGACGTGGTTTATATAGTAACCGTAAAATTTTTGGAAAATTACGGTCACTCGGGGGTTTCCACGGCCGTGGAAATGTACGGAACCGTGGTGATAGCATGAATTATAGTCTATATTTTGGGGTTTGTTTGGACGTTTTATCTTCGATAATCTGCATGTTTGTATGTATAATATGAGATTATATTACCATTTCATCTACCTTTGCGGGAATCGAGGTCTACACCTAGTTTTGTTGTAATCGTAGGTAAAATGGCACGTTTTACATCAAAAAGGAGCAAAAGGAGCTAAGGAGTCATTGGAGCTACATTCAGGAACATAAGGAAACATCCAGGAAGCATAGCCATGGATTAAAGATTTACTTTGGACCAGATTTGAGAGATTTCACATTCAGTTGTGACTCACCTCGGTTGACTACAGAGTCACCTCGACCGAGGTGATCCAGAGAAGTCGACTCGACCGAGGCGAACGCCTGGGACGCGGCAAGAATATTTTATTCTTGGCTGAGATCTTTTATCTTTGGAAAGAGATCTTATATTTTTGGGCTTGGCTCCTAGAAGGAGGAAGATATGCTAGATCATATATTTTACCTATTTTTATGGGAAGAGATCTTTCTAATATATCTTATCTTTGGAGAGTAATTTTCCTATAAAAAGGGTCGGATTTCCCACAAATCCGACATCCGCTATCGCTCGGAATACCCTGCATACATTCGCTTACACCGCTGCAGCCATACTCCAGTTGGGAGATTTTAAGAACCTTTTTGAAGGTTAAAGGAAGAAAGTCTATAGCTTTTATAGCTTTTGAAGGGTTTTTGTAAGATCATCTTAGATTCCCTTCTTTGTCATTGTCTTGTTGGATTTCTATCCAAGGAACGCTTGTGTTATATAATTGATTCAGTTATTGAAGCCTTTCTCTTAAGGTTTTCTTGTTCAATTATTCTCTTTCTTCCCATATACTTGATTAATACTTTCATGATGATGAGTGGCTAATCTCTTTGTGTGATTCTAGGGTGATTGGCTGAAGGTTGTGGGAAAAACAATGATAGAATGATCTTAATCACAGTAGGACCCTGAAAGTTCGAGTCTTTAACCTTAACCCTAAGCATCTCGCTCAGTCGATGAACATCTCGGCCGGGGTGGAATTCGTCTGACCGAGGTGACTTATCTGATCCGAAACTGAGAGTTAAGTGTTAGAGTTTGCCAAATCCTATTCTTATTACACCTTTCCTGGTTCAATGCAAGCTTAGGATGAGACTTACCCGGTAAAGGTTGATTCCATTCCCTTAGATGGTGTGTTAGTTTGAGGTTATAGTTCTTTATCTTAATTCCTTGAGACTTACCCGGTAATAGGAGTTACGGTTTTGGATTAGTGAGTAGTGAGACTTACCCGGTGATCTATTCCACTTCAGAAACACCTTCCCTATGCAAAAACCTCAGCTTTGTCCGCTTATCTTTAGATCTTGAGTTGGAACCACACCTAGATGCTTTAATCCCTAGAATTGCATATTTCCTTTATTGACTTTTATCATCTTTGATTGTTTTAATTACTTGTGGTTAGTGATTGCTAAAGCTTACCGTAATTGGACTTTGTTTCACTAAGTCCCTGTGATCGACCCCTGGAATTTCTTGCTTTTTACTACGATTGACCCGTACACTGCGGGTTCGCATCCTTGTTTTAAGCTTACGTCTAGGGTTATAAATTTAAAGCTTGCACACATTGTTTGGAGCGAACACGTGGTTTTTGTGATTTTTCTCAGGCTTTTGCCAATTACGGTCACTGTAGCTGTCACGGCCGTGGAACTCTTTGTAATGTGCCAAAGTCCAAGTTTCGTCAATTTCTTCTAACTTTTCCTTTTCCTTGCCTCTTCCATTTATCCTACATCCAAAAACACGAACATACCAGAAGGTATTGAAGGCAAAACAAAACAAAATGTCTAAACTACTCTAAACTACGAATCAAAAACAAAAACAAAAGTGCAATACCTTGGGTTGCCTCCCAAGAAGCGCTTGTTTAAGGTCCGTAGCTAGACCGTACTTACACCTATTCAAGTGCGGTAGGTGCGAACTCTTCAGCTTGGAGTTCTGGTGAGTACTTCTTGAGTCGTTGACCGTTCACCTTAAAGCTTCCGCCCTTTTCACCCCATACTTCAACCGCACCATGGGGAAAAACACGTTTGATTAGATAAGGTCCAGTCTAACGAGATTTAAGCTTACCTGGAAAGAGACGAAGTCTTGAATTGAAGAGGAGAACTTGATCTCCTTCCTTGAGGTCTTTTGGAATGATATGCTTATCATGCCAACGCTTCGCTCTTTCTTTATAAATCTTGGCGTTTTCGTAGGCGTTCAAGTGAAGTTCTTCAAGCTCGTTAAGGTCCAAGAGGCGCTTCTCTCCCGCCTCCTTCATGCTGAAGTTCAACCAATTTATTGCCCAATACGCCTTGTGCTCCAATTCTACCGGCAAGTGACAAGACTTCCCATACACAAGGTTGTATGGCATCGTACCTATGGGAGTCTTATATGCAGTCCGGTATGCCCATAATGCATCATCTAGCTTTAAAGACCAATCCTTCCTTATCCTTGAAACCTTTTTCTCTAGAATTCCTTTCATCTCCCGGTTTGAGATCTCCACTTGTCCACTAGTTTGTGGATGATAAGGGGTGGCGATCTTGTGAGTCACCCCATACTTAGCTAATAGAGCTTCGAATCGTCAGGCAATGAAGTGAGAGCCTCCATCACTAATGATAGTCCGTGGTGTCCCAAATTGTGGGAAAATGGTCTTGTTAAAGAACTTGACTACAACCATGATATCATTAGTAGGAGAGGCAATTGCTTCAACCCATCTCGAAACATAATCTACGGCTAAAAGTATGTATTGGTTTCCACAAGATGATGAGAAAGGTCCCATGAAGTCTACTCCCCAAACGTCAAAGATCTCCACCTCTTGAATGTTGTTAAGAGGCATCTCGTTTCTCCTAGATATGTTCCCTGTTCTTTGACAAGCATCGCAGCAGGAAACAAAGGTTTGCACATCTTTAAATAAAGTAGGCCAAAAGAATCCGGATTGCAATACCTTAGCGCTAGTCTTGTTCGAACTAGCGTGTCCTCCACAAGGTAGTGAGTGACAATGACGGATGACACTTTGCATCTCATCTTCCGGCACACATCGTCGAATGATGCCGTCGGGACCTCTCTTAAAGAGGAGAGGTTCATTCCAAAAGTATTCCCGAACATCCTTAAAAAACTTCTTTCTTTGTGCATAGGATAATCCGGGTGGTATTCCTGGCAAACCAAATAGTTAACAAAATCAGCAAACCATGGTTCATTACCTTTGGTGATCACGTCGATGCACTCCTCTATGATATGTAAATGCTCGTCCGGAAAGGAGTCATCTATAGGTAGATTGTCGTCCTCAAGATGTGGTAGACGACTCAAATGATCCGCAATAGAATTTTCCGAACCTTTCTTGTCACGGATCTCTAGATCGAATTCTTGTAGGAGAAGAATCCATCTAATTAGCCTTGGTTTCGCATCCTTCTTTGCAAGCAAATACCGGATCGCAGCATGATCCGTGTACACAATCACCTTTGCACCTACAAGATAAGAGCGAAACTTTTCAAATGCATATACAATTGCTAAAAATTCTTTCTCGGTAGTGGCGTAGTTGAGCTGCGCTTCGTCTAGCGTCTTGCTAGCGTAGTAGATAGCGTGGGTTTGTCCTTCCTTTCTTTGCCCAAGCACAACTCCTATAGCTACGTCACTTGCGTCACACATAACCTCGAATGGAAGATTCCAATCCGGAGGTTGAATAATCGGGGTTGAGATTAGAGCTTCCCGAATCTTATTAAACGCATCTAAGCATTCCTGCAAAAAATCAAAAACTGCATCCTTCATCAATAGATTAGTAAGCGGCTTTGATATCTTAGAAAAATCCTTTATAAAGCATCTATAAAATCCAGCATGTCCTAAAAAACTTCTTATCCCTTTCACTGAAGTTGGGGGAGGAAGCTTTTCTATAGTCTCTATCTTAGTCTTATCCACTTCAATCCCTCTACTAGAGATTAAGTGTCCTAATACAATGCCTTCTTTCACCATAAATTGACACTTTTCACAATTAAGAACTAGGTTAGTGTCTTCACACCTTTGTAGCACAAGAGCAAGGTTAGAAAGGCAATCATCGAAAGAGGAACCATAAACAGAAAAATCATCCATAAAAACCTCCATGATCTCCTCTATGTACTCTGAGAAGATAGCCATCATGCACCTTTGAAAGGTGGCTAGGGCGTTGCAAAGCCCAAACGGCATTCTCCTATAAGCAAACGTACCCCACGGGCATGTGAATGTGGTCTTCTCTTGATCGTCCGGGTGTATCGGGATCTGAAAGAAACCACTATAACCGTCAAGATATGAAAAAGTGTGAGTGTTGTGCTAACCTCTCAAGCATTTGGTCGATGAAGGGTAGTGGGAAGTGATCCTTCCTCGTTGCATTGTTCAGGTTGCAGTAGTCTATGCACATCCTCCATCTTGTAACGGTTCGCGTAGGAATGAGCTCATTGTTCTTGTTGGTAATGACCGTCATCCCTCCCTTCTTTGGAACTACCTGTACGAGACTCACCCATTTTCTATCGGAGATAGGATAGATGATACCTGCATCAAGTAGTTTAAGGATTTCCTTCTTGACAACCTCCTTCATGGTCTAACCGCCTTTGAGGTTGTCGCGAAGTTCTAAAGTCTTCTTCCATTAGGATCTTATGCATGCATAGTGAAGGTTTGATTCCTACTAGATCCTCTATATTATATCCTAAGGCTTTCCTATGTTTCTTAAGAACAACCATAAGCTTACTATGTTCATCTATACTCAAATCTGAACTAACGATTACCGGAAAGGTAGAATTAGGTCCTAGAAATGCGTACCTTAGATGTGCGGGAAGTGGCTTCAATTCCATCACTATAGGACTCTCTAATGGCTCTTGAGGAGTGTCCAATGTTTCCTTAGAAGTGTCTAAGGATGTAGAAGTTGTTGGAGAAGAATCAAAAGAAGTGGCGGAGAAAACACAGTTTCCTTCAGATTCACCCAAAATTACGGCTCCCCTGTTTCCTCCACGGCCGTGGTTTTGGGCATGAAAATCAATTACGGTGCCTCTGTTTGTTCCACGGCCGTGGTTTTGGCCGTGTAACTTACTGGAGTCCTCTGAATAGCTGATTACGGTCATGTTGATGGATTCCACGGCCGTGGAATAGCACGACTGGCCGTGATTTCTTACGTTCTCTGAACCATCGTAGAGTTTCTTAAATTCTTCTTCATACACTTCTTTTTGCTTCTCTAAAGCTTCAATTTCCTCATTGCATTCCTCTTCTTCCCCTATATCCATAATGCTCATAGAGATCACCTTTTGCAAGGGATCTTTGAAGAGAATCGAACTTACCTCCTCTCTAGATAGCTCTTCGTCATGGATGTTGAATATATCTTCGTCAAAAGCTGGTTCCTTCACCAAAGTGGAGAGAACGAACTCTACTTTTTCTTCTCCTATGTCGACGGCGAGTCTAGCATTCTTGCAATCAACCATACAACCGGATGTTGCAAGAAACGGTCTTCCGAGTATGATCGGGACCGGACTATCTGCAGGAATGTCAAGCACAACAAAATCTATAGGAACATATAACTTACCAAGCTTGACCGGGACGTCTTCAACTATGCCGACGGGACGAGTTATGGATCGATCCGCCATGTATAACGTCATCTTCACCGGTTTAGGTTCGCCTAAACCGATCTTCCTACATTAGGCAAGCGGAATGATGCTCACTCTTGCTCCTAAATCACATAATGCATCATATGTGACATCTCCCACTCCTATGGGAATACAAAATGACCCCGGATCCTTCAGCTTTGGGGCATCTTTTCCTTCATTGTCTTGATGAGATTCGATGAATCCGAACTCATCTTGACCTCTCCAAAATCTTCTAATTTCCTCTTGTTAGAGAGGATCTCCTTTAAGAACTTCTCATAAGCTGGCATACCTACAATTGCATCAATGAAGGTATATTAATATGCAGTTTGCTCATGAGTTCAATAAACTTACCGAATTGCTTGTCTAGACGCGCTCTTCCTATAGATTGTGGGAATGGTAGGGGAGGTTTGAAAGTTGAAGGAGGAATGTAGATGTCTTCCTTCTCCTTACCCTTCTCTTTCTCCTTCTCGACGGGAACTTCCACAAACTTAGGCTGCGGGTCGGTGGTTGTTGCTCCGCTCCTAGTTGTGATAGCCAGCACCCTTCCTTTTGGGTTATCCTCCGTCTTTCCTGGAAGTTTTCCTTGATTCCTAGGAACTTCTTCAGCATGGCTAAACATTTGGCTTTCTAAAACCTTTTGTTATTTATCAACCTTAGTAATGTGATCATCGACCTTAATAATGTGACTCTCCAATCCTTGAAGCTTTCCCAAAATTGTTTCCAACATGGGATCAGACTTCTCTTTCCCCGAGGTGCTTCCACTATTAGATGCTTGTTCCTGACTTTTCAAAGGAATGGAAGAAGAAGAAGGCGGAGTTAGTGAATTTCCTGAATTGGGATAAGAATTACCGGAATTGTGTTGTTGGTTGGAACGCCAATTGTTGTTGTTTGAACCCCTATTGTTGTTCCAATTGTTATTCCGGTTGTTGTTGTTGTTGTTCCAATTGTTCCGATTGTTGTTCCGGTTGTTGCGGTTTGTATTCTCATTCCCATTGTGGTTATTGTTGTTTCCCAAATAACCCACATCTTGCCCCTTTTGCTTTGGAAAGTTGGTTTTAATGGCTTCCTTCAATTCTTTAATCTCGGTATTGAGAGAAAAGATTTGAGTTTGAGCAGCTTGTGATAGCTTTGCTCCTTGCTCCACATGATTTGCTTCTACTTTCCGGTGAGAATACTTCTCAATGACTCGGGCTTGCTTCTCAATGAAGTCCCAAGCGTCGTCTTCCCTCATGTCCATGAATGTACCACATGAAAGGGATTGGAGCTTGAATTGTGTTTCCATATCCAGCCCCTTATAGTATATCTCCAATAGCTCCAACTTGGAAATGCTAAGGTGTGGGCAATCCAATAGTAAATCCTGAAATCTTTCCCAAGATTGAAACAAACTTTCGTTAAATCTCATAGAAAATGCATTAATCTTACCTCTCAACTCCGCCGTTTTAGATGGCCGAAAGAATTTGGTGAGGAACTCCGAAGAAAGATCCTCCCATGTGTTGAGTCTTCCATTTGGAAGAGCTTGATACCAAGATAAAGCTTTCCCTTTCAAGGAGAAGAAGAATGGCTTGATCTTGTAGTTGTTGGTGGTTGCGTTCTTTGGCTTCATTGTCTCCATTAAGATCTCAAAATTCTGTAAATGTTGATGTGGAGATTCGCTACTCGTTCCTCCAAACTGACTTTGGAAAACGATGGTAATAACTTTTGGGTTGAAGCTAAACCCTTGCATATCATCAGCATCAAAGTTCACACCTAGACGGCGTGGTTGCTGAATTGGATCCATCCTTTGGCCAAGAGTTCTTGGCTCTTCTTACACACGAGCGGCTCGCACGCCCCCAGCCGGGTCACGATAGTTGGTAGCCGGTCTTTGTCTTGGATTAAATTGATTCATGTTGACCGTCGGGTTAAGGTCTTCAAGAGATGGCAAGGAAGAGTCGCTATCCTTATCGGATGAGTTGGCTCTAACCGATCTTGTTAGTTTCCTCCTCTCCTTCTTGAGGTTGCTTAATTCCAGCCTCATTTGAAACATCATATCCGATAGCTCATCAATTTTTGATTGATGACGGTCCGATTCTTCCTTGCGAGTCTTCTCGCTCCATCTAAGTTGAGCTTCGGATTCCGCTAACTCTGTTTGATAATCCCGCTCCTTTTCCTCAGCCATCTTTCTTTCCTTGAGTTTCTTCCTCAAAGTCTTCTCAAGTTCTTGATCAAGAGCTAAGAGGTCCTTGTTGTTCCTAGACCTGCGCATAAACCTAAAGTAACCTGCAAATATCACTCAAAAGAGATATCAAATAACAAGAGCAAGCTCCCAAGCTTGACAACCGGTAACCGAATTCGGCCTAAACCAAATCCCCGGAAACGGCACCAAAAACTTGTTCGCCACTTAGCGTGCGTGAAAATAAGCTTTAAATTTATAAAACTAGAATCAAGCAAGCGAACCCGCAGTGTACGGATCGACGTAGTTAAGCAAGAATTCCAGAGTATCGAACACAGGGATTTGGGGGGGAACGAATTCAGTTTGTAAATTGTCAAGCAAGTAAATGTATGAGCTTTGCAAATATTGGGAAAACAACAACCCTAAAGATCCAGGTATCTAATTGTGGAAATCGATTCAAGATATACTAAAGAACTAAGGACAGAGTTAAGAGTTGCAAAGGTATGCTAAGGTAAAGCAATGTACGGTGAAGTTCCAAGGCTTTATATGACTTATCTAAAGACACTCTCTATAAAGGTTGTTGAGGCTTTAGTATAGAAAGGATCTAAAGACAAGAATTAATATCAAATACCCAAACTTGTAACCCAAGGATCAAGACTAACTAAACCGATTAAGGTTGTGACACTCGAAATCGAAGTAGAGGTTGTTGAGGCTTCACTACTACCTAGAAAAGGGCAAGCCAAGACTAGATTAAAGCTAATCTTTAACCTTGTATCAAAGTAAAAGCAAGGTTCGCAAACTAGGGTAAATTACGGGTAGTTCTTGAGTTCCACGGCCGTGGAACCTCAAGAACAGACCGTAATTTTGGTTCGTCGGCGAATCTCTCTAACTCTCAGGGTCCAATCTGTTTACGATCGATCTATCATCATCTAAGCCACAACTATCAACCCTTCACCTTAGAATTGCTAAAGGGTTTTAGCCAATAACAGTTATTATAATATCAAATTCAAGATTAAGAAGAATGAAAGATGAAAACCTTCGAAAACCTTTAATAAACTTCAAATCAATCTCAAATCCACAAACAAGGGTAATAATATATATCAGATTTGGAATAAACACAAACCAATAACAATCTTGATAAGAACGAAGAACGGGATGTCAATCCGTCTTCTAATCAAACCTAGGAATAAAAGGCGCAACTTCCGCCACACAACTTCCAAATCTTCAAGCCTTCGTAAATCTTCGTCGCAAAATGCAACTTCTCCGCACGTCCAATGAAACCCTAGGAACGTGTAAGCGAGCGTAAGCGAAGGTGCCGAATTCTCCCTCCTTCAGCCCTTTTATAAGGAAGGATAAAATAACCGTCCGGCCCATATGCATAAATAATGTGTCAATATTTTATTCGTCAAAAGATCGCCTAAATCACGGTTTCATGGAGTTCCACGGCCGTGGTTTAGAGCGTGGAAGTGGATTACGGTTCTTCACAATTTCCACGACCGTACTTTATACCGTGTAACTCTCTGGAATGCTCCACGTTCATGTTGCCAAGATCCATGGCCGTGGTTTTGGGCGTGGACTTCTCTACGACCGTATTTTAGAGCGTGGAAGTGTAAATTGCTTGTAGTTTCCTTTGTGTCGTGCCATTCCTCATCCTAGCATCTCCCTTGGCTTTTTTGATGTGTCCTCAATCCTTGGATGTGCTCAAATCATCTCCTTCCTCTCTCAATTGGTTCGGTTTTAGCTCTTATTCACCTATAATCAACACAAAGCTTATGTAGACCTCTATATCGACAATGTAGATAAACTAGCTAACAATTGCTTCAATGCCTTATCAATGAACACTATCATGGGTGAAAAACGACTAGAAAAAGTGCCTAGAATATCGCAATATTTCATGCTAACAAGCATATCGGTGTAAGGCATCACTTTATACGTGATCATGTTGAGAAAGGTGATGTTATGATCTCAATTATATCTACTAACTTGTAGCTTGCAGATATCTTTACCAAGCCTCTTCCTGAAGAGCAATTTAATTATATTAGATTAGAGCTTGGCATGTTGAATAAGGAAGCATTAACGTACAGGGAGTAAATCATTTTATTTTCTCCTTCGTTTGCAGCCCAGTTATCTTTTTCAAGGGCCTTGAAACAAGATTCAAGGGTAAATTAAGAAATACGGATCATTTAGGAATTCAAAAAAATGGGATTTACTATGCCAAATGCAATTTTTGTACTCCCGATGCCAACGGGGTTTACTATGCCAAATGCAATTTTTGTGCGGCACAATACAAACACAAAAAGGGAGAAGGCTACGGGAACTAAAAGAGGCATATCCGGAACATGCATCTAAAAAAATGGGATTAACACGAGGGCAAACACAACTTACCGGGTACGCATCTACTTCTAACCAACCTCCTTCTTTATTTACATATGATCATTCTTCTTCAATGGATGCATTTTCGGAAATGTTAGCCGTAGATTCTTTAGCATTTAGTTTTGCACAAAATGTTGGTTTCAATGATTGGATGCAAAATCATGCTCAACCCGCATATAAACCGATTTCTCGCCAAACCGCTAAAAGAAAAATGATGCATAAATATAAAATTCGTAAAGAAGAATTGATTTAATATTTTATGGAAAACGGTGATATTTAAGTTTCTATTTGTAGTGATATTTGGACCGACGGTTTTCAAAAAAATTCATATATGGGTATTACTTGTCATTTTGTTGATAAATTTTGGATTTTAAACAAAAGAGTTTTAGCATTACGAGTTTTCAACGAACAACACACCGCCCAAAACATTGCCCGTTTGATTGCAAATGTTTTGGAAGAATATACATTACTTTCACGAGTTTTTTCAATCAGTTTTGACAACGCCTCCGCTAACACGGCTTCCATTAGAGATTTAACCAGCTATTGTAAGCCGACGGTTGGAGGTAAATTTTTTCACATTAGGTGTCCCGCTCATATTTTAAACTTGTGTTTTCAAGCCGGTTTAGCAGACGTTGGAGATTTAGTACAACCTATTCGAAATATTCTTAATGAACTTTGGTCTAAAAAAAGTGTACGTACTAAATGGTATGCATATTGTAAACAAAATGACGTTTATCCTAAAAAATTTCCAAAAGATGTTTGTACAAGATGGAACTCTACTTACAAAATGATTTACGAATCATATGAATATCGAGAACTTTTAAGTGGTTTTGCCGCACAACATATTGACGGTAATTTTGTTTACGGTGAATCTTGGGTTTTAGCAAAAGATGTAATGGAGGTTTTTAAATATTTTTATGATGCTACTAACACTTTTAGTTATGTTTATACACCAACTTCAAACATATTTTGTTATGTAGCAATTAATATTGCATTTGCAATTCAACAAGGTCTTTTAATTGAAAATATTTCACAAGCTATTTTTTCAATGCGAACTAAATGGTTAGATTATTATACAACCATTCCCGATGTTTTTCTTGTTGCATTTGTGTTAAACCCTAGACGTAAAATGGATGGTTTAAAACAATTTTAGAAAGTTATTATGAATTTTCAGGTTTAGAACAACATCCCGATTGTCATGTTTCTACCATAATTGCTAAAGTTAGAAAATTATTTGATGAATTATTGATTCAATATCGTGTTTCCGATCAAATTCAATCTTCTCAACCCCCTCCTCGTCCTTCATCTTCAACTTCATCTAAGTTTAAATCAATTGCTAGAGATTTGTTTGGCCCGAAAAGGGCAAAAACTACGTCGAGTTCCCATTCGGAACTCGACGAATATCTAACCATTTCTTTTGAGTTTTCCAATGATGAAAAAGAAGAGGATTTCAACATATTAGAATGGTGAAGCCGACCGGAAAGAATGAGGTTCCCTACGCTCTCAAGGATCGCGACACAAATTCTCGCCAATCCCGCCTCAACGGTAGCGGTTGAGCAAACCTTTAGTCGGAGTGGAAAGGTGCTCGATCCGACGAGATCAAACATGTTGTCCGAGATGTTGGAGGCACAAGTCCTCCTAGCCGATTGGAGGAAAGTGGAAATACGAACACAAAAAAACAACCTCTCGGCGGAGGAAGGCGACGAAGATGACGACGAGCGACAACAAACGCCATAGGATGTATCGGCGGGAGAGTTCGACAACTAAGGTAAGGGCCAATCAGGGATATAAACAAAGGTAAGAGAACTACGTGGACTTTGATTCCTCCTCCCCGAGAGGATACGTAGGCAACCGGGATTCCGGTTCAAGCCCAATTCTTCCCTTTTTTTTTTTAAGTTTAAATCCAATTTTTTTAAGTTTAAGTTCTCTCATTATTTTCTTCTTTTTTAAATTTAAGTCCAAATTTTCTCTTATCTTTATTTTTTTTATTTTTTTAAAGTTTATTTCTATTATTATTATTATTATTATTATTTTTTTAAAATGAGGTGGACGACCCGTCGACCCGCCGGGTCTGACCCGTGACCCGGGTCGCCAACCCGGCGGGTCGGCCATTTATACGGGTCCGGGTCCGGGTCACCCTTCCCGGACCCTTGACTCGGCGGGTTGGACCCGTCGACCCGGCGGGTCGGACCCGTGGACATGCTTACCCCCGCTAGAACCATTAAATTGGCCAAAGAGCAGTTTCTTCTACCCAATGCCTTACCACAACCTACTACTACTTGTCTAACCCTTGAAGCCAGAATTGTTTGTGCTATTTTGGTTAGATGTGTGGTACCAAGAGTTAACAATAGAGATGTACTGACAAATACACTACTTGAGTTTGTGTATCATGTGCCGAATGGGCTAAAAGTTAATCTTCCAGAAATTATCATGTCTCATATGGTTAATGTTATAAATTCTCCTAGTGATTGCCACTTGCCATATGGAAATTTACTCCCAAAAATCTTTCAACACTTTTCGATTGATTATTCTGATGAGGAGCAACATTTAGTGTGTGCATAAATGGATGAGAAATTTTTTGACAACATAGGGATTAAGAGAACAATGACTGACTATATAACAGTATGGGTTCTAAAGGAGAAACCAACATGGAATTTTACTACTGTACAACGTCTGGAAGCTGTTGAAAGAGGGTTGGACTCCTTGAGAAGTGATCTTGTTTTCTTCCGATCAACAGTGACTGACCGACTGGACAAAACACAAGCACAATTGGGTATTTTGAATCAGAAAATTATTCAAATGTTTCATGTCAACGCTCTTTCTCTTACCGCTACCAAAAAATCAAGCCCTTAACAAAAGAAGATGGGCAAGCTACTACGAAGGATGCTGAACAGGTCATGATACAGTGCTATAAGATTGTCAAGGATCATCCCATTCGTCAACCATCGTATGAGGATCTAGACGTGTTGCATATTGAAGAATTTGGTGTTGTCAAGAAATATGACACGAAATCTGATCAAAGGCGAACGGACAATTCCCACAAAGAACATGACCTCCGAAACGCTCAACATCGTTGGAGAAAGATGTGCTTAAAAGAGAATTCAGGAAAAGGGAGCTCTTCCCGGTGGTATAAAAAATGAGGTTCTCTAGATGACCATGATTGTCAAGGCCCTTGATTCTAATATCAAAGGCTTGTTTTTGAAAAACTTGTTTGTTTTGTGGTTTTGTCAAATACTTTTTCTGGGTTGTAACGCTTTAAAACTCCCTTGCTTTGACTATTTTTATCCCTTGTTGAAAGACAAAGGGAGAGAAATAAATGTGATCCGACATTTTTTGCATTCTGCATTTTACGTTGGTTTGATATTCATATATGAATCGCTAACTTTACAATGCATGTATAAAACATTTGTGTTTTCTTCCATCAAGGGGGAGATTGAAAACTCCACCTTGATTATAAAGTTGTACATGTGTTGATGATGGAAGACTTAAACACAAATGAAGTAGTTTTATACACTAACAATTTATTGACTATATATAGAGTTGCTTGGTTTGGTTTAGTGGTTTGTATTGAATAAGTGCAGGTTTTGAAAGACACAACAAAGGACCTTGGAAGACCTTGAAATCAGATGCAAGGAAAGACAAGGATTTTAGAGTGTTTAAAAGACGGAGGCCTTGAAACTCATTTTAAGGGAACAAAGAAGTCAAGGCTGCATGCTACAGGAATTGAAATCACTAAAGGAGATCTTCTAGGAAAGATTTGCTCAACAAGAAGATATGATTGAACGAAGATCTCAACCGGTCATTAAAAGATCTTTTGAAGATCCTCAACCGAAAGCACGAAGATTCTCTCCTCTGGAATTTGATATTATCACAACAAAAAAGAGAAGATTAAGGAGCCAAGAGATCAACGTGTTCTCAAAAGATGAAGATCCACAACGTCTATCTCATCTCAACCAAGAAGCAATCTTCATGGAGACGAAGAATCATCTTCAAACGGTCATCTTCCTAACGGATAGAAGACCTCTCCATAGAAGGCTATAAATGAAGATGGCTATTGAAGAATAAGAATAGAAGCTTACACGGAAACATCAATTGTCTTCAAGCGATCTAAAACATCTTCATTCGATCAAATAGTTTTTCTTTCTCTCTTTCACTAAAAAGCTTTATCCCCTAGAGAGAGATAAAACTCGAGAGCTCCATTTATATATCTAAAGAGTGTTATACTCGAGTGTGTGTGTTACTCTTCGAAGTAAGCTATTATAGCAAGGTGAAGAGTTGGAGTTAGATCGTAGCATTGGCTACAGTGAGAGAAGAAGGGGATTTCTTCTAGTTTGTATCTAGGACTCTTTGAAGTTGATAATAGATAGTTAGATCCTAAGGCTATACCCTAGGACGGAGAGTAGGCTATTTAGAGCCGAAACTCGTAAACATATCCTCGTGTCGATCTTTTACATTCCGTATTTTATCTTGCTTTATTGTGACTAACTTTTTTTTGCAGGAGTACAAAGTCAAGGCCCTTGAAAGTTGTTTCAAAGCCCTTGAAATCAAAGTGTATCACAAAGAGCTCAGATCGACATCAAGGCCCTTGAAATTGGTTTCAAGGACTTGAGATTTGTTTTGCGAAAAGTTCTCATACTCTATTCAACCCCACCCTTCTAGAGTATCTTTTATCCTTTTTATTCACCTACCGGTTCTTCATGTATACCTCGGCATATGGGTCCGAGAGGATTTGGGTTTGTTTAAGTTTCTGGACGATACTTGTTTTTAGGGGGATTTGATATAATATCCTTAACCCTTAGTGACCACCGCACCTACGCCTCAACTTGGCCACAGGTGTTGTGCCACCCCGCGGCACTGGTGACCCGCCCCCACGGTTTGCAAGGTGGGCGCCACCTTCTTTGACCGTCTTGCTTTCCGTTGCTTCCCTTTTAAGTATCTTCTTTAACTTCTAGATAAGGGTTTCTTCCTTCATTCCAGACTTCCTTTTCACCTTCTTCTCTCACGTTCTCTCATTTCTTTCTTTCCTCTTAATTACTCCTTGTTCCTTCTTTGATCTTACTCTAGCTTTGGATGTGTGTTTTGATGGTTGTCATGATGAGGAGCGTGTGTGGTTTTTGTGCTAGATGAGCAGCTGAGTTGTTGTTCTCCCTTGCGTGGTTCTATAGTGGTAAGCTTCTTCCCTTTCTTCTTCTTTCTTTCTTTCTTTCTTTCTTTCTTCTTCCATTCTTAGTGTAAATCCCACAAGTTGATCTTGTGTATGGTTTCCTAGACATTGGTGTTTGTATATATATGTGTGATGATGGTGGATTACCTTTGGCACCTTAAAGGAGAAGAGAATCGAACGAGATAGCGGTGGAAAGCCAAAATATCGCCCTTATGTAGTGTTGCCGCCACCGCGCCCTGTGATAACATGATTTATGACGTTAGATTAGGCATTTATTTAGATAGTTTTTCCCGTTATTCAGGCATCGCTTGACATTAGTTCATGACGTTTACGCTTAATTCATGCATATTGTCGAGATAGACGTCTACACGAACTATTGTCGGTTTTGTAGGTATTTTGTGGAACTTTTGGAGCTTAATCGATACATTCGAGGATCAATTTCGTGATGACACACTTCCGGACTCATTGAGAAGCAATCTAGGAGCAAAGGAGAACACATAGGACCTTGTTGGTGCATGTTGTTACGCTAGAAATGTGACACGCAAAAGTCTTAAATTTATAACTCGATATATTTTTCCTAACTCCTAGCGAACCCACAATGTATGGGTCATTTTGTAGTAAGGATAGTATTCCGAGGTCGAACAGAAAGACTAAGGTGAAATTGAATCAATAGTGACTAAGGATAGTGTAAATCTAGGCTAAGAAAAGAGAAAGAAATAAAGAAATGAAAATCTCAATGTTTTTGGGTTTGGTTTTGTGGTGATCAATCAAGGATCACAAATCATGCAAGATTAACAAACAACTAGGTTAATAACACAAATAAACAAACACAAGCACAAGATAGGTAATCAATGAGAGAGAAAAGGATTTTAGGGGTTAGAAATTCCGGTTATGGCATAAGACTCAAGCTATCTAGTCATTCCTTGGATCAACTATAGTATGTTGGGAGTGGGTGTTTCTAGATTGGGATCAATCACCGGGTAGGTCTCATGGTCCACTAGTACGTTCCTAAGGTCTCATCACCGGGTAAGTCTCAAAGAACCTAAGGTTAGGAATTCTACACAAACCGGATTGATATCTAGGGATCTAACCTCTCCTTACCGGGTAGGTCTCGGGAAGGCAAGTCCTAAACATAAATCCTAGCACACTTGGTCCAATAGCGGCTAGTGAGGCTCACTACTACCTAGAGTTCATCATCTTCGGTACCTAAGAGCAAGAATCACCAGGTAGGTCTCTTCTCACACTTAGTTGCTAACACTAGGTCACCCTAGGATAGATCTAGCTCAACAAACACTAGGGTTTCAACAATCTAACAACCTAACACTTGGATTTATCAATACAAGCAAGACAGACAAAATCACGGTCAGTTCATCACTTCCACGACCGTGGAACCTACTAGAACAGGCCGCGATTTACAACATAGGCTAGGTTCGAGCAAACAAATCATCCAAAAGGTACGTTTAAGTCTATCCTATCATAGTCCTAGCCATAACCATCATTTCCTTACCCTAGAATCGCATCTATTTAGCCAACAACATGCATCATCATAATCAAAATCATCAAGCATACAATCATGGAGTCCATATCAAGAGGATGAAATGAAAGAGAGATAAAGCAAATAGAACAAGATAAACAAGCTGAATCGATGTTCAAAGAAAGACTTACAACCCTTCAAAAGAAGGTTCGAATCGTTCTTACAACCCTAGAAAATGTTTCCAACAAACTTCACTCTAAAAGCTATGAAACTCTAAGAATGGTGTGCTTATTCTCTTCGTCTCCAATGGGAGTGTTTCTCCTCCTCCCAAAGTAGCTCCAATCCAAAATGTTCCAAATGAGAGAATGTGTGTGAGGTAAGGTATGGGTGTGTAGGAGTATGTCTCAAGAATCAGCCTGCAAGAGTACTTATAGCCTTCACCATTTGCAAGAGTCGGTTATGGAGATCGTGGGACAGTTGTCCCAGCTGTGCATAGGGAATCACGGTCCATTCCACGGCCGTGGATCTCCCAGTGACCGTGATTCTTGTGCATCAGCCTTCTTTTGATCGTTGAGCCATGATTTGATGCAAGGCATGCACCAACATGGTCCCATGTGTTCTCCTTTGCTCCTAACTTGCCTTCCAATGAGCTCGGATATGTGTCATCACGAGGAATGATCCTCGGATGTATCGATTAGGCTCCAAAAGCTCCCAAAATACCTACAAAACATGCAAGGGTCCGTGTAGACGTCTATCTCGACAAATATACATGTATTGAATGTGAACGTCACGAACTAATGCTAAATTATGCATGAATAGCGGGAAAAACTATCTAATAGGATGCCTAAACTAACGTCATAAATCGTGTTATCAAAATACCCCATACTTAAGGTTTGCTCGTCCTCGAGCAAGTCCCAACTATAGACTAAGAGATGACATGATTTATGCATGCAGAAAAACAACAAAATCTTTTTGGAGTTGTGCTTCTAATATTGGATCACCTTCATAGTCATGTTTCATGGCAAATGGACAAGCAATCATGCATCAAATGAATGAAGGCATGGAAAGACAATTATACTTAAATAGAAAGCATGCATGAAAGGTAAAAATGAAGAAGTCAAGATGATCATGAGCATATCCAATCTAGATCACTAAGTCTTACACACATGCAAATAGGTCACAAGGACTTAGGAAAGAAGAGGTTAAGAAACGTTGTGATTAGGTGGGAATTTTCAGGTTATGTGATGCTAATCCGGGAAAGGAACTAACTCCATAATTTCATTTTTGATCAACTTCACCACAAGTGTATATTTTCTCCATCTTTTCTTTTTCACTTTCTTTTTCTTTCACTTATTTTTGAGACAATGGCATTGGTGTACAAAAGCCGAAACCTTGGTGATTAGAGAGCCTCGGGTTTTTTTTTATTTTTCGAGGTGCTTCACACCGGGCACACATACCAAGACTCGTTAGGACATTCGGTTTATCCGACTTTGGCAAGGCACAAACACCCGATTATGTGAATGGTTCCGAGTTACTCGTCAACAAAACCAAAGTCCCCAAACCTATATTTTTTTCTACACTTTTCACAACAAATTTAGCACTTCATTCACCACATACTTTCATCAACAACTTCACCCCACACTTGCTTTTCACACACATCAACACACTATCATGCTCCTATTTCCGGATGGGTCAAAAGAGGTCGAATTTTATATAAATTGAGGTGCTCAAACAACATGATCAAGATGAGAAGTAGAGAAAGATGAATTGCCTTAATCACTCCTAAATGGTGTGCAAGAACTAGCATGTAATTTCGACCATCAATCCTCAATCCAATCAAGGCAAACATTCATGATCACAATTCACACATGGGATTCAAGATAAGTATTTCAAGTCCACATATGCATACATCAACTCAACACATAAGGCCATCCATAGCCAATTCAAGACAATTTCATCATAAGGGTCATACCCAAGCTTAGAAGCACTAAATTTTTTTAAAACTTTTCTGATTTTTGGATTTTTCAAAATATATATATACAATGCAAGACATAATGAAACATGTGACAATATTAAACTACCCTAGATGCTAATCATGCAAGTGATCATGAAACCCCACCCCATACTTAGAAACACATTGTCCCCAATGTGTAAATGAAGTAAAGAAGAGTGAAAGAGGGTCCTCACAATGTAAAATGGTTTGCTTCGGTATTTGGGTTCACTCAAGTGGATTGATGGTGGATGATCCAATCAACGATGGTAGAGAGCTCAAGGTGTTCGTTATGGCGTCGGGACCCGCGCTAGGCACCGCTAGCCGTCCAAGTTCCGCGTCCGCTCCACCCATAATTGATGAGGGGCTCATCATCATCATCCACATGTCATGCAAGGCTTCAATGCTACTCAAACTCTAGCACACAAACTCCAAACACACACAAAAACAGAAAAATGAAAACAAAAACGAAAAGGGAAAAATGTCTACCAATGGGTTGCCTCCCACCAAGCGCTTCTTTAAGGTCATTAGCTTGACCAAACTCGGGGGCGTCTCACTCAAGGTGAAGTGGGGCAATCATATCCACCGGAGCTTTCGGGATATACTTCTTCAACCGGTGTCCATTCACCTTAAAATCTCCACAATGCTCTCCTCCTATCTCAATCGCTCCATGGGGAAAGATCTTCTTCACCACATAAGGACCCGTCCATCTTGATTTTAGCTTTCCGGGGAAGATCCGCAGCCTTGAGTTGAAGAGAAGGACAAGGTCACCTTCAATCAACTCCTTTGGGATGAGACGTTTGTCATGTCATTGCCTGGTCCTTTCTTTGTAGATCCGAGCGTTTTCATAGGCATCCAACCGGATCTCCTCAAGAGCGTTCATATCTAGCAATCTCTTTTCACCGGCCTCCTTGAGGTTAAAATTCAGCCACCTAATGGCCCAATATGCTCTATGCTCAATCTCCACCGGAAGGTGGCAAGACTTGCCATAAACTAGCTTGTAGGGAGTGGTGCCAATCGGTGTCTTGAAAGCGGTTCTATAAGCCCACAAAGCATCGTCGAGCTTCATAGCCCAATCCTTTCTCGTCCTAGAAACCGTCTTCTCAAGTATCCCCTTTATCTTCCTGTTGAAGATCTCCACTTGGCCACTAGTTTGGGGATGGTAAGGTGTCCCCACCTTATGAGTCACCCCATACTTAGCCAAAAGTGTCCCAAAGTTCCTATTTGTGAAGTGCTTTCCTCCATCGCTTATGATCACTCTTGATGTCCCAAACCTAGGGAAGATCACTCAGTTTAAGAACCGCACCATAACCTTGGCATCATTTGTGGGAGAGGCGATTGCCTCCACCCATCTCGAAACATAGTCTACCGCCAATAGGATGTAGAGGTTGCCACAAGAAGAGGGGAATGCCCCCATGAAGTCCACACCCACACATCAAATATCTCCACCTCTTGTATGTTATTCAAGGGCATCTCATTCCTCCTTGAGATGTTGCCCGTCCTTTGGCAAGCATCACAAGCTACCACAAAATTCTGCAGATCCTTGAACAAACTTGGCCAATAAAACCCGGATTGCAACACCTTTGTACATGTCTTGTGTGAGCTAGCATGGCCTCCACATAGCAAGGAATGACAATGGCGGATCACACTCTCCACCTCATCCTCCGGTATGCATCTCCTAAAGACCCCATCCGACCCTCTCTTAAACAAGAGCGGCTCATTCCAATAGTAATGCCTCATATCTTTGAAGAACTTTTTCCTTTGAGCATAAGAAAGACCGGGTGGCACCTCCTCACAAACGAGGTAGTTCACTATGTCGGCATACCATGGCTCACTCCCTCTAGACACTTGAAGCAAGCACTCCTCCACCAATTGCAATTGCTCATCCCGGAATGAGTCATCAATCGGGATGTCATCTTTCTCAATCTCCAACGGTGGGAGCCTACTAAGATGGTCCGCCACAGAATTTTCGGACCCTTTCTTATCCCGGATTTCAAAATCAAACTCTTGAAGAAGAAGGATCCACCGAATCAAACGGGGTTTGGCATCTTTCTTTGTAAGGAGATAACGGATCGCAGCATGATCCGTATACACAATGACCTTCGCTCCAACAAGATACGAGCGAAACTTCTCAAATGCATACATAACCGCTAGCAACTCCTTCTCGGTGGTAGCATAATTGAGTTGGGCATCATCTAGTGTCTTGCTAGCATAATAGATGGCATGTGTAAGCCCATCTTTCCTTTGTCCTAAAACAGCCCCAACGGCTACATCACTCGCATCACACATGATCTCAAACGGTAAACTCCAATCCGGAGGTTGCATGATGGGTGCGAAGATCAAAGCATTCTTCAACCTATAAAAAGCCTCAAGGCAATCCTTGGAGAAAACAAACTCAACATCTTTCATTAGTAGGTTAGTAAGAGGCTTAGAAATTTTAGAGAAATCTTTGATGAATCTCCGGTAAAAACCGGCATGCCCTAAGAAACTCCTTACCCCCTTCACCGAGGTAGGTGGTGGCAACTTTTCTATCGTCTCTATCTTAGCCCTATCAACCTCAATGCCACGGTTGGATACCAAGTGTCCCAACATAATGCCTTCACTTACCATGAAGTGGCATTTTTCCCAATTCAAGACAAGATTTGTCTTCTCACATCTCTTAAGCACTAAAGACAAGTTAGCTAAACAATCATCAAATGAAGATCCATAAACAGAGAAATCATCCATAAACACTGCCACGATGTTTTCAATATACTCAGAAAAGATAGCCATCATACACCTTTGAAAGGTGGCGGGTGCATTACACAACCCAAATGGCATTCTCCTATATGCAAATGTACCCCAAGGACATGTGAATGTAGTTTTCTCTTGGTCATCGGGGTGGTAGGGATTTGGAAGAATCCACTATAACCATCTAAGTAGCAAAAGTGAGAATGTTGAGCTAATCTCTCTAGCATTTGGTCAATAAAGGGAAGAGGGAAGTGATCTTTCCTAGAGGCCACATTTAGTTTCCTATAGTCTATACACATCCTTCATCCCGTAACCGTTCTAGTTGGGATTAATTCATTATTCTCATTAGTTACTACGGTCATCCCACCCTTCTTAGGAACCACATGCACGGGACTAACCCATTTACTATCCGAAATCGGGAAAATGATTCCCGCATCTAGCAATTTAAGGATCTCTTTCTTTACTACCTCTTTCATGATTGGGTTTAGTCTTCTTTGAGGTTCAATTGAAGGTTTATGATTATCTTCCATTAAGATCTTATGCATGCACAAAGAAGGTTTAATGCCAACTAAATCATCAATGGTATAACCAATAGCCTTCCTATGCAATCTCAATTCATGCAACAATCTAGTCAACTCATCATCATTCAAGCATGCATTAACAATCACCGGATAAGTAGAATCTTCACCAAGAAAAGCATACTTAAGATGAGAGGGGAGGGGTTTGAGTTCAAGTTTAGGAGGACCTTTATCGATTTGAGATGCTCCATATAATGTAGGCTGAGATGATCCCAAAGCCATGGAAGACTCCTCAAGGCTCCTTGAAGCTTGATCAACCACTAAGGCATTATCTAGCAAAATCACGGTCTGAATCACGGCCTCTGGAAAAACCCCGGGCATGGAATATGAGAAGCTAGCATCGTGAAGCACTCCAGAGAGTTCCATGGGACAAACCACGGCCGTGGTCCTCTGTGCCAGACTGTGATTCATACAGCTCTTCAGCACACTTTCGTGTACTTCAAATTCAGCTCTTGCCTCCTTTTCCAATGCATCTAAAGCCTTGATTTCTTCATTACAATCATCTTCAACTCCTTCCTCCATCAAACTTAAACTAAGAACCTTCTCCAAGGGGTCCTTGATCAATATCGAGCTCACAACTTCTCTACACTCCTCTTGCTCGACAATGTTGAACACATCTTCACCAAGGGTTGACCCCTTCATCATTGTGGATAATTTGAACTTGATATTCTCTTCTCCAATGTTGAAAGAGAGAATTCCATTTTTGCAATCCATCAAACATCTGGATGTGGCCAAGAAAGGTCTCCCCTAGATGATAGGAACCGGATAATCTGCCGGGATGTCCAAAACAACGAAGTCTATGGGCACATAGAACTTCCCGAGTTGCACCGGTATGTCCTCCAGGATTCTAACCGGGTGAGTGATTGAACAGTCCGCCATGTAAAGGGTCATCTTGACCGGCTTTGGCTCTCCTAGCCCAATCTTATTGCAAAGTGCAAGCGGGATGATGCTTACACTTGCCCCAAGATCACAAAGGGCTTCATACTTCACTTCTCCAACCCCAATTGGCACACAAAAAGATTCCGGATCTCTTAGCTTAGGAGGCATCTCCTCCTTCATGGTTTGGATCAACTCCGAGGACCTCTTTGTCATCCTCACTTCTCCATACTCCTCCAACTTCCTTTTGTTGGAGAGTATTTCCTTCAAAAACTTGCCATATGCCGGTATACCTAGAATAGCATCCATGAACGGAATGTTAATATGCAATTTAGACATAAGTTCAAGGAATTTACCGAAGTGTTTGTCCAAACGAGCTCTTGCTTGTGATCATGGGAATGGTAGTGGTGGCTTGTATGGAGGTGGTGCCACATATGTTGGCTCATCATCCTTGCTCTTTCCTCCATCTTCTTGCAATGACTCTTCCTCTACCACTACTTGCTTTCCCTTAGCATTCTCCTTGGGTAAGGGATCCTTTATGCTCAGCCCACTCCTTGTTGTGATGGCCAACACTTGGCCTCTTGGGTTATCTTCGGTTATTCCGGGAAGCTTTCCCGGATCTCTATGAGCTTCACCCGCCTTTTGGAACACTTTTGCTTCCAACACCTTTTGAGCCTTAGAAATGGAAGTCACCGTGCTCTCAAGACCGCTAAACCTTCCAAGCAATTGCTCAAACGTCATCTCGGTTCTATCCTTTGGAGGTTGAGTAAATCCATGTGGAGGCTCTTGTGAAGCCTTAGGTGGTGGAGATGCGCTTGTGGAAGCGGGAGGGTTCAAGGCACCATCTGGGTTAGAATAGGAAAACCCGGGATGGTTGTGGTTAGGCCTGTAATTGTTGAATTGCCGGTTGTTGTTGAAGTTCCTTGGGCCTTGATAGTTGTTGTAGTTTCCCCTTCCCATGTAGTTCACATCTTCCTCCTTGGAAGACAAGTTTGCTTGCACTTGCACTTGAGGGCTTGCTTGACTCTTCAAAGTTGTAGCACACAACTCCCTCAAAGACTTAAGCTCGTTGTTGATTGCATCAAGCTTGAAATTACTCATGGTGACTTCACTCACCTCATATGCTCCCGCTTTCCTCCCATCACTCTTCCTATGGGAGTACTTTTCAATCACCAAAGCTTGTTTCTCTATAAACTCCCAAGCTTCATCCACATTCTTTTCCATGAAAGTCCCACCGGAAAGAGATTGAAGCTTGAATTGGCTATCTTCATCAAGTCCCTTGAAGTAGATCTCCCAAAGCTCTATTTTTGGTATACCATGGTGTGGACAATCTAGAAGGGGGTCTTTGAACCTCTCCCAAGACTTGAATAGGCTTTCTCTATCCTTCATCACGAAGGCATTGATCTTCCCTCTTAGCTCGGTTGTCTTGGAAGGTGGGAAGAACTTAGTTAAGAACTCAGTTGTCATTTCCTCCCAAGTACTCACACGCCCTAGTGGAATCGATTGGTACCAAGCCAAGGCTTTATCCTTAAGTGAGAAGGAAAAAGCCCTAAGCTTATGGTTGTTGTTCTCCAACCTAGGCGGCCTTAGAGTCTCCATCAAGATCTCATAGTTCATCAAGTGTTGATGAGGAGACTCTCCTTCCATCCCTCCAAATTGATTGTGCCGGATCATTTGTAGAACTTGAGGGCGGAGCTCATAATCATGGGCTGCGGGATCTCCTAAGTTTACACCCGGACGGTGCACTCTTTGAGTCGGATCCATACGTTGCCCTAACGTTTGTGGTTCCTCAATAGCAATGGGCACAACCCGAATATTAACCGCCGGCTGCGGTTGTGGTGGAGGTGGAGGTTGTCGAGGATTAGGCTCTCTTTGCATAAGAGCTTTTCTAATCTCTTTAATCTCCCTCCTAATTGCTTCTTGCCTCTCATTGGCAAGTCTCCTCTCATTCTCCAAAGCTTCATCTCTTAAACAAATTCGCTCTAAAGCCTCATCTAACTCAGCTTGGAGATCTCTTCCGGCCATTTCCTTTCCCTTTCTAATGCTCTTGGATCTAGCTTTAAGGGTTTTCTCCGGTTCGGGATCAAATGGAGCTAAATCCTTGCCACGAGATCTTTGCATACACCTAAAAGGTGAGAGATGTCCTGAAAAATCAAAGACACAAACCAAACGAGATCAAAAGCAACAAGAAAGACCTACACTATAAACAATCACAAAAATGACTCAATCTAGACCTAGTCCCCGGCAACGGCGCCAAAAACTTGTTACGCTAGAAATGTGACACGCAAAAGTCTTAAATTTATAACTCGATATATTTTTCCTAACTCCTAGCGAACCCACAATGTATGGGTCATTTTGTAGTAAGGATAGTATTCCGAGGTCGAACAGAAAGACTAAGGTGAAATTGAATCAATAGTGACTAAGGATAGTGTAAATCTAGGCTAAGAAAAGAGAAAGAAATAAAGAAATGAAAATCTCAATGTTTTTGGGTTTGGTTTTGTGGTGATCAATCAAGGATCACAAATCATGCAAGATTAACAAACAACTAGGTTAATAACACAAATAAACAAACACAAGCACAAGATAGGTAATCAATGAGAGAGAAAAGGATTTTAGGGGTTAGAAATTCCGGTTATGGCATAAGACTCAAGCTATCTAGTCATTCCTTGGATCAACTATAGTATGTTGGGAGTGGGTGTTTCTAGATTGGGATCAATCACCGGGTAGGTCTCATGGTCCACTAGTACGTTCCTAAGGTCTCATCACCGGGTAAGTCTCAAAGAACCTAAGGTTAGGAATTCTACACAAACCGGATTGATATCTAGGGATCTAACCTCTCCTTACCGGGTAGGTCTCGGGAAGACAAGTCCTAAACATAAATCCTAGCACACTTGGTCCAATAGCGGCTAGTGAGGCTCACTACTACCTAGAGTTCATCATCTTCGGTACCTAAGAGCAAGAATCACCAGGTAGGTCTCTTCTCACACTTAGTTGCTAACACTAGGTCACCCTAGGATAGATCTAGCTCAACAAACACTAGGGTTTCAACAATCTAACAACCTAACACTTGGATTTATCAATACAAGCAAGACAGACAAAATCACGGTCAGTTCATCACTTCCACGACCGTGGAACCTACTAGAACAGGCCGCGATTTACAACATAGGCTAGGTTCGAGCAAACAAATCATCCAAAAGGTACGTTTAAGTCTATCCTATCATAGTCCTAGCCATAACCATCATTTCCTTACCCTAGAATCGCATCTATTTAGCCAACAACATGCATCATCATAATCAAAATCATCAAGCATACAATCATGGAGTCCATATCAAGAGGATGAAATGAAAGAGAGATGAAGTGTTCGCTCCAAATGGTGTGTGCAAGCTTTAAATTTATAACCCAAGAAGTATGCTTAAAACAAGGATGCGAACCCGCAGTGTACGGGTCAATTGTAATAAAAGCAAGAATTCCAGGGGTCGATCACAGGGACTTAGGTGAAACAAAGCAAGTATAGGTTGTCAATGCAACTAATAACAACAAAAGCGATTAAAGCAATCAAAGAGATGATAATGAGGTCAATTAAAGGAAATATGCAAATTCTAGGGATTAAAGCATCTAGTTGTGGTTCCAACTCAAGATCTCAAGATAAGCGGACAAAGCTGAGGTTTTTGCTAAGGGAAGGTGTTACTAAAGTGGAATAGATCACCGGGTAAGTCTCACTACTCGCAATCCCAAGCCAAAGAACCTATTACCGGGTAAGTGTCAGGCTAACTTACAAAGATGGAATGAAGGCACACTCAAACCCCAATAAAGGATAAACCTTTATTACCTACACTTACGATCTTGGGTAAACAAGCAAAGGAATTACCGGGTAAGTCTCATCCTAGGCTTGCATTGAACCAGGAAAGGTGTAATAAGAATAGGATTTGGCAAACTCTAACACTTAACTCTCAGTTTTGGATCACGAAAGGTCACCTCGGTCAGTCAAGTTCCACCCCAGCCGAGATGTTCATCGACTGAACGAGATGTTCTAGGGTTAAGGATAAAGACTCGAGCTTTCAGGGTCCTACTGGGATTTAAGATTATTCTATCATTTTTTTTCCCACAACCTTCAGCCAATCACCCTAGAATCGCACAAGGAAATTAGCCACTCATCATCATGAAAGCAATAATCAAATATATGGGAAGAGAATGAATATTTGAACACAAAAATCTTAAGAACAAGGCTTCAATAACTGAATCAAATATCAAACAAATCAACGTTCCTTGGATCACAAATCCAACAAGACAATCAAACAAAAGGGAATCTAAGAAAGTCTTACAAATCCCCTTAAAAGCTATAACAAAGCTATCAATCCTTCCGTGATTGATCTTCAACCTTCCTTCCTTCCTTCAAAGCTTCCAGAAAATCTTCCCTTTACTGGTTATTCTCCAGCCTCTAAGCATGGTTGAACTTGTGGAAAATCCAACCCTTTATATAGGAGAATTATCTTCCAAAGATAATAATATCTTAAAAAGATAATTTCCTAATAAAATATATCCATATATCTAAAATAGATCTCCCAAATATATGATCTTTCTTCCAGAAATCCAGCCCAAAAATATAAGATCTCTCCTTCCAAAAATAAAAGATCTCAGCCAAATAAAATATATCCCGCCGCGTCAGAGTATTCGCCTCGGTCGGGGCGCTCCTCTAGATCACCTCGGTCGAGGTGACTCTGTGGTCAACCGAGGTGAATCTCAACTGAAGGTGAAATCTCCCAAATATGGTCCAAAGTAAATCTTCTTTTTTAATTCTTTGCTTCCTGAGCTCCTCTTTAAGCTCCTGAATGTAGCTACAATAACTCCCTTGCTCCTTAGCTCCATTTTGATGCATAACGTGCCATTTTACCTACGATTACAACGAAACTTGGTGTAGACCTCGATTACCGTAAAGGTAGATGAAACTACAATATAATCACATAATATACATTCAAACATGCAGATTATTGAAGAAAAAACGTCTAAACAAGTCGCAAAATGTAGACTATAATACATGCTATCAAAATACCCCATACTTGTCCCTTTCTTGTCCCCAAGCAAGTTCCAAATCTTAAGTACAAGATAGAATGGATTATAAGTCATAAAGATCAATGAAAAGTATTTCAAAACATTTTTGGTGGTGTGCTCCACTCATAGATCACTCTAAGAGAATGCTTCATGGCGTTTAAAATCAAAATATGATCAAAACGTTTTATATATATAAGAAAGTTGTTCATCTTTGCATATAATCATAGAATGCATAATAAATTATAATTATCGAAATTAATCATGTATAATCCAATTTAAACCACCAAGTTAATCAACAAGCTCGAGGTCTCAAGGGCTTTCCAAGAGAAGGTCAAGAAACGTGTGAGGGTGGGATGTATATAGGGAATGTGGTGCTAGAATCCGGGAAAAGGATCTTCACTTCACTTTACTCTGAACTTCAACATCTTCCACCAATAAGCTTTGTTTATTTTACTTTTTTACTTTTTGGGATGCATGGACAGAGGTGCACAATAACCGAAGCCTAGGAGATCAGCAATCATCAATTTCTCGAGATGCCTCAAACCCTTGATGCACATACCATGACCCGTTAAGAATATCGCTCAATCCGACTTTGGTAAGACACAAACACCCGGCTATGTGAATGGTGCCGAGTTTCTCATCATCATGATTGACTTCCCCAAACCTATTTGTTTCTCTCTAACTTCCAGCCAACATCTCAACTTTTCCTTCACTTGCTTTTCACTCGCTTGCTTCCAAATTCCCGGATAGGTAAAGTGAGGCAAATATGTATATGAGGGGCTAAGCATGATCAAGAAGAAGACGAGAAGAGAATGAATTGCCTTAATCACCCCAGGAAGAGAGTGAGAGAACTCATCATGTGGTGACAACCTTCAAATTCAACATAATTTGGATAAAAACAAAGTATTAAACATGCCACAAATTTCAAACAAAGCATTTAGCAACTTAAACATATTATAAAACCTTTCAAACATATAAAAATTTCAAAACCAGTCTACAAACAAAATCTTCACTGAGGTCATATCCAAATAAGAACCACAAAATCATTTCAAAAACTGTCTCAGTTAAACCACCTCGGTCAAGATGTTCTAAGTCAACCGAGGTACTGCACCTCGATTTGTCGAGATGTTCTAAGTCAATCCGTCGGTGAGCTACGGGATCCCTCTGTCTCCGGACTCTGCGCCTAGCAGGACGTGATGGTGGTGCAGCTGCCTCCTCCTCTGTCTCCTCGTCGTCCAGATCGACGACTGGTACACTAGGACCGGCTGTATCCGTCCCTGTCTCCATGGCAGCACCGCCATCGTCCTCTTCATCCTCATCCTCCTGCACCTGAGCTGCTGCATCTCTAGCGTCCTCAATGTAAGGGATCCATGCAGTGGACTAGTATTGAGGGTCGTAGACTAAGAACTGAGACGACCACCTAATACCCTGAGGGGCAGTCTGCTCCCAAGGCATTGCCACGTATGGCGTAGTGAGTCCACGAGGAACTAGAATCCTCCTGGTGATCATCTTCTGCAGACCTAGCGGCTTGACAGCCGCCACCAGTGTACATGCACTCAAATCCAACCCCATCACAATAGCTATGTGAGTCACTAGACCGCCACAACAAATGTCCCCCTTCGCCTTATCCTTGATCCGGTGTAGATCCTCAGCTAGCATCGTACTAAAATCAGGCACACCCCCAATCACCATGCAAAATAAACTCAAAAGCTCCCCCTGTCTAACCTTCTAGGACGTCTCAGTACGCGCTAGAAGTGTCTCGCTGAATATCCGGTGGGCGAGTCTGAAGGCGAGGTGGAAAATAATCCTCTCCCTGGAGTCTCTTATTCTCCACCTATCAGCATGCTCAACTACATGAGCTATCTGTCCCCATAACTCTCGAGCTACGGCTCGAGAAGGGAAGTCGGGAACTGTGGGGTCGGGAAGCCGAAGACGTCTCTCCACTGATCCATCGGTACTAAGTAATTCCGGTTCAGCAACCGGTACTTGATGGCCTTCTCCTCAGGCAGGTGAGTCACAAAGCTCACAAACTCCAGTTTAGGCTCGAGGTAGGCTGGAGCTCTAATCTCCATGAACTGCTCCAGCCCTACCATCGAGACCATCCGTCTCAAATCATCAGCAACATATATACAGTCAAAAGCAGAAATGTCTAAAAACCGCGGCGCAATCACAGGGCACGTACAGATGCGGTCGTAATCAGCCTGGCGACGCTCATGTATCACCGGTATGGAAGGTCGAGAAGAAGAAGAAGAAGAAGGGGATGATCTATCTCTCAGGACTATCTGACGATCAGACCTAGAACTCATTTTCTATTTTCTGTCTGACAGTTCACCTCGGTTGCTTGCAGATCTCAAGAATCACCTCGGCCGAAGAGCAGGTCGATTGGACCGAGGTGAGAAGCTGTTCGATTCTACTCTTTGGATTTCAGTTCTTTTCCCCCGATTTCACTACCAATTGCTTCCTATGGGGTACTTAAGTCTTTTTCAACAAAAATCAGTGGCAACCAAAGCTAATTTCTTCCAAAATCTTCGAGAATAGAGAAGTTAGGGTTTTCGAACGTTTACCCCAGATTCAGTCGGTTTGAGGCGTTTTCGTTGCAGATTATCGCTTGCAAACTGTTGCTCTAGCCTTTCCTTGCAGAATAGAAGCAAGAATCGTCGAAAACGATCGAGAAACGAAGAAAACGAGGTCGGGATGCTCCGCGGTCGAGGGTGAATATGGGAGGGAAAGAGGAAAAACTGTTCCCCTTTTATACCCCTCTCCGATTCTGCTGTCACCTCGGTCGAGGTGGTCCCGACTGGACCGAGGTGTCTGGACCGATGTGGATCGTTGTCAGCCCTAGTCGCCTCGGTTGCTCAAGAATCATTTCGGTCGAGGTGCTGTGACTGCAACCGAAATGTGTCTCAGTCAAAGTCCGTATTCTCAATTTCTCGAACTTCTGTCCTTCCAGTGTTGCTCCTGGATTGTATTCCTTCCTTAGAAAGTACCTAGTTTCTGTCTAGGACGCCAAAAACAAAGCAAAGCAAAGCAAAAGCAAACTATCTAAAGCTAGACTAGGAAAAGGGAAGCACTAACGATGACGGGATCAGTAGAATCCGGTCCAAGGAAAACATACCTCAAGTGACTTGGATGCGGTTTAAGCTCCACAACTGGGGGTGCTTTCTGAGGGGGATCCTTGCTTCCTCCTTCCAGTGGAGTAGACTTAGATCGAAGAACTGGACTTTCAGAAGTCTCAATTGACATCATCTCGCTTTCGACCTCGGTCGAGGTCCAGAGAGGGTAACCGAGATGTTCTTCAGTCAAGAACATCTCGCTTGGTCCAGAAAGTGCCTCAGTCGAGGTACTGCAACTGGGACCGAAACTGGAGATTCTCTTCTCCTAGATTTGCTTTTCAATCTTAGCTCCTGAATCTTCTTCTAGTGCTTTTAAGCTCCGTATATTTGCATCACAAGAAGCATCTATACCTTCATCCATTAAGCTAAAACTAATAACTCTCTCAATTGGATCATTAATAAGGATAGAGCTCACCAGTTCTCTTGATTCTTCTTCATCATAGATGTTGAAGATATTATCCTCCACCGGCTCCCCTTTCATTGCAGCAAGCAATGCAAACTCTACTTGATCACTGATAACACGATTTATGACTTAGTTTTAGGTAATCATTTAGATAGATTCCTCACTCATTCATGCATGGTTTAGCACTAGTTCACGGCGTTTTGCACTCAATTCATGTATTTTGCCGAGATAGACGTCTACGCGGACTTGTGCGTGTTTTATAGGTATTTCGGGAGATTTAGGAGCTAAAACGATACGTTTGAGGATCGTTCATCTAGATGACACACCCTCGGACTCATTAGGACACAAGCTAAAGGCTAAGGAAGACTCATGGAGCCTTGCCAACACAAGCCATGCACCAAATCATAGCTTAATGATCCAAGGCGAACTTTCTGCACAGAATCACGGTTCTCTGACACTCCACGGCCGTGGAATCACCCGTGGATTTTGCCAGATTCTTGTGACAGCTGTGCCACGACTCTCATGGCCAGCTCATGCAAGTTTGTTATAAAAGTGGTCCTTCATGGGCTGTGAGAGGCATCTTGGAGCAGCTCTCCATTATCCATTATCCTTTAACAAAAAAATATTCTCTCAACAAGAAGTTTTTCTAGGAAGGAAAGTGTCAAAGAGGAAGAAGAAGAGCTCCATTGAAGAGGAGAAGAAGAACACACACCATCACCACACTTGATAGTTTTGTATTGAAGTATTCCAGATTCTATTTCTAAGAGTTGTATGAATCGTTGAACCTTCTTTTGGAAGGATTGTGAGTTACTCTAATTCTATTTTCAGCTTGGTTTTGCTTTAGTTCACTTGTTCATCTCTTTTCCTTCATTATCTTGCAAATGGATGTCATGATTTTATGTTTGTTTGTTTCGATTTCTATTATGAACGTTGTAGGCTAAATTGATGTGGTTCTAGGGTAAGGAAAGGATGGTTATGGCTAGGGCTATGATAGGACGGACTTAGATTTACCTTTGGATGACTTGTGTGTATGAACGTAGCTGCTGTTAGAAATCACGGGTAGTTCTTGTTTGACCACGGCCGTGGTTTAGGTAGAACAAACCGTGATTTTCCCTGGTTCGATGGATCTTGTCTTAGATCTATAGAATGTTGAAATCCTAAGTGTTTGTTGAGTTTAATCTACCCTAGGGTGACCTAGTGTTAGTAACTAAGTGTTAGGAGAGACCTACCCGGTAATCCTTACTCTTAGATTCCAAAGATAACAACCCTTAGGTAGTGGTGAGCCTAATAAGCCGCCATTGGATTAGGTGTGCTAGGATAGTTGTTTAGGACTTCCCTTTCCAACACTTACCCGGTAAGGATAGGTTAGACCCCTAGCTAACAATCCAGTTTGTGTAGAATTCCTATCCTTAGGTTCTTAGAGACTTACCCGGTGATGAGACCTTAGGAGTGGACTAGTTGGACCATGAGACCTACCCGGTAATTGACCCCAATCTAGAAACGCTTAATCCCAACATATCATAGTTAATCCAAGAAATGAATAGATAACTTGAGTCCTATGCCATAACCGGAACTTCCAACCCCTAGAATCCGTCTTTTCTTTTCTTGATCATTATCTTGTTTAGTTTGTTATTTGTGTTGATTCTTAGTTTAGTTTGATTGTTTACTTTGCATGAATTGTGATCTTTGATTGATCACCAAAAAAACCAACTAAAAACATTTGAGATTTTCATTTCTTTATTTCTTTCTTTTCTTTCAACCTAGGTCTTTACTAAACTCAATCACAAATCGAATCAATTTCACCTTAGTCTTTGTGTTCGACCTCGGAATACTATCCCTTCTACAAACATCCCGTACACTGCGGGTTTCGCTAGGTAGTTAGGATTTAGTTCGAGTTATAAATTTAAAACCCATTTGCGCATCACGATCTTAGCGTAACAAGTTTTTGGCGCCGTTGCCGGGGACTAGGTCTAGATTGAGTCTATTTTGTGATTGTTTCTAGTATAGATCTTTCTTGTTGCTTTTGATCTCTTTTTGGTTTGTGTCTTCGCTTTTCAGGACATCTATTACTCCTTAAGGTGTATGCGAAGATCTCGTGGCAAGGATTTAGCTCCATTCGATCCCAAACCGGAGAAAACCCTTCGATCTAGATCCAAGAGCATCCGAAAAGAGAAAGAGATGGCCGGTATAAATCTCCAAGCTGAGTTGGATGAAGCCTTAGAGCAAATAAGGCTAAGAGATGAGCTCTTGGAGAAAGAAAGGAGACTTGCCAATGAGAGGCAAGAGGAAACTAGGAGGGAGATTGATGAGATTAGGCAAGCCCTTGTTCAAGGAGAGCTTAATCGCCGACAACCTCCACCTCCTCCACCACAACCGCAGCCGGCGGCTAATGTTAGGGTTGCGCCCATTGCCATTGAAGAGCCACAAATCCTAGGGAGACGTATGGATCCGGCACAAAGAGCACACCGTCCGGGTGTGAACTTAGGAGATCCCGCAGCCCACAACTATGAGCTCCGCCCTCAAGTTCTACAAATGATCCGGCATAATCAATTTGGAGGGATGGAAGGAGAGTCTCCTCATCAACATTTGATGAATTATGAGATCTTGATGGAGACTCTTAGACCGCCAAGATTGGAGAGCACCAACCATAAGCTTAGGGCTTTTTCCTTCTCTCTTAAGGATAAAGCCTTAGCTTGGTATCAATCTATTCCACAAGGGCGAGTTGGTACTTGGGAGGAGATGACAACCGAGTTTTTGACTAAGTTCTTCCCACCTTCCAAGACTACCGAGTTAAGAGGGAAGATCAATGCCTTCGTGATGAAGGATAGAGAGAGTTTATTCAAGTCTTGGGAGAGGTTCAAAGATCTTCTCCTTGATTGTCCACACCATGGCATACCGAAAATTGAGCTATTGGAGATCTACTTCAAAGGACTTGATGAAGATAGCCAATTCAAGCTCCAATCTCTTTCCGGTGGGACATTTATGGAGAAGCATGTGGATGAAGCTTGGGAGTTTGTGGAGAAGCAAGCTCTAGTGATTGAGAAGTACTCCTATAGGAAGAGTGAAGGAAGAAAGGCGGGAGCATATGAGGTGAGTGAAGTCACCATGAGCAATTTCAAGCTTGACGCCATCAACAACGAGTTGAAGTCCTTGAGGGAGTTGTGTGCTACAACTTTGAAGAACCAAGCAACTCCTCAAGTGCTTCCACAAGCCAACTTGTCTTCCAAGGAGGAGGATGTGAATTATATGGGAAGGGGCAACTTCAACAATTACCAAGGCCCAAGGAGTTTTAACAACAACCGGCAATTCAACAATTACCGGCCCAACCACAACCATCCCGGATTTTCTTACTCTAACCCGGATGGAGCCTTGAACCCTTCCTCCTCCACAAGCACAACACCACCATCAAGAGCTTCACAAGAACCTCCACCCGGATTTACTCAACCTCCAAAGGATAGAACCGAAATAATGTTTGAGCAATTGCTTGGAAGGTTGAGTGGTCTTGAGAGCACGGTGACTTCAATTTCTAAGGCTCAAAAGGTTTTAGAAGCACAAGTGTTCCAAAAAGCGGGTGAAGCCCATAGAGACCCGGGAAAGCTTCCCGGAAGAACCGAAGACAACCCAAGAGGCCAAGTGTTAGCTATTACAACGAGGAGCGGGTTGAGTATGAAAGACCCTTTGCCCAAGGACAATGCTAAGGGAAAGCAAGTAGTGGTAGAAGAGGGAAAGTTGCAAGAAGATGGAGGCAAGAGCAAGGATGTAGAGCCAACCTATGTGGCACCGCCTCCATATAAGCCACCACTACCGTTTCCACAATCAAGAGCAAGAGCTCGTTTGGACAATCACTTTGGTAAGTTCCTTGAACTAATGTCCAAATTACATATTAACATTCCGTTCATGGATGCCATTTTAGGAATGCCGGCATATGGAAAGTTTTTGAAAGAAATACTCTCCAACAAAAGGAAGTTGGAGGAGTATGGGGAGATAAGTATGACCAAGAGATCCTCGGAATTGATCCAAATAATGAAGGAGGAGATGCCTCCCAAGCTAAGAGATCCGGGCTCTTTTTGTGTCCCAATTGGAGTGGGAGATGTGAAGTACGAGGCCCTTTGTGATCTTGGAGCGAGTGTAAGCATCATACCGCTTGCACTTTGCAACAAGGTTGGGCTAGGAGAGCCGAAACCGGTCAAGATGACCCTCTATATGGCGGATCGTTCCATCACTCATCCGGTTGGGATCTTAGAAGACATCCCGGTGCAACTAGGAGGATTCTATGTGCCAATTGATTTTTTAGTCTTGGACATTCCGGCGGACTATCCGGTTCCCATCATCTTAGGAAGACCCTTCCTAGCAACCTCCGGATGCCTAGTGGATTGCAAGAATGGAACTCTCTCCTTCAACATTGGAGAAGAGAACATCAAGTTCAAGTTGTCCACAATGACGAAAGCGCCAGCCCTTGATGAGGATCTCTTCAACATAGTCGAGCAAGAGGAATCTAGGGAAGTTGTGAGCTCGATCTTGATCAAGGATCCCTTGGAGAAGGTTCTTACCTTAAGTATGATGGAGGAAGGTGTTGAGGAGGCTTGCAATGAAGAGATCAAGGCCTTGGAAGCATTGGAAGAGGAGCCAAGGGTTGGATTTGAAAGCTACGAAGAGGTGTTGAACAGCTGCAAGTTCCACGGTCGAGATTTATGTTCCACGGCCGTCAAACTTTCTGGACAACTCCGGGAAGCAAGCTTAGCAAGAACCACGGCCGTGGAAGTTGAGCAAACCGTGATTCCAGCCGTGGTTTTCCCTGGACCAGTCCTTGATGATGATCAAGCTTTTAGGAGCCATGAGGAGTCTTCATTTGCTTTGGATTCATCTCATCCAACCTTATTTGGATCATCTTCAACCGATAAAGGTCCTCCTTCACTTGAACTTAAACCCCTCCCCTCTCATTTGAAGTATGCTTTTCTTGGTGAAAACTCTACATATCCTGTAATTGTGAATGCATGCTTGAGTGATGATGAACTTGCTAAGTTGTTGCATGAACTAAGATTGCATAGGAAAGCCATTGGCTATACTATTGATGATTTGGTTGGCATTAAGCCTTCTTTGTGCATGCATAAGATAATGATGGAAGATAACCACAAACCCTCTATTGAACATCAAAGGAGATTGAATCCTATAATGAAAGAGGTAGTCAAAAAGGAAATCATTAAGTTGCTAGATGCGGGAATTATCTACCCTATCTTGGATAGTAAGTGGGTTAGTCCCGTTCATGTAGTTCCTAAGAAGGGTGGGATGACCGTAGTTACTAATGAGAACAATGAACTAATCCCGACTAGGACGGTTACGGGGTGGAGGATGTGCATTGATTATAGGAAATTGAACATGGCCTCTAGGAAAGATCACTTCCCTCTCCCCTTCATTGACCAAATGCTAGAAAGGTTAGCTCAACACTCTCATTTTTGCTATCTAGATGGCTATAGTGGATTCTTCCAAATCCCTATCCACCCCGATGACCAAGAGAAAACAACCTTTACATGTCCATGGGGTACTTTTGCATATAGGAGAATGCCATTTGGGTTGTGTAATGCACCCGCCACCTTCCAAAGGTGTATGATGGCTATCTTTTCGGAATACATAGAAAATATCATGGAAGTATTTATGGATGATTTCTCTGTTTATGGTTCTTCCTTTGATAATTGCTTGGCTAACTTGTCATTAGTATTGCAAAGATGTGAGGAGACAAATCTTGTCTTGAATTGGGAAAAATGCCACTTCATGGTAAGTGAAGGCATTGTGTTAGGACACTTGGTGTCTAACCGTGGCATTGAGGTTGATAGGGCAAAAATTGAAACGATAGAGAAGTTGCCGCCACCTACCTCGGTGAAGGGGGTAAGGAGTTTCTTAGGGCATGCCGGTTTTTACCGGAGGTTTATCCAAGATTTCTCTAAAATTTCTAAGCCTCTCACTAACCTACTAATGAAGGATGTTGATTTTGTCTTTTCCAAAGATTGTCTTGAGGCTTTTTGTAGGTTGAAGAACGCCTTGATCTCCGCACCTATCATGCAACCTCCGGATTGGAGTCTACCATTTGAGATCATGTGTGATGCAAGCGATGTAGCCATAGGGGCTGTTTTGGGGCAAAGGAAAGATGGGCGCACTCATGCTATTTATTATGCTAGCAAGACGCTAGATGATGCCCAACTCAATTATGCTACCACCAAGAAGGAGTTGCTAGCGGTGGTGTATGCATTTGAGAAGTTCCGCTCATACCTTGTAGGAGCGAAGGTCATAGTTTATACGGATCATGCTGCGATCCGTTATCTACTTACAAAGAAGGATGCCAAACCAAGGTTGATTCGGTGGATCCTTCTTCTTCAAGAGTTTGATTTGGAAATACGAGATAAGAAGGGATCCGAGAACTCCGTGGCGGATCACCTTAGTAGATTGCCTCCAATAGAGCTTGGAAGAGATGACATTCCAATTGATGACTCATTCCGAGATGAGCAATTGCAAATGGTGGAGGAATGCTTGTTCCAAGTGTCTAGAGGAAACGAGCCATGGTATGCCGACATTGTGAACTACTTAGTGTGTGAAGAAGTGCCTCCCGGATTGACATATGCACAAAGAAAGAAGTTCTTCAACGATGTGAGGCATTACTATTGGAGTGAGCCACTCTTGTTCAAGAAAGGCCCGGATGGAATGTTTAGAAGATGCATACCGGAAGATGAAGTAGAGAGTGTGATCCGGCATTGTCACTCCTTACCATGTGGAGGCCATGCTAGCTCACACAAGACGTGTGCAAAGGTATTGCAATCCGGTTTTTATTGGCCTAACTTATTTAAAGATGTGCAAGGTTTTGTAGCGGCATGTGATGCTTGCCAAAGGACGGGCAACATCTCAAGAAGGAATGAGATGCCCTTGAACAACATCCAAGAAGTCGAAATATTTGATGTGTGGGGTGTGGACTTCATGGGACCATTCCCTTCTTCATGTGAAAATCTCTTCATCCTATTGGCGGTGGACTATGTGTCAAGATGGGTGGAGGCAATCGCCTCTCCTACAAATGATGCCAAAGTGGTGGTGCGGTTCTTCAACCGGGTGATCTTCCCTAGGTTTGGAACACCAAGGGTGATCATTAGTGATGGAGGAAATCACTTCACCAATAGGAATTTTGGGGCGCTTTTGGCTAAGTATGGGGTGACTCACAAGGTGGCAACACCTTACCATCCCCAAACTAGTGGCCAAGTGGAGATCTCTAACCGGGAGATCAAAGCCATCCTTGAGAAGACGGTGTCTAGGACTAGAAAGGATTGGGCTATGAGGCTAAATGATGCCTTATGGGCATATAGAACCGCCTTCAAGACACCGATTGGCACCACTCCTTACAAGTTGGTCTATGGCAAGTCTTGCCACCTTCCGGTAGAGATGGAGCATAGAGCTTATTGGGCCATTAAGTGGCTAAAGTTTGATCTCAAGGCGGCGGGAGAAAAGAGATTGCTTGAATTGAATGCCCTCGAGGAGATCCGGTTGGACGCTTATGAGAATGCCCGGATTTACAAAGAGAGAACCAAAAGATGGCATGACAAGAGGATCATCCCCAAAGAGTTGAGTGAAGGAGATCTTGTCCTTCTCTTCAACTCAAGGCTAAGACTCTTTCCCGGAAAGCTCAAATCAAGATGGACCGGGCCATATGTAGTGAAGAAGATCTTTTCCCATGGAGCCATTGAGATAGGAGGGGAACATTGTGGGAACTTTAAAGTGAATGGGCACCGGTTGAAGAAGTATATCCCGGGAGCTCCGGTGGAGATAATTGCCCCACTTCACCTTGAGTAGACGCCCCCGAGTTTGGTCAAGCTAATGACCTTAAAGAAGCGCTTGGTGGGAGGCAACCCATTGGTAATATTTTCCTTTTTCGTTTTGTTTGCGTTTCTAGATTTTTCTATCTTTGTGTGTGTTTTGTCTACTTTGTGTGTGTGCTAGGACGTTAGTGGCATTGGAGGCCTTGCTTGACATAGGAATGATGATGATGAAACCCTCATCAATTATGGGTGGAGCGGACGCGGAACTTGGACGGCTAGCGGTGCCTAGCGCGGGTCCCGAAGCTTTGATGGAAGCTTAGAGCTCTCTACCATGGTTGATAGGATCATCAAACGTCAATTCACTATTGAGCAATCCCAAATACCATAACAAACCATTTTTACATTGTGAGAACCTTCTTTCACTCTCTTTACTTGTATACCACATTGGGGACAATGTGTTTCTAAGTATGGGGTGGGGTTTGCATGATCCTTTGCATGATGAGCATCTAGGATAGTTTAAAATCTTCACATGTCTTGCATTGTACATACTTAAATCGAAAATACCATAAAAATCAGAAAATTTAAAAATTTTGTGCTTTCTAGGCTTGGATATGACCCTAATGATGAATCTTGTCTTGTGAATTGGCTATGGATGGCCTCATGTGTTATGATTAATGAACGCATATGTGGACTTGAAGTACTTCTCTTGAAATTTTATGAATGATTTGTGACCATGATGTTTGCCTAGAAAGGATTGAGTAGTGAAAATCGAAATTACATGATAGTTCTTGCATACCATCTAGGAATGAATGAGGCAATTCATCTTTCTCTACTTCTCATCTTAATCATGATTGCTTGAGCACCTCAATTGAGATAAATTTGACCTCTTTTAACCCATCCGGGAATAGGAGCATGCTAGTGTGTTGATGTGTGTGAAAAGCAAGTGTTAAGTAAAGTTGTTGATGAAAAGAATATCATTTGTTGTGAAAAGTGTAGCCAAAAACATAGGTTTGGGGACATTTGTTTAAATGACAAGTAACTCGGTACACTTCACATAATCGGGTGTTGGTGCCTTGCCAAAGTCAAATGAACCAATAGTCCTAACGAGCTTTGGTATGTGTGCCCGGTGTGGATGCACCTCGAAAACTAAGAAAAAGCCCGAGGACGGCTAATCACCAAGGTTTCGGCTTTTGTACACCAATGCCATTGTCTCAAAAATAAGTCGAAGAAAAAGAAAAGAAAGAAAAGATAGAGGAAAATATACACTTGAGGAAAGTTGATCGAGGACAAGATTGTGGAGTTAGTTCCGTTCCCGGATTAGCATCACATAACCTAGAAATCCCCACCAAATCACTACATTTCTTGGCCCTTTTATCTCACAAGACCTTATGACCTATTTGCATGTTTGTAAGAGGTAGTGATTTAGATTGGATGTACTCTTGATCTTCTTGACTTCTTCATCTTTACATTTCATGCATACTTTTGAGTTAAGTACAATTGTCTTTCCATGCTTTCATTTGTTTGATGCATGATTGCTTATCCTTTGCCATGAAACATGACTTTGAAGGTGATCCATTAATAGAAGCACAAACCCAAAAAGATTTTGCCATTTTTCTGCATACATAAATCATGTCATCTCTTAGTCTATAGTTGGGAGTTTGCTCGGGGACGAGCAAACCTTAAGTATGGGGTATTTTGATAACACGATTTATGACTTAGTTTTAGGTAATCATTTAGATAGATTCCTCACTCATTCATGCATGGTTTAGCACTAGTTCACGGCGTTTTGTACTCAATTCATGTATTTTGCCGAGATAGACGTCTACGGTGACTTGTGCGTGTTTTATAGGTATTTCGGGAGATTTAGGAGCTAAAACGATACGTTTGAGGATCGTTCATCTAGATGACACACCCTCGGACTCATTAGGACACAAGCTAAAGGCTAAGGAAGACTCATGGAGCCTTGCCAACACAAGCCATGCACCAAATCACAACTTAATGATCCAAGGCGAAGTTTCTGCACAGAATCACGGTTCTCTGACACTCCACGGCCGTGGAATCACCCGTGGATTTTGCCAGATTCTTGTGACAGCTGTGCCACGACTCTCATGGCCAGCTCATGCAAGTTTGTTATAAAAGTGGTCCTTCATGGGCTGTGAGAGGCATCTTGGAGCAGCTCTCCATTATCCATTATCCTTTAACAAAAAAATATTCTCTCAACAAGAAGTTTTTCTAGGAAGGAAAGTGTCAAAGAGGAAGAAGAAGAGCTCCATTGAAGAGGAGAAGAAGAACACACACCATCACCACACTTGATAGTTTTGTATTGAAGTATTCCGGATTCTATTTCTAAGAGTTGTATGAATCGTTGAACCTTCTTTTGGAAGGATTGTGAGTTACTCTAATTCTATTTTCAACTTGGTTTTGCTTTAGTTCACTTGTTCATCTCTTTTCCTTCATTATCTTGCAAATGGATGTCATGATTTTATGTTTGTTTGTTTCGATTTCTATTATGAACGTTGTAGGCTAAATTGATGTGGTTCTAGGGTAAGGAAAGGATGGTTATGGCTAGGGCTATGATAGGACGGACTTAGATTTACCTTTGGATGACTTGTGTGTATGAACGTAGCTGCTGTTAGAAATCACGGGTAGTTCTTGTCTGACCACGGCCGTGGTTTAGGTAGAACAAACCGTGATTTTCCCTGGTTCGATGGATCTTGTCTTAGATCTATAGAATGTTGAAATCCTAAGTGTTTGTTGAGTTTAATCTACCCTAGGGTGACCTAGTGTTAGTAACTAAGTGTTAGGAGAGACCTACCCGGTAATCCTTACTCTTAGATTCCAAAGATAACAACCCTTAGGTAGTGGTGAGCCTAATAAGCCGCCATTGGATTAGGTGTGCTAGGATAGTTGTTTAGGACTTCCCTTTCCAAGACTTACCCGGTAAGGATAGGTTAGACCCCTAGTTAACAATCCAGTTTGTGTAGAATTCCTATCCTTAGGTTCTTAGAGACTTACCCGGTGATGAGACCTTAGGAGTGGACTAGTTGGACCATGAGACCTACCCGGTAATTGATCCCAATCTAGAAACGCTTAATCCCAACATATCATAGTTAATCCAAGAAATGAATAGATAACTTGAGTCCTATGCCATAACCGGAACTTCCAACCCCTAGAATCCGTCTTTTCTTTTCTTGATCATTATCTTGTTTAGTTTGTTATTTGTGTTGATTCTTAGTTTAGTTTGATTGTTTACTTTGCATGAATTGTGATCTTTGATTGATCACCAAAAAAACCAACTAAAAACATTTGAGATTTTCATTTCTTTATTTCTTTCTTTTCTTTCAACCTAGGTCTTTACTATACTCAATCACAAATCGAATCAATTTCACCTTAGTCTTTGTGTTCGACCTCGGAATACTATCCCTTCTACAAACGTCCCGTACACTGCGGGTTTCGCTAGGTAGTTAGGATTTAGTTCGAGTTATAAATTTAAAACCCATTTGCGCATCACAATCTTAGCGTAATAATCACCACCAATGTTGAATTGCAACTTGGCGTTCTTACAATCCACATTGCAACCCGAAGTTGCTAGAAATGGTCTCCCGAGAATGATAGAAACGGGATAATCTGCGGGAATATCAAGCACAACAAAGTCTATAGGTAAATAGAAGTTACGTAACTTAACCGGAACGTCTTCCAAAATACCCACGGGGTGGGTAATGGAGCGGTCCTCCATGTACAATCTTATCTTCACCGGCTTGGGCTCTTCAAGTCTGATCTTCACACACAGCTCCAGCGGAATGATGCTCACGCTGGCTCCTAGATCATACAAGGCTTCACAAGTCACATCTCCAACTTGAATGGGAATGCAAAATGAGCCGGGATCTCTTAATTTGGGTGGCATCTTCTCCTTCATGATTTGAATGAGCTCCGAGGATTTAGATGTCATCCTTACTTCTCCAAAATCTTCCAGCTTCCTCTTCCTTGATAGAATCTCTTTCAAGAATTTCCCATAGACGGGCATCCCTAGAATAGCATCAAGGAAAGGGATGTTAATATGTAGTTTATTCATCAAGTCAAGGAACTTACCAAAGTGCTTGTCTAGATGTGCTCTGGCCCTTGATTGGGGTAATGGAAGTGGTGGTTTATATGCAGGAGGTGGGACATAAACTTTAGTTTTGTCGGACTCTTTCTGTGGCTCCACCTCGGATGGTACCTCGACCGAAGTGTTCTTCGTCTGTACCTGGACCGAGGTATTCTTCACTAGCATCGACCGAGGCACTAGATCTGTAGTTTTCAATCCACTTCTCGTCGTTATTGCCATGATCTGTCCTTTAGGGTTGCTCTCTGTCCTTGCTGGGAGCTTCCTTGGGTCTCTTGGCGCTTCATTCGCCTTATTAAAGAATTGTTGTTCTAAGGCTTTTTGTGCCTTCGAAAATAAAGTCATGGACGTCTCCATAGCATTGAACTTGATCAAGATAGCCTCCAACACTGCATCTTTCTTCTCCGGCTGGGATGAGCTTGATCCAAGCTCCTGGCTCTTCAAAGGGGTAGTAGAAGAAGAAGAGGGGAAAGGATTAGAAGAATTATATGAATTGGAGTTAGAGTAAGGGTTACCCGGATTTTGATTTTGATTGTTGGGCCTCCAATTGTTGTTGTTGGAGCCTCTATTGTTGTTGTAGTTGTTGTTCCGAGAACCATTGTTGTAGTTGTTGTTCCGGAAACCATTGTTGTAATTGTTCCTCGAGCCTTCATATCCTTCCTCTTCCTTCTTGGTGTGAGCAACCAAAATATCCTTCAATTGCTTAACATCATTCTTGAGGGAAATGAGTTGATTATCATTTGATGGAGCTTCCTGGAAATTAACTCTCTTAACTCCATTTTCAGCTCCTTGGTGCGAGTACTTCTCCATGTGCAAAGTTTGTTTTTTTAATGAATTCTCAAGCTTCATCAATCGGCATGTCCATGAATGTGCCGGAGGATAGTAGTTGAAGGATGAATTGGGTAGCTCCATCCAATCCTTTAAAGTAAATCTCCAACAACTCTATCTTTGGAATCCCATGATGTGGGAAATCCAAAAGAACATCTTTAAATCTTTCCCATGACTTGGACAAACTCTCCTTGTCCTTCATGATAAATGCCTTGATCTTCCCTCTCATTTCAGCAGTTTTGGAGGGGGAAAGAATTTCGTCAAGAACTCCGTCGTCATCTCCTCCCAAGTGTTGATCTTTCCGGGGGGAAGAGACTGGTACCAAGTAAGCGCCCTGTCTTTCAAAGAAAAGTAAAAAGGCCTTAACTTGTAATTATTATTTTCCACCCTTGAAGGTTTCAAGGTCTCCATCAAAATCTCATAGTTCTGCAAATGTTGATGTGGAGATTCCCTCTCTAAACCGCCAAACTGGCATTGGCGGATCATGGAAAGAACTTGCGATCGAAGTTCATATTCATGCTCCGCTGGATCTCCTAGGTTGACTCCTGGACGCCTCACTTGCTGGTTTGGGTCCATTCTCTGCCCTAGAGTCTGTGGAATACCTGCAAAAAGAACATCTCGGACTGGCATCCGAGGTGGAAGTATCTCGGCCGTGGCAACTGGAGCGGGATCTTGCCTCGGTCGAGGGTCTGGTCGAGGCAAGATCTGAGCTCGTAACTCAGCCATGTCAGCTGCAATCTCTGCAGCTCTGGTGCGATTTTCCTCCATTTCGCGCTACAATTCCTCCCTATTGAGGCGCAACTGTTCCATTGCCTCTTTCAACTCGGCCTCAAGATCACGATCGTCTCGATTGGCCATTTTCGCTTCTTTCAAGCGTCTCTTATATGTCTTTTCTGATTCGGGATCGTAAGGAACGATTTCCTTCCCAACACGGGTTCTTCGCATAAACCTAAAAAGAAGAACCTGCGAAAGTCACTAAAGAAGAGTGGTTAGTAGCAACAGGGGCAATTGCCCCGAAAGACAACCGTAACCGGCTCGGTCTCGACCAAGTCCCCGGCAACGGCCCCAAAAACTTGTTCGCTCCAAATGGTGTGTGCAAGCTTTAAATTTATAACCCAAGAAGTATGCTTAAAACAAGGATGTGAACCCGCAGTGTACGGATCAATTGTAACAAAAGCAAGAATTCCAGGGGTCGATCACAGGGACTTAGGTGAAACAAAGCAAGTATAGGTTGTCAATGCAACTAATAACCACAAAAGCGATTAAAGCAATCAAAGAGATGATAATAAGGTCAATTAAAGAAAATATGAAAATTCTAGGGATTAAAGCATCTAGTTGTGGTTCAAACTCAAGATCTCAAGATAAGCGGACAAAGCCGAGGTTTTTGCTAAGGGAAGGTGTTACTAAAGTGGAATAGATCACCGGGTGAGTCTCACTACTCGCATCCCAAGCCAAAGAACCTATTACCGGGTAAGTGTCAAGGTACTAATGAAAGGAATTATAATCTCAAACTAACACACCAACTAAGGTAATAGAATCAACCTTTACCGGGCAAGTCTCAGGCTAACTCACAAAGATGGAATGAAGGCACACTCAAACCCCAATAAAGGATAAACCTTTATTACCTACACTTATGATCTTGGGTAAACAAACAAAGGAATTACCGGGTAAGTCTCATCCTAGGCTTGCATTGAACCAGGAAAGGTGTAATAAGAATAGGATTTGGCAAACTCTAACACTTAAATCTCAGTTTTGGATCAGAAAGGTCACCTCGGTCAGTCAAGTTCCACCCCGGCCGAGATGTTCATCGACTGAACGAGATGTTCTAGGGTTAAGGATAAAGACTCGAGCTTTCAGGGTCCTACTGGGATTTAAGATTATTCTATCATTGTTTTTCCCACAACCTTTAGCCAATCACCCTAGAATCGCACAAGGAAATTAGCCACTCATCATCATGAAAACAATAATCAAATATATGGGAAGAGAATGAATATTTGAACACAAAAACCTTAAGAACAAGGCTTCAATAACTGAATCAAATATCAAACAAATCAGCGTTCCTTGGATCACAAATCCAACAAGACAATCAAACAAAAGGGAATCTAAGAAAGTCTTACAAATCCCCTTAAAAGCTATAACAAAGCTATCAATCCTTCCTTGATTGATCTTCAACCTTCCTTCCTTCCTTCAAAGCTTCCAGAAAATCTTCCCTTTGCTGGTTATTCTCCAGCCTCTAAGCATGGTTGAACTTGTGGAAAATCCAACCCTTTATATAGGAGAATTATCTTCCAAAGATAATAATATCTTAAAAAGATAATTTCCTAATAAAATATATCCATATCTCTAAAATAGATCTCCCAAATATATGATCTTCCTTCCAGAAATCCAGCCCAAAAATATAAGATCTCTCCTTCCAAAAACAAAAGATCTCAGCCAAATAAAATATATCTCGCCGCGTCAGAGTATTCGCCTCGGTGGGGGCGCTCCTCTAGATCACCTCGGTCGAGGTGACTTTGTGGTCAACCGAGGTGAATCTCAGCTGAAGGTGAAATCTACTAAATTTAGTCCAAAGTAAATCTTCTTTGTTAATTCTTTGCTTCCCGAGCTCCTCTTTAAGCTCCTGAATGTAGCTCCAATAACCCCCTTGCTCCTTAGCTCCATTGTTACGCTAAGAACGTGACACGCAAAAGCTTTAAATTTATAACTCGTTATATTTCTCCTAACTCCTAGCGAACCTGCAGTGTACGGGACGTTTTGTAGTAGGGATAGTATTCCGAGGTCGAACACAAAGACTGAGGTGAGATTGAATCGATTAATGACTAAGGATAGTGAAGATCTAGGCTAAGAAAAGAGAAAGAAACAAATAAATGAAAATCTCAATATTTTTGGGTTTGGTTTTGTGTGGTGATCAATCAAGAATCACAACGATATAAGAGTGCAAAACAAACTAACAATCTAGCAAATAAAAACAAACAAGAAAGACAAACACGAGATATGAGATCAAAGAGAGAAAAGCGGATTCTAGGGGTTGGAAATTCCGGTTATGGCATAGGACTCAAGCTATCTAATCATTCCTTGGATCAACTATAGTATGTTGGGAGTGAGCGTTTCTAGATTGGGATCAATCACCGGGTAGGTCTCATGGTCCACTAGTCCGTTCCTAATGTCTCATTACCGGGTAAGTCTCAAAGAGCCTAAGGATAGGAATTCTACACAAACCGGATGGTAATCTAGGGATCTAACCTCTCCTCACCGGGTAAGTCTCGGGAAGGCAAGTCCTAAACATCAATCCTAGCACACTCAGTCCAATAGCGGCTTATGAGGCTCACAACTACCTAGAGTTCGTCATCATCGGTATCTAAAAGCAAGAATCACCGGGTAGGTCTCTTCTAACCCTTAGTTGATAACACTAGGTCACCCTAGGATAGATTTAGCTCAACTAACACTAGGATTTCAACAAATCAACAACCTAACACTTAGATTTATCAATACAAGTAAGTTAATCAAAATTACGGGGTGTTCATCCCTTTCCACGGCCGTGGAAAGGCAAGATCAAACCGTGGTTTTCGACAGTGCCTAGGTTCAATCGAGCGAGTCATCCAAGCATACATTTAAGTCTATTCTATCATAGTCCAAGCCATAACCATCTTTTCCTTACTCCTAGAATCGCATCTATCTAGCCAACAACATGCATTTCAACAATCAAACTCAACAAGCATAAAATCATAGAATACATGGCAAGAAGATGAAATGAAAGATGGATAAAGCAAATGAAACAAGTAAAACAAGTTAAATCAAGGTTCAAGAAGGACTTACAACCCTTCAAAAGAAGGTTCGAATCGTTTCTTACAAACACTTGCAAAACGGCTTCACAAATCTCACTCAAAACTATGAAAAACTAAGAATGATGTGTTCTTCTCTTCTTCTCCAATGGAACCTTTTCTTCTCCTCCAAGAGTAGCTCCAATCCAATCTTCCAATGAGAGAATCTTTGTTGTTGAGAGTGTGAGAGAGAATGGAGTGATGGGAGATGCCCCTAACAGCCTGTAGGACCACCTTTTATCCTCCAAATTTGCAAGAGTCGGCCATGAAGATCGTGGGACAGCTGTCACAGCTGTCTGGGGAAAACCACAGCCAAAACCACGCCCGTGGAAGTTCCAGTGGCCGTGGTTTTGGTGCCTCAGCTTGTTTTGGATCATTAAGCCACGATTTGGTGCATGGCATGCACCAACAAGGTCCCAAGTGTCCTCCTTAGCTCCTAACTTGCATCCCAATGAGTCCGGAGGTGTGTCATCTCGAGGAATGATCCTCGAATGTATTGATTAAGCCCCTAAATCTCCTAAAACACCTACAAAGCATGCAAAAGTCCGTGTAGACGTCTATCTCGACAAAATACATGAATTGGGTGCAAATGTCACGAACTAGTGCTAAACCATGCATGAATGAGTGAGAAAACTATCTAAATGAGTGCCTAAACCTAAGTCATAAATCGTGTTATCAAGAATACCCCATACTTAAGGTTTGCTCGTCCCCGAGCAAGTCCCCAACTATAGACTAAGAGATGACATGATTTATGCATGCATGAAAAACCGAAAATATTTTTGGAGTTGTGCTTCTAATATTGGATCACCTTCATAGTCATGTTTCATGGCAATGGACAAGCAATCATTTGTCAAATAAGTGAAGGCATGGAAAGACAATTATACTTAACTCGAAAGCATGCATGAAATGTAAAAATGAAGAAGTCAAGATGATCATAAGCATATTCAATCTAGATCACTAAGTCTTACACACATGGAAATAGGTCACAAGGGCTTGTGAAATAAAAGGCCAAGAAACGTTGTGATTAGGTGGGAATTTTTCTAGGTCATGTGATGCTAATCCGGGGATGGAACTAACTTCACAACTTCACATTTTTTATCAACTTCCCACAAGTGTATATTTTCTCCAACTTTTCTTTCTTTACTTTTCTTTTTCTTTCACTTATTTTTGAGACAATGGCATTGGTGTACAAAAGCCGAAACCTTGGTGATTAGCCGTCCTCGGGCTTTTTTATTTTTCGAGGTGCATCCACACCGGGCACACATACCAAAGCTCGTTAGGACTATCGGTTTATTTGACTTTGGCAAGGCACAAACACCCGATTATGTGAATGGTGCCGAGTTACTCGTCATTTAAACCAACGTCCCCAAACCTATATTTTTGTCTACACTTTCACAACAAATTCAGCACTTCATTCATAACATTCTTTCATCAACAACTTCACCCCACACTTGCTTTTCACACACATCAACACACTAACATGCTCCTATTCCCGGATGGGTCAAAAGAGGTCAAATTTATATCAATTGAGGTGCTCAAAAACCATGATCAAGATGAGAAGTAGAGAAAGATGAATCGCCTTAATCACTCCTAGATGATGTGCAAGAACTAGCATGTAATTTCGACTTTCAATCCTCAATCCAATCAAGACAAACATCATAATCACAAATCATTCATGGGATTCAAGATAAGTACTTCAAGTCCACATATGCATTCATCTATTCAACACATAAGGCCATCCATAGTCAATCCACAAAACAATTTCATCATAAGGGTCATTCCCAAGCTTAGAAGCACTAAAATGTTTTTTAAATTTTCTAATTTTTTTGGATTTTTGAAATATCTATGTACAATACAAAGCATATGACTAAAAGAAACTACCGTAGATGCTAATCATGCAAAAGATCATGCAAACCCCACCCCATACTTAGAAACACATTGTCCCCAATGTGTAAATGAAGTAAAGATGAGCGAAAGAGGGTTCTCACAATGTAAAAATGGTTTGCTTTGGTACTTGGGATCACTTAAGTGGAGTGATGTTGGATGATCCTATCAACGATAGTAGAGAGCTCAAAGTGTTCGTTATGGCGTCGGAATCCGCGCTAGGCACCGCTAGCCGTCCAAATCCCACGTCCGCTCTACCCATAATTGATGAGGGGCTCATCATCATCAACCACATGCCATGCAAGGCTTCCATTCTACTTAGACTCTAGCACACAAACAAAGAACACCAAACACACAAAAACAGAAAAATCAAAAACAAAACAAAAACGAAAAGGGAAAGATGTCTACCAATGGGTTGCCTCCCACCAAGCGCTTCTTTAAGGTCATTAGCTTGACCAAATTTGGGGGTGTCTCACTCAAGGTGAAGTGGGGCAATCACATCCACCGGAGCTTCCGGGATATACCTCTTCAACCGGTGCCCATTCACCTTAAAATCTCCACAATGCTCCCCTCCTATCTCAACCGCTCCATGGGGAAAGATCTTCTTCACCACATAAGGACCCGTCCATCTTGACTTTAGCTTTCCGGGGAAGAGCCGCAGCCTTGAGTTGAAGAGAAGGACAAGGTCGCCTTCACTCAACTCCTTCGGGATGAGACGCTTGTCATGCCAACGTTTGGTCCTTTCCTTGTAGATTTGAGCGTTCTCATAGGCGTCCAACCGGATCTCATCAAGGGCGTTCATATCAAGCAACCTCTTCTCTCCGGCCTCCTTGAGGTCAAAATTCAGCCACCTTATGGCCCAATACGCTCTATGCTCCATCTCTACCGGAAGGTGGCAAGACTTGCCATAGACTAGATTGTAAGGAGTGGTGTCAATCGGTGTCTTGAAAGCGGTTCTATAAGCCCACAAAGCATCATCGAGCTTCATAGCCCAATCCGTTCTCGTCCTAGAAACCGTCTTCTCAAGAATTCCCTTTATCTCCCGGTTGGAGATCTCCACTTGACCACTAGTTTGGGGATGGTAAGATGTTTCCACCTTATGAGTCACCCCATACTTAGCCAAAAGTGTCCCGAAGTTCCTATTGGTAAAGTGCTTCCCTCCATCACTTATGATCACCCTTGGTGTTCCAAACCTAGGAAAGATCACTCGGTTGAAGAACCGCACCACAACCTTGGCATCATTTATGGGAGAGGCGATTGCCTCCACCCATCTCGAAACATAGTCCACCGCCAATAGGATGTAGAGGTTGCCACTTGAAGAGGGGAATGGCCCCATGAAGTCCACACCCCAAACATCGAATATCTCCACCTCTTGTATGTTGTTCAAGGGCATCTCATTCCTCCTTGAGATGTTGCCTGTCCTTTGGCAAGCATCACATGCTACCACAAAATTCTGCACATCCTTGAACAAACTTGGCCAATAAAACCCGGATTGCAACACCTTTGCACATGTCTTGTGTGAGCTAGCATGGCCTCCACATGGCAAGGAGTGACAATGGCGGATCACACTCTCCACCTCATCCTCCGGTATGCATCTCCTAAATACTCCATCCGGCCCTCTTTTGAACAAAAGCGTCTCACTCTAATAGTAATGCCTTACATCTTTGAAGAACTTCTTCCTTTGGGCATAAGAAAGACCGGGTGGCACCTCCTCACACACAAGGTAGATCACAATGTTGGCGTACCATGGCTCATTACCCCTTGACACTTGAAACAAGCATTCCTCCACCATTTTTAATTGCTCATCCCGGAATGAGTCATCAATTGGGATGTCATCTCTCTCAAGTTCCAATGGTGGAAGTCTACTAAGGTGATCCGCCACAAAATTTTTGGACCCTTTCGTATCCCGGATTTCCAAGTCAAACTCTTGAAGAAGAAGGATCTACCGAATCAAACGAGGCTTGGCATCCTTCTTAGTAAGGAGATAACGGATCGCAGCATGATCCGTATACACTATGACCTTTGCTCCAACAAGATACGAGCGGAACTTCTCAAATGCATACACCACCGCTAGCAACTCCTTCTCGGTGGTAGCATAATTGAGTTGGGCTTCATCTAGCGTCTTGCTAGCATAATAGATGGCATATGTAAGCCCATCTTTCCTTTGTCCCAAAACAGCCCCAACGGCTACATCACTCGTGTCACACATGATCTCAAACGGTAAACTCCAATCCGGAGGTTGCATTATGGGAGCGGAAATTAAAGCATTCTTTAACCTACAAAAAGCCTCAAGGCAATCCTTGGAGAAAACAAACTCAACATCTTTCATTAGTAGGTTAGTAAGAGGCTTAGAAATCTTAGAGAAATCTTTAATGAATCTCCGATAAAAACCGGCATGCCCTAGAAAACTCCTTACCCCCTTCACCGAGGTAGGTGGGGGCAACTTCTCTATTGTCTCTATCTTAGCCCTATCAACCTCAATGCCTCGGTTGGCACCAAGTGACCCAACACAATTCCTTCACTTACCATGAAGTGGCATTTTTCCCAATTCAAGACTAGATTAGTCTCCTCACATCTCTTAAGCACTAGAGACAAGTTAGCTAAACAATCATCAAAGGAAGATCCATAAACAGAAAAATCATCCATAAACACTTCCATGATGTTTTCAATATACTCAGAAAAGATAGCCATCATACACCTTTGAAAGGTGGCGGGTGCATTACACAACCCAAATGGCATTCTCCTATATGCAAAAGTACCCCAAGGACATGTGAATGTAGTTTTCTCTTGGTCATCGGGGTGGATTGGGATTTGGAAGAATCCACTATAGCCATCTAAATAACAAAAATGGGAATGTTGAGCTAATCTCTCTAGCATTTGGTCAATAAAGGGAAGAGGGAAATGGTCTTTCCTAGAGGCAACATTTAGTTTCCTATAGTCTATACACATCCTTCATCCCGTAACCGTTCTAGTTGGGATTAGTTCATTATTCTCATTAGTTACTACGGTCATCCCACCCTTCTTAGGAACCACATGCACGGGACTAACCCATTTACTATCCGAAATCGGGAAAATGATTCCCGCATCTAGCAATTTAAGGATCTCTTTCTTGACTACTTCTTTCATGATAGGGTTTAGTCCTCTTTGAGGTTCAATTGAAGGTTTATGATTATCTTCCATTAAGATCTTATGCATGCACAAAGAGGGTTTAATGCCAACTAAATCATCAATGGTATAGCCAATGGCTTTCTTATGCAATCTCAACTCATGCAACAATCTAGCAAGTTCATCATCATTCAAGCATGCATTCACAATAACCGGATATGTAGAATTCTCACCAAGGAAAGCATACTTCAAATGAGAGGGGAGGGGTTTAAGTTCAAGTTTAGGAGGACCTTTATCGAGTGGAGACGATCCATATAATGTTGGTTGAGATGAATCCAAAGCCATGGAAGACTCCTCAAGGCTCCTTGAAGCTTGATCAACAACCAATGCAGTTTCTGGGGAAACCACGGGCAAAATTACGGGCTCTGGCACAACCACAGCCGTGGAACTTGCAAAGCTAGTATTTTTTGAGCATTCCAGAGAGTTCCACGGGACTTTCCACGGGCATGGTTTCCCCTACCTGGCCGTGGTTTTCATAGAAATTCAGCACACCTTCGTGTGCTTCAAATTCAGCTCTTGTCTCCTTTTCCAATGATTCCAAAGCCTTGATTTCTTCATTGCAAGCCTCCTCAACTCCTTCCTCCATCAAACTTAAGCTAATAACCTTCTCCAAGGGGTCCTTGATCAAGATTGAGCTCACAACTTCTCTACTATCCTCTTGCTCGACAATGTTGAACACATCTTCGCCAAGGGCTGGCCCTTTCATCATTGTGGATAATTTGAACTTGATATTCTCTTCTCCAATGTTGAAGGAGAGAATTCCATTCTTACAATCCACCAAGCATCCGGAAGTGGCGAGGAAAGGTCTCCCCAAGATGAAGGGAACCGGATAGTCCGCCGGGATGTCCAAAACAACGAAGTCTATGGGCACATAGAACTTCCCTAGTTGCACCGGTATGTCTTCCAATATTCCAACCGGGTGAGTGATCGAACGGTCCGTCATGTAAAGGGTTATCTTGACCGGCTTTGGCTCTCCTAGCCCAACCTTGTTGCAAAGTGCAAGCGGTATGATGCTCACACTTGCCCCAAGATCACATAGGGCTTCATACTTCACTTCTCCCACTCCAATTGGCACACAAAAGGATCCCGGATCTCTTAGCTTAGGAGGCATCTCCTCCTTCATGGTTTGGATCAATTCCGAGGACCTCTTCGTCATCCTCACTTCTCCATACTCCTCCAACTTCCTCTTGTTGGAGAGTATTTCTTTCAAAAACTTGCCATATGCCGGCATTCCTAGAATAGCATCCATGAACGGAATGTTAATATGCAATTTAGACATAAGTTCAAGGAATTTACCAAAGTGCTTGTCCAAACGAGCTCTTACTCATGATTGTGGGAACGGTAGTGGTGGCTTGTATGGAGGTAGCGCCACATATGTTGGCTCATCATCCTTGCTCTTGCCTCCATCTTCTTGCAATGTCTCTTCCTCTATCACCACTTGCTTCCCTTTATCATTTCCCTTAGGTAAGGGATCCTTCATGCTCAACCCACTTCTCGTTGTGATAGCCAACACTTGGCCTCTTGGGTTATCCTCGGTTCTTCCGGGAAGCCTTCCCGGATCTCCATGAGCTTCACCCGCCTTTTGGAACACTTGTGCTTCCAACATCTTTTGAGCTTTAGAAATGGAAGTCACCGTGCTCTCAAGACCACTCAACCTTCCAAGCAATTGCTCAAACATCATCTCGGTTCTATCCTTTGGAGGTTGAGTAAATCCGGGTGGAGGTTCTTGTGAAGCCTTTGGTGGTGGAGCTGCGCTTGTGGAAGCGGGAGGGTTCAAGGCTCCATCCGGGTTAGAATAGGAAAACCCGGGATGGTTGTGGTTAGGCCGGTAATTGTTGAATTGCCGGTTGTTGTTGAAGTTCCTTGGGCCTTGATAGTTGTTGTAGTTGCCCCTTCCCATGTAGTTCACATCTTCCTCCTTGGAAGACAAGTTTGCTTGCACTTGCATTTGAGGGCTTGCTTGATTTTTCAAAATTGTAGCACACAACTCCCTCAAAGATTTCAGCTCATTGTTGATGGCGTCAAGCTTGAAGTTACTCATAGTTACTTCACTCACCTCATATGCTCCCGCTTTCCTCCCATCACTCTTCCTATGGGAGTACTTCTCAATCACCAAAGCTTGTTTCTCTACAAATTTCCAAGCCTCATCCACATTCTTCTCCATAAAGGTTCCACCGGAAAGTGATTGAAGCTTGAATTGGCTATCTTCATCAAGTCCTTTGAAGTAGATCTCCAATAGCTCAATTTTCGGTATACCATGGTGTGGAAAATCTAGGAGGTCTTTGAACCTCTCCCAAGACTTGAATAAGCTTTCTCTATCCTTCATCACGAAGGCATTGATCTTCCCTCTTAGCTCGGTAGTCTTGGAAGGTGGGAAGAACTTTGTCAAAAACTCGGTTGTTATCTCCTCCCAAGTACTCACTCGCCCTTGTGGAATAGATTGATACCAAGCCAAGGCTTTATCCTTAAGTGAGAAGGAGAAAGCTCTAAGCTTATGGTTGTTGCTCTCCAATCTAGGCGGCCTTAGAGTCTCCATCAAGATCTCATAGTTCATCAAGTGTTGATGAGGAGACTCTCCTTCCATCCCTCCAAATTGGTTGTGCCGGATCATTTGTAGAACTTGAGGGCGGAGCTCATAATCATGGGCTGCGGGATCTCCTAAGTTCACACCCGGACGGTGTGATCTTTGTGCCGGATCCATACGTTGCCCAAACATTTGTGGTTCTTCAATAGCAATGGGCACAACCCGAATATTAACTGCCGCCGACTGCGGTTGTGGTAGAGGTGGAGGTTGTTGACGATTAAGCTCTCTTTGTACAAGAGCTTGCCTAATCTCTTTAATATCCCTCCTACTTGCTTCTTGCCTCTCATTGACAAGTCTCCTTTCATTCTCCAAGGCTTCATCCCTTAGCCTAATTTGCTCTAAAGTGTTAGCATGAAATATTGTGATATTTTAGGCACGTTTTCTAAGTGTATTTGATTCATATTGATAGTCTTTGATTTAGCATCGTTGCATTTGTGAGCTAGTTTGCCTATATTGTCGATATGAATGTCTACACTAGCTTTATGTTGATTATAGGTGATTGAGAGTCATTTCCGAACGGAATCGAGCAAAGAAGAGTTGATTGAGTATGTCCATGGATTGAGGGCATTATTAGGAGCAAAATGGAGTTCAACTTGAGGAATGCACGAGGCTAGGGAAGAATCACGTTCTTGCCCTAAACCACACTCTAAAATACGGCCGTACTACAAACCACGTTTAGTTCCACGGCCGTGGAACCTTGCAAAGAGAGGCGTGATGCATTCCAATAACTATTACGGTCGTGGAATCCATGGTTCAAACCGTGACACTTTCCACGCTCTAAATTACGGTCGTGGAACCTTCCACGACCGTGATCTTGGCGATCTTTTTCGCCACATTTTGAAGCCACGATCTTTTGAAGATTGGGCCGGGCCGATATTTTATCTTGCCCTATAAAAAGACGGACGAAGCAAGATTCCGTCATCCCCGCTTAGACGCACTTTTGCGACCTCGCTTTAGACCTTGGCTTACGCCTTTGCTTAGCGGCATTTACATCTCATTGGAGATCGAAGTCCGTGTTGGGATTTGCCCTAATCCCGCACTTTTGGTGGAGATTGCTGTTGAGATTTCCGGATTGACGGAAGATCGAAACTTTTTGGAATATTGTTGCAAGAAGATTTCTCTTCTTGTTTAGGTTTGATTTAGAAGACGGATTGACATCCCGTTCTCCCTTCTTTCCTAAGATTGTGTTTGTTTGGCTTATTCTGAATCTATTGACAATATTCGTTCTTGATTGTGACTTTGAGATTGGTTTGAAGTTTATTGAAGGTTTTCGGAAGTTTTCATCTTTCAATCTTTTAATCCTTGAATTTAATATCAACATGACTGTTATTGGCTAAAAACCCTTAACAATTCTAAGGTGAAGGGTTGATAGTTGTGGCTTAGATGATGATAGATCGATCGTAAACAGATTAGACCCTGAGAGTTTGAAAGAATCGTCGACGAACCCTAAATCACGGTTTGATCTTGAGTTCCACGGCCGTGGAGTCTCAAGATCTACCCGTAATTTCCCTTAAGTTTACGAACCTGCTTTTACTTTAATCCAAAGTTAAAGATTTGCTTTAACTTAGTTTAGGCTTGCCTTTTCTAGGTGGTAGTGAAGCCTCAACAACCTCTACCTCGATTGTGAGTGTCATAACCGTAATCGGTTAAGTTAGTCTTGATCCTTGGATTACAAGTTTGGGTATTTGACATTAATTCTTGCCTTTAGAACCTTTCTATATTGAAGCCTCAACAACCTGTATAGAGAGTGTCTTGTAGGTGGGTCATATAAGGTTTTTGGAACTTCACCGTACGATTACCTTACATTAGCATACCTTTGCATATCTCAACTCTGTCTTTATATCATTAGTATATCTTGAATCGATAGCCACAACTGGATTCCTGGATCTTTAGGATTTTTGTTTTCCCAATAATTTGCAAAGCTCTTATATTTACCTGCTTGATAATCTACAATCAAATTTGTTCCCCCCAAATCCCTGTGTTCGATACTCTGGAATTCTTGCTTAACTATGTCGATCCGTACACTGCGGGTTCGCTTGCTTGATTCTAGTTTTATAAATTTAAAGCTTATTTGCACGCACGTTTAGGGGCGAACAAGTTTTTGGCGCCGTTGCCGGGGATTTGGTTTCGGCCGAATTCGGTAGCCGGTTGTCAAGCTTGGGAGCTTGCTCTCGTTATTTGATATTACTTTGAGTGCATGCGCAGGTCTAGGAACACCGAAGATCTCTTACCTCTTGATCAAGAGCTAGAGAAAACTTTAAGGTAAAAGCGCAAGGAAAAGAAGATGGCTGAAGGACACGAACGTGATCTTCAAGCGGAGTTGGCAGAGAAGGAAGCTCAACTCCAATGGAATGAGACCCTCCGCCAGGATGAAATGGATCGTCATCAATCTCAAGTTAACAATCTACAAGACATGATCTTCCAAATGAGGATAGAACTAAGCGACCTTAAGAATAAGGGAAGCAAGAAATCCTCAAGAAGAGCATCAAGGTCTAGAAGAAAAGGTCACTCATCCGCTGATGATAGTGATTCTTCCATGCCACCGTTAGAGGAGATTGATCCCACGATCAATGTGAATCCTTTCCATCCACGGGGAGCTGTTAATCGTCGTGTTCCACCTAGGAATGCGAGGATCGAACGTGTAGATGAAGAGCCAAGAACTCTTGGCCAGCGGATGGATCCAACACAACAACCGCGCCGTTTGGGCGTGAACTTTGATGCTGATGATGTGCAAGGGTTTAGCTTCAACCCTCAAGTTATTACTCTTGTTCGCCAAAACCAATTTGGCGGGACAAGCGCTGAATCTCCACACCAACACTTGCAGAACTTTGAGTGTATGATGGAGACAATAAGACCAAAGAGCGCTACTACCAACAACTATAAGCTCAAGCCTTTCTTCTTCTCCTTGAAAGGGAAAGCGTTGTCTTGGTACCAAGCTCTTCCTAGTGGGAAACTAGACACGTGGGAAGACCTTTCCGCGGAGTTCCTCACCAAATTCTTTCCGCCATCCAAAACGGCGGAACTTAGAGGTAAGATTAATGCTTTTTCCATGAGACCTAACGAAAGTTTGTTTCAATCTTGGGAAAGGTTTCAGGATTTGCTCTTGGATTGCCCTCATCATGGCATATCCAAACTTGCCTTGCTGGAGATTTACTACAAGGGGTTAGATGCGGGAACGCAATTCAACCTCCAATCCCTCTCATGTGGAACATTCATGGACATGAGAGAAGATGACGCTTGGGACTTCATTGAGAAGCAAGCAAGAGTCATAGAGAAGTATTCCCACCGGAAAGTGGAGGGAAATCGTGTGGAGCAAGGAGCAAAGCTCACACATGAAGCTCAAAATCAGATTTTCTCCCTCAACAATGAGATCAAAGAGTTGAAGGAGGCTATCAAGACCAACTTCCCAAAGCAACAAGGGAAGGATGTTGGTTATTTGGGCAACAACAATGGCGGCGATAACAATAACCGGAACAACAACCGGAATAACAATTGGAATGGAAACAACAACAACCGGAACAACAATTGGAACAACAATAGGAGTTCAAACAACAACAATTGGCGCTCCAATCAACAAAATTCCGGTAACTCTTATCCTTCCAACTCTAATTCACTAACTCCACCTTCCTCTTCCTCTACTCCTTTGAAAAGCCAGGGGCAATCATCTAATGGAGGAAACACTTCGGGGAAGGAGAAGCCCGATCCCATGTTGGAGACGATTTTGGGAAAGCTTCAAGGGTTGGAGAACCGCTTCATTAAGGTTGATGATCAAATTTCCAAGGTTGACAAAGCTCAAAAAGAAATGTTCAACCATGCGGAGGAAGTTCCTAGGAATCAAGGGAAACTTCCAGGAAAGACGGAGGACAACCCTAAGGGAAGGGTTATGGCAATCACAACTAGGAGCGGAGTGACTACTACCGATCCGCAGCCTAAGTTCGTTGAAGTCTCCGTAGAGAAGGACAAGGAGAAAGAGAAGGGGAAGGAGAAGGAAGATGTCTACGTTCCTCCTTCAGCTTATAAACCTCCCCTACCATTCCCTCAATCTAGAGCTAGAGCGCGCCTAGATAAACAATTTGCTAAGTTCATAGAACTCATGAGCAAGCTGCATATTAATATACCATTTATTGATGCTATTGTAGGTATGCCGGCTTATGGCAAGTTCTTGAAGGAGCTCCTCTCTAACAAGAGGAAGCTAGAAGACTTCGGAGAGGTTAAGATGAGTTCGGATTCTTCGGATCTCATCAAAACCATGAAGGAGAAAATGCCCCCAAAGCTAAAGGATCCGGGGTCATTTTGCATTCCCATAGGAGTGGGAGATGTCACATACGATGCGTTATGTGACTTAGGAGCAAGTGTGAGCATCATACCACTTGCATTGTGTAGAAAGATCGGTTTAGGCGACCCTAAACCGGTGAAGATGACGTTGTACATGGCGGATCGATCCATCACTCGCCCCGTCGGTATTGTAGAAGATGTCCCGGTCAAGCTAGGTAAATTCTTTGTTCCCATTGATTTTGTCGTGCTTGACATTCCTGCAGATAGTCCGGTCCCGATCATACTCGGAAGACCGTTTCTTGCAACTTCCGGCTGAATAGTCGATTGCAAGAATGGTAGACTCGCTTTTGACATAGGAGAGGAGAAAGTACAGTTCGTTCTTTCTACTCTAGTGAAGGAGCCAATCTTTGATGAGGATATTTTCGATATCCAAGATGAAGAAGGTTTGTCTAGGGAGGAGGTAAGTGCGATTCTCTTTAACGATCCTTTACAAAAGGTTATCACTATGAGTCTAACCAATGTAGGGGAAGAAGAAGAGTGCAATGAGGCAATTGAAGCCTTAGAGGCACAAGAAGAGATAGGTGAAGTGGAGTTTGAAAAACTCCACGATGAGGCAGAAAACGTGAGAATCCACGGTTATACCCTGTATTCCACGGCCGTGGATTTCACAACCAAAACCATGCCTCACTCCAGGGAGTTATACGGTCGTGGAGAAGTTGTGACAACCGTATTTCCCTTCCACGCCCTAAACCACGGCCGTGGAGGCCATGAGGAACCCGTAATTTTGGGCGTGGAAAGGAGTGATCGAGACACTTCTTCAACTTCTTCTGATTCTTCTCCCACACACTCATCACCCTTAGAAACTTCTAAGGAGACATCGGACGCTTCTCAAGGATCATTGGAAGCTCCGAAAGCAATGGAACTCAAACCACTTCCTACTCATCTAAGGTACGCTTTTCTAGGATCTAATTCTACCTTTCCGGTTATTGTTAGTTCCGATCTAAGCATAGATGAACATAATCAGCTCATGATTGTCCTTAGGAAACATAGGAAAGCTATAGGCTATACTATTGAGGACTTAGTAGGAATTAAATCCTCCCTATGCATGCATAAGATACTAATGGAGGAAGATTTTAGAACTTCAAGACAACCTCAAAGGCGGTTGAATCCGACCATGAAGGAGGTTGTCAAGAAGGAAATTCTTAAACTTCTGGATGCAGGTATCATCTACCCTATCTCCGATAGTAAGTGGGTGAGTCCGGTTCAAGTAGTTCCGAAGAAGGGAGGAATGACGGTCATCAACAACGAGAACAACGAACTCATTCCTACCCGAACCGTGACTGGATGGCGGATGTGCATAGACTACCGCAAGCTCAACAATGCAACGCGGAAGGATCATTTTCCATTGCCATTCATTGATCAAATGCTTGAAAGGTTAGCACAACATTCACATTTTTGCTACCTTGACGGTTATAGTGGTTTCTTTCAGATTCCGATACACCCGGACGATCAAGAGAAGACCACATTCACGTGCCCATGGGGTACGTTTGCTTATAGGAGAATGCCGTTCGGGCTTTGCAACGCCCCAGCCACCTTCCAACGGTGCATGATGGCCATCTTCTCCGAATACGTTGAGGAAATCATGGAAGTCTTCATGGACGACTTCTCCGTATACGGTTCCTCTTTTAACGATTGCCTTTCTAACCTTTCTCTTGTTTTGCAAAGGTGTGAAGATACTAACCTAGTTCTCATTTGGGAGAAGTGTCAATTTATGGTTAAGGAAGGAATTGTATTAGGCCACTTAGTCTCTAATAGAGGGATAGAAGTAGACAAGGCTAAGATAGAGACCATAGAGAAGCTTCCTCCCCTAATTTCGGTGAAAGGGATAAGAAGTTTCCTAGGACATGCTGGATTTTATAGACGTTTCATTAAGGACTTTTCTAAGATATCAAAACCTCTCACTAATCTATTGATGAAGGATGCGGTTTTTGAGTTTTTGCAGGAATGTTTGGATGCGTTTAACACCATTCGGCAAGCTCTAATTTCAGCACCTATTATCCAACCCCCGGATTGGACTCTTCCCTTTGAGATTATGTGCGATGCTAGTGACGTAGCTATTGGAGCTGTTCTTGGACAACGAAAGGAAGGGGCAACCCATGCTATATACTATGCTAGCAAGACGCTAGATGAAGCACAGCTCAACTACGCCACTACCGAAAAAGAGTTTTTAGCCATTGTCTATGCTATTGACAAGTTTCGCTCTTATCTTGTAGGTGCAAAGGTGATTGTCTACACGGATCATGCTGCGATCCGGTACCTCCTTGCGAAGAAAGATGCGAAGCCAAGGCTAATTAGATGGATTCTTCTCCTACAAGAATTCGATCTTGAGATCCGCGACAAGAAAGGTTCAGAAAATTCTGTTGCGGATCATTTGAGTCACCTAACACATCTAGAGGACGACCATTTACCCATCGACGACTCCTTCCCGGACGAACACCTACACCTTATTGAGGAGTGCATCGATGTGATCTCTAAAGGTAACGAACCATGGTTTGCTGATTTTGTTAACTATTTGGTTTGTCAGGAGATACCACCCGGACTATCCTACGCACAAAGGAAGAAGTTCTTTAAGGACGTCCGGGAATACTATTGGAACGAGCCTCTCCTCTTCAAGAGAGGTCCGGATGGCATCATTCGGCGATGTGTGCCGGAAGGTGAGATGCAAAGTGTCATCCGTCATTGTCATTCACTACCTTGTGGAGGACACGCTAGTTCGAACAAGACTAGCGCAAAGGTATTGCAATCTGGATTCTTTTGGCCTACTTTGTTTAGAGATGTGCAATCCTTTGTTTCTTGTTGCGATGCTTGTCAAAGAACAGGCAATATCTCTAGGAGGAATGAGATGCCCTTCAACAACATCCAAGAGGTGGAGATTTTTGACGTTTGGGGAGTCGATTTCATGGGACCATTCCCATCCTCTTGTGGAAACCAATACATACTATTGGCGGTGGATTACGTTTCTAGATGGGTAGAAGCAATTGCCTCTCCCACCAATGATGCCATGGTGGTGGTTAAGTTCTTCAACAAGACCATCTTCCCGCGATTTGGGACGCCAAGGACGATCATTAGTGATGGAGGTTCTCACTTCATTGCCCGGCGCTTTGAAGCTCTTCTAGCTAAGTATGGGGTTACTCACAAGATCGCTACCCCTTACCATCCACAAACAAGTGGACAAGTTGAGATCTCAAATAGGGAGATCAAAGGAATTCTAGAGAAGACGGTTTCAAGGACTAGGAAGGATTGGTCCTTGAAGCTTGACGATGCATTATGGGCATACCGGACTGCATACAAGACTCCCATAGGAACCACACCATACAACCTTGTGTATGGGAAGTCTTGTCACTTGCCGGTAGAGTTGGAGCACAAAGCGTTTTGGGCTATCAAGTGGTTGAACTTCAGCATAAAGGAAGCGGGAGAGAAGCGCCTCCTAGATATCAATGAGCTGGATGAACTCCGCTTGAATGCTTATGAAAACGCTAAGATCTATAAGGAGAGAGCAAAGCGTTGGCATGATAAGCATATCATTCCAAAGGACTTCAAAGAAGGAGATCAAGTTCTCCTCTTCAATTCAAGGCTTCGCCTCTTTCCAGGTAAGCTTAAATCTCGTTGGACCGGACCTTTTCTAATTAAGCGTATTTTCCCCCATGGTGCAGTTGAAGTATGGGGTGAAGCGAGCGGAACTTTCAAGGTGAACGGCCAACGACTCAAGAAGTATACGCCGGAACTCCAAGCTGAGGAGTTTGCGCCTACCGCACTCGAATAAGTGCGAGATTGGTCTAGCTACGGACCTTAAACAAAGCGCTTCTTGGGAGGCAACCCAAGGTATTGCATTTTTGTTTTTGTTTTCGATTCATAGATTAGCTTAGTATAGACGTTTTTGCTTTGTTTTTGCCTTCGATTCCTTCCGGTATGTTCGTGTTTTTGGATGTAGGAACGATGGAAAAGGGAAAGGGAAGGATAATGTCGAAGAAAAGTGACGAAATTTGGACTTTGGAGCTTTACAGAGGGTTCCACGGCCTAAACCACGGTCGTGACAACTACAGTACCCGTAAATTCCAAAAGCCTTTGAAAAATCACCAAAACCACGGTTCCGTACACTTCCACGGCCGTGGAACACCCCGACAGACCGGATTTTCAAAAATTTTGCCTGTGACTATATAAGCCACATTCTTCACAAAAATCATCCCAAAACCCCTCTTCCACGCCCTAATTGGCGAAATCCACGACCCTCTCTCAAATCCTCGTTTCTTAATCGTTTTTAACGATTCTTCCTCCTAAACTGAAGCAAATTCAACCACAAACAAGATCCAAGCGACGAATCGAGCGGAAATTCACCAACAAACGCGCAATTCGGATTTTTCAATCCAAAAAATAGGTTTTTCCTCTCTTCTTGATTCTTGTCGATTTGGTTCGTTTTTGTTAGAGATTTTTAGGAAGAACTGATTGAGATTGGAAAAAATTAGATTAGGACTGCCTGTTGTGGAGATTGATTGCTGATTTGCTGAGATTTGTGATTTTCTGAGACGAATCACGGTCTCTGGAGGAATTACGGCCGTGGTTTCCATAGAACAGCCCGTAATTTTCAACAGAATGGACTTTGTAAGGAGAGTTTCGGGGAGGATCAAATAGAAGAAGAATGATCAGAATAAGAAAAGGAAGGGTAATCCCTCCTCCTCCTCATCCTCTAGGGCACCACCACCCTCCTCACCCTAGAATCCCGACCATACACGACGATCATCTCGATGCACTCGAGAGGATCAAGGAGAGGCTAGTGATTGGCCCTAGATACTTGTTGTTGGAGGATCTAGCTCCTCTCAACATTGTTGATGATCTTACTTGGCTCTTGGATAGAGCCGGACTTATTGTCTTCTCGGCTATCCGAGAAGACGCTTATGAGGAGATTACACGGGAGGTTGTGACATCTTTTGAGCACAGCCATGTAGACAGGACCGTCTCCTTCCGTCTCATGGAAAGAGACTACCATTTTAGCATCCGTGAGTTTGGGACCATTTTCGGGTTTTAGGAGACCTTTAACGGTCGCTTTCCTAGTGGCGTTTACGCCAAGGATTTTTGGGAGGAGGTGGCGATTATTTATGCTAGCGAGGACCGCTGGCATCCTGCTGACACCAAGGCTAGGTTGATGTACCACCTAGCCTTGAAGATTGCTCATCGTGTTCTTTCGAAGTGTCTCTTTCCTAGGACGGAGACGCCCCAAAAGATCAAGACGGATGAGCTCTTCTTGCTCTACTCCATGTTGTATGGACGCCGTGCTGATTGTGCTACTCTCTTGGCTACTACTATGAGCAAGCTCAAGAATAAGAAGAAGGGCAACATAGGATATGGTGGGATAGTTACCCACATTGCTAGGAGCTTTGGTGTTGATTTTTCTGCTTGCACCCGTATACCGGCCGTACCTTTAGGGCTACATGCTTTCATGACTAGGGGTCTCATTTTCCCCACACATAGAGGTCCGCCTTATGCGGGCATGCCATGGGAGAGCAGGACGGGTAGGGGTATAGAGTGGCTACCGGAGTACTCCATTATGGCAGGACGTCATAATTGGAAGGAGACGTTCGCTACTATGCATGCGAACAGGATAGCAGCTCCCCCATATGTCCCACCGCCGGTTGTTGAGGAGGAGATGGGAGATCAGTTTGAGGGTGGAGGAGGAGCTGAGGAGGAGTTTGGCACGTTTCCGGACCAGCCGGAGGCGGCCCCCGATGCACCTAGACGTTCACCACGTCCAGCTAGAGCTTCAGGCTCGTCTTCTCGCCGCGCTAGCGTGAGTGAGAGGCCTACGTGGATGACCACACCTCCTACATGGTATGGCGTTCCCCCTCCTTGGTCTACAGAGCAGACAGCAGCACCAGCACCACCACCAGCACCCTCCGACGCTCCAGCATGGTACAGTCAGGCTCCGGGATGGTACGAGCAGATGCCGGATTGGGCTACCGGACTTTCAGAAAGAGTGGGAGCATTGGAGATCCGAGCCGATGCTAGAGACGGACGCCTAGACGACCTCGACCACATGATGAGGGATGTCTACCGCCAGCAGTTTGGGCGGTTCTATGATCCTAGCTTCTCTCCATTCCCGCCTCCACCAGTGTCGTAGTGATGAGATTTGATGATTGACCGTTCGCTTTAGACATTCCGCCACCACCTTGTGAGTTTCTTTTCCTTTTCTTCTTTTCTTTCTTTCTTTTGAACATTAGGGACAATGTTCGTCCTAAGTATGGGGTGGGATGTACTAAAAGTTTGTAATAACTCTTACTCACTATGCTTGCTTCTATTCGAGACTATTTGCATGTTCATTATATTGTTGCACGTTTCATTATCGCATTGCATGAAAAAGAACTTGAAAAACCCATAAAAATTGAAAATTTTTGAAAATTTTGTGCTTCTAATGAATTGAGATGATTTCTATGATAATCACTACTTGTGAATTGAGTTTGATGACAATTGCATGCTTAAAAGAATAGTGAATTGAAAAGAATTTGAATGAATGAATTTTACCTCTTTTGCAAGTTTTATAATGTGATGAATATTGTCTAAATCATGTTGAGAAATTGAAGTTGAAATCGCACTATAAGTTCCTATACTTCTTGTTGAGATGATTAAGGCAATTCGATTTTTTTTCTTCTTTCTTTGATCATTTTAGCTCCTCATTGAAATATTGACCTCCTTTACCTATCCGGGAATATGGAGAAGTGAATGAAAAAGGCATGTTTGATGTGGGAGGGCCATGAGAGCAATTATTTGCAATCAAAAGAATAGAAAGGAATTCTAGGTTTGGGGAAGTCAATCATGATGATGAGTAACTCGGCACCATTCACATAGCCGGGTGTTTGTGTCTTGCCAAAGTCGGATTGAGCGATATTCCTAGCGGATTATGGTATGTGCGCTAAGGGTTTGAGGCATCTCATAAAAATTGAGAAACGCCAATCTCCTAGGCTTCGGTTTTTGTGCACCTCTATCCATAACTCCAAAGGTAAAGTCGAAAAAATGAAAGGAAGAAGAGCGAAGCTCTAAGTTGAAGTGTTGCGGAAACCGCAAAAGAAGAAGAAGGGTAGTTGTCCACTTTCCCGGATTCATACACCACATTCCTTAAAAGTTTCCTTCCCTTTCCACATTCTAGACCTTTTCTTTGAAAGTCCTTAAGATCAAAAGAATGTTATATGACTTGGTGATCTAAATTGAAGTTTCTTATGATTGATTTTGATAATGTTTGAAGGTTATGATGCTTGTTTAGAAGTTTGATTAATTCATGAATTTTCTTTACTTTTTACTCTTTGATTAAGTGTATGAAAGTCTAATAAACGATTGAAGCAAGATTTGAGAATGATCTATTCTTTAGAAGGCACATTCCTCCAAAAGAAGTATTGCTTTGAGAAGGTACACATATTTCATCCTAACTTTTGTTTAAAGCTCTTTGAAAGACCTTGCTTAGGGACAAGCAAGTGTTAAGTATGGGGTTATTTGTTAGCATGAAATATTGTGATATTTTAGGCACGTTTTCTAAGTGTATTTGATTCATATTGATAGTCTTTGATTTAGCATCGTTGCATTTGTGAGCTAGTTTGCCTATATTGTCGATATGGATGTCTACACTAGCTTTATGTTGATTATAGGTGATTGAGAGTCATTTCCGAACGGAATCGAGCAAAGAAGAGTTGATTGAGTATGTCCATGGATTGAGGGCATTATTAGGAGCAAAATGGAGTTCAACTTGAGGAATGCACGAGGCTAGGGAAGAATCACGTTCTTGCCCTAAACCACGCTCTAAAATACGGCCGTACTACAAACCACGTTTAGTTCCACGGCCGTGGAACCTTGCAAAGAGAGGTGTGATGCATTCCAGTAACTATTACGGTCGTGGAATCCATGGTTCAAACCGTGACACTTTCCACGCTCTAAATTACGGTCGTGGAACCTTCCACGACCGTGATCTTGGCGATCTTTTTCGCCACATTTTGAAGCCACGATCTTTTGAAGATTGGGCCGGGCCGATATTTTATCTTGCCCTATAAAAAGACGGACGAAGCAAGATTCCGTCATCCCCGCTTAGTCGCACTTTTGCGACCTCGCTTTAGACCTTGGCTTACGCCTTTGCTTAGCGGCATTTACATCTCATTGGAGATCGAAGTCCGTGTTGGGATTTGCCCTAATCCCGCACTTTTGGTGGAGATTGCTGTTGAGATTTCCGGATTGACGGAAGATCGAAGCTTTTTGGAAGATTGTTGCAAGAAGATTTCTCTTCTTGTTTAGGTTTGATTTAGAAGACGGATTGACATCCCGTTCTCCCTTCTTTCCTAAGATTGTGTTTGTTTGGCTTATTCTGAATCTATTGACAATATTCGTTCTTGATTGTGACTTTGAGATTGGTTTGAAGTTTATTGAAGGTTTTCGGAAGTTTTCATCTTTCAATCTTTTAATCCTTGAATTTAATATCAACATGACTGTTATTGGCTAAAAACCCTTAACAATTCTAAGGTGAAGGGTTGATAGTTGTGGCTTAGATGATGATAGATCGATCGTAAACAGATTAGACCCTGAGAGTTTGAGAGAATCGTCGACGAACCCTAAATCACGGTTTGATCTTGAGTTCCACGGCCGTGGAGTCTCAAGATCTACCCGTAATTTCCCTTAAGTTTACGAACCTGCTTTTACTTTAATCCAAAGTTAAAGATTTGCTTTAACTTAGTTTAGGCTTGCCTTTTCTAGGTGGTAGTGAAGCCTCAACAACCTCTACCTCGATTGTGGGTGTCATAACCGTAATCGGTTAAGTTAGTCTTGATCCTTGGATTACAAGTTTGGGTATTTGACATTAATTCTTGCCTTTAGAACCTTTCTATATTGAAGCCTCAACAACCTGTATAGAGAGTGTCTTGTAGGTGGGTCATATAAGGTTTTTGGAACTTCACCGTACGATTACCTTACATTAGCATACCTTTGCATATCTCAACTCTGTCTTTATATCATTAGTATATCTTGAATCGATAGCCACAACTGGATTCCTGGATCTTTAGGATTGTTGTTTTCCTAATAATTTGCAAAGCTCTTATATTTACCTTCTTGATAATCTACAATCGAATTTGTTCCCCCCAAATCCCTGTGTTCGATACTCTGAAATTCTTGCTTAACTACGTCGATCCGTACACTGCGGGTTCGCTTGCTTGATTCTAGTTTTATAAATTTAAAGCTTATTTGCACGCACGTTTAGGGGCAAACATAAAGCCTCATCCAACTCAGCTTGGAGATCTCTTCCGGCCATCTCTTTTCCCTTTCTAATGCTCTTGGATCTAGATCTAAGGGTTTTCTCTGGTTCGGGATCGAATGGAGCTAAATCCTTGCCACGAGATCTTCGCATGCACCTAAGAGGTGAGAGATGTCCTGAAAAGCAAAGACACAAACCAAACGAGATCAAAAGCAACAAGAAAGACCTACACTATAAACAATCACAAACAACGACTCAATCTTAACCTAGTCCCCAGCAACGGCGCCAAAAACTTGTTACGCTAAGAACATGACACGCAAAAGCTTTAAATTTATAACTCGTTATATTTCTCCTAACTCCTAGCGAACCCGCAGTGTACGGGACGTTTTGTAGTAGGGATAGTATTCCGAGGTCGAACACAAAGACTGAGGTGGGATTGAATCGATTAATGACTAAGGATAGTGAAGATCTAGGCTAAGAAAAGAGAAAGAAACAAATAAATGAAAATCTCAATATTTTTGGATTTGGTTTTGTGTGGTGATCAATCAAGAATTACAACGATATAAGAATGCAAAACAAACTAACAATCTAGCAAATAAACACAAACAAGCAAGACAAACACGAGATTTGAGATCAAAGAGAGAAAAGCGGATTCTAGGGGTTGGAAATTCCGGTTATGGCATAGGACTCAAGCTATCTAATCATTCCTTAGATCAACTATAGTATGTTGGGAGTGAGCGTTTCTAGATTGGGATCAATCACCGGGTAGGTCTCATGGTCCACTAGTCCGTTCCTAAGGTCTCATCACCGGGTAAGTCTCAAAGAGCCTAAGGATAGGAATTCTACACAAACCGGATGGTAATCTAGGGATCTAACCTCTCCTCACCGGGTAAGTCTCGGGAAGGCAAGTCCTAAACATCAATCCTAGCACACTCAGTCCAATAGCGGCTTATGAGGCTCACTACTACCTAGAGTTTGTCATCATTGGTATCTACAATCAAGAATCACCGGGTAGGTCTCTTCTAACCCTTAGTTGCTAACACTAGGTCACCCTAGGATAGATTTAGCTCAACTAACACTAGGATTTCAACAAATCAACAACCTAACACTTAGATTTATCAATACAAGCAAGTTAATCAAAATTACGGGGTGTTCATCCCTTTCCACGGCCGTGGAAAGGCAAGATCAAACCGTGGTTTTCGACAGTGCCTAGGTTCAATCGAGCGAGTCATCCAAGCATACATTTAAGTCTATTCTATCATAGTCCAAGCCATAACCATCTTTTCCTTACCCTAGAATTGCATCTATCTAGCCAACCACATGCATTTCAACATTCAAACTCAACAAGCATAAAATCATAGAATCCATGGCAAGAAGATGAAATGAAAGATGGATAAAGCAAATGAAACAAGTAAAACAAGTTAAATCAAGGTTCAAGAAGGACTTACAACCCTTCAAAAGAAGGTTCGAATCGTTTCTTACAAACACTTGCAAAACGGCTTCACAAATCTCACTCAAAACTATGAAAAACTAAGAATGGTGTGTTCTTCTCTTCTTCTCCAATGGAACCTTTTCTTCTCCTCCAAGAGTAGCTCCAATCCAATCTTCCAATGAGAGAATCTTTGTTGTTGAGAGTGTGAGAGAGAATGGAGTGATGGGAGATGCCCCTAACAGCTTGTAGGACCACCTTTTATCCTCCAAATTTGCAAGAGTCGGCCATGAAGATCGTGGGACAGCTGTCACAGCTGTCTGGGGAAAACCACGGCCAAAACCACGCCCGTGGAAGTCCCAGTGGCCGTGGTTTTGGTGCCTCAGCTTGTTTTGGATCATTAAGCCACGATTTGGTGCATGGCATGCACCAACAAGGTCCCAAGTTTCCTCCTTAGCTCCTTACTTGCATCCTAATGAGTCCGGAGGTGTGTCATCTCGAGGAATGATCCTCGAATGTATTGATTAAGCTCCTAAATCTCCTAAAACACCTACAAAGCATGCAAAAGTCCGTGTAGACGTCTATCTCGACAAAATACATGAATTGGGTGCAAATGTCACGAACTAGTGCTAAACCATGCATGAATGAGTGGGAAAACTATCTAAATGAGTGCCTAAACCTAGGTCATAAATCGTGTTATCATCCATTTTGATGCAAAACGTGCCATTTTACCTACGATTACAACAAAACTTGGTGTAGACTTCGATTCCCGTAAAGGTAGATGAAATAACAATATAATCACATAATATACATTCAAACATGCAGATTATTGAAGATAAAACGTCTAAACAAGTCCCAAAATATAGACTATAATACATGCTATCATGAAGCAAATAGAACAAGATAAACAAGCTGAATCGATGTTCAAAGAAAGACTTACAACCCTTCAAAAGAAGGTTCAAATCGTTCTTACAACCCTAGAAAATGTTTCCAACAAACTTCACTCTAAAAGTTATGAAACTCTAAGAATGGTGTGCTTCTTCTCTTCTTCTCCAATGGGAGTGTTTCTCCTCCTCCCAAAGTAGCTCCAATACAAAATGTTCCAAATGAGAGAATGTGTGTGAGGTAAGGTATGGGTGTGTAGGAGTATCTCTCTAGAATCAGGCTGCAAGAGTACTTATAGCCTTCATCATTTGCAAGAGTCGGTTATGGAGATCGTGGAACAGATGTCCCGGCTGTGCAGAGGGAATCACGGTCCATTCCACGACCATGGATCTCCCAGTGACCGTGATTCTTGTGCTTCAGCCTTCTTTTGATCGCTGAGCCATGATTTGATGCGAGACATGCACCAACATGGTCCCATGTGTTCTCCTTTGCTCCTAACTTGCCTCCTAATGAGCTCGGATATGTGTCATCACGAGGAACGATCCTCGATGTATCAATTAGGCTCCAAAAGCTCCCAAAATACCTACAAAACATGCAAGGGTCCGTGTAGACGTCTATCTCGACAAATATACATGTATTGAATGTGAACGTCACGAACTAATGCTAAATTATGCATGAATAGCGGGAAAAACTATCTAATAGGATGCCTAAACTAATGTCATAAATCGTGTTATCACATGTCTTGCACCAACTCATGGCTTAACGATCAAAAGAGAGCTGTCTATACAAAACCAAGGCCCAGACCCAGATTCCACGCCCGTAATTTTGGCCGTGGTTCTCTCTGGACAGCTGTGACAGCTGTCCCACGATCTCCATAACCGACTCTTGCTCTTGGTGGAGAATATAAGTGATCCTGCAGGCTGTTGCTAGGGGATTATCTCCCACACTCTCTCACAACACATCATTCCATTGGATGCTACTCTTGGAAGAAAGAAAAAACACTCTCATTTGGAGAAGAAGAAGAACAACAACACTAGTTTTAGAGTTTTCATAGCTTTTGAGTGGTTTTTGAGTGAGCTTGTTGAAGACATTTGCAAGGATTTGTAAGGAACGATTTGGACATTCTTTTGAAGGGTTGTAAGTCTTTCTTAAACATATATTCAGCTTGGTTTACTTGTGTTTACTTGTTTCTCTTCTCTTTCATTTCATTTTCTTGCTATGGAAGCCGTGAATGTTTGCTTGTTGAGTTTGAATATTAAAATGCTTGTTGTTGGCTAAATAGTAGTGATTCTAGGGTAACGGAATGATGGTTGTGTCCTGGACTTGGATAGAATAGACTTAAATGTGTCCTTGAATGATTTGCTTCCTCGAACCTAACCTTTGTTACAAATCACGGTCTGTTCTTGCCCTTTCCACGGCCGTGGTTTAGGATGAACTGCCCGTGGTTTTCTCTGTTGTGCTTGTATTGATGAATCTGAATTTTAGAATGTTAGATTGTTGAAATCCCAGTGTTTGTTAAGCATAATCTAGCCTAGGGTGACCTAATGCTAGCAAACTAAGTGAGAGGAGAGACCTACCCGGTAATTCTTGATCTTAGATACTAAGGATGACGAACTCTAGGTAGTAGTAAGTCTCATAAGCCGCTAATGGACTGAGTGTGCTAGGATTGATGTTTAGGACCTGCCTTCCCGAGACTTACCCGGTAAGGAGAGGTTAGACCCCTAGATAGCAATCCGGTTTGTGTAAATTTCCCAACCTTAGGCTCCTAGAGACTTACCCGGTGATAGGACCTTGGTTGCGGGATTAGTGGATCATGAGACCTACCCGGTGATTGACCCCATTTGAGAAACATTCCTTCCCAACTTACCATAGCTAGTCCAAGGTTGATTAGAAGCTTGAGTTCAAAGCCATAACCGGAATTCCTAACCCCTAGAATCCGCTTTTCTCTCTTTGATCACATATCTTGTGTTTGTGTTGGTTATTTGCGTTGCTAGCTAGATTTGTTGGTTTGTTTTATAATCTTGCATCAATTGTGATCTTGTTTGATCACCACAAAACCAACTCAAAAACATTATGATTTTCATTTCTTTATTCCTTTCTCTTTTCTTAGACTAGATTTACACTATCTAGGATCATTCGCTTGATTTGATTTCACCTTAGTCTTTGTCTTCGACCTCGAAATACTATCCTTGCTACAAAACGACCCATACACTGTGGGTTCGCTAGGAGTTAGGAAAATATATCGAGTTATAAATTTAAGAATTTTATGCTATACAATCTTAGAGTAACAAGTTTTTGGCGTCGTTGCCGGGGACTAGGTCTAGATTGAATCATTGTGTGTGATTGTTTATAGTGTAGGTTTTTCTTGTTGCTTTTGATCTTGTTTGGTTTGTGGCTTTGAATTTTGAGGACATCTCTCATTCTTTATGTGCATGCGAAGATCTCGTGGAAAGGATTTATCTCCATTCGATCCCGAACAGGAGAAAACCCTTAAAGCTAGATCTAAGAGTATTAAGAAGAAGAAGGAGATGGCCGGAAGAGATCTTCAAGCTGAGTTGAATGAAGCCTTAGAGCAACTTTGGCTAAGGGATGAAGCCTTGGAGAATGAGAGGAGACTTGCCAATGAGAGGCAAGAAGCAACTAGGAGGGAAATTGAAGAGATTAGGCAAGCTCTTGTGCAAAGAGAGCTTAATCGTCAACAACCTCCACCACCACCACCGCAGCCGGCGGTCAATGTTCGGTTTGAGCCGATCATCATTGAGGAGCCACAAACATTAGGGAAACGTATGGATCCAACCCAAAGAGTGCACCGTCCGGGTGTAAACTTAGGAGATCCCGCAGCCCGTGACTATGAGCTCCGCCCTCAAGTGCTACAAATGATCCGGCACAATCAATTTGGAGGGATGGAAGGAGAGTCTCCTCATCAACACTTGATGAATTATGAGATCTTGATGGAGACTCTAAGGCCGCCTAGATTGGAGAACAACAACCACAAGCTTAGAGATTTTTCCTTCTCACTTAAGGATAAAGCCTTGGCTTGGTACCAATCCATTCCACTAGGGCGTGTGAGTACTTGGGAGGAGATGACAACTGAGTTCTTGACAAAGTTCTTCCCACCTTTCAAGACAACCGAGCTAAGAGGGAAGATCAATGCCTTCATAATGAAGGATAGAGAGAGCCTATTTAAATCTTGTTAGAGGTTCAAAGACCTCCTCCTAGATTCTCCACACCATGGGATACCGAAGATAGAGCTATTGGAGATATATTTCAAGGGGCTTGATGAGGATAGTATACTTAAGCTCCAATCACTTTCCGGAGGAACATTCATGGAGAAGAATGTGGATGAGGCTTGGGAGTTTGTAGAGAAGCAAGCCTTAGTGATAGAGAAGTACTCCCATAGAAAGAGTGATGGGAGGAAACCGGGAGTATATGAAGTAAGTGAAGTCACCATGAGCAACTACAAACTCGATGTAATCAAAAAAGAGCTTAAGTATTTGAGGGAGTTGTGTGCCACAACCTTGAAGAATCAAGCAAGTCCTCAAGTGCAGGTGCAAGCCAACTTGGCTTCCAAAGAGGAGGACATTAACTACGTGGGAAGGGGTAACTTCAACAATTATCAAGACCCTAGGAACTTCAACAACAACAGCCGGCAATACACCAATTACCGGCCAAATCACAACCATCCCGGGTTCTCCTATTCTAACCCGGATGGTGCCTTAAACCCTCCCGCTTCCACAAGCGCAGCACCATCACCTAAGGTTTCACAAGAGCCTCCACCCGGTTTTACTCAACCTCCAAAGGATAGAACTGAAATGATGTTTGAACAATTTCTTGGAAGGTTGAGTGGACTTGAGAGCACGGTGACTTCTATTTCGAAAGCTCAAAAGGTGCTAGAAGCACAATTGTTCCAAAAAGCGGGTGAAGCACAAAGGGATCCGAGAAAGCTTCCCGGAAGGACCGAGGACAATCGAAGAGGCCAAGTGTTGGCCATTACCACAAGGAGTGGGCTGAGCATGAAAGATCCCTTACCTAAGGGGAATGACAAAGGAAAGCAAGTAGTAGTGGAAGAAGAACCCTTGCAAGAAGAAGGAGGCAAGAGCAAGGATGATGAGCCAACATATGTGGCACCACCTCCATACAATCCACCACTACCGTTCCCACAATCACGAGCAAGAGCTCGTTTGGATAAACATTTCGGTAAATTCCTTGAACTCATGTCTAAATTGCATATTAAAATTCCATTCATGGATGTTATTCTAGGTATGCCGGCCTATGGAATGTTTTTGAAGGAGATACTCTCCAACAAGAGGAAGTTGGAGGAGTATGGAGAAGTGAGGATGACAAAGAGATCTTCTGAATTGATACAAACCATGAGGGAGGAGATCCTCCTAAGCTGCGAGATCCGGGATCTTTTTGTGTGTCAATTGGAGTTGGAGAAGTACAATATGAAGCCCTATGTGACCTTAGAGCAAGTGTAAGCATTATCCCGCTTGCACTTTGCAATAAGGTTGGGCTAGGAGAACCGAAGCCGGTCACGATGACCCTCTACATGGCGGACCGTTCAATCACTCACCCCGTGGGAATCCTAGAGGACATACCGGTTCAGCTTAGGAAGTTCTATGTGCTAATAGATTTCGTTGTTTTGGACATCCCGGCGGACTACCCGGTTCCTATCTTCTTAGGGAGGCCATTCTTAGCCACATCCGGATGTTTAGTGGATTGTAAAAATGGAATCCTCTCCTTCAACATAGGAGAGGAGAATATCAAGTTCAAGCTGTCCACAATGATGAAGGGGTCAGCCCTTGGGGAAGATGTCTTCAACATTGTTGAGCAAGAGGAGTCTAGAGAAGTTGTGAGCTCCATCTTGATCAAGGATCCACTTGAGAAGGTTCTTAGCTTGAGTATCATGGAGGAAGGGATTGAGGATGATTGCAATGAAGAAATCCAAGCCTTGGATGCATTAGAAAAGGAGACAAGTGCTGAATTTGAAGTGCACAAAGTAGTGCGGAATCACTGTAGGAACCACGGCCAGGGGGCAAGAACCACGCCGTGGTTTCACCCGTGGAACTCTCTGTAATGTCCAGAAGTGCCAGCTCTTCCAATTTCACGCCCGTGGTTGTGCCAGAGGTCGTATTTTTGCCCGTGGTTTCTCCAGAAAGTCCCTTAGTTGTTGATCAAGCTTCAAGGAGCCTTGGAGAGTCTTCCATGGCTTTGGAATCCTCTCAACCTACATTGTATGGATCATCTCCAACCGATAAAGGTCCTCCTAAACTTGATCTTAAACCTCTCCTTTCTCATTTAAAGTATGCTTTCCTTGGTTCAATTTCTACTTATCCCGTGATTGTGAATACATCTTTGAATGATGATGAGCTTGATAGATTGTTGAATGAGTTGAAATTGCATAGGAAAGCTATTGGATACACCATTGATGATTTAGTTGGCATTAAACCTTCCTTGTGCATGCATAAAATCTTGATGGAAGATAACCATAAACCTTCAATTGAACCTCAAAGAAGATTGAACCCTATAATGAAAGAGGTAGTCAAGAAAGAGATCCTTAAATTGCTAGATGCGGGAATCATTTTCCCGATTTTGGATAGTAAATGGATTAGTCCCGTTCGTGTTGTTCCTAAGAAGGGTGGTATGACCGTAGTAACTAATGAGAACAATGAACTAATCCCAACTAGGACGGTTACGGGGTGGAGAATGTGTATTGACTATAGGAAGCATAATGTTGCCTCTAGGAAAGATCACTTCCTCCTTTCTTTTATTGACCAATTGCTAGAAAGGTTAGCTCAACATTCACATTTTTGTTACCTAGATGGCTATAGTGGATTTTTCCAATTCTCTATTCACCCGGATGACCAAGAGAAAACAACATTTATTTGTCCTTGGGGAACATTTGCATATAGGAGAATGCCATTTGGATTGTGTAATGCACCCGCCACCTTTCAAAGGTGTATGATGGCTACTTTTCTGAATATATTGAGAACATTATGGAAGTGTTTATGGATGATTTCTTGGTGTATGGATCTTCATTTGATGATTGTTTGGCTAACTTGTCTTTGGTGTTGAAGAGATGTGAGGAAACTAACCTTGTATTGAATTGGGAGAAATGCCACTTCATGGTGAGTGGAGGCATAGTATTGGGACATTTGGTTTCCCAACGGGGCATTGAGGTTGATAGAGCAAAGATAGAAACGATAGAGAAGTTGCCACCACCTACCTCGGTGAAAGGGGTAAGGAGTTTCTTAGGGCATGCCGGTTTTTACCGGAGGTTTATAAAATATTTCTCTAAAATTTCTAAGCCTTTCACTAACCTACTAATGAAAGATGTTGAGTTTGTTTTCTCCAAGGATTGCATTGAAGCGTTTTGTAGGTTGAAGAATGCCTTGATCTCCGCCCCTATCATGCAACCTCCGGATTGGAGCTTACTATTTGAGATAATGTGTGATGCAAGTGATGTGGCCGTTGGGGCTGTTTTAGGACAAAAGAAAGATGGAATTACACATGCCATCTACTATGCTAGCAAGACGCTAAATGATGCCCAACGCAACTATTCCACAACTGAGAAGGAGTTGCTAGCGGTAGTGTATGCCTTTGAGAAGTTCCGGTTATATCTTGTTAGAGCAAAGGTCATTGTATACACGGATCATGTTGCGATCCGTTATCTCCTCACAAAGAAGGATGCCAAGCCTCGCCTCATTCGGTGGATCCTTCTCCTCCAGTAGCGGACCATCTTAGTAGGCTCCCACCATTGGAGATTGAGAGAGATCACATCCCGATTGATGACTCATCCCGGGATGAGCAATTGCAAATGATGAAGGAGTGCCTACTTCAAGTGTCTATAGGGAGTGAGCCATGGTATGCGGATATAGTGAACTACCTTGTGTGTGAGGAGGTGCCACCCGGTTTGTCATATGCCCAAAAGAAAAGTTCTTCAAGGATGTGAGGCATTACTATTGGAGCAAGCCTCTCTTGTTCAAAAGAGGACCGGATGGAGTCTTTAGGAGGTGCATTCCGGAGGATGAGATGGAGAGTGTGATCCTCCATTGTCACTCCTTGCCATGTGGAGGCCATGCTAGCTCACACAAGACGTGTGCAAAGGTTTTGCAATCCGTTTTTATTGGCCTAACTTGTTTAGGGATGTGCAGAATTTTGTGGTAGCTTGTAATGCTTGCCAAAGGACGGGAAACATCTCAAGGAGGAATGAGATGCCCTTGAACAACATACAAGAGGTTGAGATATTTGATGTTTGGGGTGTGGACTTCATGGGGCCATTGTTCGCTCCAAACGGTGTGTGCAAGCTTTAAATTTATAACCCTAGATGTAAGCTTAAAACAAGGATGCGAACCCACAGTGTACGGGTCAATCGTAGTAAAAAGTAAGAAATTCCAGGGGTCGATCACAGGGACTTAGTGAAACAAAGCAAGTGTAGGTTGTCTATATTGTACCTAACCACAAAAGCGATTAAAACAATCAAAGATGATAAAAAGTCAATTAAGGAAATATGCAATTCTAGGGATTAAAGCATCTAGTTGTGGTTCTAACTCAAGATCTCAAGATAAAGCGGACAAAGCTGAGATTTTGCAAAGGGAAGGTGTTACTAAAGTGGAATAGATCACCGGGTAAGTCTCACTACTCACTAATCCCAAACCGTAACTCCTATTACCGGGTAAGTCTCAAGAAATTAAGGAAAAAAACTATAACCTCAAACTAACACTCCAACTAAGGGAATAGAATCAACCTTTACCGGGTAAGTCTCAGGCTAACTCACAAAGATGGAATGGAAGCACACTCAAACCCCAATAAAGGATAAACCTTTATTACCTACACTTATGATCTTAGGTAAACAAATAAAGGAATTACCGGGTAAGTCTCATCCTAGGCTTGCATTGAACCAGGAAAGGTGTAATAAGAATAGGATTTGGCAAACTCTAACACTTAACTCTCAGTTTCGGATCAGAACGGTCACCTCGGTCAGATGAATTCCACCCCGGCCGAGATGTTCATCGACTGAACGAGATGCTCTAGGGTTAAGGATAAAGACTCGAACTTTCAGGGTCCTACTGTGATTAAGATTATTCTATCATTGCTTTTCCCACAACCTTCAGCCAATCGCCCTAGAATCACACAAAGAAATTAGCTAATCATCATCATGAAAGCAATAATCAAATATAAAGGAAGAAAGTGAATAATCGAACACAAAAACCTTAAGAGAAAGGCTTCAATAACTGAATCAATTATCAAACAAACAAGCGTTCCTTGGATCACAATCCAATAAGACAATCAACAAGAAGGGAATCTAAGAAAGTCTTACAAAACCCTTCACAAAAGCTATAAAAGCTATCAACTTCCTTCCTTCAATCTTCCTTCAACCTTCAAAAAGGTTCTTCAAATCTCCCAGCTGTAGTGATGTGTAACGGCTGTCTAAGCACCGTTGAATTTGTGGAAAATCCAACCCTTTTTATAGGAAATCTACCTCCCAAAGATAAAAGATCTTAGAAAGATATTTTCCCATAAAATAGGTAAAATATATCAGCTGAATTATCTTCTTCCTTCCAGGAATCCAGCCTAAAAATATAAGATCCTCTTTCCAAAAATAAAAGATCTCAGCCAAGAATAAAAATATATCTCGCCGCGTCCAAGGTGTTCGCCTCGGTCGGGACGCTCCTCTGGATCACCTTGGTCGAGATGGTACTGTAGCTGACCGAGGTGACTCTAAACTGAATGTGAAATCTCTCAAATCTAGTCCAAAGTGAATCTTCAATCCATTTCCATGATTCTTGGATTCTTCCTTAAGCTCCTGAATGTAGCTCCAATGATTTCTTAGCTCCTTTAGCTCCATTTTGATGCAAAACGTGCCATTTTACCTACGATTACAACGAAACTTGGTGTAGACCTCGATTCCGGCAAAGGTAGATGAAACGACGATATAATCACATAATATACATCCAAACATGCAGATTATTGAAGATAAAACGTCTAAACAGGTCCCAAAATATAGACTATAATTCATGCTATCAAAATACCCCATACTTAGCCCTTGCTTGTCCCCAAGCAAATTCCGAATATAAAATACAAGATAGAATTGATTATAAGTCATAAAGATCAATGAAAAAGTCTTTAAAAACATTTTAATGGTGTACTACAATCATAGATCACTCTAAGAGAATGCTTCATGGAATTTAAAATCAAAATTTGCTCAAAACATTTTATAAATATAAGAAAGTTGTTCATCTTTGCATAAAATCATAGAATACATAATAAATCATAATTATCGAAATTAATCATGTATAATCCAGTTTAAACCACTAAGTCAATCAACAAGCTCGAGGTCTCAAGGTCTTTTCAAGAGAAGGTCAAGAAACGTGTGAGGGTGGGATGTATATAGGGAATGTGGTGCTAGAATCCGGGAAAAGGGATCTTTATTTCACTTTCTTTGAACTTCAACATCTTTCACCCATAAGCTTTGCTTATTTACTTTTTTTTTTTTACTTTTTGGGATGCATGGACAGAGGTGCACAATAACCGAAGCCTAGGAGATCAGCAATCATCAATTTCTCGAGATGCCTCAAACCCTTGATGCACATACCATGACCCGTTAGGAATATCGCTCAATCCGACTTTGGCAAGACACAAACACCCGGCTATGTGAATGGTGCCGAGTTACTCATCATCATGATGACTTCCCCAAACCTATTTGTTTCTTTCTAACTTTCAGCCAACATCTCAACTTTTCTTTCACTTGTTTTTCACTTTTGCTTGCTTCCAAATTCCCGGATAGGTAAAGGGAGGCAAATATGTGTATGAGGGGCTAAAGCATGATCAAGAAGAAGAAGAGAAGAGAATGAATTGCCTTGGTCTTTCCAGGAAGAGAGTGAGAGAACTCATCATGTGGTGTCAACCTTCAAATTCAACATAATTTGGATAAAAACAAAGTATTAAACATGCCAAAATTTCAAATAAAGCATATAGCAACTTAAACATATCATAAAACCTTTCAAACATATAAAGATTTCAAAACCAGTCAGCAAACAAAATCATCACTAAGGTCATATCCAAATAAGAAGCACAAAAATCGTTTCGAAAACTGTCTCAGTTAAACCACCTCGGTCGAGATGTTCTAAGTCAACCGAGGTGTTGCACCTCGATTGGTCAAATCACTTCGGTCGAGGTCAATAAAAAATTTTTCAAACCAGTTTTTGACGTTTTTCTCAATCAAATAATCTGTATGCATGCATGTAATCTCATATAAGCACATAGAGCATAATAAAACATAAATATCCATCGAGTCAAGTCATACATCCACATAAGTCAAATAATACATCCAAATACCCCATACTTGGGACACATTGTCCCAATGGGTCAAAATAAGTCTACAGAAACAAAGTACTCACCGAATAAAGCTGAGCTGCATAATAAATAAATAAAGAAAATCCTACAAGCTCTCAATAATCCTGATCCGGTGGTGGTAGTGGTGGCACGTACGGGTACTGAGATGGGTCGAAAGGATAGCCCATGATATGCTAAAACTAAATCTCAGCCATCGTGTGCTGGTAGTGTAGTCTCTCCTGCATCTCTCTGATATCCAGGGATAGGGCAACGTAGGAATCTATCATCTGATCCGTCAGATCATCGATCCGACGGTGAGCAACTGGATCCCTCTGCCTGCGTACCCTACGCCTAGCGGGACGTGCTGGTGCTGCAGCTAGCTCCTCCTCAGTCTCGTCATCATCTAAATCAATGACCGGCGCACTAGTCCTAGCTGTATCTATGCCTGTATCCATGGCAACACCGCCATCCTCATCATCATCATCCTCATCCTCCTCAGCCTCATCCTCCTCAGCCGGCCCCTGAGCTGCTGCTGCTGCTGCCACTTTGGCGTCCTCCATCAGCGGAATCCATGCAGTCTGTCAGTAATGCGGAACATACACGGAGAACTAAGCTGACCATCTAATACCCTGGGGTGCAGTCTGTTCCCAGGGCATCGCCACATACGGCGTAGTAAGACTGCGAGGAACCAGTATCCTCCGTGTGATCATCTCCTGAAGCCCGAGCGGCTTGGGAGCCGCCACCATAGTGCATGCACTCAAGTCAAGATCCATGTAACTCGCTATGTGAGTCACTATCCCTCCGCAGCAGATATCCCCCTTGGCCTTCGCCTTTATCCTGTGTAGATCCTTTGCTAGCATAACTCCAAAATCCGGAACTCCTCCGGTCACCATGCAGTACAGACTCAGCAGCTCACCTTGTTTGATCTTTTGGGGCGTCTCAGTACGTGCCAGAAGAGTCTCACTAAAGATCTTGTGAGCAAGTCTAAAATCCAGGTGAAATATAATCTGCTCCCTGGAATCTACAAGTCACCACCTGTCAGCGTGCTCAATCACATGAGCAATTTGTCCCCAGAACTCTCGAGCTACAGCGCGAGAGGGAAAGTCAGCAACAGTAGGGGCCGGGAAGCCAAAGATATCCCGCCAGTGGTCCATGGGAACTAAATAGTTCCGGTTCATCAACCGGTACTTTATGGCGCGCTCGGTGGGCAAGTAGGTGACGGAGCTGACAAACTCCAGGGTCGGCTCAAGGTAGGCCGGAGCTCTAATCTCAGTGAACTGCTCCAAGCCCACCATAGAGATCATCCGCCTCAGATCATCATCAACATAGAGGCAGTCAAAAGCGGAGATGTCCAGGAAACGTGGTGCAACCACTAGACGGGCCGCTATGCGATCATAATCGACCTGGTGACGCTCATGGATCACCGGTCTAGAGCGGCGTGAAAAAGAAGAAGGAGAAGGAGAGGATTTGTCTCTCAGAACTAACTACCTGTCAGAACTCATCTCTGTTGTACTTTGTCAGACCACCTCGGTCTCTCTGACAAATCTCAAGAACACCTCGGCCGAGGCACAGGCCGACTGGACCGAGGCGAAGTGTTGTGCGATCGATTCTCTCAAAAATCCAGTTCTTTTCCCCCAATATCATTACCAAAGGTTCCTATGGGGTACTTAATCCTTTTTCAGCAAAATGCAGGGGCAACCAAAGCCCAAATCGAAAGAAATCAGTGGAGAAGAGGAGGTTAGGGTTTTCTCGAATTTTACCCAGATTTGGCCGATTTCGTGCGTTTTCTCTGCAGATTGGCGCTTGCAATTTGATCCTCTATCCTTTCCTCTCAGTTTAGAAGCGAAAACCGTCGAAAACGGGTGAAAATCGAAGAAACGAGGTGAGATATGCGCCGCGGTCGAGAAGGAGGTAGAGGGAGGAGAGAGAAATCTCATCCCCCTTTTATACCCTTTTTTGGAACTGTTGTCACCTCGGTCGAGATGGTCTCGACTGGAACAAGGTGTACGGACCGAGGTGGGTCTTCAGTAACCCTAGTCGCCTCGGTTGCTCAAGAATCATCTCGGTCGAGGTGCTGTGACAGCAACCGAGATGTGTCTCAGTCAAACTCCGTCTTCTCAAATTCTCGAACTTCTGTCCTTCCAGTTTTGCTCCTGGGTTGTATTCCTTCCTTAGATGTCACCTGTTGTCTATCTAGGACGCTAAAAACAAAACAAAGCAAAGCAAAAGCAAACTATCTAAAGCTAGACTAGAAAAAGGGAAAAGAAAGCAATACCGTGGGTTGCCTCCCAAGAAGCGCTTGATTTAAGGTCGCTAGCTGGACCGTACGGCATTCCTCAAACAAGGTATAGCGGTGCAACCTCCTCAACCGGAACTTCCGGTTTGTATTTCTTAAGTTTATGACCATTGACCTTGAAGCTTCCACTCGTTTCTCCCCAAATCTCAACTGCACCATAAGGGAACCATGTTTCACAACATAAGGTCCGGTCCATCTAGATTTCAACTTACCTGGAAAGAGGCGGAGGCGGGAGTTGAAGAGTAGAACTAAGTCTCCTTCTTTAAGCTCCTTAGGAATGATACGCTTGTCATGTCATTTCTTCGTCCTTTCTTTATAGATTTTGGCATTCTCATAAGCGTTCAAACGCAGCTCCTCCAGCTCATTGATATCCAATAACCGCTTCTCACCGGCTTCCTTGATGTCTAAGTTCAACCATTTGATCGCCCAATACGCCTTGTGTTCTAACTCAACGGGCAAATGACAAGACTTCCCATATACCAAATTATAAGGGGTGGTACCAATGGGAGTCTTGAATGCGGTCCTGTAAGCCCAAAGAGCGTCGTCCAACTTCATGGACCAATCTTTCCTAGTCCTAGAGACGGTCTTCTCCAAGATTGCTTTAATTTCTCTATTTGAGATCTCGACCTGTCCACTAGTTTGCGGGTGATAAGGGGTTGCTACCTTGTGGGTTACCCCATACTTTGATAAAAGTGCCTTAAATTTCCGGTTGATGAAATGCGTCCCTCCATCGCTGATGATGATGCATGGAGTCCCAAAACGTAGAAAGATAGTCCTGTTAAAGAACTTCACAACCACCATGGCATTATTAGTGGGAGAGGCAATGGCTTCAACCCATCTAGAGACGTAGTCAACAGCTAGGAGAATGTAGAGGTTACCTCCGGATGATGGGAAAGGTCCCATGAAATCTACTCCCCATACATCAAAGATCTCAACCTCCTGTATGTTATTGAGTGGCATCTCATTCCTTCTAGATAAGTTCCCTGTTCTTTGGCATGCATCACAAGAGACAACAAACGTCTGCACATCCTTAAATAATGTGGGCCAAAAGAAACCGGAACGTAATACCTTAGTGCATGTCTTGTTGGCGCTAGCATGCCCTCCACAAGGGAGTGAGTGACAATGCCGTATGACTCTATTAACTTCATCTTCCGGAATGCATCTTCGAAGCATCCAATCCGGCCCTCTCTTGAATAGCAGCGGTTCATCCCAGTAGTAATGGCGTACATCCATGAAGAATTTCTTCCTTTGAGCGTACGTCAATCCGGGTGGTATTACCTGGCAAACAAGATAATTAACAATATCAGCATACCAAGGTCCTTTATTATCAGAAATTTGGTGGAGAGAATGTTCCACCAACTGAGGATGAATGTCAGAAAAGGGAGTAAGAAGTTTGTTATTTTCAGTAGTCTCAGTTGGCATCATCTCGATTTCGACCTCGGTCGAGGTCCAGGGAGGTTGACCGAGATGTTCTTCAGTCACCTCGCTTGGTCCAAAAAGTGCCTCGGTCGAGATACTCCAACTGGGACCGAAACTAGAGATCTTCTGCTCCTGGTTTAGTCTTTCAGTTTTAGCTCCTGGATCTTCTTTCATCACCTTTAAGCTCCGTATATCTGCATCACAAGAAGCATCTATACCTTCCTCCATTAAGCTAAAACTAATAACTTTTTCAAGTGGATCTTTAATAAGGATAGAGCTCACCAATTCTCTTGATTCTTCTTCATCATAGATGTTGAAGATATCATCTCCTAGCTGCTCTCCTTTCATTGCCGCAAGTAATGCAAACTCCACTTCATCTCCGCCAATGTTGAACTTTAGCTTGGCGTTCTTACAATCCACATTGCAACCCGAAGTTGCTAGAAATGGTCTCCCGAGAATGATAGGAACGGGATAATCTGCGGGAATGTCAAGTACAACAAAGTCTATAGGTAAATAGAAGTTACCTAACTTAACCGGAACGTCTTCCAAAATGCCCACGGGATGGGTAATGGAGAGGTCCGCCATGTATAACCGTATCTTCACCGGCTTGGGCTCTCCAAGTCCGATCTTCACACATAGCTCCAGCGGGATGATGCTCACGCTGGCTCCTAGATCACATAAGGCTTCACAAGTGACATCCCCAACTTGAATGGGAATGCAAAATGAGCCGGGATCTCTCAACTTGGGTGGCATCTTCTCCTTCATGATTTGAATAAGCTCTGAGGATTTAGATGTCATCCTCACTTCACCAAAGTCTTCCAACTTCCTCTTCCTTGATAGAATCTCTTTCAAGAACTTCCCATAGGTGGGCATCCCTAGAATAGCATCAAGGAAAGGGATATTAATGTGTAGTTTATTCATCAAGTCAATGAACTTACCAAAATGCTTGTCTAGATGTGCTCTGGCCCTTGACTGGGGGAATAGAAGTGGTGGTTTATATGCAGGAGGTGGAATATAAACTTCAGTTTTCTCCTCCGCTTTCTGCGGCTCCACCTCGGTTGGCATCTCGGCCGAAGTGTTCTTCGACTGTACCTGGACCGAGGTGGTCTTCGTTTGTACTGGCATCGACCGAGGCACTGGATCTGCAGTCTTCAGTCTGCTTCTCGTCGTTATTGCCATGATCTGTCCTTTAGGGTTGCTTTCCGTCCTTGCTGGAAGCTTCCCTGGATCTCTTGGCGCTTCATTCGCCTTGTTAAAGAATTGTTGTTCTAAGGCTTTTTGTGCCTTCGAAAATGAAGTCATGAATGTCTCCATAGAGTTGAGGTTGATCAAGATGGCCTCCAGCACCGCATCTTTCTTTTCCGGCTGGGACGAACTCGATCCTTGCTCCTGGCTCTTCAATAGGGTAGAAGAAGAAGAAGATAGGAAAGGATAAGAGGAGTCATTCGAATTGGAGTTAGAGTAAGGGTTACCCGAGTTTTGGTTGTTTGCCCTCCAATTATTGCTGTTGGACTATGTGTCGAGATGTGTGGAGGCAACCTATACATTCCCCTCTTCATGTGGCAACCTATACATTCTCTTGGTGGTGGACTATGTGTCGAGATGGGTGGAGGCAATTGCGTCTCCCACAAATGATTCCAAAGTTGTGGTGCGGTTCTTCAACCGAGTCATCTTCCCTAGGTTTGGAACACCAAGAGTGATCATAAGTGATGGAGGGAAGCATTTCACCAATAGGAACTTTGGGACACTTTTGGCTAAGTATGGGGTGACTCATAAGGTGACAACACCTTACCATCCCCAAACTAGTGGCCAAGTGGAGATCTCCAATCGAGAGATAAAGGGGATACTTGAGAAGACGGTTTCTAGGACAAGAAAGGATTGGGCTATGAAGCTTGATGATGCTTTGTGGGCTTATAGAACCGCCTTCAAGACACCGATTGGCACCACTCCCTACAAGCTAGTTTATGGCAAGTCTTGCCACCTTCCGGTGGAGATGGCGCATAGGGAGTATTAAGCCATAAGGTGGCTGAATTTTGACCTCAAGGAAGCCGGTGAGAAGAGGTTGCTAGACATTGATGCTCTTGAGGAGATCCGGTTGGATGCCTATGAAAACGCCCGGATTTACAAGGAAAGGACCAAGCGTTGGCATGACAAACGTCTCATCCCAAAGGAGTTGAGTGAAGGTGACCTAGTCCTTCTCTTCAACTCAAGGCTGCGGCTATTCCCCGAAAAGTAAAGTCAAGATGGACGGGTCCTTATGTGGTGAAGAAGGTCTTTCCCCATGGAGCGGTTGAGATAGGTGGGGAGCATTGTGGAGATTTTAAGGTGAATGGGCACCGTTTGAAGAGGTACATCCCAGAAGCTCCGGTGGATATTATTGCCCCACTTCACCTTGAGTGAAACGCTCCCGAATGTGGTCAAGCTAATGACCTTAAAGAAGCGCTTAATGGGAGGCAACCTATTGGTACATGTCTTTTCCTTTTCGTTTTTGTTTTCATTTTCACTTTTTGCTTTTGACCTTGTTTTGGTGTGTTTTTGTGTTTGGTTGTTTGTGTGCTAGAGTCTAAGTAGCATGGAAGTCTTGCAAGGCATGAGGATGATGATGATGATGATGATGATGATGATGATGATGATGATGATGATGATGATGATGATGATGATGATGATGATGATGATGATGATGATGATGATCCCGCATCAAACGTGGGTGGAGCGGACATGGGACTTGAATGGCTAGCGGTGCCTAGCGCGGGTCCCGACGCCATAATGAATATCAAGAGCTCTCTACCATCTTTGATTGATCATCCACTATCACTTCACATGAGTGAACCAAAATACCGAAACCACCACTTTTTACATTGCGAGGACCCTCTTTCACTTCTTTATTTAATTTGCACATTGGGGACAATGTGTTTCTAAGTATGGGGTGGGGTTTTCATGATCATTTGCATGATTGCATCTAGGATAGTTTCATATTGTCACATGTTTCTTTAAGCTTTTGCATTGTACATATATATTTCGAAAATTCCAAAAAAAATCAGAAAATTTTAAGAAAATTTAGTGCTTCTAAGTTTGGATATGACCTTTATGATGAGATTGTTTTGTGAATTGGCTATGGATGGCCTTGTGTGTTGAATGGATGTATGCATATGTGGACTTGAAATACTTCTCTTGAATCTCATGTATGAATTGTGATTATGATGTTTGCCTTGATTGGATTGAGGATTGGATTAAGGATGGATGGCTATGAAACATGACTATGAAGGTGATCCATCTTATGAAGCACAATTCCAAAAATATTTTATGTTTTTCTGCATTCATAAATCATGTCATCTCTTAGCCTATAGTTGGACCTTGCTCGGGGACGAGCAAGTCTTAAGTATGGGGTATTTTGATAACACGATTTTTGACGTTAGATTAGGCATTCATTTAGATAGTTTTTTCCGTTATTCATGCATGGTTTGGCATTAGTTCGTGACGTTTACGCTTAATTCATGCATATTGTCGAGATAGACGTCTACACGAACTATTGTCGGTTTTGTAGATATTTTGTGGAACTTTTGGAGCTTAATCGATACATTCGAGGATCAATCCTCGTGATGACACACTTCCGGACTCATTGAGAAGCAATCTAGGAGCAAAGGAGAACACATAGGACCTTGTTGGTGCATGTCTTGCACCAACTCATGGCTTAACGATCAAAAGAGAGCTGTCTATGCAAAACCACGGCCCAGACCCAGATTCCACGCCCGTAATTTTGGCCGTGGTTCTCTCTGGACAGCTGTGACAGTTGTCCCACGATCTCCATAACTGACTCTTGCTCTTGGTGGAGAATATAAGTGGCCCTGCAAGCTGTTGCTAGGGGATTCTCTCCCACACTCTCTCACAATACATCATTCCATTGAAGACTACTCTTGGAAGCAAGCAACAACACTCTCATTTGGAGAAGAAATAGAACAACACTAGTTTTAGAGTTTTCATAGCTTTTGAGTGGTTTTTGAGTGAGCTTGTTGAAGACATTTGCAAGGATTTGTAAGGAACGATTTGGACCATCTTTTGAAGGGTTTTAAGTCTTTCTTAAACATATATTCATCTTGGTTTACTTGTGTTTACTTCTTTCTCTTCTCTTTCCTTTCATTTTCTTGCTATGGAAGCCATTAGTGTTGTTGAGTTTGAATGTTAAAATGCTTGTTGTTGGCTAAATAGTAGTGATTCTAAGGTAAGGGAATGATGGTTGTGTCCTGGACTAGGATAGAATAGACTTAAATGTATCCTTGGATGATTTGCTTGCTCGAACATAACCTCTATTACAAATCACGATCTGTTCTTGCCCTTTCCACGGCCGTGGTTTAGGATGTACTGCCCGTGGTTTTCTCTGTTATGCTTGTATTGATGAATCTGAATGTTAGGATGTTATATTGTTGAAATCCTAGTGTTTGTTAAGCATAATCTAGCCTAGGGTGACCTAATGCTAGCAAACTAAGTGAGAGGAGAGACCTACCCGGTAATTCTTGATCTTAGATACTAAGGATGACGAACTCTAGGTAGTAGTGAGCCTCATAAGCCGCTATTGGACCGAGTGTGCTAGGATTGATGTTTAGGACCTGCCTTCCCGAGACTTACCCGGTAAGGAGAGGTTAGACCCCTAGATAGCAATCCGGTTTGTGTAGATTTCCCAACCTTAGGCTCCTAGAGACTTGCCCGGTGATAGGACCTTGGTTGCGGGATTAGTGGATCATGAGACCTACCCGGTGATTGATCCCATTTGAGAAACATTCCTTCCCAACTTAGCATAGCTAGTCCAAGGTTGATTAGAAGCTTGAGTTCAAAGCTATAACCGGAATTCCTAACCCCTAGAATCCGCTTTTCTCTCTTTGATCACATATCTTGTGTTTGTGTTGGTTATTTGCGTTGCTAGCTAGATTTGTTAGTTTGTTTTATAATCTTGCATCAATTGTGATCTTGTTTGATCACCACAAAGCCAACCCAAAAACATTATGAATTTCATTTCTTTATTACTCTCTCTTTTCTTAGACTAGATTTACACTATCTAGGATCATTCGCTTGATTTGATTTCACCTTAGTCTTTGTGTTCGACCTCGGAATACTATCCTTGCTACAAAATGACCCATACACTGTGGGTTCGCTAGGAGTTAGGAAAATATATCGAGTTATTAATTTAAGACTTTTGTGCTATACATTTCTAGCATAACACCCTGCCAGTGCCGCACCTATGGCTGAAAATAAAGATGAAGCGTCTTGTGTTGTTTTGAACTAAACCACACCCACGGCTCCAAGATGCCGCACCCACAGTTATGCAACAGTCGTAATAAATTAGGCTGTTTAGACTCTCACTTTATGACAATTTAAAGTGACGGTTTAGGCTGCCTATTTACTGCAATTTAGTGTCCTAAGTAGTATAAATAGAGATGCTAGGATAGTGTTAGAATCATCTCATTTTCACCTCATCACATCTAAAACACTCTCTAAATTTTCTTTGTTTTGTTTGGTTTTCTATGGAGGGCTAAGCACCTTTAGTTGTGCTTGACATTGGAAGCTCTCGACATAGATCTGATTGTAAGTTTTATAATTGAAGTTGTTATTCCATTATGATTTGTGTTATATTGTTGTGCTTAACTTCTTGATTGTATCTCACCCTTTATCGAGTTTGTCCATCTAGGTACTTGGGTCTTATCCAATATGCTAGGAATTGTGGTGCCGGGTTCGTATCATCTTTCTAATAGAAAACACGTTTACATAAGCGGGTTGCAAGTGTAATTCGTGAGTAGAACATAAACACATGATTTTAGTAATGGGTTGTTTCTAATTCATGTGTCTCTCTATCTTTATTTGAATGTTATTGTTAAAATCTGATTCTGTAGGTTTACGAGTTAGGATTAACCATAAGTAATATCGGTGTTGGTTGAACCGGTATTTAAATATGATCGAGATGAAGACAAACTTTGGGATAAACTTCATGAAAACAATGATCAACCATATCTTATGTTGAAGTGGATAATTGTCAAGTGCAACATTTTCTTACAATATTGAAATCAACTTCTTGTTTGCTTTGCCTATTTGTCACTTTAACAATCACAAACCCCCTTTGGTTATATATAATTAATAGTTTAATTGCATTTGTGCTTAATTACATATCTATCTCTCTTGGGTTCGACCCGTACTTAATCACTATACTTGTTTTAGTATTGAGTGAAGAAATTACTTTGATAGGATATAAACGAGCTAAGAAAATATCCTTGTCAAATTTGGTGCCGTTGCCGGGGAGATTAAAGTTTTTAAGTACTTTGTTATTTTTATTGTCAATTATTGGTTTGAACCATTTGTATGGTTCAAACTTGTGCTACTAATATATCTTTTGCACTAGAAGAGACTGAGAAAATAAGTCGTTGGATCATGAATGACATCAACGGTATAAGACCTCAACATCAAGGAATTGATCCCGGAGGAGACATACAAGTATGATCAAGGACTTACGTCGAGCCGACGGTGTAAAACAAAGGCGCTACTCGGGAGGCAACCCAAGGAAATATAAACAAAAGCCTTTATGTCGTCTATCCGCCCCCGCGGCTGACCCAGAAGTGCCCGCACCCGCGGCAAAGAAGAGCCGCGATTGTGGCGGCCACAACGACAGGTAAGTAAAAAAAAAGAAAAAGAAAAAGAAAAAGAAACCAAAAAAAAAAAGAAATCTCAAATCTTCGACCACCCTCTCTTTCCCTTACCACTTACATTCACCATTCGTCTCCACTTAAACCCTAGCCTCCACACTCACCTCCACTTATACACCACGCCACCACCTAATCTCTACTAGCGGCGGGAGCTCTTCTTCTCACACTTCCCTTACCCACCGGAGTACCCCGATTGTCCACCATCTCATTAGTGAGCTTGTTCTTAATCCTTCTCCCTTTTTAGTTTTTCCTTCAGTTTCACACTTTGAGGGCAAAGTGATCTTCAAGCATGGGGAGGGGTTAAATCTTACATTTTCATGTTTGTACAGCTGTTTTGTCTTGAGAATTATGGTTGGTTTGTAATCTTGAAATTCAGTCATACAAAAATAGAAAAAGCCAAAAAATGAAGAAAAAAAAAGGCAAAGAAAAATATTGGGATAAGTCAAAAACCCGAAATGACGGCTTAGGTAAAAAGCAGGTAGTTCGACCAACAATAGGTTGGTGCAAAAGTATACTTGAGTGATGTGAGATGTGGTGAGACTATCCTAGAGAAAAGAAGAGTTGCAAGGTGAAAACCCGGAATGGCGCCTTGGCAAAATGAGTGAGAAATCCACGTGATAGGTTCATTATTTTGGCGTTGGCGACATAAGAAGAGGAGATATAAGGAGGAATCTGGGTAGGCCACTCTTGGATCAATAAGGATGGTAGTTTTTCTCTTTTCACATCACTTTGATAGATTTTTGAATTTTGCTCTTTAGCATGCTTTGTTTCATTGTCTTTCTATTTTCATCATGCTTCTTGAGGCTTTTTGTTTTACATTGGATAGATTTTTGGTTTACGCGGGACGAGTAAGAGTCTAAGCATGGGGAATTTGATAGGTGATGGAATCACTATCTTATTTAGGTAGTTTAAGTATATTTTAGAGTCAATTGGTTGTATTTTGTTGCCAACTGTGTAAATTCAGCTGAAGAACTGAGCAATGAAGAAACCCAAGGGTTTAGCAACAGTTTGAAGAAGAAGGAAAGCAAAGAGAAGTCCAAGACGAAGTCCATGTTAAAGAACCGCGCCCGCGGCGACACTGAGTCCAAAGGCACCCTGTCACGACACCCACGACGACATTATGTTGCACCTGTGGCGACTTCAGAGTCCAAAATAACTATGTCACCACACCCGCGGCGGCACTGAGCCACGCCTGCGGTGACTGCACCTGAAGACCAACACCAGTACCCCCGCGCCCTTGCCAGCGGACCAGAGGAAGCCCAAGCGAATGTGTCACCACACCCATGGTGACACTAGGCCGCGCCCGCGGCTAGACAACATAAAGTAAGAAACTGAAGAGTCACAGACGTTTCAAGAACTGTGAAGAAACCGCACCCGTGGCCCTCCAAGCTGCACCTGCGGCCAGAATGAAGATGAAGCGTCTTGTATTGTTTTGCACTAAACCGCACCCGCGGCTCCCAGATGCCGTGTCTGCGGTTATGCAACAATCGTAACAAATTAGGTTGTTTCGACTCTCACTTTATGACAATTTAAAGTGACGGTTTAGGCTGCCTATTTACTGCAATTTAGTGTCCTAAGTAGTATAAATAGAGATGCTAGGATAGTGTTAGAATTATCTCATTTTCACCTCATCACATCTAAAACACTCTCTTATTTTCTTTGTTTTGTTTTCTATGGAGGGCTAAGCACCTTTAGTCATGCTTGACATTGGAAGCTCTCGACATATTTCTGGTTGTAAGTTTTATAATTAAAGTTGTTATTCCATAATGATTTGTGTTATGTTGCTGTGCTTAACTTCTTGATTGTATCTCACCCTTTATTGAGTTTGGCCATCTAGGTACTTGGGTCTTATCCAATGTGCTAGGAATTGTGGTTCCAGGTTCGGGTCATCATTCTAGTAGCAAACACGTTTACATAATCGGGTTGCAAGTGTAATTCGTGAGTGGAATATAAACACATGATTTTAGTAACGGGTTGTTTCTAATTCATGTGTCTCTCTATCTTTATTTCAATGCTATTGGTAAAATCTGATTTTGTAGGTTTACGAGTTAGGATTAACAATAAGTAATATCGGGGCTGGTTGAACCGGTATTTAAATACGATCGAGATGAGAACAAACTTTGGGATAAACTTCATGAAAACAATGACCAACTATATCTTACGTTGAAGCGGATAATTGCCAAGTGTAACGTTTTCTTAAAAATATTGAAATCAATTTCTTGTTTGTTTTGCCTATTTGTCACTTTAACAATCACAAACCCCCCTTGGTTACATATAATTGATAGTTTATTTCATTTGTGCTTTATTTACTATCTATCTCTCTTGGACTCGACCCTTACTTAATCACTATACTTGTTTTAGTATTGAGTTCGGGAATTACTTTGATAGGATATAAACCACCGAAGAAAATATCCTTGTCATGTATCATTTTGCAAAAGAATCTTGGTGCTCGTCTTTTGACATCTACTTTATTTTTGCATCCTCGGGTAAAATCCCATGCTTCAAATAGTCAATCATAGTTTGTCTCCAATCTAGCTCTTCATTAATTTCATAGACTGTAACGATACTAACTTCTTCGGTTGCGCTTACTCGTTCTGATACCGGTGCAAGCAAATGTCGTTCACCAATAGTAACTTGGATCTCCCGTTCATTGGGAAGCGTTAACGATGTTGCTAACTTTTCCAAAGCATCCACCTTTGCATTCTCGGATCTTGAGACATGGTTGACCTCTATTTGGTAGAATTGACAAATGAGTTCATTTGCCTTTTGGTGTAGAGGTATCAAACTAGGATTCTTCACTTCATATTTCCCATTTATTTATCTCACGATTAATTGGGAATCCCCAAATATTCTCAGTGGATCAATACACGTATCACGAGCAATTTCAAGACCAACAACGAACGCCTCATACTCGGCTATATTATTTGTGCAATTCTCTAACAAAGAGAAAGAATCACTAAATCACCCGAAGGGGTAAGAACACGATTCCGATCCCAACGTCGTTGCTCCTTGCAGAACCATCAAAGTACAACTGCCAAGAATTTTCTTCGATGGTGAAAACTTCTTCTTTGGGGAAGTCATATGTCAATTCTTCATGCTCCGGTGTCAGGTGGGTGCCTACGAAATCGGCAAGGGCTTGCCCTTTTACTTCCTTTTGTGAAACATATTTTATGTCAAACGGGGCTAGAGGCATGGCCCTAGTCTTCCTGATAGCACAACTTTAGAAAAAAGGAACCGTAGTGGATCGCCTTGGAAACCAATATGATTTGGTGGAATTAAAGGTAGTGCCGTAACTTTTGAACGGCAAACACTAGATCCAAACAAATCTTCTCCTGGATGAGTAGTTTTGATCCGCTCCTACCAGCGTCCTAATAATTTAGTAAAGAGCATTCTCCTTTCCTTCATCGTTATTTTGAACTAGCATTGTACCTAAGGAGCGATCAAGTGTTGCGGTTTACAATGTAAGAGGTCTCCCTTGAACTAGTGTCATCAAAACTGGTTGATCCATTAAATATTTCTTGATATTTTCAAACGCGTCTTGACAAGCTCGATCAGATATAAATGGTGTATCTTTTTTCATCAACCTTAGGAAGGGTTGACATCTTCTTGTTAAATTTGAGATGAAACGACGGATGTAAGCTAACTTTCCTTGCAAACCCTAGAGCTCTCGCAAATTTTTCGGAGGAAGCATTTGCGCAATGGCTTTTATTTTATCCGGATCAATTTCAATTTCATGATATTGGACGATGAATCCCAAAAACTTTCCTGATGTTACACCAAATGCACATTTGAGGGGGTTCGTCTTTAATTGATGCTTGCACAACCTTTCAAAGATTTTTCGAAGATCAGCTGGATGGTTATCTCTTTCTTTTGTCTTGACAACCAAATCATCCATATAGCATTCTACTGTATTGTGAAGGAAATCATGAAAAAAGATTATCATGGCTCATTGATAGGTTGCTCCCGCATTTCTCAAACCGAAAGGCATCACTACATAGCAAAATAGGCCTTGTGGCATACGGAAAGATGTCAATTCTTCATCTTATGGATCCGTCTTGATTTGGTTGTAACCGGAAAATCCGTCCATGAAAGACAAAGCTTTGAACCCGGTGGTAGCATCAACCAATAGCTAGGTAATTGGTAATGGAAATTCGTCCTTAGGAAATGCTTCATTTAAATCCCTGAAATCCACGCATATGGCGGAGCTTGCCATTTTTCTTTCGTACAGGAACGATATTTGCTAACTATACCGGATATTGAACCTCATAGATGATTCCTGCCTCTATAAGTCTGTTGACCTCGCTCTTGATTTGAACCATCAATTCGGGGCATAAGCTTTTTTGTGCTTGTTTCACTGGTTTCTTTTTACTAGACACAAACAACTTATGAACTGCTACTTGTGGATCCAAACCAGGCATATCTTGATATCCCCAAGAAAAGACGTTCTTTTATTCTTTAAGAAGTTGATGATATACCACCTTCTTCCCGTCCGCTAACAAAGCACTAATAAAAACAGGTTTTGGGTCATCAAGGGTTCCAAGATTAGTCTCCTCGAGATCATCAACTGTTGGTTGTCTACCTTCTTCCATCTTTGGTGGGGCTAGTTTGACTGTGTTGATGAAATCCGACGAATCTAATTTGAGTTTGCTTCTTCGGCTCGATTGTTTTGAAAAGTCATCTCGAGAGACTTGATATCTTGTGAATCTTTCCTTTTGAAGAAAGTCACAACATTGACCTCCTCGACCTGATCATCACTTGTCTTTCTTATGAGGGCTCCAAATTGATTCCTCTTTTTGAGCTTCCATTTCGGGTTCCTTTTGATTCCGAATACCTTTCTTTTTGCCTCCTCAAGCCTTTGAAAAACCAAAGTTCAATTCACCTCACCTACATAAGATGTATCAAGCCTTTCAAACCTAACACCTGAGGCACAATTGGCGTTTCTTCTTCTGTGAACATTTCTTGCTCTATCAGTATTAGGGTCATTGGTTCTTCATTGCTAGCGGTTAGAAGCCCATCTTCATGGGAAACCACAAGTTTATCAAGATCATTGGAATTATCATCCTTTTATGTCTTTGTGTCTTCTGAAAAAGACCTTGGATTTTGAATTTCAACATCCCTATTTTTCCTTCTGATAGATTGATTGGAAGATGTGCCTCGTAGTATTACTTTAGTGCTCTTCTCTTGTTTATCCCCAAAAATCCTATTAATGATTAGTGCCTTGTCTTGCGAGACTCGGTTAACTTTTTGAAGGGGAAAATATAGCTTGTCACAAGAGAACACACTACCTTCTCAATAGGAATTATCGATTTTTGACCGGCCTCTCTTTTGTCTTTTGGTGTGTACTTGAACAACACCTTACGTGGAGGTCTTTCTTCATTGTCTTCTTTTTCAAGCACTAACTTTGGGATGTTTTCAACAAAATGAGTTATTGAGTTCTTAGGAGATTTGCACGGCTCCTTATTCTCAATATTGGTCACGGAGGAGTCAACATCTACCACCTTGTAGAAATTTGCATCAGCATAGTTCACATCTTCTCCACAAAAAGGGTTCGGGTATCCTCTAATATTTCTTTCATTCTCATTATCATCGATATATTTCAAATATTGATGAAGCGTTGGGATGGATTTTATCGAATGAAGGCAAGGTCGTCCCAACAAAGCGTTGTACGAGGTGTTTGCCTCTATGACATGGAAAAGAGCGTCTTTGTATAATTCACCCATCTTCACCTTTAATGCAATGGTCTCCAAAGCTTTTTGCCCCACTTGGTTGAAACCTTGAATTGTGAGCAACGTTGGGGATAATGTCGGGTATATAATCCCATCGATGTCAAAGTTTTTAATGGAAGAAGATTTACCGCTGACCCGCCATCGAGTAAAATCCGGTTTATTTTTATGTCACCGATAACACTTGTCACATATAACGGCCTATTGTGTCCATCATTCCCTAATTGGAGATCTTCGTCCGAAAAGGTGATGGCAGCCATACATGAATCACAATGAGACGATGGGTACAATGACACATCATTGACTTCGATGGGGTCAACTTGATCTTTGTAATCTTCGGGATCGATAAGAGCTTGAATTAGGGCTTTCCTTAGATCTTTAGACATCTGTAAGGAATCATATACACTCAAACGTGCCGGGATGCGCTTAAGATGGCTAACAACATCATAAAAAATTTTCTCCTTATGGGGATCATCTCGTATTGATATGGAGATCTGATGAGTCTGATCTAGGCCATGTGGACCTTTATTATAACACCCCGAATCCGCGGGACTCGGAGTGTCACATTGGGCTAGGATCTCACAATGGATCCTGATAACACGATTTATGACTTAGGTTTAGACACTCATTTAGATAGATTTTCCGCTCATTCATGCATGGTCTAGCATTAGTTCACGACGTTTGCACTCAATTCATATATTTTGTCGAGATAGACGTCTACGCGGACTTTTGCTTGCTTTATAGGTATTTTGGGAGATTTAGGAGCTTAATCGATGCATTCGATGATCGTTCATCAAGATGACACACCCTCGGACTCACTAGGATGCAAGCTAGAGGCTAAGGAGGACTCATGGAACCTTGTCAACACAAGCCATGCACCAAATCATAGCTTAATGATCCAAGGCAAAGCTGAATCACCAAACCACGGTTGCTGGCACTTCCACGGCCGTGGAAACCAACCGTGGTTTTTGCCAGACGGTTGTGACAGCTTTGCCACGATCTCATGGCCTTCTCTAGCAAAGTTGTAGTATAAAAGTGGTCCTACAAGGCTGAGAGAAGGCATCCACTACACACCTTCCAATCCTCAATCCCCTATCATCCAATCAAAACACTCTCTCAACAAGAAGATTCTCTCAAGAGGAGAGCTACCATTGGAGGAGGAGAAGAGCTCCATTGGAGAAGAAGATAAGAACACACCATTGCTAGTCTTTGATAAGTTTTGTAGTGAAGATTTTCGGAATCGATTTCTAGAGTTGTAAGAATCGTTTAAACCTTCTTTTGGAAGGGTTGTGAGTCTTTCTAATCTTACTTTCAGCTTGGTTTTGCTTGCTTCACTTGTTCATCTCTTTCTCTTCATTATCTTGCAAATGGAAGCCATGATTTTATGTTTGATGATTACGATTGTTATGATGAATGTTGTAGGCTAAATAGATGTGATTCTAGGGTAAGGAAAGGATGATTATGGCTAGGACTATGATAGGATGGATTTAGATTTGCCTTTGGATGACTTGTTTACTTGAACGAAGCCTCTGTTGGAGTCCACGGTTTGTTCTTGCCAGTCCACGGCCGTGGAAGTGGTAGAACAGCCCGTGGTTTGTCTGATTCGTTTTGATCTGATGAGTCTAAGTTCTAGAATGTTAAGAATGTTGAAATACTAGTGTTTGTTGAGTTCAATCTATCCTAGGGTGACCTAGTGTAGCAACTAAGTATTAGAAGAGACCTACCCGATGATTCTTACTCTTAGATATCGAAGATGACAAACTCTAGGTAGTAGTTAGCCTCATAAGCCGCTATTGGACTAAGTATGCTAGGATAGGTGTTTTAGACTTGCCTTTCCGAGACTTACCCGGTAAAGAGAGGTTAGATCCTTAGAATACCATCCGGTTTGTGTAGAATTCCATTCCCTAGGTTCTTTGAGACTTACCCGGTGATGAGACCTTAGGGACGGACTAGTGGACCATGAGACCTACCCGGTGATTGATCCCAATCTAGAAACACTCACTCTCAACATATCATAGTTAATCCAAGGAATGATTCGATAGCTTGAGTCCTATGCCATAACCGGAATTTCCAATCCCTAGGACCCGATTTCTCTCTTGGATCATATATTTCGTGTTTGTCTTGTTTACTTGTGGTGTTAGCTTAGTTGATTGTTTACGAGTGATTTTATCCGGCGCCGGCGTAGAGGCCGGCGCCGGCGCATTGCGAGTGCGCGCAAGGGCTCGCGCACTCGCAATGCGCGCGCGCGAGGGAGGGCGCAAGCGCCTTGCGCATGCGCGCAGCGAGGAGCGCTGGCGCAGCGCGCCTGCGCGTAGGCGCGCGCATGCGCAAGGCGCCTGCGCGCGCCCAGCCCGCCTCCGCGCCTATTTAAGGAGGTGCGGAGGCCAGCCTCCCTTGCCCTTTTCTTCCCCGCTTCCGTTCCGCGTTCTTTGCCCTCGCCGCGCACTTCCGTTGCCCTAGATTTTTTTTTCGCTTTTTTTATCCATTTCTTTTTTTTTTCGATACGTCCAACAATGGAGGAAGATTCAGCTATCGAGAGATCTAGGAGTAGACCACTTGTGAATCGATTCCAGGTTAGTTAATATTGTTTTTTTATTGTTTATTTATTTTTTGCATTATACTTGAAACTAGTTAGTTTAGTTAGGTTCGGTTAGTTAGGAATAATTGAAATTGGATTAATTTCGATAGTTAGTAGTATTGAAACTATTTAGTTTAGTTAGGTTTGGCTAGTTAGGAATAATTGTAATTGGACTATTATCGATAGTTAGTATTATTGAAAGTACTTAGTTTAGTTAGGTTCGGCTAGTTAGGAATAATTGTAATTGGCCTTCTGTGCCGGCTCCTTCATTGTCGTACCCCCGGGGTTTTCCATGTCATCCACAAAAGATGCAATCTTATCTTGCTCATCCGGGCTTAACATATTTGAGTCCATTCTTTCTCTAAACCTGTTCAGCGCCGCTTGATTCGGGTTCGAACGATCATCATCATCATCATCACCAATATCACCATCCAAAAAATCAACCGGATTCCAATGAACTTGCTTCCAATAAGGGTGTATCTGTAACAAATAGATAGGTCTACGAGCCCGGATCGCTAGTCTAAAGTCATGCACACACGGCACTCCATAAACCTCTCTCCAATAACTATCCCGACATCCTTCATCATCTCTTGTATGTCGAGCCTTGGTGTAATTATTCCACAAGAGCGTGAAACACTCATTTGTTACGTAGTCACGGAGCAAGTCAAATATCGGTATACGCACCTACAAAAAAAGGTTTATTAAATATCAAATAAATATTTAACATTATTTTCATCAATTAAACTATTGATATACCAACCTCTCGTGGAATCCTCTCCCGTGACATCTCTAGAGAAGCTTGTAGCTTTTGGACTTGGTCCGTGACCATCAAATGTATGCTATCACAAACCAGCTGAAATCCTCCAACGCTAGAATCTAGTGTTTGCTTCAACAACTTGTGCGCGGACTCACACCTAAGAAGAAAATTTTATTACAAAAAACGAAGAAATGTTTAACAATGTAGTGAATGTTTAAATAACTTACGCATTTGTCGTTCGTGTGCCGAAATGATGATGTAGGTCAGTCCATGCTCGAACGATTGCCTCCTTGTACGGGTCAAGCCAAGTCGTCTCTAGATAGGTCATTAACCTCGGAGATGATTGCCAATAGTCTCTCATTTCCAACAAACGGCGTTGGTAGCTTCCAGGGGATCTTGACTCGAACAAGGCATGACAATGGGATATGAAGAGTGCTTCCGCTTCCTTATTGCGCAACACAAGTGCCGCTCTGTTAACTATATTGCACTTTATGTGAAACGTGCACAATATATGCTTCACCTCGGGAAATACTACACCCAATGCGCTTATAAGACCAAGCTCACGATCAGTGGCAATCACCTCCGGCGTCTTTCCGTATAACAAATGCCGGACCCTCCTCAAAGCCCACTCGTAATGATCTCTATTCTCCTGTGCCATGAACACAAAAGCAATTGCGAATGTCTTCTTGGTGCTAGTGATGCCTACGATCTCCAACAATGGCATATTGTACCTAAAAGTAATACGAAACAAAGACTGAGTTACAATTTCTGAGGAAAATAAGAATGAGTGTATGAAATAAAATAAAAATGTGGCTTGAATTGAAGCTTACTTGTTGGTCTTATATGTCGAGTCCATCACAATAACATAGGGAAACATGTTGAGCAAATGCCTCGAGTCGGGATGTGAGATAAAGAAATCAATCACTTCATCGGAATCTTGACTTCTCCGAGTGTTTACATAGTATCCACGTTCCCTCAACGTGTGAAGTGCTTGTTGTAATGGAGATCTTCCTTCGGCTTGTTCCATTCTAATCTTCAAACCGGTGTTGTAAACTTGACGGATGGAGGTGACATTGTCGGGATCCTCTAATTTTACGGATTTTAATATATGTCTCGGTTTTAAGCCAGAATTCAATTCACGCTCCACCTTTCGGGTCTGCTTCGGAGTCATACGTCCAACATATGCATGACCTCTTAACACCGAAGGAATGATATGGTTGTGGATTCCACATACAACCCTCACCGTCCACTTTTCCTCTTCAATTTGGGTTCCTACAAGCTCAAACAAACACATACACTTCTTCGAGTTTTTTTTCCGACTAGAACTTGGAACATGATCGGGATCTACGTCTTTTTCTTTTCTCGGTCCTCCGTGTCTATCACAACCCAATTGTAGGATACGAAAACCCCTTCTATCCAACCATGATTTTTTAATGACCAACACCATATTCATAGCGTTGGCCACATACCGAGCCCATCCCAAAAAGTTCTCTCTATCCGCAAAATATCCATGAAGCTCAAATTTTGAAGAATAATTGGTACCGAGAGCACGAGAGTAATCCATAAAAACCTAAATAAAAATAACATAGAATATTATTTTACAAAAACACATCATTTTATTCTTGCATTGCTAATTCTATGATTTCGATTCTCTATTCTAACATTGCTAATTCTATGATTCCGATTCTCTATTCTTGCATTGCTAATTCTATAATTCCGATTCTCTATTCTAAAATTGCTAATTCTATAATTCTGATTCTCTATTGTAACATTGCTAATTCTATAATTCCGATTCTCTATTCTAACATTGCAAATTCTATAATTCCGACAAAATAAAACGACATAACGGTAAAGTATAAAATTGAGTTTGTACACTTACTTCAAGTTTTGCGAGAATTTCTTCCGGATCACTATATTTTTCAATATCGAACGGCATCATCGAGCTTTCACCATCGGATTCTACATCAACTTCATCGGAATACGACGACATTTTAACGACTTTTTTCTTTACGTTTTCTAACTTGTGGATGAAGGTGAATGAGTCTCATATGTAATTATATAGGCTCGAAAAATGCCCAACGGCTATATTCCCCCAACGGCTACAAACTCAACGGCAACATTTTCGAAAGGGTAACGGGCAAGAGGACGCGCATGCGCGTCCTCTTGCGCGCGGGCGGACTCCGCCTCTATGAAGGCACGAGTCCGCCCGAATAGTAGCCCTGTTGTTTACCTTGCATGATTTGTGATCCTTGATTGATCACCTAAAAACCAACCAAAAACATTGAGATTTTCATTTCTTTATTTCTTTCCCTTTTCTTAAGCCTAGATCTTCACTAAACTTAATCACTAATCGAATTAATCTCACCTTAGTCTTTGTGTTCGACCTCAGAATACTATCCCTACTACAAAACGTCTCGTACACTGCGGGTTCGCTAGGAGTTAGGAGAAATATAACGAGTATAAATTTAAAGCTTATTGCGTGCCCACGTTCTTAGCGTAACAGATCCTGACCCTAACCTCACAACAAGTTCACTGGACCTTACAACATGACACTGACAGATATAAAACAAATACATAAAACCGTATAAATTGTACAACCAAAGGTAAACAACAACATAGGCGAGTATAAAACAACATCCTCACACATGAGGTAAACAAGACATCATCCTCACGCAGGAGGGGAAACATAAACAAACCCAAAACCAACCACCTAATGTACGAGAGTCCTCGGCCTGTCACCCTACCTGATTACCCAGCAGCGCCTAACCTACAAACATCTATAACATGGTATGAAACCGTTAGCTAACCATACATATATGAGATAATGCATAAGCACAAACACAATCATGAAAGATAAACACATCAACATGCTATCACACATTTACCCATTTATTATCTTTATATAATAGTCATTCATTCAAATCGCGTACATATATAGATAGATGAAAATATGTGACACGAGGACCGATACATCCTCGCCTCTTAGCCTGCTAGTCATACGTACGAGTATCGGTTACACAATCCGTGTACCCTATGGGAGTGGATTGCGCCCTTCATGTAAACCGGTATGGCCTGACATCAGAGAACCTCCCAGACTCCACGGCGGGATGAAAGGGAAAGGTTATCACAACCACGCAATGGGGCATTCAATAGAACACAAGTCAGTATAAACGATACCTCATGCTATCATAGCAAACATATAAAGCAAACACCACTCATGCAAACACCCAATATAAGGATGGTAGCTAAGTAAGTCATACAGACTTACCTCAACCTCGTACACAACCCAAACACGATCAACTAGAAACAACCTCCAATCTTGAGACAGGGGCACTGCCTAACAACAAGGCATAGAAAGATATCAACATCTATTCATCAAAGGGTCACACCTAGACCCAAAGAGATCCATAGGAATCATACTCAACCTCAAACCTCAACTAACATCAGCCTAAGTCCTTTAAAGCCGTACAAGGCATAAACTGATCATAACCTCATCAAAACTCATCCTCACACACCTAGCATGATCCTATACACTCACACTAGGAAAGGAGGGAACAAAGGCATCCTAAGGAAAGCCTAGAAGCAACACACACCTGCAGAACAAGTTTAGAACCTTTCTTATGCATATAAGCATCAAAGGAAACCAACCAAGGCTGCCACAAGATCAATATTGTGGATCCTAAGCTAAGGAGAAAGGGAAGAGCATAGAAAGGAAGAAAAGAAGAAAGAAAGGGAAGAAGGAGAGAGATCTCACCAAGCTGAACCTAAACAAGAGCAAAACTCCATCAACACCTCAAGGCTAGCTCCATCATAAGTACAGCAGCAACAACCATCACAATTAGCAACAAAGCCAAGCTCACAAGCACACAAACTCACCCAAACTCCAACAAAGATCAAGAAGATATCCAAGAGAAGAAGAGAGGAGAAGATAAACGTATCGAGAGATGGGGCAGAAGAGAGAATGGGGTAAACCCTCATCTGGAGGAAAAGAAGAGATTATAAAGGAAGAAGAGGTCAAAAAGCAGGGTTCGGGTCAAAGAAGACGGTTGCAGCCCACCACAAACCGCAGTGGCGGCTGGCCTAGCTGCAGGGGCGGCTCACAGATCCGTAGGGGCGGCCAGCCAGGGGTGCAGGGGCAGCCCACTACAGTTCCAAATATAGACAACAATTGCGTCTCAACTGAGGCGCAGGTGCGGGATCTCTCAAAGACTAAGACTCTAACATTTATCACTTATTTTCTTTACATGTATCCAGTTAGTAACACCTTCGTCTTGACTTGTTACCTTTTATTTCCTCGGAAGCTGACACCACCTCTTTTTCATTTCCTTTTAATAGTAGGGGAGGTAGTTGACGACTAGATCGAAGAGTGATTGCATCTGCTTCTTGCTGCGCTTCTTCATATTCATCGGCCGAAGAGGCCATGCAATATTGGACATATTCTTCTCCTCAAAATAAATCTTCAGCATCATTTGATGAGTCTTCCTTAGTAAACTCTTTGGGAATGAAATCCTTCAAGATAAAAGGTACCCGTTGAGGTTGACCATACTCTTCCCTAGAATTGTTTTTGGGTTTCTTTGTTTTCTTACTCTTTTTCTTCTTTTTATTTCTTTTCTTCATATCGGGCTTCCTTCCGGTCATTCTAAAGCCTGGAGGAGTAGACTTTTGAGTAACGCTTGTTGAGGGCTTCTATGCTTTTTGGACAGTTTCCATTCAAAAAGACTATCATCATCGTCGTCCGAGTATAAATCCTCAATATTAGAGCACATCATGATTTCATACAATTTGGTATGCCCGGTCCATCTCTTGGCATGTCAGGATAATCCCATATTACTCAGACATCATCGTCAACCCGAAATTGCACAACTACTCCCATGAAAAGTAATGGAGTTGTAGGGATGGCTTCATTCTCTAAATCTTCTGAAGCTACTTCATCTACTTCCGGATTCCGGGATCGGTGTGGGTGTTTGTAGCATTCTTTCCCCTTCCGATGCTCAAACCGAGTTCATTGTTGTTGATGACATGAATTATGTATCATCATATTCATGCATATTATAGAAGATTGTCTCAGTTTACCTTGCATTTAGAGAGATTTTGTGTGCCTTTTATGTTCTATTCAATCATTTGTCGGAAATAGAGGTCTACACGAGTTTTTGATGAATTATAGGTAAATGGAGTGGAATTGGGAGCAAAAGCGGAGCAAGGAGCATCTAGGGATGTTAAGGAAGCTAAAGGAATCTTAAAGGAGTCATAAAGAGCTAAGGAATTGCAAAGGAGAAGCATAGAAAACGAACCAAGAGTAGAGCACTTTCTGTTGAAGAAAATCGTGCCAATATATACATAAATCGGACGATTTTCCCTTCAAGAATTCGAACGATTTTGTGCATAAATCGCCTGGGTCGATTTATTCTGTTTTTCGGCCAAATGAAAAGACGACACAAAGCCCAATTCTTTTGGGCTAGAGGAGAGTTTTGCCAAACGGCCCACTTGCAAGAAACTATAGAGGAGAACCCTAGGAACGAAAACGAGGAGGCCGCAGCGGGAAATCTTTACACGTTTGAGAGAATTCGAAGATTCTTGGAGGAAGATTGAAGTATTCTTTGCCGGGAAGTAAATTTGGATTCTAATTGTGAGATTTCTTTATTCATTGAAGTACTTGCTGTTTTTGAGCACGAATTTGAGTTGTTTAAGAGATACATTGATTTGTTTTGACAATCGTTTACAGATTTGAAGGTTTTTGGAATTTTTATTCAAGATTCGGTTTCTTTGTGATATTTCTCTCAATAATTAATTTGATTCGATTTTGAAAATGGTTGGCTAAAACCTTTGTGATTCTGGGGAGAATAGTTGATGATTAAGGCTTAGATGATGATAGACTGAACTCATTCAATCATTAGGACCCTGAGAGTTTAGATTTTAGTTTTACGACAACAGGAAAATCGGACTGTTCTTGAGTAAATCGGCCGATTTTCTTATGAACAGCCCGATTTATTCTTTTGACGAACCTTAATTGAATTAATCTTTAACCAAAACTAATCCTTGCCTAAATCCCAACCTTGATTAACCTTTTTACCCTCTATTTGAATGTATGAAGACACTTCAAACCTGATTCTACATTTAATAGATTAAGATTTCAAGATTTGGGTAATAAAGAGATTCAACATCCTTTATTAAGTTTTTAATTGTGCTTGCTATTCTTTACTTTGGAGAGTCATATCCTGGAGTTTTAGATAGTTAGTTTGAACATAATTCTTGTCTTTAGATCTTTCTATATTGCAGCCTCAACAACCCTTATAGAGAGAACCTTTAGATTAGTCATATAGGTTTCGGAACTTCACCGTACGAATCCTACCTTTGAACAATTAATCTTGGCAATATAAACTCTGTCCTATATCTATAGAAGTGTCTTGAATCGAAAGCCGAAATCGGATACTTGAATCCTTGGAATCATTTCCCTCTTATTTGATCACAAAAGCTTTTCACACTTTTTGCTAGATAATTGAAATCGGAATTATTCTCATCAAATCCCTGAGTTCGACTCTGGAATTCTTACCTTACTACAGCAGATCCGTACACTGCGGGTTCGCTTTGCTTTGAGTTCTAGATATAAATTTAAGACTTTGACGCACACACTTTTTGAGCGAACAGTTGTCGATGAACCTTTTGAATTGATCCTTCTATCTAATTTTTACCTTTGTTGATCAACCACTCTATCCTATCCTTGAGAACATAACATTCTTGTATCAGGTGTCCGAGAATTCGGTGGAAAGGGCAATATTTTGGGTCGTTTATCATACCCACCTCATTAGGCCTTTTCGACTTGGGAAGTATCAAAGCTTTGGCATCCATAAGCTCATCAAATATCCCTTGAACATCATCATCACCAAAGGGATACTTCTTTGCTTTCTCTCTTGCAAGGTAAGCTTCTTGTTATTGTCTTGCCCTCTATCTCTACCTTGAGCTCTAAAGTTATTCCCAACACTAGAGGTATAAGACCCAGTTTTTGCCTTCACCGCCCCGCGGTGAAGGGAGCCGCCCCTACGGCAGGGCAAACCGCCCCTCCGGGTTTGCCACAGATCACGCTGATCTGATTTTTTGTCATTTTATTTCTTTCCATAGATAAAAGATCCGATTTTCTATATTATGGGCCGGCTTTCCTATGATCTTATAACCCTAGAAGCGTCTTTCCTTCTATCTTTCCAACCCTTTCCTATAAATTCCTTCTTTCTCTTCCTTTTTCCATTTCTTGCATATGTTCTTCTTCAACCTTGAAAGTTGCAGCCTTTCTACCTTGTGATCTCGTGCTGGACGTGTAAGTCTCCTCCTTCTTTGTTTCTCTCTCACGTTCATGAGTTGTTGCATGCCTTTTCCTTCTGTTTTGCTTTCTCCTTTTGTCCTTCATTTTCTTCTTCACAAGAATCAAGTTTGAGCCTTAATTCTTGTTGGCCTTACCGTTGTTGATTCGTTGATGTTCACGGGCTCCCTTGGTTGAGTTGTGGTGTGTGTGTGGATTAAGAGAAGCAACCTTTGGCCTTTCCTAAGCTCCTTGTTGTCGAATGAGTCGACAGTCACTTCTGCACCATTACCGCCCTCGCGCCTATGTCGTGTTGCCCCCACGGCTTCCTATTTTGCCGCCCCCGCGCCTCTGTCTAGTCGCCCCTAAGGTTCTTCTACAGTAACTCCCGTTCTTGTTGAGTTGATTCCTTCCTTGCTTTCCTCGTTCCTTCCCTTGGCTTATGTTGATGTTGTTGACCCTTCTTGATCTGTAAGACTAAGGTTGAGACCTTAGCTTGTGGAGATCTCTTAGAGATCATGGAGACTAGAAGTTATAGACTTCTAGCAATCGTTTCGTTCCTGATGCGTTATGCCTTGTTTGAGCAGGCATTCTTCCCTCTCCTTCGGGAATCTGAGTTGTTGCTGACCCTTTTGAGTTTACCTTCGAGTGAGGTAAGTCCCTTGGACATACTTAGCTGCGTTCTGTATATTAGTTGGATTGTATTGGCTTGCTTGTGTTGTTGTTATTGCTATAACGGATAACCGGACTAGGATCGACCTTTATAACCTTAATTGGCCCAAGTGTATGATAACCGGGAGGTGACCACTTGTCCAGTTCAAAATGGGGAAACTGGGAGGTGCTCTTACGACCAGACCAGTAGGTGACAGATGGATGCATACGTTCTATTCTTGTTGGTGAAGGGGACAAAGGCGAGATCGTAGCGATTCTTGTGTGACAACATAAGTTTGATTAGTAAAGGGATTAACATTAATGAAAGATAATAACCGAGTATATGCAAGCATGATATATGTTTATATTACCTTATGTGTGCTTGTGCCTTTACTGTCGTTCTGATATCTAGAATGTTAGCTAATAGTGTATACCGATATTGTAGATGTCTTGCAGGATATAGGTGCTGATGAGTGATCCGGATGGTGTGGTCAGTCGGGGTTCCCGTACATTATTGGACGGGATCGGTTTTATATTTCAGTTATCGTTCTTTCAGTTTGTTTTGAACTCGGCTACGAGTCTTTTACGTTTTCCCTTGTTATAATCTTTGGTTTTATATAAGTTTTGGTTTTGATTTATTTGTGCCTTGTTGTAAGATCCAATGTTGTCGTTGCTACTTTGAGGGTCGGGACCCATTGTGAGGTCCTAGCCTGTAATGCTTCGAGTTCCCATAACTTGGGGTGTTACAAGAGGTGTTTCCACTGGTTTTAATGAATGTACTCATGTGTTCACCCTTCTTTTGTGGTTTTCTTCCTTCATCTCTCCTAAACTCATTTTATTGTGTCCGAGCGGTTGCTACCTTTTGTCGAGATAGTTGACGTTCAACATTGCAAGTCTTTGACACCAATGCATCAAAGGATAAATGTTCCGCACTACCGACGTGTACAGCTAATTCTGGGAGCAAGTTGTTGGTGCACATTTGGACACATGCTAACTCGTTATTTTTCTCGGGACATTGGAGTCTTAGACTTCTCCATCTTTCTATAAAGTCATTGCCTAGCTCATTTGGTTTTTGGTGTGTGTTGGCCAAGTCCATGATGGAAATGTTCACCTTTGTACTAAAAAATTGAGCAAGAAAATCCCTTTGAAAATCATCCCATGTTTCAATCGACCCCGGATGCAATTGGATGTACCACGTGAATGCCGACCCTTTAAGTGATTGGACAAACTGTCTAATGAGCAAGGCATCACTCAACGTTGTTTCACCGCATGCCGAGTAAAAGTGAGCAAGATGCTCATGTGGTGAACAATGTATGCCATCAAACTTGTCAAAATTTGGTCGTTGATATCCCGGAGGAAAAGGCAATGCGTCAAATTACAACGGGTAAGGTTTTCTATACCCAATCACCGGTGAATTTAGGGAAATTTGGAAGTCTTTTGTCCCTTTTGCAATCATTTCTCTAATTTTATGGGGAGATATACCTAGGGATCCGGTTTAACCAGAAGGTTCAAGTTGACTTTCATTGTTGTCCCCTCCCCGATTGAACAAACTTTCTTGGACTTGATTCTCCATTCATGCGTTCAAAGCGGTGATTTGAGCATCTTTCTCGTCCATCAATCTTTGCATTTCTCGGAGTTGCTCCTCGTTGTCAGAGGTTCTTGTTGCCATTAATGACATGTTATCTCTTTCATCTTCCAAGAGATATTTACCCTTGTCCTAACTATAAATAAGTGGAAAGTCATTCTTCTTAAAAGGTAAAGACTTGTCCCCAAACAATAGAGTACTCACGTCTTTCTCCATGTTTTCCAATGCCTTGGGTGTCGTGGGATTGGGTGGTCGAGAGGTTACTTCCATGAATGCCATCTCCTTAGCCTTTAACCTTGTCATCGGTCCTGTATTAGTTTGAGATTCCATCCGTCGGGAACTTTGAGATGTCTTACTAGTTTGACTTTTTTTGGGTTGAACGGTCTTGGGAACCTTTCACCTTGGAGGCCAATGTTTGGTATCCTCTTTCTCCGTGTAAGAGATCATGTTGACTTGTTCCACATGGTCCAGGTTGATAGGTATTGATCCTATGAGAATTTGCCTTGTTGGCAGCATGGTGATTGATTCCTTAGGAGCCATCAAACTTCGTGCGGCCTCCCATAAGGTTGATCTGACCAATTCCAACGCTGGTGAAGGAGCAAATTTAACCAATGGTCCGGATTTTTGTCTCTTGGATCCGTTCTTCCGTCCCCTTCTCTGGTTATGCTTGCTCTTGGTTTTGGTAGAGGTAGGCGTCTTTGATACTTGATTAGACCCACCGTTAGTCTTGAGGACTTGAATTGCCGGCCCTTGAGTCTTACCCTTCTTGAGCTTTGGGACTACTCCCTCTTCCAAACTTTGGAGGAGTCCATAGGAATTTTTCAACGGGATTTCAGCTTCAATTGCATCACGAGTGACGTTGATCACTATCCGGAATGAACGTTAACGGGCCTAATGCCCACTTTCACAATGAAGGCTGCCGGAAGCTGGTTGAACTTGATCAAAGCTCTTTGTGCCATATTTTCCTTAGAAAAAAGAAATTAAAAATATTAGTATAATTTATAACAATATATTTTAAAATCATAAAGAAAGAAAAAAGGTCCAACCGGGCGTGCCAAAAATATGTTAGGCAAAAATATTACAAGAAAATAAAATCGCGTAACACATTTCATTAGAAATATGTACATTAAAGTCCGACCCTTATTCGTGCATTCTCACGATTCTAAAACAATATTGATACACTCTTGATGACCTCTTGAATTTTCTTGAGTATTTGGGTTGCACCCGACGGGTTGCCTACGTACCATCCCTAACAAGGATCAAGCCTGACGTAGTTCGGAGGGATACTTTTGCGGACCTTGATTTCCATATATTATAGGTCGGATCCAAACCCGCCTTTTAAGAAGGGTTATCTAAAAATCCGCACCAATTATCACTTGCATCTCTTCCTTTTCACGCATCACCGGAATCACTCGGACCCACCTTTTATGAAGGGTTTTCCAAATTATCCGACTAAAATTTGCATATGAGAAGTTCTAAGTTAAGTATATTTCTTATCTTCTTCTTCTTATTTTTTTGTTTAGGGTATGACCGAACTCGACGAGTTTCCTACGTATCCATTTCAATGGAATCAAGTCAAACGTAGTTCTCAACTTTAACAAATCTTGGAATTTTTGGGTGTGACCGAACTCAATGAGCGTCTTGCTTTATACCCAGCTTCCTACGTATCCATTTGAGACGGAATCAAGTCACCGTAGTTCATCGTAATAATCTGTGGCACTTTTGACATATGGCGATTGAACTTGATTGACATTTGGGTCAAGTCTTCTACGTACCCCTCTTTGCAGGGAACAAACCGCGCGTAATTTGCAAATTTTTGATATCTTTTTCAAAATGCCATTAGCAAATTGTCTTATGGGTTTAACTTTAATTTTTGAATAAACCTCAATTGTGTGTCCAATAGAGGAATACTTTTATCAAGACAATTTTGTATCTAACTTGCATTTGCTACATGCATGACGTGTGGACATCTCATATATGAAACTTTGGTTGCCTTTGCTCTATTTTTTTAGAAGTCCATGCTATGACTTATTTAATCAAAACTAATTACGGGATCCATGGCTTTTTAGAGCCATTTGGCTATGTGTGAACTTTGAAACATTAATCTTCAAGCGGATGCGCGGCCTTTATATATGCCTTCACTTTATTTTGATACACTTATATATAAAACAAATTTGGGCTCAGTAGACGTACAAACCCCCCCCCCCCCCCATTGAATCATGTTGGTTACTCATATTTGTCACACAATTTTATAGACCATTAACCCTCAAGTGGATGCACTTGCTCATGAATATTCAATCAAATTGATCTCGTTGTTTGATATTTAGCTTCGACGTTGAAAGAATTGTATATGATCGTCACTTGTTCCAGAACTTGATGAGTGGCGGGCTCTTTTTGAGATCGCTCGGACAACAACTCGAGTATAAAATTAGATCGTTTCACTGTAAAACAAATAATCCTCCTTTGAATCAACATTCAAGCATAAGGTTTTGAAAAGTAACACATTTTTCTATTCAACGAGCCATTTACACCTTCTTCTTGAACCTACAATATTGGCTTTTTCCAAGTATTGAATTCATCAAATTTTTTGTCAAAGTACACTGCAACACGGATCGACAACATCTTTCAACTTCTCAACTTGTTCATTTTCACTCAAATCCAAGTAAATATATTTAGTAAGTAGATCCTTACTGATTACCCACACACTTTCCATTTTGATTAGGTCATAAAATAACCGAATGGGGTTTAACTTCCAATATCACGCTGGACTTTCCTTGTAAATTTGAATCGTAACCCAAAAGATCTTCATGCTTCCTTTTTATAGAAGATTGTGGTGAAGGGTATCTCGATTCTCGATTCTTCCTTCCTCGCTTGGACACAAATAACTATCTTCTCCATATTAAGCTCTTTGGATCATTTTCGGTTGCCATAAGAAACAATCAACGGGGTTTCGAAATCACCAGACCTTCGATTTAGGTTGGTTTTTTGAGAGTGGAGGGCTCTTTTATATAAGAGAGAAACATACATTCAAACACAAGCGCTCGATCAGAATATATACAAATCATCCCCTTTTGTGGCTTCCATCAACAAGACACCCGGTCTAACTTCAGTCTACGCCTTCATCTTGTCTTTGAGGTAAGTATCCGTGATTCTTTAAAAGCTTTGATTTTATGGCATCCTTTAATCATTCTTGATGTCTACCACTTGTGTGTTGGTTGCTATTTCGAATTACGTACTACCCCTACATACTCTAGGTGTGTTTCATTGTAGCCATTTGGGAATTGCCATTTTGAATATCCTGTGAACATAAAACCTTTAAGAAGTGCCTACCTTAATCAATTTGTGGAGATGGATCGGAGATGATTTCCAGTTTCTATCTTTGTTGCTTCTTGGTTTAACTTATGTTGGCCTTTTTTTTTTATGCGTTTTCCTTCTTTTGTATATGCCGATCTGCTCTTTTTTTTTTCCTTTTGCTGCTATTTCTTTCTCCCCTCTTTTTTTTGATAGCCTTCCAACTGCTTCTCTTTATAGAGAAGATAGAAGAGGACTTAAATACAATAAATAAATACAACAATAAATTAAAAAGAAACATAACGTGTTGTCCTTTCTTTGCACCTAGTAAATTGAATTTATTGGGTTGTTCATGCTACTGACGACTTTTTAATTTCTTTTTATTTGATTTTTCTTTTTCTTTTTTATACTTTTTCTCAGTACAATTTCCTCCACCTTTTTAGGCTTTTACTGCTCAAACATAATTTATTTATATTTTTTTTTGAAACTTTCGCGTTTTTTACTTTTCTTTGCTTCCTTTTTCTTTTATATTTATTATACATGTTTTGTTTATGGATTTGAAATTGCATCTTAATCCTTACTTTTATTGGTTTTGTGCTCTTTCGGTATGAACTCCTTGAACGTACTTTTCTTGTACTTCTTTATTTCAATTTATTTTCTTTTCTTAATTTTTATACTCCTTCTTTTATACATTTTATTTTCTTTTGTGGATTTTGAATTTGGATATTAGCCCTTCATATAAGGAAAAAAAATGAGATCGCGCTTTATTTTTTTCTTTGAAACTATTTGTGGTGTACATATATACCTTTTTTTTTCTAAAATATATAAAATTTATTAGAATTCTCATTTTAACAATGATTAGTTTACAACTTTGAATTTTGGTTACTTAACAATTATCTACTGATTAGTTAAGGGTTAGTTTATGAGTAGTTAACAATTAGCTAACCATTAATTTATGATCAAATTATGATTAGTTTATGACTAGTTAACGAATAGTTTGCAAATAGCTAACCATTAATTTACGATTAACTGATGGTTTGTTTTACGGTTAGCTAACTAATCGTGGAAGTTTTACCGAATAGTAACAACAACCCCTACAATCATCAGGGGATCGGAAGTAGCATATTCGGATATCGAATTCTAAAGGACCGCATCTGATTTGATGGATACTAATAATTAATTATTTTAAGTAAAAAGAAAGCAATAAGACAACAATAGTAGTAGATGAAAACAATAATAATTGTAAACAAAAGTATGATGGAAGCGATACAAGGAAACATGAATCTCTACTATAATAAATTAAGATACAATATATTATCAAAAAGTAATTAGATACACATAGATTATCAAATTATTGGAGGGGTTAGTAAAAATAATTATCCCGCAGAATAATCTACAACGCTTGCCGAACTGACCCTAAACCATTATAGGGATCATCTAATCCTTAAATTAGGAGGGAGTTTATCTAGACATGATAAGATATAAATCAAAGAAAATATATAAAATTAAGAAATACATAATCTCACAATTGTTTGGTTCTAGTAGGACGAACCTTCAAATCTAACAACTATTTGACGGCTAAGGTAAGGAGAAATCTGAGTAATGCCTAATTCAGGATGAATCAACGTATCTAATCCAACGGCTGACATATGAATATATAGGAAAAATTCTCGAAGTCTAGGGTTACACAAAAAATAACCATTCTAAAGTTAAATCGGAAGATTTGATTACCTTCCCCGCAGAAGTTGAAACGATTACCGAACGGCCTCCAAATGGCATACCAACGAACAACAATTGTTTGCCGTAAGCAAGCCGTTTCACTTAACTGTTTGGCTTCTTTGTTGCTTCAAATCGTAAATCTTCACTTTAAGGTATATTCAAGGGACTTTGTGTTGCAGTTTCTCAGTCATGTATAGTCTTCTCTTCAGCTTTGACTTAAGGGAGGATGTACTTCTGGCACAATTGATGTCACAAATGCATGAAACATAGAAAAGCCAAGATATATACCGAAATATGGAAAGTGAACGCTTTCTATACAAATAATGATGTATGAGATAGAAAAAGAGGTATGAAATGCATGAATCTAAGGCCTAAAGGTGTTATGTTTGACACTCATCAAATACCCCATACTTAAAAATTGCTCGTCCTCGAGTAAGATCATGTCTTATATATACTACGTTTAAGAACAAATGAGTACCTCAACTAAGAGGAAAAAATACAACTCAAACCATGTCATCATGATGACATGAATTATATGTCATTATAATCATGCATATTGTGAATGTTTTACCTCAGTTTCACAAACATTTGAGGAGATTTGTGTGCCTTTAAGCTTACTTTCACATATATTTCGGAAATAGAGGTCTACACGAGTTTTGATTGAATTGTAGGTGAAAACGATGGATTTGGAGGAAATAATGGAGCAAGGAGTAGCTCGAGATGATAAGGAAGCATAAGAGACCATTGAGGAATCATGAGGAGCAAGGAAAGTGCGTGGAAGAGTCGAGTCACACATTTTATTGAGATCTTTGATTATTGTTCGATACTGTGGTTTATGAACACATTTTATTGAGTGCTTTACGAGATTTTGTTGAAGTTTTGAAGGATTGATTACATGTTTTGAAGATTTGTCAAGTTTTATGCGTAGTTTGGTTCTTTATTGGTTTTCTTTATTCAATCTTGATTTTGAATCAAAAATGAAAATGATTGGCTAAAAACTTTGTGATTTTGAGAAGAATAGTTTATGATTGAGGCATAGATGATGATAGACTGAACTCATTTAACCTTTTGGACCCTGAGAGTTGAGATTTAACCTTTGCGAGCGCGAAAAATCGTGGTGTTCTAGCGAAAAATCGGCCGATTTTTCCTAAGAACAGTCCGATTTTTCTGGGTTGTCGTATCTTAATGCTTTATCCTTTAACCAAAGTTAAACTTTGTTTAAATCCTAACCTTGCTTAACCCTTTTAACCCTTTTCCAAGCGTGAGGAGAGACTTCGTCATTGATTATTCACTTGATTACAAAAGTTTACAAGATTCTAGGTAATAGGGAGATTCAACATCCTCTATTAAGGTTTGAGTGTGTCTTTCACCTTTACCTTCGAGAGTCACATCCTTGGGTTTTAGTGAGTGATTTGAGAGTTAATCCTTTCTTTGAGTAATCTTCTTGATGAGACTCAACATCCTTCAAGTTGAGAGCTTTTGAGTTGGGATAAGTGAGTAGTGAAACTTCGTTGTACATTATTCCTTTCTTTGAAACACATAACCGTGGCAACATCAACTCTGTCCTATGATCTTTAGAATGTCTTGAATCGAAAGCCGCAGTCGGATACATGAATCTTTGGGATCATTTGTCTCTTAACATCTTTACAACAGCTTCTTTTTTGTGCCAAACGTATTTGAACTGATTTTTATTCTCACCAAATCCTTGAGTTTGACTCTGGAATATAAATTTAAGACTTTTTCACGCACACTTTTGAGTGAACACACATAACATCAATCATTACAAGAGGATAAATAACGAATAATAGCCATCCAACCCACTCAAGGATAAGTTTGCTCTCAATATCACAAGTGTGTTTAAGCATATATAAATAAGATCTCAAACTCAATAGACATGAATAGATCTTACCATAGGCTTCTCAAGACATTCTCAAACTCCACCACCTGTCAAGTGAAACTAAAATGCAAGATAAATATCATGAGGTCTTTTATAAAGGTGTAACGGGATATGGGACATGGAAAAGTGATGTTGGTAGGCCGAAAAGTAGGTCAAAATGACAAATAGTATCCAGGGTATCGAATTTTTATAACTCGAAACACCTTCAAGGCATTGTCACTTCATACTTTTCTTCATAATTTTACTTCTTCATGAACCATAACACTTTTGTTCTTTGTAGAACTTGATTTCTCTTTTAAGTATAAACTTTTAGTCACTTTTGAGCCAATCATTATTTATTTGTTGCTGCATATTTGGCAAGATTTTTTTGTCATCTTCACCAAACATGAACATATCTTCAATAATGGCAATATGCATCCAAATTAGCGTATTTAATTCTTGAATTTATTATCACACTTCATGGGAACACCCTGATGAGTGTCAAATGTAACACTTTTTACAGCGTAGATTAATGCATTTCATACCTCTCTCTCATATATCACTATTTGTATAGAAAGTGTTCACTTTTCATATTTCGGTATCTACCTTGAATTTTCTGTGTTTCAGACATTAACAACATCAATTGTTCCAGAAATCATCCTCTCTAAAGTCAGAGTTGAATAAAAGACCTTACATACCGAGGAACTGCAACACATAATCCCCCGAATATACCTTAAAGTGAAGAACTACGATTTGGAACAATAAAGAAGCCAAACGGCTAGATGAAACAACCTTGAAGCTTGTATGGTGGCCGTTTCAATGACATCATCACTACAGAAGACTTTGCCAAAGCCCATTTCGAGTTCCAGCCCAAACTGTTCAATATGACCTAAGAAAACGGCTAGCCTACAACTGTTGGTATACCGTTTGGAAGTTGTACGGTGGCGGTTTCGACTGTCGTAGAGAAGGTAATCAAATCTTTCGATTTTAAACTTGGAATGGATATATTTTGTGTAACCCTAGACTCCGAGATTTCCCCTACATATTCATACATCAATTGTATGGTTATATACGTTGATTCATCCTGAATTAGGCATTACTCGGATTTATCCTTACTCTAGCCGTTAAGTAGTTGTTATATTTGACGATTCACCCTACTAGAACCATGCAATAGTGATTTATTTTATCTTGATTATATATATATTATCTTTACTTTATATCATATCATGTGTGGCTAATCTTCCTCCTTATCTAAGGATTGAATAATCCCTATAATGGTTTAATTTACTGTGCGCACACACACACAAACACACATATATTTATGAATTGAGATTGTGATATTTCTTCTTTGATAAGTGCTTCATTCCTACCTTTTATTTACCTTCGAAAAAAGTGATATTTATAATTGATTTAGATAAAATAACCGAAGAGCCACAAGCGAAGGACATTTTATTGGATTTATTGAAAAAAACTTGGTTTTGAGAGTACTAGTTTATCAAAGCTTGAAGGATTTTTAATTACCGTAGAAAGTTCCGGTCTTTGTACATTTTTCTTACTGAAAAGCCAAAAGAGAAAGGTGTTCTTGATATTTTAGACCAAGTAGTATGGGTGGGCATTGGACGGGATTGACGTCATCTCAGTCTTGTTCCGGCTATTTTTAATGAGACATGATCGGGACGGGCCTTGAGTATTTTAGACTGAATCCCACCGGGTCCTTTCCTAGCTGGGATCGGGATGAGACGATTCCAATCTCGCTTGTCCATTAATTTATTTGATGTGTTTATAATTTATGCTTTTTTCAAAAAAATATCCATATATACGCAAAAACATTAAAGTTTTGAATTATCCATGATAACATATTATAGTTTACATTAAAGTCTCTAAAAATTTATAATAAAACACATCTAAATGAATTGGGTCATTTGTAAATTTTGACGGTTTGACCAATATGGTTTATTTTTTTATAATATACAAGCATTACTATAAAATAACTATAAAAGTATATCACTAATGATTAAAAATTTTATTTTTATTTATTATTTAAAATATAAAAAAAATTATATCGGGACGGACCTAGCGGGATGAAGAAGTTAAGGATCATATCTTGTTCCGGCTGGTTTTTTGCAAGACGGGTTAGGAACGGAATTTTTAACTTTAAATGAAATCCCACCGAAATCAGAACGGGAACGGGATCGAAACGGAATTGTATGGATTTATGCTCACACCTACTTGGTAAGGGTGTTTGGGTTCCAAAGTTTTTAACCTTTATCTTTTTCCAAAACTATAATTTTTCTCACATGATTTTGATTACTTTTCTTAGTTTCTATTTCACGAGTCATTTTCAAACATACATTATTTTAAAATTTTGTCATATGAAATTTGCCAAGAAATTACAAGAACTATTTTCTATGTATGAATTAAAATTCATTAAATTTTATAAATTAATACAATAACAAATTAATTTTGATACATGATATATTTCCTACTATAATCTCTCATTCTAATAACAATCTAGCTGGTAGCTAACTAGCTATGACATAAAATAGATTAACATAATTGGTACTTCTTTCTATAGTAAAATGTCAGTTTAGACACAACTATTAAACCAATGAATAAGCATTTTTTTCATAAAAGTTATTTATATATATTTTTTTCTAAAACGACACTTAAACTTATCATAATTTAAAAGGATTTTTCCTCTTGGTGCCATCAAGGTTTGTACTTTTTCTCTTGGTATCCACTAAGTTTCAAAATTCCTCTTGATGGCCTCAAGGTTTCATTTTTTTTCTCTTTATATCCATTCTTAATATATTACATTAAAATTCATTAAAAAAATTAAAAAATTTGAAAAATATATTTAAAATAGAATATGACCTCATTAAAATTTAATTAATAATTTTATAATAGAAATAGTTTATATATATATACATATATATATATATATATATATATATATATATATTTTACTTTTTGAAAAAAATATATTTATATTTTTGAATTAAAATATTTTTTTACTTTTTACTTTTGATTTAAAAAATATATATATAATTAAATAAAAAACCTTTTTTTTGAAACTTTATTAAGAGTCTAGAGAATTAAAATATAATATTTTTTTTATTTTGAATATAAATTTTATACAATTTATATTAATTCGAAAATTTTAAAAAATTATGTTTTTTTTATTTTAAGATTATGGAAAAGTATATTATAAAAAATATTAAATTAACACATAAAAAATAATATTGTTCTTTTCAAATTAAAATAAATTATAGAAAATGAACTTTAAAAAATACTATATGTTTAATTTTCCGGACTTTTAAAAAAAAAATTTAAATTTTTTTAAATAAATATTATTAAAATAAATTATATATATTTTTAAATTGAAAGTAAAAAGTAAAAAGATATTTTAATTCGAAAATAAAAAAATATATTTATTTCAAAAAATAAAAATATATATAAAAGAACTATTTCTATTATAAATTTATTAATTAAGTCATAATCTATTTTAAATTAATTTTTCTAATTTTTTATATTTTTTTCATGAATTTTAAAGTAATATATTAAGAATGGGTATAAAGAGGAAACAAATTGAACCTTGAGGGCACCAAGAGAAATTTTAAAACTTAGTGGATACCTAGAGGAAAAGTCCAAACCTTGATGACAATAAGAGGAAAAATCCTAATATAAATGATAAAACGGTATTTTTTTCGTGTTGGATAAAGTAGTAAATTTGAGCTCATACATGTAATTTCATAAAATTTAAAATTCATCCCATTTTTTTAAGATAACTTAAATTCTCTCGATTTCCATGACTTTTCAATACTATACACCATTATATAATTAGGACAAAAAATGTAATTGATCAAGATTTATCTATAACTAGTCTAATACCCGCACCTTGTGCGGGAAAAAAATTGAAAATTTATTATCTAACCAATTTACAATTTTTTTTAAAAAAAGCGCTAAATGTTAAGAAGAATATATTAATATCAATCTGATTAGATCATGTAACAAAAAATAAATTATTAAATTTATAATAATTGTCAAAGTGTTAAATAAAAAAAATTATGTAACAAATTTCTAATTTATTTTTTTAATATTATACATATAACTAAAAATTAAAGTTTGTTAAAAAAATTGTTTTTTAAAATCGATTATTTTTTAAAAAAAATTAATTTAATAAAACGATTATTAAAATCTTTATTAACGATAATACAAATTTTTTAAATAAAATATTGTTATATCTCATATTGTAACCGATGAGATTTAAATGTTAGTTCGAATTTATTTTGTAAAATTTAGAGTTCAAACAAAATTCATTGAAATCTCTAAATTCGGTTAGGTGATATAATATTTTTTTTTTTAATTATTTTTATAACCATAAGATATTGAAAATGATGACATGAAATTATTTTTGTTAAATTGACATAGTGAGATGAAAAATATTTTAATTTTGACCTAAAACATTTTTTGAATAATGGCATAATAGTAATTAAAATGTGGCAAAATTGTAAATATTTAACAAAAAGTCCTCGGTGGTATGGTTAATGTGTTGACATGTGGACGAAAAGGGTTCTATTTTAGTAGTATATATATAGATATATAGATATAGATTACTATTTATATGTATTTACATATGGTAAGATAAAACTCATCGTTTAAAAAAATTATAATTACAGAAAAATTAAAAATAATTTAAACATTTGTTATAATTAGTTTCCAAACTAATTTTATTGAAAGATTTTTAAGTCGTGACAAAAAGTAATCGCACACAATATAAACAGTCAAATATAATAAGAGAATAGTTAATTTCCACTATTGCATCAAAGGAGCAGTTTTGTCTCTTACCAACAAATAAGAAAAGAAAGTGTCGTCAGCCCAAAAACGCGTATTAAGGGATAGATTTTTCGTTTCCTTTTTTTTATGCCTTACGCGTTTTCGCCTTATAAAGTCCTTCGACGCCATCAGAATCTCGATAAAAAACTCAACAAATCTCAAGGGGCTGTGATCTCTTCCTTACTTTCGTCTTAGATCTGATCTTGGATCATCTTCTTTGCTCTATTTCGTTCACGTTTTTCCGGCGACTCTCAGATCTGATCTACGAACCCTAGCTTGAAGCCTGAAGACTGAAGACGTCTTCACGGCCGTATACTTCAAGATTCCGCTCTTCAAGATCCCGCTGTCAAACTTTTCCAGCGCAATTTTTGTGCCCTAGCCTGAAGCCTCAAGACGTCTTCCAGATTTTATATTTCAAAGATCCTGATATCAATTGGAGGGGAGCGCAATCTTTTGGGCTGTTTTGTGTGGTTTGAGATTGTATTTTTTTGGATTACCCTGTAATCATTTCGTCAATTGATAAGCAGATTATTGCTTTGTTGCTTCTCCGAATTCTTGCAATTGTGCAATTGTTTTATTTGTACATGCCATTCAAACTTATGGCGGCAGTGTATTATAAATTCAGAAGTGAAAAGAAATGGAGATCAATTTCCATGACAGATTGTTTCGTATCTGTGTTGTCTGTAAAACAGAAAATATTTGAATCTAGATATGTTACTATGGGCTTCGATCTTGATATTGAGATAGCTAATGCACAAACTGGAGAAGGTTTGTCTTCTGCACAATCTCAATAAAAATAATATTACTTCTTGTATATTTAATTGAATAATATTAATTGTATAGTAAATGGTCTGGATCAGGGCTTCATTTTAGCACAATTTGCCTTTGCCTTTGCCTTTAGACGTATTATAGAAAGTGCAACTGGGTTCAAGTACTTGTTCAAACTCACAGACTACATAAAATATATTTAGATTGCAGTTTCATTTATACAGACTTTGTATTGTTATAATTTCAGTGTATCTTGATGAAGCAACGTTGATCCCCAAGAACACATCTGTCTTAATTCGCCGAATTCCAAGATATAGACACATGCGATATGTTCCTCGCCATTATGAGTACTATCTCAAACCTTACAGATTTATACATTAACATATGGAAGGTAAATCTTATCGAATAGTTTATTATGCAGATCAAAGGTTGAAAGTAATCTTGAGGATAATTTGTCAATGAATACTACCATGACTCAAGAAATGATTTCTACTGTGAAAGATGTAAGCCCTCCTGGCTTTGCTTGTTTTCTTTGTAAACGTTTTCATTGTAAATGATTATGCTAATGCTAGTTTGGATTTGGAATTTCTAGGTTGAACCTTTGGAGTTGGATGATGGATTTGGGGATGATATATATGTATCAGCTCCTGCAGTTGAAGCTGCTTCAGTCAAAAACAAAGAGGACCTTAAAATCAAGGCTTTAGTTGCAACACCAGCTTTATCCTGGGAGAGGTATACCTTTCTCTTCTGCTTGGTTTCTCATGTGGTGTTGGTTTGATTCGCAGCGTAATTTTAAATATTGTTGTACAATTTACAGTCGTGCTGACGAAGGGTTTGGACCTGGTAGAGGCTTTGGAAGGATGATGGGTGGACGTGCTTTTGGTACGTTGTTGAACTCTTTATTCTATTTGTGTTTAACGTTCTTGACCTATGTTTGCGCTTCATTGGGTGATGGTGGCTTCTATGTATAGGTCGGACCAGTTTTGAGTGTCAAAAACCGCCACAGGGCTATGTATGTCATAGATGCAACAAGCCAGGTGAGTTTTAATGCATATATGTTGCTTATCACGTTTTTTACTGTTCCATGTATGCTTAAAAAAATGAGAATGTGTATGTTTTAGGGCATCTTATTCAGCATTGCCCTACCAATGGTGATCCAGATTATGATATTAAGAAATTTAAGCCTCCAACTGACATTCCAAAGACAGTGCTAATAGCAAACCCTGAGGGATCATATGTGTTGCCTGATGGTGGCGCTGCTATTGTAAAACCCGATGAGTATGTTTACTTGACCTTCTTATTTATGCTACCTTTTTTGGATTCTGGTAATTTGATAATGATTTTTTTTTGTATGATTTAGGTTTACTTTGGGAAAGGAAATCGAAAGAATCCATACAAGTTCTCATTCTTTGGGAGATCTTCCTCCTGAGCTTTACTGTCTATTGTGCAAGCAAGTGATGAAAGATGCGGTGTTAACGAGCAAATGTTGTTTCAACAGCTTTTGTGATAAATGTAAGCTAGTTTTCGAGGTCAATGATTTTGTATGTTTGATTTGATGAAGTATTCTCATTAATATTTTACTCAGGTATGAGAGACTATATCATATCCAAGTCTGAATGTGTGTGTGGAGCTAAAGATGTACTGACTGATGATCTTATACCAAATAAGACACTGAGAGATACAATTATACGTATCTTGGAGTCTTCTTCTAGTAGCAGCAATAACAGTGCTCGTAGCGGTTCCCAATTTCAAGGTACGTAAATGAAGCCTTACATAAATAATCATTTTGTTAGAATATCTAATGATTTATCCTAGTAAAAATCTATCAGACACGGCATTAACATGGTCTGCTCAACCGAAGAGCGTTTCACCATCACAGTCTGCTGATCCTTTAGAATCACCAGCTCAGAGAGCCTCGGATGAATTGAAAACGGATAAAGTTCCAGATGTCTCAGAAACTGCACATGAAGTAAAGAAGAAGAAGAAGGCACGATTGGGTGTGGTTGAAACTTCACCATATTTTGCAGCGATGCCAAATTATGCATCTCCCTATGGATATGTTCCGTGTTGGACCGGGTTTCAACCTGGAATGGAGGGCTATATGGGATATGGTTCCACTCCGTTATACCATATGATGCCGCCTCAGAGGGATAATGGAAGTTTCAGATCCAGCAAGAACTCTTATGAACACGTTTGTAACAAGAAACGGAAGTTTTCATCTGAATCCAAACACTCAGACGTGAAGAACCAGTCAAGTAACGACGACCACCATTGCAATAGGAAGAGATCATCAGAGCATACCTCCCCAGTTATAAGAGAGCTAGCAGTATTATAATGAGTGATGGGTGCATTTGCTGCAATCCCTTCTGTGTGTGTATTTTTCTTGTATTTCAGTTTGTGCTTGTGTATGGGGAATGATGTGCTTGCTTAGAATTCCCAGCAATTGTAATGGATCAAATATATGAATTTTATAGAATTTTCCTTCTACATGCATAGTAATATAATCTCCTCTGAACTGATGTTCCGGTTGTACTTTTGCAATTCAATCTATCAAATATATGAATTTTATGGTATTGAACAAATGCAGCAAAATTATCAATCTTAGACCTACTTTCTAAAAGGTTCACATCACAGATGAAATTAATATATACCAAAAACTGATCAGTCCCTTCTCATATAAACATGATTTGTGCAATTCACTTCAAGGGTGCGTTGTCAGTCACAGAGTAGAAATTCTTCAAATGTGCAAGCGAAGATCCGAGGTTTTAACTCACAGTAAAATAATTAGATTGCACATTTCTCTCTCCAATCCATATAATATATATTATGTATTTATATGTATGCATTTTAATGGATAGTATATATATAGTTCACAGGGTGAAGCCAAGAATACTGCATATATATACCTCTTGAAAATTAATTCAAGTTGTGAATGACCAAAGCTGTGAAATTAAGATGAAGAGGAGGAAGAAGGTTCTCTGCTGAGGCGACACAAGCTGATCGATCAAGGAAGAAGACTTCATAAATTGGAACCTATATATATATATATATATATATATATATATATATATATATATATATATATATATATATTATACTTTGTTTCCCACATCGACAACAATGAGAAATACGAAGTATTGTATATTTCCAAAAAGAGAACCGGACCGATGTGAACAGGTCTAGTCCGAAGTTGATCTCTTCTGAAGCGTGATTAGGTTGAAAACCTTCAAACGTGTCGTTTTTGTTGTTCGACTCAATTTGTTTTTTATTTCTAATTTGGGAGATTCAAGCTAGTGAGATCGTTTTTGAATCGGAATTTGAGAGATTCAAGCTATTTCTAATTTGGGAGATTCAAGCTAGTGAGATCGTTTTTGAATCGGAATTTGAGAGATTCAAGCTAGTGAGATCGTTTTTGAATCGGACCGGACTGAAGTCAACATGTCCAGTCCTTGATTAGGGGTGTAAATGGGTTGGGGATTACCCGAAATTCGCGGGTATTACCCGTCATGGGGACGGGGATGGAGATTTTAAATGGGGATGGGGAAAACTTCGATTCCCCGCTTGGGGATGGGGACGACGAAAGTGGTATTCGCCCCGCTCCCCGATTCGAACTCGAACCCGTTGGGATCTCCGACGGGTAATCCGATGGAGATCCACGACGGGTAACCTGATGGGGATCCCTGACGGAGAATATGTTGGATATATATATATATATATATATATAAACAAATTTATTTATATTACAATTTCTTTCTAGTTTCATATTTAACTCAAAAATTGTCGATGATTACTATAATGTCAAGCTATATAAACTTTTTTACTTTAAGATTACTCATTCCTACTTACACAAAATGTATTTTAACCTTAAATATTTATTTGATAATTATATGTGTAAATTATACTAATGCTAACATATATTTATTTGGTTTTTGATCATACGAGGATAACACCTTGTGAAATTTTTGAATACGTCGTAAACGTCAAATCATGATGATCAAATGCACATCCCACTACATGCTGTGTTTTTTTATGTGTCTTACTCTTTTAGATACGTGTTTTGATGTGCAATCTAAATCCTAAACCGTAAAATTAAAATGATAAAATAATATAACACTTTTTTTTAAGATCGTAATCTAAATGTTAACATATAATTAATTTAGTTTACACAAGTTTGTACTACGGGTCTCGATCCTACTTGAACGAACGAAACCTAATATATAGACGGTATAACTTTACTTTGCCAAATTTGTTTTTTTTTAAAAGTAAAATTTTCTTCTTTCTTTTTTTACTAGTGTTTTTTTATTTATTTATATAGTTAAACAAAATAACAATTTTGTATTAGGCCTTGTTGATTCAATATATTTGATTTCCTTCCATCAATGCCAACAATTAGTACTCGACTGATGTAAGTTCTCTTCTCGTCGCTTATTGATTCAGTTTTTCTTCATTTGTTTACTTGTCTCCGACACTAGTGTACTGGATACTCCTTCCTCTATTTGTTGGTGAGCACTCTGACACCGACAACCCTCACCCAAGTCTCAATCTCTCGAGTCCTTTTTCAGTTCACGACAACTCTCAAGTATTTGCCGGCAAATATTCCTTCTTCTTTCAGGTTTGCTCCTCATCATTAAATCTTCATTTTCTAGTTGATTAGTTCTTTCCCGGATGTGCTACCATAGAAACTCAAAATGGAGTTGGAGGTCTTTTGTGGTTATAATATTAGTTCAATTTTGAGTATCATTAATTTGAATATTGTGTAATATTAGTTCAAACATTGTGTTTTATTAAGTCAAATATGTACAAGTAACAAAATGCATAAATATACGATTATCAAATTAACAAATAATACAGAACTAACTGCAAAACATATGCAAACTTATATTGTATACTTTTGAACGAAACGAACTAAACTCATAAATTGAGATAATAAATGTTACATTTTTCTCATGAAAATTACAAAAATACCACCACGTCAGAACCTTTTCAAACAAGATTTTTAAAAGAACAAAATACCACATGAACTTCCTATGATTATAAAAATGTCATCGCACCTCTAATTAATCATTAAATAATGTGTATTGATGTAGACCAGTGAATCAAGTGAATCAACGACCCAAATTACTTCGTAAGACCGCACCGTAGCAAGTGAATATACCAGAATCAACCCCATTAAATATATGGATTTGTTTATCATGACCCTAAAACTATTAGGCCTTGTTCGGCGGAGATTATTGTTTAAATTATTGTAGAGTTTTGTAACTTTTGAATGCTCATGCAGTTTGAATAAGCATAATAGATTTTTGAAATGATTAGATTTTTGAAGAGCTTTTTGAGGAGCTTTTTCATAGGATTTAAAAAACCTTTTTAGGATAGCTTTTTGGGTAGATTATCAAAATCTTTATAATTTTGCCCCTCTTTTACATCTTTAAAATTTTGTATATTTTTGTACTTTTTAGTAAATCTACCATACAAGTCTATCCATAATCTACTTTTAAACGTCAATTAAGTTATTTGCTAGATTTTTATATTTTACATCACCTTGTAAAAATCTGCACTATAAACTAAGAAAAAACTTAAAACATCAAATAAATATTAAACTAATGAAAAAGCTTTTGTTGCCGAACAAGCCCGATCTATCATGTTTTCTTCTATTTTCTATAATAAAATTTAAATAAATAATTAATGTAACGTGAGCTCAAATCCTTATTTACATGCAATAGGATTTTACAAATTCAAATTTTAAATTACTTATTTTATCATTATAAAAAAAAGCTTATTGTGTAGATTATTTTATCATTATTTTTTCAGCCATAACAAAATTAGTTACATAACTATGATAATATTTAATGAGAACATGTATTATACAAAATCTTAATTTTACATTGAATTAAGATTAGGGATGGAAATGGGTGCACAACCACCCGATCCAACCGGTCAACCGACCCGAATTCGTGGGTGAAAACCCGAAGAATTCCGGGTGGTGGGCGGTTGACGGGTGAAATTGACGGGTGGTGGGGCGGGTATGGGTATAGGTACAACCACCCACCAACCGAACCATCCACCACCCGCCCCACCCACCCCGCATCACCCGTACAAAGTATTTTTAAAAATAAAAATAAAAAACCTTCAATTCTACCCATTATTAAAAATATAAAAACATGAAAACCCTAACTTATCAAGAGACAAGAGTGAGACTGCATCATCATTCACCTTACCCCTTCCCCAATTTGAATTTTTAATATTGATCGCTAACTTGCTAGTCGCTAGACTCGCTAAAACCTTCGGTCCTTCGCCAAATCGCCATACCTAGCTACCTCAGTTTACCGCCGCTGAGCCACGCGCTCCCTTCCCCGTTCGGTCACTTTCTTTTGCGCATCGCTTGCTTGATTCTCGAAATAGGTAATTAATCTTCGCTAGTGTCCTCTCTCCATCCTCTCCTCATATCTATATTCGATTTTGGAGCTACACACTCCCCTCAACACATCACTCACTTCATGCGATCAGTCAGCTATACAACACATACATCTTCTTAGTTCTTACCATGTGTTTGGATTACTGTTTTAGTTCGATAATTTGGATGAAGACAACTTTTTTGCAAGCTCTTCCTTTAGTTTATCATGGGTGCCATTATATTTTACGGAAAATTGTGCGTATTGTCCCTCTATATTAGGGATGGCAATGGATCAGGTGGTGGGTGGATGACCCTGTCCGCCACCCGACCCGCGAAAAAATCTCATCCACCCCACCCGACTCGCCACCCGTCAAACCCACCACCCGCATCCGATCCACCTGCATCCAACGGATGAAGCGGGTGGATCAGGTGATATTCGGGTGTTCTACGCATTTCCTTTAATCGATATTAAACTCGGATTCGAATGCGGAAAATTAATAATAATAAAAATAAATTCAATCCGAAAAAGTCTTATCCGTAAAAAATATGATAAATATAAATTCAACACAAATCATCCAAGTGGAAATATTAAGTGTTATTAGAGTTCTTGAAAAAATAGAGAAATTTAGCAATACATAAATACAATAAGATCATAATATGAAGTGAACAAATATACAAATTTCGCTAAACAATCAGTAAATCACCAATTTATAAATCAAAAGGGAACTAAAGATCACTAAACAAGTAAATAATCAATAAATTTATAACGGGTGTAAGCGGGTGAAACGGGTCGGATGGGTTGATGGATGATAGATCGGGTGGTGGGTGGATGAAAGGTCCATCCGAATCCGACCCGATACATCACCCGCTTTCACCCGCTTCATGTCGGGTTTTCACCCTTTTATTATGGATCGGGTTATCGGGTGTCCGTCGGATTCGGATGAAATTGCCATCCCTACTCTATATGATACAAGTCCAAAATTTTCGGACCTTTAGAATATGAGAGTAGACAGGCTGATGGTCAATAGTAGCTGAAATTTTACCATGTTGTTTGCGGAAGATTGCAGGATCACTACACCGAGGTCTAAAGGAGTTTTATTGTACTATATGTTGATATACGTTTGTTGTATGCAAAAATATGGCGTTTATTTGCATAGTTTTGTACTAATTGAAATTTATTTTTCACGTTGGTTTGTAATATTGGATAATGTTCCGTAATTTAGTAGATTTATATTTTTGTCACTTTAAAATATAAATTTACTTTATACATGTAAGTGTTTAAAACTGAAAGATATTTTACACAATACACACCCGGTTATTTCACCCGAACCACCCGAACACCCGGTGGGTGATGGGTGGGTGGGTAAAGGGTGAAGTGTTATGCGGGTGATGGGCGGGGTGGGTGAGAGTTTAAGTAAGGTGGGCGGTTGGTGGAAGTGAAATTTTCACCCATAAAACCGACCCATTTCCATTCCTAATTTAGATTTGCTAACTTCTTTCTTGTTTGTTTTCCTAAATGGGAGTAAGGAAGCGTTGGTCACTTGGTCCACCTTCCGTCTTCCTGACATTTAAAGACATCCACTTCCTTTCTCCTGACCGGCCCAATATTCCCTTAATCGGGCCTGACCTTCTTTGAGGATGATGGGCTGAACCTGCTATGGGCCCAACGAAACATGGGTCTTACAGCTGCGGCTTACAGCATTCCTACGTCAATGATCAATCCGTTTTTTTATTGAGGGCAAGTTTGTTTTAAACTTCGGAAACGAAAACGGAATGAAAATGAATGTAGTCCATATATGGATCTTGTTCATCAATTTTTTTGGAATCATTCTCGGTGGTCTCATGCAAAATGTATTTGGATTTCCAATTTTGTATCCCTACAGGATATCAAAAGTAATTAAATTATACTCCAATTAGTTCACACAACAGGAAACAATTCCAAAAAATTTCATGAACAAAGATATATATGGACTAAATCCGTTTTCATTCCGTTTCAAAACAAACGGGCCCTTACAATATTAAAAGATCCAACAACATACATTTCAGAATTGAGAGTTCCAAGTTGGTTTTCCCTTTTTCATTGAAACTCTATACCTTATCTATAGATCGGAATGCATACACTTGTACACGTAATAGTATGTGACTATAGGGACGAAAATTTTATCCGTAATTAATGGGTGCACGAAAATATATTCCGAAAAAATGGATGAAAATTCATTAACATGCGGGTGAAACTTGGGTGATGGTAAAAACAGGCGATTGAACATGTCGGATTGGTGAGCAATTCAAAACCCACCATCCAACTCACCACATGTACCCATCACCCGCACCCATCGCTTCATTTAGTATAATTATTTTCACTTTAATCACATTTAAGATTGCACCAAAATATGTTTACACTTTAACGATATATAAGTTTTATGACCTTGCCGGCGCTGTTCCGAAAATTTTAAGGTAGATATATTTTTCTTACATACAAATAATCTACTTTGTAAATCAAAATGAGTAATTTCTTCTTTTGTTTTTCATAAAAACTCCTTATATATTAATGAGGACGATTCAAACAGAACATGTCGACTTTAAAATTATAATGGATTTGAAAGAAAAAAAATTGTGTAATGCTATTTGGTTCAATAATTTTAATTTTTTTATTTTATTGTAAGATATTTCAGATTTATATTTTCGTTTAACCATGTTAAAAGTTAAGACTTGTTTTAAATTTTAATTTAATATTAACATCAAAAAAACATTTTAAATTTCATCTGAGTATACTCTTGGTTTATTTTGAATTTTGTTACAAGATCTGCCCATGTTGACGAGGTAGCCAAAAAGCATTTGGCCTCCTAAAAACATATTATCATTCTCACGTCATAATTGTAATTTGTAAGGTGTATCCATCTTAATTATGCAAGTGGGCCCCACATGTCCACGGTTACGGGTTACCCGTGACCCGGCGGGTTTCAACCCGACACCTGGCGGGTCAGTGACCCGGCGGATCCGGGCTTCGCCAGGTTACGGTTGCGGGTAAGGGTCGAGGTGATCCTTACCTGCAGACCCGGCGGGTCATGACCCAGGTCGACCCGCCAACGGTCAGATTTTGAAAAAAAAATTAAAAAAATTCAAACCCAACGGCTATTTTAGCCGTTGGGGGCGGGTCGCCCTTTTTTAAAAAAAAAAAAAAATATTTAGGGTTTTTAAAAAATATGTCAACCCGTTAGACCTGTCGGGTCAGACCCGTAACCCGACGGATTGGCCAATAAGGCGGGTCAGGGTCCGGGTCGCCCTTCCCGGATCCGACCCGTGGACATGGTGAGGTAGCATTATTTATACTTTTTATATCGATGCATGTCCTAAAAATGGTACGGCTCTATGGGGGCTCTATGGAATTGAATCTGTGTGTCTTCAAAATCTTATATAATTCTTATCTCATAGTGGAACCTCTTTTGTACTTTACACATTTGCGTCTCGTACTTTACACGATTACGAAACTTATAGAATCTCCAAATTTAATTTAATAATATACAAGAAAAAGTATAATATATAAGGTTATGTCTGAAACAATTATAAAAAAATAAAAAAAATTAAGTTTTTACCGAATATGAAAAAAGAAAATAAAATTATTAAATTATTAACATATTAAAAAAAATATATATATGATTAGCACATGTTTTCATATGACAATATAGTAAATGATGAAAGGGTTAATGAATGGCTACATTACATGATACAAAATATTAGACAACGATTCAATACAAATTATATTAAAAAGAATGAATTTTTACTTAATAAGTGTATATATCTAGAGTAATATTTGATAAAATTAATTAAATGGTTGTAAAATTATATAAATAATCAACAAAAAGGCAATGTCACATTAAATTGAAGTATGAAAAAAATTGATTAACTTCAGACAAAAAAAGTTATACTATCATATTTTGAAATTATTATTATTAGCGTTCATCTATGTTCCCTGTAATAATATTAAAGCAACATTTTATTTACCGATACAACAAAATTCTCCTATTTAAAAATATAATATAGTATTGTATGCTATTTTATAATTATACAAAGTATTATGGTATAAAATATTGCACATATTAATACAAAATTATAAATAAAAAATAATACTCAAATCTTATCTTATATCTATTAATGCAGTAGCCTCTATTGCCACGTGTCAACGCCAGATTTCTCGAAACCTAAAAAATTATTTTAAAAAGTGATTTTTAAATGTTAATATAAATTGAAAATTGATTTTTAAATTCTTTAAAAAATATTAAAATAAATATTTTTATAAAAATAGTTTTTAAACTTTAACGAATTTTCTTATCTTATATCTATTAAAACATAAGTCTCTATTGCCACGTGTCAACGCCATGTTTTTCGAAGCCTAAAAAATTATTTTAAAAAGTAATTTCGAAATGTTAATATAAATTGGAAATTGGTTTCTAAATTTTTTAAAAAATATTTTAAATAAATATTTTATAAAAATAGTTTTTAAACTTTTACGGATTTGTTTTTTTTACCAACAAGCATATCTTAACAAATCAATTTAAAAATATAATTAATTAGAAGAGATAAATACTTAAAAGAAATTAAAAATCATAATAATGATTATAATTTCATATTTCGGATTTTTATTATATAAAAATATACATATAAATTTATAAGTATTAAATATTTATTAAAACTCAACCCGCACAAAGTGCGGGTAATACACTAGTATACTATTAAGGCAGGAGCTTTTTTTGCCACGTGTCAACGCCACGTTTCTCGAAGCCAAAAAATTTATTTTAAAAAGTAATTTTTAAATATTAATATAAATTGCAGATTGATTTTTAAATTTTGTATAAACATAAACTTTTACGGATTTTTTACCATTGGTTTTTAAATTTTGTATAAACATAAACTTTTACGGATTTTTTACCATTGATTTTGCCACGTGTCAACGCAACATTTTTCGGAGCTCAAAAAATTTATTTCAGAAAGTAATTTTTAAATATTAATATAAATTGAAAATTGATTTCTAAATTTTGTATAAACATATTTAAATAAATGTTTTTACAAAAATAATTTCAAACTTTTACGGATTTTTTTACCATTTTACCAACAATCATATATTAACAAATATTTTTAGTTTTATATTTATGGTGTAATTTATTTTGTTTTTAATATTTGTCAAATAAATTTTAGGTTTGTTATTTTATCCTGATCCTAATCCATTTCCTTTTTGTTTTGTTTTTCCAAGATAACTTAATCTAATTATTATAAATATTTTTAATATATAATTAGTTAAAAAGAAAATACTTAATAGAGAATTAAAAATCATAGTAATAACTATAACTTATTCTCCGCTTTTTATCTTTCAAAAATATCATATGAACTTTTAAGTATTGAGTATATATTAAAACTCAACCCGCACAAGGGTGCGGGTAATATACTAGTAAATAAATAAAGTTTGAATTTTAATTTATATCCATATATTGATAAAAAAAAAAGCTTAATCACCTAAAGCATCCTTGCGGGTGAGGTCTTCATCATCATCTGTAATAGCACCGACGTCAATGGATGTGCTAAGTCCATGTAGCGCGATTCTATCTGCAACCGTGTTGATTTTCCTAAAAATGTGGTGGAGGGTAGAGCATGTGAATCGTGAGATTATGCTAGATATATCAGAGATGATCATATCCAATTCCCATGGAGGCTTCCAAAGCTGGTTGATCGCATTTATTAGCATTAAATTGTCTCCTTCAGTCTCGATGAAAGTAGCACCTTGACCTTTTTAAGGTCCTTACGTAGAGAGAAAGCTTCAGCCTCTAGCACTGATTCGGTGTAGCATCTTCCATTTCTTATAGCAATAGGAATGTCAAGGTGGTTTCTAATGATATAGCCAAAACTAAATTGGTTCAATGAATTTCTTGAGGCACCACAATTCAATTTCACATATCCTTCTGTTGGCCTATTCCATTTTATGTTCTTGGTTTTCCTTCTCTACTTCGGATTCTTCATGTTGTTTGCGGACAATTTTGTGTTAGCCTTTTCCCACTCAGTAATTTGGTTTGTAGCTAGTAGATTCAAAAATTGGGTGCCTTTTTCTTGTTAAAGATAATTTGGTTAATAGCCATCTAGATGTTCCACCAAATGACAACAAGGTCTCTTAGTTCAGATGAACTAATTTTTTCTTGTAGTTCGGAAAGCGTGTCACTAATGCTCCAATTGTCAATATCACAACTGTGTAGTATAGATGAAATTTTTTGGTTATCGATGCTCCTCAAGCTATACTGACACTTAATGAAAAAGTGTTTGGTACTTTTTGTATGATGATTGCATAATACACAATTCATCACAATAGGATTTTTTTATTTGTCGAGATTTTGTTTTGTTGGTAATCCATTTGATGCCACTTTCCATATAAAGTTTTTAATTTTAGGCATTATGTTGATTTTCCAAATCCACGTTTTTATCTGGGGTTACCCTCACCTTCCGTTTTTGGATCATCTCCACGTTTTGTTCTAGGTAGGAGTGTGTCCAACCGATGAACACTTTGGTGATTCCATCTTTGATGTGTAATCTATCTCTCCAAAATCTCACTGTTTTTCAATCACCTACCCGCCACCGAAGACCTTTGTCGAAATCTCTCTCGACTTTATTAGTTTCTTCCATTGCCACGATGCGTGCCACATTCGTAATTTTAGAGGCATGTGCCTTTGAGGTATTTTTCTTCGACTAATTTAACCCAGATGTTATCCGAATCAGCCATAATTTGCCATAGTAGTTTCATACGTAATGCTTTATTCATATCCTCTGCTTTGCTAATTCTAGTGCCACCTAAGGTTTTTTTCTTACAAATTTTATCTCCACTGATCAAGAGATGAAAATTAGGTCCCTTATTCCAAAAGACAATTTTGTTGATTTGGTATAGTTCGTGGTGAATGCTTGTGGGCAACATAAATGTCTGCATAAGGTAACTTGGTTTAACATTCAGGTTTGTTTTTATTAGTGTAATTCTTCCCTCTTGAGATAGAGATTATACTTTCCATTTCGTAAGTTGTTGTTTAGACTTTAGTATAATAGAGTGAAAAATGTGTTTATTTACTCTGTCGTTAATGATGGGACATCCGATATATTGTTCAAGGTTAGTGGTTGAGTTGATGCCAAGATGTGTTTGGATTCTTCTTTTGTTGTTCCGATGAATGTTCACGATAGTTTAGGATGCTAATTTATGGTAATTAAGACTTGTCCCGAAATATCACAATAGCTGGTTAGAGTCGATAGAACTTTGTAACTTCCTTGTGTTGTAGCCTTTGCGAATATAATTATGTCATCAACAAAAGTTAAGAACGGGATTCTTGATCCATTTTTCGTTATAGGGAAACCTATAGATTTAGGATTCTCATTAGTCATTTTCTGTATGTTTTTGGCCAATACTTCTGCACACAAATTAAAGGGCAATGGAGATAAGAGATATCCTTGACAAAGCCCTCTTTGTGGGGCAAAAATTGTTGTGGGGAGTCGTTTATTAATATGGAGTAAGAGACTGTAGAGATGCATTCATAAATCCAAATTCGAAAATTTTCACCAAATTCAAAATTTTCAAGTCTTGCTTTTAGAAACTCTCATTCAACTTTGTCGTATGTCTTTTTCATGTCTAGTTTAGTTGCCATAAACCCTTCTGTTACTTTCTTTGATTTAAAATCGTGAAATATTTCATGAGCGGTGAGAACATTATCCTCGATCATTTTGTTTTTGGTGAAAGTCCTTTGTAATGGATGAACTAACTTCAGTAAGACAACACTTAGTCGTTTAGCCAAAATTATGGCAATTATTTTATAGACAGTCGAGCATAGACTAATTGGTCTAGAGTGGTTAATTATTGAAGGAATTTTTATTTTTGGAAGAAGCGCAATGAAAGTATGATTTAATTTATTTGAGGATTTTTTCGGTTTTAAAGAAATTTTTAACTACACTGGTAAATGTCGGCCCAATGATATGCCAATATTTTTTATAGAAACCAACCGTCATACCATCAGGACCAGGCGATTTGTCACTGCCAATATCAAAGAGGGTATTTTTATTTCCTTTGTGGAGAAAGGCATTGTTAGGATTCGGTTTCATCCTCAAAAATGTCTAATCGGATGACTTCTAGTTGTTTTTGCAGTTTGTGGTAGTCTATTGTTGAGGGTGAAATTTATATTTGTAATCTTTGAATAATTTTTCTTTGATGAACATTTTGGTTGTACAAAATCATACCATCGTTTGTGGTAATCGTTGTAATGATTTTCTTATTTCTCCTACCCATTGCTTTCCTATGGTGGAATTTCGTATTCTTATTGTCTAGTTGTAAACTATTCATTTTATCTCTTTGCACCCAATACTTATGCTGATAGTTCAAAAGGCATTCTCTCTTTCTAGTTAGTCTGATTATTTTATCATTCATAAGTTGGTCGAAAGATGCGAAATTTTGTTTTTGGAGAGATTCGATGTCACCATCAGCATTTTGCAGTTGTTTATGAATATTCCTGAGTTTTTCGCGACTCCACTATTTTAACTTTTGTTTGAGAAGATTTTTTTTTGCGAGGTTGAACATGTGGGTGTTTGAGAATTTTGTTGTCCAAACTTGTTTAACATGATTTTCACAATCTTGTCTTTGCATCCATAGTGATTCAAACTTGAAAGGTTTATTTTTGAACTTTGTATGAGTGTTTTGTAGGTAGATTGAGATCATATAATGGTCTGAAGTAGTAAATGCATGATTTCTTGTATGAATCCCAAGGTATTCCTGAATGATTTCTATGGATATCAATACTTTGTAAAGTTTTTCGTACGTGTTGTCATCTCCTTCTTTACTCTTCTTCCAAGTGAATTCATTGCCTTTAGCTGGGAGACCAATTAGAATATATTGGTGGAAAATTTGTTGTAATCTGTCAAATTTATTACTAGAGGAGGGTGCCCCCCTTTTTTGTTTGCTGGTTTCAACAATTCGTTATAGTCGTGATCAATAAATCGGTTTATTTATAGCAATAGTTTCAGTTGTTAGTTGTGTCCAAAAATCATTTTTTATTTGTTCGTTTGGTGGGGCGTAGATGAAGAATACCATACTTTCAAAATTTATAAGGAGGTTTGTGTGTTGAATTATTAGAAACATGCATGAGATTTTATAATTTCAATTTTTGCATCCTGTTGTTGAATATTCCTTTTATAGAAGACATAGTCCCCCACTATAGGCCACGACTGGAATAAAAAATATTCTATCAAAACCAACGTTTTCCATGACATTATGTCAGGTTCAACATTGGATTTTGTTTTGGCTAGCATTATCATTTGGATGTGCTCTTTTTCAACACGTTAGATTGTTGTTAGTACAAAATCTTTTTTCTTCATACCCTTACAGTTCTAGAAGGCAATCTTCATTTATGTGTTATGCTTTGTAGGGTGGTATTGATCCCTTTATTCCTACCTTTAGTTCCTCACTACTTGATTTCTCAATAACCAAATTTTTATGTTTTTCATCTACCTTATTTTTATTTTTATTGAGAAAAATCAGAGTATGATTATACTTTGGTATCTTCGTTAGAGGGAATGGAATGATGTAACACCCCAAATTCTCGGAACTCGGGGAGCTACTGGTTAGGACCTCACAATGGGTCCCGACCTTGGTTTAACAACAACATTACTTGGATCTTACAACAAGGCACAAATGTACTTAAAACAATTTCGAAACATAATAGTTTTATTGTATGAAGGTACACATGTGACAGCCTTACAAAACATAAACATATACATAACATGCATGATGTAAGGGAGACTCCCCCGTCCCCATCTAATGAGTACGTGGACCCGGCTGACCATCCATTCCGGATCACTCTGCAACTGTCTATCTCTACAAATCTACAACACGGATAAACCGTTAGCTAACAATCCAAATATAAGCAGAATAAGGATAGCACAAACACACTCAAGATAACATAAAACAATCATCATGCTGGCACACAAACCGGTTATTATCTGTTCATTTAGTGAGTCACCTTATTCCATTTTACAGTTGTGGCACGAGAATCTTAAGAGTTCTCGCCTCCGTTCCTTATCCAACTGGGTGTAGGTCTAGCTTACCTCCTCCGGTAGCATCACTATAAACCGAGTGTGGACTAGTCCCTAAAGAAACCCCAGCGCCCTCAGGCTAACTGAGCAGAATGCCACCGCCCGTTACTCTTAGGCCAGGGTATAGGTCGGTATATAAATATTACTACAATATAACTATAAGCATCTCATTCACACACCACTACCATTATTCATACTCATATCTAGAAGTCAGCTAAGTAAGCCCAAAGGACTTACCTGAATTCAAACATAATCTCGTTATCTCGACTCGGTCTGTAACCGCAGGAACTCAACCGCCTGTTATAAAAGGCAAGTGGATCAATAATATATTCCACTTAATTAGAAGTCTCTGACTTCTAAGATATTTAACTCTATCATCAGCTAAATTACCAAAATACCCTTATACGGATAAATGACTGTTTTACCCCTGGTCCCGAAATTTTATAAAAATTCCATAACAAAGTTCCAAACTATTCTTTGGAACTCAAAACCACACTCAAACTCTCAAAGGAAAGTTTGCTAAAGATTTAGAAGAGTTAACTACGTTCTTGACTTTCATAAAAAGTCGTCAATGTCCGACTTTGGCTTAAGATATGAGAACCGAATAAAAATATAAAAAGTCTAACAAAATCTCTAAGTCTCGTATGCTATGCACTCTATCCATAGTATCCAGAATTTCCCAAAAATACATAATAGTCACTTCTACACAAATTCCCAAAGTCGGTTCCAAAACCAGAAATTTATACTTAGCTAATTTCTGAGTTCTTTCTCAAACAGCTCGAATAGCTTACTTTGAGCTCCTATGGATCCAGATCCGACCATTGGATCGGTCTCAACTTTTGATATGTTGAACTATGTATGACACTCTATAACATACTAAAAACTGAACGGTGGATTATGTTTCTAAGGTATCCAAACCTAAGCTCAAACATGACTGCACAACCCAGAAAATTCCAGTACTTAACAATTTCAGCACATCCCGAAAACTATTTAAGGTCTCAACTTCAAAAATTCATAACTCCTAAACCACTAGCTGGATTCATCCCAAATTTTAATATGTTCCACCACAATATGCCAACTATATCATATCCAAAATTCAAGTCTAACAGAAGTCAATAACCCCTCCAAATTTATTCCACAAAACTGTATCTCAAGCAACTTTTCTCAAACTCAGCACACTTAGAAAACTACATGAGAAGCCAACTTGATAAAATCATATCTCCTAAACTATAACTCAGAATAGGCTCAAATTTCAGTATGTTCTACGCTGCAATACCGACAACAACATATCCAAAAACCAAGAGCAAAGGAAGAGTCTAGCTTACCCAGATCTATACTTGAAGTTGACTGTTCGTCAATGTCGGAAAACTGAGAGATGTAACAGCTCCTTGCAGCTGTTCTTTTGGCTGAATTATATGGACTCCTAGATGGTTTGGCATCAGCTATAAGCACATATATGACTCAAGTAAAGTAAGGAAGAAGGAGGGAACTCAAAGGAGAAGGACAACCTGAACAGAAAGGTGTACAGAGGGTTGTTACCGAGTGGGTCTTGCTGGGTTGTTAGTCCCGGGTAAAAACAGCAGCTGCAGATCCGTGCCCTTGGCTGTTGATGCTCCTGTCGTCACTTAAAAGTGGAGGAAGACAAAGGATGAACCATGGCCTGCGTTGTCGTTGCTGCGTTGGGATTGCTGGATGGAGGGAGTCCCTACGGAAGCAAGGTGAAGCTGCAATCGACCCACCAGTCTGTACGTCGCATGAAGAGGAGGCCGAAGTTCCTTCTGTTTGAGAGGCTTGATCACTGGTGCTTTTGGGAGCAAGGATTCTGCGTTGAAGATAGAAGAGACGCTGCTGCTTTTGGGGGCAAGGATGTGCGCAGAAGACCGAAGAGAGGCGTGCAAATTCGTTTACAGCAGGAAGGGAAAGAAGGCGTAAGATGCTGCGTGATTCCAGGCGGTTATAGGGGAGGATCTTCAGCATACTCAGCAACCGTTACAAGGGAGTTAAGAGGGGAGTGATTGTCGCTGCTCTCCTCCTTCCTGCTGGGTTCGAACTGCCGCTGGGCCAGCACACAAGCGAGGCAAACTGGGCTGGAGAGGAGGTAAGGGCCGACTGCTCCTCTTCTTCTTGCTGGGCTGAGCGTGCCACTGGGCCAGCACATCAGTGAGACCATGCTGGCTGTAGTAAGGCCAAAACTGGGCTGGAGTAGGACAAGGTTGGGTTGGGGTAAGGCAAGGGAGAAGAGGCTAAAAGAACCCAAATAGGTTGTTGTCCAACTTGTCCGGATAGCCTTGCCAAGACGTCGTCATGGCCTAGTCATGACTCGTCTTGATCTCGTCAAAACTCGTCACGACTTTGTCAAAGACAAGTCATGTTATAAACTAGGGTTTGAATTAGGGTTTGTTATAAAAAAAGAATCTTATCATTTTATGTGAAGTGATATTACATAAAATGATAAAATTTTAAGATATTGTGTCAAATTAAATAGACAGTTAAGGATCAAAAGATCGAAAACTGGTTTACTACGGAATTAACCGGAATAAAAAAATATGGATATTACATCAGTGCCTCCTTAAAATAAGTTTCGTCCCGAAACTTAAAAGAAGACTCGTAACATTAGAGGCCATACAAAAGAACTAAAGCGCCGGAAAGAGGTCACAACGGTCGAGTTCTAATTTGTTTCCGAAATAGCCGAAAGAAATATTTCCGGGCATTACAAATGAATCCATATTTTTCGCTATGCCCCATGACCATAGGTCCGTTTGTTTGCATTTTGCTAACTTTGGTGCCAATATCGTTTTTGCAGATTTTGTTGTCTCCGCATATATTATTATCACTCATGTTCGTCCACATGACTAGGGTTAGATATTTGTTTCTTTTTTGTTGCAAACCATTCTTTTTGATAGAATAGAAATTCTGCATTGAATTTAAACTGTTTTCACATGTATTGTTTGTTACATGCCAAGACACCATGACCATATGAACATAAGAACAATGGAAATAGTGTAGGACAATTTCAAAGAAGATGAAACAGAAATCACTAGTCCCATTGAGAAACCTCTTCATTCGTTACAGTTGTTTTTGATTTTTTGAGATTTTCATCTCAATCTCCACAAAGGGACGAGATTGGTGGTTGATCATTGTAACACCCCAAGTTTCAGAACTCGGAGAGTTACTGGTTAGGACCTCACAATGGGTCCCGACCTCAGTTTGACAACAATATTACTAGGATCTTGCAACAAGACACAATAAGAAAAACCGAAATTCATAAAATAGTATTTTAAAGGGATGAATGCAACAACGTCTAACAACCTATAGTGCTTAAACAACGAAAAAACTAACTGTCTTAACAAGAAGAAAGAACAACAAAGATAACACCCAACCCCACTCTAAGGAGTACGGAGACCCGGTTGACCACTACTTCTGGATCACTCAGCTGCTGCTTTAACCTGCGGTGAATCTAAAACACAACAGAACAACCATTAGCTAGTTATCTAAACATTAGAAGAATAATAATAGCGCACACACACATAGCAAAAGTAAACACTCATCATGCTTTCAAATAATCCGTTTATTATCTTTACTTAGGTCATTCACTCTTATTAATGATACTTACTTTTGTGACACGAGGGATTCCCAAACCTCGCCTCCGTCCCCGTATAACCACCAGGAATGGATCCGATGCATCTCACCGTGTACCTGTATGGTCTGGGTATAGAGAACCTCCCAGTCTCCTGGCAGAGCTGGGCAGTGATGTCACGACCCGTTATACATACACTTGGGCCTTCAAGTATAATAATAATAACAGTCGTCCTATCAAGTTATTATTATACACACACATCACACACACCAATAATATCACTCAACCAACATCCAAAAACTAGCTAAGTAAGTCGCAAGGACTTACCTGAATCAGCTCACAACTCTCAAAAGTCTCAACTCGGTCTGCAACCGTAGTAACTCAATCGCCTGTCAAACAAGGCATGTGGATCAAAATCACATCCCATACCCTTAGAAGTTATAAACTTCTAAGATGCACAATCTCAAGAAGAGAAATTACGGAAAAGACTCTCTTAAGGTAAAAGACTATTTTACCCCTGGTTCCAAAAACCCTAAGATTTTCCTATAGTTATTTTCAAAACTCTTCCTTGGAACTCATTTCTACAATCTAGTTCTTATTGAAAGGTTTGGTAAGGATTTATAAGAGTTACTCAAAATTCTTAGTTTATACAAAAGTCGTTAAAGTCCGACTTTGGGTTACCATAGACGGCTTGGATAAAGATATAAAAATTCCGAAATAAAATCCTAGATCCTCTATGATATGCATACTAAACACAGGAGTAAATATCTCTCACAAATACTTAATCATAACTCTCCTATAAATCTCTAAAGTTGGAATGAAAGCTGAAAAATTTCATACTTAGTCAATTTTCCTCTGCTGTAAAAACAGCCCAACTGTCCTACTTTGAGTCCTTATAAGTTCTAATCCGACCGTTAACTTTCTCCCAAATTTTAACACAGTAAACTACATAATTCAATCTGCAAAATATTAAAAATTCAACGGTGGATTCTCGATCTAAGCTATAGAAATTAGGTCCTAAAGTCAGCAGGTTGAAGCTGAGATATAAGGTGCGTAGAAGGTCCTAACTTCGATTCTCCTTGACTGCATAAGCTTCCTGTAATTCTACCTAGAGGTTTCCGGTTCGAAACCCACAACACCCCAACTATGCAAGACCTTATTGAATCATTTTATGTGGGATTTTCTCCCCAACTGAACTGCTTTAGTGTACTCTAATTCTAGCCTATACCAACCTCTACATTGCTATCAACTTTTGCTCAACACTACAACCCACTCTTTTAATTCAGCAAGATATTACAATTGAAAGATGTGTCTACTCACCACAGTAAGGGAGGCACAAAACGGTCAATACTGCGTGCAAATCAGAGGGCAATAATAGGGTAGCCTGGACGGTTGTTGTTCGTCTGGCTGCCGACAGAGAAGAGCGAGGTAGTCCGGGGTGTTGCAATATTACAATGCTTAAGGTGAGTTGCTTCTGGCTACTGAGCACAAGTGAAGACTAGGTATAAGAGAGTCCTTACCGATCGATCGACCTTGGTCTTATTCCCGTTGGAGACGTGCAATAGGTTGAGCGTCAAGAGCAGAAGGCTGAGTGCAGCGTCCGGCGTCTCAACCCTAGGCGAGGTTTGTTGTGTGTGTTTCCCTTCGGTTCTTGGCGAAGACGAGCGTGAGATTGTGGCTGAGTCGGACGGTTGCTGTGGCTGCTGCTGCTTCGGTGGGTATGGGCTGCTGTCTGTCGTACAGAAAGAGAGGAAGAAGGATGCGGTTGTAGTTGCTGCTGCAGGATAGTCTCACATAGGAAGGCAGAAGAGAGGGATATACGAGAGTTGGTTGCGGTAGGGAGAGGGAGAAGTAAAGCAACGACACGTAGATGTCGATCATAAGGTTAGGATTAGATTAGGTTAAGTTAAATTAGTAAAGGATTAGGTAATGGGCCAGTGGGCCGGCCGAAGACCATTGGGCCAACTAGTTTGGCCTGCTCATCCATAAAACAATTGGCTGAACGAATAATGTTACTCGTACGGAATCGGAATTATTTACGGTTTATGTAAATTATCATTTTATGTGAATTAAGTCACATAAAATGATAGAAATTAATATCGTTTTAATCTTATCTAGAAGAATAGAGGTTGGCGGATCGGAATCCGATTTGATCGGTATTAAACGGAAGATTAAAATTTTTTTTTTCCGGGTATTACAATCATGAGTGAGCCAATGTTATTGTACAGATAGGAAAAGAAGTCTAGATGCCATAAATAATTTTTGAACATGCGAAAGAGCCAAGGAAAACAAACAATAGAAATTTTACATAGGCAGTAGAGAGAAAAAACTCGTTTAATCAGCATTTGTAAATTGTGTAGTTTGGTCTTCATTTTTTTAACATTGATGTAGATATACATTAGTCTCGCTAAGCTTTCTATCTGTGGTGGAAACAGAAGTTGACAACTTGCATCATCATTATTCTAAACAACCAACAATATTTATAGAGACCTACACAACACTTTCCAAGTTGGCATGGCATCCAAATGACTTTGTTTCTCTTTGACTCTTGCTTGTTTTTATTCCATGCATTGAGGTTGTGTTCAAACTCAACAGAGGAGACAAAAACACTCGGATTCTTCATTGATTCTATCTTGGTCTCCCAAACTATCACAAGAAGCAACAGTAGATTCCGTACATATAGACTCAGATTTGGGATAAAATAAAATTAATATGGAAAACTAGTGATTGAACACTTGGTTCTAAAACTTTCACCTGCAAATATTTCATTAATATTGAAAATTCGGAGCAAGAACATCATGCTACTTTATGAGGGGATAACATTAGTACTAGAAAGAGCATTTTTGACCCCTTTAATCTCTTGTTCATTGTTAGTGTTTCTAGTTTGCTCTTGTTCTCCAGTGCTAACATCTTCTTTGTTCATATAGGACTGAATTTTGTCTTTGCATACATCCGCTAAGCTTTCAAGAGTAAACAAAATTCTAATAGGTAGACTTGGGTTTTCAATCATAATATATACATCTTCTAAGTTTTCAATGGTTATCAGATTCGGGATAAACATAGCGATTTTCTAATATATAATCTTTTGATTTTATTTTTCAAGCACGAGAGAGTAGCCATAATACAGTTAATCACCAAGGTCAAATCGTTTCCAAATTTCAAAAAAATCGAATAAAGCATTATCACAAATAAAATTTTGTCTATAACAAGATGAACACAAATCGCATTAGTTTGATAGTGAAGGTTTGGTTGATTTGGTGTTGATTGAACAAGTCTTAACAACCAACCTTTTGGTATACATATAAGGCCACAAATCAGCAGGCAATTAATCATCATGTAAAGAGAAAGGTTTAACCTATTTGTGCAGATGTTAACCATCAAAGTTCTTAATCGGTTGTTTATGATTTTACTTCTTAGAGGACTTGGTCTTAGGGCAACAAAGAAACTCACTTCAATCACCATTGGACCGAATTCGGTCAAGGAAACCCCTGCTTCTTTCCTCACCACTCGCTTGTGCTTTTAAACGACAATCTTAATCTGAGCAATCATAGAGCAGAATGGTGAACAAAGAAACTCGTTTGCTCAAAGGGTAGCATGAGGACTCGCATCAAACGCCACCGGATCGACTTTGGTCCAGAAAAGCCTGCTTCTTTTTTCACCACTCGCTTGTGTTTTTTAATGTCTATCTTCATCAGGGTTGGCCATTGAACAAATCGGAGAAAACTAAGGGGACATCGGAGCTTTTACTTGTCTATTTCTTCGCCGCCGGTGTGGTGTAACGACCGGATTTTATGGGTCACCGCCCCCGCGGTGACTATGAGCCGTGGGCGTGGCTAGCCGCAGTCGCAACAGGGTCAAGTTGTGGGTGCGGTTGAACCCAGATCGCACAAATCTGTTTTTTATTCGTTTTATTCTTTTCTTTCCTTTCTTAGAAGATCCGATCTTCTATCTTTTTTTCCGTCTTTCCCTCTATCTCATAACCTAATTCTGACCTTCCTTCTTTCCCATCCGTGCCCTATATATTCCCTCCTTCTCTTTTGATTTCTTCTTCTTGCTTACGTGATTCTTCAACCTCGAGCCAAGTTGCAGCCTTTCCGTGCGAACCTCTATAGAAACCTTGTAAGTTCTTCATCCCTTCGTTCCTTGTTGTTCCTGAATCATTCTGATGCATGCTTCTTCTTCTTCTTCTTCTTCTTCTTCTTCTTCTTCTTATTCTTCTTCTTCTTCTTCTCCTTCTTTCTTTTCTTCTTTCTTCTTCTTAACATGAATCAAGATCAAGTCTTGATCCTTGTTTGTCCTTCGTTGGTTATTGCATTGTATTTTTAGGCTCCTTTGGTTGAGTATTGTCGTGTGAAGATTGAAGAGGAAGCTTTGACCTTATTGGTTTGCTTCTGCAGTCAAAGAAAAGGCCGACATTTGCTTCTTATAGTTCACCGCGCCACGGCTGAACATACCCACCCCTGCGGCTGCACCCTGTCGCCGCCCCTGCGCCTTCTGTCACCCGCCCCGCGGTTTCTTTGTAGTAACTCCCGTATTTGATGAGTTGCTTCCATCCTTGTTTTCTTTTTCCGTTCCTTGTGCTAGATCATGCTAGGCTGAACCAGATGACTAGGGTGAAGGCCAGTTAGTGGCTTGTTGATCCTTATGAGTTGGTTATGCTTTGAGAGCTTTGAGCTTGTGTTGTTGATGTTGTTCCTTGAGAACCTTGAGACTAGGAACCGTTCTTCCTAGCATGTTGGAGATCTTTAGAGATCATCGAGACTAGAAGTAGGAACCTTCTAGTATGCTGCAGTAGACCTTGTAGAGGTCAATGAGACTAGAAGTATGTGGGCTTCTAGCATCCGGATAGTTTCTGATACGTGATGCCTTGTCTGAGCAGGCGTAGATCTTTTCCTTCGGGAAGCTGCGCAATTTAGCCGATTCTTGAGTTCTCGTTGATTCAAGTAAGTCCCTTGGACTTACTTAGCTGCATTTCGTATATTAGTTGGACCGTTTTGGTGGTGTTTGTTTGCTTTATCGTTATAACGGAAAACCGGACTAGGACGACCTTATACCATAATTGGCCCAAGTGTATTATAACCGGGTGGTGACCACTTGTCCAGTTCAGAATTGAGAAACTAGGAGGTGCTCTTGCGACCAGGCTCACAAGTAACGGATAGATGCATCTGATCTATTCATGTCGGTAACGGAAACGGAGGTGAGTTTCGGGAGATTCTCGTGTGACAAAAAAGTTGAACTAATAATGGATAACTATTATAAAGATAATAACCGGTTGCGTGCGAGCATGTTATATGTTTCTATTCTTACATGTGGTTGTGCCTTTATTGTCTTTCTGATATCTAGAATGTTAGGTAACAGTTTATACCGTCGTTGTAGATGCCTTCCAGGTTAGAGATGCTGCTCAGACAGAGTGGTCAGCCGGGATTCCTGTACATTATAGGATGGGATCGGGGTTCATATTTCAATTTTTGTCTTTTTTAGTTTGTTGTTGAACTCGGATGAGAGTCTTTCGCTCTTCCCTTGTTATACCCTTTGATATTTTATCTATTTTTGGTTTCATTATTTGTGCCTTGTTGCAAGATCCGATGTTATTGTTGTTACTTTAAGGGTCGGGACCCATTGTGAGGTTCTAGCCCGTAACGCTCCGAGTTCCTAGAATTTGGGGTGTTACATGCGGCGTGAAAGGTACTTTGAATAGTTTCTTCATTCTTATCCATTTGGGCGAGAAGTGTTGTTGAGGATCCTGACTAGGGCACCAAGGCTGGAGAAAGACCGTATGTCGCTCTCCATGAATGGGATGTTGAGGTTTGGGGATTATGAGTAGGAGGCTTACTCCAAATCGAAGGATGAAGAAGATAGATTCAGAGCTTTTGCGATGTTGTTCATTTCGAGTTATGGTTGTTTAAGGCAAGAGTGAATCGAGGTGATTTGGGGGGTTAGGGTTTTCGGGGATGATGGTTGCTGAGGGAACGCGGGTCGTGCGCATGCAGACGCGTTCTCACCTTTTATTTTTAGGATTTTCTATTAGATAGGCTTTTTTTTACTCTGGTGTTCTTTTAATAACCATAGTTCTCATCAATTATATATATAGTGTAGATCATATGAGAACACCCCTAACGTGTATACATGAGAACAGATTCGTAATTATTATTAGTTTTGTTACGAATGTGTCATATCGTTTAATGTATTATTCGTAGTTATTGTTGGTTAGTGGATTATTCGTAGTTATTGTGGTTATTCCTAATTATTATTATTATTCTTAATTATTATTAATTATGATATCTACACTAAATCTCGACCCTTAATACTCACCATCCGACGGTCTAAGATTGTTCTCATGTATACACGTTAGGGGTGTTCTCATGGGAACCACACCCTATATATATATATATATAAATTTTAAAGTTTGAAAATATATATAGTAATATTGGACGAAAATAACTTAAAGCGTTTTAAATAAGGGCAATTTTGGTAATTAGACCTTTTTGAAAAACTAGAGTAGTAACTAGGCTTTTTTAATGTTTCAATTAAGGGCCTGTTTACTTGCAGATTAGTTTATTTTCGGGTTTATAAACTAAATGAGTTTATATGGGTTTATAGTTTATTTTCAGGTTTATTTCTTTATGGGTTTATATAAATAAACTAGATAAGGTTGTTTACTTAGAGTTTATTTTTTGGGTTTATTTTAATTCAAAAGACTCTCATACCCCTAAAAAAACCCGAACAATAACGTTGAATATCCAAGGATGAACAAACAATATCAAGATGAAAAACCACAAGGCCAAAATCGGGTTTTAAACAAAAATAAACTCATGGAAGCAAAAATAAACTTGGTTTGAAAAGTTTATTTTTGAGTGGTTTATAAATCCCTATAAACCCCTAAAGAAATAAACCAATCCCTAAGTAAACACGTACAAAAATTAAACTCAGGGTTTATAAACTAAATGAAACACAAATAAGCTACAAGTAAACAGGCCCTAAGTAAATATACTCCAACCTTTTGTATTTATTCTCAAACTCTACACACTCTTCTCTCAAGGAGTATATTTACTAAACATAAAACTAAAAAAAAGGCTAGTAAACCAAATTGTTTCTTTATAAACAATGGACTGTAAAATGATATAAAGAAACAACAAAAAGGCAATGTCATATTAAATCACAATACGAGACAAAAATTTGTATTTGGTATTGACATTGCTATTAATTGTTAATCATATATATATATATATATATATGTTATGATATTTATATAATCTAATATAGTATTTAAAAAATATTATAGTATTTATATTTTATAATGATTTATGTATATTGCAGTTTTTATATGTAATTATTTAGGGTTTTGATTGTTTTTTAGATCCTTTTGTTACTTTTGTAGAACTTTTTATTGAAGAGTCATATCTTATCTTTTAAGGGTTGGTTCAAGTACAGAACATAAATTTTGATGTGAAATTAAGTAGTATTGTTGTTATGACACGTGTTAATTTTTTTGTTTTTTCTAACATACATTTTTTTTCCAAGTTTTATGTACATTTCATTTATAGTTTAAATTATATTATATTATATTAATGGTTTATTCATTTTTATTATTTTAAGTTTAACATAATGCATGAAGTAATATATCAAGTATTTGAACTAATTGAACAATTTATTTAAATTAGAGTAAATTACAAAAAAACACCTCTTATATACCCTATTTTTCACTTAATCACCTCTTATATTTTTATTTTCATTTGACTAATTTTTATTTACCCTAATTATTACCAGTCCGTTAACAATTAACCACCAAGTCCAAATTACGCCAGTAATGGTGGGACCCCCACAAAAAGTCTCAATTAAAAAATGATTTGCTTCTTAAAATAAATATAAAAAATAAAATTTTCAACTGTGAAGTTAATAGAAACCTAAACCCCTTTTTCATGAAGTTTTCCGGTAGAAGTTCATTCATTTTCATTAAAGGGAAGTTTGTTGTATTCTTCATATTCGATATGGTAATATCTGTCTCAAATCCTTGATTCGCCCCTGCGCTATCTCCTTCGACGACATCATTTCGATGTCCGGAGGAGCACTTAAGTTTTACCGGCAGTGCGTGTGAACCGGAATTTACGGATCTTGACTTGAATGAAAAGATTTCTGGAGTTGTTTATGAATGGGCGTTGATGAGGCTTTTTTCTCCAATGGCTAGGGTTTGGAAGAGTTCAACGGGATGCATTAAGAGGTTGAGAGGTGGTACAAAATTTGGGGATCGAGGGTAGGCTTATTGAGACCTTACAAAAGTATAGACATATTTATTTTAATGGATAATTAATATTTAAATTTCAGATTTTTGTGTGGACCTTATCACCGTTAAAAGAAAGTGAAAGGAAATGATTGAATAGTAACAAGAGGTCGATAAATAAAAACAAAAGATAAGAAATGGTTAAGTAAAAACTGGGGTAAATAAGATGTGGTTTAAAGTAACTTATTATTTGAACTAATATTATATAAATTTTGGAAAAAAAATATTTCTTCCACTTTTTTCCTTCTTTTTCTAACAACATATTTTTCATTCAAATTTGTTTTTGGAATGGTTCATATATTTAAAAAAAAATCATAAGCCAAAATAATGTATGAACTAATAATATAAAATGTTTGAATAGAATACTCAATTTGAACTAATAGTATACACATTTTTATCCAAAAATATTATAACAGAAGTATACTAGTAATTGTAACTATAAAGCTTGAACAATTACAATGTTAGTTCAAAATTTGGGTATCATTGTAAGATCCTCTTTTTAGCCTTCACTGCCCCTGTGGTGAAGGGAGCCGCCCATGTAGCAGGACAAACCACCCCCGCAGTTTTGCCAACCAGATCATCCCGATCTGCTTTCCGTTCGTTTTTATTTCCTTCCATAGATAGAAGATCCGATCTTCTATCTTATAGGTCAGCTTTCCTATCTTCTTCCAAACCCTAGAACGCCTTTTCTTCTATCTTTTCTTCCTTCTCTATAAAATCCCTCCTTCCTCCCGTTTTTCCCGCTTCTTGCATACGTTTCTTCAACCTTGAGAGCCGCAACCATTTCCCTCCTTCCCTTGCTGAACGTGTAAGTCTTCTCCTCTGAGTTCTTCATCACGTTCATGAATTGTTGCATGCCTTTCCCTTCTATTTCGCTTTCTCCTCTCGTTTCTCTCTTTTCTTCTTCTCCAAGGATCAATATCGAGTCTTGATCCTTGGTGGTTGTTCCGTTGTTGGTTCATTGTTGTTCTCAAGCTCTTTGTAGTTGAGTCTTGACGTGTGTGTGGATTGAGAGAAGCAAGCCTTGGTGCCTTGCTATCAAAGGATTCGACATCGCTTGCTGTCATGCCGCCGCCCCCGCGCCTGAACAGAGCCACCCCTGCGGTTGTTTGTCTGCGCCCCCGCGCCTCTATCTTGCCGCCCCGCGGTTCTTCTGCAGTAGCTCCCATCTTTGGTGAGCTGCTTCCTTCCTTGCTTTCCTCGTTCCTTTCCTTGACTTTGTGGATATTGTTGACCCTTGGTGATCTGTAAGAAATGAGTTTGTGACCCTAGCGTGTGGAGATCTCTTAGAGATCATGGAGACTAGAAGTTATAGACTTTTAGCAATCGTTTCGGTTCCTGATTCCTTTATGCCTTGTTTGAGTAGGCATTCCTTCCCTTCCTTTGAGATCTGAGTTGTTGTTGAGTTATCTGAGTGAGGTAAGTCCCTTGGACTTACTTAGCTGCGTTCCGTATATTTATGGATGGCAGTTTCGTCCGAACCCGACGGACACCCGATAACCCTATCCATATTAAAAGGGTGAAAACTCGACATGAAGCGGAGGAAAGCGGATGACGGATGAAGCGGGTGACGGATCGGGTCGGATTCGGATGGACCTTTCATCCACCCATCACCCGATCCATCATCCATCCACCCATCCGACCCGTTTTACCCGCTTACACACGTTATAAATTTATTGACTGTTTACTTGTTTAGTGATCTTTCATTCCATTTTGATTTATAAATTGGTGATTTACGTGATTGTTTAGCAAAATTTATACATTTGTTCAGTTCCTAGTATGATCTTATTGTATGTTATGTATTGCTAAATTTCTCAATTTTTCAAGAACTAAAACTTATAACACTTCTTGTAATATTTTCACTTGGATGATTTATGTTGATTTTATATTTATCATGTTTTTTTATGGATAAGACTTTTTCGGATTGAATTTTATTTTATTATTATTATTATTATTATTTTTCAGCATTCAAATCCGAGTTTAATATCGATTTAAAGAAAATGCGTTAAACACCCGAATATCACCCGATCAACCCGCTTCATCCGTTGGATGCGGGTGGATCGGATGCGGGTGGTGGGTTTGGCGGATGACGGGTCGGGTGGGGTGGATGAGATTTCCTCACGGGTCGGGTGGCGGATTGGGTCATCCACCCACCACCCGATCCATTGTCATCCCTACGTGTATTAGATTGATTGTTTTGGCTTGTTGTGTTGTTGTTTATCGGTATAACTGATAACCGGAATATGATTGACCTTTATAACCGTAATTGTCCCAAGTGTATTACAACCGGACGGTTACCGCTTGTCCAGTTCAGATGGGGAAACTAGGAGGTGCTCTCGCGACCAGTCCAGTAGGTGACGGAAGGATGCATACGCTCTATTCCTGTTGGTGAAAGGGGACGAAGACGAGATCGCAACGACTCTCGTGTAACAACCATAAGTTGAATTAGTAATGGGTTTGACCTTAATGAAAGATAACAACCGGCTGTGTGTGAGCATGTTATGTGTTTACTTTACCTTATGTGTGTTTGTGCCTTTACCGTCTATCTGATATCTAGAATGTTAGCTAACGGTTTATACCGATGTTGTAGATGTCTTGCAGGATATAGGTACTGCTGAGTGATCCGGACAATGTGGTCAGCCGGGGTTCTCGTACATTATACGACGGGATCGGGTTTATATTTTAGTTGTTTTCTTTCCCTTGTTTTGAACTCGGATGCGAATATTTTACATTACCTTTGTTTAAACCTTTGGTTTTATATTGAGTTTTGGTTTTCATTTGTTTGTGCCTTGTTGTAAGGTCCGGTGTGTCGTTGCTACTTTGAGGGTTGAGACCCATTGTGAGGTCCTAGCCCGTGACGCTTCGAGTTCCCAAAACTTGGGGTGTTACATTAGGGAATTTGATTATTTCAACATCCAGAACTAACAACTAAGACCGCTTTCGTGTATTAACCATAGTAAGAATTGCAAAGGTCTGCACGTGAAAGTACTTACGTACCAAACTTATTCGTATGATTACCTTTAAATGCATTGTTAGCTATACCCTTTCAACCAAGTTAGCCAACAAAGACAAAATGCAAATGCAATGCCAATTTTACATGGCGATAACTATATATGTACAACTAGGGATGACAATTTCATTCGTATCCGACGGATATCCGTTCATCCGATCCAACAAAAATGGGTGAAAACCCGTTTAAAAACGGGTGAAAGCGGGTGGGATCCGGGTGAACGTTTCATCCATCTATCACCCGACCCATCATCCACCCATCCATCCACCCATTTTCACCCGCTTAAAATTATATATTTTTATTATTTGTAGTTTTTATATCATAAAAAACTATCAACGTATTCACCAAAAATAATGTCTTATTTTTCCGACAAAACTACTAACTCCGGCGATGATGTGGTAACCAGAATCTTACATGTCATCAAAAAATAATAATGTGATGTGGATTTTATTTTTGTGAATCAAGTTAATTACGTTTAATATGCAGAAAATCTAAATTAAGATTTATAAATAATAATTTGAAAATATTTTTTTATAAATATTTATTTTTGTAAAAAATAAAAATAATTTTTGTAAAAAATAATTTTAAAAAAGTTTAAAAAAAATCAGTTTTAAAATAAATATTTTAGTTTTATATATTAAACTAATTTTTGAATAATAAATACAATGTTTTATATCTATACTTATTTGTAGTAAAAATTAGTTAAAATATATAAAAATTAAAATAAATCCCCAAAAAAGTTTTAAAAATCACAAAAAAACGATTTATTTTAAAAAATATATTTTACAAAAATTATTTTAATTTAAATATAGTTAAAAATTATAATTTAAATATGATAATTTAGAAGAAAAACAAGAACTTAACTTATTATAAATTTTTTTTATGTTATTAACTTAATATATGTAATACCCGAAAAAAAAGAAAAAATAAATAAAATTAAAAAAATAAAAAAATTAAACTTTGTTAAATACAGGATCAAATCGGATTCCGATCCGCCAATCTTTATTCCTTTAATAAAAAGAACACGATATTAAATTCTATAATTTGATGTGACTTCGATTCACATAAAATGATAACTTGTAACCCGTAAATAATCCCGTCAATAATTCCGTTTTTTTAACGGTTCCGGACGATGTTAGTTTACTCTTTCAGCTCACCTTTGAATATGATGAGCAACCCAATTCATGGGCCCAGTATTTCGGCCGGCCCAGTACGTGAGAAGAGGAGCTGGTCCTAAACCTAGCTGCTACGTGAAGCACCTCGTCCCCCTTCACTTACCACCTTACCTTACCTCCCGCTCCTATAGAAGATGAAACCGCCAACACCGCCGGGACAGGCAAGTTGTTGGAGAACGCCGCTCGCCTCCACTGGGACTACACGCCGAGAGGGGAAGACGACCGCCTTGCGCCAGAGCCGCCTGCAGCGTCCCGAACCGGTGAGTACGGCTGTTCCCTTCTTTCTCCCGAGTCGAACATTTGCTGAAACATCGTGGTGCACAGCCAGCATGAGACGCCTCCGACCGGCCTGTCCTTGCACCGCCAGTCTCGACGGAGTGTTGCAACGGTGCCGATCGACACAACAACGGGAGTCTTCAACTGCTGCAGTAGGTGAGTCGTCCATCCCTTTCCCCTGCTTTCTTCGGATTTTCCGGTGCTAACTGGAAGTCGGGTAAATTCCGAGTCATGCAGTCGCTAGTCAGGAGACGTGGTGCAACAGTGGGAGCGCAGGCGAGCCGGTGTCGAACATCATCTGCTACGACCACCCCTATACAAAACTGAACCAACAGTGAGTGGTTCCTTCCCATTCCGGAGTACGTATGTATGCTATATAGATTTGCAAAATGGGAAGATTAAGTATATATTATACCTCAGTGCAGTGTATCGGAACATGTATATATATATAGATGTAGGAGATAGAAATTTGAGATAATAAGAATATGTATTTAAGAATACAGGTACATGCATATGTACATATAGATTAACGGGCTGGGACATAAGACAATTAGTCTTTTCCGTCGTTTACGTACTATAGGCTGTTAGACTTTGTTGCATTCATCCTGTTAAAAATACATTTTTACGAATTTCGGTTTTTCTTATTTGTGTCTTGTTGCAAGATCCTAGTAATATTGTTGTCAAACTGAGGTCGGGACCCATTGTGAGGTCCTAACCAATAATGTCCCGAGTTCTGAGAATTCGGGGTGTTACAACATGGTATCAGAGCTCTAGGTTGGCAACAATGGCACTTGAAATCTTCTGAAAGACCGAATAAGTACTTAAGCGGAACCCGAAAAGGGATATGAGTTTTAAAAAGGACTTTTGGTTTTCAAATGCATGCATAGTCTGGTTGGGAATAGAAAGTACGGCTGACCACCACTACTACCGCGGATCTCAGTATGCTTAGTATGGACTTTAGGTTGTTGCTCTCTTTGGAATTATTAGCTTGATTATAATGATAGGTGATGTAGATAAGCATATGCCGAAGATTAGTAGAATTTATAGTTATAGTATGCCCTTAACAGAGATAACTGATAACACGATTTATGATCTAGATTTAGACATTCATTTAGATAGATTTCCCGCTCATTCATGCATGGTTTAGCATTAGTTCACGGCGTTTGCACTCAAATCACGTATTTTGTCGAGATAGACGTCTACTCGGACTTTTGCTTGCTTTGTAGGTATTTTGGGAGATTTAAGAGCCAAATTGATACATCCGAGGATCATTCCTCGAGATGACACACTTCCGGACTCATTGGAATGCAAGCTAAGGGCTAAGGAGGACTCATGGAACCTTGCCAACACAAGCCATGCACCAAATCATGGTTTAACGAGCCTAGAAGCAACCTCTGGAACAAACCACGGTCTGGACCAAGACCACGACCGTGGACTTGCCCGTGATTCTTGCCAAGACCACATCGACAGCTGGCCACGATCTCTTCCATTGCTCTTGCATCCTAGTGGGTATTTAAAGGATTTTGCAGGCTGTAATTGGGGATCTTTCTCCTTTCTTTTGACCTATCTTCTTCCCCAAAACTCTTCTCCATTGTTGCCTCTCTTCCAAGCACCCATTAGGGGTGTTCTTGGAAGAGATTAGTATAGATTCCCGTTTTAGAGTGAGATTAGAGTGGATTCGAGTGAAGCTTTCATTGTTGTCAAGTTGGATTTGCTCTTGGAGTCTTGTAAGAATTTGGTAATTTCTATTCTATGCTTATAATGTCTTTTCTTTGGATTGTTCTTCATCATTTGACCATGACTTGCAAGCATGCCTTATTTGTGGAGATTGATCTTGAAATGTTTGTTGTTGGCTAGATAGATTGCGATTCTAGGGTAAGGAAAGAAGGGTTATGGCTAGGACTATGATAGGATGGACTTAGTCTTGCGCTTGGATGACTTGAATGTTGAAATCCTAATGTTTGTTGAGCTAATTCTATCCTAGGGTGACCTAGTGTTAGCAACTAAGTATTTAGAAGAGACTTATCCGGTGATTCTACTCTTAGATTTCGAAGATGACAAACCTTAGGTAGTGGTGAGCCTCACAAGCCGCCATTGGACTAAGTGTGCTAGGATAGTTGCTTAGAACTTCCCTTTCTGAGACTTACCCGGTAAGGATAGGTTAGATATCTAGGTAATAATCCGGTTTGTGTAGAATTCCTATCCTTAGGTTCTTAGAGACTTACCCGGTGATGAGACCTTAGGAATGGACTAGTGGACCATGAGACCTACCCGGTAATTGATCCTAATCTAGAAACGCTTAATCCCAACATATCATAGTTAACCCGAGGAATGAATAGATAGCTTGAGTCTATACCATACCCGGACTTCCAAACTCTAGAATCCGCTTTGTTATTTCCATTCCCCTATCTTTAGTGTTAGTGTGTGTTTGTGTTGCTTGATTGTGTCCACATATTTGTGATCTTTGTTTGATCACCCAAAACCCTCCAAAAACATTGTGTTTTCCATTTTCTTTATTCCTCATCTTATCTTAGTCTAGATTCACACTATTTTCGATCATTGAATGACTTAGTTTCACCTCAGTCCTTGAGTTCGACCTCGGAATACTATCCCTACTACAAACGTCCCGTACACTGCGGGTTTCGCTAGGAGTTAGGATAATTATAACGAGTATAAATTTAAAACTCAATTGCGCATCACAATCTTAGCGTAACAATAACAGAATGAGATCCTCATCCACTTGACACACCTAAGTATAATAAAAGGGGTTCAACGTAAGGATACGTATGCTCAGCTTATGAGCATTAAGGTAGGCGAACGTACGGACAACTCCTTCGAACTTGTTAAGGAACGTCAAGACGGAAAAGTGAAGACTAAAAGACAACACCAACGACGATGACAAGAAGGGAACCCCGAGTCAACTCAATAGGACCAAATGAAGAAAATACATGAGTGTGGTTCCGGAAAAGCATTTGATGACCGACAAATGTACAAATTGGAAGAGACAACCCATAGGTTCTTTCAAGTGTGGTGTAAAGCAACGTTACAAACAAAGGGGATGCCTTTAGAAACACAAAGAGGCATGAAGGTCAAGGTGAAATATAGTAGCGAACTAGACAAGAAGCATTGAATCTAAGGTTAATGACGAACCAGAAGGTGAAAGTTTGAGGCTAGAAGTAGAGCGGAATATGATCACTCTCGACAAGCTACTTGCCACTACAGTCAAGATGGGAAACCGAGACAATCATAAGTGTAACAGTCAAGATAAAATACATTGTCTATCCCGATATGAAGAATTAAAGGGCCGTAAAATGAAAGCTTATAGGTTGCTAGAAAGGGGAAGGCCGATTTCACCAACATGGAAGTGGTGTGACCTCCTAGAACACACAAGAATTACAACAAGGATCGGTATACAACAAGGAATGGATTTCTATAAAGGCAAAAGTACAAGCAACCCCAAGGAAGGAGAATGTAGGAGAATAGTCTTGAAAAAAAAAGAGGGTCTCTAATAACTTCGCACTCACGAAGGGATTTAAGTTAATAACACTAGCGGGTCATAATAGAGAACCGCAAGTGGACAATAACTCGAGTAAAAAGAATCATGGAGAAATGCCTACAAGTTATCGTAGAAGAATTTATAAGCCCGTTGACGGAAGACGAAGATACAACTAGACTCGTAAGAGTATAGTACTCTTATAGGAGTGTAATTTGTAGAAGGAGCTAAATGAGTATAAATGGAAGAGATATATCTTCACCATGTATATCAAACCTCAAAAGAGATAGAAGAAAAGTAAGTCTTCGATCTTATAGAAGGTCAACTACAGACTAATTAGTAAAAATAGAGAATTTACACGTACTAGCTAACTAGCGATGGTTGGTTGCAGATAAGAAGAATAACCACAAGGTTATAAAGGAATTTTACCGACATCTAGTGAATTTCTTCTAGAGACCAACGACGACAATGGTGAAGTTAAATCAATACAAGTACTAGTAGCCTTGATGGTAACATTGAATGAGTCCAATATGATAACTCTAATAAAGAAATTAAAGAGAAGCTCTTGACAGTCGATAATGACCATTGATGATAGTAATGGTGTAAAGGGAATTGTTGTGAGTAGTTACTTACTACTGACTAAGGAAAGATACATATCAAAGTTAGTATGAAGGGATTCCTGTAAGAAGAACTAGAAGACTAAGAAGAAGTAGATGATTGTGAACCTGTCCTATGTCCTAGCATTCCACACAAGTAGGACTGATGGTGCTCCTCCGAGAAAAAAGAGAGGTCAAACTGTCTAGATTGACAGGGGAAACCCTTGTGATTAAAGATGTGATACAGAATAATTGGAATTTCAGAGGCGGCACAAACATAGAGAGTATGATTTAAAGCCTTGGTGAAATGTGTGGTCGTGTCGTGAGGTGATTGCAGATGGAATCTACAGGATGGCTAGAACAGACATGAGAAGAAGTAAAGTTGAATGACTAAAGGATGGTATGGATCCGGTATTACCCCCAATAAGATGATTACCGAAAGGTATATATATAAAAGTTTAATGAGGAATGGAGGTACTCCATTGAAAATTCAAGCTGGACTGATGACATAAGAGTTGATGAAAGTAATAAGACCAACCAACGTGGTTCGTAAAACGGGTACGAGAAAACTCAAAGGGGTAACTATCCTACTGGGGGGGTAAAGATTTATAGACGGTAAACGACACGAGCATAAGGACAACATAAGAAATGCGAGTCAAGAACTTTGATTTTTGAGAAAATCATATACAATTGAGGTTTCTTATGCAAATAGTACCGATATGTATTTGATAAAAGTCATACACATCGGACCGATAACGCTAGGATGGATAAGGTGTAAACCAAAAGAATAACTTAACCAGTAAGAAGGAAAGTCATGTATCCAAAGCCGGGGCTTGCTAAATTGGAATAAAGTGTTAAGATCAGGATGCCTTTGTAGAATCTATGCAAGAGTACTATGTAACCGAGGTTCCAAAATGAAATGGGCAGTAATGATCAATTGAAAGTTGAGACCGATTCAGGGGAGGAAATTGTTATAAGACGAGTCACCTAGTAGAAGAGTTCACAAGACAAGCTGGAGAGACCAAAAGAGATAAAATGTCGACCCGGATATGAGGGTCTAAGGTGCATGGAAGGGATACCTACAATGGAGTGTAGAAGCAAAATGTAGACTTTACAAGTGTGGAGAGGTTTTGACCTCCTCAAAGATATAAGAATTTGAAAGAAATCACACTGCCGGTATCAAAGAGTTGAAGCCCTGTAACGGAAACAACGGAGTTTCATGAAGGCAATATTGCCGGCAACACCAGCGAAGGAATGTGTATATGAGAACGGCCTTGGTGGACTTGAAAGTTCAAGTAACCCCAATTATCACGGGACCTAAGCCATCAACACCGATGACCCATGCAAGGGGAACTGCAAGAGGATGATAACTAAAGTCATCAGAACTACCAAGACACTTATCAACTATCGTTGAAGACTTGGAATGACTATTTATATCAAGATGAATGACCCAATTGGGCTTGAGAAGTAGAGTTAGCCTAAGGAAAACAGAAGTGTGGAAGATAAAATGAATTAGCAAAGCATAAGGATTAATCGAGCAGATGATGCTCACCAAGAAATTTAACGCTAGTATAGGTATGAGAAGAGTAAGTCCGGGATATGGAGATAAGTCAATTATAGACTAATCGACGTCAATTGAGGACGTGTAAGGGTTGATTGGTATTGACGAGTAGGTACCGTCACTACAAAAAATAAATAGATTTGCGATGGGAGTTTGCGACGGCGAATATTACCGTCACAAATGATTGGAAGTTTGCGACGGTACAACGACGGTAAATAATGCCGTCGCAAATGATCTGAATTTTGTGACGGTAAACCAGCATCGTCGTAAAACTGTATGAATTTTACGACGACACAACGACGGTAAGTACTTGCCGTCGCAGATGATTTTTTTTTCTTTCTCGATTTTCTTTTTATATAGCGTTTCTTTTTTATAATATCATTCAATTGATTTTCACCCAATTTGTTCGTGAGACACAAGCCTGATCGATGAACCCTAGATCTACTTTCTCATTATCACCTTAGTCTACTGCTCATGTAAAAAACCTCTCTTCGATTACCTCTGAGCGGGATTGAAAGTCGCGATAACGGAGATCTTCTAATCTATATTCATAGAGTCGTCGGCGGTGATCCATTCAAAAGAAGTCACAAACTCAAGATGTCCCATCTAGGGTCGTCCAGATATCATCGTTCTACTTCTCAGCTTGAGTGTTAGGTTTGCTTTTTGCTCACTAGATCTGAGGAATTCAGCTCTATAGAGAGCTGGAATGAAAATCGATTGTTCTCATGGAAGCCTTCTGCTGAACCGATCGATATATGAGGCAGAAACAGTCAGGGAGACATTTTTCGGAATATGTAGCAAGGTAATCTGTTCATTTTCAGACTCATCTACTGATTCAGAAAATTATTTGTGTTGCCTGCATTCTAAGTTCACATCTTATGTGGTTTATCTTAGTAGTTTCGATGATCATCATACATCACAATCACATAAAAATGTACTACTATTTACCTATGCTTGTGAAATGCAGCTTAGACCTAGTGATCTTCTTATTGTAGATAGTTTATAACCTTTTGCTGTTCCCATATGGTAATTTTAACCTTTTATGGCCATCGACTTAGATTATGCACAAGGTTACATGATTACGCCTCTTAATATATATGATGCGATTTCCTTCCTTAAATTACAATGTTGCTGTCATGATATCATTTGTTTCTCTGAACTGAATTATCGGTTGCTTCTAATCTAGTTCTGGCCCTTTGTGTTTATCTTTGTTTGATTGTATTATTGAGAAAGCAAAATTAGTCATAAACTCCCTTTTCCATTGCTGGTTTCAGGTTTTATGCTGCAAAAGTCCTTTTGGCTGGAAACAAATGGTTGATCTTTCATATCAGGTCTTGTCTTTCTCCCTCTTATATATGTGCTCTTGCCCAAACACTAACAAATGCACATGAATAATGTTTGGTCTGGTCAATTAGACTAAGTAGGAGATATGAATGAAAAATGTTTTGTTTGCAACCATCACCATTTGATATGCATTATGTGTTTGTAGAACATCTTATCAACCACCCATCTGGTTCCTTATTTCCATATGAAAACGTTACCTTCTGCACATTGCCTTTCAAAAAGGCTTTTCAGATTCATCATCTTAATCTAAATTTGATTTGAAAATATTATTGTTGGTGTGAATATAACTTTTATAAACTAGTTTATTATGCTTGTTTGAAGGTTTGTGTACTGCTTTTCCAAGTTGTTTTGTTGATTCCCAATTTTTTTTATTCGGCTCTAAATTTGGATCAGAAGGTTAATTTGCTTCTTATCTCCTCATTTGAAGTTAGTTGTATGGTTATGTTATGGGTGTTTTGGAACAGGGCGAAGAGGGTTACGAAGACGACGCAAAAAGTGGCGAGTGGAGTACTCTCTGGGGTTGTAAAGGTGTCTGGATATTTCATGACTAAACTGGAGAACTCAAAATCTGGGAAGAAGTTGTTCAATATGTTACTTGGGGAAATTCTGCTTGCATCCTTGGACGGATTTAGTAGGTATCTCATTCTCTAAATTAAATTTATTCTAATTTGTGAGACTAAATTATATTGTCTCAAGTAAAATATGTGATGTTGGCGAAGTAGCAGGGAAAAATGTACTCACAACATCATCGACAGTAACAAGTGACCTGGTTACCCACAAGTAACATAACTTTTTTTGAATGACATATTAAAATGCATTGTGTAATGCTGCAAAATGCAAATGTAATGAAGGTATGGAGAAGAAGCACGGCAGGCGACAGATGAAGGGTTGGATGCAGTAGGGCATGCATTTGGGACTGCATGGGTGGCTTTCAAGATCCGCAACGCGTTAGACCCTAAGAATGCTGTGAAAGCAACTGCTGTAGCCAAATCTGCTGCCAAGGCAGCTGCTTCTTATTACAAAGCCAGAAAGGCCTCTAACTGACATTTTATCATCTTTATGCTGTTGGTGTACAAAAATCAAGCACAATTTTATCATCTTTATGCTGCTTTTCCAAGTTGTTTTGTGTACTGCTTTTCCAAGTTGTTTTGTTGATTCTCAATTTTTTGATTCCGCTCTAAATTTGATTTGAAAATATTAGATTTCCATGATTTCTAGGAAAAATCAAATGCAACAACACGCATGTGTACATATTTATCTTCTCTCTTTACTACTTTATTATGATTGTTTTGGAGGGTTTAGATGAGTTGTTCCTCATATGGCTTTGTGTTGACAGGCAGATTCTCGTTTCTACATATGAGTTTACCACAAAATTTTGTTTAGTTGTGATCGATGCCATGAACTAATATTAAGTTCCTACAATTGCCCTTGGATTTCTTGCAGGTTTCGAGGTCTATCGGTGATGCTTATCTCAAGCGATCAACATTAAACAAACCACCTCTGTTGCAGAAGTTTAGATCGCCTAACCCATTTGGCAAGCCTATCCTTTCAACTAAGCCTTCAATACTAGTGCAAAAGCTTTTTCCTGGAGATCAGTTTCTCATCTCTGCATCAGATGGCTTATGGGAACACCTTAGAAATCAAGAAGATGTTGATATGGTGAACACAAATTCCCGTGGTGTAGGTTCCCTTTCCTTGATACATAAATGCTTTACCATGTTAGTAAAGTTTGAGTAGAAGGCTAAAATGTGATGGTGCAAATTAAATAAAATGCAGGGAATAGCAAAAAGACTTTTGAAGGCCACGATGTGTGAAGGTGCAAAGAAGAGAGAAATGAGATACTCGGATCTCAAGAAGATTGACCAAGGAATAATAAGACATTTCCATGACGACATCACGGTGGTAATCCTGTTCCTCAACTTCCATTTGATCAGCCAAAACTCAAAATCTGGTCCGGTTGCATCTGTAAGAGGAGCCGGGTGCCTTCCATCATATATGAAGTCCTGACCAAACTGTATGAGCCGCAGTAATGATATCTTGCTAGGGAAGGAGCTAAAGCATATAAGTGTATAGTTTTCTACACATTCTACTTGCGTCCACGAGTTAAACCCCTGTTGGGATGCCGATTTGTGCTTCTTCCACATAATGATTTGCCTGTGCTTTAATATGGCCTGGCCCGGTATGTGAAGAAAGATCCTTACATTTTTTTTAAAAGCAGATAAATATGTACACAACAGTGATGTGAATAAATAGAAAATTAGGAATGCCTAATGACTCTAATTAGTTAATGTGAGTTAAAGTAGTATTTTGTTACGCATAATTGTTTTCTAAAACAAATAATTTTTTATTTCAATTATATTTTATCATTGATTATATATATTTCACATTAATTTGTATAGTTAGTTAGATTTCATTTTTTTTTTATTTTGTTGAATAAATTTGCGACGGAAATTCTGCTGTCGCAAATATAATTTTTTTTAATTTTTATAAATAACTTTGCGACGGGACCTACCGTCGCAAATAGCCGTCGTAAAAAGGTACGACAGCATTTTGCTGTCGCAAAAGCTTTTTACGACGGCCACTTTGACGACGGCTGGTTTGCCGTCGCAACGCCGTCGCAACGACCATTTGCGACGGCAAAAGCGCTTTTAGCCGACGCAAAGTTCCGTCGCAAATCTAATTATTTTTTGTAGTGCGTTAAGAAGAGACATTAGTGATTGCGGATTTAAGAGGTAACTTTACCGATGCCTTGGAGGATTCCCCAAGTAGGCAACGATAACCTTCTAGGATGATCTAAGGATATAGAGCGAATCGGGTTAGAGGTTACTTTCTGGTTGGTTAAGAACAGACTACGGTTGAGTAAGAGAGTAAGGGTCTGTTTGAAGAGGATCTTGCTAGTAGTAGGAGGGAAGTATAGGCGGGAGTTGGGTAAATCATGTTGACCCTCAGAAAGACGCCATTGTGATTAATGGGTGTTACACCAGAAGCGTGGTAGGCCCATAACCCACAGATGAAGAAAATCAATGTTAGGTGAACTATGATTTCAAGTTAAGGAATTAGAAATCTATATGAAAAGGTCCACTTGGGTGTGTGTTTTGTTTTGAGTTATATAAATTTGAAAGCTTGACAAGAAGTAGGTGAAAACCCATTAATTAATGAACGATCCGATTAGGTCACATTGAGGAAAAAGGACCAAGCGGTTTGCATTACAAAGAGCATTAGGCACTTAGTAAAGTGCCGACAGAAGTTTAAGATCATTATTTCAGAATCGATAGTCAGAAACTTTCGAAAGGAAAAAGCAAGTGGGCCTAGTGAAAGAAAATTTGATAGAGTCATCAAAAGAGCTGGAAGTAAGTTTAGAAAACCAAACCATTGAGAGGGTACCTACCGAATACGAGACACGTCATCAGCTATGAAGATCAGAAAATTTAGCCGGTTCATGCTTTTGTAGAGTTCCAGTGGTTTAGACGAAGAGCTGATGAGGCCACTTGGGAGACAGAGGAGAGTATTAGACGTAATTACCCCGAGTTCTCTGTGGGGTTAGATGTTACTTCTGTATTGACGAGTTAGTACTCGGATGTGTGTTGTTTGACCGTTCATGTTTTATATTGGATTGAGTGATTATGTTTTATGTGATGTGTGTCTGAGTATGATGATTGAGTAGTTGCATGATAAAAAATAAAAAAAAACAGAAATTTTATGAAATTAAGATTTACAAAGAAAGTCGAATGATTAGTTACATTATTCTAAGTTTCAGGACGAAACTTCTTTTAAAAGGGCACTGATGTAATACCCGAAAAAATAAAAAAAATAATAAAAAAATAAAAAAATTAAACTTTGTTAAATACATGATCAAATCGGATTCCGATCCGCCAATCTTTATTCCTTTAAATAAAAAGAACACGATATTAAATTCTATAATTTTATGTGACTTCGATTCACATAAAATGATAACTTGTAACCCGTAAATAATCCCGTCAATAATTCCGTTTTTTTAACGGTTCCGGACGATGTTAGTTTACTCTTTCAGCTCACCTTTGAATATGATGAGCAACCCAATTCATGGGCCCAATATATCGGCCGGCCCAGTACGTGAGAAGAGGAGCTGGTCCAATTCAACTCTTCAGCCCAAACTCCTTCTTAATCCACCCCATAAACCTAATCAGCTAAACCTAATTAATCCTAAACCTAGCTGCTACGTGAAGCACCTCGTCCCCCTTCACTTACCGCCTTACCTTACCTCCCGCTCTTGTAGAAGACGAAGCTGCCACCACCGCCGGGACATGCAAGTTGCTGGAGAACGCCGCTCGTCTCCACCGGGACTACACGCCGAGAGGGGAAGACGACCGCCTTGCGCTAGAGCCGCCTGCAGCGTCCCGAACCGGTGAGTACGGCTGTTCCCTTCTGTCTCCCGAGTCGAACATTTGCTGAAACATCGTGGTGCACAGCCAGCGAGAGACGCCTCCGACCGGCCTGTCCTTGCACCGCCAGTCTCGACGGAGTGTTGCAGCGGTGCCGATCGACACAGCAACGGGAGTCTTCAACTGCTGCAGTAGGTGAGTCGTCCATCCCTTTCCCCTTCTTTCTTCGGCTTTTCCGGTGCTAACTGGAAGTCGTGTAAATTCCGAGTCATGCAGTCGCTAGTCAGGAGACGTGGTGCAACAGTGGGAGCGCAGGCGAGCCGGTGTCGAACACCATCTGCTACGACCACCCCTATACAAAACTCAACCAACAGTGAGTGGTTCCTTCCCATTCCGGAGTACGTATGTATGCTATATAGATTTGCAAAATGGGAAGATTAAGTATATATTATACCTCAGTGCAGTGTATCGGAACATGTATATATACAGATGTAGGAGATAGAAATTTGAGATAATAAGTATATGTATTTAAGAATACAGGTACGTGTATATGTACATATAGATTAACGGGCTGGGACATATGAATATATATATATATATACATGCACCCGGGTAGTTTACATGGATGGATATATATAGACGTACGGAATGGAGCATATATAGGTATACATATATAGGTACAAGGGTAAGGTATATATATAAGTATATGTACATATGTATAAGAGTAGAGTGGTGAGGATAAGAGCCAAGGTGACGGGTGGTAGAATCGTAACCGGGACGGGTTAGAGTAGTATGACCGGATAGAATGAACTAGAGAGGAAGGTTGAAAAGATTTATGTTGTAACTTAAGCTAAGCTTTTAGGTTTTGATCTTAGACCTAGTAGCTAAGTGTATAGGTCGGACCTTAGCAACCCTTTGAAATTCTAAACCGGGTTAACATTAGAATCTCTAATATTTTTTTATCCTTAAGAAATTAGAGTATGGAATAAATTCTAAAAGAAAAATATGAGAATTTAATGATAGACGTTGAAGAGTTCCGGGATCAAGGGCAAATTTGTCTTTTTAACCTAAGAGAAACTTTTTCGTAAATTTCCTTCGTGAGATTGTACAGCTTAGAAGTTTATAACTTCTAAGAGTTTAGGGATGTGTTTTGATCCCCATGCCTTATTTGACAGGCATTTGAGTTACCACGAGTACGGACCGATTTGAGACTTGTTAGAGTGTGATTTGACTCAGGTAAGTCCTTGCGACTTACTTAGCCAGTTTTTGGATATTAGTTGGGTGATAATGGTAGTGTGTGTGCAATGTGTGTGATAATAATGATAACAACTTGTTAGGACGACCGTTGTTATTATGTGTTAAGGCCCAAGTGTATGTGTAACGGGCCGTGACATTACTGCCCAGCTCTGCCAGGAGACTGGGAGGTTCTCTATACCCAGACCATACAGGTACACGGTGAGATGCATCAGATCCACTCCTGATGGGTACACGGGGGCGGAGGCGAGGTTTGAGAATCCCTCGTGTCACAAAATAAGTATCATTAGAGTGAATGACTTAAATGAAGATAATAAATGGATTGTTTGAAAGCATGATAAGTGTTTATTATTTTATGTGTGTGTGTGCTATTATTATTCTCCTAATGTTTAGATAACTATCTAATGGTTGTTTTGTTGTGTTTTTAGATTTACCGCAGGTTAGAACAACAACTGAGTGATCCGGAAGTAGTGGTCAACCGGGTCTCCGTACTCCTTAGAGTGGGGGTTTGGGTTGTTGCTTTGTTGTTCTTTCCTCTTGTTAAGACAATTAGTCTTTTCCGTCGTTTAAGTACTATAGGCTGTTAGACTTTGTTGAATTCATCCTGTTAAAAATACATTTTTACGAATTTCGGTTTTTCTTATTTGTGTCTTGTTGCAAGTACCTAGTAATATTGTTGTCAAATTGAGGTTGGGACCCATTGTGAGGTCCTAACCAGTAATGTCCCGAGTTCTGAGAATTCGGGGTGCTACAATATAAAAAAAAATTCCACGTCACTTTGATGACATGTAAGGTTCCGGTTGCAACGTCATCACCGGAGTTCTAATTTTTGCCGGAAAAAAATGACATATTATATTTGGTAAATATGTTGATAGTTTGTATTGCTTCTAGTAAATTTCAAAGTTGGTATTATTTTGGGTTCAATATTGATAGTTAGTATTATTTTAGGTTGTTTTTCCTATAAATTTTAATTGAACCGAAACTAAAATTATAAATTGAGACGATAAATTAAAATACAAAAATGTCACCGTATTCACCCTATTCAAAATAGATTTCACAAGGATAAATTGTGCTTGTACCTTTTAAAATTGTAAAATTGTCACCACACATCTCAAAAATCATTAACTGTATGGATTGATCTTGACCATTTAACCAAGTATTATTTATATAGACAAATGTAAAGGGACAAAACGGCAGAGATTTATGAAGTGAATGATTTTTTATTTTATTAATCAAGTATTTTTTATATAGACAAATATAAAGGGACAAAACGGTAAACTAACAAATAAAGAGACAAACCCATATATAACCCAATACTCTAACACTCCCCTCAAGCTGGAGGTGTGATTCAACGACTCCTAGATTTTTGGTCTTTGACTCTCCTCGTAACTTTCGGTTGAGTCTTGAGCGCAAAAATTGTTATTGGAGCGAAGAAATGCAAGAAAGACTTGATGTACCTCCCTCCTTTCATTGGTCTTTGTTATATTGATGTCGATAGGTTGAACCCTAAAACGCAGATAGATTAGCGTCCTAGGATAGGTTTTGGATCCTAGGAGACAGGTTGATTAGTGTCTTAGGGTATATTTCGGGTCCTACCCGCACATAGATTAACGTCTTAGGGTAGATTTTGAGCCCTAGGACGCAGTGTAACACCCCAAGTTATAGGAACTCGAAGGGTTACGGGCTAGGACCTCACAATGGGTACCGACCCTCAAAATAACAACAATAACCTCGAATCTTGCAACAAGACACAAATAAATGAAAACCAAAACTTATATAAAAACCAAAGGTTTAACAAAAGGAAAAGCAAAAGACTCGCAACCGAGTTCAACAACAAACTGAAAGGCAACTATAGAAATATAAAACCCGATCATGTCCTATAATGTACGGGAACCCCGGGTGACCACACCGTCCGGATCACTCAGCAACATCTCTAACATGCAGGGCATCTACAACATCGGTATAAACCGTAAGCTAACATTCTAGATATAAGAAAGACACTAAAGGCACAAACACACATGAAAAAGTAAACACATATCATGCTCACACACAACCGGTTATTGTCTTTCATTAAGTTAATCACTTTACTAATTCAACTTATGTTGTCACACAAGAATCATCGTGATCTCGACTTTGTCCCCTTTCACCAACATGAATAGAGGTGATGCATCCCTCCGTTACTTGTGGATTGGTCGCAAGAGCACCTCCTAGTTTCCACATTTTGAACTGGACAAGCGGTCACCGCCTGATTATACTACACTTGGGCCAATTAAGGTATAAGGTCATCCTAGTCCGGTTTTCCGTTATAACAATAAACAACAACACAAACACAACCAGTACAGTCAAACCAATATACGAAACACAGCTAAGTAAGTCCAAGGGACTTACCACACTCGAAGGTAAACTCAAGAGTCAGCTACAACTTAGTTCCCCGAAGGAAAGAAGGAATGTCTGCTCATACAAGGCATAACGAATCAGAAACGAACCGAAAGTTAGAAGTCTACAACTTCTAGTCCCAACGATCTCTAAGAGATCTCCAACAAACTAGGGACACGATCCCTAGTCTTATAGGTATCCCAAGGAACAACATCGACACTCAGCTTATGAAAAAGGAACGAGGAAACAAGGAAGGAAACAACTCGCTAAAGATGGGTGCTACTGCAGAGGAAACCGTGGGGCGGTAGACAAGAGGCGCGAGGGCGGGTTCTGGGTAAATCCGTAAGGGAGGATGTGTGCAGCCGCGGGGGCGGTGGCGTAACAGAATGGTCGTCGGGATTCCTTTTGACAACAACTTCACAACAAAGAGACCAAAAGCTTGATCCTTTGATTCACACACGTAGATTCTTCATCAAGGGAGCCTGGAAACATCAACGTATCAACAACGGAAGATCAACAAGAATCAAGACTCGATCTTGATTCATGTGAAGGAGAAGAAGAAGAAACGACAAAGAGAAAAAGAAACAGAAGGAAAAGAAATGTGCAGCAGGCTCATGAACATGTGAGAGATAAAAGGGAATGAATACTTACACGCTCTGCAGAAGTTCATAAGGAAAGGCTGCAGTTTTGCTCGAGGTTGAAGAAATCATAAGCAAGAAGAGAGAAACGGAAGATAAGGCGGGAATATATAGAGAACGGTTGGGAAAAGATAAAGGAAGGTCAGATTTAGGGTTAGAAGATAGAAGGAAAGCCGACCCATTAGATAAAAGATTGGATATTCTAATAAAGGAAGGAATTAAAAATGGAATCAAAACAGATCAGCACGATTTGGAGTCAGCCACAGGGGCGGCCCTGGCTCAAATTGGGCGTTACACGCAGATTGATTAGCGTCCTAGGTAGATTTTGGGCCCTAGAACGCAAGTAGATTAACGTCTTAGGGTAGGTATTGGGCCCTAGTACGTAGACAGATTTGTAATCTATGGAGTTGATGCGAATGGATGAAATGAGGATTTAACGTCTTAGGGTAGGTATTAGGGTAGGTATTGGTATGTTTTAGGGTTACGGAAGCTTGTTCAAGGATCATATGCTCTTATATAGAAATTTATGAACTGAAAACTTATTTATTTAGTTGATCAATTATTATTAATATAGACATATATAAAAGGACAAAATAATAAACTAACAAATAAAAAAGGAAAAATAACCTAAAATAATACTAACTATCAACATTGAACCCAAATTAATACCAACTTTGAAAATTACTAGGAGCGATAAAAACTATCAATGTATTTACCAAAAATAATATGTCTTATTTTTCCGGCAAAACTCCTAGTTCCAGCGATGACGTGGTAACCGGATTCTTACATGTCATCAAAAAAATAATAATGTGATGAGGATTTTATTTTTTGTAAATCAAGTTAATCACGTTTAATGTGCGAAAAATCTAATTAAGTTTTATAAAATAATAATTTGTAAATACTTTTTATAAAAATTTATTTTCGTAAAAAAAATTGTAAAAAATAATCTAAAAAAAGCTTGTAAAAAATCATTTTAAATAATAAATCTTTAGTTTTTATATATTTTAACTAATTTTTGAATAATAAATATAATTTTTTTTCTATATATGTTTTTGTATTAAAAATTAGTTAAAATATATACAAATTAAAAAAATCCCCAAAAAAGTTTGTAAAAAATCAAAAGAAAACGATTTATTTTAAAAAAAATATATTTACAAAAATTATTTTTAATTTAAAATATAGTTAAAAAATTTTAATTTAAATATAATAATTTAGCAAAAAAGTACTTAATTTATTTTAATTTTTTTTTTATGTTGTTAACTTGATATAAAAATATAAAATCTACGTCACTTTGATGACATGTAAGGTTCCGGTTGCTACATCACCGGAGTTAGGATTTTTGCCGGAAAAATATGACATATTATTTTTGGTGAATACATTGATAGTTTGTATCGTTTCTAGTAATTTTTAAATTGGATTATTTTGGATTATTTTTCCATAAAAAAATAATCTCAAATACACGGTTCAATACTATAATATTAACCGACTGTTCAATATTAATGGTTGGGCCCTAGGACGCGGGTTGGTTTGGATTCGGATCAGGAGCGGGTGAATACCCCTATCTTTATCCTCGTCCTCGTCCCCAAGCGGAGAATCAATTTTTGAAAATCCTCATGACGGGTAATACCCACAAATTTCGGAAAATTCTCAACCCGTTTACAACCCTAACTCTCAGATAAAGATTTGTGAACTGAAACTTATTTATTTAATTGCGATATAAACATATATATATAGATTTTAGTTCAAGTGAGGAGAGTGCTTGTAGATAGGAATTAGGAGGGATGTAAGCCATTGGATGTATTTAAATCAAGGGCTCTCACACGCTCATCATGAATGGAATTTTTGTAAATTGACTTAAAATCTGGAAAAATACCCTTACGTTCAAAATAGTCATCGGTGTTCATACTTTTATATGTCATTGTTCATGTTTTTATACATCAGTGTTCATAGTACTTTTATTCATCAAAGTGTCATGTCTATTTTTTTTTGTGTTCATTTTATAATGCATAGATGTTCATTTACAGTATATAACCACACAAAATAAAAAAAAAACTCATCACAAAATGTTTAAAGATGATCATAATATGTTATGTATGTGTCAAAGTTATAAATAAGTCATTGGTGTTCATACTTTTATACGTCATTGTTCATATTTTTATTCGTCAATGTTCATACTTTTTATGTCATTGTTCCTGTGAATATTATAAACTATTTTTTTATAAGGCATTTTGCCGAACAGTTTGCGTGCACACTAAAAGGAGCATATAGATTATTCAATTGCAGCTATTAGACCAACTCAACATATGTATATACATGTATTTTTTCAATCAAACTTATCAAACACAAAATGATTCAAACAAATTTGATTTCGAACACAAACATCAACCATAATGAAACATAAACATTAAGAATGGAAATCTAAACAATGAGAGTAGAAATTCGAAGAAACAAAACCTGAATCGTCTTGTATTCTCTTTGATTTCACAATTTTTTATGTAATCGATCTCGAAATATTATAAAGACGATTTTAAAGAAAAGTATAATTTTCAAAAAAAATGAACATCATATTATAAACACCATAACTGTAAAAAAAAAATGAATACATACTTGTAAAAAAATGAGCATCATATTTTATTAACACGATTTGAAAGAATAGTATAATTTTCAAAAAAATTCAAAACAATGAATAATTATTGTTAAAAAATGAACAGTTAGTGTTGAGAAAAAATGAACATTTATTGATAAAATATGAACAATGACTCTTTTAAAAATGAACACATACTTATAAAAATATGAACACCAATTTTTATTTACAAAAAGAAAATCTGGAAAAAAAAAAAAAGGTGACATGGCATGCCACATGTCACCACCCCGGCTCTCCTCATTCCTATCTGTAAGGGTCCTCCTCACCGGAACTAGACCCTATATATATATATATATATATATAAGTATAAAATAATAAACTAATAATATATATATATATATATAATTGTGAACTGAAACTTATTTATTTAATTGCGAACTGAAATTTATTTATATATATATATAATTGTGAACTGAAACTTATTTATTTAATTGGAAATTTCGAAAAATTCCCACCCCATTTACAACCCTAACTCTTAGATAAAGATTTGTGAACTGAAACTTATTTATTTAATTGCGATATATATATATATATATATATATATATATATATATATATATATATATATATATATATATATATATATATATAAAAGTATAAAATAATAAACTAATAATAAAAAAATAATATTAAATATACGATTCAAGATTCTAATTTAACCTACTGTTACTTTTTTTTAATATAAATTATAAAAAGTGTGTATAAAGACAAAAGGGCTGAATTTTGTTGAAAATATCCTAAAAGATGACGTGGTGGGCCAGTTTTAATCGAGAAGTCAGTGGAACTCAATCAAGCATGCATCTAAATGATGCGTACGTAAGGTAAAGAGTTGGAGTATTATTGTATGGAAGATGACAAGAAGAGCCGCAAAGGTTGACCCGTTGTATGCGGCACTGCCGAAAGCCAACAGCACACTATACGATGCCCGCCTTTTTATTTATTATGATGCAATGTCAATGTTAGCTTTGGACCCAAAGTGTTGCAAAGATGTAACGATCCAACGTTGGGTTTCTTTGAAATTTTTTTATTTTATTTTATCTCGCAATGACACTGCATTTCACGAGTTTGGTTTTCACCGTTATGCTTCGAACTCGAATTCGGACTAATGGAAGAAATTCCAATTTTTCATAACGGGATAGTTTTCATCCTTTATATTATTCAGAGAAAAATATGTCTAGATGTAAAATAATTGAAAAGCAAAATGCAAAAACAAATTGTTATTTTGTTTCTTAGCAGCGAAGGAAGACGACTTAAGAATACATATTTTTCGGATAGTTGTGGGATAATAATCCTAATGATAGCCGGGATTCATTATTCCAATTTCGAGAAATTTAAAGATAGGGATAAGACTCCCATTTTGGATCAGTGAAAAGATAACTTATTAACTATTGACTTTGAGATAAATAGAGAAAATCCTTCTTTTATGATTTATTTATTTTCTTTCATTTTTCCTCGCAAAATCTCTAAAAGCTCGTTTGATATGATTATAGTAATGACGTTAGAATCATGAATTGGAATAATGTTTGATATAATGTTGGAATGAAAGATTTTTAAAACATGTTTTTTGATTATATATGAATTATGAAACCATAAATCTTATTTGATGATATGTGTGTGTTTATAATGAAAATATACAATATTTATTTTTATAATATACATTTTAAAAAAAATAAAGACAAACTAATAACATAAAATATAAACACTAACCAATCGTCAACCTAAATAATAGGTATTAAATTTCTTCTACAAAATCAATTTTGTCTAATTAACCACTTATTTTATTTTGGAGCACATTCAGATGACTTATCATCTTGACCGAAATATCCGTATTATAGTTTATTATTTAATTTAATACTTTTTCTATAAAATAATTGAAATATAGTTCAATTGAATTGACGGTAGTTTTTTGTATACAAAAGTTATTAATTTTATTTGTAAAATTAAATAAGTAAATATAATAAATGTATGATTAAAATATATAAATGCGGTTTTAAATTTGAAATAGGTAGTATCTTTGAATAAATGTTACTCCTTTAATTTATGCAATCAAGTTCTTCTCTAAAGTTAGAATGACTTAATCAATATAATCATGTACATTTTGTTTTCAAGTCTTACCAAATACAGGGTATGGATATGACTCATTTGGATTCCGAATCTTGATTCTCTGAAAATTGTACCAAATGAGCCATAATTTCGCTCAAACTTGAAATTCAATTCTACTCTCTATTCTTACTCCTCTTTTTAAATTTTTTGCTTATTTTTCTAAAATGATGAATGCACGATAAGGTCAAGTATATGCACATCAATGATGAATGCACAAGTGAATGTAAACCATGCAAAAAGATCATGAAGTTTTTATTTGTTAGGCCGAATTTAAGAAGAAATGAATTATAAAGAATCAGATCATATTTGATTGCACTTAAGCATGTGAGCCTTTAGCTATGATTTACACATTTTGATGAACAATACAAGTCATATGCAAACATCATATAAAACCTCTAAGTAGCAAGCATGGATTGTATTAACTTAGGATTCTAGACTATAGGTTTTGTGAGTGTAGATTTAGCATATATTCGTGCTTCATCAATTTCATGCTCATTATTTTCAATTACGTATTAATGCCTTGTCATGATTCTAATATTATTAAAAGTGGTCTACCATTTGAAGCATACTTCAAAAAGATTTTCCTTATACTGTTCTTTGTTTGTTTTATTTAATTAATCCTTTGTATTTTGTTCTTACTTGGGGACAAATAAGAACTAATCATGAGGTATTTTAATTGTATGTTTTCATGCTATTCTTTTAGATGTGTTTTATGTGTTTTTCTTTAGTTTGCATGAAATAGACATCTACATCATAACTTATGCCTTAAATGTCAAACAATGTCTACTCCCATTGTGTTTTATGTTTATAGGTGATTTATTGTAACACCCCAAATCTGTGGGACTCGGGGTGCTACTGGGCTAGGATCTAACAATGGATCCTGACCCTAAACTAACAAGTTCACTGGATCTTACAACAAGGCACAAATAGATTAAAACCAAATACATAAAACTATACAAAAGATCCATCATAAGGTTTACAAAATCTCAGCCGAGTACAAAACGACAATATCATATCCATACAAGGATAAAACACTCAAAAACCCTCGCTTATCCTAGTGTATAGAAGCCCTCGACTGATCACCCTATTTGTCTCACTCTGCAGTCCTCCTATACTGTAGAATATCTACAACACGGTAACATAAATAAATAAGAATGAAGTGATATCACATACACACACCAACACATCACAATATGCAATAACACACACCCATCCGTTTATTATCTTTACTTAAGTTATTCCATCACTAATTCAACTTTGTGGCACGAGGAGCCTAAAGAACCTCGTCTCTTCCCCCGTTAACACTTGCGTGGGGGTGGAATTACCACCCCCCCTGTGCTACTGGCTTCCTGACACCTCCTCCACTCTCGGCGAGCTTTGACAGGTGGTCACCGCCCGGTTATAATACACTTGTACCATATAAGGTAATGAAGTGGTCATCCTAATCCAATTTAAGTTATAAATGCAACAATCATATGCACACACACATACACACAACCATCACAAACACTCAAATCCACAACTGCTCGTTAAGTAAGTCCTATGGACTTACTTGAAATACTCGTAATCCTGTACCACGTCACAGTTTCCCCTCGAGGAAACGATTAGTTCCTGCATGAGCAAGGCAAGCAATCAAACACTGCAAAGGTTAGGAGACGCGCCTCATACACCTCATAACCATAACCAGCTATAACTCGCATCTAAACCTCAGATCCTCAACATAACTCACAATTCCTCAAATCTCAAGGTAGAATCTAATCAACATTCCTCAATCTCAATCCTAATCATAATTTAATTAATTAACATTTAATTAATTAATTAAATTTCACCAGAATAACGCTTTGTCCGCACACAATTTCTAAACTCACCTGCCATCAGATTTCATCAAACAAACAGCCCATAAACACCAGAATAATATAACGACCATAATGGAATTTCTAATTATCCATTTTGACAAGCCTAAGGTCAATCTAGGCCAAATCACAGTACGAAAACGAATAAATTCATAACTTATTCGTTACTAACCCGATTGACGATTTGAAAGAGGATTCGGAATCACAATGACGCAGGCTACGCATGGACAACATCAAATTCACCGGAATTTGAGCGACGGAACTATCCTAGTGACATATATGCTCGACCAGGTCTTCATATGCTCGGAAATGCAGAAACCCGGTACCGATATGAAGAGAATGAAGAGAGGAATCCAAAAACTCAAACGGAATTAAAATCGGATTAGAAACGGAGAGTAGACTTGAGTTTGAAGGTTGAGAGAAATCAGAGTTTTTACCGTGAAAGGAAATGAATTAATAAACGATTTTCCGCTATTTAATGTGAAGACGATAATTATCCTTTAGCGAAGTCGATAATTGTCCTTTAACCGATCTAAAAGCGGGTTGAATACCCTTCTCCAAACTTCTCGAAATTGCAATAATAAATCTGGAATATTGTGGGAATAATTATTCCACAACTACCTCGAAAAACATGTATTCCTAAGCCGTCTTTCTTAGTCGTTAAGAAACGAAATAGCGACTCTTTTGGCCATTTTGCCTTTCCATGTTATTTCATATGTAGGACATGTCCGATGTCCTGATAATTTTCTCAACTGCATTTTTATTAATTGGAGCTCCCAAATGCTCTAAATGACACCGGAGGGTAAAAATAATTACCCGGGGGAAAAAGTGAAAAATTCCCCATAAGCCCAAAATTACGCCAAGAACATATTGTTGGGACTCATACTCATCACTTACAGAATCTTCGCGAGTTATGGGTCAATTGCTATCAATGATTAAGTTAATCAACATTAATTAGAATTCGGGAATCCTACCTATTACATTTATGTCTCAAATAAAGCATGAATGAACATCCCAACCAATTCCAAGAAACGCTCATCAAGTCATCATCATCATATACGGAGCAAATGAGGAAAGGAACCAAGCATCACACTTTACAAGAAGCCAAAGGAGCAAGGAAATCCCAATGAAGGACTTGAGTGAAGCTTCATGCGAGCTAAGAAGAAAGGAAAACCTGAAGTAAGAAGAACTTTGAGGTCAAATGTCAACTAAGGTCGAGTGAAACATCATATTTTGGAGTAGAAGCAAACTCACTCGACCTGAGAAGACACGTCACTCGACCTAAGAAGAAAAGCTGGCAAGAAAGTTCAATGTAGCTGGTGTGGCGCATCGATCTCAACCTAAGTGTACCACTCCACTCTAGATAAGAATCATTTATGCACAAAATTTCAACGTACCACGAGTGGAATGCCATTACTCGAGGTAAGATGACTCAGAAACTCAGACTAAGAAGAATGTTCACTCGAGCTATGTGTACCTAAGTTAGGCGGTGGAAGCAGCCGACCCTAGGATAGTGACCCACTTAGCCTAAGACTTCTAGTCAATCGAGGTTGTCAACTCGGTGTGGACCATTTGCCTAACTAACTCCATGCTACTTAATTGAAGATTCCTTTTAAAGGAGACCATGATTTTAAGCCTATATTATGACTCTTGGCTGATTGTAAAGGGAGACCAAGCCACCAACTCATTCTCTAAACAATTCTCTTAGTTTAGTAGTAGAAACTCTCACTTTTGTAAGGATCTTTGGCCGATTGGATTGAAGAAGTTGAAGAAGTTCTTGTTCTTCTTCATATTTTCTCATCCTAAATCTTATATCCATCTTGTTTTGGCTATAACTTTGGATTGATAAGTCCAACTTAATCCATTATTTTTTATACATTTCTTATTTGAAGTCTAGCTTGTAATCATGTCTCTTGCTCCTACTGTTACTGTATTGAAATTTTACATGATGTGTGAGTAGTCCTCTTGCTAGGATTTGAGGTAAAAACCCCAAATCATACTAGATTAGTGTGTTCTATGTTGTGTCTATGTTTTGTTGGAGAAACAAATGCATGTTTAATAGTATTTTAGAAGCCTCAAATTCATCTAAAATCTATTCGTGTTTGGACTTATTTTGAATGTCGGATGCTAGACTAAACATAGTTTAGATTGTTCCCATATCACATTGTATATCTCCAACCATGAATGAGTGATATATGAATCAATCATCTAAGTTGATGTAAGACCCAATTTTTGTCTTCACTGCCCCCGCGGTGAAGGAAGCCACCCCTACGGCTAGCCGCCCCTCCGACAGGGCGAACTGCCCATGCGGTTTCGCCACAGATCGCGCCGATTTGATTTTTCGTTCGTTTTATTTCTTTCCATAGATAGAAGATCCGATCTTCTATCTTATGGGCCGGCTTTCCTATGGTATTCTAAATCCTAGAACTTCTCTCCTTCTATCTTTCCCCATCGTTCCTATAAATTCCCTTTTTCTCTTCCTTTTTCGTTTCTTGCATACATTCTTCTTCAACCTCGAAAGCTGCAACCTTTCTTCCTTGTGATCTCTTGCTGGACGTATAAGTTTCCTCCTTCCTTGTTTCTCCCTCATGTTCATGAGTTGATGCATGCCTTTCCAATCTGTCTCGCTTTCTTCTTTTGTTCTTCCTTTTCTTCTTCACAAGAATCAAGCTTGAGCCTTAATTCTTGATGGCCTTCCCGTTGTTGATTCATTGATGTTCACAGGCTCCCTTGGTTGAGTTGTGACATGTTTGTGGTCTGAGAGAAGCAAGCTTTGGCCCTTATTGTGTTCCTTGCTGTCGAAGGGGTCGACAATCGCTTTCTACACCGTAACCGCCCCCGCGCCTCTGTCTTGCCGCCCCCGCGGCAGTTTATTCTGCCGCTCCTGTGCCTATGTCTAGCCGCTCCCGCAGTTCTTTTATAGTATCTCCCCTTCTTGGTGAGTTGTTTCCTTCCTTTCTTTCCTTGTTCCTTCCCATGACTTGTGTTGATGTTGTTGAACCTTCTTGATCTGTAAGACTAAGGTTGAGACCTTAGCTTGTGGAGATCTCTTATAGATCATTGAGACTAGAAGTTATAGACTTCTAAAAATTGTTCGTTCCTGATTCGTTATGCCTTGTTGAGTAAGCTTTCCGTCCTCCTTTCCTACAGGAAATTGAATTGTTTGTTGACCCTTGAGTTTACCTTCAAGTGGGGTAAGTCCCTTGGACTTACTTAGATTCATTCCCGTATATTAAATTGATTTTTTTGGTTTGTTTGCGCTGCTATTATTGTTATAACGGATGACCGGACTAGGATTGACCTTTTTAACCGTAATTGGCCCCAAGTGTATGATAACCGAGCGGTGACCCAGGCCTGCATGTAACGGATAATACAGATCTATTCTTGTTGGTAGACGGAAGAGGAGACGAGTCTTGGAAGATTCTCGTGTTACAACATAAGTTGAATTAGTAAAGAGATTAAACTTAATGAAAGATAATAACCAGTTGAGTGCAAGCATGCTATATTTTTATATTACCTTATATGTGTTTATGTCTTTATTGTCTTTCTGATATCTAGAATATTAGCTAACGGTTTATACCAATGTTGTAGACGTTCCGCAGGTTAGAGATGTTGCTGAGTGATCCGGACGGTGTGGTCAGTCGGGGTTCTCGTACATTATAGGATGAGATCGGGTTTATATTTCAGTTGTTGTTCTTTCAGTTGTTTTGAACTCGACTGCGAGTCTTTTACGTTTTCCCTTGTTAAAACCTTTGATTTATATAAGTTTTGGTTTTTATATATTTGTGCCTTGTTGTAAGATCCGATGTTGTCGTTGCTACTCTGAGGGTAGGGACCCATTGTGAGGTCCTAACCCGTAACACTTTGAGTTCCCAAAATATGGGGTGTTACAAATATGGTATCAAAGCTCTAGGTTGGAAACAATGGCACTCGAAATCTTCTAAAGGTCTAATAGATTAATAAACAGAACCCACAAGGGGTCTGCGTTTACAAAAGGTCGCTTTGTTTGAACTGGTCGATCTGGGATAGATGTACGGGCGACCACCACTACCTCCGCGGATCTCAACAGTTAGTTTTCTTATATGTTGACCTTTATGTTCTTTTTCTGGATTTCTACTTTAGTTATAGCATGGCCTTATATATATCTATATCCCTATCGTAGATGACGCGTACTAGAGCTACATACTCTATGGGGCAAGGAAGGGGTCGACCAACTCTTCCACCTTCCGTCCGTGGACGAGGACCTGCACGAAGACCTCCACTAGCTAGAGGTTGGGGCCAAGCCCTAGTTGCTGATCAGCCTATCGCTGAGACGTTCATCGAAGAAGTTGTTGAGAGTGTTCTTCCCGAGGTTGGGAACGGGACCACTGCTAGGTCTAGAGGATAGAGGGTATAGTCGACTGAGTCCGGTCGAGTATCCATCAGAGCTTATCCATACCGCGACTATGTACAGAGATTTGAGGAGGCTATCGGGACTGGACTACCTGCACCAACACCACCATTACCCGAGAGATCAGCTGAGGTTTCGTAGAGAGTGACGCAAGTCGTTACTCTGCCTGCTAGAGCTGCTGAGGTGGTTAGAGTTCTAGATGAGGTGAGAGAGACGAGGCCCGACTGTTGGTTGAAGGCTTTCAACCAGCTGAAGGTTCCTTCTTTCGTAGGAAAGACTAGATTAGAGGTGGAGCTGTGGCTAGGACAGCTGGATTTGCTATGGAGGCTATCGGTTGACCAAAGGGACGTCGAGTCGACATAGTACAGACGTTGCTGAAGGATCATGCTCATTCTTGGTGGAGGACCATGCACAGTAAGGTCACGATTTATGAGCAGATGAAGACGGTGATCAATGATCACTATTGCCCTGCAGCTATGAGGAGAGATCGACTACAAGATTTCATCGAGGCTGGATTCGAGGATATCCCTATTGTTTAGATAGTTAGTGTAACAGTCAAAAATCGAAGATGGCCTGATTGAGAATTTTAAGGAATTAAACGGGTTTAACGGAATTAAACCGTTTTAACAAAAGATACCTCTCGAGGTAACCCGCTCATAGATGATATTATCCCCGGTGTTATTTAGAGCATTTGGGAGATTCAATTAATTAAAATGCAGTTGATAGAAATGATCAGGACATCGGACATGTCCTAGATATGATATAACATGGAAAGGCAAAACGGCCAAAATAGTCGTTATTTCGTTTCTTAACGGCTAAAAAATACGGCTTAGGAATACACGTTTTCAAAGACAGTTGTGGAATAATTATCCCTACATTATTCCAGATTTATTATTCCAATTTCGAGAAGTTTGGATAAGGGGCTCAAACCGCCTTCGGATCGGTAAAATGATAATCATCGACTTTGCTAAAGAATAATGCTAGAGGATATTATCAACTTTGGTAAAGGATAATGCTAGAAGATAATTATCGACTTTGCTAAAAGATAATTATCGACTTTGCTAAAGGATAATGCTAAAGGATAATTATCGATTTTGTTAAAGGGTAATTATCGAATTCTTTATAAATAGCGGAAATTCATTCATTTTCTTTCATATTTCATCGTAAAAGCTCTGATTTCTCTCAAGCTTCAAATTCAGATCTACTCTTCGTTCGTAATATGATTCTGAATCCGTTTGAGTTTTCGGATTCCTTTCTTCGTCCTCTGCATGTTGGTACCGAGTTTCCGCTTTTCCGACAAAGTTAGTCGAGCATGCCCTTTCCTTGGCCGGTTTTGTCGCTAAGATTCCAGTGAGTTTGATGATGCCCGAGCGTAGCCTGCGTTGTTGTGATTCCGGATCTTCTTTCAGATCATCAATCGGGTGTTGTTGAAGGTTTTGATCTAAGTATAACTTAATTGCTTTGTGAGCGTATCCAAATACGAGAAAGAAGGATAGTCCAAGTGGGAAACGGACTCAATAGTTAGTTTGCGAGGTTTTATTGTTCTTACTTGTGAGGTAAGTGTATATGAATTACACTTGCTTAATATATATTATGTATTTAATATGACATGATTTTATGCATGCTGGTACATATATATTTGTTTGTTATGATTGTATGCATGCTTATATATATATATATATGAGTGAGATGACGATGAAGACTTAATATTGTTTATGAATGCATGCATGATGTACATTACATGATAATGAAAAGAATATAATGAAAGTATGAAACTGAGTTATGATATGAAAGTGATAATATGGGATGATAATTGATTAATTAGCCCAACTTGGTACCGCACGGGTTTTCAGGAGACGAGGTTGCTACCTGATCTACAAGGGGGCTCAGAGGTCGCTGACTGATCTATAGGGGGCCTCAAGATGAGATAGATAATCCGAGATCGCAACCTGATCTACATGGGGTCTCATGACAAGATAGCCGAGGTCGCTACCTGATCTACAGGGGGCCTACGATGCTATCGGGTTGACCAACCTAAAGAGAAAAGAAAGAAAGAAAGAAAGAAAGAAATAAAGAAAGAAATACAAAAGCACATGAGAAAGTATATCGTACGATCAATTGAGGCTAGTTAGTTAATTATCACCTATGCATCGATGCAATCGAGTCTAACATGATATATGTTATGTTATGATTATTCATATGTGATGTGTAATAACATTCTTGAATGTCTATGTGAAATGTGATATGAATGGTTGTGGAATTAAATGTGAATGTGGATATGTATGTATGGACTTTAGAATGTGAGAAAGGGTATATAGTGTCTTTTGGGGACGCGATATTAGATACTTATATATATTGGGGAGTGTAATTTCTATATCCTTACTGAGATTGTAGTTCATGGTTGTTATATCCACATTTTTTAGCTACTCAAACTCAGCTTGATCAAGGCAAGGACGTTGGACCCAACACTTGGATTTGAGATCATGTCAGGTGGGCTGTTATGGGATGCTTCCGCCTAGGATGTTTTGTGTGGTTTTAAACAGTTGTGTGTTGTTAAATAAGTTCTCACGACATGCGTCAATATGTATATGTTGTAAATATGTTTGTAAGATAAAATTTAAAACTTTACGTTTTTCATTTTTCCACTTTTTGCTTTAAACAAGGTTAATTAACTAGTAATCAACTAGAAATGAAATATGTGTCACTGTCAACAAGTTCAGGAGGAGTTGTCTTTGTTGGGTCCGTCTGCACCACCCGAGGATCAACATGTTTATCTTTTCTCTCGGAGGTTGAGGGAGTCTACACGCTTTTATCTTGCTTGTTTCCGTTGTGACTTCTTGACGGACTACCAAGATAGAGCATTTGCTTATGAGAGAGACCAACCGGGTCAAAGGAGAAATTCTTAGGCAGGAGGTCCCGAGAAGAGATAGAGGACTAGACCAGCCAGTGCCGGAGCGGGAGCATCAGGTTACAGGCGTAGTCAGACGCTGAGACGCTCTAGTTTCCAGTAGACGGTGCAAAGTTCCGATAGAGGACGGCAATGTCATAACTGCGGAGGTGTCGGGCACATCCGAGTTGATTGCAAGAAGACCCTAGTGACATGATTTTCCTGTGTCAAGCCGGGACACAGAGCTGCATTTTGCCGTCAAGGCAAGACGCTATCTTAGCAGGGTTCTTCACCAGCCAGCGTTGCAGGAGGTGGACAAAGACCTCAGTATTAGCCGCAACAACAACAAAGAGCTCCTAGTTTTACCGCTTCTTAAGGTTTCGCTCAAGGACAAGGGAGATGTAGAGGACGAATTGGTGGTTCTGCAGACACCAAAGATGCATCCGTCAGAGGTTATGAGCTGTGGAATGCTGTAGAGCCGACAACGCTATCGACCACAAGTACCATTCATATTAATGGTTTCGTTGTCAAAGTTCTTTTCGATGCCGGTGATACGCATTCTTTTATATCTAATGCATGTGTAGATAGATTGACCTTAGCTACCATAGAGGGGAGACACTTCTTTATAGGCTTACCCGATGAGGGTAAGATTAGAGGTACACGAGAGGTTCGCGATTGACCTATCAGATTGGGTAGTCGCGGATTGGCCAGCTGACTTCTTCGTCATGTACTTAGTACATGAAGAATTTATTTTGGGCATGGATTGGATGGATCGACACCAGGCTGTTCTAGACATTGGCAAGAGGAAAGTTACGGTAACTACATAGTCATGCCATGTAGAGATCTTCCAAGGATGGGATCTCGGGAAGATCGTACAGTCATTAGAGCATTCCGAGCTACGAGACTTATTGATCAGAGTTGCGAGGCTTTCTGGTGGTATGCCATGAAGGATAGTACGAGTCTAGCTTTAGAAGAGATTCCGGTAGCATGCGAGTTTACCGACGTCTTTGGAGAGTCATCAGGTTTACCTCCACAGAGGAGTGTAGACTTTGGCATTGATCTAGATCCCGAGATCAGACCGATCTCGAAGGCTCCTTACCGCATGTCGCCTATCGAGATACTTGAGCTTAAGAAGCAACTCGAGGAGTTAGCTGAGAAGGGCTTTCTTCCGCCTGAGTGTATCTCCTTGGGGCGCACCAGTACTCTTCTTCAGGAAGAAAGACGGGTCGATGAGGTTATGTATTGACTATCGAGAGCTTAACAAGGTGTCAATCAAGAACAAGTACCCATTGCCCCATATCGACGATCTGTTGGACCAGCTGCATAGAGTTTCGGTGTTTTCATGGATTGATTTGAGATCCGGATATCACCAGTTAAGGGTGAGAGAGCAGGACATAGCCAAGATGGCATTTCGGACTAGATACGGCCACTACGAGTTTGTAGTGATGCCTTTCGGGATTACGAATGCCCCCGCAGTGTTCATGGTGGTCTTCATCGATGATATTTTGGTATACTCTCGCAGCAGAGAGGAGCACGCATGACACTTGACGATCGTACTTCAAGTCCTGCAGGATAGAGAGCTTTACGCCAAGCTCTCTAAGCGTGAGTTTTGGATGTCTGAGGTGGCATTCCTTGGTCATATCGTTTCCGCTGAAGGGATCAAGGTAGATCCAATGAAGATCGAGTCTATAGCATTTTTGCCGCCCCCTAGGAACGTCAAGGAGGTACGCAGTTTCCTAGGATTGGCGGACTACTACCGGCATTTTACGGAGGGCTTTTCAGTTATCGCCCGACCACTTACTTGAGTTACTTCCTTGCTAAGGAAGTCTACGAGATTTGTATGGTCCGACCCGTGCCTATAGAGCTTCGAGGAGCTGAAGAGGAGGCTGACCTCCGCTCCCATCTTAGCTCAGCCAGAGGGCATTGAGGATTTCGTAGTTTACAGCGAAGTATCCAAGCTTGGCTTGGGATGTGTTCTGATGCAGAGGGGGTAAGGTTATAGCATACACGTCTAGACAGCTAAATACGTATGAGGAGAATTACCCTACCCACGATCTTGAGTTGGCTGCTGTTGTTCATGTTTTGAAGATTTGGAGGCATTATCTATACGGAGCTACGTGTCACATTTTCACAGGCCATAAGAGTTTGAAGTACATATTCACTCAACGGGAGTTGAATAACCGCCAGAGGAGATGGTTGGAGTTGATCAAGGACTTCGATCTGGAGATCATATACCACTCAGGGAAGGCAAATGTGGTAGTTGATGCTCTTAGTAGGAAGACTCCTCGGGAGATGGCGATCGATCGACTAGCAGCTCAGCCTCAGTTACAGCGAGACTTGGCATGGCTAGAGATGGATATCCACTTTCCGGATTCCGACAACCATTTGTCCACCATGGAGATGCTACCTGATGAGTTGACTAAAATCCAACAAAAGCAGAAGAGTTTCCCAGCTTTGACACGGATCTGAGACAAGATGTCTCGAGGAGATGCGCCACAGTTTGTAGTCGGTGCCGATGGAGTTTTGAGATGCTAGGAGCGTGTATGTGTACCCTAGGGGATCTAGAGTTAGGACAGTGGATCCTATAAGAGGCTCACTCTACACCTTACTCAGTGTATCCCGGTGCGAGTAAGATGTATCAGGATATCAGACGCTCCTACTAGGAAGGAAGTTTGAAGCTAGATGTGACGAGATATGTAGCTCAGTGTGCGACTTGTCAACAGGTCAAGATCGAACATCATCGACCAGGAGGAGAGCTACACCCACTCCCCGTCCCTCAGTGGAAGTGGGAGGACATCTCGATGGAATTTGTTACCGGTTTGAGACCGAGTCGAGGCTTTGATGCTATTTGGGTCATAGTAGATAGACTGACGAAGACCACTCGTTTCATTCCTATCAAAGAAATGTGACCGGTAAGTCGATTGGCAGAGGATTTCATGAGGCAGATAGTACGACTTCATGGGGTACCTAGGATTATAGTCTTTGACATAGACGGACGATTCACATCGAGGTTTTGGCAGAAAGTGCATGCCGCCCTAGGTACGAGCCTACAATTCACGACTGCTTATCATCCTCAGACCAATGGTCAGTCGAAGGAGACCATCCAGACTTTGGAGGATATGTTGAGAGCCTGTGTGTTAGACTGGGACAAGTGTGGCCGGATCACCTTCCCTTAGTGGAGTTTTCGTATAACAACAGTTGGCACGCATCGATCGGGATGGCTCCTTACAAGGCCTTATACGGACAGAGATGACGTGCCCCGCTGTGTTGGGACGAGCCGAGCAGTGCTAGCGGAGTAGCACCTGGGTAGATACAGGATGATATGGCTAGAGTGGCATTGGTCCGCAAGTGGATGTTAGCAGCATAGATTCACCAGAAGTCTTATGCAGATTAGAGGCACATACCTCTAGAGTTAAGAGTTGGAGCCCAAGTATGTCTAAGAGTTTCCCCGACACGAGTGTTTAGACGTTTCGGCATCAAGGGGAAGCTGAGTCCTAGATACATCGGACCTTTCGAGATTCTAGAGCGAGTTGGAGAGGCAGCATACATACTTGCTTTGCCACCGAGACTTGAGGGTGTTTACCCCGTCTTCCATGTGTCTCAGTTACGGGAGTACATACTAAACCCGAGGCACATCGTCAGTCATGAGGATCTAGTGGTCGAGCCAGACCACACGTTCATTGAGCATCCGGTAGCTGTCTTAGAGTGTAGTAAGAGACGCTTGCAATAGAAGGACATTCCCATGATGAAGATTCAGTGATTGATGCGAGGAGCTGATTAGGCAAATTGGGAGACAAAGGATAGTACACAAAGGAATTATCCAGAGTTTTATGCTGAGTTGGATGTACCGTTAGCATAGTGTTGGAGTTTCAGTTTTCGTTATTGAGTTGTGTTTACGCTTTTGTGACGTTTTGAGTTTTGTGCCCCAAGTGGGAATATATGAGTTGATGTCATTGTTTTGCTTCACCCTTGTAGTTGTGTGATCTTGTCGTTCGTTGTAAGTTTCGGGACGAAACTTGTTTTTAGGAGGTTTTGATGCAAGACCCTTTTTTGCCTTCACCGCCCCCGCGGTGAAAGGAGCCACCCCTGCGGCAGGGAGAACCGCCTCTACGGTTTCGCCACAGATCGCGCCGATCTGATTTTTTTGTTTGTTTTATTTCTTTCCATATATAGAAGATCCGATCTTCTATCTTATGGGTCGGCTTTCCTATGATATTATAAACCCTAGAACGTCTTTCCTTCTATATTTTTCCATCATTCCTATAAATCCCCTCTTTCTCTTCCTTTTTCCATTTCTTGCATACGTTCTTCTTCAACCTCAAAAGTTGTAGCCTTTCTTCCTTGTCATCTCTTGTTGGACATGTAAGTTTCCTCCTTCCTTGTTTCTCCCTCACATTCATGAGTTGTTGTATGCCTTTCCCTTCTGTTTCGCCTTCTTCTTTTGTTCTTCCTTTTCTTCTTCACAAGAATCAAGTTTGAGCCTTGATTCTTGTTGGCCTTCCCGTTGTTGATTGGTTGATATTCACCGGCTCCCTTGGTTGAGTTGTGACGTGTGTGTGGTTTGAGAGAAGCAAGTTGTGGCCCTTGTCGTGTTCCTTGTTGTCGAAGGAGTCGACATTCGCTTTCTGTACCGTAACCATCCCCGCAACTCTGTCTTGCCGCCCCGCGGCTGTCTGTTTTGCCGCCCCCGCGCCTCCGTCTGCCCCCCCCCCCCGCCGCAGTTCTTCTACAATATCTCCCCTTATTGGTGAGTTGCTTCCTTACATGCTTTCCTCATTCCTTCCCTTGGCTTGTGTTGATGTTGTCAACCCTTCTTGATCTGTAAGACTAAGGTTGAGACCTTACCTTGTGGAAATCTCTTAGAGATCATTGAGACTAGATGTTATAGACTTTTAGTAATCGTTTGTTTCAGATTTGTTATGCCTTGTTGAGCAGGCTTTCCGTCCTCTTTTCTTGCGGGAAAATGAGTTGTTTGTTGTCCCTTGAGTTTATCTTCAAGTGAGGTAAGTCCCTTGGACTTACTTAGCTTCATTTCGTATATTAGATGGGTGTGTTGGTTTGTTTGCGTTGTTGTTATTGTTATAACGGATGACCGGACTAGGATTGATCATTTTAACTGTAATTGGCCCAAGTGTATGATAACCGGGCGGTGACCACTTGTCTAGTTCTACAAGAGACTAAGAGCTGCTCTTGCAGCCTAGGCGTGCAGGTAACGGATAGTACTGATCTATTCCTGTTGGTAGACGAAAGCGAAAGCGAGTTTCGGAAGATTCTCGTGTTACAACATAAGTTGAATTAGTAAATGGATTAACCTTAATAAAAGATAATAACCGGTTGAGTGCAAGCATTCTATATGTTTATATTACCTAATGTGTGTTGTGCATTTACTGTCTTTCTGATATCTAACGGTTTATACCGATGTTGTAGACGTTCCGCAGGTTAGAGATGCTGCTGAGTGATCCGGACGGTGTGGTCAGCCGGATTCCCGTATATTATAAGACGTGATCGGGTTTATATTTCAATTGTTTTTCTTTTAGTTGTTTTGAACTCGACTACGAGTCTTTTACGTTTTCCCTTGTTATAAACTTTGGCTTATATAAGTTTTGGTTTTTATTTATTTGTGTCTTGTTGTAAGATCCGATGACATCGTTGCTACTCTGAGGGTCGGGACCCATTGTGAGGTCCTAGCCCGTAATGCTTCGAGTTCCCAGAAATTGGGGTGATATAGTTGAGACAAATAAGTAATGCAAGGATGATTGTGCAATGTTGTGATGCTTATATTGCTTGAGAATTGTTTGCTAGGTCCGAAAGGATGGCTAACATACTTGTGATGTGAATGTCCAATTTATAGTTATGTTAGATGGTGCAAGCAAATAGCAAACACCGTGTGATGCTTGCATTGTCTAATGTAATCATAAGTTGTCATTAACCTTGATCAACTAGTGTTTAAATAGCAAACATCATGTGATACTCACTAGTTGATACGAGCTAAATACCTTGACAAAGCACACATTATACCATGCTACCTTAGTATTTGTGACTTAATACTCTCTCCACTGATTGAACACAACATGATTGAACATGCTTCTAGATATGGTTTGGTGGAATATCCCCAAACATAGTATTTTCCTCAAATTGTTTACTTGATCTTGTTACTTGAAACGTGAATATCCCAAACCCAAGCATTGTAACACCCCAAGTTCTAGAAACTCGGAGCATTACGGGCTAGGTAATCACAATGGGTCCCGACCCTCAAGTAACAACAATAACATTGGATCTTGCAACAAGGCACAAATAAATGAAAACCAAAACTATAAAAAAAACCAAGGTATAACAAAGGGAAAAACAAAGGACTCTCAACCGAGTTCAACAACAAACAGACAAAAACAAAAATATAAATCTTATCCCGTCCTATAATGCACGGGAACCCCGACTGACCACTCCATTTGGATCACTCAGTAGGATCTCTAACCTGCAGGAAATCTAAAATATCGGTATAAACTGTTAGCTAATATTCTTGATATTAGAAAGACAATAAAGACACAAACACTTTATCTTTCAATAAGTTATCAATTACTAATTCAACTTCTTTTATAGCACGAGAATCTCCCAAAACTCGCCTCCGCTTCCGTCTGCTGAAAAGAATATACCAGATGCATCTATTTGTTACCTGTAGGTGTTGGTCGCTAGAGCACCTCCCAGTCTCCTGTAGAACTAGACAAGTGGTCACCGCCCGGTTATAATACACTTGGGCCATTAAGGTATAAGGTCGTCCTAGTCCGGTTTATGTTATGCGATAAAGCAACAAACACCACCAATACGGTCAAACCAATATACTGAATGCAGCTAAGTAAGTCCAAGGGACTTACCTCAATCGAAGGTAACTCAAGAATCAACTAACTGCTGAGTTTCCCGAGGGAAAGGATGACTGCATGTTTAGACAAGGCAACATGAATTAGAAACTATCCGAATGCTAGAAGTCTACATACTTCTAGTCTCAATGATCTCTAACAGATCTACTACAGCGTGCTAGAAGTTTCCTACTTCTAGTCTCGATGATCGCTAACTGATCTTAACATGATAGGAAGAATGATCCGTAGTCTCAAGGTACATCATCAACAAAACAACTCAAAATACTCAAACCATAACCAACTTATGGGGATCAACAAGCCACTAACTGACAATCACACTAATCATCTAGGTCCAGCCTAGCATGATCTAGCATAAGGAAAGGAAACGGAAGCAAAGATGGAAGCAACTCACCAAGGTTGGAAGTTACAACAAAGAAACCGTAGTGGCGGTTGACAAGAGGCACAAGAGCAGCACTAGGTTGCAGTCATTGGGGCGGGTGGTCCAAGGCGCGGGGGCAGTTTTACTGACAAAAGTAGCGTCGGGTTTTCTTTGACAGCAACAACACGGCAGAAAGACCAAAGCTTAACTCTTCAATCCACACACGATAGCACTCAACCGAGGGAGCATGTAAACACATACGTAGAAACAACAAAGAACAAACAATAATCAAGACTCGATCTTGATTCATGTCAAGAAGAAGAAGAAGAAGAAGAAGAAGAAGAAGAAGAGGGAGAAGCAAAAGAGAAACATGCAGCAAGAGATACAAGGACATAAGAAGGACAAAAGGAGCAAGAACTTACAAAGCTTTTGCAGGAATTCGCATGGAAGGCTGCAGCGTTGAATCGAGGTTGAAGGACAACGTAAGCAAGAAGAAGAAATCGAAAGAGAATGCGGGAATATGTAGGGAACGGTTGGGAACGAAAGGAAGGTCAGATTTAGGGTTAAAGACGACCCAAAAGATAAAATATCGGATCTTCTAAGAAAGGAAAGAAAAAATAAAACGGAATAAAACAGATCGGCGCGATCTGGGGTCAAACTGCACCCGCAGCTAGACCCGGCCGCGACTGCGGCCCTCTGTCACCGCGGGGGCGGTGACAATGAAAACAAAACCGGCTATTACAAGCATTTAATCACTTGATCACCATTTTTACTTCATTTTACAAATTCAAGTATTTCTAACTCGAGACAATAGTATTTTCCTCGTACTGATCACATTCAAATGTTTGTGCACTTGCGGTAGTATGTGGTTTTAAGGTAGTCATCCTACCCCACATCAACAAGTGTATTTTCTTCCACCGAAGGTCAAAAGCTTATGGGGTCTTCCTTCTTGGGTGACATCTTTGTCCTGAGCATGGCGTTGCACTCTCTGGTGATATCAGTAGAACCTTCACAGTTACGGAGCTTCATGTCGGAAAACAATTCCTTCATAAAATTTAATTATTTAGGCATTTGTTTCAATGCTTCACCAAGTTGAATGTCTAGGTAAATCTTGTCCATTCGCACAAGAAATTTTACAAAGTCTTCGTCTATCTTCTTTTAGTTATGAGCCGATGGAAATGGAAGAGGGGGGTCTATACAATTTAAGAGGTGTAGAACCAATTACCTCGTCGGGAGCAGCTTTTTCCTCAATTGTTTTCTTTGTAGTCGTCTCAGTGGCTACTGGACTAACAATCTCTTTTCCGCTTCTTAGTGTGATGACACAAACTCCTGTAGGATTAGTTTCCGTAGTTGCAAGAAGTTTTCCTTGCTCCTTGCTGAATTGTTGGCTGAGTTGAACAACTGCATTTTCCTATATCTTACGACTCTTGCAATCACTTCAATAGTGGTTTCCATCCTACCGAATTTCTCCTCAAAGCTCATTATCGTGTTCTTGATATATCCTATGGATCCAACGAGTGCTTACTGTCCATTCACGAGCCTCTCCAAAATTTTATCGTGCATTGTTGGTGCGAGAGCTTTTGTAGGAGATTGTGCTTGATTAGAGATGAGATCTTTTGGTAGGAAAATTCTTCATGGGAAATGTGGAAAGTTCAATGATCAGGTCGAGTGAGGGCCTTGGAGTGAGTTCTAATCAAGTGTTTTGTCAAAACAAGCGCATACGTGCTCGTCCATCCGAAAAAGTTGTTGAACTAACCTCTAAAGTAAACGAATTGAAACAAAAGTTGTGAAATTGAAAAAAGAAACCTTGGAACTAAAGGGGAAGTATCAAGGAGGAGAGAATATTAATGATAGCATTATCAATAGTTGCTCAATGAATGATTCACCTTCTACGGTCGATCAGGTATATTCTTACCATTGTAATCATCCAGCCAAAATTTCATCATTGTTTGAACGCATCATCTATATTTTATGTTGATGTAATAATGTTGTTTTTTATGTATATTATATTGATTAAGTTTCATCAGCGAGTTTGTGGAAAGTTTATATATATATTGGCTAGGGTGTGTGGAAAATATGGGAGCTTTATTGGCCCACTTCAATATTTATGGTAGTTATAAGGAAAGTTTATATCCAAAAGACGGAGCAATGACAATGCTTCACGACAAGGCGTTGGATGAAGAAACTTGCAAGATTGTAGTTGACATAGTTGAGGTTGATCATGAGTTTACAGAACTGTCAAAATAGACGGAAGAGGTTGTCATTGTCAAAGATGCAATCGGAGGTTACATTGCATGGCCAAAGCGCATGGTCACTTCTGTATCGGTACAATACATAAACATTTATAAATTACTTATTACATATTCTTAAAGTTTTGTCAATATGATAATGAGAGGATCCTTTTGATTTCTTATACAGGATATTCGTGAGAGTTCAAAAGCATTTAAAACCTCCAAAAAAAATATGCATATGCACATCGATGAGGAAAGCATAGAACGTACACCACAAAGAAAGAGTGACCGTGAGGCAATGAGGTGCTTCTCAATGATAAATTTGGTTGATGATCAGGATGTTGCGGTCAATATGCCTACTTCAATTTGTCATCAAGAGTACTTGTTGCACTTTGGAAAGAGAGAGACGAAAATATGGCTTGATGAACAAGTACGTATTTTATACATGTCCATTATTTTTTTATTTGAATTATGTGTCTCTTCTTGCAAGACTATCAATTCTATCCAAAATGCTTTGTTTGGAATTTTTTTGCATGATGTGGAAAAATGGCGAGACATAGTACGTCTGATTTGCTATAACATTGTTTGATCAAAATTTTGTTGTTGTTTGTCTACTGATCAATTCTGTAGTAGTATTAGAAACTTTTAGGTTGTTAATCTTATTTGATTATGCATGTTAATTGCTTGTTTGAAAATTACAATCCAAGCAATTTTGTCTTTCTTTCCCCAACAAACTTGGCTTGGCTGATGGGTACCAAAAGACGTGTTGATAAGAGAGTTGAATATATGGCTAATTCTATGAGAAATTTGGATGTGACAAAATGTTTATGGTTTGCTCCCTATTATGGAGGGTATGCCAATTGTTATGATATTACATGATATATTAAATTTTAGTTTGTCTAACTAGTAACCTATTTGAGTGGATTTTTTATTCATAGTCTACATTGGATGTTGGTGGTGATCGATCCCTTAGATTGTGTTGTTTATTGGTTGGATCCAATGCATGAAGAAGTTAGAACTGATTTTCTTATCGTGGCTAGACTGTAAATTATTTGACACGTAGTGTTATCTTTTCCAAATTTTGCTTATTTCATCGATTGATAGCTATTGATGCATATGTTACTTTGTATTTCTTTGTAGTTATGTGAAAAAGTTTAATGAAAAAAGGACGCCTCCTACTAATCCCAAGGCAAGAAAACGAGTATTGCATTGGAAGATCATCAAGATTAGATTTTAATTGATTTTGTTTTGTTAAAATGAGTTTGTAAATAACATATTTGTATATTGAGCTATAAATTTTCTTTAATATTTTAGGCTCTTAAACTACCAAAAGATGGCAAAAGTGATTACTACATATGTCGTTATATGCGGGAAATTATTGAACACGATGTGCATGATATTCCGCAAACGGTATGCATGTGTACTTACTACAACTTAAAACATTGAATGTAAACTTGTTGTTATATATTTTTTGCTTACTTTCATTGTTTTATCTTTAATTTTTTAGTACTTTGAAGGCTCACCAAAGTTGTATAACAAAGATCATCTTCTTGAACTACACAAGAAGTGGCTCGAGTTTGTGGAGTCTCTCATTCAAGAATGCATCGGCATTGACTGTTTGACTTGTCTAGCTTAGTTTACCTTGTAATGACGATATACAAAGTGGTGTGTTATCTTTTGGTAAGATATATAAGATACTTTCGGAACGATAGAAACTTGAATTATTTTTTGATGTTACTTTCGAATTATATAATTGGAATATTAATTACATGATAATTTTGCTTAATCATTTTAGCTCAACATTATTTATTTACTATTGAATAATTTCGGTTAGAATACATATTATTGTGTAATTAAAGCATGTGTTAATACAAAATAAAAGAATTGGGTTAAATAGGAACATATTTACTAAATGAGTTTATGTTATGGGTACTCTTAATATAGTAATAGTGGTAAAAGGCCTAGTTAGTCATTTTACCCGTACAAAATTACTTATTCCTATATTAAAAACAATAAATTATGGCTAAAACATTATCACGGTTTTATGTAGAATCCGGGCAGATTTTTAAATTTTATAAATCCGTAGAAAAATCTATTACCCCAGTTATTATAAAAACACCGGTCCAAATAATATCCCCGTTATTATTTAAAACCAGGGTCCAAACAATACCCTGGCTAATAAATAAAGACGGGGGCCGAAAAATATCCCGATTAATAAATAAATCCGGAGTCCAAAAAATTACCCCGGTTATTAAAAAACGGGGGTCCTAAAATAACAACACGGTGACATATACCGTGGTGAGAAAGCCCAGACCTCGCTCTCGTTAACCACGCTTCAATAACCGGGTTCCTGTGTACACTATAACCGGCATCTAACCCACCTTTTTGTACTAGTGAGATGTGATCAAGTCTGCAGATCCCAACTTCTCTTTCAATCCACCACCCCCTCAACGAAATTTACCCAGCGTACCTAACCTAGAAATCACGGCTCCTAGATGCAATGTGAGGAGAGTGATCAAGTTTGGGGAAAGAAAGGATATGAAGAAGAGAATCATGTAAGCCGTAAAGAGATAAGAAAGCCAAAACGAGAAGCGGATGTGTTTCTAAAGCTAAGGTAAAGATAACACCATTTGATGTTAAGTGTGATGTAGATGTGTATATCACTAACTAACATGGGAAACAAGGGCAGAGCAAATTTGGAGTTGTTAACATGTATTAAAGGAAAGGACGCTTAATATGCTACTCTTGAATTTATTGGTTATGCTTTAATTTGGTGGAGGAAATGAGAAGAAATTTAGATGCATACATCGCTGCTTGGGAGCAATTGAAAGTTATCATGTAGCTTGATTCATTCCACCACAACATGGTAGAGAACTCTTCCAAAGGTTAGAGAGCCATAAGCATGATCTGAGAGTGTGGAAGGGGTATATAGTGTAACACCCGGTATTTTCGGTTCCGCAATGAGATTTTGGTTAGTGGTGTTGAGGTTAGCCACCGCCCCTGCGACCTAGGAAACCCGCGGACACGGCCATCTAAGGATGCCGCGGTTGCAACTTAGTCTTTCCGCGGGCATGGTGATCCCTTAAAGCGGGATGTTGTCCCGATTGTGTTCCAACCTGTCGTCCTTTCTTTCTGACCTCTCGTTATTAGAACCCGACCCCTCGGTAGCTTGACCCTTGATTACCCCTCAGCTGAGAGTCTTCTCTCTCTCCTCTTTCACTTTCATGTTACTCTCTTTCTTTCTCATCCCCCTTCTCTTCCTCCATCTTCTTCTTCCTCTCCAAGCTCTCCATGGTTCCTCATTTGTGTTGTGTGATATGCACATCCCGGATACGGACTAGAGATAGCAGATCCGAGCTACAATAAGTGTTCTTCTTCTCTTCTCTTCTTTCTCTTTCTCATTCCTTCACCCTTGTGTGAGCCCTAGAGCAAGATTCACTCAACTATCCTCCCTTGTGTTTGCATGTGTGTGGATCCGGTCTAGATAGTGGATAATGGTTGTGATCTAGTGGTGGACGTACAAAACGGAGTAAGCCAGCCACGAGGCACCGGAGAGCTTGCTGCACATCAATGAAGCGCTCAATAGATCGTCGTTCTGGAGTTCGACCGTACCCGCGGCATGACAGAGTCGTGGGTGCGCCCACACCAGCAAAACCGCAGGGGCAGCTGCCCTGAGCCACGGGTGTGCCCCCCTCCCAAGGCCGCGGGTGCGGCTCTAGCGCCGTGTGGTGCGGTTGCTTGAGCCGTTGGTGCGGCCTTCTTGCTCCTCTCCGTGGTCGCGCCTCCTTGTTCCGCGATCGCGTCCTTGATCCAGGGAGTACCCTCTTCCTTGATCTAGTGAGCCTTCTCTCACCTTAAGTTATGCTTAGAGGTAGTATCATGCTAGGATGGCCTAGTATAACTTTGTGGAATGCCAAGTAGTTGTTATGCATCATAGGTGAGTGTTTGCGGATTGTGATTACTCTTAAGCATGAGGTTGTTATTATCTTGTGAGGCTTTGAGTTATATAGTTTGATCTTATGAAATCTAAGGCTTGAGGTTGTGGTTATATGATTGTTGAGATTGTGGAGATTAGGACGTGAGCATTCTAGCATAGCGTTATGATCGATCAGATCATCGAGACTAGAAATGTTTTTTCCTAGCATGTGAGTTGTATGACCTTGTAGAGGTCATTTGGGATAGAAGTCTAAGGACTTCTAGCATGAGAGATAGATGTTGATCGTGTGCCTTGTTTGGTCAGACTTAAAGTATCTTCCTACGGGAAGTAAAGTGCGGTTTATATCGGGTTGATCATTTGAGACAAGTAAGTCCTTGGACTTACTTAGCTAGCTTAAGTGTATTAGTTTGACCATAATGGTTGTGTGTGTGTTTAATTAATATTACGATGACCCTTATATATTAATTTGGCCCAAGTGTATTGTAACCGGGAGGTGACCACTTGTCCAGTTCAAAATGGGGAAACTAGGAGGTGTTATGCGACCAGTCTAGCAAGTAACGGAGGGATGCATCGCCTCTATTCCTGTCGGTGAAAGGGGACAGAGGCGAGATCACGGCGATTCTCGTGCCACAACATAAGTTGAATTAGTAAAATGGATAACGTAAATAAAAGATAATAACCAGATTATATGCAAGCATGTTGTTGTGTTTATAGTACCTTATGTGTGTATGTGTCTTTATCGTTATTATAATGTTTGGATTGTTAGCTAACAATTTTATATCGATGTTGTAGATGTTCTACGAGTTAGGGATGCTGTCGAGTGATCCGGATGAGTGGACAGCCGGGGTTTCCGTACATTATAGGACGAGATTGAGTTTATATTATGTGTCGTTGTCGTATGTCGTTTTGTTGTTTTGCACGTACGTTGATTTAAGAACTCGGTTGTGAGTCTTTCGGTTGTATTTCAGTTTATGACATTGTTGCGTTAAAACTATTTTGGTTTTGCCTTTTATATGTGCCTTGTTGCAAGATCCGGTGAAATTGTTGTCAAACTAAGGGTCGAAATCCATTGTGAGGTCCTAGCCCGTAACGCTTCGAGTCCCGCGGATTTGGGATGTTATATATAGTGCCATGGAAATGGCTATGGTAAAGGATGATTTATATGAGGAGGAAGAAGAGTCTATAATGACAAGGTATTTAAGGATTCTACACCCTTTCTTAGCAAATGAGATTGACTTGTATCCTTATGCAAATATGACAAAGTTGCTACGTCTAGCTATCAAAGTGGAGATAAAGCTTAAGGCAAGGAACCAAGAGAGAAGAAGTGCTCCAACATAGAGGAGTGGTTCTGGCCGTGACTCGATCCAAACTAGTCTAGAGCAAGGAGTGAGTCGAGATTTACCTAAGGATGTGTGTAATCCTGCTCCTTCGACTACACCTACTAGCACGATTCCTACCCCCTAGAGAGTGTCAAGGAAAAGGTCATATGATGAGAGATTATTTTAATAAGAGAACTTTGATTGTGAATAATATGGGAGAATATGAACTTGGCTCAGAAAAGGACAAAAGTAATGATAAATCCACATTGATTATTGAGCATGACCTTTAAAAAGGATAGTATTAATGAGATCGCCCATGAACAAGGTGAATGTTTGCATTCTATAAAAATTATGGATGATTATTGTGATGATTTGAGTTGTATGGATGTTCAATCTTATGATAATATGCTTGTGAACATCATATAAACTCTTGCTGAAATTTTTCTCAAGAAAATTGAACATGAATGATTTGTGTGAGTATAGAGGAATGTATTTCTTGATTTAGTTCTTAAGTTTTGTTATCTTTTGGAACCTAATGCTGAATTTATTACCTCTCTCATGGATAGAATTGAATATGTGGATAACATAACCCTTGCTAAATTTACTTCTCATATATCTTACTCGGCTTTAACTTTCCCCATCCTTCTACTTAGGCACCTTTTCAGCTGGGATCAAAGTGGCTTTGGTTGCGTCAATAGCCTTAGGTTTTAATGCAGGAGCATTCCAGGATTTCACCTTCTCTAGGAGTAAAGGAAGGAAGATAGCTCTAGAATAAAAATGAGAAGAAGGAGGCTAGAGTTCAAATGGTCACATGGAATATGATGATGAGAAGGAGGAGAAAAGACATGCATGTAAGAAGGAACCATATCAAGCAAGATGGGTTCGTGCATACATCAAGGATCACGTATGCATGGAAGCTCATATACTCATGCATCCTCAAGCCTGAAGGAAAGAGGGGCGAGGATGAATTATGTGGTTGTTTGGGATCTAACTACATCTTATTTTTCAGCCCATAATTAATACATTTAATTATGGGTTGTATTTAAGTTATTGGGTCTTTTAAGTTAGTTTTAAATCCAAGTTTTTAATTAAGTTTTGTTTTATTTTAGCCTCAATTAAAGAGGGTTTCAAGATAGATTTTGGGTGAGTTTCATAACTAGGTAGCATGCCCTTTTGTTTTATAAAAATAAACTAAGCCCCTTGAATTTTATTTTAAAAAAAAATAATTTTCTAATTTCATAATGCTAGAATTTGGGAATTTGTCGGTTTCGAAGCTTGACTAACAACTCCACCCTCTCATCTTATTACTAGATGGACTAATTGAATCTGACTATTTTATTTTACTTTTTGATTATACTTCATACCTAATGAATACACAAGGTAATACAAATGATACACATTGTTAATACACGTTCTTCCTATGGGAATTTATACAATTTCAAATCTGATTGTGTACTATTTTGAAACTACTTGTGTACTTGTTATGGATTTTTTCGAAATTGCTTTTGTAATTGCTTTGGATAAATGATAACACGTTCTTCCTACGAGTTTTTTCCCCTAAACTTCTTGATTATTTGTTATTTATAGGGAAGAATTTTGTTGGAGACGCTCAATCAAAATCATATATAACTTCACGATGATGGTTTATTTAGGATCTTTTTAATTGAAGGAAAGATAATTAAGGAGGAGATATGCTTAGATAATTAAGGAGGATAGAGACTTTATTTGTTTAATTCTATAAAGGATGAGTTGGCTAAATAGGCAATTTATGTATCAAGGTATATAAACTAGACCCTTTTGTTTATATCTTGAAAAACTAGACCCCTCTATATTTTCATAAAAAAATTTATTAAAAACAGAAATAAAGTACTCAATAAATCATAATATTTCTCTCTCCTGTTTATCTTTATTTATTTACCTAATTAGGCAGTTTTTGATTTTTGAATCAATTAACCAACCGAAAATAAAGGCAACTGTATGAAATAAAAAAGGAAAATATTAGAGGAACGATTGTGAAAATCTTCATTGATGGCTCATTTCCATCAATCTTCATCTCGTCTCCTCTGTCGCCATTGTTACAGTTTGAAGCTTTGAAGAACCGAAAATCATCTTCACCATTTACTACATAAATGTAACAGATATGTCAAAAATCATAAAAACATATATATTCATCACGTATGTACATAAAATGCCGTTGAGCATACATATTGTAATAGTTATGTCGAAAGTCATAGAAAAATATGTATTCATCACGGATCCACAATCGAAACTTAACACATTAATATATTGATATGTGTACATATTTCATGTCCCAGCTATATCGGATAATTCTCCTACATATATTTCCTAAAAAAAGTTACTAACCAACATATGTTCATCATGTATGTACATAAGACTGAACATATGTACATAATCACATGAAATTATGTACTCATCATAGAACTCAATATCGTACGGATGACTAAATTACAACTCGCATGGATGCCTAACTAGATATTTTCAGCATATGTACATATTCACGAAAATACTAACATAAACATGTTTGCATAAGAATTACAGTCATTCATGTATTCAAATCTACCAATTATTCGTCTAAAAAACATGAACATACCTCGAACACAAATGGAAAACCTCGATATCTAGATTATGTCGAATAACGAGCACGCTACACTGTTATTGAGTTATTTATATCAAATATTCATTGACAACCCTCGATATATGCGTCTAAACTGGAACTCTGAGGTCGTTCTTCACGCAGCAATGGAGAAAAGAAAAAAATACGTCTAGGGATTGTTAAATAACGACAAATAAAGAGGGAGAGATTTTAGGAATCGTAATTATCTACTTCCTAATTTAAATATCTAATATGGAAGATTAATAAATTGAGATATGAGAGAATGTTGACTTGTATGGTAATTCCTTTCATTAAATCCCTAGTTTATCTTTATTTTTTTAATTTGATTTTGTTAGGAGCCTAGTTAGTCTACACTAAACAAAAAGGGCACTATTTCACCAATCTTCTCTTTTATAAATAGGTTAGTGGGTGAGGGGCTTAGTTTGCTTTCAATAAACAAAAAAGACCTTATTTCACTGATTCTCTCTATGTTTTTCAGCTTGTCCAATTCACCTATTTAGTTTGAATTTTCGGACTATTGTCTTCATCTTTCAATCAATACAATATCCCTTTTGCATTTTGTGTGTGTTCTTCCATTGGGAGGAGAGAGTGAGTAAAGCCTTGTTCAACCTTATAGTCTGGATTGTTTTGTGTTGTGTCACTTGCATTAACAAATCGGTGCTCTCAATCATTTACATATCTCTCTTTTGTGTTCTAGTGGCATCGTTTCCCTTTTGTGTAAGATTGTAGCGTAAGGGTTCTACGATCATTCTTGGTTGTTTGTTATGACCTTAGTTTTCATAGTGTGCTCCACGCTAAGTTGTTTCATATGGTTTGACCTTAATCTATCGTTCTACCTATCCACCCCCATCATCGGATCATTCCCCATTTTTTCCTTCATAATCACCTCCCTACACTGGTTCGATTCCTATAATAAGAATCGGTATTGAGTCTCCATTGTTGGTGTCGAAAGATTTAGACTTCTTAATGGCTTATCCTTGTATAAGGTTTGACTTTCTTACCAATTCTCAAGGTTCCTTGCAGAACCTAGAAGATACCCTTGAGAACTACCAAGGCTGGGAAGATATCTTGACCTAAGGAGCTACGCGACATCGAACTACTATAAGTCGGGATACCATCGAAGATAGTTTAAACCTATTAAAAATTGGTCCATGATAGCATGAATTATTGTCTATATTTTGGGGCCTGTTTAGACGTTTTATCTTCAATAATCTGCATGTTTGTATGTATATTATGTGATTATATTGTCGTTTCATCTACCTTTGCGGGAATCGAGGTCTACGCCTAGTTTTGTTGTAATCGTAGGTAAAATGACACGTTTTGCATCAAAAAGGAGCAAAAGGAGCTAAGGAGTCATTGGAGCTACATTCAGGAGCTTAAGGAAGAATCCAGGAATCATGGAATTGGATTAAAGATTCACTTTGGACCAGATTTGAGAGATTTCACATTCAGTTGTGATTCACCTCGGTTGACTACAGAGTCACCTCGACCGAGGTGATCCAGAGGAGCCGACTCGACCGAGGCGAACACCTTGGACGCGGCAAGAATATTTTATTCTTGGCTGAGATCTTTTATCTTTGGAAAGAGGATCTTATATTTTTGGGCTGGATTCCTGGAAGCAAGAAGATAAGTTAAACCATATATTTTACCTATTTTTTATGGGAAGAGATCTTTCTAAGATATCTTATCTTTGGAGAGTAATTTTCCTATAAAAGGGTTGGATTTTCCACAAATCCAGATCATGCTATACCACCGATTGTGTTTAGACATCCGCTACAGCCATACTCCAGTTGGGAGATTTGAAGAACCTTTTTGAAGGTTGAAGGAAGAAAGTCTATAGCTTTTATAGCTTTTTGAAGGGTTTTTGTAAGATCATCTTAGATTCCCTTCTTTATTGATTGTCTTGTTGGATTTTAATCCAAGGAACGGTTGTTGTTTTGATAATTGATTCAGTTATTGAAGCCTTTCTCTTAAGGTTTTCTTGTTCAATTATTCTCTTTCTTCCCATATATTTGATTAATACTTTCATCATGATGAGTGGCTAATCTCTTTGTGTGATTCTAGGGTGATTGGATAAAAGTTGTGAGAAAAACAATGATAGAATAATCTTAATCACAGTAGGACCCTGAAAGCTCAAGTCTTTATCCTTAACCCTAAAGCATCTCGCTCAGTCGATGAACATCTCGGCCGGGGTGGAATTTGGCTGACCGAGGTGAGTTATCTGATCCGAAACTGAAAGTTAAGTGTTAGAGTTTGCCAAATCCTATTCTTATTACACCTTTCCTGGTTCAATGCAAGCCTAGGATGAGACTTACCCGGTAATTCCTTTGTTTGTTTACCTAAGATCATAAGTATAGGTAATAAAGGTTAATCCTTTATTGGGGTTTGAGTGTGCTTTCATTCCATCTTTGTCAGTTAGCCTGAGACTTACCCGGTAAAGGTTGATTTTATTCCCTTAGGTGGTGTGTTAGTTTGAGGTTATAGTTCTTTTCCTTAATTCCTTGAGACTTACCCTGTAATAGGAATTACGGTTTGGGATTAGTGAGTAGTGAGACTTACCCGGTGATCTATTCCACTGTAGTAACACCTTCCCTTTGCAAAATCTAAGCTTTGTCCGCTTATCTTTAGATCTTGAGTTGGAACCACAACTAGATGCTTTAATCCCTAGAATTGCATATTTCCTTAATTGACTTTTTATCATCTTTGATTGTTTTAATTGCTTTTGTGATTAGTAATTACAAAGCTTACCTATTCCGACTTTGTTTCACTAAGTCCATGTGATCGACCCCTGGAATTCCTTGCTTTTTACTACGATTGACCCGTACACTGCAGGTTCGCATCCTTGTTTTAAGCTTACATCTAGGGTTATAAATTTAAAGCTTGCACACACCGTTTGGAGCGAACAAGTTTTTGGTGCCGTTGCCGGGGACTTGGTCTAGACCGAGCCGGTTGCGGTACGCTTTTGGGGCAATTGCCCCCGTGTCTACTAACCACTCTACTTGAGTGACTTTCGCAGGTTCTCTTTCTTAGGTTTATGCGAAGAACCCGCACTGGGAAGGAAATCATTCCTTACGATCCCGAACCAGAAAAGACATACAAACGACGCTTGAGAGAAGCGAAGATGGCCAACCAAGACAATCGCGATCTTGAGGCCGAATTGAAGGAGGCGTTAGAACAGCTACGCCTCAGCAGGGAAGAACTGAGGCAGGAGAAAGAAGAAACTCGTACTAGGACTGAAGCGATCAAAGCATATATGGCAGCCTTACGAGACCAGTATCTACTTCGACCGAGGGAAGACCTTGTTCCCGATCCTCGACCGATGCAGGATCCAGTTCCAGACCCTCGACCGAGGCAGGTCCCAACACCTGTTGCCCTGGCCGATGTACTCCCACCTCGGATACCAGTTCGAGGCGCTCTTTTTGCAGGAATCCCGCAAACCCTAGGGCAAAGGATGGACCCCAATTAACAACTGAGGCGTCCTGGAGTTAACCTAGGAGATCCGGCGGACCATGACTACGAACTTCGACCGCAAGTTCTTTCCATGATTCGCCAATGCCAGTTTGGAGGGCTAGAGAAAGAATCTCCGCATCAACATCTGCAAAACTACGAGATCTTGATGGAGACCTTGAGACCCTCAAGAATAGAAAACAACAACTACAAGCTAAGACCTTTTTACTTTTTTTTAAAAGATAGAGCTCTTACTTGGTATCAATCTCTTCCTCCAGGAAAAATCAGTACTTGGGAGGAGATGACTACGGAATTCTTGACTAAATTCTTTCCCCCCTCTAAAACCGCTGAAATGAGAGGGAAGATTAATACATTCTTTATGAAGGACAAGGAGAGCTTGTCCAAGTCATGGGAGAGGTTTAAAGACATTCTTTTGGATTGCCCACATCATGGGATTCCAAAGATAGAGTTGTTGGAGATATACTTCAAGTGATTGGACGGAAGCACCTAGTTCAATCTTCAACTACTATCTGCAGGCACGTTCATGGACATGCCGATCGACGAAGCTTGGGAGTTCATATAGAAGCAAGCTTTGCACATGGAGAAATACTCCCACCAAGGAGCTGAAGGTGGAGTTAAAAGAGTTAACTTTCAAGATGCTCCGCCTAACAACAATCAACTCACGTCTTTGAAGAATGACGTGAAGCAATTGAAGGAACTCTTGGTCGCTCAAACCAAGAAGGAAGATCAAGGATCAAGGAACAACAACAATGGATACCGTAACAACAACAACGGTTCCCGGAACAACAACTACAACAACAATAGAGGATCCAACAACAATAATTGGAGGGCGAACAACCAAAATTCGGGTAACAATCATTCTAACTCCAATTCTAACGATTCCTCTAATCCTTTCCTCTCTTCCCCTTCTTCTTCTTCTACTCCATTAAAGAGCCAGGAGCAAGGATAAAGTTTGTCCCAACCAGAAAAGAAAGACGCAGTGCTGGAGGCCATCTTGATCAAGCTTAGCGCTATAGAGACATCTATGACTTCATTTTCGAAGGCCCAAAAAGCCTTTGAACAACAACTTGCTAGTAGGGCGAACGAAACGCCAAGAGATCCAGGGAAGCTTCCAGCAAGAACGGAAAGCAACCCTAAGGGCCAGATTATGGCCATAACAACGAGGAGTGGACTGAAGACTGCAGATCCAGTGCCTCGGTCGGTGCCAGTACCGACGAAGACCACCTCGGTCCAGGTGCAGTCGAAGAACACTTCGGCCGAGATGCCAACCGAGGTGGAGCCACAGAAAGCGGAGGAGAAAACTGAAGTTTATATTCCACCTCCTGCATATAAACCACCACTTCCATTCCCCTAGTCAAGGGCCAGAGCACATCTAGACAAGCACTTTGGTAAGTTCCTTGACTTGATGAATAAACTACACATTAACATTCCTTTCCTTGATGCTATTCTAGGGATGCCCGCCTATGGGAAGTTCTTGAAAGAGATCCTATCAAGGAAGAGGAAATTGGAAGACTTTGGTGAAGTAAGGATGACATCTAAATCCTCAGAGCTTATTCAAATCATGAAGGAGAAGATGCCACCCAAGTTGAGAGATCCTGACTCATTTTGTATTCCCATTCAAGTTGGAGATGTCACTTGTGAAGCCTTATGTGATCTAGGAGCCATCGTGAGCATTATTCCGCTGGAGCTATGTGTGAAGATCGGACTTGGAGAGCCCAAGCCGGTGAAGATTCGATTATACATGGCCGACCGCTCCATTACCCATCCCGTGGGCATTTTGGAAGACGTTCCGGTTAAGTTAGGTAACTTCTATTTACCTATAGACTTTGTTGTACTTGATATTCCCGCAGATTATCCTGTTTCTATCATTCTTGGGAGGCCATTTCTAGCAACTTCGGGTTGCAATGTGGATTGTAAGAACGCCAAGTTGAAATTCAATATTGGCGGAGATGAAGTGGAGTTCGCATTACTTGCAGCCATGAAGGGAGAGCAGCTAGGAGATGATATCTTCAACATCTATGATGAAGAAGAATCAAGAGAATTGGTGAGCTTTATCCTTATTAACGATCCACTTGAAAGAGTTATTAGTTTTAGTTTAATGGAGGAAGGTAGAGATGCCTCTTGTGATGCAGATATACGGAGCTTAAAGGCACTGGAAGAATATCCAGGAGCTAAAACTGAGAAACTAAACCAGGAGACGAAGATCTCCAGTTTCGTTTCCAGTTACAGTACCTCGACCGAGGCACTTTCTGGACCAAGTGAGGCGACTGAAGAACATCTCGGTCAACGCCTCTGCGCCTCGGCCGAGGTCGAAGGCGAGATGATTTAAATTGAGACTTCCGAAAATCCAGTTTCTGGATCTACTCCACTGGAAGGAGGAAGCAAGGAGCCCCCTCAGAAAGCACCCCCAGTTGTGGAGCTTAAACAACTCCCAAATCACTTGAGGTATGTCTTTCTTGGACCGGATTCCACCTATCCCGTTATTGTTAGTGTTTCCCTCTCCGAATCTGAATTGTCTAAACTAATGCATGTCCTGAGAAAGCATCAAAAGGCTTTGGGTTATACTAGATGATCTTATTGGCATTAAGCCTTCTTTCTGCATGCATAGAATTCTAATAGAGGACAATCATAAGACTTCATGAGAACCTCAAAGACGGTTAAATCCGATCATGAAAGAGGTTGTGAAGAAAGAAATTCTTAAGTTGTTGGATGCAGGTATCATATATCCTATCTCGGACAGCAAATGGGTTAGCCCGGTGCATGTAGTTCCGAAGAAAGGAGGGATGACCGTTGTGACGAATAAGAACAACGAGTTGATCCCAACCAGGACTGTCACGGGCTGGAGGGTTTGTATTGATTATAGGAAGCTGAACACGGCCACTCGGAAGGACCATTTTCCACTTCCCTTCATTGATCAAATGCTCGAACGGTTGGCCCGGCATTCACACTTCTGCTATTTAGACGGCTATAGTGGTTTCTTCCAGATTCCTATCCATCCGGATGATCAGGAGAAGACCACTTTCACTTGTCCATGGGGGACATTCGCTTATAGGAGGACACCATTTGGATTATGTAATACACCCGCTACCTTCCAGCGATGCATGATGGCTATCTTTTCCGAGTATATAGAGGAGATCATGGAGGTATTTATGGATGATTTTTCAGTATATGGTTCCTCTTTTGATGATTGCCTGTCTAACCTTTCTCTAGTGCTACAAAGATGTGAAGACACTAATCTCGTCTTAAATTGGGAGAAGTGTCACTTTATGGTTAATGAAGGCATTGTGTTGGGACACCTCGTTTCTAATCGAGGTATTGAGGTCGATCGCGCTAAGATCGAGACTATTGAGAAACTCCCTCCCCCTTGTTTTGTAAAAGGTGTGAAGAGTTTTCTCGGGCATGTAGGTTTCTACAGGAGATTCATCAAGGACTTCTCTAATATTTCTAAACCTCTAACTAACCTCTTGAATAAAGATGCTGTTTTTGAGTTTTTGCAGGAGTGTCTTGATGCATTTTACAGGATTAAGGAAGCGTTAATCTCCGCTCCCATTATCCAACCTCCGGATTGGACCTTGCCCTTTGAGATCATGTGTGATGCTAGTGATGTGGCCGTAGGAGCGGTGCTTGGACAAAAGAAGGATGGCCGGACCACCGCCATTTACTATGCTAGCAAGACGCTAGATGAAGCCCAGCGTAACTACGCCACCACCGAGAAGGAGCTATTGGCGGTTGTATATGCTTTCGAGAAGTTTCGTTCTTACTTAGTAGGGGCGAAAGTCATTGTCTACACCGACCACGCAGCCATTCGCTACTTGCTTGCTAAAAAAGATGCCAAAACACGCCTTATTCGATGGATTCTCTTACTTCAAGAGTTTGACCTAGAGATCCGCGATAAGAAGGGATCCGAAAATTCTGTTGCGGATCACCTAAGCCGGCTACCTCCATCTTCACGCGAGAAGGACAGCCCACCCATAGACAATTCATTCCCCGATGAGCACTTGCACTTGCACTTGTTGGAGTGTTTGATAGACTTACTTGTCTCACCCCATGGTGAAGGTGAAGTATGGGGTGAGGACACCTCCCATCACATATAGAGACGCCGTACGGTCCAGCTAGCGACCTTAAATCAAGCGCTTCTTGGGAGGCAACCCAAGGTATTGCTTTCTTTTCCCTCTTTTCTAGTCTAGCTTAGATAGTTTGCTTTTACTTTGCTTTGTTTTGTTTTTAGCGTCCTAGACAGACAACAGGTGACATCTAAGGAAGGAATACAAACCAGGAGCACAACTGGAAGGACATAAGTTCAAGAATTTGAGAAGACGGAGTTTGACTGAGACACATCTCGGTTGCTATCACAGCACCTCGACCGAGATGATTCTTGAGCAACCGAGGCGACTAGGGTTTCTGAAGATCCACCTCGGTCCGTACCACCTTGGTCCAGTCGAGACCACCTCGACCGAGGTGACAGCAGTTCCAGAAAAGGGTATAAAAGGGGGCTGAGATTTCTCTCTCCTCCTTTACCTTCTCCTCAACTGTGGCACGCCCTTCGCCTCGCTTCGCCAATCTTCGCTCGTTTTTGACGATTCTTGCTTCCAAACCGCTAAGAAAAGGTAGAGGATCACAGTGCAAGTGCGAATATGCGAGAAACACGAGCCAATCGACCGAATCGGGGTAAATATCGAAAAAACCCTAACCTCGTCTTTCTCCACTGTTTTCCTTCGATTTGGGCTTTGGTTGCCCCTGCATTTGCTGAGAAATAGATTAAGTACCCCATAGGAACCTGTTGTAGTGATTTTGGGGGAAAAGAACTGGATTTTTGAAGAAATCAGTCGCCTCGGTCCAGTCGGCATGTGCCTCGGCTGAGGTGTTCTACAGAGTTGTCAAGCCGACCGAGGTGGTCTGACAGGTTTCAGAAAACATGAGCTCAGATAGACAGCTGGTCCTGAGGGACAGATCTTCTCCTTCCCCTTCTTCTTCCTCTAGACGTACTAGACCGGTGATCCACGAGAGACACCAGGTTGATTATGACCGCATAGCGACCCGTCCAGTGATTGCGCCTCGCTTCCTAGACATTTCTACATTTGATTGTCTCCATGTGGATGGAAATTTGAGACGGATGATCTCTATGGTGGGGCTTGATCAGTTCACTGAGATCCACGCTCCTGCTTACTTAGAGCCGACTTTGGAGTTTGTTAGCTCCTTCACTTACCTTCCCACAGAGCGAGCCGTGAAGTATCGGTTGATGAACCGGAATTATTTAGTTCCTTTAGAGTACTGGCAAGACATCTTTGGTTTCCCTGCCCCGACTGCTGCTGATTTTCCCTCCCGAGCTGTAGCTAGGGAGTTCTTGGGACAGATTGCTCACGTAGTTGAGCATGCAGATAGATGGCGCCCTGGAGACTCCAGGGAGCGTATTATATTTCACCTAGTTTTTAGGTTAGCTCACAGGATATTCAGTGAGACTCTTCTGGCGCGTACTGAGATACCCCAGAAGGTCAGACAGGGAGAGCTGTTTAGCCTATACTGCATGGTGACTGGAGGGATCCCAGACTTTGGTTTGATGTTGGCAGAGGATCTGCACAAGATCAAGGCCAAGGCGAAGGGCGACATCTGTTGTGGAGGCATTGTGACTCACATAGCGAGTTACCAAGATATGTATAATATGTGATTATATTACCATTTCATCTACCTTTGCGGGACTTGGTTGGGGACAAGCAAGGGCTAAGTATGGGGTATTTTGATAGCATGAATTATAGTCTATATTTTGGGGTTTGTTTAGACGTTTTATCTTCAATAATCTGCATGTTTGTATGTATAATATGTGATTATATTACCATTTTATCTACCTTTGCGGGAATCGATGTCTACACCTAGATTTGTTGTAATCGTAGGTAAAATGGCACGTTTTACATCAAAAAGGAGCAAAAGGAGCTAAGGAGTCATTGGAGCTACATTCAGGAACATAAGGAAACATCCAGGAAGCATAGTCATGGATTAAAGATTTACTTTGGACCAGATTTGAGAGATTTCACATTCAGTTGTGACTCACCTCGGTTGACTACAGAGTCACCTCGACCGAGATGATCCAAAGAAGTCGACTCGACCGAGGCGAACACCTGGGACGCGGCGAGAATATTTTATTATTGGTTGAGATCTTTTATCTTTGGAAAGAGATCTTATATTTTTGGGCTTGGCTCCTGGAAGGAAGAAGATATGCTAGATCATATATTTTACCTATTTTTATGGGAAGAAATCTTTCTAAGATATCTTATCTTTGGAGAGTAGTTTTCCTATAAAAAGGGTCGGATTTCCCACAAATCCGACATCCTGCATACATCCGCTTACACCTACTACACCGCAGCAACTATACTCCAGTTGGGAGAATTGAAGAACCTTTTTGAGGGTTGAAGGAAGAAAGTTTATAGCTTTAATAGCTTTTGAAGGGTTTTTGTAAGATTATCTTAGATTCCCTTCTTTGTCATTGTCTTGTTGGATTTCTATCCAAGGAACGCTTGTTGGTTATATAATTGATTCAGTTATTGAAGCCTCACTCTTAAGGTTTTCTTGTTCAATTATTCTCTTTCTTCCCATATATATGATTAATACTTTCATGATGATGAGTGGCTAATCTCTTTGTGTGATTCTAGGGTGATTGGCTGAAGGTTGTGGGAAAAACAATGATAGAATGATCTTAATCACAGTAGGACCCTGAAAGTTCGAGTCTTTACCCTTAACCCTAAGCATCTCGCTCAGTCGATGAACATCTCGGCCGGGGTGGAATTCGTCTGACCGAGGTGACTTATTCGATCCGAAACTGAGAGTTAAGTGTTAGAGTTTGCCAAATCCTATTCTTATTACACCTTTCCTGGTCCAATGCAAGCCTAGGATGAGACTTACCCGGTAATTCCTTAGTTTGTTTACCTAAGATCATAAGTGTAGGTAATAAAGGTTTATCCTTTATTGGGGTTTGCTTTCATCCCATCTTAAAGGTTGATTCTATTCCCTTAGATGGTGTGTTAGTTTGAGGTTATAGTTCTTTATCTTAATTCCTTGAGACTTACCCGGTAATAGGAGTTACGGTTTGGGATTAGTGAGTAGTGAGACTTTCCCGGTGATCTATTCCGCTTTAGTAACACCTTCCCTATGCAAAAATCTCAACTTTGTCCGCTTATCTTTAGATCTTGAGTTGGAACCACAACTAGATGCTTTAATCCCTAGAATTGCATATTCCCTTTATTGACTTTTATCATCTTTGATTGTTTTAATTGCTTTGTGGTTAGTGATTGCTAAAGCTTACCGTAATTGGACTTTGTTTCACTAAGTCCCTGTGATCGACCCCTGTAATTTCTTGCTTTTTACTACGATTGATCCGTACACTGTGGGTTCGCATCCTTGTTTTAAGCTTACATCTAGGGTTATAAATTTAAAGCTTGCACACACCGTTTGAAGCGAACAAGTTTTTGGTGCCGTTTCCGGGGACTTGGTCTAGACCGAGCCGGTTACGGTTTGCTTTTGGGGCACTTGCCCCCGTGTCTACTAACCACTCTACTAGAGTGACTTTTGCAGGTTCTTTCTTAGGTTTATGCGAAGAACCCGCACCGGGAAGGAAATCGTTCCTTATGATCCCGAACCAGAAAAGACATACAAACGACGCTTAAGAGAAGCAAAGATGGCCAACCAAGACAATCACGATCTTGAGGCCGAGTTGAAAGAGGCGCTAGCACAGCTACGCCTCAGTAGGGAAGAACTAAGGCAAGAGAAAGAGGAAACTCGCACCAGGACTGAAGCGATCGAAGCAGATATGGCAGCCTTACGAGACCAATATCAACTTCGACCGAGGGAAGACCCAGTTCCCGATGCTGGACCGATGCAGGTCCCAGTTGCAGACCCTCGACTGAGGCAGGTCCCAGTACCTAACGCCCCGGCCGAGGTACTTCGACCTCGGATGCCAGTCCGAGGCGCTCTTTTTGCAGGAATCCCACAAACCCTAGGTCAAAGGATGGACCCCAATCAACAACTGAGGCGTCCAGGAGTTAACCTAAGAGATCCAGCGGACCATGACTACGAACTTCGACCGCAAGTTCTTTCCATGATTCGCCAATGCCAATTCGGAGGGTTGGAGAAGGAATCCCCGCACAACATCTTCAAAACTATGAGATCTTGATGGAGACCTTGAGACCCTCAAGGATTGAAAATAACAACTACAAGCTAAGACCTTTTTACTTTTCTTTAAAAGATAGAGCTCTTACTTGGTATCAATCTCTTCCTCCACGAAAAATCAGCACTTGGGAGGAGATGACTACGGAATTCTTGACTAAATTCTTTCCCCCCTCTAAGACCGCTGAAATGAGAGGGAAGATAAATGCGTTCATTATGAAGGACAAGGAGAGCTTGTCCAAGTCATGGGAGAGGTTCAAGGACATTCTTTTGGATTGCCCACATCATGGGATTCCAAAGATAGAGTTGTTGGAGATATACTTCAAGGGACTGGACGGAAGCACCCAGTTCAACCTCCAACTACTCTCCGCCGGTACCTTTATGAACATGGCGATTGACGAAGCTTGGAACTTTATCGAGAAGCAAGATTTGCATATGGAGACGTACACCCATCAAGGAACTGAAGGTGGAGTTAAAAGAGTTAACTTCCAAGATACTCAGCCTAACAACAATCAACTCACGTCTTTGAAGAATGACGTGAAGCAATTGAAGGAACTCTTGGTTGCTCAAACCAAGAAGGAAGATCAAGGACAAAGGAACAACAACAATGGATACCGTAACAACAACAACAACGGTTCCCGGAACAACAACTACAACAACAATAGAGGATCCAACAGCAACAATTGGAGGGCGAACAACCAAAATTCTGGTAACAATCATTTTAACTCCAATTCTAACGATTCCTCTAATCCTTTCCTCTCTTCCCCTTCTTCTTCTTCTACTTCATTAAAGAGCCAGGGGCAAGGATCAAGTTCGTCTCAGCCGGAAAAGAAAGACGCAGTGCTGGAGGCCATCTTGATCAAGCTTAGTGCTATGGAGACTTCTATGACTTCATTTTCGAAGGCCCAAAAGGCCTTTGAACAACAACTTGCTAGTAGGGCGAATGAAGCGCCAAGAGATCCAAGGAAACTTCCAGCAAGGACGGAAAGCAACCCTAAAGGCCAGATCATGGCCATAACTACGAGGAGTGGACTAAAAACTGCAGATCTTGTGCCTCGGTCGGTGCTAGTACCGACAAAGACCACCTCGGTCCAGGTGCAGTCGAAGAACACTTCGGCCGAGATGTCAACCGAGATGGAGCCACAGAAAGCGGAGGGGACAACTGAAGTTTATGTTCCACCTCCTGCATACAAACCACCACTTCCATTCCCCCAGTCGAGGGCCAGAGCACATCTAGACAAGCACTTTGGTAAGTTCCTTGACTTGATGAATAAATTGCACATTAACATTCCTTTCCTTGATGCTATTCTAGGGATGCCCGCTTATGGGAAGTTCTTGAAAGAACTCTTATCAAGGAAGAGAAAGCTGGAAGATTTTGGTGAAGTAAGGATGACATCTAAATCCTCGGAGCTTATTCAAATCACGAAGGAGAAGATGCCACCTAAGTTGAGAGACCCCGGCTCATTTTGCATTCCCATTCAAGTTGGGGATGTCACTTGTGAAGCCTTATGCGATCTAGGAGCCAGCGTGAGTGTTCGCTCAAAAAGTGTGTGCGTCAAAGTCTTAAATTTATATCTAGAACTCAAAAGCAAAGCGAACCCGCAGTGTACGGATCGGTTGTAGTGAGGTAAGAATTCCACAGTCGAACTCAGGGATTTGGTGAGAATAAATTCAAAGTCAATTATCTAGCGAAAGTGTAAAAGCTTTGGTGATTGATAAAGAGGGAAATGATTCCAAGGATTCAAGTATCCGATTTCGGCTTTCGATTCAAGATACTTCTATAGATATAGGACAGAGTTTATATTGCCAAGATTAAATGTTCAAAGGTAGGATTCGTACGATGAAGTTCCGAAACCCATATGACTAATCTAAAGGTTCTCTCTATAAGGGTTGTTGAGGCTGCAATATAGAAAGATCTAAAGACAAGAATTATGTTCAAACTAACTATCTAAAATTCCAGGATATGACTCTCCAAAATAAAGATTAGAAAGCACAATTAAATTCTTAATAAAGGATGTTGAGTCTCTTTATTACCCAAATCTTGAAATCTTGATCTATTAAATGTAGAAACAGGTTTGAAGTGCCTTCATACATTCAATTAGAGGGTAGAAAGGTTAATCAAGGTTGGGATTTAGGCAAGGATTAGTTTTTATTAAAGATTGGTTCAATTAAAGTTCGTCAGAAGAATAAATCGCCCTGTTCATAAGAAAATCGGTCGATTTTCCCCAAGAACAGCCCGATTTTCCTGTTTATCGCAAAACTAAAATCTAAACTCTCAGGGTCCTAATGTTTGAATGAGTTCAGTCTATCATCATCTAAGCCTTAATCATCAACTATTCTCCCCAGAATCACGAAGGTTTTAGCCAACCATTTTCAAAAACGAATCAAATTAATTATGAAGAGAAAAATCGCAAAGAAACCGAATCTTGAATAAAGAATTCTAATAAGCTTCAAAACTGTAAACGATTGTCAAAACAACTCAATGTATCTCCTAGACAACTCAAATTCGTGCTCAAAAACAGCAAGTATTTCAATGAACAAAGAAATCTCACAACTAGAATCAAGATTAGCTTTCCGGCAAAGAGTCCTTCAATCTCCTTCCAAGAATCTTCAATTCCTCTCAAACGTGTAAAGATTTCCTGCTGCGGCCTCCTCATTTTCGTTCCTAGGGTTCTCCTCTATAGTTTCTTGCAAGTGGGCCGTTTGGCAAAACTCTCCTCTAGCCCAAATTAATTGGGCTTTGTGTCGTCTTTTCATTTGGCCGAAAAACATAATAAATCGACCCAGTCGATTTACACACAAAACCGTTCAATTTCTTTAGGGGAAAATCGTCCGATTTATGTGTAAATTGGCACGATTTTCTTCAACAGAAAGTGCTCTTCTCTTGGCTCGTCTTCTATGCTTCTCCTTTGCAATTCCTTAGCTCTTTATGACTCCTTTAAGATTCCTTTAGCTTCCTTAACATCCTTAGATGCTCCTTGCTCCGCTTTTACTTCCAATTCCACTCCATTTACCTATAATTCATCAAAAACTCGTGTAGACCTCTATTTCCGACAAATGATTGAATAGAGCATATAAGGCACACAAAATCTCTCTAAATGTAAGGTAAACTGAGACAATTCTTTTATAATATGCATGAATATGATGATACATAATTCATGTCATCAAAATACCCCATACTTGCCTCTTGCTTGTCCCTAAGCAAGACTCAAATTAAGAATATAAGATGTCATGGATTATATATGTATGAAAACTCAAAAACTCTTCTTTTGGTAGTGCTTCTTCTTATTGGATCACCCTCAAAGTGATATTTCAAGGCATAAAAAGGCAAAGCATGTATCAATGATAACTATAAGATGAACTAATTCCCTTTTCTTTCTTGAAAGCACAAATAAAGAGCATGATAAAGGTGTAGAGGTAATCAAAGTCAAACAAGTCTAAGCCATTAAGTCTTAAACACATGCATAAAAGTCTCAAGGTCTTCTTAATCAAAGAAAAGGTTCAAGAAACGTATTAAGGGAAGGAACTCTTTTTGGCAATTGTGGTGCTAATCCGGGAAAGAGGAACACATAATACCTTCAAGAATTTTCTTCACCGCACATGCTTCGCATGTAGAAAGCTTTGCTTTCATTATACTTTACTTTTTGAGAGTATGGACAGCGGTGCACAAAAACCAAATCCTAGGAGATTGGCGTTTCTCAATTTCGAGATGCCTCAAACCCTTGATGCACATACCATATCCCGTTAGGACTTGTCGTTCAATCGGACTTTGGCAAGACACAAACACCCGGCTATGTGAATGGTACCGAGTTACTCATCCTCATGTTCAACGTCCCCAAACTCATGAATTTCTACACTTTCTTTTTTTTAATACTTTTTCCTTGGCCCTCCCACATCAAACATGCCTTTTTCAATCACCTATCCTAATTCCCGGATGGTAAAAGGAGGGTTACATATTTCATTGAGGAGCTAGCATGATCAAGATATGAGAAAAGAAAAGAAGTGAATTGCCTTAGTCATCCTTAAATGATGTAAAAGAACTAGCAATATAGCTTCGACTATTATTTCATTCTCTTATCAAAACAACTAGATCATATAACTTATTCATGTGTTCAAGTAACAAAAGCAAATTTATTCATGCTATAATCAATATCTCAACACAACTAAGCATCTTTTTGCCTATCCATATACACAATTCTCATCATAGAGGTCATTTCCATATAAGAAGCACTAAAAATTTTTGAAAATTCATAGGATTTGAAAAAGATCATGCAAATGCAAGTGTCATAATGGAAAGCAAGTAGTGCAAGAGTTATTACAAGCCAAATTGTCAAGAGTAGTGGAAAGTACATAAAGTGCTAAAGTGAAACATAAGGTATTGTAAGTACCCCCACCCCATACTTGACATCCACATTGTCCCCAATGTGAAAATCAAGCATAAGAAGGAGAAAAATACTTACAATGTAAAAGAAGTGGAAGCTCAATCCTCTGTCGGTGGTGGAGGTGGTGGATATTGATACATCGGTGCGCTAGGATCGTAGAAGTGGCCGAACTGGTGGTAGTACAAGTCTCTCATCTGGCCCTCATAGGATGAATGCCTAGCGTCCGTCTCCGCCCTGTAGTTCCTGAGCTGAGTGTTCAGGGTCTCGTAGTCGGTGTGGAGAGCATGATAGTCGGTGCTGAGGCTCGGGAAGCTAGAGACTAGCTCTCTAAAGTGGCGGGGAGGGCGACGTCCTCGTCCTTGTCCTGGAGCACGTGCAAATGAGCGGCGAGGTGGTTGCAGGTCATCCTCCGTCTCCTCATCGCCTCTACTAGTCCTGCTAGGTCCTGCACCATGAGTGTCGGTGTCCATGGCATCCGTAGCATGTCCGCTATGAGTATCACTCTCAAACTCGAGCATGGTCCCCTGTCCTCCATCCTCATCCTCCTCCTCAGAGTCACCTGCATCATCATCATCATAGTAAGTGGGAGGAGAGAGCTCCTCAAGCATCGACTCAAACGTCTCCTTCTAGTTTCTCTTGTTCCGAATAGTGTATTCGGACTTCCATATGATCTCGGATGGCTTCTTCTTCGGATCCTTGTGCCATGGCATGGGCACATGAAGTGTTCCTTTCCCTCGAGGAATCAAGACCTGTCGAACAACCAACCGCTGGGAGCCTAATGGAAGGGCACTCTCAGCTAGAGTGCATCCGGAGAAGTCCAATCCCATGGTCTTAGCCACATGAGTGACAAGACCTCCTGCACAAATATCGCCCTTAGCTTTATTGGCTATCTTTCCTAGATAGTCGGCAAGCATGGTGGCAATGTCGGGAGTGGTGGTGGATGTCATGCAGTATAGAATGAAAAGCTCATCAGCCTTGAGCTTCTGTGGAGTCTCTGTCCGTGCAAATAAGCTCTCACTGAGAATCCTATGCACTACCTTGAAGGAGAGGTTGTACATACTAGTTTCCTTGGAATTTCCGGGTCGCCACTTGTCTCCACCATATTCACCCACTGAAATAGCCTCCCAAAAGTCACTAGCGCTGACACCTCTAGCAAATGTGCCTGCATCTGAATAGGAGAAGCCAAACAAATCTCCAAAAGTGTCAATGGACATAGTGTGGTTTTGGCTCATAAGGCGGAAGGTGACTATCCTTTCCCTAGGATCATGCTCAAATGTACTAAGGAATTCTAGGGTGATCTCGGTGTAAGCATCCTCCCTAATCGTAGCAAACTGGGTCAGTCCAGCCCTGTCAAGCATCATGTCAACATCCTCTCGAACAAACAATGAATCTAAATCATCTAGCACTATGTAGCGAGGAGGGGTGAATGGGCGATCTACGTTACGTTCATAACGTTTCTTGTGCTTGGATAGGGGAGGGGGAAGCTTAGGGATGTTTTGAGATGGTGGTGGAGGTGGGGGAGGGGCTTTGGAAGAAGATCCCTTCTTCTTCCCCGTGTTTCTAGTTACTCTCTTAACAAGATCCATTATGAGTCAAAAAATCGGCCTGTTCTTGACAAAAATCGGACGATTTTTCTGAGCTGGGTCGATTTTTCTCTCGATTTCAACGATTCTCTCAATTCTGTAAAGTTCTGTTCAAGCAATCACCACATACAGTCTCCTATAATGATTCCTAAGAAGATTCCTCAATCAATTCCAGCAAACAAACACTTCCTAAGCAAACTTCAATTTGAATTAGAAACTTAGGTTTTTGGAAAGAAAAACCTGAATTCCTTATGGAGGAGTCGATTGCCGTGCTTGTTGTTGCTAGATCCTTGTTCCTTGTTGAAAATACTTCAGTTTGGAGCCTAGAATCACTCAAAATGATGAAGGAATGAGGATTGTAGGTTGAGGGCGATTTTCGGCGTTCTTGAGAAGGGGGAAATCGAGAGTTGTAAGTTGTGGAATGAGGAAGATCGAGTGTTGAGTCTTTATATAGAGTCGAGAAACTGTGAAGAAAATCGGACGATTTATAGGGTCGATTTAATCGTCGGGGCGATTTTTCTCTGGATCTGAAGAAAATCGGACGATTTAATTCGGTGGGTCGATCTTCAGGTCGATTTTTCTTCCTGTTGTCAAAAATCGCCTTACTCTGCTTCTGAATCGGACGATTTATTTTGGGTAACTCGATTTTTCTCTGAACACATAGGAAATCGAACGATTTAATTCGGTGTCTCGATCTTCAGGTCGATTTTTCTTCCTGTTGTCAAAAATCGCCTTGCTCTGCTCTTGAATCGGACGATTTACTTAGTGTATCTCGATTTCCTTCCTTATTCTTCATGGATCTTGAAGATTTAACTGATTTGTGTTCCCTTTTTCCATGGATCTCTCGAGTTGAACCTAATTTCCTGCGATTAATGACACGACAAACCAAGAGTGCATCGAGGAACAAATAAAAATGAAAACAAAGAAGCAAAACAATTAATCTACTCTAACTAAGTGATAAAAGGGTGAAAAACTATACTATCATGGGTTGCCTCCCAAGAAGCGCTTAATTTATCGTCTTTAGCTAGACGGTGTATGGTATGTGTTCAATGGAGGAGGATAGGAGCTATCTCCTCGACCGGAGCTTCCGGTGTATATTTCTTCAACCGTTGGCCATTGACCTTGAAACTTCCGCTTTGTTCACCCCATACTTCAACTTCACCATGGGGGAAAACTCGTTTAATTAAATAAGGTCCTGTCCAAAGGGATTTGAGCTTACCTGGAAATAGACGCAGCCTTGAGTTGAATAGGAGGACTTGGTCTCCCTCCTTCAAGTCTTTTGGAATGATGTGCATATCATGCCAACGCTTTGTCCGTTCCTTGTATATCTTTGCGTTCTCATACGCATTTAGCCGGATCTCATCTAGCTCATTGATGTCTAAGAGCCGCTTCTCTCCGGCTTCTTTCATGTCAAAATTGAGCCACTTGATGGCCCAATAGGCTTTGTGCTCCAGCTCTACAGGAAGATGACAGGATTAACCATAGACAAGGTTATAGGGAGTAGTACCTATTGGTGTCTTGAAGGCCGTCCTGTATGCCCATAGTGCATCGTCAAGCTTCGTTGACCAATCTTTTCTTGTTTTAGAGACGGTTTTCTCTAAAATTCCCTTGATCTCTCTATTGGATATTTCGACTTGTCCGCTGGTTTGCGGATGGTAAGGTGTAGCTATCTTATGGGTCACCCCATACTTAGCCAATAGAGTCTCAAATCGACGGGCCGTGAAATGCGTTCCTCCGTCACTAATGATGGTTCGGGGAGTTCCGAACCTTGGGAAGATCGTTCTATTGAGGAACTTCACCACTACCATTGCATCATTAGTAGGAGAAGCGATTGCCTCTACCCATCTTGAGACATAGTCTACGGCAAGAAGTATATATTGGTTACCGCATGAAGATGGGAAAGGTCCCATAAAATCGATGCCCCATACGTCAAAGATCTCTACTTCTTGTATGTTGTTGAGAGGCATCTCATTCCTCCTAGATATATTACCTGTCCTTTGACAAGCATCACAAGAAACAACAAACTTTTGCACATCTTTGAAAAGTGTAGGCCAATAGAAGCCGGAACAAAGTACCATAGCACAAGTCTTGTGGGAACTAGCATGTCCGCCACATGGTAGAGAATGACAATGGCGGATGACACTATCTATCTCATCTTCGGGGATGCATCTCCTGTAAATGCCATCGGGACCTCTTTTGAATAGAAGAGGTTCGTTCCAATAGAATTGTCGGACGTCACTAAAGAATTTCTTCTTTTGAGCGTATGAAAGTCCGGGTGGGATCTCCTGACAAACAAGGTAATTTACAATGTCAGCGAACCATGGATCATTACCTTTTGAGATGTGTTGAAGACACTCTTCAATCTCGTGTAGCTGCTCGTCAGGGAACGAGTCGTCTATAGGAAGCTCGTCCGTCTCGCCGGTGGGTTGTGGGAGACGACTAAGATGATCGGCAACTGAGTTTTCCGATCCTTTCTTATCTCTAATCTCTAAATCGAACTCTTGTAAGAGTAGGATCCACCTTAGAAGCCTTGGCTTCGCATCCTTCTTCGTGAAGAGATATCGGATTGCGGAATGGTCCGTATAGACTATCACCTTCGCACCTACAAGATAGGAACGAAATTTCTCAAAAGCGTATACTACGGATAAAAGTTCCTTTTCCGTAGTTGCATAATTATATTGAGCCTCATCTAGCGTTTTGCTAGCGTAGTAGATGGCATGAGTGCGACCATCTTTCTTCTGTCCAAGAACTGCTCCTATGGCGACGTCGCTTGCGTCGCACATGACCTCGAATGGAAGAGTCCAATCGGGTGGTTGAATGATTGGTGCTGAAATCAAAGCTTCTTTGATCCTGCAAAAAGCATCTAGACAATCCTTCGAAATTTCGAAAGTTGCGTCCTTCATCAAAAGATTAGTCAAGGGTTTTGAAATCTTAGAAAAATCTTTTATGAATCTCCTATAGAAGCCTGCATGTCCTAAGAAACTTCTAATTCCTTTTACCAAAGAAGGGGGAGGTAACTTCTCAATGGTTTCTATTTTCGCTCTATCAACTTCTATTCCCCTTTGTGATACTAGATGACCTAACACAATCCCTTCGGTTACCATGAAATGACACTTTTTCCAGTTTAAGACTAAGTTAGTGTCCTCACATCTCTTAAGAACTAGTGAAAGGTTATAGAGACAGTTATCAAAGGAAGAACCATATACCGAAAAACCGTCCATGAAGACTTCCATGATATTCTCTACATATTCGGAGAAGATTGCCATCATACACCTTTGGAAGGTGGCTGGAGCGTTGCATAAGCCGAATGGCATTCTTCTATAAGCAAACGTACCCCATGGGCACGTAAAAGTCGTCTTCTCTTGATCATCCGGATGAATTGGAATTTGAAAGAAACCGCTATATCCATCTAGATAACAAAAGTAAGAATGTTGGGCTAACCTTTCCAACATTTGATCGATAAAAGGAAGGGGGAAGTGGTCCTTCCTTGTAGCCACGTTCAGTTTGCGGTAGTCGATACACATTCGCCACCCCGTAACTGTCCGTGTTGGGATAAGTTCGTTGTTCTTGTTGGCAACAACGGTAATGCCTCCTTTCTTGGGTACTACTTGTACTGGACTCACCCATTTGCTATCAGAAGTAGGGAAGATGATACCTGCATCAAGTAGCTTAAGGATTTCTTTCTTCACGACCTCTTTCATTGCCGGGTTTAACCATCTTTGAGGTTGGCGTGAAGGTTTGTAATCCTCTTCCATTAAAATTTTATGCATACATAGAGAAGGCTTTATTCCTACTAAATCATCAATGGTGTAACCTAATGCTCTCCTATGTTGCTTCAAAACATGCATAAGTTTCTCTAATTCAGTTTCATTCAAATTCGCATTGACAATGACCGGATATATGGAATTAGTGCCAAGAAATGCGTACCTTAAATGCGTGGGAAGTGGCTTCAATTCTAACGATGGGGGTACCTTGAATGATGATGAATCTTGGCCTTCGAATGTTGTAGGAGAGGCCTCTAGAGATGGGGGTACGGCATCATTAGATTCGAGTGTGGCTGCGGAGACGTTTGGAGAATCCAGAAAATTTCCCTCTGGATCGACCTCCCCTGAAATAAATCGGTCGATTTGAGGTACGATTTTTCTTTCTATCAAGAAAGATCGGGTTGCCTCTTCATAAATCGGACGATTTAGTTCAGTCGGGTCGATTTTTGTTTCTGTTGTAAAAAATCGGATTGCCTTTTCATGAATCGGTCGATTTATTTCAGGCAGGTCGATTTTCTTCACAGTTTCCGGAGTCCACTCTAGTTCTTCAATTCTTGCTCCTAGTTCTTCCTCCACGTCATTTAATGCTTTCACATCCTCATTGCAGTCATGTTCCACTCCTTCCTCCATGATGCTCATGCTAAGAACCTTTTGAAGAGGGTCTTTCATCAAGATCGAACTTACTACCTCTCTAGACTCTTCTTCATCAATAATTTCAAAAGCATCGTCTTTCAAGGCTGGCTCCTTGATTAAATAAGAGAGTATGAATTCTATCTTTTCTTCTCCAATATGGAAGGATAGCTGGCCGTTCTTGCAATCTACCATGCATCCGGATGTGGCAAGGAATGGTCTCCCAAGGATGATGGGAACCGGATAATCTGCAGGTATGTCAAGAACGACAAAATCTATTGGGATGTAAAACTTACCAAGCTTTACCGGAATGTCTTCTAATATTCCCACCGGCTTAGTGGTGGAACGATCAGCCATGTAGAGTGTGATCTTCACCGGTCTAGGCTCTCCTAGACCAACTGCCTTGCATAGAGCGAGAGGTATGATACTCACACTCGCTCCAAGATCACAAAGCGCATCATAGGTAGCTTCTCCCAAAGTGATGGGTATGCAAAAAGATCCTGGATCACGGAGCTTGGGTGGCATATTCTCCGTCATAGTCTTGATGAGTTCGGATGACTCCATACTCATCTTGACTTCTCCTATATCTTCCAATTTCCTCTTGCTAGAGAGGATCTCCTTGAGGAATTTCCCGTAAGCCGGCATACCTAAAATTGCATCCATGAAAGGTATGTTAATATGTAGCTTACTCATAAGTTCAACAAACTTACCAAAATGTTTATTTAGGCGTGCACGCGCTCTAGATTGAGGAAAAGGTAGAGGTGGTTTGTAAGCAGGAGGAGGAACATAGACTTCTTCCTTCTCTTTTGCCTCTCCTTCTTTTGTGGTGGTATCAACTACTTTGGGTTGAGGGTCGGTAGTCGTTTTGCCACTCCTAGTAGTTATTGCCATAACCCTTCCCTTTGGGTTATCTTCCGTCTTTCCGGGAAGCTTCCCTTGATCTCTTGGAACTTCTCCGGCTTTGTTGAATACTTGGTTTTCCAAAGCTTTGTGAGCTTTGTCAACCGAAGTTATATAACTCTCTAGCCCTTGTAGCTTGCCTAGGATCGTCTCTAGCATGGGATCGGGTTTGCTTGATCCGCTTGATTGTCCCTGGATTGTTAAAGGGGTATAAGAAGATGGAGGTGTTAGAGCCTTTTAAGCATGAGAGTAAGGGTTACCTGGACTTTGCTGATTTGACCTCCAATTGTTGTTATTTGAGTTCCGATTGTTGTTGTTATTCCAATTGGAGTTTCGGTTGTTATTGTTGTTGTTACTCCAATTGGAATTCCTATTGTCACTCCTTTGATTGTTGTCTCTTCCCATGTAGTTGGCTTCTTGCTCCTTAGTCTTTTGAAGACTTGTTTTGAGTACTTCCCTCAATTCTTTGATGTCATCTTTGAGGGAAAATATTTGTGTTTGAGCAGCTTGGTTCAACTTGGCTCCCGAATCGCCTTGATTCCGGCTATTTGAGTCCACCTTCCGGTGGGAATACTTCTCAATCACTTGGGCTTGCTTCTCAATGAAGTCCCAAGCATCATCCTCTCTCATATCCATGAATGTGCCACAAGAGAGAGATTGGAGGTTGAATTGTGTCTCCACATCCAACCCTTTGTAGTAGATCTCCAATAATTCCAGCTTGGAAATGCCATGGTGTGGGCAATCCAACAAGAGATCTTGAAACCTTTCCCAAGATTGAAACAAACTTTCATTAGGTTTCATAGAAAAAGCATTTATTTTACCTCTTAATTCCGCCGTTTTGGATGGCGGAAAGAACTTGGTGAGGAATTCCGAAGATAATTCCTCCCATGTAGCTAGCTTTGCAGCTGGAAGTGTTTGGTACCAAGCTAGAGCCTTGTCCTTCAAAGAAAAGAAGAACGGTTTGATCTTGTAATTGCTTGTAGTAGCCTTCTTCGGCTTCATAGTCTCCATGAGAATCTCAAAATTCTGCAAGTGTTGGTGTGGAGATTCAGTACTTGCTCCGCCATATTGACTTTGCCGAACCATGGTGATGACTTGTGGTGAGAAGCTAAACTCTTGGATGTCTTCAGCTCCGAAATCCACACCTAGACGGCGTGGTTGCTGAATTGGATCCATCCGTTGCCCCAAAGTTCGGGGTCTATCATCGTTATTTACAGCTCGCACGTTCCTAGTTGGGATGCGAGGAACAACCCTTGGTGTTGGGGTGTTTCGAATAGGACGAAGTGATGGATCAATCTCTTCAAGTTCCGGCATGTCCGGATCAATCTCTTCATCATCGGATGAGTCATTTCGAATGGATTTAGTTGGTGTCTTGACTTTCTTCTTCTTCTTGGATTCGTTCAACTCCAACTTCATGTCCAACATCATAGCTCTTAGTTCGTCAATCTGAAATTGATGACTTATTTCAGCTTCTTTTCGTGCTTTCTCACTCAACTGGAGTTGGCGTTGAGCTTCGTTCAGTTCAGCCTGGTAGTTTCTCTCATCGTTTTCAGCCATTTTCTTCTCCTTCAACTTTCTCCTCAAAGTTCTTTCTAATTCGGGATCGAAAGGAACTAGATCTTTAGTGGATCTAGTCTTTCGCATATACCTAAAGAACCTGCAAAGATCACTCAAGTAGACAAATCAAATCACAAGAGCAAGAGCTCTCAAGCTAGACAACCGAAAACCGAATTTGGTCTAGACCAAATCCCCGGCAACGGCGCCAAAAACTTGTTCGCTCAAAAAGTGTGTGCGTCAAAGTCTTAAATTTATATCTAGAACTCAAAAGCAAAGCGAACCCGCAGTGTACGGATCGGTTGTAGTGAGGTAAGAATTCCACAGTCGAACTCAGGGATTTGGTGAGAATAAATTCAAAGTCAATTATCTAGCGAAAGTGTAAAAGCTTTGGTGATTGATAAAGAGGGAAATGATTCCAAGGATTCAAGTATCCGATTTCGGCTTTCGATTCAAGATACTTCTATAGATATAGGACAGAGTTTATATTGCCAAGATTAAATGTTCAAAGGTAGGATTCGTACGATGAAGTTCCGAAACCCATATGACTAATCTAAAGGTTCTCTCTATAAGGGTTGTTGAGGCTGCAATATAGAAAGATCTAAAGACAAGAATTATGTTCAAACTAACTATCTAAAATTCCAGGATATGACTCTCCAAAATAAAGATTAGAAAGCACAATTAAATTCTTAATAAAGGATGTTGAGTCTCTTTATTACCCAAATCTTGAAATCTTGATCTATTAAATGTAGAAACAGGTTTGAAGTGCCTTCATACATTCAATTAGAGGGTAGAAAGGTTAATCAAGGTTGGGATTTAGGCAAGGATTAGTTTTTATTAAAGATTGGTTCAATTAAAGTTCGTCAGAAGAATAAATCGCCCTGTTCATAAGAAAATCGGTCGATTTTCCCCAAGAACAGCCCGATTTTCCTGTTTATCGCAAAACTAAAATCTAAACTCTCAGGGTCCTAATGTTTGAATGAGTTCAGTCTATCATCATCTAAGCCTTAATCATCAACTATTCTCCCCAGAATCACGAAGGTTTTAGCCAACCATTTTCAAAAACGAATCAAATTAATTATGAAGAGAAAAATCGCAAAGAAACCGAATCTTGAATAAAGAATTCTAATAAGCTTCAAAACTGTAAACGATTGTCAAAACAACTCAATGTATCTCCTAGACAACTCAAATTCGTGCTCAAAAACAGCAAGTATTTCAATGAACAAAGAAATCTCACAACTAGAATCAAGATTAGCTTTCCGGCAAAGAGTCCTTCAATCTCCTTCCAAGAATCTTCAATTCCTCTCAAACGTGTAAAGATTTCCTGCTGCGGCCTCCTCATTTTCGTTCCTAGGGTTCTCCTCTATAGTTTCTTGCAAGTGGGCCGTTTGGCAAAACTCTCCTCTAGCCCAAATTAATTGGGCTTTGTGTCGTCTTTTCATTTGGCCGAAAAACATAATAAATCGACCCAGTCGATTTACACACAAAACCGTTCAATTTCTTTAGGGGAAAATCGTCCGATTTATGTGTAAATTGGCACGATTTTCTTCAACAGAAAGTGCTCTTCTCTTGGCTCGTCTTCTATGCTTCTCCTTTGCAATTCCTTAGCTCTTTATGACTCCTTTAAGATTCCTTTAGCTTCCTTAACATCCTTAGATGCTCCTTGCTCCGCTTTTACTTCCAATTCCACTCCATTTACCTATAATTCATCAAAAACTCGTGTAGACCTCTATTTCCGACAAATGATTGAATAGAGCATATAAGGCACACAAAATCTCTCTAAATGTAAGGTAAACTGAGACAATTCTTTTATAATATGCATGAATATGATGATACATAATTCATGTCATCAGTGAGCATCATTCCGCTGGAACTATGTGTGAAGATCGGACTTGGAGAGCCCAAGCCGGTCAAGATTCGGTTATACATGGCGGATCGCTCCATTACCCATCCCGTGGGCATTTTGGAAGACGTTCCGGTCAAGTTAGGTAACTTCTATTTACCAATAGACTTTGTTGTACTTGACATTTCCACAGATTATCCAGTTCCTATTATTCTCGGGAGACCATTTCTAGCAACTTCGGGTTGCAACGTGGATTGTAAGAACGCCAAGTTGAAATTCAACATTGGTGATGATGAAGCGGAGTTCGCACTACTTGCGGCCATGAAAGGAGAGCAACTAAGCGATGATATCTTCAACATCTACGATGAAGAAGAATCAAGGGAATTGGTGAGCTCTATCCTTATTAACGATCCACTTGAACGAGTTATTAGTTTCAGTTTAAATGAGAAAGGTATAGATGCTTCTTGTGATGCAGATATACGGAGCTTGAAGGCACTGAAAGAAGATCCAGGAGCTAAAACTGAGAAGCTAATCCAGGAGACGAAGATCTCTAGTTTCGGTTCTAGTCACAGTACCTCGACCGAGGCACTTTCTGGACTGAGCGAGGCGACTGAAGAACATCTCGGTCAATGCCTTTGCGCCTCGACCGAAGTCGAAAGCGAGACAATTTCAACTGAGACTTCCAAAAGTCCAGTTTCTGAATCTACTCCACTGGAAGGAGGAAGCCATGATCCCCCTCAGAAAGCGCCCCCAGTTGTGGAGCTTAAACAACTCCCAAATCACCTGAGGTATGTCTTTCTTGGACCGGATTCCACTTATCCCGTTATTGTTAGCGCTTCCCTCTCCGAATCTGAATTGTCTAAACTAATGCATGTATTGAGAAAGCATCAAAAGGCTTTGGGTTATACTATAGATGATCTTATTGGCATTAAGCCTTCTTTCTGCACGCATAGAATTCTAATGGAGGATGATCATAAGACTTCATGGGAACCTCAAAGATGGTTAAATCCGATCATGAAAGAGGTTGTGAAGAAGGAAATTCTTAAGTTGTTGGATGAGGGTATCATATATCCTATCTCAGACAGCAAATGGGTTAGCCCGGTGCATGTAGTTCCGAAGAAAGGATGGATGACCGTTGTGACGAATAAGAACAACGAGTTGATTCCAACCATAACCGTTACGGGCTGGAGGGTTTGCATTGATTATAGGAAGTTGAACACGGCAACCCGGAAGGACCATTTTCCACTTCCCTTCATTGATCAAATGCTCGAACGGTTGGCCCAGCATTAACATTTTGCTACTTAGACGGCTATAGTGGATTCTTCCATATTCCTATCCATCCGGATGATCAGAAGAAGACCACTTTCACTTGTCCATGGGGGACATTTGCTTATAGGAGGTTGCCATTTGGATTGTGCAATGCACCCGCTACCTTCCAGCGATGCATGATGGCTATCTTTTCCGAGTACATAGAGGAGATCATGGAGGTATTTATGGATGATTTTTCAGTATATGGTTCCTCTTTTGATGATTGCCTATCTAACCTTTCTCTAGTGCTGAAAAGATGTGAAGACACTAATCATGTTTTGAATTAGGAGAAGTGTCATTTTATGGTTAATGAAGGCATTGTACTAGGACACCTCGTTTCTAATCGAGGCATTGAGGTCGATCGCGCTAAGATCGAAACTATTAAGAAACGCCCTCCCCCTTGTTCTGTTAAAGGTGTGAGGAGTTTTCTCGGACATGCAGGTTTCTACAGGAGATTCATCAAGGACTTCTCTAAGATTTCTAAACCTCTAACTAACCTTTTGAATAAGGATGTCGTTTTTGAGTTTTTGCAAGAGTGTCTTGATGCATTTTACAGGATTAAGGAAGCGTTGATCTCCGCTCCCATTATCCAACCTCCGGATTGGACCTTTCCCTTTGAGATCATGTGTGATGCTAGTGATGTAGCCGTAGGAGCGGTGCTTGGACAGAAGAAGGATGGCCGGACCACCGCCATTTACTATGCTAGCAAGACGCTAGATGTAGCACAACGCAACTACGCTACCACCGAGAAGGAGTTATTGGCGGTTGTATATGCTTTTGAGAAGTTTCGTTCTTACCTAGTAGGGGCGAAAGTCATTGTCTACACCGACCATGCAGCCATCCGTTACTTGCTTGCTAAGAAAGATGCCAAGCCACGCCTTATTCGATGGATTCTCTTGCTTCAAGAGTTTGACTTAGAGATCCGCGATAAGAAGGGATCCGAAAATTCTGTTGCGGATCACCTCAGCCGGCTACTTGCATCTTCACGCGAGAAGGACGACCCACCCATAGATGATTCATTCCCTGATGAGCACTTACACTTATTGGAGCATTTGATAGACTTACTTACTTCACCCCACAATGGAGGTGAAGTATGGGGTGAGAGCACCTCCCATCACGTTTGAGACGCTCTATGGTCCAGCTAGCGACCTTAAACTAAGCGCTTCTTGGGAGGCAACCCAAGGTATTGCTTTCTTTTCCCTTTTTCTAGTCTAGCTTAGATAGTTTTGCTTTTGCTTTGCTTTATTTTGTTTTTGGCGTCCTAGACAGACAACAGGTGACATCTAAGGAAGGAGTACAAACCAGGAGCATAACTGGAAGGACAAAAGTTCGAGAATTTGAGAAGACGGAGTTTGACTGAGGCACATCTCGGTTACTGTCAAGGCACCTCGACCGAGGTGATTCTTGAGCAACCGAGGCGATTAGGGTTTCTGAAGATCCACCTTGGTCCGTACCACCTCGGTCCAGTCGAGACCACCTCGACCGAGGTGACAGCAGTTCCAGAAAGGGTATAAAAGGAGGTTTAATTTCTCTCTCTATTTTTTACCCCTCCTCGACCGCGGCAGCCCCCTTCACCTCGTCTCTTCGATTCTTGCTCGTTTTCGAAGATTTTCGCTTCCAAATTGCTGAAGCGTAGAGGATCGTGTTGCAAGTGCAAATCTGCAAGAAAATCGAACCGAAACGGCCGAACGAGGTAAAAGTAAACAAAACCCTAACCTCGCTATTTTTGCTTCGATTTGGGCTTTGGTTGCCCTACATTTGCTGAAGAACATATTAAGTACCCCATAGGAACCAGTTGTAGTGATTTTGGGGGAAAAGAACTGGATTTTTGAGAGATTCGATCGCGCAGTTATTCGCCTCGGTCCAGTCGTGCTGTGCCTCGGCCGAGGTGTTCTTGAGTTGTGTCAGACCGACCGAGGTGACCTGACAGAGTTTGCTGATAATGAGTTCTGAGAGACAACTTGTCCTTAGGGATAGATCCTCCCCTTCTTATTCTTCTTGTTCCAGACCTTATCGACCGGTGATCCACGAGCGACACTAGGTCGATTATGACCGTATAGCAGCCCGTCTAGTGATTGCACCACGCTTCCTGGACGTTTCGGCTTTTGACTGTCTCCATGTGGATGGAGACCTTAGACGGATGATATCGGTGGTAGGGCTAGATCAGTTTACTGAGATCCGAGCACCTGCCTATTTAGAACCTACCTTAGAGTTTGTTAGCTCTTTCACCTACCTCCCCACAGAGCGTTCTATGAAGTACCGGTTGATGAACCGGAACTTCCTAGTTCCCTTAGAGTACTGGAGAGACATTTTTGGTTTTCCGGCCCCGACTGCTGTTGATTTTCCTTCCCGGACTGTAGCTAGGGAGTTTTGGGGTCACATTGCTCACGTAGTTGAGCACGCAGACAGGTGGCGCCCTGGAGACTCCAAGGAGCGCATCATATTTCACCTAGCTTTTAGGTTAGCTCACCGCATTTTCAGCGAGACGCTTCTGGCGCGTACTGAGACGCCCCAGAAGGTCCGACAGGGGGAGCTTTTCAACCTTTACTGCATGGTGACTGGAGGGATCCCCGACTTTGGCTTGTTGCTGGCAGAGGATCTACACAGGATCAAGGCCAAGGCGAAGGAGGACATCTGCTGCGGAGGACTTGTGACCCACATTGCTAGCTATCAGGACATGAACCTCAGCGCTTGTACTATGGTGGCGGCTGCCAAGCTGCTAGGACTTCAGGAGATGATCACTCGGCGGATTCTGGTTCCCCGAGGACTCACTACACCATACGTAGTCATGCCATGGGAGCCGACTACACCACAGGGGATCAGATGGTTGCCCCAGTTCTTTGTATATGACCCTCACTATTGGCAGACTGCTTGGATTCCATTGATGGAGGATGCTAGAGATGTAGTAGCTGCACCAGCGGAGGAGGAGGAGGTAGAGGAGGAGACAGCTGATGATGAGGACATTGATGGCGGAGTTCCGATGGATACAGGGACAGATACTGCTGGGACGAGTGCGCCGGTTATTGATATTGATGATGATGATACTGAGCCTGCACCAGCCACATCACCATTGAAACCTGCTAGGCGTAGGGTACGCCGACACAGAGATCCAGAGGCTCACCGTCGGATCGATAATCTGTCGGATCAGATGATCGATTCTTATGCTGCCCTATCACTGGATATCCGCGAGATGCAGGAGAGACAACATTACCAGCATATGATAGCTCAGATTCAGTTTGAACACATCATGGGTGTTACGCTAAAAAGTGTGCACGCAATAAGCCTTAAATTTATACTCGTTATATTTATCCTAACTTCTAGCGCACCCGCAGTGTACGGGACGTTTGTAGTATGGATAGTATTCCGAGGTCGAACACAAAGACTAAGGTGAAATTGATTCGGTTTTGTGATTAAGTTTAGCGAAGGTCTAAGGTTAGAAAAGGAGGAAACAAAGAAATGAAAATCTCAATTGTTTTTGGTTGGTTTTTGGTGATCAATTAAAGATCACAATTCATGCAAAGTAAACAATCAAACTAAACTAGAAATCAGCACAAATGAACAAAACAAACAAGATTGTGATCAAAGAAAGAAAAGACGGATTCTAGGGGTCGGAAGTTCCGCTTATGGCATAGAACTCAAGTTATCTATTCGTTCTTTGGATTAACTATGATATGTTGGGATTAAGTGTATCTAATTTGGGATCAATTACCGGGTAGGTCTCTAAGAACCTAAGGATAGGAATTCTACACAAACCGGATTGTTAATTAGGGATCTAACCTATCCTTACCGGGTAAGTCTTGGAAGGGGAAGTCCTAAGCAACTATCCTAGCACATCTAATCCAATGGCGGCTTATTAGGCTCACCACTACCTAAGGTTTGCTATTTTAGATTCTAAGGGCAAGGATTACCGGGTAAGTCTCTCCTAACACTTAGTCACTACACTAGGTCACCCTAGGGTAGGTTAAACTCAACAAACACTTAAGGTTTCAACATTTCATAGGTCTAAGGCAAGGTCCTTCGAACCAGGGAAAATCACGGTTTGTTCTACCGAAACCACGGCCGTGGTTCTTCAAGAACTACCCGTGATTTCTAACAGGAACTACGTTCATAAGCAAAAGTCATCCAAAGGTAAATCTAAGTCCGTCCTATCATAGCTCTAGCCATAACCATCCTTTCCTTACCCTAGAACCACAACAATTTAGCCTACAACATTCATAATGAAAATCGAGACAAACAAACATGAAATCAAAACATCCATTACAAGATAATGAAAGAAGAGAGATGAACAAGTGAACTTAATTCAAAACTAAGCTGAAGATTAGAATAGAGCCACTTACAACCCTTCCAAAAGAAGGTTCAAAGGTTTATACAATCTCTAGAAAACGAAATCCGAAATACAAGAAAGCTATGGTGTGTGTTCTTCTTCTCCTCTTCAATGGAGCTCTTCTTCTTCTCTTTGACACTTTCCTTCCTAGAAAAACTTCTTGTTTTTGAGAATATATTTGTTAGAGAGAAATGGATAATGGATGAGCTGCTCCCAAACTACCCAGCTGCCTCAAACAACCCATGAAGGACCACTTTTATAACAAATCTTGTATGAGCTGGCCATGAGAGTCGTGGCACAGCTGTCACGAGAATCTAGCAAAATCCACGGTCATTTCCACGGCCGTGGTTTGTCAGAGAACCGTGATTTTATGCAGAAACTTCGCCTTGGATCATTAAGCTATGATTTGGTGCATGGCTAGTGTTGGTAAGGCTCCATGAGTTCTCCTCAGCCCTTGGCTTGTGTCCTAATGTGTCCGAGGGTGTGTCATCTAAATGAACGATCCTCAAACGCATCGTTTAAGCTCCTAAACTTCCTGAAACACCTACAAAATGCGCACAAGTCCGTGTAGACGTCTATCTCGACAAAATACGTGAATTGGGTGCAAAACGTCTTGAACTAATGCTAGATCATGCATGAATGAGCGAGAATTCTATCTAAATGTACACCTAAAACTATGTTATAAATCGTGTTATCAAAATACCCCATACTTAAGGTTTGCTCGTCCCCGAGCAAATTCCCAACTATAGACTAAGAGATGACATGATTTATGTATGCAGAAAAATGGCAAAATCTTTTTGGGTTTTGTGCTTCTACTATTGGATCACCTTCATAGTCATGATCAATGGCAATTGGATAAGCAATTATGTATCAAACAATAAGGGCATGGAAAGACAATTGTACTTAACTCAAAAACATGCATGAAATGTGAGGATGAAGAGGTCAAGAAGATCAAGAGTCTATCCAATCTAGATTACTAAGTCTTACAAACATGCAAGTAGGTCATAAGGGCTTGTGACATAAAAGGCCAAGAAACGTTGCAATTGGGCGGGGGATTCTCTAGGTTATGTGATGCTAATCCGGGAATGGAACTAACTCCACATCCTTGTCCTCGATCAACTTCCCCCAAGTGTATATTTTTCCCTATCTTGCTTTCTTTTCTTTTTTTTCTTTTTCTTTTGAGACAATGGAATTGGTGTACAAAAGCCGAAACCTTGGTGATTAGCCGTCCTCGGGCTTTTTCTTAGTTTTCGAGGTGCATCCACACCGGGCACACATACCAAAGCTCGTTAGGGCTATTGGTTCATTTGACTTTGGCAAGGCACCAACACCCGATTATGTGAAGTGTACCGAGTTACTTGTCATTTAAACCAAGGCCCCCAAACCTATATTTTGGCTACACTTCCACAATAATTTCAGCATTTCATTCACGACATTCTTTTCATTACATCTTCACCCCGCACTTGCTTTTCACACATTTCAACACACTAGCATGCTCCTATTCCTGGATGGGTTTAAAGGAGATCGATTTTATATCAATTGAGGTGCTCAAGCAATCATGATCAAGAATGAGAAGTAGAGAAAAGATGAAATGCCTCATTCATTCCTAGATGGTATGCAAGAACTATCATGTAATTTCGACTTTCAATACTCAATCCGTTCTAGGCAATCATCATGATCACAAGTCATTTATAGAATTTAAGAGAAGTAGTTCAAGTCCACATATGCATTTATCAATTCAACACATAAGGCCATCCATAGCCAATCACAAGACAAGTTTCATCATTAGGATCATATCCAAGCCTAGAAAGCACAAAAAAAATTTTAAATTTTCTGATTTTTATGGGATTTTCGTTTTAGGTATGTACAATGCAAGACATGTAAAGATGTTAAACTATTCTAGATGCTCATCATGCAAAGGATCATGCAAACCCCACCCCATACTTAGAAACACATTGTCCCCAATGTGTAAATGAAGTAGAGAGAGTGAAAGAAGGTTCTCACAATGTACAATTGTTTGCTATGGTATTTGGGAATTCTCAAGTGAATTGATGTTGGATGATCCTTTCAACTATGGTAGAGAGCTCTAAGCATCCTTCAAAGCTTCGGAACCCGCGCTAGGCACCGCTAGCCGTCCAAGTTCCGCGTCCGCTCCACCCATAATTGGTGAGGGTTTCATCATCACCATTTTCATTGCCAAGAAAGGCTTCCAATGCCACTAATGCTCTAGCACACACACGAAAGTAGACAAAACACACACAAAGCACACAAAAACAGAAAAATCTACGCAAAAATGAAAAGGGAAAAATGTTACCAATGGGTTGCCTCCCACCAAGCGCTTCTTTAAGGTCATTAGCTTGACCAAACTCGGGAGCGTCTATTCGACGTGAAGCGGGGCAATCATGTCTACCGGGGCTCCCGGAATATACTTCTTCAAGCGATGCCCATCCACTTTGAAATTTCCACAATGCTCCCCTCCTATTTCAATAGCTCCATGGGGAAAGATTTTCTTCACCACATATGGCCCGGTCCATCTTGATTTGAGCTTTCCGGGAAAGAGCCTTAGCCTTGAGTTGAAGAGAAGGACAAGATCTCCTTCGCTCAACTCCTTTGGAATGATCCTCTTGTCATGCCACCTTTTGGTTCTCTCCTTGTAGATCCGGGCATTCTCATAAGCTTTCAACCGGAGCTCCTCAAGGGCGTTTATATCAAGCAACCTCTTTTCTCCCGCTTCCTTGAGGTCAAAATTTAGCCACTTAATGGCCCAATAAGCTCTATGCTCCATTTCCACCGGAAGATGGCAAGACTTGCCATAGACCAACTTGTAGGGGGTGGTTCCAATTGGTGTCTTGAAGGCGGTTCTATATGCCCATAGTGCGTCATCGAGCTTCATAACCCAATCCTTCCTTGTCCTAGACACCGTCTTCTCGAGGATGGCCTTGATCTCTCGGTTGGAGATCTCCACTTGACCACTAGTTTGGGGATGGTAGGGTGTTGCCACCTTATGAGTCACCCCATACTTGGCCAAAAGTGCTCCAAAGTTCCTATTTGTGAAGTGCTTCCCTCCATCACTAATGATTACCCTTGGTGTTCCAAACCTAGGGAAGATCACCCGGTTGAAGAATCGCACTACCACCTTGGCATCATTCGTAGGAGAGGCGATCGCCTCTACCCATCTTGACACATAGTCCACCGCCAATAGGATGTAGAGATTGCCACATGAAGAAGGGAATGGTCCCATGAAGTCTACACCCCACACATCAAAGATCTCAACTTCTTGGATGTTATTCAAGGGCATTTCATTCCTCCTTGAGATGTTGCCCGTCCTTTGGTAAGCATCACATGCCGCTACAAAACCTTGCACATCCCTAAACAAGTTAGGCCAATAAAAACCGGATTGCAATACCTTTGCACACGTCTTGTGTGAGCTAGCATGGCCTCCGCATGGTAAGGAGTGGCAATGCCGGATCACACTCTCCACTTCATCCTCCGGTATGCATCTTCTAAGCACCCCATCCGGGCCTCTCTTGAATAGAAGTGGCTCACTCCAATAGTAATGCCTTACATCGTTGAAGAACTTCTTCCTTTGTGCATATGTAAATCCGGGAGGCACTTCCTCACACACTAAGTAGTTCACGATGTCGGCGTACCACGGCTCACTTCCTCTAGCCACTTGGAACAAGCATTCCTCCACCATTTGCAATTGTTCATCCCGGAATGAATCATCTATCGGGATGTTGTCTTTCCCAAGCTCCAATGGTGGGAGTCTACTAAGGTGATCCGCCACGGAGTTCTCGGATCCCTTCTTATCTCGTATCTCCAAATCAAACTCTTGAAGAAGAAGGATCTACCGAATCAACCTTGGTTTGGCATCCTTCTTTGTAAGTAGATAACGGATTGCCGCATGATCCGTATAAACTATGACCTTCGCTCCAACAAGGTATGAGCAGAACTTCTCAAATGCATACACCACCGCCAACAACTCCTTCTCAGTGGTAGCATAGTTGAGTTGGGCATCATCTAGCGTCTTGCTAGCATAGTAAATAGCATGAGTGCGCCCTTCTTTACTTTGCCCTAAAACGGCCCCAACGGCCACATCGCTTGCATCGCACATGATCTCAAATGGTAGACTCCAATCCGGAGGTTGCATGATAGGTGCGGAGATCAAGGCGTTCTTCAATCTACAAAAAGCTTCAAGACAATCCTTGGAAAAGACAAAATCAACATCTTTCATTAGTAGGTTAGTAAGAGGCTTAGAAATTTTTGAGAAGTCTTGAATAAACCTCCGGTAAAAACCGGCATGCCCTAAGAAACTCCTTACCCCCTTCACCGAGGTAGGTGGTGGCAACTTCTCTATCGTTTCAATCTTAGCCCTATCAACCTCAATGCCACGGTTAGACACCAAGTGTCCTAACACAATCCCTTCACTTACCATGAAGTGGCATTTTTCCCAATTTAAGACAAGATTTGTCTCCTCCCATCTTCGCAACACTAATGACAAGTTAGCCAAGCAATCATCGAAAGAAGAACCATAAACAGAGAAATCATCCATGAATACTTCCATGATATTTTCTATATATTCTGAAAAGATAGCCATCATACACCTTTGGAAGGTGGCGGGTGCATTACACAACCCAAATGGCATTCTCCTATATGCAAAGGTACCCCATGGACATGTAAAAGTCGTTTTCTCTTGGTCATCGGGGTGGATAGGGATTTGGAAGAATCCACTATATCCATCTAGATAGCAAAAATGAGAGTGTTGAGCTAACCTTTCTAGCATTTGGTCAATGAAGGGAAGGGGGAAGTGATCTTTCCTAGAGGCCATGTTCAATTTCCTATAATCAATGCACATCCTCCACCCCGTAACCGTCCTAGTCGGTATTAGTTCATTGTTCTCATTAGTTACTACCGTCATTCCACCCTTCTTAGGCACTACATGAACGGGGCTAACCCACTTACTATCCGAGATAGGGTACATAATTCCCGCATCTAGCAACTTAATGATTTCCTTTTTGACCACCTCTTTCATTATAGGATTCAATCTCCTTTAATGTTCAATAGAGGGTTTGTGGTTATCTTCCATCATTATCTTATGCATGCACAAAGATGGCTTAATGCCAACCAAATCATCAATAGTATAACCAATGGCTTTCCTATGTAATCTTAGTTCATGCAGCAATTTAGCAAGTTCATCATCACTCAAGCATGCATTAACAATCACAAGATATGTAGAATTATCACCAAGAAATGCATACTTTAAATGAGAGGGAAGGGGTTTAAGTTCAAGTGAGGGAGGACCTCTATCGGTTGAAGATGATCCAAATAAGGTTGGATGAGATGAATCCAAAGCAAGGGAAGACTCCCCATGGCTCCTAGAAGCTTGATCATCATCAAGAGCTGATTCAGGGAAAACCACGGTTGGAAACACGGGTTGCTCATCTTCCACGGCCGTGGTTCTTGCCAAGCTTGCTTCTCGGAGTTGTCCAGAAAGTTTGACGGCCATGGTCTGTAAATCTCGACCGTGGAACTTGCAGCTGTTTACCACCTCTTCGTGGCTTTCAAATCCAACTCTTGGCTCCTCTTCCAAGGCTTCCAAGGCCTTGATCTCTTCATTGCAGGCCTCTTCAACTCCTTCCTCCATCATGCTTAAGGTGAGAACCTTCTCCAAGGGGTCCTTGATCAAGATCGAGCTCACAACTTCCCTAGATTCTTCATGCTCGACTATGTTGAAGATATCTTCATCAAGGGTTGGCCCTTTCATCATTGTGGACAGCTTGAACTTGATGTTCTCTTCCCCGATGTTGAAGGAGAGAGTCCCGTTCTTGCAATCCACTAAACATCCGGAAGTGGCTAGGAAAGGTCTTCCTAAGATGATAGGAACCGGATAATCCGCCGGAATGTCCAACACTACAAAATCAATAGGCACGTAGAATCCTCCTAGCTGCACCGGAATGTCCTCTAGATTCCCAACCGGATGAGTGATAGAACGGTCTGCCATATAGAGGGTCATCTTGACCGGCTTTGGCTCTCCTAGCCCAACCTTGTTGCTAAGTGCAAGCGGTATGATGCTTACACTCGCCCCAAGATCACAAAGGGCCTCGTACTTCACATCTTCCACTCCTATTGGGACGCAAAAAGAGCCCGGATCCCTTAACTTGGGAGGCATCTCTTCCTTCATGGTTTGGATCAATTCCGACGATCTCTTGGTCATCCTTATCTCCCCATACTCCTCCAACTTCCTTTTGTTGGAGAGTATTTCCTTCAAAAACTTGCCATATGCCGGCATTCCTAAAATGGCATCCATGAACGGAATGTTAATATGTAACTTGGACATTAGTTCAAGGAACTTACCAAAGTGATTGTCTAAACGAGCTCTTACTCTTGATTGTGGGAATGGTAGTGGTGGCTTGTATGGAGGCGGTGCCACATAGGTTGGCTCTACATCTTTGCTCTTGCCTCCATCTTCTTGCTTTCTTCCCTCTTCTACCACTACTTGCTTTCCCTTAGCTTGGTCCTTGGGCAAAGGATCCTTCATACTCAACCCACTCCTTGTTGTGATAGCCAACACTTGGCCTCTTGGGTTGTCTTCGGTTCTTCCGGGAAGCTTCCCCGGATCTTTATGTGCTTCACCCGCCTTTTGAAAGACTTGTGCTTCCAAGACCTTTTGAGCCTTAGAAATTGAAGTCACGGTGCTCTCAAGTCCACTCAATCTTCCTAGCAATTGTTCAAACATGACTTCGGTCCTATCCTTTGAAGGTTGAGAAAAACCGGGTGGATGTTCTTGTGAAGCTCTTTGTGGTGGAGTTGTGCTTGTGGAGGCGGGAGGGTTCAAGGCTCCATCCGGGTTAGAGTAAGAAAATCCGGGATGGTTGTGGTTGGGCCGGTAATTGTTGAATTGCCGGTTGTTGTTGAAATTTCTTGGGCCTTGGTAATTGTTGAAGTTGCCCCTTCCCATATAATTCACATCTTCCTCCTTGGAAGACAAGTTAGTATGTGGAAGTACTCGAGGAGTTGCTTGGCTCTTCAAGGTTGTGGTACACAACTCCCTCAAGGATTTCAACTCGTTGTTGATGGCGTCAAGCTTGAAATTGCTCATGGTGACCTCGCTCACCTCATATGCTCCCGCCTTTCTTCCTTCACTCTTCCTATGAGAGTACTTCTCAATCACTAGAGCTTGCTTCTCCACAAACTCCCAAGCACCATCTACAAGTTTCTCCATAAATGTCCCACCGGAAAGAGATTGTAGCTTGAATTGGCTATCTTCATCAAGTCCCTTGAAATAGATCTCCAATAGCTCAATTTTTGGTATGCCATGGTGTGGACAATCTAGAAGAAGGTCTTTGAATCTCTCCCAAGACTTGAACAAACTTTCTCTATCCCTCATCACGAAGGCATTGATCTTCCCTCTTAATTCGGTGGTCCTGGAAGGTGGGAAGAACTTGGTCAAGAACTCGGTTGTCATCTCCTCCCAAGTACCAACTCGCCCTTGTGGAATAGATTGATACCAAGCCAAGGCTTTATCCTTAAGAGAGAAGGAAAAAGCCCTAAGCTTATGGTTGTTGCTCTCCAATCTTGGCGGCCTAAGAGTTTCCATCAAAATCTCGTAGTTCATCAAATGTTGGTGAGGAGACTCTCCTTCCATCCCTCCAAATTGATTGTGCCGGATCATTTGTAGAACTTGAGGGCGGAGCTCATAGTTGTGGGTTGCGGGATCTCCTAGATTCACACCCGGTCGGTGTGCTCTTTGTGCCGGATCCATACGTCTCCCTAGGGTTTGTGGCTCCTCAATAGCAATGGGAACAACCCTAACATTGGCCACCGGCTGCGGTTGTGGTGGAGGAGGTGGAGGTTGTCGGCGATTAAGCTCTCCTTGAACTAGGGCTTGCCTAATCTCTTCAATCTCCCTCCTAGTTTCCTCTTGCCTCTCATTGGCAAGTCTCCTTTCTTCCTCCAAGAGCTCATCTCTTAGCCTTATTTGCTCTAAGGCTTCATCCAACTCAGCTTGAAGATTTCTACCGGCCATCTCTTTCTCTTTTCGGATGTTCTTGGATCTAGATCGAAGGGTTTTCTCCGGTTCGGGATCGAATGGAGCTAAGTCCTTACCACGAGATCTTCGCATACACCTAAAGAGTAATAGATGTCCTGAAAAGCAAAGACACCAACCAAAGAGAGATCAAAAGCAACAAGAAAGATCTACACTAGAAACAATCACAAAATAGACTCAATCTAGACCTAGTCCCCGGCAACGGCGCCAAAAACTTGTTACGCTAAAAAGTGTGCACGCAATAAGCCTTAAATTTATACTCGTTATATTTATCCTAACTTCTAGCGCACCCGCAGTGTACGGGACGTTTGTAGTATGGATAGTATTCCGAGGTCGAACACAAAGACTAAGGTGAAATTGATTCGGTTTTGTGATTAAGTTTAGCGAAGGTCTAAGGTTAGAAAAGGAGAAAACAAAGAAATGAAAATCTCAATTGTTTTTGGTTGGTTTTTGGTGATCAATCAAAGATCACAATTCATGCAAAGTAAACAATCAAACTAAACTAGAAATCAGCACAAATGAACAAAACAAACAAGATTATGATCAAAGAAAGAAAAGACGGATTCTAGGGGTCGGAAGTTCCGGTTATGGCATAGAACTCAAGTTATCTATTCGTTCTTTGGATTAACTATGATATGTTGGAGTGTATCTAATTTGGGATCAATTACCGGGTAGGTCTCTAAGAACCTAAGGATAGGAATTCTACACAAACCGGATTGTTAATTAGGGATCTAACCTATCCTTACCGGGTAAGTCTTGGAAGGGGAAGTCCTAAGCAACTATCCTAGCACATCTAATCCAATGGCGGCTTATTAGGCTCACCACTACCTAAGGTTTGCTATTTTAGATTCTAAGGGCAAGGATTACCGGGTAAGTCTCTCCTAACACTTAGTCACTACACTAGGTCCCCCTAGGGTAGGTTAAACTCAACAAACACTTAAGGTTTCAACATTTCATAGGTCTAAGGCAAGGTCCTTCGAACCAGGGAAAATCACGGTCTGTTCTACCGAAACCACGGCCGTGGTTCTTCAAGAACTACCCGTGATTTCTAACAGGAACTACGTTCATAAGCAAAAGTCATCCAAAGGTAAATCTAAGTCCGTCCTATCATAGCTCTAGCCATAACCATCCTTTCCTTACCCTAAAACCACATCAATTTAGCCTACAACATTCATAATGAAAATCGAGACAAACAAACATGAAATCAAAACATCCATTACAAGATAATGAAAGAAGGGAGATGAACAAGTGAACTTAATTCAAAACTAAGATAAAGATTAGAATAGAGCCACTTACAACCCTTCCAAAAGAAGGTTCAAAGGTTCATACAATCTCTAGAAAACGAAATCCGAAATACAAGAAAGCTATGGTGTGTGTTCTTCTTCTCCTCTTCAATGGAGCTCTTCTTCTTCTCTTTGACACTTTCCTTCCTAGAAAAACTTCTTGTTTTTGAGAATATATTTGTTAGAGAGAAATGGATAATGGATGAGCTGCTCCCAAACTACCCAGCTGCCTCAAACAACCCATGAAGGACCACTTTTATAACAAATCTTGCATGAGCTGGCCATGAGAGTCGTGGCACAGCTGTCACGAGAATCTGGCAAAATCCACGGTCATTTCCACGGTTGTGGTTTGTCAGAGAACCGTGATTTTATGCAGAAACTTCGTCTTGGATCATTAAGCTGTGATTTGGTGCATGGCTAGTGTTGGTAAGGCTCCATGAGTTCTCCTCAGCCCTTGGCTTGTGTCCTAATGTGTCCGAGGGTGTGTCATCTAAATGAACGATCCTCAAACGCATCGTTTAAGCTCCTAAACTTCCCGAAACACCTACAAAACGCGCACAAGTCCGTGTAGACGTCTATCTCGACAAAATACGTGAATTGGGTGCAAAACGTCTTGAACTAATGCTAGATCATGCATGAATGAGCGAGAATTCTATCTAAATGTACACCTAAAACTATGTTATAAATCGTGTTACCAATGGGCTACCCGTTCGACCCATATCAGTATCCATATGTGCCACCACCACCACCACCGGATCGTGACTATTGAGAGCTGCTGGATTTTCTTTCTTATTTATTATGCAGCTCAACTTTATGTCCGGTGAGTATTTTATTTCCTTAGACTTATTTTGACCCACTGGGACAGTGTGTCCCAAGTATACGATGTTTATGTATTATTTGACTTATGTGATGTATGACTCGATATTATTGGATATTTATGCTTCAGTTTGCTTCTATGATTTTATCTGAGATTGCATGCATACACACAGGTTATTTGATTGAGAAAAACGTCAAAACTGGACAGAAAAAAAAAATTGACCTCGACCGGGGCAGTTCTGGCCGAACGAGGTACTCCACCTCGGTTGACCTAAGAACACCTCGACCGAGGTGGGTTAACTGAGAGTTTTCGAAACGATTTTTGTGCTTCTTATCTGGATATGATCTCAGTGAAGATCTTGTTGCTGACTGGTTTTGAAATCTTTATATGTTTGAAAGGTTTTATAATATGTTTAAGTTGCTAAATGCTTTGTTTGAAATTTTTGGCATGTTTAATACTTTGTTTTTATCCAAATTATGTTGAATTTGAAGGTTGACACCACGTTATGAGTTTTCTCACTTTCTTTCTAGAAAGACCAAGGCAATTCATTCTTCTCTCTTCTTCTTCTTGATCATGCTTAGCCCCTCATATACATTTTTGCCTCCCTTTACCTATCCGGAAATTTGGAAGCAAGCAAAGTGGTGAAAGTAAGTGAAGTAAAGTTTGAGAAGTTGGCTGGAAGTGAAAGTGTTAGAAAGAAATAAATAGGTTTGGGGAAGTCAATCATGATGATGAGTAACTCGGCACCATTCACATAGCCGGGCGTTTGTGTCTTGCCAAAGTCGGATTGAGCGATATTCCTAACGGGTCATGGTATGTGCATCAAGGGTTTGATGCATCTCAAGAAATTGATGATTGCTGATTTCCTAGGCTTCGGTTATTGTGCACCTCTGTCCATGCATCCCAAAAAGTAAAGTAAAAGAAAAAGTGTAAAATAAGCAAAGCTTATTGGTGGAAGATGTTGAAAGTCAAAGTGAAAGTGAAGTACATCCTTTTCCCGGATTCTAGCAACACATTACCTTACATACATCCCTACCCTACACGTTTCTTGACCTTTCTTTTGGGAAGCCCTTGAGACCTCGAGCTTGTTGATTGACTTAGTGGTTTAAACTGGATTATGCATGATTAATTTCGATAATTATGACTTATTATGCATTCTATGATTTTATGCAAAGATGAACAACTTTCTTATATTTATAAAATGTTTTTATCAAACATTGATTTTAAATTCCATGAAGTATTCTCTTAGAGTGATCTATGATTGTAGCACACCAAACAATGTTTTTGAAGGACTTTTTCATTGATTTTCTTGACTTATAATCCATTCTATCTTGCCTTTTACATGCGGAACTTGCTTGGGGACAAGCAAGGGCTAAGTATGGGGTATTTTGATAGCATGAATTATAGTTTATATTTTGGGGTTTGTTTAGACATTTTATCTTCAATAATCTGCATGTTTGTATGTATAATATGTGATTATATTACCATTTCATCTACCTTTGCGGGAATCGAGGTCTACACCTAGTTTTGTTGTAATCGTAGGTAAAATGGCACGTTTTACATCAAAAAGGAGCAAAAGGAGCTAAGGAGTCATTGGAGCTACATTCAGGAACATAAGGAAACATCCAGGAAGCATAGCCATGGACTAAAGATTTACTTTGGACCAGATTTGAGAGATTTCACATTCAGTTGTGACTCACCTCGGTTGACTACAGAGTCACCTCGACCGAGGTGATCCAGAGAAGTCGACTCGACCGAGGCGAACACCTGGGACGCGGCGAGAATATTTTATTCTTGGCTGAGATCTTTTATCTTTGGAAAGAGATCTTATATTTTTGGGCTTGGCTCCTGGAAGGAAGAAGATATGCTAGATCATATATTTTACCTATTTTTATGGGAAGAAATCTTTCTAAGATATCTTATCTTTGGAGAGTAATTTTCCTATAAAAAGGGTCGGATTTCCCACAAATCCGACATCCTGCATACATCCGCTTACACCTACTACACCGCAGCAACTATACTCTAGTTGGGAGAATTGAAGAACCTTTTTGAAGGTTGAAGGAAGAAAGTCTATAGCTTTTATAGCTTTTGAAGGGTTTTTGTAAGATTATCTTAGATTCCCTCCTTTGTCATTGTCTTGTTGGATTTCTATCCAAGGAACGCTTGTTGGTTATATAATTGATTCAGTTATTGAAGCCTTGCTCTTAAGGTTTTCTTGTTCAATTATTCTCTTTCTTCCCATATATTTGATTAATAATTTCATGATGACGAGTGGCTAATCTCTTTGTGTGATTCTAGGGTGATTGGCTGAAGGTTGTGGGAAAAACAATGATAGAATGATCTTAATCACAGTAGGACCCTGAAAGTTCGAGTCTTTACCCTTAACCCTAAGCATCTCGCTCAGTCGATGAACATCTCGGCCGGGGTGGAATTCGTCTGACCGAGGTGACTTATTCGATCCGAAACTGAGAGTTAAGTGTTAGAGTTTGCCAAATCCTATTCTTATTACACCTTTCCTGGTCCAATACAAGCCTAGGATGAGACTTACCCGGTAATTTCTTAGTTTGTTTACCTAAGATCATAAGTGTAGGTAATAAAGGTTTATTCTTTATTGGGGTTTGAGTGTGCTTTCATCCCATCTTTGTGAGTTAGCCTGAGACTTACCCGGTAAAGGTTGATTCTATTCCCTTAGATGGTGTGTTAGTTTGAGGTTATAGTTCTTTATCTTAATTCCTTGAGACTTACCCGGTAATAGAAGTTACGGTTTGGGATTAGTGAGTAGTGAGACTTACCCGGTGATCTATTCCGCTTTAGTAACACCTTCCCTATGCAAAAATCTCAACTTTGTCCGCTTATCTTTAGATCTTGAGTTGGAACCACAACTAGATGCTTTAATCCCTAGAATTGCATATTCCTTTTATTGACTTTTATCATCTTTGATTGTTTTAATTGCTTTGTGGTTAGTGATTGCTAAAGCTTACCGTAATTGGACTTTGTTTCACTAAGTCCCTGTGATCGACCCTTAGAATTTCTTGCTTTTTACTACGATTGACTCGTACACTGCGGGTTCGCATCCTTGTTCAAGCTTACATCTAGGGTTATAAATTTAAAGCTTGCACACATCGTTTGGAGCGAACAATGATCCACACTACTGGCAGACTGCTTGGATCCCATTTATGGAGGATGCTAGAGAGTCAGCAGTTGCACCAGCTGAGGAGGATGAGGTTGAGGAGGCTGCTGATGATGATGATGATGATGATAGGGATGGTGGAGTTCCTATGGATACGGGGACTGATACTGCTGGGACGAGTGCGCCGGTCATCGATTTGGATGATGACGAGACTAAGGCTGAGCCGGCTGCATCACCAGTACGCCCTGCTAGGCGTAGGGTACGCCGACAGAGAGATCCAGATGCTCACCGTCGGATTGATGATCTGACGGATCAAATGATCGATTCTTATGTTGCCCTATCGCTGGATATCCGTGAGATGTAGGAGAGACAGCATTACCAGCACGTGATGGCTGAGATTCAGTTTCAGCATATCATGGGCTATCCTTTCGACCCATCTTAGTATCCGTACGTGCCACCACCACCACCACCGGATCGGGATTATTGAGAGCTTGCAGGATTTTCTTTCTTTATTTATATGCAGCTCAGCTATGTCCGGTGAGTACTTTATTTTCTTTAAACTTATTTTGACCCACTGGGACAGTGTGTCCCAAGTATAGGGTGTTTATGTATTATTCGACTCTTATGGATGTATGACTCGACTTTATCGGATATTTATGCATTATTTAGCTCTATGTGCTTATATGAGATTACATGCATGCATACAGGTTATTTGATTGAGAAAAACGTCAAAAACTGGTTTAGAAAAAAAAAATTTGACCTCGACCGGGATGGTTCTGGCCAAAAGAGGTACTTCATCTCGGTTGACTTAGAACACCTCGACCAAGGTGGTTTAAATGAGAGTTTTCGAAACGATTTTTATGCTTCTTATCTGGATATGATCTCAGTGAAGATTTTGTTTGCTGACTGGTTTTGAAATCTTTATATGCTTGAAAGGTTTTATGATATTTTTAAGTTGCTAAATGCTTTGTTTGAAATTTTGGCATGTTTAATACTTTGTTTTTATCCAAATTATGTTGAATTTGAAGGTTGACACCACATTATGAGTTCTCTCACTTTCTTCCTGAAAAGACCAAGGCAATTCATTCTTCTCTCTTCTTCTTCTTGATCATGCTTAGCCCCTCATATACATATTTGCCTCCCTTTACCTATCCGGGAATTTGGAAGCAAGCAAAGTGGTGAAAGCAAGTGAAGTTAAAGTTGAGAAGTTGGCTGGAAGTGAAAGTGTTAGAAAGAAATAAATAGGTTTGAGGAAGTCAATCATGATGATGAGTAACTCGGCACCATTCACATAGCCGGGTGTTTGTGTCTTGCCAAAGTCGGATAGAGCGATATTCCTAACGGGTCATGGTATGTGCATCAAGGGTTTGATGCATCTCAAGAAATTGATAATTGTTGATTTCCTAGGCTTCGGTTATTGTGCACCTCTGTCCATGCATCCCAAAAAGTAAAGTAAAAAGAAAAAAAAAGTGTGAAATAAGCAAAGCTTATTGGTTGAAGATGTTGAAGTTCAAGTGAAAGTGAAGTGATATCCTTTTCCCGGATTCTAGCACCACATTACCTTATATACATCCCTACCCTACATGTTTCTTGATCTTTCTTTTGGGAAGCCCTTGAGACCTCGAGCTTGTTGATTGACTTAGTGGTTTAAACTGGATTATACATGCTTAATTTCGATGATTATGATTTATTATGCATTCTATGATTTTATGCAAAGATGAAAAACTTTTTCATATTTATAAAATGTTTTGACCATATTTTGATTTTAAAATTCCATGAAGTATTCTCTTAGAGTGATCTATGATTGTAGCACACCATTAAAATGTTTTTGAAAGACTTTTTCATTGATCTTTATGACTAATAATCCATTCTATCTTGTATTTTATAGGCAGAACTTGCTTGGGGACAAGCAAGGGCTAAGTATGGCGTATTTTGATAGCATGACTTATTGTCTATATTTTGGGGCTTGTTTAGACGTTTTATCTTCAATAATCTGCATGTTTTTATGTATATTATGTGATTATATTGTCGTTTCATCTACCTTTGCGGGAATCGAGGTCTACACCTAGTTTTGTTGTAATCGTAGGTAAAATGACACGTTTTGCATCAAAAAGGAGCAAAAGGAGCTAAAGAGTCATTGGAGCTACATTCAGGAGCTTAAGGAAGAATCCAGGAATCATGGAATTGGATTAAAGATTCACTTTGGACTAGATTTGAGAGATTTCACATTCAGTTGTGATTCACCTCGGTTGACTACAGAGTCACCTCGACCGAGGTGATCCAGAGGAGCAGACTCGACCGAGGCGAACACCTTGGACGCGGCAAGAATATTTTATTCTTGGCTGAGATCTTTTATCTTTGGAAAGAGGATCTTATATTTTTGGGCTGGATTCGTGGAAGGAAGAAGATAAGTTAGACCATATATTTTACCTATTTTTTATGGGAAGAGATCTTTCTAAGATATCTTATCTTTGGAGAGTAATTTTCCTATAAAAAAGGGTTGGATTTTCTACAAATCCAGATTATGCTATACCACCGATTGTGTTTAGACATCCGTTGCAGCCATACTCCAGTTGGGAGATTTGAAGAACCTTTTTGAAGGTTGAAGGAAGAAAGTCTATAGCTTTTATAGCTTTTTGAAGGGTTTTTGTAAGATCATCTTAGATTCCCTTCTTTGTTGATTGTCTTGTTGGATTTTAATCCAAGGAACGCTTGTTGTTTTGATAATTGATTCAGTTATTGAAGCATTTCTCTTAAGGTTTTCTTGTTCAATTATTCTCTTTCTTCCCATATATTTGATTAATACTTTCATGATGATGAGTGGCTAATCTCTTTGTGTGATTCTAGGGTGATTGGTTGAAAGTTGTGGGAAAAACAATGATAGAATAATCTTAATCATAGTAGGACCCTGAAAGCTCGAGTCTTTATCCTTAACCCTAAAGCATCTCGCTCAGTCGATGAACATCTCGGCCGGGGTGGAATTTGGCTGACCGAGGTGACTTATCTGATCCGAAACTGAAAGTTAAGTGTTAGAGTTTGCCAGATCCTATTCTTATTACACCTTTCCTGGTTCAATGCAAGCCTAGGATGAGACTTACCCGGTAATTCCTTTGTTTGTTTACCTAAGATCATAAGTATAGGTAATAAAGGTTAATCCTTTATTAGGGTTTGAGTGTGCTTTCATTCCATCTTTGTGAGTTAGCCTGAGACTTACCCGGTAAAGGTTAATTCTATTCCCTTAGGTGGTGTGTTAGTTTGAGGTTATAGTTCTTTTCCTTAATTCCTTGAGACTTACCCGGTAATAGGAGTTACGGTTTGGGATTAGTGATTGGTGAGACTTACCCGGTGATCTAATCCACTTTAGAAATACCTTCCCTATGCAAAAATCTCAGCTTTGTCCGCTTATCTTTAGATCTTGAGTTGGAACCACAACTAGATGTTTTAATCCCTAAAATTGCATATTTCCTTAATTGACTTTTTATCATCTTTGATTGTTTTAATTGCTTTTGTGGTTAGTAATTACAAAGCTTACCTATTCCGACTTTGTTTCACTAAGTCCCTGTGATCGACCCCTGGAATTCCTTGCTTTTTACTACGATTGACCCGTACACTGCGGGTTCGCATCCTTGTTTTAAGCTTACATCTAGGGTTATAAATTTAAAGCTTGCACACACCGTTTGGAGCGAACAGTCCATCCGCTTTTGCGTTTCTCCCCTCACTTCTTGATTCATGTATGTTGCACACTTTTTTTTTAAATATATAGGCGCGGTAGTGTAATGTTTTTTTAATTTTTTTTTGTATTTTTATTTATTGTAAGTAGATGACATATTAACTTTGTTTTTATCGCTATTTTATTTTCATAGATATTTTTATTGAAAATAAAATTTCGCCCTTCCCTTTAAAATCCTGCGACCGCCACTGCCTGTGTATGTTTTTTTTTTATAATGGAAAGCGTTTCGATCCCATAGACGGCACGCCGACTATTGGATCGGAAGGCCGAAAAGAATCGGCAGATGGACTAACCGTCATGACGGACCACAACAAAAGAGAAAAGACAAACACAAAAATACATCGTAAAAACCCGAAACAAGGACGTCTTCAGGGGAAAGTATAATGATCCGGTCAGAAGTTTAAATACTCTATTATGGTTGTACCTCAAAATACACGATAACATATTTGATAGTCAACATCCGATCCATATCCAATGAAATATACGATTGGAAAAAAGGACAAGATCCGATGAAAAGCATTTGAATTCAAATTGAGAGGGTCCGATGATGAATGAAGATACATATAAACACAAGTTCCTGATACAGTTTGCGTTGAAAGAAGCATAATTTATATATTATTCCGGTTGATATCCTGAAGACGATGATCTTGATAAGGATGAGGCTGCTGAAAATCCAACATGGTAGAAGGCGGCGGGAGTGTGGATGAGCCATTGTGGGTTTCGGCGTTGGCGGCGTAGAGAGTCGACATAAGGGAGGGGAGATCGGCATCAATATTGTTGCATGACAGAACTTGAGCGTACTCGACAAGATGAGGGTACATATGATTGGGTTGAGCTATGATCTGAGGGTTCCCTTGCTGGAACCTCTCGGGGAAATTAAGCTTAGCTTTGGAGCCTTTGAACCTCAAGGCAGCGTCGTCGTATGCAATAGCTGCTGCCTCCGCTGTGTCAAAGGTTCCCAGCCAAACCCTCGCCGCTTTCTTTGGATCTCTTATCTCTGCCGCAAATTTCCCCCACGGTCTTTGCCGAACTCCTCTATAATGTCTTTTTCTTGTCGCCTCCTTCTCGTTGTATCCTATATAGTGCATCATACATTTTACTGATTATACCCAAAATTCTCTTCAATTAACAATCAAACCAAAGTATAAATAAAGATCTTCTTTTTTATATAATCTCTACATTAAAAAAAGAAGAATTTCCAACAAAGATTTCCTAGCACGCCTCCAAGTAGAATATTGGGGTTTTAACACATTTTACTTTAGTTGAAATCATTACTAATTATATACAAATAAAAGTATATGTTTTAATTTTGATAGTTATAAACTTGACTATGAGACTACTCCTATCGGTTTTGTAATTCGGAATAACAATGAATAGTTTATCAACCTTGACGTAACAAAAAGTATTCTGCTTTTGTTCATAAAACTGACGTGCAAGGAGATATTAGATTGCAAATAAAACAATTAAAATTGAGGTTTTTGTGGTGTTTTTGAAATATGGTAACAAGGACGGGTAAACTAATTATAAATTTCGATACCGATTTTGCGTTGACGAAGTTCATGTCTTCGGGTAATTTAATTGTAAGCTTTGGGTCCATTCGGCATGATTTGAAGATTATTTTGAGGGTTGAAAAATTTTAATAATTTTTCAATAGTCTAATAATTTATTGGGCAATTTTGGTAACTAGGCCTTTTTGAAAAACTAGAGTAGTAACTAGGCTTTTTAATGTTTCAATTAAGTAACTATACCTCAATCTTTTGTATTTATTCTCAAACTATACACACTCGTATATGGGTACATTTATTAAACACAAAACTAGAAAAAACCTAATAAACCAAATTATTTCTAATTTCTAATTTATTTGAATAATTTTTTGTGTCAAATAATTCCAAAGATGATTTGAGTACAATAAACTCCCAATAATACCCTAAAAACACATTCCCGAAAGAGAATTCATAGGAAAGAAAATGTTTTTAAGGGGGATTTATTATTAATATTTTTATATACTTTAAATTCAACCAAGGAAATATAATGTGAACACATATATGTAAAGTGGTTAGCTAATTGAAGACGTATGTTGAAAATCTTGAATATAAATATATTGCGCCGCCCTTGTACAGATGTACCAAGAAAGTTACAGATCCACCAACATATTCATATTGACGATATTAAAAAAGAGGTGGAAGAAGGATCGAGTAGGTACCATGATGTTGGCATTGAGGAAGATCTAGAGGAGGATGAGGGACACTAGACGAGGCTTGATGTCGATGATTAATAACGTAATTGGGATCGGTGCTGCCGGACGCCATAACCTGAGAGAGAGCAGAAACCATGGTGTTCTTCTCATCCCAACACGATGCTATCATTAGACTATCACCAGCTTCTTCTTCTTCTTCTTTCTCCTCCCATTCTTTTCCATGCCTTGATGGATCCACCTTTACTGATATCTATCTACAGATCTAGCTTGATCCAACTGGTCGATTTATGACTTAACACAAATTAAAAGAGGAAGACTGCCTACTAAGGTGATGACGCATAACTCATATGTTACTATATATAGGCAACCCACCCGACCTACTTCGCTAGGGTTCCACTACACTTATTTTATCATCATTTTGTATATTAATTTTTTTTATAAATATTTACAAATTTGGTTTTAAATATGAAATGAATCCATCATATATTTAGCGAAATTTGAATTTCATTATATATGGGTTTATAAATACTAACAGATTATAAATTTCTTTACTGTTAATTTTAAATAAATGGGTTTATAAATACTATCAAATTATAAATTTATTAAATCACAGTCTAATGTTTTAAAAAGAAGACTACGCTAACATATAAATACTATCCAATGATAATAATTATTCACTAATAATATAAAAATAGCACAATAATAATAATATTATAAAAAAACAATATTTTGACGTTTTTATATACACTATATTCAAATAAAGACAATAAGTATATATAATGATCTATATATGAATGATTGCATATTATACTTTTTATTTGAATATTTCATATATATATCTGAGAGCTAATATTAAAAATAAATCTATAGAAATATGTGAATTTTACCATCAAATTGAAATTTCTTCTAATTTAGTAAAAAGTAGAGATAAATACATATATTGTTATTTAAACACTTCTTACGTAAATATTATCATAATTTTATTATTTAGTTATGATAGTTTTATTAATTTCATATATAATATAATTATTAATATTATTATTAGAAAATAATGAACTAATAATGACATTTTTATTCTGTAGACTAAGTATGATCTCTAATTTGTATTATGTAGACTAAGTGTGCAACTTTTATTTTTAATTATTAAAAGAAGGAAAAAAATGATAATTATAAGCCCTTTTTAGGGAGATAAAATAGGCCTCTATCTTAATTAATAACTAGTGTATTACCCGTGCATTGCACGGGTGTGTTTTTTTAAAATTTTTGTGTTTTATAATATATTATATTTTCTTAAAAATTTAATAACTAAATATATTTATGTTTAATATAGCAATCAAAAGTTTTTATGTATTGTTTTATAATATTAGAAATATAAAATATTTTTATAAGATAGTAAATGGCAAAAAAATGTATATTTATTTTATATTTCACATTAATATTGATAAATATATTATATACAACCAAATAATCAAGTACAACATAAACGAATCAATCTAAAAAAAGGTTGAGACCCGATCTTATAATTTTTAATTAATAATAATAAAAATTAATTCATATAAAATATTAATTTGTATAAACTATGTGTCTATATGTTATTTAATCTAAAACATTATTAAAAAAGCCCAATTTGAAATGTTAAAATGTTATCCTATGAAAGTATAACATCCAAAGGTAAAAAATAAGCAAAGACCCAACCATTTTGAAAGCCCAAATCTGTGAAAATACCTACAATCATAATAGTTCTTTTTTTAAATAGCTAAATAATTACAACACTACACTGTTCAGATCTAAAAGCTCATGTTGCACTCTTCAAATCTAAAACCTCACTCAGACATTTAGAAGCGGCTTGAACCTTGGAGACGACTCTTCATACCCAAAAGATGCACTTTAAGATCCGAAAAAGGGGTCACTCGAAAATCCTTCCAGACTGAATCTCTTAAGCTTAATCCCAATTCATATCATCCAAATACACTCTTTCTCGATTCATAACTATCCAACTACACACATCTATACATTTCGAAGTCTTCGATCTGCAGACCAGCACTTGATTTTGAAGTTGTTTGATTGAGTATATTCGAAATTGGAGTTAAACGAAGATTCAAGCTTCATCACATAACAGAGGTAAGTAATTTCGAGTTCCGATACCATATTGATTTAGGTTTTTATTTTTTCAATCGATGAATTCAAGGGAGCAAAGGGTCGAGTTCGATTATTGTCAATTAAGTTGTGTAGTTATCATGTTGGTTTATATAGAATGTGCAGAATATGGTTCCAATTAAAAGTTGAAGAATAGTTTAAACATAATTAGGTTTTCATTTCTTCAATGTATGATTGATTGTTATGCCAAAGGTTTTATACAATTTGTTTAAATCTAAAATAGAAATGAGCCCTTATTCTTCTGTCTTTCCCCGACTCTCTTCCATAATTGATTTTCTTTTTAGTGGATAATGAATGGTGATATGAAGCAGTGACAAACACATTGTAAATTAATGCCCTTATTTGACTCATTTTCTGAAGGCTACAATGCTACATCATCAAAGGAATTCAATTTTCAACTTTATCAAATTTACCATCTATACTCTATTTTGTTTAATGAGGTCACTTGAATAAACGGAAATCTTAAAAGCAACATATAAATTTTCAAATATGTGGTTGTATAAACTCTAGAAGTTTTTGTTTAGTATGCATGATATATAGGATCATTTAGAACAGAGTAATAGATTAATATCCAACCTCAAACTTATTATATATAATGACTATAAGTACTTAAACAACAAACCAAAAGAAAATATATGGTAAAAGAAATTAACTATGAAATAGGTAACTATAAAGGACTATTGTTTGTGTGGACTACATACGATAAAATTCTTGTAGCTTTATAATCTGTCCTTTTCAATTTTTTTAGAAATATTCACTCATTGTAATTGACATAGCCAGGTGGATAACTTATCAGCTTAGAGACCGTGTGTCTTTCCTTGAAATTATTCATACCAAGCTGGACAATAGCTTCCTCTGATCCAAAGTAGTTGGTTGCAATTGACTTTGCTTGTTCAAACTTTCACTACAATAGTTGGCCCTGAGAAGATGAAACTGACATACCAGTTTTCAGTAAGTTTATTCATGTGAAGTTATAAAAAATCAAAAATTCTTAGATTGACATGGTTATATACTTATATTATCTGATTCTTATGTAGTTGTTTTTCATTTATCCATAGTTAGAAACGAATACTGAATGATACCTGGAATTTCGTGAACGTAGTGTTATTAGAAAATGATATTAAGATGCAGGTGATGACGGGAATAAACCAAGGTGTTGCTGACTATTTGTTGAAGTCAGGGAGACTTGAAGAGCTGAGAAACATATGACATCATATGTTTAAGAGAAAGCAACTCACAAAACTAAAGAGGAAGGTTGTGTACGTATTTGAATCCGAAGAAGAAAGCATAATACCAGTTGACGTTGCAGATAAAGGTCTAGATTTGGAACGTTTGAGCAGGAGCACAAAGGATGAGCAGCCAGATTTGGATACAATATTTTGAAGATGATACTACTAAGATGATGATCATTCATTCGATCTATAAGGTAAGATTCTTTGAATAATACATTTGAGCAGGAGAACAAAGGATGAGCAACCAATTTTAGTATCTTGAGAAGGATGGACAATATCTTCTTACTATATAGCCATACTGAGATGGTCTGACTGCAACAACCAGACGAACACCGACTTAATAACCACACGAACACAGATGATGATACATATCATCCTCATTAACACTCTTCAAATTGACAACATTGAGCCGTAGGAAGGCCTGGGTGACAACACCAATAGCTACTCTAATGAAACAATAACATCCCGACGAAGGCCCGAGTGACATATCATCCTCCATGAGTTCTGATTGGGGATGAAGCAACTCTGATGAAACAATAACAGCAAGATATTGTTTATATAGGATGTAGAACACGTAAGATTTCTTTATGTTTACCCTAGCTAAATTATTAAATTGAGGTGTCAAGATGAATCTGATTGGCTAAAATCACATAGACACGTCAAAATTCATATTCATATATTTTTTTGTTGTGGATACGCTATCTCCTATTCTGTTGAAATCGCTTCTGATTCCGATTTCATAGGGGAGAATAAATCTTTATTAATTTTGTTATTATCTACAACTATTTTGTTTAATCTAAAGATATAACTCGGATCAAATAATTAACTTAAACAATTTTTTTTATATAGTTTTGGAATCGCAAATTTATCTTCTGATTCCCCGATTTATAGGGAATAACAAATTTATATATTAATTTTGTAATTATCTATACATATATTTCTGTGGATTCTGTAGAGATAATCGAGATCAAATAACAATTTTAAATAATTTTCCTAACTAATTATGAGATTTAAAAACCACTTTTTAAAATTATTTGGGGGGCTGGGGAACCGTGGCTTGACACGTGGCAATAGAACGGTCTGCTTTAATAGATATAAGATTAAAAGAAATAATTTAATTGGATTAAATGTTAGTTTTATGGTTATAAAAAATGAAATAGATAATTGGGTTATTAGCTAAATTCTTTACATAAAGAAATAAAAAAGGAAATTAAAGTTGGATAACTTTGGATAACTGAAATATGGTAATTGGAATTGGGTATTATAAGTCGGGTAATTGAATTGGGTAATTAGCATCGGGTAACTATTTTGGTTTAGGTAATTGAATTGCGTAACGGAAGTTAGGTAGCTAAAGTTGTGTAAGTAAAATTGGGTAACTAAAGTTCGGTGACTGGATTTCGGTATACAAAATTGGATGTGTGAAATTGAAAATTGGTACTTAAATTTGTTTTATCCTTCACTTCTTTGTTCCTAGAATTATTTAAAAAGCATTGCTAAATAATTATTAGGATAGGGTCCACTTTGAACCCCTTAATAAAAATACTTACCAAAATCACCCCAAATGAAAATAACTTGATTTTGCAATTTATCGCCGACAACATATCTTCTTTGGAACTTCGACCATGGCATCGTCAAAGGCTAGAATTCATCGTCGTTGGGTATCAAATTTTGGGTTTGGACTGCATGTCTTCAGTGGGATTGTTTCTCCTTTCAATTTTGAATTCAAAGGGAAGAACGAGATGTCGTGGAAAGAGGAATTGTTGCAGCACGTCAAAGGGCTATGACTAAGGCTTCTGAAAGGTAGAAGGATGTGTAGAGGTAAGGGAAAGATCGATGTATAAAGGCAAGCGAAAAATTGATTGATCAAAACCGGGGGCGAGAATGTATTGTTTTGAATTTGTGTGGTGCTCCTCGAGCTTTTTTTCAATGTAACTTTCTATTGTTTGCGGACTTTTTGTATGATTGTTGGGTTTAAATATGTTGAACTCTTGTGTTAGTTTAATGTAATCGTTAATCGGATCATTCTCTTATTAGGGTTTAAGGGGTATAGGTCAACAATGGAGTATGATAAGATGAGATATCCCATAGAACATATGAATTTGTATTTTTTTTTAATGTTTTCCTGCATTCTTTAAGAACTTAATTGCTTAGAATCATGATTGCAACATTTAGAAGCACCAAGAAGAAAACAAACGCTAAACCATAATTATCATCGGATAACCATATTTAGTTCATCTTAATCGGTTAAATAAAAATAAATAAGCAAAATCGTGTATGTAAAATCGGGCAACTAACATTGGTATGTAAATTGGGTAACTTAAATTGGGTAAGTAGAATCGGACAATTGAACTTGGGTAACTAAAATCGGGTAACTGAAATCGGGCAATTGGAATTGGGTAAGTGCGACCGCGTAAGTGAAATCTAGTAATCGAATTGGGTAATTAAAACTTGATAGCTGGATTTGGATAATCAAACTGGATAATCGAAATTGGGTATGTAATTTTTTTCTTTCTTCATGAGATTATTAAAAAATATCATTTAACTTCATTATTTTTTCTAATTAGTTATTAGAATAAGTGTATATTTTACACCCCATTATAAAAATAAAACATATTTACCAAAATCACCCTTATTATTATTAGCATTACTATTATATATCAACTCGTAGTTATTTTATTGAACTTTTTATGATATTGTTAAACATGCTTTTCTATTATATCAATTATACAAAAAAATTCATGCAAGACATGGGATATACACTTAGCTAGCTAGTCTTAACATCAATATCAAAGTTTTAAATATGGTTTGTGCCCATCCTTATATCATAAAGGCTAAACAAAGACTAGCCTACCAACATTATTTATGTTTTTTTGGTATACGGGCATACCCTTTAAGACTATAAGGAGAGTTGGACAGTCATTAATATGGTTTGTTGTTTTGGATATATACTCGTGCTTTCGTAATATTGTATGTATACTACTCTTTTCAAAGCTAAAATGGAGATATCCTCAGAGGAATGTCTACTACCAACTAAGATTCTCACTACGGTTAAGGAATTGAAGTCATGTCAAGAATGAGTTGAATGAGAGCCCAAATTTAAAGAACTGAAGAAGCAAGTGTTCCAAGTTTTAACCTCAGACGAGTTGATCGACATCATCGGTTGAGTCTACTTACCCTCTTTTATGAGCACACGACCACATATTCCAAACGCTAAATTTTGCACTAGGTCGAGTTGGTGCACAACATTGGTCTAGTCGGATGCCAACGTGTATTCCTCAACTATGGAAGATATATTTTTATACCCTTTCCCGTATCTTCCTTTAAAGATAATGTTAGTTCAAAGATATGATTAGTCTTATTAGTTTTGTTTTTCCTTTAAAGATAGTCATTGGGATTAACCACAACCCTATAACTAATGTCATTCAACCATTAGTTTATTTATCTAGTTTTTATTCAGAATTCCATTTCACAATTTTCACAAGCATTAAATGACGAGGGTTGAAAAATAATGTTCAAATCTCGCAAATAATTACAAGACTCAATCATAGTATAAGGTCATAATCGAACTCAAGGATATTAATGTAATGAGTTAAATCATTAAGTGCAAAAGCCAAAAATAAAATACATGAACAAAACAAACACGATATGCAAAATAAACATAAAGGATCAATCGGTCCAACCTACAAGGCAAGTCGCCCTAACCTGTATGGTAGATCGGTATGATCGACAAAGTTAAGGGAGATGAATATATTGTATATGTTGATCCAATCACATAAAACAAGGAAATGAATCACCAAAATAGGCAATGAATGAAGTAATTCCAAAACCCAAATCAACCACTACAATATATAATAGAAACTCAATTTATGTTTCAACATATCTAAAGTTCAATAGTTATGATATGAAGGAAACATTCCAACACAACTCTCGCATCTTGTAGGAAATTAATGTATCAACTCACACAACTCTCGCATCTGACAAACAAACACCCTGGAGTACTAATAGACCTAAGTATCATCCATGCGCAACTCTTGAATCTTGCATTGGATGATCGTCGGACTACCATAACATATATATTAAGACATATAATCAAAAGAAAAGATAATGATAAACGTCATATAATCATCATACAAGTCGGGCTCTCCATATCCTAAAATAACGAGAATTTAGTAAGACATACTTACAAAACCTCTTCCTTTATTAATCAATGAAAACAAGACTGATCTAGCTGGCAAGGACCGAAGTCGGGCTGACTTATTCATACCGATCAATTCAACTCATGAAGAAGATCAAGTTGATCAGTCCCGAAGCTTTATTTTATGCCTACGGTGACGTCGAGTCTATTCAAAGCTAAAATTGGATGCCAGAAACTAATAACTACATAACCTTATTTATAGGGAGGAAGTTACACATGGTTCTGCTAGGGTTTAAGGATAATCCTACAAGACCCTAACTTGTAAAGAGGTAAAATAATGAAAGGAAAACCGTCCAAGTGGAGATGTTAAAAGATGACCTGAAGTAAAAAGGGACAAGGAGAAAGAAGTTTAAAATAAAATCGGATCCACTCGCGAATATATGATCTCGATATGCCTCATCAATAACGGAGATCGGCCCGGTCACATGAAAAATATCATTGTCTATCAAAGTTAATCATATGCTAGAGAAATGGGCTCAATCGGGTTGACTATTGGATCGATCGGGCCAACATGTATACAACTCGGGTCAATCGACAACTTCTAACATCTTTTGACAGTTTTTTCATCACTTCATTAAAACTAAATTTCCATTGTTGTGTTGAAACCAGAAAACTCACAAGTACTAAATTCGAAGATAATTCGTGCTCTACAATTTTGTAGTTTGCATGAAAGTCCAAAATTGAAGGAAAGATTGTTGAAAACGAGATTTCTACAATCATGATGAGATTCTTAACTTGGTTCCTTAGCTCTTGTTTCTCAACCGATCCGATCTTCATGGAAATATCCTTGATTATAGGTGATGTGGGACCATTCTTGATAACATCTACACCTACATTACATGGACCATTCACTAAGCCAGGAGCCGGAGGAACTCAAGGAAATGTTACTTACGAGTTGCAAACATGGAACGAATTGATAGAATGGAAGATTGCATGGCATATGCAAAATCTCGGCCAACACTCAGGAATCTCGGCCGAGATTTCATTTGAGATTTCGTTCCTAACGCGTGCTAGAAGATCCGGCCAAAGATTTATTTTGGCAACTATCTTTTATATTTTATTTTCTTAAAGCTCTCAAACAATCTTAAGGAAATTGTTAGTTTTGGATCCTATCTTTTAGGATTATTTTTAGATTATCTTAAAAACATATATTTCCTATATTATATTTTAAAGATATCTTTCCTAGTTTTTATAGGAGATCTCTCTTATAAATAGCCTTAGAGGGGGAGATTGTTTGGATATTAGATTTGATATATTTTCCACATATTGTGTGAACTTGCAGCTTCGTTTATGAAGTTTGTATTTTATTCATTCATATTCAATCAAAGGAGAGTTTTGGTTGAATCATTGTGAAGTCCTTGCTAGATTGTTCTTGTGTGTGTTAATCTTTTTGAAGGTTGGTGCTCATGGTCAATTCTAGTCTCTCCTTGTGCTTGTCTTACTTAGAAGACTTATGTAAGGTTAAAGAAGTGAGGTTAAGGTAAGCTCTTCGTTAAGGGGTTTTGACACATCATTGGTCAAGGTTCTTTGCGGGAATATCTTGGTTCATATCTTCCTATATCTATCATGCATCAATCCATATTCATCTTCTTATCTTTGCATATCATCCATTAATTTGTATTTTGAGTTTTCAAAAAAATCTCGGACTGTTCTTACGAAATCTCGCCCGAGATTTTTATTATCCATCCGAGATTTAGCTTCTGTCGTGGACTTTCAATCTAGATCGGGAACTGCGGCTTAACCCCGGATCAAAGTCATATCAGAGCTAACCGATTGAAGTTCGTATCAAGTTTAAGTCAATTTTTATTTAAGTCTTCTTTGAGTCATATAAAAATTGAGTTTTTTCTTGTTCGCCATCTTTGTGAGATTATTTGAGATTAACGTGTGTTGCATGTGTAAGTTTTGGAAGAGATAACCGTCACAGTAAAACACAAGTCAACCTTTGACCTTGAAACCCTCGCCCACCCTACAGAAAATGCGATCAAGTTTTGAGCTAAAAGCTAAGATCTTTTATAGTAGTCAATATCTTAACATCCCTTGTCAAAACAACGTTATAACTTATAAATGCTTCTCCGGCAACTAAAGATCACAAGGCATCCAAAGAGTAGCAGCCCCGAAGGTGATTGCTGAACGTCGACGCAAAGGTCGATTTTTTAACAATCTCGGCCAACCTCGTGAATCTTGGCTGAGATTTCACCCGAGATTTGCTACTATTGTCCAATTTTTGAGAAATGTTTTAGGCATAATTTGAATAATCCAAGTGCACCCTGTGCAAGAATCCAACAAAGGAAGAGTTTCTACAACGACATTGAAATAGTTAAGAGTCCTAGCCATAAATAAAACCAATCCCGGCTATCTCTCTTTCTAACTTCACAAACTCAAGGTACGTTCTTTCTCTCTTCTTAATCTTGTGTGCCTATTTCTTGCCTCTCTTTTACTCTAAACACATTATGTCAATTCTTTGGGTGTGTTAGTTAGTATCTATACTTTCTATCATACTAGTTGTGTCATACTTGCAATTCTTTCTATCTTGAACCATTATGTGAAGAGACCTGCAAAAGGAATCCTTTCACTATCTTTCATCACAAGAACATTTCTCCGAACACAAGTTGACTACTTGAGGCATCCAAGGAAGTTGTTGCGGAACTTAGTGCTTCAATTGGTAAAGGAGCATTAATCCATCCAAGGCAATTACATCAAATTAGCTTGTGATTTACAACAGAGCGTGAGTGCGAGATAAAACAAGAAATCCTTGTTTTCACTAAATTCACGCGTTTGTTGTTATTTTATGTGATTGTGCAGGATGTATAACCAGTAATATCATTCCAGGGGGAAATCTTGACCCCTAGAGCAAAATCTTGCATGAGATTTTGACCGAAATTTGCCCCAGTCGAGATGTTATAGTTACCTTCCTCAGGGGAGAACTGTGAATAAGGATGACAGACGTTCACGCGTCCTGTCCCCTTGAATCATATCCAAGAATCCATTAAGAGCAAGGTATGAGGTATTCAAATCATTATTATGATATGCCTAACACTCCGAAGTATGTTGATTATCAGGAATTCGAGGATGAGAGGGATTATCCTAGGTATGATCAATGTTCCAAGAGAGAATGTTATTATGATACATATAAATCCTCTCCAACACATAATAGATTTGTGCGTGACAAGGAATCTTACCCAAGGGTGGAACCATCTAGACGTCCTTCGGTTAAGGATGATGATTCCTTAGAGAAGATCCGAAATGATTGGGCAGACGTACGTAACCAGTTGATCCCATTAATGGGGAATATCCAAGCTAAAAAGGTTAGTGATTCTAAACTATTTGTCTGAAGTTATCGAAATCTGGTTTAATAACTGAAATAGATAATGATAAACATGACATAGATATAAGTATGAAAGAACATTCTCTTGATTGTGATGTGCATGATCCCAAGTTGTTGCATTCATCTTTGGATTGTTCTTTAGTACAAAGTCCTAATAATCTATCTTCTAATGTGCCTAAGTTTTATGTAGTGCATCCTCAAGTTATGGCATTGTTAGATTACCATAGGAAGTATGTTATGCATGAGATTGTTAATGGAAGTTTCAGATGGCATTGAGTGTTGTATCCTTTGCATTGCGATGATTTTTTTAATGCATTATTTCTTTCAGAACTTAATCTTACACCGTTATCCAAGAGGAAGAGAGTGAGCTTTATTGTAGGATTGCAAGATGAGAGTGTCAAGAGGGAGGACATTGTCAAGGTCATACATGATGAATCATGCTAGGAGCTAGGAGAAGGAAAGCTCCGAGAAAATATCAAGTTTTCATCATACAAGGCGCATTGTGGAGTCACAGTAGAAATCTCGGTCCCAACCCAAAAATCTCGCCCGAGATTTAAGGAAACTATCCGAGATTTGCCACTATTGTACAAAATGATGAAAATCTCAGACGTCGAGTGCTCCAAAGTTCTAGAGACCTTCCATGAGAGCCAAGGAACTTTGAGTATGAACCGTTCGACAATTTGAGTCCGTTCATAGCAAGAAATGCGCATATCAAGAAGGAATGGATAAGGAAGAGGAAGTTGATAGCTTCATCCCATGAAGTTGATCCAGTCCAAAAGCCGCCATACTTGAGTCATTATGTGCTTAGTGATGATCAAGACTATGATTCAAGGTCAAATCATTTTCAAGAAGGGGGGTATGATGTAGGACCATCTTTGATAACATCTACACCTACATTACATGAACCATTCACTAAGTCAAGAGCCGGAGGAACTCAAAAGGAAATGTTGCTTACAAGTTGCAAACATGGGAGAAATTGATGGAATGGAAGATTGCATGGAAGATGCAAAATCTCGGCCAACACTCAGGAATCTCGGCAGAAATTTCATCAAAAGTTTGGTTCTTGAAGCGTGCTAGAAGATCCGGCCAAAGTTATTTTAAATTTGACAACTATCTTTTACATTTTATTTCCTTAAATCTCTCAAACAATCTTAAAAAAATTGTTAGTTTTGGATCCTATCTTGTAGGATTATTTTTAGATTATCTTGAAAAGATATATTTCCTAGATTATCTTTTAAAGATATCTTTCCTAGTTTTTGTAGGAGATCTCTCTTATAAATAGCCTTAAAGGGGGAGATTAAATATATTTTCCACGTATTGTGTGAACTTGCAGCTTCGTTTATGAAGTTTGTATTTTATTCATTCCTATTCAATCATAGGAGAGTTTTGGTTGAATCGTTATGAAGTCCTCGCTAGATTATGCTTGTGTGTTAATCTTTTTGAAGGTTGGTGCTCCTGGTCAATTCAAGTTCCTCCTTGTGCCTGTCTTACTTAGAAGACTTGTGTAAGGTTAAAGAAGTGAGGGTTAAGGTAAGCTCTTTGTTAAGGGGTTTTGGCACATCACTGGTCAAGGTTCTTTGCGGAAATATCTTGGTTCATATCTTCCTATATCTATCATTTATCAATCTATATTCATCTTCTTATCTTTCCATATCATCCATTAATCTGTATTCTGAGTTTTTGGAAAATCTCGGACTGTTCTTACGAAATCTCGCCCGAGATTTCTATTATTCATCCGAGATTTAGCTTCTGTCATGGACTTTCAATCTAGATCGGGAATTGCGTCTTAACCCCGCATCGATATGGAGAGACATATATTGATAAAAACATTCCTCCAAATAATCTCCAAAAAGTGTTTTATATGGTCTTGAGCACCTAAAGTGCAGTAAAAACACAAGTAGAGAACCGAAATCGCAAAAACTAACAAATTCAAATGTAAAATCATACAAATCTAAACTATATGAAAAAATATGGGTAAGAATTGTGAAAAAAGACAATAAAATAGATGTTATCAAGCACCTCATACTTGAACCTTACTTGTCCTAGAGTAAGATCCATTGACACTTCTACATAGAGGACAATATATCATCTTTATGAAGATATAACTCTAAAGACCATTATCATCGTCACACATACCATATTCATATGTATATAAAAGTCAATGCATCAAATTTTCCAAGACCTCTCAAGGAGTGTATAATTCTATCGCATGTGTTTATGCATATTGATAGCATGAAATATGACCATATTTTAGGCATATATTTTGGTTGCACTACTAGAAAAGCGGGTCCGAAACGACGCTTTTAATAGCATTTTGCGACACCTTAAGGTGTCACAAGTATGATATGCGACACTTTTAAAGGGTGTCACAATTTCCGCCGTCACAATTGGCAGATGTGCCAATTGCGACACCTTAACATGTCACAGTAAATTGTGACACCTTAAGATGTCACAGAAGTTAAAAATTTTACGACATGTATACTTGTCATGTTTTGAGACATTTGCGACACTGTACCGCGACGCTCTTCAACACTTGCTTTGCTTTTTTAATGCAATTATTTCCGACAACTCAAGGTGTCACATTTTACAATTAATTAATAAAAAAAAATATAATAATATAAGCATCTATGATTACATACGTGTATATATGAGATATATACCAATACATACAATAGTAAAAATATTGAATATAGACTCGAAGGAGTCGGTGCACATCGTGCATTCCTCGCACATTAGAGTTCTCTTTCCATCTCGTCTAATTTTTTTGTCAATTGTAAAATTTGAGATTTTAAGCTTGAGGCCTCCTCACTCAATGGCTTAGTTTCTATTGCTTTACTATCCTGCTGCTCTTCAATCTCTCTTTTCTGGTTGTTCACAGAGACGAACTCAAGTCTAAGACCATTCATCTGTTCCCATAGAGTGGAGTGCTATTTTTCCCTCTCTTTTAACTTCTCCAATAGCTGCGAACTTGAGCTCTGAAGCTTCCTCCTCACCAAATCCTTGTGCCTCCGTGGCTTTACTCTCCAGTTGTTCTTCCAATTCCCTTTTCGAGTTGTTTATTGACTCCACTTCCAGCAATGTTGAGTGATCTTTCTCTTTATTGACCAACTTTTCTCTAAGCTGCCTTGGCCTTAGGTCTCTCCCAGTTGCAAACTTTACCTGCACGCCCATCATGAAAACTATTATATATATGGGTTATGGGATATAGCAGCCATAAAAAAGGATACCGGGAGGAGGAGAATACAAAACATAGAAATAAAAGATTCATTGTTAACACATCCAAGCACCTACACAATTGATCCAGCTTTCCTCTAACAACACCCTGCAAAACCACAGAAAGAGTTCAAAATCTCAATTGCCACTTTGTGAGCGACCATGGTACTACCACTTGCTCCACGCCTCCACTTAGTTACTCAAACCTAACTCAATCAAATTCTCGTGGTTTGGTTTTTAAGTAATACAAGTTTTAACAACGTATACTCAAGAGCTGAACATGGAAGCAGATGTTGAAATAAAGATCAAGACAACAAAAGTGGCTACATAAAGACAATACGACATCTAGAGTAAAAATCAAGCCAAGTCTGATATTGTAATAAAGACGCTAGGAAAATTGCAACACATTAAATAAAAATTTTTGTGAAAATAACATGTTATCAACCTCCAGAAGAACTTAGTAACAGAAGTAAGCCTACAACCCTACACAATAAGCAAGCAAATGGTATACCACATGCATGCACTCGTTTATAAGAACATCTTCAAGTTCACATACATTTTCCACATCAGCTCTTGCATCAGTTGATGATACTTCAACACCTTATATAAGCAGGGCTTGATGATATTTATATAAGTTGAAGATATCACCTCGTTATATACCTCTGCAAATTGACGGTTCCCAACTATAGGTGATCCAAAGTTATACATAGTTACATATATTACTCCATACCTAAGAAGTACACAAATAAAATGTTAGTATTTGCTTTTGTATAACAATATCTACTCTTCTCGCGTAAAAGTCAAACAAAGCTAGCATCGTATGGTTGCAAGCTATATTACCATTATATCTAGCAACATACAGTAGTTTGAATAAGTGGATAAATCTTCAATATAGTGCACATCTTATATATTAGAGAGGTGGAATTAAGTAATACTTTTCAGTGACAAGGTAATAGAAAATTCAATTGACATGGCTTAATGGTATCATTGAGGCCTAATCTTTTCTACTTGTCTGACCTAAGGGAAAAACTGCAAGCTATAACTAGTAACATTTTCAACTACTTAGATCCTAGCAGTGACCTAAAATGCTTTCAAGTTACTGGAAATTACCTTCTTTTCTTGATATAGAGGTTGATAGGACTACTTTTAATCATAACCAATTGCTTGTCGAATAAGAAACAAGATCCTTGTTCCCACAGAATCATATGCACCTAAGAAGCCACTATGAACCTACAAAAATAAGCACCATTTTCCTTTACAAAAATATGCTATAGGTATAATATTCAAAAAAGAAAGTTTATTCTCAAAACATCCATACTTGAACTCCTTGCTTGAAGTCACCACCAATCCTTTCAGGATTTAACCTACAGTGTTAAGAATAAGTCAAGGTTACAAAAGGAGACTGAACATTCCAAAAAAGTACTCATTCGAGCAGCTACTCATCCCACTGATCAACAAATTATAACTGAAATAAAATATGATTCCTGTTCAGTGACAAGATAATGTATTATTGTGATGATTCAAGATACATACAAATTTGGAAAAACCGGACACATTGTCTGCATTCTGTAGTACGTAAGCCATGCAAAACAAAGTGAAATTTTTAAGAACATGGAAAATTGTAAAGGTGAAATATAAGACAAGATATCAATCCAAAGAAGATCTTCAAAAATCTAATAGTGGCTCAAAATACAATATCACAAAGTAACCCCAGACTCCCAGGTGTTTATCTTTTACTGTTTATTTCTTGTCATAGATGACATACAAATTTCATAACTTGGCTAAAGAGTGGCATAGGTAAAACAAAATAATACTTTTCTAAGCATAAAAATAGAATGATCAATCATACAAACAGTAGCTTCCTGTTGATACTTACAGGTTGTTTCAAGAATAATTGTGCTCTTGCAAATTATGAATTCAATTGGTATACAATGACACAATAGAGACTAGAGGAGATTAGTAATTTCCTCAAATTCTAATCAATACTTGATTCAACATATCTTGTGTCTGCATCAGTTTTTAATTGTAAGTCAATCTTATACAATAGGTTAACACCTTCCCACCTCATGTTCTCAGGAACAGGAATACCAAATTAAAATGTTGGACACAATGATTAATCAAATCAAACAAAATTCTTCCACAAATGCTTGTTGTGTTGTGAAGAATCACCATCTTGCTCTACAACAGAAGTAGGTGATCCATTTGTTGCTACTAGTACTATTTTTCTGAGACTCCTATCTCTGCTCTATATCGGTGAAAACTACATCTTCTGAAAAGCCTTTAGGATCGTTACTTGGCTCTAATGATGCATCCAAATCATTTGGATTACTAGTCTCCTTGCTGTCTAATATAGCTTGCTTATGTTCGGAAGCTTATCTTTGGGAATCTATGTATCGTTGAAATATTCAAACTATCTCAAGGCAAACTACACAAAGTCCCTCACTTGCACAGTCTCAGAACAAACAAGATTTTTCACAGCAGACTCAAAACCATTCTTTCTTATAAAATCTGAGATAAATAGAAGCCTCCACCAATTTTTATCATCATCTATTTCTTCAAAACTCTTGTACCTGACCTGAAAATCACAAAAAGCATAATCAATACCTGCTTGAGGAGCTTTCTAAATCTCAGAAAATCTGTTTTCACATGGCCGGGAGCGGACGGAATCGGAGAGGGCAAAAACAAAGACGGGGAAATTTGTTCTTAAGTCCGAGTTGACGAAGCGGAAGGCGTCGGAGGGATAGGAGATGCGCTTGGAGGAGGTTTGGAAGTGGAAGGGAGGGGAGACGACGGGGACAACCTGAACTTTGGGGACAAGGGAGAGGATGATGGCTTTCGTAGTACGGGTGGTGCTTTTCATGGCAGAGTAGCGGATGGTTGGAGGTTGAGGAGAAATCTCCAACGAAGTGGAAGGATTCACCTCGAAAAGCTTAGGGCCTAAGGTGTGTGGAGGCCATGGATGCTTACTGCTTAGGGCTTCCATCTTCTTTGAGATTGAGAGTTCAATCGAAGCTAATTAAAGAAGTCGGAGGCAGAATGAGAGTTTAGGAGAGCCGATGAGGACCTTGAGAACGGTAGAAAACCTGATTTGGATCGAGAGAGATGAACTTTGCGAGTAGCCCTAAGCAGATTTGGGAGAGCGTAAATTGCATAATATTGGCGAGTAACCTAATATTCAGTTTTAGAAATTTAAATTTTAATATTGCGATAGCAGGGGCCGTCGTTAAAATAAAATAAAATAAAAAGTGACACAGTAAGGTGTCACTTTTTGTATCATTTGCGACACCTACATGTGTCGGAAAATGGAGACACCTTAAAGCGTCGCAATTTAGCGAGGGTTTCGCGGATGTAAATTTTTTGCGACACATTGCAAAGGTGTCAAAAGAAAAGTGTCGCATATAACCTGTATTTCTAGTAGTGTTGTTTTTCCCTTTCTTTTGTGTATATGGATATGGGTTTGAAGCATTTATGAGCACATTCACCTATTATGTTGGTATAGAGATCTACACAAGCTTTGTTGTATTTTTAGGTGAATAAAGGCTTGGATTGGAGCATATATGGAGTAAGTAGGAGTATTTGATCATGCTAGGCATCAAGGGGATGCATTGGAGAAGCTAAGGAAGGAGCATGATTTGAAAGCTTTACGAAACAAAGGCTTTTACGAAGGATTTAAAGTTTCCACGGCCAAATATGAAGGAACCACGGCCGTGGTTTACTTATTGAGGTCGCGGAAAACCATGTCGAGAGCAAGGAAGCCATTCCACGGTGGTTCCACAGGCTTGAAAAAGTGCTCTTGGCCGTGGTTCTTGTAACGGTCGCCACGTGTCATATTTGCCATGTCAGCAGCGGTTATTGGACTTTTGTAACCCTACTTTTCTCCTATAAGAAGGCTGGAAAAAGAGAGAAATATCATCATTGGCTTGGGCTGCATTTCGGAGGCATTGCTTAGAGAGATTTCAGAAGATTTTATTGCGTACAAGGAAGATTTAGAGAAGTACGCATTTGAAGATTGCGTATTTGAAGAAGATCTTAGGGTTTCACCTTGAAGGCGTTTGTTCCTTGAGATTTGTGAGAGATTCTTACTCTATTTTACATTCATTGAATGCAAGTTACGGATTTTGTGTTTTATTAACATTGGTTTTGGATTTGTTATTGAGATTTCAATGTTTTACATTTTCTCTCTTTTATATTTGATTATTGATTTGATTATGATGATTGTTGACTAAAACCCTTAAGCGATTTTAAGGTGAAGGGTTGATAGTTGTGGCATAGATGATGATAGATTGAATCAAAATAGATTGGACCCTGAGAGTTGCGACAAACCTCGTCGTCGAGGCTTTCCACGACCTGTTCTTGAGTTCCACAGCCGTGGTTCTTCAAGATCCGACCGTGGTTTTCCTCTGTCGTACGCTCTTTGCTTTTGCTTTGATCCAAAGTTAAAGATTAGATTTAACCTAGCCTTGGCTTGGCTTACCTTTTCTAGGTAGTAGTGAGACTCAACATCCTCTACTTTGGTTTTGAGTGTCACAACCTTAACCTTTTTGGCTTATCTTTGATTCCCTTGGGTTTGGGCATGGGTATTTGAGAGTAATTCTTATCCTTTGATCCATTCTATACTGCAACCTCAACAACCTTTATAGAGAGAGCCTTTGGGTGAGACATTTGGGATTGTAACTTCACCGTACAATTCCCTACCTTAGAAATACCTTTGCAATCCCGGTTTTGTCCTTATATCTTTAGAATATCTTGAATCGATTGTCACAATTGGATACCTGAATTTTTAGAATCGTTGTTTTTCCAATTAATCTTTATAAAAGCTTTTTACTTGCCTGACGATCTTGTAAACTGAATTTGTTCCCCCCAAATCCCTGAGTTCGACACACTGGAATTCTTACTTTACTACACCGATCCGTACACTGCGGGTTCACTTTTGCTTAATTTCAGTTTTATAAATTTAAAACTTTGACGCACACACTTTAGAGGCGAACACATATTCAATAATCACTCGAATTTAACACATGAAGTTCACCAAATCATTATCCATCTCTATCACCCAATTTCCTGTAAAACCTCAAGCAATATCGATCTCTAGTCTCGGATCTCAATCAATTTTGTTTTGACCGTTGACTTTCTTAACCGTAGGGAGAACCGTAGTGTCATTCTTTCGTAAGTAGCTCCATTTTACCTAAAATGCACCGTAGATCTCCAAAACACTAACGGGAAGGAAATATGTCACTAAGCTATGCAAATATGCTAAAAAAGCTTAAGGTGTGAATAAGAATGATGGTGGAAAAAGACGTTATCACTATGAGGGGGGACGATTCTGCTCATCTCTCGCACTTTGCATAATATGAAAGGAACGAGTGGCTTGGCCCTCGCAATTTATCATCAACACCTATAAAAAAAATATATAGTAATAAAGCGATACATGCTCGCCATTTGCATTTTTGCACAGAACAACTCAAAACTATCACAAATCTCAGTAAACAAACACTTCATGGATATATGTTCGCTCCAAACGGTGTGTGCAAGCTTTAAATTTATAACCCAAGAAGTATGCTTGAACAAAGATGCGAACCCGCAGTGTACGGGTCAGTTGTAATAAAAAGCAAGAATACCAGGGGTCGATCACAAGGACTTAGGTGAAACAAATCACATAATAGGTTGTCAAGTATTGCAATTAACCAAAAGCAATTAAAGCAATCAAAGATGATATAAAAGTCAATTAAGGGGAAATGCGGATTCTAGGGATTATAGCATCTAGTTGTGGTTCCGACTCAAGATCTCAAAGGATAACGCGGACAAAGCTAAGGTTTGCAAAGGGAAGGTGTTTCTAAGGTGTGAATAGATTACCGGGTAACTCTCACTACTCACTATCCCAAACCAAAGCTCCTATCACCGGGTAAGTCTCAAGGTACTAAGGAAAGGAACTATAATCTCAAACCAACACACCACATAAGGGAATATAATCAACCTTTACCGGGTAAGTCTCAGGCTAACTCACAAAGATGGGAGGAAGGCACACTCAAACCCTAATAAAGGATAAACCTTTATTACCTACACTTATGATCATGGGTAAACAAACAAAGGAATCACCGGGTAAGTCTCATCCTAGGCATGCATTGAACCAAGAAAGGTGTAATAAATAAGGATAGGATTTGGCAAACTAGAACACTTATCTCTCAGTTCCGGATCAGAAAAGATTCACCTCGTTCAGTCAGAGCCCACCCCGGCCGAGATGTTCATCGACTGAGCGAGGTATCTAGGGTTAAGGTTAAAGACTCAAGCTTTCAGGGTCCTGCTAGGATTAAGATCATTCTATCATCGTCTTTCCCACAACTTTCAGCCAATCACCCTAGAATCGCATAAGAAACTTAGCCAAAAATCATCATGATAACAATAATCAAATTAATGGGAAAGGAATCAATATTCGAACACGAAAACCTTAAGAAAAAGGTCTCAATAACTGAATCAAATATCAAACAACAAATCTGCGTTCCTTAAATCACAAATTAAACAAGACAACAAACCAAAAGGGAATCTAAGAAAGTCTTACAAACTCCCTCAAAAGCTAACTCCAAACTATGAATTCTTCCTTCCTTGACCTTCAATCCTTCCTTCCTTCCTTCAAAGCTTCCAGAAAATCTCCTAATTGCTGGGTGTTCTCAGCCTCTAAGCATGGTTGAGCTTGTGGAAAATCCAACCCTTTATATAGGAGAATTATCTTCCAAAGATAATAATATCTTATAAAGATAATTTCCAATAAAATATATCATATCTCTAAAACAATCTCCCAAAAATAATATCTTCCTTCCAGAATCCAGCCCAAAAATATAAGATATCTTCTTTTCAAAAATAAAAGATCTCAGCCAAAAATATGGATCTCGCCGGTGACAGGGTGTTCGCCTCGGTCGGGACGCTCCTCAAAATCACCTCGGTCGAGGTGACACTATAGCTAACCGAGGTGAATCTCAAGTGAATGTGAAATCTCTCAAATCTGGTCTAAAGTAAATCTTCTTCATTAATTCCAGGCTTCATGAGTTCTTCTTAAAGCTCCAAAATGTAGCTTTAATGACTCCTTGACTCCTTTTTAATCCAAAACGTGCCATTTTACCTATAATTACAATGAAACTAGGTGTAGACCTCGATTCCCGTAAAGGTAAATGAAACAACAAAATAATCACATAATATACATCCATACATGCAGATTATTGAAGATAAAACGTCCAAACTAGTCCCAAAATGTAACACCCCGAATTCTCAAAACTCGAGACATTACTGGTTAGAACCTCACAGTGGGTTCCGACCTCAGTTTGACAACAATATTACTAGGATCTTGCAACAAGACACAAATAAAGAAACCGAAATTCATAAAAATAGTATTTTTAAGGTAATGAATGCAACACTGTCTAGCAGCCTAAAGTACTTAAACAAAAGAAACGAACAACTGTCTTAACCAAAAGAAAGGAAAGACAAACACAACCCTCAACCCCCACACTAAGGAGTACGGAGACCCGGTTGACCACTACTTCCGGATCACTCAGCTGCTGGTCTAACCTGCGGTAAATCTAAAAACACAACAAGAGGAACCGTTAGCTAGTTATCTAAATATTAGCAGAATCATAGTAGCACACACACACACATAAAATATAAACACCCAACATGCTTTCAAACAAGTCCGTTTTATTATCTTGAGTTAAGTTACTCTTTCACTCTAATGATACTTATTTTGTGACACGAGGGATTCCCAAACCTCGCCTCCGCCCCCGTGTAACCATCAGGAATGGATCCGATGCATCTCACCTTGTACCTGCCTGGTCTGGGTATAGAGAACCTCCCAGTCTCCTGTTAGAGCTGGGCAGTGATGTCACGGCCCGTTATACATACACTTGGGCCTTAAACGTAATAATAACAGTAGTCCTAGCAAGTTATTATTATTAAACACGCAAATAGCACACACAACCACTATCACTCAACTAATATCCAGAAACTGGCTAAGTAAGTCGCAAGGACTTACCTGAGTAAAGTCGCACTCTAACAAGTCTCACAACGATCCGTACTCGTGGTAACTCAACCGCCTCTCAAATAAGGCATGTGGATCAAAATCTCATCCAGATGTCCAACCTCATGCGAAGGAATTACGGAAAGAGCTCTCTTACAGTAAAAGACCATTTTACCCTTAAAGTCGAAAATTCTCCAAGTTTATTCTTAACCTTCAAATTCCTTTTAGAACTTGTTTCCATACTTTGTGTCTCTCGGTTAGCTACTTATAGGTCATAAGTTCAAACTTGAATCCACTCGAAAAAGAATAACACTCTTCCTCCTTCCCGGTTACCATCTACTCTACTACATATTTTATCCGTACTATACACTTTAACCTTTCTCCTCAACTCACTTATTTACTTATGTAACTATTCGGTACTCATATATATATATATATATATATATATATATATATATATCTACATTTTTTTTATTTCCCATCTCGTACGGATATATGTACACTTACGTATATGAGTATATATATTCTTATGTACATTTATATATATAAGTCCCGAAACTCCAACCTATTCATATATATATATATATATATATATATATATATATATATATATATGAATAGGTTGGAGTTTCGGGACTTATATATATAAATGTACATAAGAATATATATACTCATATACGTAAGTGTACATATATCCGTACGAGATGGGAAATAAAAAAAATGTAGATATATATATATATATATATATATATATATATATTATATATATATATATATATATATATATATATATATATATATATATATATATATCTACATTTTTTTTATTTCCCATCTCGTACGGATATATGTACACTTACGTATATGAGTATATATATTCTTATGTACATTTATATATATAAGTCCCGAAACTCCAACCTATTCATATATATATATATATATATATATATATATATATATATATATATTTATACATCATTTATATCTTACTCACGATTTTATTATTTCTGCAAAGCACAGTGGGGCAAATATATATATATACACATTTATACACTATACTTGTACATATATATATATATATATATATATATATATATCTTTCATACTCCTCCTGTACACATTTATATACGTATAGTTCCGCACTCTTATACACATATGGGTCTAGACTCAACACAACAGAGTATCGGAAAGGTCCAAACGGCTCGGTTAGCTCAGTACCACCGCAGCGGAGCAGAGAGGAGAAAGGAGCCTTACCGGCGTCACAGTCCGGCAGGGAAGCCCTGGTGTTAAGGTGTCTGCAGTCAAGGCGGCGGCTCTTGGCGGTCCTCTCTTCCGGCTGGTTCTAGTTCGTTCGTTTCTCGGCGCAGGAAGCTGATCCGGTTCGTTCTTCTCGGCGCAGGAGGGTGGTTTGGTTCGTTCTTCTCGGCGCAGGAGGGTGGTCTGGTTCGTTCTTCTCGGCGCAGGAGGGTGGTCTGGTTCGTTCTTCTCGGTGCAGGAGGGTGGCGAAGAGGGGCTTGGCGGCGCTACAGAAATCCGACGGCTTGGCGGCACAAGGGTCTGCAGTCGAGGGCGGTGAAGAGAGGGCAGTTTAGTCCGCGAACAGAAACGGAAGAGGGAGGAGATAGACGGAGGGATCGCTTACCTAGTGGCTGCTGTCGCCGGCGAACGAGGGAGGCGGAAGAGGGTGCGGTGGCTGCGTCGGCTGCGTCGGCTGCAGTTGAAGACGGAGGATGCTGCTGTCTCTTTTCCGAAGGAAAAGAAGGAGCGTAAAATTTGCAGTGAAGGAGCGGCAGCTTCATAGGATTAGGGTTTAAACGTAGGATTAATATTAGGGTTAGGATTAGTTTAGGAAGTGGGCTGGTGGGCTTGGTAAATGGGCCTAATAGTGGGCCACATCCGGCCTGCTCTCTCATTAAAACAAGGTTACGAAACTCGTTACCCGTCCCGGATTTCTGGTTATGTGCGGAAATTTATATAATACGAAATTATATTCTGTATTATATAAATTATTATTTTAATTTTAAAGGTGCGTAATTTATTTCCGGTTATAAAGTTTCATCATTTTATGTGACTTAAGGTCACATAAAATGATAGAACTTAAAACTTGTTTTATATTACTTGTTGATTTATTTAATTAAGATTAACATATCGGAATTTGGTTAAATTCAGGTTTAACGGAAATAAATAAATAAAAAAAATTTCGGTTATTACATCAGTGCCCTCTTAAAAGAAGTTTCGTCCCGAAACTTAGAATGATTCTTTTAATCACACATTTCCTTGGTATATTTTAGTTTTCTCAACATTTTCATTTTCTACCATGCAACTACTCAATCATCGTAATCAGACATGCATCACATAAAACGTAATCACTCAAATCAATATAAAAACCTGAAAGGTCAAACAACACAACGTCCGAGTACTAACTCGTCAAAACAGGAGTAACCTCTAACCCCGCTAAGAACTCGGGATAACTACGTCTAATACTCTCCTCTATCTCCCAGGTAGCCTCATCAGCTCCTCGTCTAGACCACTGGAACTCTACAAAAGCATCAACCGGCTAAATTTTCTGATCTTCATAGTTGATGACATATCTCGGATTCGGTAGGTACTTTCTCACGGTTTGGTTTTCTAAACTTACCTCCCGCTCTGTTGATGACTCTACCAAACCATAAAAACTTTTTTCCTTTCGAAGGTTCCCGACTATCGATTATGAAATAATGATCTTAAACTTCTGTCGCCTAATGTTCTTTGTAATACAAACCGCTTGACCCGGTTTCTCAATGTGACCTTATCGGATAGTCCCTCATTTAATTGTTTCCACCTACTTCTTGTCAAGCTTTAAAATTTATATAACTCCAAACAAATCCCACACTCAAGTGGACTTTTTCATATAGATCGCTAATTCCTTATTGAAATCAGAGTTAACCTAACATTGATTTTCTTCATTTGTGGTTTATGGGCCTACCACGCTTTTGGTGTAGCACCCATTAGTCACAATGGCGTCTTTCTAAGGGTCAACATGATTTACCCAACTCCCGCCTATACTTCTCTTCTACTACTATCAAGATCCTCCTCAAACAGATCCTTACTCTCTTACTCACCCATAGACTGTTCTTAACCAACTACTAAGCAACCTCTAACCGATTCTCTCTATATCTTTAGATCACCCCAGAAAGTTGTTGTTGCCTACTTGGGGATTCCTCCAAGTCATCGGTAAAATTATCTCTTAAATTTGCAGTCACTAATCTCTCTTCTCAACGGTACCTGCTCGTCAATACCAATCAACACTTGTACGTCCTCAGTTGATGTTAGTCACTCTATAATTGACTTATCTCAATATTCCGGACCTGCTCTTCTCATACCTATACTGGCGTTAAATTCTTGGTGAGCATCATCTGCTCGATTAATCCTTCCATGCTTCACTAATTCGTTTTCTATTCCACACTTCTGTTTCCTTAGGCTAACTCTACTTCTCGAGCTCAACTGGGTCATTCATCTTGGCCTAAATAATCATTCCAAGTCTTCAACAATAGCTGGTAAGTGTCTTTGTAGTTCTGATGATTTTAGTTATCATCCCCTTGTTGTTCCCCTTACACGGACCGTCGGTTTTGATGACTTAGGTCCCGTGATAATTGGGGTCACCTTGGACTTTCGAGTCCACCAAGGCCGTTCTCATATATACATTCCTTCGCTGGTGTTACCAGCAATATAGCCTTCATGCAACACCGTTGTTTCCGCTACAGGTTTCAACTCTTTGGTACCGGCATATTGATTTCTTTCAAATTCCTAAATTTTTTGAGGAGGTTAAAACCTCTTCACACTTGTAAAGTCTACATTTGCATCTACGCTCCATAGTAGGTATCCCTTCCATGCACCTTAGACCCTCATATCCGGGTCGACATTTTATCTCTTATGGCTTTACAAGCTTGTCTTGTGAACTCTCCTACTAGGTGACTCGTCTTATACATTTTTCTTCTCTGCATCGGTCTCTAACTGTCTATTGATCATTACTACCCATTTTGTGTTGGAACTTCAGTTGCTTTGTACTCTTGCATAGATTTCCTAAGGACATCCTCAACTCAAAACTTTATTTAAAATTTATCATAACCCGCAATTTGATACATGATTTTCCTTCTAGTTGGTTAAGTTATGCGCTTGGTTTACACTTAATCTATCATAGTGTCATCAGTTTGATAGTATGATTTTTATAAAACATCTAATGGTATCATTTGTATACGACACATCAGATGCATATGATTTTCTCCCAAATCAAATTTTTCGCATCGCATTTATTATGTTTTCCTTATACTCATGTCGCTTTACCTTCTTTAATCTTTACTCCCCGTAAGTTAGTTAAATTCCTTTGAGTTTTCTCGTACACTCTTTACGGATCACGTTGGTTGGTCTTATTACTTTCATCAACTCTTAGGTCATCAGTCCAGCTTGAATTTTCAATGGAGTATTTCCATTTCTCATCAAACTTTTATATATACACTTTTCGGTATTCATCTTATTGGGGTAATACCGGATCCCTATAATAGCCTTTAGTCATTCAACTTTACTCCTTCTCATGTCTTTTCTAGCCAACATGTAGATTCCATTTGCAATCACCTCCCAACTCGACCACACATTTCATCAAGGCTTTAAATCATACTCTCTATGTTTGTTCCGCCTTTGTAATTCCAATTATCCTGTGTTACATCTTAAATCACAAGGGTTTTCCCTGTCCATCTAGACAGTCTGACCCTACCTTTTCTCGAAGGAGCACCATCAGTCTTACTTGTGTGGAATGCTAAGACATAGGACATGTTTCCAATCATCTACTTCCTCTTAGCCTTCTAGTTCTTCTTACAGGGATCCCTTCATTCTAACTCTGATATGTATCTTTCGTAGTCAGTAGTAAGTAACTACTCCCAACAATTCCCTTTTCACCATTACTATCATCAAGGGTCATTACCGACCGTCAAGAGCTGCTCTTAAGTTTCTTTATTAGAGTTATCATATTGGACTCATTTAACGTTACCATCCAGGCTACTAGTACTTGTATTGATTTAACTTCACCATTTTCATCGTGGATCTCCGAAAGAAATTCACTAGATGTCGATAAAATTCTTTTATTACCTTGTGGTTATTCTTCTTATCGGTTAATTAACCATCACTAGTTAACCCGCACAAGTAACTTTTAAGTTGTCCAAGTAGGATGTAGTTGACCTTCTACAACATCATAGACTTAATTTTCTTCCATCTCTTTTGAGGCTTGATATACTTGGTGAAATATATTTCCTCCAGTCTCTCTGTTTATTCTTCTTTAGCTCCTCCTACTATCTACACTTTTGTAAGATTGTTATACTCTTACGAGTCCAATTGTATCATTCTTCTTCCATCAACAAACTTTTCAATCCTTCTAGGGTAGCTTGTAGGTACATCTCCGTGATTCTTTTACCTGAGTTATCGTCTATTTGCGGTTCTCTATTATGAACTTGTAGTGTTGTTAGCTTAAATTCCTTTTGAGTGGGAAGTTATTGGGGTCCCTCGGGTTCACCAATACTCTTCTCACACACTCTTCTTCCTTGGTTGTTGCTTGTAATGCTGCCTTTACAGAAGCTGGTTATTGTTGTATCACGGTCTATGTCACAATTCTCCTCTGTTCTATGAGATCACTCCACTTCCACGTTGGTGAAATCCACCTTTCCCTTTCTAGCAATGCGTAAGCTTCCAAGTTGCAGCTCTTTAATTCTTTCTATTTGGATGGATAATGTATCTCGTGTTGACTTCCATACTTTTGACTGTCTCGGTTATCAATCTGGATTCCGGTGGCAATTAGCTTGTTGAGAGTGATCATATTTCGCCTTGCTTTTGGCATCAACTTTCACTTCCTAGTCTGTCAGTGAGCTTAAATTTTATGTCCTTTTTCTTGATTGCTACTATATCTCTCTTTTGACTTTCATGTCTATGGTAAATTTTCGACGTCATCCTCTTTGTCTGTGAAGTCACTTTACACAACTTGAAATAGCCTCTCCGTTGTCTTTCTCAATTCCCTAGTTGGCGATCATCTCTTGTTTCTCCGAAACTACTCTCTTGTATATCCTTCATTTGATCCCGTTGAGTTGATTCGGAATTCTCTTCTTGTCATCGTAATTGGTGTTGTCTTTGAGTCTTCACTTTTCCGTCTCGACGTTCCTCAACAAGCTCGAAGGAGTTGTCCGACGTTCGTCTACCCTAATGCACATAAGATGTACATACTAATCCTCACGTTGACACTCTTCAAAAACTTAGATGTGTCAACTGAATGAGGATCTCAAACTGTTATCTCCATTAAGGGCGTAATGTAACTATAAATTCTACTAATCTTCGGCATATACCTATCTATATAACATATCTTTATAAGCAAGCTAAAAGTCCAACTAAAGTAAAACCTAAAGTCCATACTAAGCATCCTGAGATCCGCGGTAGTAGTGGTGGTCAGCCGTACTTTTCTATTCCCAACCAGACTATGCATGCATTTGAAAACCAAAAGTTCCCTTTTTAAAACTCAGACCCCTTTCGGGTTCTGCTTAAAACTTATTCGGTCTTTCAGAAGATTTCAAGTGCCATTGTTGCCAACCTAGAGCTCTGATACCATGTTGTAACACCCCGAATTCTCAAAACTCGAGACATTACTGGTTAGAACCTCACAGTGGGTTCCGACCTCAGTTTGACAACAATATTACTAGGATCTTGCAACAAGACACAAATAAAGAAACCGAAATTCATAAAAATAGTATTTTTAAGGTAATGAATGCAACACTGTCTAGCAGCCTAAAGTACTTAAACAAAAGAAACGAACAACTGTCTTAACCAAAAGAAAGGAAAGACAAACACAACCCTCAACCCCCACACTAAGGAGTACGGAGACCCGGCTGACCACTACTTCCGGATCACTCAGCTGCTGGTCTAACCTGCGGTAAATCTAAAAACACAACAAGAGGAACCGTTAACTAGTTATCTAAATATTAGCAGAATCATAGTAGCACACACACACATAAAATATAAACACCCAACATGCTTTCAAACAAGTCCGTTTTAGTATCTTGAGTTAAGTTACTCTTTCACTCTAATGATACTTATTTTGTGACACGAGGGATTCCCAAAACTCGCCTCCGCCCCCGTGTAACCATCAGGAATGGATCCGATGTATCTCACCTTGTACCTGGCTGGTCTGGGTATAGAGAACCTCCCAGTCTCCTGTCAGAGTTGGGCAGTGATGTCACGGCCCGTTATACATACACTTGGGCCTTAAACGTAATAATAACAGTCGTCCTAGCAAGTTATTATTATTAAACACGCAAATAGCACACACAACCACTATCACTCAACTAATATCCAGAAACTGGCTAAGTAAGTCGCAAGGACTTACCTGAGTAAAATCACACTCTAACAAGTCTCACAACGATCCGTACTCGTGGTAACTCAACCGCCTGCCAAATAAGGCATGTGGATCAAAATCTCATCCAGATGTCCAACCTCATGCGAAGGAATTACGGAAAGAGCTCTCTTACAGTAAAAGACCATTTTACCCTTAAAGTCGAAAATTCTCCAAGTTTATTCTTAACCTTCAAATTCCTTTTAGAACTTGTTTCCATACTTTGTGTCTCTCGGTTAGCTACTTATAGGTCATAAGTTCAAACTTGAATCCACTCGAAAAAGAATAACACTCTTCCTCCTTCCCGGTTACCATCTACTCTACTACATATTTTATCCGTACTATACACTTTAACCTTTCTCCTCAACTCACTTATTTACTTATGTAACTATTCGGTACTCATATATATATATATATATATATATATATATATATATATATATATATATATATATATATATATCTACATTTTTTTTATTTCCCATCTCGTACGGATATATGTACACTTACGTATATGAGTATGTATATTCTTATGTACATTTATATATATAAGTCCCGAAACTCCAACCTATTCATATATATATATATATTTATACATCATTTATATCTTACTCACGTTTTTATTATTTCTGCAAAGCACAGTGGGGCAAATATATATATATACACATTTATACACTATACTTGTACATATATATATATATATATATATATATATATATATATATATATATATATATATATATATATATATTTCATACTCCTCCTGTACACATTTATATACGTATAGTTCCGCACTCTTATACACATATGGGTCTAGACTCAACACAACAGAGTATCGGAAAGGTCCAAACGGCTCGGTTAGCTCAGTACCACCGCAGCGGAGCAGAGAGGAGAAAGGAGCCTTACCGGCGTCACAGTCCGGAAGGGAAGCCCTGGTTTTAAGGTGTCTGCAGTCAAGGCGGCGGCTCCTGGCGGTCCTCTCTTCCGGCTGGTTCTGGTTCGTTCGTTTCTCGGCGCAGGAAGCTGATCCGGTTCGTTCTTCTCGGCGCAGGAGGGTGGTTTGGTTCGTTCTTCTCGGAGCAGGAGGGTGGTCTGGTTCGTTCTTCTCGGCGCAGGAGGGTGGTCTGGTTCGTTCTTCTCGGTGCAGGAGGGTGGCGAAGAGGGGCTTGGCGGCGCTACAGAAATCCGACGGCTTGGCGGCACAAGGGTCTGCAGTCGAGGGCGGTGAAGAGAGGGCAGTTTAGTCCGCGAACAGAAACGGAAGAGGGAGGAGATAGACGGAGGGATCGCTTACCTAGTGGCTGCTGTCGCCGGCGAACGAGGGAGGCGGAAGAGGGTGCGGTGGCTGCGTCGGCTGCGTCGGCTGCAGTTGAAGACGGAGGATGCTGCTGTCTCTTTTTCGAAGGCAAAGAAGGAGCGTAAAATTTGTAGTGAAGGAGCGGCAGCTTCATAGGATTAGGGTTTAAACGTAGGATTAATATTAGGGTTAGGATTAGTTTAGGAAGTGGGCTGGTGGGCTTGGTAAATGGGCCTAATAGTGGGCCACATCCGGCCTGCTCTCTCATTAAAACAAGGTTACGAAACTCGTTACCCGTCCCGGATTTCTGGTTATGTGCGGAAATTTATATAATACGGAATTATATTCCGTATTATATAAATTAATATTTTAATTTTAAAGGTGCGTAATTTATTTCCGGTTACAAAGTTTCATCATTTTATGTGACTTAAGGTCACATAAAATGATAGAACTTAAAACTTGTTTTATATTACTTGTTGAATTATTTAATTAAGATTAACATATCGGAATTTGGTTAAATTCAGGTTTAACAGAAATAAATAAAAAAAAAAAATTTCGGTTATTACACAAAATATAGACTATAATACATGCTATTAAAATACCCCATACTTGTCCCTTGCTTGTCCCCAAGCAAGTTCCAAATCTTAAGTACAAGATAGAATGGATTATAAATCGTAAAAAAATCAATGAAAAGCAATTTCAAAACATTTTTGGTGGTGTGCTCCACTCATAGATCACTCTAAGAGAATGCTTCATGATCAAAACATTTTATAGATATAAGGAAGTTGTTCATCTTTGCATAAAATCATAGAATGCATAATAAATCATATTTATCGAAATCAATCATGTATAATCTAGTTTAAACCACTAAGTCAATCAACAAGCTCGAGGTCTCAAGGGCTTCCAAAAGAGGTCAAGAAACGTGGGAGGGTGGGGTGTATATAGGGAATGTGGTGCTAGAATCCGGGAAAAGGATCTTACTTCACTTTCTTTGAATCACAACATCTTCCACCAATAAGCTTTGCTTATTTTACTTTACTTTTTGGGATGCATGGACAGAGGTGCACAATAACCGAAGCCTAGAAAATCAGCAATCATCAATTACTCGAAATGCCTCAAACCCTTGATGCACATACCATGACCCGTTAGGAATATCCCTTCAATCCGACTTTGGCAAGACACAAACACCCGGCTATGTGAATGGTGCCGAGTTACTCATCATCATGATTGACTTCCCTAAACCTATTTTGTTTCTTTCTAACACTTTCAGCCAATATCTCAACTTCACCTTCACTTGCTTTTCACTTTCTTTTTTCCAAATTCCCGGATAGGTAAAGGGAGGCAAATATGTATATGAAGGGCTAAAGCATGATCAAGAAGAAGAAGAAGAAGAGAAGAGAATGAATTGCCTTAATCATCCCAGGAAGAATGTGATAGAACTCTTCATGTGGTGTCAACCTTCAAATTCAACATAATTTTGATAAAAACAAAGTATTAAACATGCCAAAACTTCAAACAAAGCATTTTGCAACTTAAACATATCATAAAACCTTTCGAGCATATAATGATTTCAAAATCAATCTGCAAACAGAATCATCACTGAGGTCATATCCAGAAAAGAAGCACAAAACGTTCAAAAAATCACTCAGTTAAGCCACCTCGGTCGAGGTGTTCTAAGTCATCCGAGGTGTTTAATCTCGTTTGGCTAGAATCATCCCGATTGAGGTCATAAAAAAAATTTCTTAAACCAGTTTTTGACGTTTTTTCAAACAAAAACCTGCATGCATGCATGTAATCTCAGATAAACACATAGAGCATAAATAAGATCATAAATATCCAACTAGAGTTATACAATCATACACAAGTAGTCAAATAAGTACATCCACATACCCCATACATGGGACACATTGTCCCAATTGGTCAAATAAGAGTCAAGTAAAACAGGAAACTCACCGGACCTAGCCGAACTGCATAATAAATAAAGAAAAGAAATCCATGCAAGCTCCAGTCCTGATCCGCTAGTGGTGGTGGTGGATATGGGATGAAGGGATGCTGAGATGGGTCAAATGGATAACCCATCGTGTGTTGAAACTAGATCTCCATCATCCGTTGCTGGTAGTGTTGGCTCTCTCTAAGCTCCATAACCTCCACTGTCAGGGTTGCGTAAGAGTCGATCATCTGGTCTGTCAGCTCATCAATCCGTCAGTGAGCTACTCGATCTCTCTGTCTACGGACTCTACGCGCGGGCAGGTCGTGATGGTGTTGCTGCCTCCTCCTCTGTAGCCTCGTCATCTAGATTGATAGCTGGCATACTGGGACCGGCGGTTTCAGTACCGGTCTCCTTGGCAGCTCCACCATCATCATATTCCTCCTCATCCTCCGTCGGTGCAGCATCTCTAGCATCTTGTAAGTAGGAAAGCCAAGCAGAAGACTAGTACTGCGAATCGAAAACTGTGAGCTGGGCTGACCATAGGATACCCTGAGGAGTAGTCTGCTCCTAAGGCATAGCGACGTAGGGTGTAGTGAGGCCACGAGGAACCAGAATCCGCCTTGTGATCATCTCTTGAAGTCCTAGCGGCTTCGCAGCCGCTACCAATGTACAAGCACTCAAATCTAGACCCATGGCCGTAGCAATATGGGTCACCAGCCCTCCACAACAAATGTCTCCCTTGGACTTGCCCTTGATACGGTGCAAGTCCTCAACCAGCATGCATGCCTCCAAAATCAGGCACTCCACCAATAACCATGCAAAACAAACTTAGCAACTCTCCTTGTCTGATCTTCTGGGGCGTCTCAGTACGCGCCAGAAGAGTCTCACTGAAAATACGGTGGGCAAGACGGAAAGCTAAGTGAAAAATAATGCGCTCCCTGGAGTCTCCAGGTCTCCATCTGTCACTATGCTCCACCACATGGGCTATCTGCCCCCAGAACTGTCGAGCCACTGCTCGGGATGGGAAGTCAGTCACGGTGGGAGTCGGGAAACCAAACACCTCTCGGAACTGATCCATCGGTACAATGTAGTTCCGGTTCAGCAACCGGTACTTGATGTTGTTCCTCTTTGGTATGTGAATGACAGAACTCACAAACTCCATGGTCGGCTCTAGGTAGGCTGGAGCTCGGATCTCCATAAAATCCTCCAGCCCTACCATAGATATCATCTTCTTCCAGTCCTCTGCCACGTGGAGGCACTCGAAGGTTGAGACGTCTAAGAAACGCGGGGCAACTATGGGCCGCCTGCAAATACGATCGAAGTTCATCTGGTGATGCTCATGAATCACTGGTATAGAAGGGCGAGAAGAAGGGGAAGAACCACTGGGAGCATCTCTCAAAACAAGTTGACGATCAGAATGGGTACTCATTGTTGCTGACAGAAGGTCACCTCGGTCTGTCTGACAAGCTGAAGAACACCTTGGCCGAGACACAGCTCGACTGGACCGAGGCGAAGTGCTGTGCGATTTCCACTCTCTGATTTTCAGTTCTTTTCCCCCAAAATCACTACCAATTGCTTCCTATGAGGTACTTATACTCTTTTCAGCAATAATAGATGGAAACCAAAGCCAAATTTCTCCTAAATCAGTAAAGAGAGGGAAGTTAGGATTTTTGACAATTTACCCCAAATTATGCAGATTCAAGGCGTTTATCTTGCAATTTGTTGCTTGCAATCCGATCCTCTTGCTTTTCTTGGTGAAATCGGAGCAGAAATCGTGGAAAACGAGTGAAAAACGAAGAAACAAGGTGAATGGTGTGCCGCGGTCGAGAAGAGGGTGAGAGGGAAAAGTGAGAAATCTGTTTCGCCTTTTATACCCCTCGTTGAATCTGGTATCACCTCGGTCGAGGTGGTCCCGACCGGACCGAGGTGGCTGACTGGATTGTCAGACCTAGTCATCTCGGTTGCCCAAGGACATCTCGGTCGAGGTGCTGTGACAGCAACCGAGATGTGTCTCAGTCAAACTCCGTCTTCTCAATTTCTCGAACTTCTGTCCTTCCAGTGGAGCTCCTGAGTTATAATCCTTCCTTAGAGAGTACCTGGTTTCTGTCTAGGACGCCAAAAACAAAGCAAAGCAAAGTAAAAGCAAACTATCTAAGACTAAACTAGAAAAAGGGAAATGAAAGCAATACCTTGGGTTGCCTCCCAAGAAGCGCTTGATTTAAGGTTGCTAGTTGGATCGTACGGCATCCCTAAACAAGGTATAGTGGTGCAATCTCCTCAACCTGGACTTCCGGTTGGTACTTCTTGAGCCTATGATCATTGACCTTGAAGCTTCCGCTTGTTTCACCCCAAATCTCAACTGCACCATAAGGAAAGACATGTTTCACAACGTAAGGTCCTGTCCATCTAGATTTCAACTTACTTGGAAAGAGGCGTAGGCGGGAATTGAAGAGTAGAACTAAATCTCCTTCATTGAATTCCTTAGGAATGATATGCTTGTCATGCCATCTCTTCGTTCTTTCCTTGTAGATCTTGGCATTCTCATAAGCGTTTAAGCGCAACTCTTCCAACTAGTTAATGTCCAATAACCTCTTTTCTCCGGCTTTCTTGATATCAAAATTCAACCACTTGATTGCCCAATACGCCTTGTGGTCTAACTCAACGGGTAGATAGCAAGACTTCCCATATACCAAATTGTAAGTGGTGGTACCAATGGGAGTCTTGAATGCGGTCCTATAAGTCCAAAGAGCGTCGTCCAACTTCATGGACCAATCCTTCCTCGTCATAGAGACGGTCTTCTCCAAAATTGCCTTGATTTCTCTATTCGAGATCTCGACCTGTCCACTAGTTTGAAGCTGATAAGGGGTTGCTACCTTGTGGGTTACCCCATACTTCGATAGAAGTGCCTTGAACTTCCGGTTGATAAAATGTGTCTCTCCATCGTCGATGATGATGCGTGGTGTCCCAAAACGTGGAAAGATAGTCCGATTGAAGAACTTCACAACCACCATGGCGTCATTAGTGGGAGAGGCAATAAGTATTACCCACCTAGAGACGTAATCAACAACTAGGAGAATGTAGAGGTTCCCTGTGGATGATGGGAAGGGTCCCATGAAATCAATTCCCCATACATCAAAAATCTCAACCTCTTGAATATTGTTGAGTGACATCTCGTTCTTTCTAGACAAGTTCCCTGTTCTTTGGCATGCATCACAAGAACAACAAACGTTTGCACATCCTTAAATAATGTAGGCCAAAAGAAACCAGAACACAATACCTTAGCGCACGTTTTGTGAGCGCTAGCATGTCCTCCACAAGAAAGCGAGTGGCAATGCCGTATAACACTAGCAACTTCATCTTCTGGAATGCATCGTCGAAGCATACCATCCGGACCTCTCTTAAATAGTAGAGGTTCATCCTAGTAGTAGTGGCGTACATTCTTGAAGAATTTCTTCCTTTGAGCGTACGTCAATCCGGGCGGTATTTCTTGGCAAACAAGATAATTAACAATATCAGCATACCAAGGTTCTTTCTTATCAGAAGCTTGGTGGAGCCAGTGCTCCACCAATTGTAAATGAGTTTCAGAAAAGGGTGTAGCAAGTTTGTTGTCCTCAGTTGACAACATCTCACTTGCTGTCTCGGTCGGTGTCCGAGGTGGGTGACCAAGATGTTCTTCAAATAAGAACACCTCGTTTGGTCCAGAAAGTGCCTCGGTTGAGGTACTGGAACTAGGACCGAAACTTGAATTTCACCTCTCCTGGATAAGTTTCTCGATCTTAGCTCCTGGATCTGCTTCCAGTGCCTTTAAGCTCCGTATATATGCCTCACAAGAAACATCTATACCTTCCTCCATTAAGCTAAAACTAAGAACTCTTTCAAGAGGTTCATTAATAAGGATAGAGCTCACCAATTCTCTTGATTCTTCTTCATCATAGATGTTGAAGATATCATCCTACAACGGCTCTCCTTTCATTGCAGCAAGCAATGCAAATTCCACTTGATCACCGCCAATGTTGAATTTCAACTTGGTGTTTTTACAATCCACATTTCAACCCGAAGTTGCTAGAAATGGTCTCCCGAGAATGATAGGAATGGAATAATCTGCAGGTATGTCAAGTACAACAAAATCTATAGGTAAATAGAAGTTACCTAACTTAACGGGAACGTCTTCTAAGATGCCCACGGGATGGGTAATGGAGCGATCCGCCATGTACAACCTTATCTTCACCGGCTTGGGCTCTCCAAGTCCGATTCTCTCACATAGCTTCAGCGGGATGATGCTCACGCTGGCTCCTAGATCACACAATGCCTCACAAGTTACATCCCCAACTTGAATTGGAATGCAAAATGAGCCGAGATCTCTCAACTTAGGTGGCATCTTCTCTTTCATGATTTGAATGAGTTCCGAGGACTTAGATGTCATCCTAACTTCTCCAAATTCTTCCAGCTTCCTCTTTCTTGATAGAATCTCTTTTAAGAACTTCCCATAGGCGGGCATCCCTAGAATAACATCAAGAAAAGGGATGTTAATGTGTAGTTTATTCATCAAGTCAAGGAACTTACCAAAATGCTTGTCTAGATGTACTCTAGCCTTCGACTGGGGGAATGGAAGTGGTGGTTTATAAGCAGGAGGTAGGACATAAACTTCAGATTTGTCCTTCGCTTTCTAGGACTCCACCTCGGATGGCACCTCGACCAAAGTGTTCCTCGTCTGGTCCTGGACCGAGGTGTTCTTCGTCTGTACTAGCACCGACCGAGGTATTGGATCTGTAGTTTTTAGTCCACTTCTCGTCGTTATTGCCATAATCTGTCCCTTGGGGTTGCTCTCTGTTCTTGCTGGGAGCTTCCCTGGATCTCTTGGCGCTTCATTCGCCTTATTAAAGAATTTTTGCTCTAAGGCTTTTTGTGCCTTCGAAAATGAAGTCATAGACGTCTCCATAGCGTTGAGCTTGATCAAGATGGCCTCCAACACTGTATCTTTCTTCTCTGGCTGGGACGAACTTGATCTAGGCTCCTGGTTCTTCAATGGAGTAGAATAAGAAGAAGAGGGGTTAAAATAATTATTAGAATGAGAATGAGGGTTACCCGGATTTTGTTGATTAGATCTCCAATTGTTGTTGTTGGAGCCTCTATTGTTGTTGTAATTGTTGTTCCGTGACCCTTGGTTGTTGTTTCTTCCTTGATATCCTCCATCTTCCTTCTTCGTGTGAGCCACCAAAAGGTCTTTCAATTGCTTCACGTCATTTTTAAGGGAGATGAGTTGATTATCATTTGATGGAGTGTCTTGGAAACTAACTCTCTTAGCTCCGTTTTCGGCTCCTTGATGTGAGTACTTCTCCATATGCAAAGCTTGCTTTTCAATGAACTCCCAAGCTTCGTCTATCGACATATCCATGAATGTGCCGGCGGAAAGTAGTTGAAGATTGAATTGAGTAGCTCCATCCAATCCCTTGAAGTATATCTCCAGCAACTCTATCTTTGAAATCCCATGATGTGGGCAATCCAATAGAACATCTTTGAATCTCTCCCATGACTTGGACAAACTCTCCTTGTCCTTCATGATGAATGCATTAATCTTCCCTCTTATTTCAGCGGTCTTGGAGGGGGGAAAGAACTTTGTTAGAAACTCCGTCGTCATCTCTTCCCATGTGTTGATCTTTCCGGGCAGAAGAGATTGATACCAAGTAAGCGCCCTGTCTTTTAAAGAAAAGTAGAAAGGCCTTAGCTTGTAGTTGTTGTTTTCTAGCCTTGAAGGTCTCAAGGTCTCCATCAAAATCTCGTAGTTTTGCAAATGCTGATACGGAGACTCCCTCTCTAAACCTCCAAACTAGCACTGGCAGATCATGGATAGAACTTGCGGTCAAAGTTCGTAATCATGCTCAGTTGGATCACCTAGGTTGACTCCTGGACGCCTCACTTGCTGATTAGGGTCCATCCTCTGTTCTAGGGTTTGTGGAACTCCAGCAAAAAGAACATCTCGGACAGGCATCCGAGGTGGATGTATCTCGGCCGCGGCAACTAGGACTAGGTCCTGCCTCGGTCGAGGATCTGGGATAGGTCGAGGCAAAAACTGGGCCCTTAGATCGGCCATATCTGCTTCGATCTCTGCAGTTCTTGTGCGAGTCTGCTATCTTTCTTGCTGCATTTCTTCCTTATTGAGGCGTAGCTGTTCCAACGTCTCCTTCAATTCAGCCTCAAGATCGCGATTGTCTTGATTGGCATTCTTAGCTTCTTTCAATCGTCGCTTGTATGTCTTTTCTAGTTCGGGATCGTAAGGAACGATTTCCTTCACAGCACGGGTTCTTCGCATAAACCTAAGAAAAAGATCCTGCGAAAACACTCATGTAGAGTGGTTAATAGCAACAAGGGCAATTGCCCCGAAAGACAACCGCAACCAGCTCGGTCTAGACCAAGTCCCCAGCAACGGCGCCAAAAACTTGTTCACTCCAAACGGTGTGTGCAAGCTTTAAATTTATAACCCAAGAAGTATGCTTGAACAAAGATGCGATCCCACAGTATACGGGTCAATTGTAATAAAAAGCAAGAATTTCAGGGGTCGATCACGGGGACTTAGGTGAAACAAAGCATATAATAGGTTGTCAAGTATTGTAATTAACCAAAAGTAATTAAAGCAATCAAAGATGATATAAAAGTCAATTAAGGGGAATGCGGATTCTAGGGATTAAAGCATCTAGTTGTGGTTCCGACTCAAGATCTCAAAGGATAACGCGGACAAAGCTGAGGTTTGCAAAGGGAAGGTGTTTCTAAGGTGGGAATAGATTACCGGGTAATTCTCACTACTCACTATCCCAAACCAAAGCTCCTATCACCGGGTAAGTCTCAAGGTACTAAATAAAGGAACTATAATCTCAAACCAACACACCACCTAAGGGAATAGAATTAACCTTTACCGGGTAAGTCTCAAGCTAACTCACAAAGATGGGAGGAAGGCACACTCAAACCCCAATAAAGGATAAACCTTTATTACCTACACTTATGATCATGGATAAACAAACAAAGGAATCACCGGGTAAGTCTCATCCTAGGCTTGCATTGAACTAGGAAAGGTGTAATAAGGATAGGATTTGGCAAAGTAGAACACTTATCTCTCAGTTTCAGATCAGAAAAGGTTCACCTCTTTTAGTCAGATCCCACCCCGGCCGAGATGTTCATCGACTGAGCGAGGTATCTAGGGTTAAGGTTAAAGACTCGAGCTTTCAGAGTCCTGCTGGGATTAAGATCATTCTATCATCGTCTTTCCCACAACTTTCAGCCAATCACCCTAGAATCGCATAAGAAACTTAGCCAAAAATCATCATGATAACAATAATCAAATTAATGGGAAAGGAATCAATATTCGAACACGAAAACCTTAAGAAAATGGTCTCAATAACTGAATCAAATATCAAACAACAAATCCTTGTTCCTTAAATCACAAATTGGACAAGACAACAAACCAAAAGGAAATCTAAGAAAGTCTTACAAACTCCCTCAAAAGCTAACTCCAAACTATGAATTGTTCCTTCCTTGACCTTCAATCCTTCGTTCCTTCCTTCAAAGCTTCCAGAAAATCTCCTAATTGTTGGGTGTTCTCAACCTCTAAGCATGGTTGAACTTGTGAAAAAATCCAACCCTTTATATAGGAGAATTGTCTTTCAAAGATGATAATATCTTAAAAAGATAATTTCCAATAAAATATATCATATCTCTAAAACAGATCTCCCAAAAATAATATCTTCCTTCCAGAATCCAGCCCAAAAATATAAGATATCTTCTTTTCAAAAATAAAAGATCTCAACCAAAAATATGGATCTCGCCGGCGACAAGGTGTTCGCCTCGGTCGGGACGCTCCTCAAAATCACCTCGGTCGAGGTGACACTATAGCTAACGATGTGAATCTCAACTGAATGTGAAATCTCTCGAATTTGGTTTAAAGTAAATCTTCTTCATTAATTCCAGGCTTCATGAGTTCTTCTTAAAACTCCAGAATGTAGCTCTAATGACTCCTTAGCTCCATTTTAATCCAAAACGTGCCATTTTACCTATAATTACAACGAAACTAGGTGTAGACCTCGATTCCCGTAGAGGTAAATGAAACAACAATATAATCACATAATATACATCCATACATGCAGATTATTGAAGATAAAACGTCCAAACTAGTCCCAAAATATAGACTATAATACATGCTATCAATATAGATCACCGTTAAAGTCATAGTCATCAATGTAGTCGGGCTCTTCAAATCCTAGAACGAATGAATTTATCAAGGCATACCTTAACCGAAGTTCACAACTTTGTTAATTGAGAGAAAAGAGACCGCTCGTGCGATTGATGACTGGTGGTCGGCCGATCGACACTATAGCACACAAAACAAGTCTCTAAAACTTTCGAATGAAAATTTGATAAAAAGAACTAATGACGGAAACACCTTTTCATAGGAGGTATTGTAACCTAACCCTCCTAGGTTTGCATATCTTATCATCAATAAATGAACTAGATGACTTCACATTGGAGAAATGGTCACGTGTTCGGGAAATGTGTTGGAGGTCGGCTAATACAAGGTCGGTGGTCCTACCATCAAAGTTTCATTCTTCACTCTCAAGTCTCAATCAATTCCGTCTTGACCTCGGATTCCTTGACCGTAAAGAGAACCTTATTGTGTTGAGGTCATTCTTCCATATATAGCTCAATTTTCACTCCAAAAACGCTTAAATGCTTGCATGTCATTAATAGACATGTAGATCTCCAAAACACACAAATGAAGGAAATATGTCAACTATCAATGCAATTATACCCAAAAGGCTTAAGGAATGGATAATAATGATGATAAGAAAAGACGCTAAAATGAATGTTATCATAACCCTATCAAATTGGTATTAGAGTTGCGCTAGACATCAAGAACGTTCAAGAAATATCAAGGAAATTAAAAAAATCAAGAGCTTCAAGATTTTTCAAGAAGTTCGCAAAAAGAAATCAACCGAGATCATCACCGTTCTTGCTAATATTTACTATTCTCGCTCTTTACTAAAATTTCATTATTTTGTGTGCTTTGATTGAATTACACCACCAGTTTTGCCCTATTCAAGAACACTAAAACCTCCATCTTTCTCCATGCCAAACCCTAAACTGGAACCTTCATCTAACCGGTCCCATGCCGCACAAACCGGTCCAAAAAACCGACCTCCAAAACCGCTCCCAAAATCACCAACTCAACTGAAGCACCAAAACCGGCAAACCCAAACTCTAACCACCACCTAAACCCTAAATTTTTCCAAACACCAAACCGTTATTCACCCAACCGGACCGGTCCACAAAGACTACTCTAAACCCAAACTAGAAGACCGCTTGAAAACCGGAATTGCAAGCTAAGTGCAAATCCGGATGAGGAACCCTAATCACCGATAAGGGTAAAATCGTCAATTGTGTTTGTTTAGTATTTTTGTTTCTTATTATTTGCAATATATTTATCACCAAACCGCGGCCGTTAATTTTTGTTTACGATTTGAAGCTGTTTTGAGACCATTTCGTGTATAATTTTTACCTAACCTTTGTGCCGATTTTTTGAATATTTGTCAATTTAAAGTGCATTCAATGATTTTGTTTTTACGCGAATATAGTTGTGCTTTTCGGCCTTGACATCAAATATATAAGAGCCTTATTTCCTTTGTTTTTTAGTTGGATATTGTAGCTAGCTTGTTTTCCAATTAAAAGACTCAAAACCTAAACACTCCTAAAATTAAGCCTTCACACAGGTTCCTTGTATGCACACCGTCTTTCTTACATTCCTCCTTATAGTGTTAAATAAATTTCATTCTCATATTTATCTAACAATCACTTACATCATGCTAGATTACATATGGATAACATATCTCATAAATATCAATCTCCTTGATCAGTTTCAAAGACACTTATCAATTACATACGCTAAATAAAGAAACTACAATTCATAATCTGTTTATCTGGAACTATCGTATCTTCCGTATAAAAGATATGATTATGTGGCTAAGCTGTTCTTCTTGAATCTTGATCTTGTCACATGTGTCCATATCCGATTCAAATCAGGTCGCCACAATCTTTTACAAATATTTGTGATATTTTGTCCGCCAGATGCACCTTCTGTACCCAACCAAAAACTCAAGGGTTCTTTTTAAGGTCTTCTGTCATTGACTCATGTCTTCTTACATGAAGACTAAGATAAAACACATTCCAAACATAAATCAATAAAAATTAGGTTCCTAATAAACAAACCATTCATATGCATATCATATATTTGAGAAAATATGTAGAATGAGAACTCAATAAAAAAACGCCCCTAAATTCATAGAATGAGGGATCGGATACAACTTGGAAAGAGGTATAAATTGCTCTATTCTTTATACGGTTCACATTTTTGATTTTCTTTTCGCATTCCGGGTTCATTATTGATAAACCAACTACATGTGAACAATTGAGAAATGTTGAGACGGAGAAAGGAAGACATCAAAGAGTTGGGATGCATCATCACACTCTCAATTGGAAACAAGAACATAAAAGAATCCCATAACGAGCAACAAAAAACGACTCAAGACACCCCCGACTCTTCAATTGCAAAACAAGTCATCAAAGAACCTCTAGCCTACCCTAGATCCAATAGATACCATTTGTTACTTTTGTTCCTCGTTCTCTTTTTTGGAGAGATGCAACAAACTTTAGAGCAATTTCGCAATGAGAACAACAAATATGCAGAAGAATGGAGTAAACATTCACATTATATAAGCGGAGGATATTTGATTAACGTTTTTTTAACTCAAAATGATTGAGAATTAGAGGAAGATAGTTGAATATAGAATTACTCATTTTGAAAGACGTTGGATAAATTAGTTTTGTAGCACGTGAAAAATCGCATTTATTTTAGTTGAAATTGTTTTTTTTTTTTGGTTCTTTTTGATTGTCCCGATAAGCGGATCCATAACTACCATACCTACACCACACTTGAATGACAAAGCCATACACCAAAAAATTACTTGTGTCCCGATGAGCAAATAAGTTCATTATCGATCATTAGAAGAGAAGGTTGTGGGGTTCACGCTCTAGGGCCGTGGCGTCCATCGCCCAGTACGGTCTATCAGTAGCAGTTTTGGCGGTAAAATGAGCGGGGTAACCCTAAGTAGACTACGTGTCAACACCAGATTGGTTTAGCTTAATGTATGGCTGTAGATGTTGCAAGAACACTTGACCTTTTTTCCCGCGCTACTTAGGGGAGGGAGCGAGAAAGTGACGTCACAAACACTCACTTATCTACGAGGGTTTTAGAGGATTTTACTTCCTCTTTTCTGCAGAAATCCCGATCCCAAAAGGGTACCTTGATTCTCCAAGTCCCTCTCCGACGACGACGACGACGACGATGATAAGCGATAGCTCTAATCCTCAACTTGTTTGATTTGGATCTGGAAGGAGGGAGTGAACAATAGAGGTACTATCCAAAAATTAGGGTTTTATTTTTTGATTTGCCGACTAATTTTTCTTTTCCCGCCTACTAAATTCATAACCTCATTGTCGATCTTGTTCGGTGAACTTGGCGGATCTGTTTGTCTTTGTTTGCACAGATCTGATTCACTCTTGTAAATTTGTAATCGCAATTTTGGTGGAGTTGTTGGCAGTCTTTATGTTTTGATTGGTTACTTCTCGTTTTTTCTTCTTCTTCTTGTCTTCTCTGTTCTATTAGCTTTGAATTAGATCTCGTGAAAGAGTTATAGATGCCAAATTTTGCTGCCTCTTGGTTTTGGTTTTTTGTCGATATGGTGAACTACTGAACTTTCTGCGCCTCTCTTGCTGTACTTGCTGCTTTACATATATGAGAGTTATTTGAAGCGTAATTTGTCCTTTCCCTTGGACTAATGATTCGAAAATTTTCAATTCGATGCATATCATGCTGCAGCGCTCTTATTCTTATGTTGATTAGACTACTTTTATTGTCTATCTTTTCAGATGGCAGCTTCGACTGTTGAAGATGTTGGACCAACCACTTCCAACTTAGATGAAACACAAATTCGATTTGCCGACTTGTGCAAGGTTATCTACTTTTCTCCCCCCTCCAATTTGACATCTTTAAAGTCCCCCACTCGATCATCTAGCTCAGAAATTATTGTAGATGCGAAAAATTATCCAATAAAATAAACCATTTCTGCAAGTGCGGCACTCGGTCACTTTCCTTAAATTTGACATCTTTAAAGTACTCCAGCTGATACATAATTTTCGATGCCATAAATTTTCCATAAAGATTATAAAAGGGTCAATTGGTGTGGTTGCCGGTGAGTTTTCACTACTTTGAAAAGGCAAAGGGCCTGTAGTATATTTTCTATGCCATATCAAGGCCTTGTAAATGTGATATGCAATCACTATAAACCTTAACATGGCTGACTAATGGTTGGTATAATTTCTTGTCACAGACCCAATTATCACTTGATGATAAGATGTATTCTGAAGCAATGAAGATATTTTCGGACAGCAGAAAAGCCATATTGACCAATATGTCAGCTATTGGGAATGCTACGGTCAATACTTTTCTACTTTGGCAGACGTTATAAATTAATAATAGCTCATTATTATCGATGTATATTAATTCTCCCTAGCTTTGTCATATTTCAGCCCGAGGAAGTGGAGCGGTGTTGGTTTTCTTTTATTTTGTTCTCTGTAAAGAGACTGAGTAGCTCAAGCTTGGATCACAAAACTGATGATGCAGATCAAAATAAGCTTTCTCTATGCAGCATCCTCAGAGCACTGAAATTAAAGTATTCTTTCTATTACGTTTGGTGCTTGTTTCAAACATATGCAGTTGTGTAATTTGTAGCTTACAATTTGTTGTTCTTTGAAGCCTTGCTGACTTTTTCAAAGAGCTTCCTCAGTTTTCAATCAAAGTTGGTCCGATTTTGAGTAGCATTTATGGCTTGAATTGGGAAAAAAGACTGGAGGTACTCTTATCATCTTCTTTGAAGTTGTTTTTTTCTTTGAATACAAATGCATCTTTTTGCTTCTGTTTAACTTTTTCTCATTTTTGCTCATATATGCTTAGTCAAAGGAGCTACAAACAACTTTTGTTCACTTGAACATTTTAAGCAAGTAAGTCTTATCTGGTTCAACAAGCGATGCTTTTAGCACTTTATTCATGGTCATTGATAAAGCGTTCCCATTATGTTTAGATATATCTCTGCCTTATAGCAATTTTTTTCTTCACAAAACTAAAAAAGATTTATTGATTTTGCTTCACAAACTACCAGAAAGGACTTTGCCGAAAAACTGTATTGGAACATGTGAAGTAGGTTTTGTTTATAATTTTAACTAGTTGGAACATGTGAAGTAAATTTGCTTGTAATATTAACTAAGTGATTATATTAACATTTACATTTGTGGTCTGGACGATCAGGTCATGGTATGGTGAACAGATGAACTTTGTAGGATATCTATATATAACCATGAAAACAGGATTGTCTTCATGATTTGAAGTAGTGGATACAAATCTTAGCTTTGTTGATGATTCAAATATTTCTATCATATTATCATTATTTGGTGCAATAGGTGATGGCGTACTATCCAGTTTGTGCTCTGGTCAAATGGAAATACTTTGTGCCTTGCTTGTTTGCGTTCTTCACATTCTTAAACTTTTATTCGATCGCAGTGTAATCAACGTAATGCATGCAGTGATTATTCTCAAAATTTGGCTTATTTATGTTATGACTTTTAGAAGATGATTTTGGCATGTATTCACAGTTTGTATGGTGATGTTAGGTATTACAAGCGTTTATACAATACCTTCTTTACAACGAGTGACGACGACAAGGAATCAAACAATAGTAGTTCTAGTCATATCTCATATCACAGATTTGGATGGCTGTTGTTTTTGGCTCTCCGTGTCCATGCATTCAGCCGGTTTAAGGACTTGGTGCCTTGTATTAATGGTTTGGTCTCTATATTGGTAAGTTAGTCCTCCTTAACGGCTTCTTTTAGTAAATTTCATATTCATCTGCATTGGTTGAAATAAAATTAGGTTTTCACAACCTACTATTGATTATAGATTTGATTTCTCTTAGCTACTACCCCATTGTTATTTCTTGAATCTAGATGTATTTCTGTACAACTTTTGTTTCCTTATATGTAGATTAAATGTTGCAATTAAGAGAAATTCCATTGGCTAATCAATGCGCATACATGCAACAGGCTATCTTGATTATACATGTTCCTACACGCTTTAGGAATTTCAACGTCGACGATGGCCAGTGCTTTGGTAAACTTTCTCTTAAATTGTGATATTGCATCTCAAGTTACTTCTTTCATCTTCATTAGTTTTCTGTAACACGAGGATAGCCAATATATCCTAAAACAGAAGCTTGATTTGGGTAAAACTTGTGGCTCAGTGAAAAAAACTCACAAAGGCATTGACCTGCTTGGATCACTTTGTATCAAGTATGAAACTCCGGAAGATGAGGTGAAGAGAATGATGAACAAAGCCAATGACTTAATTGCTGAAATTTTGAAGAAAAATCAATGTTTGGCATCACAATGTACTAGCGAAAGCTTGCAGAAGATTGATTCAGGTTATTTATTTGGAGAGGTTTCCTTTGCCATTTCATACTGTCAGGATATAGTAAAGCAAAGCAAAGCAAATTCCATTATCCTTATTAGTTATTACTATATTGTGGCAGCAGATGGTTTGATCTACTTTGAAGATCTACTAGGAGATTCATCCATGATGTCCAATATAAGTATGCTAGAAATGGATTATGATCACGCATTATGCAACAAGGGTGATATAGATGAAAGACTTTTTGTCAATGACGATGACAGCTTGATTGGTTCTGGGAGCCTATCTGGAGGAGCAGCAAATATATGTGGTTCTAAGGTATGATTCTCAATGAACTTTATCTTATTTTGTATGATAAAAATTCTCTGCAAGTACTTGCCGGTTACACTAGTTTCTTGTATGTGTATGTACAGAGGAAGTTTGATGCTGTGTCATCACCAACAAGGACGATCACCAGTCCTTTATCTCCCTGTCGCTCTCCGAGGTTGAGCATCAATGGCGGCTCCATTGTTAGCCAAACGATGGCTGCGACACCTGTGAGTACTGCACTGACGACTGCAAAGTGGCTTAACACTGTCATTTCTTCTCTCCCTTCTAAGCCATCAACAGATCTGGAAAGATTCCTTTCTTCATGTGATCAAGATGTAACTAATGGTGTAGTACGTAGGGCTCATATAATTTTGGAGGCAATATTTCCTAATAGTTCTCTAGGAGATCAATGCATTACTAGTAACTTATCAAATGCTCACCTGATGGACAACATTTGGGCAAATCAGAGAAGGATGGAAGCTCTGAAGTTGTACTATAGGGTACTGGAAGCTATGTGTAACGCTGAAGCTCTGTTATTGCATGCACAAAATTTGACTTCATTATTGACAAATGAGAGATTCCATAGGTGCATGCTTGCTTGTTCTGCTGAACTTGTTTTGGCAACTCATAAGACGGCCACAATGTTGTTTCCCGCTGTCTTAGAGAAAACTGGAATCACATCTTTTGATCTTAGCAAAGTGATAGAGAGTTTCATTAGACATGAAGAGACTCTTCCACGAGAGTTGAGACGACATTTAAATTCCTTGGAAGAGCGATTGTTAGAGAGCATGGTCTGGGAGAAGGGCTCGTCAATGTACAACTCATTGATCATTGCAAAGCCAAGCCTGTCGGTGGAGATAAATCGACTGGGATTATTAGCTGAACCTATGCCATCTTTGGATGCAATTTCCATGCACAATAATGTTTCTTCTGGAGGTTTGCCTCCACTTCCTACTCCACTAAAGTTAGATACATTATCAGGTACTTTATTTGCATCATTAGTGCTTAATTTGTTAGTTCAGTTTCATGGGTATAAACATTGTATTAGTATGAGTAATGTCACCTTTCATGCATTTATTCTTACTAGTATTTCAATAATTATAATACGTATTATTTTAGGCCAAAATGGATGTATCACATCACCGAAGAGAGTGTGTGCAGAGTATCGTAGTGTACTAGTAGAGCGGAACTCCTTCAAGTCGCCAGCAAAGGACCGATTATTGGCTTTTAATAATCTTAAAGCAAAGCTAGCTTCTCCACCTTTGCAGTCCACATTTGCAAGGTAGAATGCAAAATTGTTTGCTGGAAAACCATTGTGTTGACTTTTTTGCTTCTCTTTGTTAGATAGCAACTTTGTCATTTCTTGTAACCGGGCTAAAAAGAATGTCACTTTTGTTATATACAGTCCATCAAGGCCCAGCCCTGGGGGCGCAGGTGAAACATGTGCAGAAACTGGGATCAATATTTTCTTTAGCAAGGTATTGCCTGCTATTGAAAATGATAATTTTCTATCTTTTGCTCTTGTATTTCATTGTTTAATGAAGTATGTAAAATATTATGGTCCGTCCAAATTATCTCCCACCTTGTTATGTTTGTGGATATATCACTTTTTGGTCCCTAAGCTATCATTTGTGTACCTAATCTTTGAGTTGTTTTAAAATGACCCCGTAAACTTACTTGTTCCAGCTTGGTCCTTACCCTCTTTATGTGTCATTTTGCTCTTCACACATTTTCACAAGATCACTGATAAATTCGAGTACTTCCAACAAAACCACTTGTATATTTGTAATTTTCATTAAACACCCAATAACTAAATTTGATATCAATAACCAACCACAACCCTTTTTTATGTTAAAAAATTGTTCACCAATGTTAACTAGTCAATTTATTCTTATATATTTTGATTTATCTGTTTGTATGATAATGGTGAACTGGTATAGTCCTGTGCTTTGCACGCTTTAAATTAGTATTTTGTGAGCTAATTCTCTTGTTATTAATTTCATAATATGTTTGATGCAGCCTAACAATTTGATAGATTAATTAAAGCAAAATCAATGATGAGACATAAGTTAATTCATAAGTTATCCTTGAAATATTTATAATTTTAGATCACTCAAAAATAGATTGAGAAAATGTGTGAAGTTATAAATAAAATTAAGTTTGATTCATATGTGTCATACAATCATATTGTATATTCTAAGTTTACCATCTCTAGCACAACATGAGAATACACAAATAGGTCAACATTAGTTAAATCTTGTACAAAGATGAGAAAATAAAAACATTTGTGTTATGCTTTTTACATTTGGTAAATTTAGTAAGTATTTACTAAATTTATTTGTGTGTTAAAGGTTGAAAGTTAGATAATCATCTAGTAAATAAGTGCGAGAGTTTGGATAAAAGATTTGATAAAGATATTTAAATTATATAGAAGATTATGCACAAAAAAAAAATCTTGTGGGGGACTAAAAGTAGAAAAAATATGTGTACCACAAAACCTTTTTGTTTAATTAGTGAAAAAAATATAGAATAGAATAGAAGTGCATGAGAAAATGGCACGTGGTATGAATTATTGAGAGAATGATGCGTGAAATCAAGGTCTTTTTGCTTTAATAAAAGAGCATGAACACTAGTGGTTTTTACTCTGGGTATTAAATTTATTTTCTAATTTCGTTTTCTAACACATCATCTCAAAAACTAACCCATTTTTACTTTTGACAGCAGTGATTTTTCAATTAGGTTTTTAAACTTTGTATTTCCATAATATGATATAAAAACAATCAAACCTTAATATTTTACACCTTATTTAGCAAAGAGTATTATTTATGTACTAAACAATCTTCCCTCTCCCATTTCTTAGATCAAGCATCACTTTTATCTAAAAATCAATATTATTATATGTTAAGAAACAACTAGTGTATGTGCTCTAAGTATATAGATTTAATATAGAAAGTGTAATTTAACATTTATTATTCATAAAAAGAGTTGAATGATTATTTCTAATAAAAACATATTTATGAGCGGTCTTATATAATTTCTTAATTTATGGTGATTTTGGGAAGTCATTATTATTTACTGTAGGTTGTTTGTAGTGCATACTATGATAAAGAGAAACCCAAACTAAATATTAGGGATTAAAATGAAATAGAAGTCAAAGTTTAGGGACCAAAATAAAACAAGAAAAACATAGGGACTTAAATGGAACACAAAAGAAGTATTAGGATTATTTTAAAAGTGCATTTACCCTACTGCTTGGAATAAATGTTTGTTTTGTGAAGCTGTTAAATGCGTCTTCCTGTTTCTGGAATGTAGAGTAGAATTTATTTAATGGTTGTTGTGCTGTTGCCCTAGCAATGATGAGATTGCTCCTGTTTCTACTTTCTGATCATTTATTGTATGTTTTCTTATGAAGATTGTGAAGTTAGCTGCAGTTAGAATCAATGGGATGGTTGAAAGGCTTCAACTGTCACAGCAGCTAAGAGAGGCAGTTTATTGCCTCTTTCAGCGGATCCTTGAGCAGAGGACTCCTCTTTTTTTCAAACGTCATATTGATCAGATAATCCTGTGTTGTTTGTATGGAGTAGCAAAGGTTTGCTTTGTGAACTTTCAATTTAACGTGTTGCTTTCCTTATATGTTGTTCCTGATCCATTTAATCTTAATCTTGTGTACAGATATCTCAGTTGAGCCTTACTTTTAAGGAAATTGTTTACAACTACAGAAAGCAGCCTCAATGTAAACCACAAGTATTCCGAAGTGTATTTGTTGATTGGACATCAACACCACACCATAGTGCGGTAAATTACTGAACCAACATTGTGGAAACATTTCTAAATTTGTTTTATATCACAAAAACCTTAGCTTTGTGCTCTGTAAACAGAGAGGTGGACAGGATCACATTGATATCATTACATTTTACAACGAAGTATTTGTACCATCCGTAAAACCTTTGTTGGTGGATGTTGGTCCTGTGGTAACAACAGTGAAAACTAATTTGATTCCTGATGCTGACAAAAGAGTTGATGGTATGCTCCAACTAAGATAGTTTTATTCTGATTCTTTGCAATTTTCTTGTGAATTTTCTCATACACTTTTAACTGATTATTTTGTCAATTAGCTCAATGCCCTGGATCCCCGAGGCTACCTGCTTTCCCTACCCTTCCTGATATGTCTCCAAAGAAAGTATCTACAGCGCATAATGTATATGTCTCCCCATTACGGTCGTCTAAGGTACATCTTTCCTTGAGCTGTTTGAGCACGGGTATATTGCCGTACTCTTGTTTTTTCATGCTTTTGATACATACTTAGGGCTTGTTTTGTATATTATGGGAATCGGGTTATAGTCAGGAATCAGAATGGATGTAATTAACCTGGTTCCAATAAATAAATATACAAAAAATTTATTACAAATACCCGTGGGGTCTAAACTAGTTATATGGAAAGCAAGTTTGTTAATGAACCTAGAATTACTAATTCTTGAAAGCATTTTGATTCTCATTCCAACCTTTACCAAACATAAATATTGGAATGAGCCATTCTCATTCCCGTTGATGATTCAATGAAACTGATACCAAAAAGCCCTAATATTAGATCCATCAATTTAATTTTTGTCAGTGGTATTTGAATGAGTCAAGTAGGGGTGAGTGTCTTTTGACCAGAGTTGGCTTGATATAAGGTTCTGTGTTTGCATGGTTGCATCTGTGATAAAACAGTGAACTGATCTGATGTTGAACTAATGCATGTTGCTTTTCATATATGTTCCAAATAAACTGCACTCAACGATAAGATAAACCTATCTCCGAAAATAAAAAGAGCAGCTCTCTCCAACTCTATTTTTGTTATTATTAATTATGGTCGCTGAAAGTTGAAAACAGAAATTGTAACTACAAAAAAAACTTCTCGTCTAAGAAGCAAACTCAGATGTACCAACCAAACAATAATTGAAATTACTTTCATGCTAGATTCCTAATATGACCTGTGTCAATCTAAAACGATAATCCTCTCTTCATATTTATGTAGCTGTATCTGTTGGGTTCTGTAAACTTAAAGGATATTCTTAGAAGTGTTGTGTAACGTTTGATTTTTGTTGTAAAACACAATGACAGATGGATGCTCTGATCTCGCATAGCGCAAAAAGCTATTATGCTTGTGTGGGAGAAAGCACTCATGCTTACCAAAGCCCATCCAAAGATCTAACTGCCATTAATCACCGGTTAAACGGGTGAGCATGATGCTGATTGCAGCCTTTTTATGGGTTACAAGATTAGTATGCTAAGTAACAATTTGTTTGTAGGACGTCAGGGAAGATTAGAGGGGCATTGAATTTTGAGGATGCTGACGTGGGCTTGGTAAGCGACTCTTTTGTTGCGAGTAGCTTGTGCCTTCAAAATGGAGGCGCCCGGGTTAAAACCGAGCAGCCTGACTGTTAGCTGGGTTTCTGTACATCAATGTGTAAATTCCAGTGTTAGTTTTGTTCTTCTAGTTTATACTGATGTCTGACGTTTTGGAGTGTTGCCGGTGGTGAGTTATTGTTGCTGCTAACCACCGGCAAATCTCACAGTAGGTATTAATAAGAGATCCCCTTTTCCCATATAGTTTTTGTCCAAAATTCTATGGATGATTACCCCATTTTCAATATTACTAGTACTTGCAGATATTTTTCTAAAATAATAATAATATTTGCAAATTTAACATAAATAGCTTATTAATAACTTTATTCGGTAAAGTCGTATTACTTGAAGAAGTTTTTAAATGTCTTTTTCTAACCGGGTGTAACTCTAAGTATATGAAATAGGGGAAAATTTTCTTTAGAAGTCTCACTTCTTTCACTTGCTTTTAACCACTCTCAACTGTATTTGTACAACAAAAGGTAGCCTTTAGTTCTAAAGTATTTGACAAGGGGTAAGACATCTCTTGTATTTGTTGTGGACTCATTTAGGAGGGATGATCAACTACCTCTTTGATTTGTGTTGTATGATGCATTGAATGTTGAGTACAAAGGATTTCTTTACTCAACCGCTTTTGATGTATACAAAATAGTGGAAGAACATCCTATCATGGATCGATTCATGGAATCGTGTACCACCGTGATCCACATGAGGAGTTATGACAGGGGAATGGAGGAGTCTCTTGCCGTTAACGCAATCATAAAGAAGTCACCTCTATAGACATGGATCAATGAGATGTCCGTAGGATGGGGCAAGATGACTCTCGGTCCATTAGAATATCACTTGCCCCCTAAGATGCAACTTGCTGTCAAGGAGCTTAGGTTAGGTATCCTCCAACGAGGATCCATCCAAGGATTGAACGAACGAAGGCTTCGGCCATTAGGTAGGTTTCACAAAAGCCTTGTAAATATACTTTATGGCGTGTGCTTGAATTTCTTGGAACAACTATGTAATGCACATTTTAATTTGTGTTATGTGTTTGGATGAATTCAACAATTATGTAAACATGCAATGTAATTGTATGTTGGATTGAGTTGTAATGACGATTATAAATGGTCTAATTGTAAGTTTGTTTCACATGTCAAATGTTGAAATGTTATTCTCTTGGAAATTAAATTGGTCATATTTTAATTTAGAGAATAAACAAATTTACAAAGGGAGTGATAAGTGTGAAACGTGTACACAAACTAAACTAAAATGTTTGCCTTTTTCTTAGGTTCAATGGGAGCAAACTATGCTTGACCTAGCCCACTCGGACTTGGGTGACTTGCATGCAACTCCTTTTGGAAAGAAATATACTATGTGACATTGATCGATGATTATTCGAGGTATTGTTACATTTACTTGCTCTTTGCAAAGAGGTACTTTGATCAAGAAGCTTTGCACGGACCGTGTCAGAGAGTTCGTGGACAAAGATTGATTGTGAAGGCATTGGGATCATTCATGAGACCATGACACCTTACTTGCCACCATTGAACGGGGTGGTGGAGTACAAGAACCGGGTACTCAAGAAGATGGTCAATGTCATGCTCTCGTACTCAGATTTATAGAATGAGTTTTGGATGCGAAGTAATGCTCCCCACCAATTATTTATTAAATAGGGTTCCTAATAACCGACCAAGAAACTATCTTATAATCTATGCCCCAAACGTAAACCATACTTTCACTACCTGCGTGTTTGGGGATGTCGAGCTGTTATTAAGCCAAATGACGACAAACACGAGACCTAGGTGAAATGGGGGCATTGAGTATATATTCATAGGATATGTTGAACACTCAAAGACATATAAATTCTATGTGATAGAGCCTAATGATTTCATCTCAGTTAATACCATTATCGAGTCAAGAAATGTCATCTTTGATAAGGAATGATTCACCTCGACCCCAAAGTCAAGGAAAGTAATCATCATATTCATGGAAGAGGATCGCTTGATGGCATGTAGGAGAACTATCAAGGAATTGGGTTTGATGTTTGACTCCAAGATCAAGAACGTCGATGCCATGACCGCTGCATATGACGCCAATGACAAGGTTAAAGGGTAACAAAGCCCTATTTACCAAGTTTTCTTGGTGGAGAGCTCACAACATGGTGAGTTTGATCAACATTCATATATCCATATGGACGAGGATAAAAAAAAACTGTTTGACGAGACCATGAAGTATCAAGCCGTCGCCTTTTGGAAGGAAGTTGACCAAGAGGAGATGGATTCCATTGTGGGTAACCACACCCAGAAGTTGGAGTATCTTTCCTCTGGTTGCTATTCATTAGCTTGCAAGTGGATCTATAAGAGAAATATGAAGGTTGACGGGTATATCAAGTATAAGGTTGGATTGGTCATCCATGGCTTTAGACAAGGGGAAGACTCACTGCAAAATACAAAGATTTTATTACATTGATTATGATTCGAGTATTTCATATACTCATACATACTTGTACCATAACGTGTCACGTAAACTTTAACCTCTTTTTATTATGTTGATTACAATGCGAGTATTTCGAAAACCCGTACATACTCGCACCACAACGTATCACATCAACTTTAACCTCTTCTACTTCCGTGCTTATATAGATTTGTTTTGAACTCTTATACTTCCCTGTTTATATAGATTTGTTTTTGCTTGTTTGCGGGTGGCTATGAAAGCAACTCTTGCGCTCTCAAATATCATTTGCGATTGCTAAATCTTTTCTTTTTGTTTGATTAGAAGGTCGTCACTTGGAAGAAGATAACTCTCTAGTTAGAAAAAGTGCCTTAATATTTCCCTCAATTTATCCAATCAAACATTAAATACTCAATGACTAGCATTTAATTAGGAGTTGATTTGGTTTGCATTGCTCATGCGTATACAACCAAGGATGGATACAAATTACACAATCATCCCAATCATTAGTAATAATGATCCAATATTAACATTTGATTATCATTTTATTATCATTTTGTTTTTATTAGGGTAGGAAGTTAATACCTTTATTAACCTCATATTGGTTTTACTTTCCATAAATAAACTTAATTCGTTCATTAATCATAATGTTTAATTAAGTTACAAAAGTAGAAATCCACCATAAGTAGAAGAAACGAAATAGCATGAACATATTAAAATCAAAAACTACCTCTTTGTTGTGCATGCCTTCATGATTGTGTGACTGGGTGATAGGTGCGCGATAATGAAACATATTAAACAATCTTTGAACTTCTTCCATTGTTGGAAGATTTTGTGTCACCCTACCTCCAATTTGTCAGTGTCGTTAGACACGACTTGAGGCGAAAGACGTCTTTGTATATGTGTGAGAATCCAAGACGACTTTAGAACATATGAGTGACATATGTGATGTACCGAATCATATATTCCTCTTCATGTTTCCATGTAATTAGCACGAATACCGATCACATAACTGGCTAGATATTGCACTCAATCAAGTGTCCCATTTGTGTCATACATGACCAAAGTCCAAATTATAGTTTCGGGCATTTCGGCACCTATTCAGATTCAATGGGTGGATGGGTTCTACATGAATCTGTTGAACTCAACTAAATTGTTGGGCGACCTTGTCGGGATGATATGACTCGATGAATGGACCTAACTGGATTGTACCCCTACACATAGATACAAGCTCCAATGTAGTTAGGTCGTAGGGGGATCATATAACCTCACTCGCATTTAAACCCTCAATTTGCACTCTGTAACGACGCAAACATTCTCCTGAAATCCAAAATGGCCTGCCCGCCTTGAAGTGGGCCCCAATAGGTAGGTTTTGACCCAACGACACTCCTTAAACTTTTGCTTGGAAACACGGAAAATGCAAAGAAATTCAGTGTTGCGTGTGGATATATAACATTTTATGATTGTATTGAAATTGAAATATTAATGTTAACTATTATAAATAAATAGTTCAATAATCTCAAGAAGAACGGTAAACCCGACCATTTGATGTGTTCCCTCCCGAGTCGCCTCACCCAACTATCTATATAGGTACGCAAGAGTGAGGGTTCCCCACGCCGTCGCTCCTGTCCGATCATGGTCGTGAACGAGGTCCAAGTAGTGTGCCTGAACCTTGTTACCGGACTTGTCCTGAAATGTTATGAGACTCACCAACTACAATAGCAAGATGGAAGCAATCACTGCGGGGTTACCACTATAGTTCATCAAAAACTTTTTGCGTGCTATGGGTTCCAACCTCGTAAACCCTCCCTTCCGGTTGATCAAATGTCAAGCGTATTCATCCCCAAATCCAATTATCTTGCGCGCGTTGTTGGGTCTCGAACTTTGATGGCATGACAAAAATATCATTCTTGTTCACTGACAGACTAGTGATTTGACGAACATCATGGAGGGTTATCGTCATTTTAACGAAGGAGAGATGAAACATGTTTGTATATGGGTGACATCGCTATACAAACACATTCAAGAGTGTATGATCAACGTTTGTAAGATGAACCAATACCATACTTTCTAACTTGGATGCGTCCACCAAGCAACGTCATGGTGTCTGTCGAGGCGTGTTATGGTAAAGTCAAAAGGTCGCGCACACTCGCCTCACGTCAATGTACTCTATATACTACGACTTGTTTTGATCAATTAACAAACACTTTGTAGTTAAAAAATATTATACTTGTTCGTTGAATAAAGTGAATAAAGCAAAAACCGTACCGTACAATTTTTACTTTCTTCATTTTATTCTCTCATACAACAATCATTATTTTGTAAGAGGAGGGGTTTTATGACCGTTGTACGAGAGAAGGATATTACCACACAATGGTCACCGGTTTCTCTGTCAACGATTTGGTCTTGAAACCCGTCATTATTTTGCAGGGGTCTCTTCTAGTTCTTGAACCGGTTCAACCATGTACTCATCTTAATAATTACCCTCGTGCGGCTATGAATTAATGGTTAAAAGAGTTGGAAAACGATTAATGCGAAATTACAAAGTAAAAAACCGACCGTTCAATTATTGAGAATTGACCCGATGATATGGACTATTTGGGTCCGTGATGTTCGTATAATCATTTTGATTGCTAGGACTGACATCATTTGTTTAATAGTAAAACTAATTGTTTTGGCTTGTTTTCTTGGCAGACTCGATGCTTCAACTCGGCTTGGGTATGGATCGCGGTTACTTGTACTTCAACTCGGCTCGTATCAGGATGTCCGGTGTTGCCCTCCGTTCGACAGAGGGCAACACCCTCCGACCCCGACAGTTGTTTTATTATTATATTCATATCCTAAATATTTCTTAGGTCTATTTGTACTTCAACTTGGCTCCGTTAGATAGAGGAACACCGCGATGCTCGTATACATATTTCGTATTATTATTATTATTATTATTATTATTTTTATATTGTAAATATTACGAGTATATTTTTTTATCGTAAATTTATTTTTACGAGTATATATTTTATATAAATTTTCCGTATTTTATTTATGTAAAAATTCAAAAAATTTCCCGATTCGAACATTCGTATACGCATGTTGGTTATCGATTTTATAATCTTTTTCCTTTATTCCCCCTTCTTTTCTTTCTTTTCATTTTCTTTTCTTTTTCTTTCCTCTGCCTTCTCTTTGCCGTTTCTCTCTCCCCGACCTTTGTAGCAGATCGACCTCTCGTTCTAACCTCTAGCAGCCTGCAACTCCATTTCTATTCTTCCTAGCTTCGACCAACCTCATCCTTAGCTGATACCTCACCTGCAGCCTTCTACACCTGCAACTAGCTGTCATCCGACCCCTCGTCCTTCCTTTGCCTTTACTAACCCACATAAAGCCTACCCCTCCATCGTTCACCTTCCATAGTAACACACTCCCTCACCTCCTCTCTTCATTGTAGTTCACCTTCCCTAACACAACAACTCCCCTTCCAACATATTCTTCCCACACACACTACAATTCTTTGTTTCCCTTATTCTCCGTCCTCCACCGGTAACCACCTAAATTTCTCTTTCAAACTACAACTCTCGGCCCGCATAAACCATTTCTTTTACCACTAGTAAACATGGCTTGTCTAATTCGCTCTTCGATTTAGGCGGGCCATGTTTACTAGTGGTAAAAATCATGGTTTATGCGGGCCGAGGTTGTGCCCGACCATTATGGATGGCAAGGACTGCACCTTCATCCGTGATTATTGTGCTCATCCCGTCGTTGGAGTTAAGGAGGTACATTTTTGTTTAACGTGGGTTGAACATGTTTTAAAAGCAATTATTCCACTCTTGATTTGAATACGGTTTCTAAAATAAAGAATCCTCGAGCATGTTTTCATATTACGGTTTTGGTTGGATTCTTGGTGATGGATTTGAGAAAGGAAATAAGGATTTACCTTGTTATATCATTATGGTCAATTGACCCTTTGATTGATTATATACCGGTTTGACATGATTATGAGAAGTATTTGAAGCATGTTGATTGTTAAACTTTTTTGAGTATTATGAGAGTATTTGAGGCATGATGATTTTGAACTCTTTTGAGTATTATGAGCATATTTTGAAATATGATGATTTTGAATTCTTTTGATTATTTCCTATAAGTGTTCATGTGATATGATACATGATTTTATACTTATCTCGTTCATATATTACATTGCTTATCTCGTTCATGTGTTTTCTCTAGGACTTGTTCCTAATTTTTACCTTATGTCTTTTGGGTTGGTGGATTGTATGTTTCTAAATCCTGTTGTTGTTGGGCACGAATTTGACCTTGTTGTTGTTGTTGTTTTTTATACCTCTGTCTCATCTCTTCTTATAACGCTTAAGAGTAACGTTATCCTATTTTGGGGCGTTACAGAAGTTGGTTTAAGAGGTAACATGAGTGATGGGTGTGCTTATCCTAGTAGATTGTCACTCGGCTCGGTGTCCGATCCTTGTGTTGTGTCTGACTTTCACGTGAGGAGTTTAAGTGGGAAGATCGTAATACTTCATAAAATTATCATCCCGCATTATTTGAATGTAAAATTATCATCCCGCGTAATTTAAATAAAAATTTATGATTGTTGCTACACATATCTACAAGAAATCTACTTTCCGACCATCAAATGGTCGAGTGAGGACAACAAATTGTAGAGTTAAGTGTCCTATAGAGAATTTTCAGAATGGTAATCGCGGTTTCTCAAAGGCGAAAGGCGGTATAACAGTAGTCGGCGTGTCTCATGATTCCATTGATAGGATCGTTGCTGGAATGAGGGAGTAGCTAGGGGTGTCAATGGGTCGGATATGGGTCGGGGAGTACCCTATTCATCCCCATCCCCGTTTAATATAATGACCCCTCCCCATCCGCATCCCCGTTCGGGTATTGAGGATTGTCCTCATCCCCGTACCCGTCGGATATTCGTCTCCATCGGGGAATCCCCGTCCTCGTTTAATTTCTCTATTTTAAAACTTTATGGGTTTTCCCCGTCAAAATCTCCATCCCCGTTTAACTTTTAGGAGTTTGACAAAAAAACATTGACTCGGATAATAAACGTGAAATTAGACTATAAAATATAAAATTTGTTATTTTTCTTAACTATATAAATAACAAAAAAAACACGATTAAAAAAAAGAAAGAAGAGAATTTCATTTTTTTTTAAAAAAAATACAAATTTGGCAAAGTAAAGTTATACCATCTATATATTAGGTTTCGTTCGTTCAAGTAGGATCGAGACCCGTAGTACAAACTTGTGTAAACTAAATTAATTATATGTTACTAACACTTAGATTACGATCTTAAGAAAAAGTGTTATACTATTTTATCAATTTAATTTTACGGCTTAACATATAGATTGCACATCAAAACACGTATCTAAAAGAGTAAGACACATAAAAAAACACATGTAGTGGGATGTGCATTTGATCATCATGATTTGACGTTCACGACGTATTCAAAAATTTCACGAGGTGTTATTCTCATATGAAAGAAAACCAAATTAAAATAGGTTAGCATTAGTATAATTTACACATATAATTATCAAATAAATATTTAACATTAAAATACATTTTGTGTAAGTAGAAACGAGTAATTTTAAAGTACAAAAGTTTATATAGCTTGAAATTATAGTAATCATTGACAATTTTTGAATTAAATATGAAACTACAAAAAAATTGTAATATAAATACAATTTCTTTATATATGTATCCCCGACATATTCTCCGTCGGGGATCCCCAATGGGTTCGGGTTCGAATCGAGGAGCGGGGCGTATACCACTATCTTCATCCCCGTCCCCATCCCCAAGCGGGGAATCGAAGTTTTTCCCATCACGTCCCCGTTTAAATCCCCGTCCCCGTCCCCATGACGAGTAATACTCGCGAATTTCGGGTAATCTCCACCCCATTTACACCCCTAGGAACAACGATGACTGATGGGAAGAGAAATTGAAAATTGCTTAGGTCTTTATCGTAGAATAGCTTCTGTTGAGGATTATTCCTTGTTTTTGATTATGAGAACTAACAATTTCTCAATGGTTCATTCCAGCTCATGATCTAAGCCTCGTCTCTAAGGAATAACTTTTTGCAAGAATTCTTGGAGGCTTGGGTGGCAGAGCTGCTGAGGAAGTTACTACCGTACGGGATGAGTTGTTGAAAAACAAAGCTTGTAAATTTGACTTCACTAGACATTGTGATTACTGGTTTTTATATTGTACTTCACTTTGGCTTCTGAAAGTTGTATGTAATTAATATACATGGCTGTATTGATTTAGATAGAGCTCTCAGTTATATATTGAGGAAATTACCGAAAATCACCCGCTAAATATGCCATATTACAGATAACCACATGCTCTATCACTATTTACCGCACTATTTACCGGAAATCACCCTGTAAACATATTCCGTTACCAAAAAACATCAAGTGTCAGTATCTTGTCAAATATCCGTCTTGTGGCTCCACTTTATAATAAAATAATATTTTCCATCTTTTTTTTTGTTTTTCTATTTTTAAGTTGTATTTGTTCTTTTTTCTTTCATTAATATTTACGATTTAATGATTATAACTAACTTAAACCCTAATTCGAAAAAAGAAAGGGAGAAGAGAAGAACAAAAGGGAGAAGTGAAGAGAAGAACTCGATCCTCGAGAAGAGAAGAACTTGATCTTGGGGTTTTCAAATGACAAGCTCAAGCTCAAGCTCTACAAAGGAACATTGTACTCCAAGATCGACATATTCCTAACCTAGGCTATGTCACCATGGTTTTCCAGAGAGACATTCTACTGCTTGTACAAAGGAACAATATGGAAGAAGGTTTTTTGGTTGTCCTTTGTACAAATCAGGTGGAAAGTGCAGTCATTTTGTGTGGGATGATGAGAAATTTACTCCAAGATCGACATATGTTATCCAACAGTTGGTGAGGGAGAAGGAAGAACTGAATGCTGCTATCATGGAGTTGAGACAGTCAACAAGAGAAGATTGGAAAGATGGTTAAAGAGCTTGCTTTTGAAAACAAGTTGTTATCTGAGCTGGAAATGGAGAATGAGAAATGCAGGTTGGAAAATGATGATTTTGTGAGAAAGTTGAAGAATAAACATAATAGTCGTTTGATGATGACAATTATTGCCTTGTTGTGTATGATATTGTGTTTGGTAGTTGTTGTGAAGCTGTAAGGTTGGAAAATGTTTGATTATGATTGGAAGTTTAAGCTTTTAGTTCAATCTTTTAGTTGCTGTCATTAAGGTCTGTTGTCAAGCTTTTATGAGCAATTGTTTATGAGAAATGTAGGTTATAATATGACTGTTTTGTTTTTATAAATTAATGAATGAGCAGTTGTTTGATCATTGTTTATGAGCAATTCTCTAAGATCAATTTAAGGTATGTTGTGAAGGTTTTAATGTACAGATGCCTTGACAATTTAATGAAATTTAGGTCTTTTGTTCAAGTTTTAATGTACAGATTTACGAGGGAATTTACAGGTTGTAATATGGCTGTCAAGTTTTAATGTACAGAGGAAATTTAAGGTCTTTTAGTTGTTGTCATGGCCTTGACAGTGTAATGAAGTTCATACAGAGGCAATTTACAGGTTGTAATATGACTATCAAGTTTTAATGTACAGAGGCAATTTAAGGTCTTTTAGTTGCTGTCAATTTAAGGTCTTTTAGTGTAATCAAATAACCATGAAATTCATACCTTGACAGTGTAATCAAATAACCATGAAATTCTGTACAATGACCATGAAACCTTGTCAGTACATAAAAGAAGGTTGATAGCATATAAAAACCTTGACAGTTTATCATCTTCATCAAATAACCATGAAATCTTGACAGTACATTAGAAACCATTCATAAGACATTCATAACATTGACAATAACCATGACAATCATAAGAAACCATTCATAAGACATTCATAACATTGACAATAACCATGATAGTACAAAAGGCCAACACATTGGCAATATTGTGAATTGTATGAGACAATACAAAAGGCTAAGACAGTCATAATAGTACAAAAGGCTAACACATTCATAACAGTACAAAAGGCTAATAGTACAAAAGACTAAGAAAACATATTTTATGGTCCTCCTGAATTCTGAGTTGATACTTGTTTTTGACCTTGATTTTATGAACTCCCTCCGGGTGCAGCTGAGCACTGTGTTCCTACATCTTCTCCTCCTAATATGCTCATAACAAAGCTTTGTTTAGGCTGCAAGAAAACAGGTTCCAAATTAGATTGAACAAAAAATTTGAAGAGCAATTGAGAGCTTTAAAAGAAGGTTACCCTCTTTGTGTATTTCCTTTTCTGAGAGCCAACCTCCACAGTGTTAGGGCTTTTTGGCCTCCCACCATGATTCACAAGCTTTGGTGGTGGTGGTGCTTTAGGTGGGTTTTTACACCTGTTTTTGAAGTGCCCTTCTCCTCCACATTTTGAGCACTTCACCTTGCCAGATTGAACCCTAGATATAGCACTTGGTGTGTAATATCCAAAATTTTTATTCCGTTTAATTCTGTAGTAAACCGGAATTCGATCTGTTGATCCTTATATGTCTATCTAGTCGGACATAGTATCTCAAAATTTTATCATTTTATGTAAGCGCACTTCACATAAAATGATAAGAGTTTATAGCAAACCCTAATCCATCAAACACTAGTTTTTAACATGACTTGTCTTTGACAAGGTCATGACGTCCTAGTGACGAGATCAAGACGAGGTCAAGAGAGACCATGGCGAGTTATGACGAGACCATGACGAGTTATGACGAGACCATGACAAAGCCATGCATGGGCTTGACAAAGCCATGACAAGTTTTGACAAATCCTGACAACCTCATCCAATTTCTCTTTTATTTTCAGCCCAACCTTTACCTTACCTCAACCCACACTCCTTTGCTTCAGCCCGGCCGGGAGCTGGCCAAGCAGCCCAGTGAGATGTCAAGCCCAGTAGGAGAGGAATAGCTGCCGGCCTCATCCCCTCTCCAGCCACGTACAACCGTTTATTCTCTCCTTCTTTTACTCCACGTAACGGCTGAGAGGTAGGCAATAACAACCGGATATCACGTTGGAGATTCTTTTCCTTCCTTCAACAACAAGGCCAGATCATCTCTCCTTTCTTCTTCAGCAGATTCTCTCACAGCAAGCTCATCAACCACTCACAATCTCTCAGCCTAGCCAGTGGTTCCCCCTTTCCCTTGATCGCTGCAGAAGAAGAGTGTTGAAGTAGCCACGCCTCACTTGAGTCGCCAACAGAAGTCCAAAGGTGATGCTAGTGGTAGTGTCTGCCTTCTCCCTCGTACTCCTCTTTGTATATGCACCCTTCTGATCGATTTGTATAGGAATGATGCCTGTTTGCTTCTCTTCCTTCTTGACCGAACTGAGATCCTCAACAACAGAACCTTGCCCTTGCTTCCTTCTATACGTCCCAACCGGTGCAGACAACTCACCTCCCTCACTCTTCGTGTCGATCTCCAGACTAGGCGCCAACAAGATCCAGCCTTATGTATACAAGCAGCAACTAAGGGTCACCTCCATCTCCACAGTTTCGGATTACAGTAGATCGAGCCTCACAGTTCCCTCATGCAAAAACCTTCTACAGTCACCTTCGGTAAGAGACCAAACCATCTACCCTCCTCTCTATGGTTATACATGAAGGGAAGGTTTATTTCATAATTTTGGGTCATGTACAGAGGATCAAAATTGGAGCTTGTAGGACCTTGGACCAGCAAGTAGTTTGGATTAGAAGAATGTGTCAGAATTAGTAGAAACAATCCTGCTATAATTAAATTGTGTTTTCTTCAGTTTTGGAAGTTGGAAACTATCGATGTTGTAGATCAATGTTAAAGAGTTAGGTTAAAGATCCACCGTTGAAATTTTAATAGCTAATAGGTGGATATATGTAGTTTATTGTGTTAAAATTTTCGAAGAAATGAACGGTCAAATTAGAAGTTATAAGGTCCCAAAGTAGGGTAGATGAGCTATTTTTCCAGCAGTGAAATTTGGCTAAGTGTAAGAAATTTAAGTGTTGTAACCAACTTTAGAGATTTTTGTAGAAGTGATAGTTGAACAGTTTTAAGAAATTCTTGCTCCTATGAGTAGTTTGGATATGATAGATGATCTACAAAATTATTTTGGAATTTTTATAAATTTATTCAACTTTTATATTTGAAGCTGAAGTTGGACCTTAGTGACTTTTCGGGAAATAGAAAAGGGTGTAGTTTCTCTAGTTTTACCCAAAATTATCCTAGAGAGTTAAAATATGGCTTTTTAGTCTCAAATAAGAGTTTAGGCATAAATTAGGGGATTTTGGAAAGTTTCGGGACCAAGGGTAAAATAGTCATTTTACCTTAAATGGGAACTGTAATAAAATTCTGTTCTATTAAGATCTCATATCTTAGAAGTCTTAGAATTCTAATTACCTAGGAAATGTGATGACGCACTTACCTCCTTTGATAGGCAACGGAGTTGCTACAGTTACAAATCGAGTGGGGTTTACAAAGAGTCGAGACTTGAATCAGGTAAGTCCTTTGGGCTTACTTAGCTAGTTGTCAGATATGAGTGTGAATGATGATAGTGGTGTTTGAATGATGTGTGTACTAGTGTATTTCATAGTAATCATCGACCGACTTACATATCTGGCCTAAGAGTAACGGGCGGTAGCATTCTGCTTAGTTAGCCCGAGGGCGCTGGGAGTTTCTTTCGGGACTAGTCCATACATGGTTTGCGGGGACGCCACCGGTGGAGGTGTGCCAAACCATCACCAGTTGGATAAGGAACGGAGGCGGGAAATCTTAAGATTTCTCGTGCTACAACTTTTAAAACATGATGAAGTGAATCACATAAGTTGTTAGATAATAACCGGATTGTGTGCCACAATATTGAGTGTTATATTCTTCTTTGTGTGTTTGTGCTATTTATCTTTCTACTTATATTTGATTAGTTAGCTAACTGTTTATCGTTGTTTAGACTTGCCACAAGTTAGAGCAAATGCCGAGTGATCCGGATGGTAGTGGACAACCAGGGTGTCGTACTCCTTAGGACGGGGTACAATCTCTTTTATTGGTCTTTCAGTTATGACTGTTTCTATTTCTCAAATTATGAGACTTTGTTATTTCTGGCTGTCAGTTTTCTAGTCACATTCATTATTTTGTTAAAACATACTTTATGATTTATGAGTTTCCTTATTTGTGCCTTGTTATAAGATCTAGCTAAGTTGTTGTCAAACTAAGGTCAGGACCCACTGTGAGGTCCTAACCAGTATCTCCCCGAGTTCTAAAACTTGGGGTGTTACAACATGATATCAGAGCTCTAGGTTGGCAACAATGGCACTTGAAATCTTCTACAAGGTCAAATAAGTAAATAAGCAGAACCCGAAAGGAGTATGAGGTTTCCAAAGGAATTTTGGTTTTCAAATTGCATGCATAGTCGGGTTGGGATAGAAAGTACGGACGACCACCACTACCTCCGCGGATCTCGGCATTCTTAGTAGGATTACTTTTGGACTCTTACTGCTTTTGACAAGTTAGCTAGATTATAACTATAGTTATTATCACTCGTGCAGATGGAACGTACTAGGGCTACACCAGCTACTCGTCGAGGTAGAGGCCGTCCACCTCTTCCTCCAGCTAGACAAGATAGGGTTGATAGGACTTCTTTTGTTAGAGGTTGTGGCCGTGGAGGTAGACCTCCACTGGCGAGAGGTCGAGGACGAGCTCCTGGAGAGGATCCACCCGCGGCGAGCATACCAGATGCTGCTGTGGAAGAGGTAGCTGAGAGTATGGTTCCTGAGGTCGGGAATGAGACCGCTGCTAGGTCTGGAGCACGTTCGACTGAGTTAGGACGCGTTTCTATAGGGGCATCTTAATACAGAGAGTACAGAGCATACGTCCAGCGTATTGAGGAGGCTGCCAGGGCAGAGAGACTTGCCTAGGTACCACCAGTACCGGCTAGGTCAGTTCAGGTGACACCAAGAGTGACTCAGGCGCCGGTTATGCCTGAGAGGAGAGTTGAGGCTGACAAAGCTCCTGTTGGATCTAGAGCCCCTAGGCCGGATGAGTAGTTGAAGGCTTTCAACTCCCAAAAAGTTCCCTCATTCAATGGGGAGATAGGGTTGGAGGTGGAGCATTGGATATGGCACGTAGAGACTACACTAGAGGCGATACGTTGCCTAGAGGATCGACAACTAGAGCTAGTACATACCTTTTTCACGGAGGATGCTCATTCCTGGTGGCGGACCATTCGTAGCTGAGTCACCAGTTGGGAGCAGATGAGGAGTATTATTAGAGAGAGGTACTGCCCCTACCTCGTTGAGGAGAGAGAGGTTTCAGGACTTCATTGAGGCGGGATTCGAGGATATTCTGATTGCCGAGGTAGTCAAGAAGTTTCAGAAAGAGTTGGCCCTACTTGGACCAGCTGCACCTCCTGAAGAACAGCATGTGTACCTCTTCTCCCGGAGATTGAGAGAGAGCACTCGTTCTTATCTAGAGGCATTTCGCTGCGAGTCTTTGTCAAACTATCAGGATAGGGCTTCTACATATGAGAGAGATAGGCCAGTTCCGAGGAGAGCAGCTCAGTCTAGTGGACCGGATAAGCGGAAGAGGAAAGGTTATGCTAGTGGTGGTACAGCTGTATCCGGGTTTGGATGAGGGCAGACTCAGGGGAAGCCGAGCTATCACACTACAACCCAGGCTTCGGGTAGAGAGCGGCAGTGTTTTAACTACTGCAGTCGTGATCATCTCAGGCCAGACTGTAAGAGGCTACCTACTACCTACTTTACTTGTGGGAAGCCGGGACACAGGTCTACTTTCTGCCATCAGGGCAAAGTGCTGTCACAGTAGGGCTCTTCCCCTGCAAGTGCTGAGAGGAGTGGACAAAGACTTCCTCAGTGCCGAGCACCGAGTCAGCAGTAGCAACAGTACCGGGCTCTAGGACATCCTGCTTCACACAATACTACACAGGGATCAGGCCGTGGAAGGGGACGTGGTGGTACTACTGACATTAGAGGATTTCCGTCGAGAGTGTTTGAGCTGAGGAGTGCTGATCAGCCAACAGCACATGCGACCACATGTACTATCTGGATCCATAATTTACATGTGTGAGTTTTGTTTGATACGGGTGCTACACACTCCTTTATATCAGATGCATGCATAGATAGGTTGTCCTTAGCTACAATAGAGGGTGTACCTTTTGTGTTTGGTTTACGTGATGGGGGTAAGATTAGAGGATCCCGAGAGATTCACGACTGCCCTATTCATCTGGGAGATCGGGATTGGCTGGTAGATTTTCTAGTCATGCCCTTAGCACATGAGGACGTGATTTTGGGGATAGATTGGATGACGAGACATGGAGCGCTCTTAGACATTGGTAGGAGAACTGTGACTGTCGCCACGGAGGAGGGTCACAAAGTGATATTTCGAGGTTGGGACCTCGGAAAGTCCGGCACATTTATCAGCACAGTGAGAGCAGCGAGACTGAGCACAGAATAGCGAGGCCTTCTGGTGTTATGCCATGAAGGAACGCAAGAGCCTGACAGTAGAGGAGATACCAGTCGCATGTGAGTTTACAGAGGTATTCAGCGACGACCTGCCAGGGTTACCCCCACAGAGGAGTGTTGATTTCAAAATTGAGCTAGATCCAGGCACAAGACCGATCTCAAAGGCCCCGTACCGCATGACACTGATAGAGCTGCTTGAGTTGAAGAAGCAGTTAGAGGAGTTTGCAAAGAAGGGCTTCATACGCCCTAGTGTTTCTCCCTGGGGAGCACCGGTGTTGTTTGTGAGGAAGAAGGATGGATCGATGAGGCTATGCATCGATTACAGAGAGTTGAACAAGGTCACCATCAAGAACAAATATCCACTGCCTCGCATAGATCATATGTTGGACTAGTTGCATGGAGCGTCTGTGTTTTCGAGGATAGACTTGAGATTAGGTTATCACCAACAAAGGGTGAGAGATCAGGACACACCTAAGACGGCATTCCGGACTAGGTATGGTCATTATGAGTTTGTAGTGATGCCATTTGGGCTCACTAATGCGCCAGCAGTATTCATGGAGTTGATGAACGGGATTTTCATCGACTTCTTAGACCAGTTTGTAGTGGTCTTCATTGATGACATCCTAGTTTACTCTAGGAGTCGAGAGGAGCATACCGGGCACTTGAGGACAGTGTTACAGATTCTGCAGGATAGCCATCTTTATGCTAGCTATCCAAGTGCGAGTTTTGGAAGTCAAAGGTGGCTTTCCTAGGCCATGTAGTGACTGCTGAGGGGATTAAGGTCGATCCGGCGAAGATTGAGTCAGTGTCTTCTTGGCAACCTCCGAAGAATGTTAAGGAGGTTCGCAGTTTTCTAGGTTTGGCAAGCTATTACAACCGGTTTGTGGAAGGGTTTTCCCTGATTGCCCGACCATTTACTTGTCTTCTGAGGAAGACTACTCGGTTCGTCTGGTTTGATCCGTGTCAACAGAGTTTTGAAGAGCTGAAGAGGAGATTGATGTCTGCTCCGATCTTAGCACAACCTGAGGGTATAGAGGATTTTGTAGTATACAGTGACGCATCCAAGCTGGGCTTGGGGCGTGTCTTGATGCAGAGGGGTAAGGTCATATCCTATGCGTCTCGCCAACTAAAGACGTATGAGGAGAACTACCCCACACACGACCTAGAGTTAGCTGCAGTAGTTGATGCTCTTATGATCTGGCGTCACTATCTCTATGGGGCTACAAGTTAGATCTTCACAGACCATAAGAGTCTGAAGTACATATTCACTCAGCGGGAGTTGAATAACCGCCAGAGGCGGTGGCTAGAGTTGATCAAGGATTTCGACCTTGAGATTCTCTACCACCCCGGAAAGGCGAATGTAGTTGTTGACGCTTTGAGCCGGAAGATGCCCCGGGAGAAGGCGATAGCCCGGTTGACAGTACAGCCGCATTTGTAGAGAGATTTGCCTTGGTTAGAGGTCGAGATTCAGTTCCCAGATACAGCCCATCAGTTGGCTACCTTAGAGTTACTTTCTGATATGTTGGGTGAGATCCAACAAAAGCAGAAGACCTGTCCGACTTTAACCCGGATCCGAGATAGGATCTCTCGATATGAGGCACCTCAGTTCACTATTGGTGCTGATGGAGTGATGAGACGTCAGGACCGGATTTGTGTGCCATCAGACAGTGAGTTGAGAAAGAGGATATTAGGTGAGGCTCATGCTACCCCCTACTCAGTACATCCTGGAGCGAGTAAGATGTACAAGGACGTGAGAAGTTCCTTCTGGTGGGGTGGTTTGAAGCCCGACGTGGCTCGGTATGTAGCTTAGTGTGCGACCTATCAGCAGGTCAAGATTGAGCATCGTAGGTCCGGAGGAGAGCTCCACCCACTGCCAGTACCACAGTGGAAGTGGGAGGACATCTCTATGGATTTTATCACAGGATTGAGGCTCAGCAGAGGTTTTGATGCTATTTGGGTGGTAGTAGACCGTTTGACGAAGACCGCCCGTTTCATTCCGATTAAGGAAACGTGGTTGGTAAGTCGTTTAGCTGAGGAGTTTACCAGACATATTGTGAGACTACATGGAGTACCGAGGACTATCGTCTCCGACAGGGATGAACGTTTCACCTCGAGATTTTGGCAGCAGGTACATACTGCTTTGGAGACGAGTCTCCACTTTACAACTACTTATCACCCACAAACCAACGGTCAGTCTGAGAGGACCATCCAGACATTAGAGGACATGATACGAGCCTGTGTACTGGATTGGGGAGAGGTATGACCCGATCACCTCCCACTTGTAGAGTTTTCATATAATAACAGTTGGCACGCGTCTATTGGGATGGCCCCTTATGAGGCTTTGTACGGGTGGAGATGTTGTACACCATTGTGCTAGGATGAGCCCAGCATGGCTGATGGAGTAGCTTCAGATCAGATACATGACATCGCCCGGATTTCCTTGGTCCGAGAGCGGATGTTAGCAGCTCAAAGTCGTCAGAAATCCTACGCCAACAAGAGGCGTCGACCTCTGGAGTTTAGAGTAGGTGCACAGGTGTGGTTGATAGTGTCACCGATGAGAGGTGTCCGGCGTTTCGGCATTAAGGGGAAGCTGAGTCCCCGATATGTCGGACCATTTGAGATACTAGAGAGAGTCGGGGAGGTTGCCTACCAATTAGCACTACCACCAAGGTTGGAGGGGGTCCATCCGGTCTTCCATGTATCTCAGCTGAGAGAGTACATTCCGGACCCGAGGCACGTCATCAGTCATGAGGATCTGATAGTTGAGCCTGACCATACTTTTGTAGAGTACCCAATAGCCGTCCTTGAGCGCAGTACTAGACGACTGTGGTCCAAGGAGATACTGATTTTGAGGATCCAGTGGTCTAGACGAGGAGTCGATGAGGCTACCTAGGAGACAGAGGAGAGTATTAGACGTAGCTATCCTGAGTTCTTTGCGGGGTTTGCCGCCACCCATGTACCGACGGGTTAGTTCTTAGACGTTGTTTGTGTGAATTTTGTGATTATATGTAAAAATGAGTGTTTATGTTTTTATGTGTTGCCTGATAAGATGATTGAGTAGTTTTACATGCTAGAAAACGAGTATTCTAAGTTTTGGGACGAAACTTATTTTAAGGGGGTACTAAAGTAACCGCACTTCACATAAAATGATAAGAGTTTATAGCAAACCCTAATCCATCAAACCCTAGTTTTTAACATGACTTGTCTTTGACAAGGTCATGACGTCCTAGTGACGAGATCAAGACGAGGTCAAGACGAGACCATGACGAGTTATGACGAGACCATGACAAATTCATGACAAAGCCATGCATGGGCTTGACAAAACCATGACGAGCTTTGACAAGTCGTGACAACCTCAATCACTTTCTCTTTTTATTTTAAGCCCAGCCTTTACCTTACCTCAGCCCACACTCCTTTGCTTCAGCCCGGCCGGGAGCTGGCCAAGACGCCCAGTGAGATGTCCAACCAAGTAGGAGAAGAATAGTTGCCGGCCTCATCCTCTCTCCAGCCATGTACAACCGTTTATTCTCTCCTTCGTTTACTCCACGTAACGGCTGAGAGGTAGGCAATTACCACCGGATATCACGCTGGAGATTCTTTCCCTTCCTTCAACAACAAGGCTAGATCGTCTCTCCTTCCTTCTTCAACAAATTTTCTCACAGCAAGCTTGTCAACCGCTCACAATCCCTCAGCCTAGCCAGTGGTTCCGCCTTACCCTTGATCACTGCAAAAGAAGAGTGTTGAAGTAGCCACGCCTCACTTGAGTCACCAACAGAAGTCCAAAGGTGATGCCAATGGTAGTGTCTGCCTTTTCCCTCGTACTCCTCTCTGTATATGCACCCTTCTGATCGATTTGTACAAGAATGGAGCCTGTTTGCTTCTCTTCCTTCTTGACAGAACTGAGATCCTCAACAACAGAACTTTGCCCTTGCTTCCTTCTGTACGTCCCAGCCGGTGCAGACAACTCACCTCCCTCACTCTTCCTATCGATCTCCAGACTAGGCGCCAACAAGATCCGACCTTTTGTATACAAGCAGCAACTAAGGGTAACCTCCATCTCCACAGTTTCGGATTACAGTAGATCGAGCCTCACAGTTCCCTCGTGCAAAAACCTTCTGCAGTCACCTTTGGTAAGAGACCAAACCATCTACCCTCCTTTCTATGGTTATACATGAAGTGAAGGCATATTTCATAATTTTGGGTCATGTACAGAGGATCAAAATTGGAGCTTGTAGGACCTTTGACCAACAAGTAGTTTGGATTAGAAGAATGTGTCAAAATTCGTAGAAACAAGCCTGCTGTAATTAACTTATGTTTTCTTCAGTTTTGGAAGTTGGAAATTGTCGATGTTGTAGATCAATGTTAAAGAGTTAGGTTGAAGATCCACCGTTGAAATTTTAATAGGTAATAGGTGGATATATGTAGTTTACTTTGTTAAAATTTGAGAAGAAATGAACGGTCGGATTATAAGTTATAAGGTCCCAAAGTAGGGTAGTTGAGCTGTTTTTCCAGCAGTGAATTTTGGCTAAGTGAAGTGTTGTAACCAACTTTAGAGATTATTGTAGAAGTGATAGTTGAACAGTTTTAAGAAATTATTGCTCCTATGAGTAGTTTGGATATGATAGATGATCTATAGAATTATTTCGGAATTTTTATAAATTTATTCTAGGTTCATATTTGAAGTTGAAGTTGGACCTTAGTGACTTTTCGGAAAATAGAAAATGTGTAGTTTCTCTAGTTTTACCCAAAATCATCCTAGAGAGTTACAATATGGCTTTTTAGTCTCAAATAAGAATTTAGGCTTAAATTAGGGGATTTTGGAGAGTTTTAGGACCAAGGGTAAAATAGTCATTTTACCTTAAATGGGAACTGTAATAAAATTTTGTTCTATTAAGATCTCCTATCTTAGAAGTCTTAGACTTCTAATTAGCTAGGAAATGTGTTGACACACTTACCTTCTTTGACAGGCAACTGAGTTGTTACAGTTACAGATCGAGTGGGGTTTACAAAGAGTCAAGACTTGAATCAGGTAAGTCCTTTGGGCTTACTTAGCTAGCTGTTAGATATGAGTGTGAATGGTGATAGTGGTGTTTGAATGATGTGTGTACTAGTGTATTTCATAGTAATCATCGACCGACTTACATATCTGGTCTAAGAGTAACGGGCGGTAGCAATATGCTCAGTTAGCCCGAGTGCGCTGGGGGTTCCTTTCGGGACTAGTCCATACTTGGTTTACGGGGACACCACCGGTGGAGGTGTGCCAAACCATCACCAGTTGGATAAGGAACGGAGGCGGGAAATCTTAAGATTTCTCGTGCTACAACTTTTAAAACAGGATGAAGTGAATCACATAAGTTGTCAGATAATAAACGGACTGTGTGCCAACATGTTGAGTGTTATATTATTCTTCTGTGTCTTTGTCCTATTTATCTTTCTACTTATATTTGATTAGTTAGCTAACTGTTTATCGTTGTTTAGACTTGCCACAGGTTAGAGCAGATGCCGAGTGATCCGGATGGTAGTGGACAGCCGGGGTGTCGTACTCCTTAGGACGGGGTGCAGTCTCTTTGTTGGTCTTTTAATTATGACTGTTTCTATTTCTCAGATTATGAGATTTTGTTATTTCCGGCTGTCAGTTTTCTGGTCACATTCATTGTTTTGTTAAAACATACTTTATGATTTATGAGTTTCCTTATTTGTGTCTTGTTGTAAGATCTAGCTAAGTTGTTGTCAAACTAAGGTCAAGACCCACTGTGAGGTCCTAACCAGTAGCTCACCGAGTTGTGAAACTTGGGGTGTTACATGATGGATCTTCTCCCATTAACTTTCTCCTAACCTTCTTAGGCCTCCCAGGTTGTACAATGTACTTTGGTGGACATGGCTTCAGGTAACTAGTGCATTCCCATTCCGATTCTCCAGATTGAGGGTGAATTATACTGTCATATGCCCTCATGTAAATCTCCCTTGTGTAGTAAGAGTGCACAAAATCATCCAACTTCCTTCTGTAGTGTGCAATACAGCACATGGCATGTGGGCATGGTATTCCAGTCAAGTCCCACTTATAACAACCACAAGTTTTCTGAGCCAAATCAACAACAAAGGTCTTGTCCACATGATCAACTTGAAACTTGTCTCCACCCCCCCCCCCAAGTAGGTGTACAAGCCTTCACACCTTCTTCCATTGCAAACTCTATCTTCTTCAAAGCTTTTTGTGTATACTTCCCTTCATACTTGATGATTCCCTTTTTTTTGGTGACAAATCTTTTCATCAATTGTCTTCTAATAGACTCACACATTGACAGAATAGGCTTCTCCCTTGCTTGAAGTATGAAAGAATTGAAGCTCTCACATACATTATTGAGTAACATATCTGACTTGATGTATGATTTGAATCCATGCTTAGACCAAGTAGTAGGGTTTGCTTCCATGAGGTATGTCCAAGCAAAAACATCTAATTCTTTCACCTCATTCATTGCATAGTTGAAATCAACATCAGTTGTTGCTCTTGCAGCAGCCCATAGAGCCTCCTTAAAACTCTTCCCAGGAAACTTTTGCTTGAAATTATTGTAGAGATGCCTAACACATACTCTAGTGTTAGCTGTTGGAACAACCTCATGAAGAGCCTCAATTAAACCCTGCAATTACATAGAAATAAAAGGAAGAAATGTGAAAACAATAAACTTAAATAGAAATATATAAGCAAGACAGTCACACTCACCTTTTGGCTATCTGAGATAAATGTGGGATCGCTTTCCCCAACATCTCTCATAAGAATATCAATAAATCAGCCCCATGTTTCCTACCTTTCTGCTTCAACAACAACAAATGCAATTGGAAAGATATTGTCATTCCCATCTTTGCCAACTGCTACCAAAACCTGTCGTCTGTAAGCCCCTCTTAAATGGCACCCATCAATACCTATGATTGGCCTGCAACCCAACATAAACCCTCTCTTGGAAGTATCAAGGAACACATACAACCTTTGAAATAAGGGCTTTTTTTGGATGATCTAGACAAACTTTCACAAACACAAAGCTTCCTTCATTGTATTTCTTGAAAGTTGTAGCATCATCCCAAACCCTACCATACTGTAATCTAGCATCTCCTTGTGTCATTAACATTGCCCTAAACCTATCTCTCCAAGCCTGGTTGTATGAGATCAGAATTATATGATCTCTTTTCACTACAACTATAAACCCTTTCAATTTCCATTCTGGATCAGCTCTATAATGCTCAAGGTATCTGTCAGCTAGCCACATTGAGGTTATCTTAATGTTTCCATGTTGCCATCCATACTCATGCTTAGGGTTAAAACTCTTAAGCTGAAATGTACCATCTTTTCCCATTTTCCTAGCACAAACCCTAAACTTACAGAAAGTCTTTCCACACTTACAGACTTTTCTAGCATGCTTCATAAGGCAATCATACTTATTCTTACAGTACATAGAGACTTTGGTTTTATCATTATGCAAATAGTAATAATCACCCTCATTCTCTATAGCATACTACCTTAGTGTTTTCTTGAATATATCATTAGACCCAAATCTCATCCCAATAACTAAACATATTTTTCTCTTGAAATCTACAATTGGATTAAACTCATGATACCTTAAAGATGATTTACCATCAGAATCTATCACACTGTGCAAATCATTAAAATCTAGTGATTTCTCATCAATAGAAATCTCATTCACACCAACTTCTTTAGCTACAACACCAACATCACCAACAGTGGGATCAAAATTATCCTTAAACAGTTCATCATCTTCATCTTCACTGTCTTTGAAAGTGAATTCTTCACCAGAAGAAGAAGACTCCTCACCTAACACCTCTTCACCATCTTCTGAACCTTCTTCATTTGAGAAATATGTTTCAATTGGTTCTTCACCAGAAGCATCCTCGACTAGGGTTATGACATTAGATATAAAGGTTCTAGCATTAGATATTGGGCTCAGCGAGTAGTTTAAGGATGAGCTATGTTGGTTGAGGTTTTCTTTTGGGCCTTGGGGTCTCAAATAATGTGGGCTAGGCTCATCACCTTGAACAATATACAGGTGGACCAGTTTATCACTCCCAACACACTCAACCATTTTCAAAATGTCACTATCATCTCTCACAAATGTTAACTCATTATGTATGGTTTGACCTGGTTTAGAGTACCATATCTCTTTCAATTCCAACAACCCAACCTCTTCCTTTAAAATTGTCTCTAAGACAATTTTGGACAGTAAATTAAGATCAACATTTGGGTACAGATAAAGTTTAGATTTCTTATATAATAACTGATTATCATGCCCTGTGTAAAACTGCCCATCATACATAACACTCAAACTGATATTCAACCCTGAAAAAAACAATAAGAAAAACCCTAATTAAATAACAATTCATATTAAATAACATTCACATGTTTCCTAATTCAGTCAACTTTGCCATTAACAAATAAGAAGTGGTCCTACACACAAACATGAATCACCTTGTATAAACAATATAAAAGCCCTAATTCAATTCACTTTCCTTTTACAGAATCTTCCGCATCACCACTGTACAAAAAAGCTCAGTGAATGACCCTACATTCTGCCATACCATTTAAGATGGCTTAAAGTGACAGGAAAAAACGCAAAAGAAGACAACACAAAAACAATACTGTAAATAGAGGTGAAATTACTTCAATCAAAGGCAATTTACTTAGAAGATGCAAAATTACTTCAATTAAAGCCAAATTACACAGATGCAACAATGGAGAGAGAGGCACTCAGGAGATGTAACATTAGGGCTTCAATCAAAGCGAAATTACATAGACAAGGCAAAATTACTTCAATCAAATAGAAGTTACACAAAAGCAAGGAGTAAAAGGTGAAATTACTCAATAGGGCTGGAGATGAGTAGCTACATACCTGATTTTGTCGCTTCCCTTGAACGCGATCTTCCATTTCTTGTTCGAACCATCTCAAAGATGCCAAAGTTCTTCGCAAACGAAAACCTGGAGAAGAGTCTCTTCTTCGTCGAAATCAAACCTAGAGTGATAGAGGGTGGTTATTAGGAGTAAGAGTAATGAGCAGACGGTTGTAATCGTTAAACTCTTCTCTTTTATTTAGTTATAATCTTGAAATGGTAAATATTAATAAAAGAAAAAAGAAACATACAACTTGAAAATAGAAAGGGCTAATTAGGTAAGTAGGCTTTTTTTTATTTATAACTAGTAACTAGGCTAAAACCAGTTTATAGTTTAGTAATTGTACCCCGTTCCCTTTTTTACCGTGGAAACAAAAACCCTAACCCAAAAAAGCCCTTTCGATCTTTTCTTCATCGCTGAAAATCTCCTTCGTTCTTCTCTTCATTGCCGATCTAGAGTTCAATCAGAAGTTGGTAAACTCGCAATCGTTGCCGCCGCTATCTTCCCTTCCCTTCCCTCCCCTTTCTTCCAACTACTTCTCTCAGAGATTTCCTTCATCGCTGAAAATCTCCACCGCTATCTTCCCTTCCGATGTGGAGTTCAATCAGAAGTCGGTAAAGTCGCAGTCGGTAAACTCGCAGTCGAAGCTAGGGCTGTTGCTTATTACCCTTGAAGTTGAATAGCAGGACCATATTTTGATTTTGAAATTTCGATATCTGTCTGTTTGTAATTTCATTTTAGTTGTTTGAGTTTCACAAAATTGGTCAGAAGCGGAAAGAAAGATTTGCTGAGAAAAAGGTAATTGTTGTTATTTGGAAGTATCTTGTGTTACTGTTTGTGCTTGCATTGAATATGAGTTCTGATAGGTTGTTATCAGTTTGAGCATGATTACCTGAGTTGGTTTGTGATGATACAAATAACATGTCTGAACAATAGTTAATGTGACACTATCAGGTGCGGAGCCAAAGCAGAAAGAAGGTAGCAGAAGATAGACCTCGTTTACGGGGATAGCTCGCGCGGCCAGTGCAAGAAAATATAAAGAATGATGCAGAAACCTGATATAGCAGATATTTCCTTCCACTGCTTAGTTTCATTGTTCGAGCTTGGTATGCCATATGAGGATGAAAAGTCCATAGTTGGAAAGCCACTGATATGAGGTATACTTGCTAAATAACAATCTCTTTAGAATTAGTAATAAATATTTGAACTCTTCAATGCAAATCTAGGATTTTTAAAGGGAAAAATCCCTCTATATTATTTTGTTTTGAAAACATGCAAATTGGTGTGTGTATGTTGTACTTTGTTAATATATGACCTGTAAGGAGTTATGTTCCGTAATAACATCTGCCTAATGTTGTTCTGGTGGCCCACGGTTAATGATATAAATACATAATCTATTAATTTATGACAATTTACCAATAGCTCTCTCTTCTTCAACAAACAAATATGACGATTTATAGAACTGATCTTCATCTTTTTAACTATAATGCTTATAGATTGATGATTCTGGTTTCTGATTTCAACAGTCAAAGATGAGAATTTTGGTTACTGGAGGAGCTGGATTCATTGGCTCTCACCTAGTTGACAGGTTGATGGAAAACTAAACCACCGGGCCCTTCTCAGCCATAGGCTTCTTGGGTGTCCAACTTGCAGCACCGACGACCCTTCACGTGAAAATGTGAAAGTCATTGAAGCTCTGGTGTGAAATATTTTTCTGGTATTAAAATATTTTTATACCAGAAATTCACTGATGGACTTATCAGTGTACTGAAATAGAAGAAGATGAACTTTTTATCTATAATGTATTCATGTTGTAAACATCTTCTCATTTTTATGTATCAATGATGGACTTGTTAAACATGTAGTATATCTTGTTTTGATATTGATCTGGTATGAATTTTCTCATGCCAGAATAATCAATTATGAAGTTATGTGAGTTTTTCAAATTCTGGTATGTAATATTGATAGAAAAAAAATTCTGGTATGTAATTTTCGTAGAAAAAAATTCTGGTATGAAAATCTATGGTTGAAATTCTGGTAAGATAAATTCTGGTATGATAAATTCTGGTATGAAAAAATTTTCTGGTATGAAAAAATTTTCTGGTATGAGAAAAGTTAATTATTTTTATCTACCATTAAATGAAAGTGGTAAAAAATTATGGGGTACGTTTACTAAATCATATTCTTAAAAAAGTCTAGTATATCAAATTCTCCCAAATAGAAAAACAGAAAAAAGAAAAAAAAATATTATTTTATTATAAAGTGGGGGCCCACAAGACGGATATTTGACGGGATACTGACACGGTGGTTTTTTGGTAACGGAGTATGTTTACAGGGTGATTTTCGATAAATAGTGATAGAGCGGGCGGTTATTTGAAATATGACCTATTTAGCGGGTGGTTTTCAGTAATTTCCTATTGTATATTTCCTTATGTTATATATATATATTGACATTTAAATAATATTTATTTTATTCTAGTTGGCAGCGAATAACAATGTTATGAGACTGCGACTATTCCTCTCCTCTACTTTGATCCCGAAGTTCGCTTCAAAGACCTCTCCTTCTCCGTACTACTGTATCAAAACCCTTGTGAGCAGTACCCGATCAGTTCGCCACTCTCTGCTCAGGAGGCCTAAAAGAGGCGTTTCAGAGCTTCAATTCTGCAATATGGTCGTGCCCAAATCTGTTTTCCCATCTCCTCCGGGGATCTATATTCACAAAATCAATCTTCGCGGGCAAACCGCTTCATTGTTTGATCATTATTACATCCGGGTGCTATGCAGACAGGCTTCTCAACAACCACTTATTGAACATGTATGTGGATTTGGGTTCCTTGGACACTGTCCTGAAGCTGTTTGGTGTAATGCCGAAGAGAAATGTAATATCTTGTGATATTTTGATCAATAGGTACATTCTAAATGGTGATTTGGAGGGTGCCTGCAAGGTGTTTGATGTAATGTCTGAGCGGAATGTGGCTACCTGGAATGCCATGGTCTCGGACATGATTCAATTCGACTTGGATGCGGAGCGGTTACGTCTCCTTTTTCAGATGCATCAATTGGGATTTCACCTGATCAGATTGCATTAGTCAGTGTGCTTAGAGGGTGTGCAGGCTTGCAAGCACTGAATGGTGGGTGACAGGTTCATTGTTATGCAATCAAAACTGGATTATAGCTCAATTTGTTTGTTGGGAGTACATTGGCCCACATGTACATGAGGTGCAGGAGTTTGGAAGATGGAGAAAGGCTGATCAAAGGAATGCATGTTCATATTGTGATTGCTTGCAATACTCTAATTGCTGGGAGAGTTCAGAATGGACGCTCAGAGGGGGCTCTTGAACAGTATAACATAATGAAGAAGGCAGGCTTTCGACCTGACCAGATTACCTTTGTTAGCGTGATCAGTTCATGCTGAGAACTAGCTACCCTTGGGCAAGGCCAACAAATCCACGCTGAGTTAATCAAAGCCGGGGCTGAATCTGTTGTTTCTGTAGTCAGTTTCTTGATCAGCATGTATTCTAGATGTGGGTGCTTAGATGATTCTGTAAAAGTCTTCATCGAGTAAAGTCGCAGATGTTGTCCTTTGGAGCTCATTGATAACAACTTATGGGTTTCATGGACAAGGGCAGAAGGCTATCGAGTCGTTCAAGAGAATGGAGGATGAAGGACTTGAGGCAAATGAGATTACATTTTTTTGAACTTGTTGTATGCATGTAGCCATTCTGGTTGAAGAATAAAGGAATGGAATACTTTGATATGATGAAAAAAGAGTATGGATTGAAGCGTAGGTTAGAGCACTACAATTGCATGGTGGATCTTATTGGTCAATCAGGCTGTCTAGCGCAATTGATTAGAATGATGCCAGTTCAAGCTGATGCTATCATATGGAAGACTTTATTATCAGCTTGTAAAATCCACAGGAATGTAAAAATGGCTGGAAGAATTGAAGAAGTTCTGCAGGGCAATCCTCAGGAACCTGCTGCATATGTGCTGCGTGCCAATATCTATGCTTCTGATAAGAGATGGGAGCAAGTTTCAAACATCTAAAAAACAATGAGGGACAAAATGGTGAAGAAGGAACCAGGCATCAGCTGGTTTGAACTGAAGAATGAGATTAACCAGTTCATTGTTGGTGATCAGTCCCATCTGAAATGGAGGGAGATTGATTTGTACCTCAAGGAACTTCTTAAATTAAAAGAAGAAGACTACGTGCTGGATACTGGGTCTATTTTGCATGACATGGACTTGGAAGACAGAGTATAACCCGATCCACCATAGTGAGAAGTTGCAGTTGCATTTGCACTAATGAGCACTCCCCTGGCATTCCCATTAGGGTGATGAAGAACTTGCGAGTTTGCAGTGACTGTCATGTAGCTATTAAGCTTATATCAAAGATGAAGAACAGAGAGATTGTTGTTCGTGATACTAGCAGATTCCACAATTTCAAGAATAGTGTATGTTCTTATGGAGACTACTGGTAGAAGAAGGCTTTTTGACAAGTTATTGTTCCTTTCAAGAATTTAAAATTTTGCTAAATTCGCTGAAAAGAGTAACCAAATTGTTTTTGAACCAGAGAAAAGAGTTCAGTAATGAGTTTTTTCTTCTTTCTATGATTTCCATTACTTGCTCCAATACTTAACTCTGTGATCTTTGTATGATGTTTATTAATGCTGTTCGTCATCCAAATAGATAGCATAAACAATATGATGCAGAGGTACTGTAATCATTCAGATTGTTAGCTTAATGCAGAGTAACCGTTTGATGAGATTTCAGATCTTACTGCCATAAATGCTTCAATTCTTCTTAGTAGGAGAAATACAATATGCGAGAAGCTGATATTCTTTTCCCAAGCAATATTAGATGTTATGTCTCCTAACTCATAAGTGGTAATTTACCTAAAGTTTTTTATGATCAGTTCAGACATTTTTGCTTTCTTCTTTTCTCAATTGTTATTCAAAGTGGTTTATTTTCTGAAGCTTTCTTGGATTAAACACAAGTTTAGATTGTCACCTATAATTTATTTTGAGAGAAGTAGTTTTTTCTATTATACTAGTAGTAATCAATATCTTTAATACTCATGAAATATTATCGAATTTTACACTTTATATTGTAGTTTAATCTTTTTTGTATTAAGTGATTGAAAACTTCCCCTCTTTTCTTTTTGTACTATAAGTTATTACTCATTTTTATCAAACTACCCTGGTCAAGTGTTTTGGTTAGGATTTACTCCATTTGCTTCTTAGTAGTGAAACCATTCTCAGTTTTCATATCTTTGTGCTTAGAAAGTTTGTCGTCAAGATGTCCTGAATACAGATCAATTTATAAGCCAAATTTTGTGGGCTGAAATTTGATCTTATTTGCTGCTACATTTTGATTTCTCATATTTGGCTGCTGATTAAGTCTGGAAGAAGAAGCTCCATTTACAGAGGGGTTACTGGGTATCATATAACTTCATTTTGTGTAAATACATCAACTATTTGAGTTTCTTTTATCTACAGAATTAATTCAGGATTTGTTAAGACTCTTTTTTGTTATGTGTATGTGGGTTGGACTTAGGAGCAACACCAAAGTTGAATATTTTAACTTATGAACATGAAAGGATTGCTCATGTTAAGAGCCATCTGCAGGTTATTTTTATCATCCTAATCAGGGAAGTATATGAGTTACAAGTTTTCAAATTAATAATTTTGGATCATAACTAATTTAGTGATTCTTACACTTGATAAATGAACTATGCGTGTGTTTGATTGTTTCCGATGTACTGGAGCAAGAAGTATGATTCTAATGATCCACGGCATGTTCTATATGGCAACTCAACTAGATATCCAATTGCAGATTCAAGAGACTCGTATGTTTGTTAGTTAATGTACACATATTTAAGAGAACTACAGATTCAAGAACTTGCGAGTTTGCAGTGATTGTCATATGGGTGTTAAGCTTATATTCAAGATTAAGAATCGAGAGATTGTTGTTGTTCGTGATACTAGCAGATTCCACCATTTCAGGAATGGTATGTCTTTTCTTGTATGATTTCCATTACATGTTCCAATTCTTAGCTCTCTGATCATTGTATGATTTCTATCAACGGTGTTCGTCGTTCAGCTAGATAACATAAACTATATGATGCAGAGATATTGTAAGCATTCAGATTGTTGGTTTAATGCTGAGTAACCAGCTGATGAGATTTCTCAGATCTTACCTCCATCAATGCCCCAAAGCTTATGAATTTGGATGAATTCATATGACTACAGAATTGTTGAAGATATGGTTTGATTGGCAGCAATCAAAGGACAGCAACCAAAAATCATCACTTCTTGCTTTCCACCAATCCTATTAATCCCTCATTCACCAAAGCCGTTGACCTCTCCATGACAAAAGCAAGGGTTTTGATGGGAAGGAGGAGAAAAGGATTAATGGGAAGCAAGAAATCAGGATTGGCTGCTCAGGCCTGCTAGGATGAAATAGCTAACATTTGCAATGATAACTCATTTATAACACTTCTTTTGGTGTAATTGTTGGAAATTTTCAAGGATTCAGGAAAGATATGAAGTACATGGGAGCCACGACGACATTTACTTCCTTGATGGTGGATCCTGTATATATATTTGACAAGTCTTTAAGGTTTGCATTCATACTTCACATACATGTTTAGCTACTGGATGCACCCGAGCCACCGACATTGATGCTCAAACCTTTGTATGAAGCCGTGAACAGTGCTTTGGTCCAATCAGTCTTCACCCTTCCGCTCGGCTGGCTCTTCGGGAAAGGAACTCCAATTGATTTCATGTTTTTGAACTCTCTGATGGCAGTTCCGTCGACTAGAAAACTGCACATAACCAAATCATGTAAATGCTTCTGAACTTGGTTTTCTATGAAAACAATATTGAAGTGAATAACTTACATGATTATTTGAGGTTCCAGAGAATGGAGTATAAGTGTGGAAATGAGCGGTGGCCTTGGCAAAACACATTAGTGTGGAGAGTGTAAGGCTGACCGGTTTCCGAGGAATCCGAAATCGATCTAGTCGTGTTTGTTGCCTTGTGAAGATAACTGTAAAATTAAGCACAATGAGTTGGGAAATCGGGAAGCGTGGTCTAGTACAAGGAAAACAGGTAAGGTTAAGTTAGCATACATAATAGGTTAGGTGGTGCCGGTGCCGGCAGAGTTGACGGGAACGAGCTTCAACTGCATGTCAAATTTGGCAACGTACTTGCCGAGGGAGATGGGTGAGGGTGAGGAGACGGCCGAAGGTGTGTAAGAAACTAATGATTTGAGTCACATACATAGACGGATCCTTGGTCTTAAAATTTAGTACTACTTTAAATCGAAGCTTGATCGGATGCAAATCAACACATAAATGTCAAACCTTAAGGATCTATTGACTGAAGTTAAAAAATCAACAGCAAATGGGGCAAGATTTAGCACGAGACAACAGTGAACAACTTCATTGATTCGGTGCAGATCCTCCTTCATTGGATGCACTTTGGTAGAACTATTTCTCTTTTAGCGTTGGCAAAGAAGATGATGGACATATATCAAAGGGACAGAGAGATCGGAAGAGACGGTGTGAGACATCAGCTATTTGTTTTTACAAACCATTACTCATATGTCTAGATCATCATCTGGATCCTCATCTGAATCAGGCATCTCATCATCTGAATCCCGCACATACACAATTTCTCCTCGGCCACCATCTTCACTACTAAGTGATAATGAATTTACTCTGTCATCTTCTGTCTCAAGAGAGGGTTGCCGTCCATCATATATTTGCTTCGCTTTGTGATCCTCTGAACCAATAAAAACAGAAGATTAGTAGAGATTATTTTATAACATATCAGAAACTATACAGAAGATGAGAGACATAGACTTGTTTAACATTGAGATTTAAAACAAACTTGTCTATGATAATCGGGACAATTTCATGTATCACTTCATTACCTTGGTGCTCAAAAGGAAGTACAACTTTCGAACGATCAGCTTGCTCTTTATCTGACAATTGCAGATTGAATTGAACCTGCATGATATATTAAATTCCAAATTAAATCCATAAAAAAAACAAGGAAATTTTTTCTTATGCATCTGCTCCCTTCTTCAAGACTTCAACTTGAGGATGGGATGTGTTCTTATACAACTTATAATAGATTTGACGCACCTTGGGCAAAAGGGCCCGCACGACTGATTCATCTTTAGAAGAAATAGGTGCAAAGGTAATGTCTGATTGTTCAACAAGGATCTCTTCAGACTGCAGAGCAAGTTTATGATGATGTCATTGTCAGGTAAATGATGCTCTACATAATTTTTGAAAGAACATCACATATTACAATAGTAATATAAAAAGTTAAGGAACCATCACCACTAGTTTAACCCTTCCGTTTCGGCGCTTTGAACGCACATGAAGTTCTGCTTTCTGGGTAACTGCATTATTTCTTTGTCCGTCTACGGACTGTGATGACTCTTCCACAGAGGCCACAATAGTAGACATATACTCAATTGCAGCATTTTCTTTAGCATCATGAAGATCTGAATGCAACAACCAGAATAAACTGGAAACTTGTTCTGCAGTAGCAAATAACAAGTAGCACTTAAATAACCTAAACTTGTATATAACTAAGTAGTGCTATCAAATAAGCCATTTAAATTCTTGACATAGGTTAGGAATATTACTTACGGTTGCTGCGAAGACCACTAAGAAGCCTTGCAACAGATGATACGCAAGCATGCCTCAACATTTCACTTACCTGCCAAATGGAGAAGATAATCACTTACCTGCCTGTTCAATACTCTCAATCCGACCATGTAAAAATACATGGAAAACTTCCATGAAGAAATTGCAAATAATCAAATGCAAAGATGTGCTCATTAGTCAATTGCAAAGCTTGATAATGTTTAGTGCATCATGTAAGAGAACTTGAGACAACATCTACACTGATTAGCACTTTCACAGTCTTGTGATTTGGCAGCCTACAAAATAATTATAAGCCAGTTGTCCAGCCAAAAAAGAAATAGAACAAGTACAGGGAGAGTACCGAGTCTATAGCAACAGAAAATCGACCTTTTTCTTGCCCAACAAGTCCTGCAAGTTAGAATTAGAGTCTCAGAAAACAGGAAAGCTAAATGCAACCGCATTGCTTGCTTTTATCCAAATAAAAGTGGACATACTTTGCAGCAAATATCCTAGCCTTATATGTAAATATATCTACCCCACTACTTATGTATCATATATTTACTGATGCTCCAGTAGAATGTAAGCACACAACAATACCTGTGCCAAGTTCAATAATCTCAGATAACACATTATCCAAATTCCTTACGTCTCTGCACACAATATTTGCATCCACCTTCAAAGCACGATTTCTAATTACTCCACTTTCGATCAGCTTATACTTCCAGCCAAGCGGATCGGAATAGCAGTCTAAAATACGAATCCTACAAAAGTTGTCATTTATCCACGAATTCAACACATCAGACAGATTTTTAACACAGAGATTAATATTAACTTTAATCAAAGAAGAAATAACTCAATTATATGAGAGAAAAGCTCACCATTTATCTATGCAGCTCTTGTGGATTCCTCTACGATTCAGTAATTCAATGTAAAATGATGGACTCCGACAAAATGCCACCACTACCAGACCTCTACATTGAAATTCCAATACGAAATTAAAACCAAAATACAACTGCAGCTGAGAGAGGGGTGCAAATTCGTAGGAAAATAATTCACTTATTGAGACAATACCTGGATTGAGATTTCCCCGCCAAAATAAATGAAGTGAGTTGTGACAAAATGTGATCAAAGACATCGAAACTGAAAGGGGCGTCTATGGAATCTCTAATTGTTAGAGCCGGCGCATGTTCTCCTTCAAGTGCTCCGTCGCGCAGCGCTCTACAGATTGACTCCGCCATTGTTTACGAGCTTAAAACCTCTTCCCACCAAAATCCTAATTTTCCAAGAGGATGGATAACCAGCTTCTACCCGTTTCCGCAAAGGAGGTCAGCTAATTGATGAGCTATGTGCGAAACCTAAAAACTACCAAAACAACAAAATTTACCAAATCAACTATAAACAACTCAAATTCATCAAATATTGAAAAATAACTAAAATTATATTTGTACTTATTAATATATATTAGATATGTAAGAAATATAATTAAAAAAAATGTGTAACCATCAAGAAATTAACTTTCTTCAAATATAAACAGTTAACTAAACATACAAGTTTAAAAAAGAGTGGCAAGTAAATATCGATTACCAATTTTACCTGCCAGTCTTTTTCAAACTCTTACCCACTTGTCTTAAGTATATTTATCCAATTTCTAGTTGACCCAATAAAATGGGACGAATGACCAAAACTGAAGATGTTCTTGACTTTAGGAAAAAAGCATCATCATAGGAGCTAAAGGATACACTTGTTTCCAAATTGCATATTCTACAAGATATAACTTGTAGGCAGGAAACTCAAAATAGTTAAAGCCAAACGTTGGTTAAGTTAAGAGTACAGGATGACAAATTAAGGCAGATTACTAACACGCATCATGAATAGAACAAGTTGAATACAGAATCAACGGGCTTGTCACGGACTTCCCGACCCAAAAGCATCTACTTGCTGTCAAGATTATAAGCTGCTTCAGATCTTATTGCAAGTCAACTTCTCCCGTGTCTCCTAATTCGGAGAAGTAGTACTCCACTATTACACAATGCAAGGGGGATTTTGTCAAGTCGTTCAAGAGCATAAGATACTTCCAATGATATAATTGCAAGCATGAAGAAAATGGCAATAAAAACTGTATTCCCCAACTTTAGGTTTGGCTGCGAGGTGTGCTGATTAATTATAAGGAGTTGACAAGGTGTTTATTTGTGATGATAAGAAGCTTGTGATGATGAGGTGTGCTGGTTACATATTTCTGTTTGAAACTGACAGCAGCATGAAATCAAGACAAGCTGGCATGGTAGATTAACCCTGCAAGTTAATGAGAGTTGAAAAGGTAAAAGGCAGGACCCCGGCTTCAATAACATCTGATCCACATAGCTTTTCAACTTAGTAACTCGAAGAGCTTCATGAAGAAGAGAAACTGGTCTCGATGGGAAGATTAATCGATACTAAAAACGAATCCAGGGCCAAAAGCAGGGACATTAAAACGGGAAACTTCCCGTTGGCTTAGACCGGGCTCGGAGGCTATAGAGAAATGGGCAGAATCTACTGGCCTTAGCAAGAAAGTGATGTTCCTATTGACCAGATTCAACGAGAATACCCGAGCTTAGGGTACTCACTTCGAAGCTTAATGATGGGATCTCTCCGGAATAGTAGTAGTCCACCAATCACAGGCAAGCAAGTCTTACTGCAGGAGGCAACTAATTTCTGGATCTTGGCTTTAGAAGTGCTAGTACCATTTTGCGGACTACAAGTATGACCAAGACTATAAGTGCTACATTCCAATACTGCATATTGCTGTCTACAACTAAAACTTCCATCCTTTTCCTTCTTTGATGCCCAACTGCAAATGCAAATGAACACATAATAAACAATCTAGTGCAAATGAAGAGTTAAACAGCTCCACTGAATCAACCTCTTAGTTGTCCACAGTTGAACAGGCTATTCATACAATACATTGTACTACTAACACGGTAACCTAACCAAATCCTAAACCAGATAGAAATTACTTCAGAAGAATGTAAAAGGCATCATGGCTAGAAAAAAAATCAAACCCAGCCACAGTGGAAAGCAAATAAGAGATATGGCACAAACCAGTGGAAACAATCTTGTAATCATACCAACGAATCAAACAAACCAGCATCAGGTCCACGACATCATAGTTAACCCTAATCCTTAACTCAACACAAATAAGCAATTGACAACCAACCCAAGCCCCAAACCAACCAGAACTGAACGTAGACGCAGAAATATTGTAAAATCCAGACCAGCAATCAAGCTCTCATTGAAATTGCAATGAGTTCAGTTTTACTTTTGGTTTGGCAAGCATCAGGGCCGTACCTGGAGACGTGAAGAATATCGAGGGATAGCTAATAGGCGATCTGCGAGGTCAACTTAGGGCTGAACTAGCGAGAGCCGCGGTTGTCTAACGCTGGGGTTCGGAACATAGCAGCGACGTGCCGACGTGGCAATTTTTAATAAAGACATATAAAATGTTCCATGTTAATAATTATACTTATATATATAATAAACATTAATAAAATTAACCACGAAAATTTATACAGTTTAATCTTAAAACGCAACATTTTTGTAAATATTAAGTTATATCTATAATATATAGAAAAAAAAATTTCGTCAATAAATATCTAAACTTTTTAAAAAGTAAATTTTCAAAAGTAAGTAAAAGAACACTAGATCTAAATATGTAATAATAATAATATGTTTTTCATGTGACGTAAATAATGTTTTTGTTTTCATAATTGAAGCCTAATTTATAGTCCAATTATTATGTTTAAGGACCATAGCAATAAATTACTTAAATCAATAAAAAAAACTAAAGTATAAAACATATAAACTAATATTTTGATCAAATAATAATAATCTATCTATATACTATACTAAATTAGAGGTAATAAAGATTATGTGTCGAGCCGACATTGGTTTCGTCGTCTAGGTGTCCCGCTGAAAATTAAAGTCACCGATTTTTTATATATAAAATTTAAAAAATTATTTTTATTATATTTTGCTTCCATTATCATTAAAACAAAACAATTTATATTTAAAATAAATACAACTTTTATAACTAGAAAAATTATTATTTAAGAACTATCTTACTTCCATACTTATCACAACTTCTATTTAAATTATATATTACTTTCATTGTAATCTCAATCTCTTTTATAAAAAAATAAAATACACAAATTTTATTTCAAAACATTTTAAAAATAAAATAAATGTTTTATATTAGATCAACTTGTACAAGGTACGAGAATTAAACTAATAATACTTATCACAACTTCTGTTTTAATTATATATTACTTCCATTGTTAAAGCTACTCAGTTGTGGAAGGAGCCGAGAGGTATTAGGTGTCTTGTTGATGATCTTTTGTCTTCTATGTTTGATTCCCGGCCTAGGGATGCTTACGTAATTCAAGAAGAGGTCAATATGAGGCATTGTAAAAAGAAAAGTCAGTGGTAGACATTTTGCGGCTACTATATGTATTCTCACGTCCTCAGGTATTGCCCCTCCGTCCGAGGATACACTTCTTGGGCTTCAAGATTGTAACACTCCAAATCCGCGGGATTTGGGGCGTCACATTGGGCTAGGATCTCACAGTGGATCCTGACCCTATTCTAACAACAAGTTCGCTGGACCTTACAACAAGGCAGCGACAAATATAAAAACGAATACATAAAACGGTACAACTGTATAACAAATGAGTATACAAAATCATAGCCGAGTGTAAAACCACAACAACAACATATACAACATGTACAAACATCCCCAAAAGCCCACGCAACACCTATGTACGGAAGTCCTCGGCTAGTCACCGTGCCCGATCACTCTGCAGCTCTCCTATCTTGCAAAGCATCTACAACACGGTATAAAACTGTTAGCTAACCATTGATATATAAGGTAATGCATAAGCACAAACACAAGTCATCAAAACATAAACACATCATGATATTGTCACACATTTACCCGTTTTAATTATCTTTATATAAGTAGTCATCCACTCAAATCTATCTATATATATATATATATAGATAGATAGATAGATATATTAAACTATGTGACACGAGGAACGTATCATCCTCGCCTCTAGGTGCAATAGACAGCTGGAGTAGTATCGGCGCACTACCCGTGTACCCTATGGGAGTGGTGAAGTGCCCATCCCGTATACCAGACTGGCCTGACTTCATAGATACTCCCAGACTCCTTTACAGGATGAAAGGGAAAGGTTATCACTGCCACTATAAGGGGGCTAGCAATAAAACATAGGTTGGTAATAATCGATATCGCATGCTATCAAGCATATTACACACCACTCATTCATACACCCAATATAAGGATGGTAGCTAAGTAAGTCCTACGGACTTACCTCAACCTCTAATACTCTTAACCACGGGCAACCTCAATCCATATAACAACACTGCCCAATAACAAGGCATAGAGAGATATCAAATCTCCTATTCATCAAAGGGGTCACACCTAGACCCAAGGGATCCATAAGGATCATAACCAACTTAAAAGCCTCACAACCTACTAATTCTCAAAGCCATAACCGGCATATATCGATATCATAATCATCATCTTCCTAACCTCATACACATGCCTAACATGCTACTAAACTCTCACTCTAGGAAAGGAAAGGGTTCATGTCATCCTAGACAAGCCCTGAACAAGACGCACCTGCGTGACAAGCAAGACGCTGGAGCTGGACACAAAGAGGTGCAGGGGGGCAGCTCCACACACAAGGGCGGCGGCACACCAGGCGCAAGGGCGGTTCAGGAGTGGCGCAGGGGCGGCTAGACAACAACGAGCTCGTCTTCGACTTCTCTTCGATCCTTCACTTGCCTCTTTTCACTTCTTCATCATCCAACAGTCATACACATACATATATACATATAGACATCAACACATGCCTAGGAAGATCCAACACAAGATTCAACTTGTGGAATCCTAAGCTAAAGGAGGAAAAGAAGAAAGAAAGAAAGAAAGAAAGAAGAGCTTACAACAGTTGTAACCTAACAGAGGAAGAGATCCACACCCACCCAAGCTCACCTGGCTCTCACAACACAACGACAATAACATCCAACATCCATCATCATCCAAAGCCACACAACTCTCAAACAAGATCAAACTCAAGGAAGAATCAAGGGGAGAAGAAGAAGAGAAGAAGAACGTAATGAGAGAAGATGGAGCTAGAAGAAGGTAAAACTCTCATCAGGTGGTATAAGGAGATACTTATAGAAGAAGAAAGGGTAGAGCACGAGTCAAGAGGTCAACAAAAGTGGTTGCAACACACCAGAATCCGCAGGGGCGAACTCAGGTGGCGCAGGGGCGGATCAGATGGCCCGTAGGGGCGGATGATCTGGCCTCAGGGGCGGCTCAAGCAGAGCTCAACACCTGCGTCTCAGCTGAGGCACAGGCGCGGGATCTCTAAAAGACTAAGGCTCTTACATCTCACCCCCTAAAAAGAAGTTTCATCCCGAAACTTGCAAAATCCCAAATCTTCTCGGACCCATATGCTTGAGGTATAACTCTCTCTATTGGATGCATCACATCTCCACTCAAAATGTCACAACCTATATCATTCTATAATCTCAAAACCAAGCATGGAGGAATCATCCACTCCAGCAACAAGATCATAACGCTATCCAAAGGCATAGATGAATCACATCTCTTGCCATACTCACATCATAGGGCATAGAGGAAACACATCTAGAGCCGGATCATACTCATACACAAAGCATGGAGGAAAAACATCTCCAGCGAGACTATGTCCATCAAAATAACGTGGAGGAATAACCATCTCCAGCTAGATCCCGATCGCACTCAAATAGCATGGAGGAAAGAACCATCTCTAGCTATAATCATAAATCGCGCTAGCATAACAAGATCTAATAAGATCATATATCACATGATAGCTAGCACGAAAATAAACACATCAAAGCACATAAACACATAATCACACACTCACCAAGATATCACTAAGATCTACTCGTCGATCCTGCAGGTGCATTTATCTCGGCATAAAACTCAGTATAGTTCCTCTAGATACTATCCACAATCATGTAGCCTCATCAAGTCCTCGTCTCGACCACTATATCTTCAACATGGGAATGTCCTTTGAACGCAGGCGTCTCATACCTCGCTCTAAAACTGCAATCGGATGCTCAACAAAAGTGTGGTCCGGCTCAACCACCAAATCATCATAACTCACAATGTGTCTCGGATCTGGTATATACTCTCTCAGATGAGACACGTGAAATAGAAGATGAACACCCTCTAACCTCGAAGGTAAGGCCAACCTGTATGCTACCCTCCCAACTCTGTCCAGTATCTCAAAAGGACCGACATATCGGGGACTCAACTTCCCCTTTATGCCAAAACATCTAACGTCTCGCGTCGGAGATACTCTCAGCCAGAGATGAGCTCCCAGTCTGAACTCTAGAGGTCGACGCTCTTGTCTACATACAACTTCTGGTGACTCTGTGAAGCCAACATCCTCTCTCTAATCAACGCTACTCGAGCCATATCATCCTGAATCTGCTCTGGCACTATACTACTAACACTGCTAGGCTCATCCCATCGTAACGATGTACGACATCTACACCCATACAATGCCTCATATGGAGCCATCCCAATAGATGCATGCCAACTGTTGTTGTATGAGAACTCAATTAGTGGGAGATGACCCGTCACACTTGTCCCCAATCCAACACGCAAGCTCGCAGCATATCCTCAAGGGTATGCATGGTCCTCTTTGACTGACCATCTGTCTGAGGGTGGAATGCCATCGTAAAATGTAGACTCGTCCCTAGAGCAGTCTGTATCTGTTGCCAAAACCTCGAGGTAAATCATTCATCTCGATCTGAGACGATCGTCCTCGATACACCATGAAGTCTCACTATCTGCCTAGTGTACTCCTCAGCTAATCCGCTCACTGGCCACGTTTCCCTGATAGGAATGAAACGTGCAGTCTTCGTCAGTCTATCAACAACAACCCAAATAGCATCAAAGCTCCTGCTAGGCCTCAAACCAATCACAAAGTCCATGGAGACGTCCTCCCACTTCCATTGCGGTACAGACAGTGGATGGAGCTCACCTCCAGGTCTGCAATGCTCTATCTTGACCTACTGACAGGTCACACATTGTTCCACAAATCTGGCCATGTCGGGCTTCAGCCCTCCCCACCAATATGATCGTCTCACATCATGGTACATCTTACTCGTACCTGGATGTACTGAGTAATGTGTACAGTGAGCCTCCTGTAAAATCCTCTGCCTCAGCTCCATATCAGCGGGTACACAGACGCGGTCGCGGCGTCTCATCACTCTATCTGCTCCTATGGAGAACTGTGGTGCCTCACCACGAGACATCCTCTCTCGAATCCTCACCAGGGTCAGGCAGGTCCCTTGCTTCTGTAAGATCTCACCTAACAGATCATGTAGAACCTCTAAAGTATACAACTTCCACATCAGGAAACTTGATGTCCAACTCTAGTCAAGCTAGATCTCTCTGCAGTTGAGCCTGAACTGTCAGTCTCGCATGAACTACCGTTGCCAACTCTAGATCATACAAGTAATGTCTCCAGATATTCAAAGCATGAACTACCGCTACCAACTCTAGATCATGAGTCCGGTAGTTCTCCTCATACGTCTTCAATTGTCTAGACGCATATGCGATCACTCTGCCCCTCTGCATCAACACACATCCCAAGCCTAGCTTGGATGCATCACTATATACCATAAAATCCTAAATACCCTCCGGTTATGCCAAGATAGAAGCAGACGTCAAACGCCTCTTCAACTCCTCAAAACTCTGGGCACACTACTCAGACCATACAAATCTGGTAGTCTTCCTCGGAAAACTCGTAATTGGACGGCCAATCACTGGAAAATCCCTTCATAAAGCGTCGGTAATAGCCGGTTAGGCCAAGGAAACTGCGCACTTCCTTGGCGTTCGTCGGTGTCGTCCATGCTGCAATAGACTCAATCTTCTCCGGATCAACCTTGATCCCATCGACAGAGACGATATGACCCAAGAATGCTACCTCTGATATCCAAAACTCGCACTTAAAGAGCTTGGCGTACAACTCTTTATCCTGCAAAACTCGCATCAAAATCCTCAAGTGTCCTGCATGCTCATCTCTGCTACGAGAGTACACTAAGATATCGTCTATGAAGACCACCACAAACTGATCCAGGAAGTCGATGAAGATGTTGTTCATCAACTCCATGAAGACCGCTGGGGCATTCGTAAGCTCAAATGGCATCACTACAAACTCGTAGTGTCTATATCGGGTCCGAAATGTCGTCTTGTGCACGTCCTACTCTCTCACCCTCAACTGGTGATATCTTGAGCGCTAATTAATCCTGAAGAACACAGTCCCTACCTGAAGATGATCCAGCAAATTGTAAATATGGGGCAGTGGATACTTGTTCTTGATGGTCACCTTGTTCAGCTCTCTGTAGTTGATGCACAATCTCAACGATCCGTCCTTCTTCCGCATGAAGAGGACAAGTGCTTCCCACAGGGATACACTAGGACGGATAAAGCCATTCTCAGCCAACTCCTCGAGTTGCTTCTTCAGCTCCAACATCTCGACAGGCGCCAAACGATATGGGGCCTTCGAGATCGGTCTCGTACCAGACTCCAACTCGATGCGGAAGTCCATACTCCTCTGAGATGGAAAACTAAACGGCTCAACAAACACATCTGTAAACTCACAAACCAATGGAATATTCTCCAATGCTGGACTCTCTCCATCCTTCATGGCATAAACCAAAAGGCATCACATCCCTGTGTTATCAACCTCGCTGCTCGTACTACACTGATGATAGAACCCGTCTTCCCAAGGTCCCAACCTAGGAAGACCTCTATTTGACCTAACTCGGTAGAGACTGTCACAGTCCTCCTACCTACATCTAATACCGCACGAGGTCTACGCATCTAGTCCATATCCAAAATAACTTCCTCATGCCCTAATGGCATGAAAAAGAAGTCTACAAGCAACACACGAGTTCCTAAACGAATGGAAAAATCACGTATCTCACGGGTACCTCTGAGCCTGGTAACCCTATAACAAAGGGTATCCCCTCTATCATATCTAACCCAAATGCTCAACATATACATTAGAAATAAATGAATGCGTAGCACCCGTATCAAATAAAACTCTAACAAGTAAACCATGAAGCATAATGGTACTTGTAGCAGTCGGTGCAGGTGGCTCCTCTACACTCCTCAACTCATAAACTCTACCCTGAGCTCCTCAAATGTTAGTGGTACTCTCACCACGACCTCTACCTCTACTCAATCCGGGAGCAGATCCCTGAGTAGAAGGACGATCTGGGACTCTTTGTTGTCTCTGTATTTGCTATTGAGGTGACCATTGCCCACCTCCTGCCACACTAGTAGGGGAAGAACCTTGTTGCGATGTAGCTCCACTCTGCCTACAAAAGGTAGCCCTATGACCTGGTCTGCCACAAGTGAAGCAAGTCACTGGCGGCCTCGTACACTCTGGTCGTATATGTCCAAGATCTCCACAGTTGAAGCATTGTCGTTCCTTCTCTGCAATTGATTAGGGATGACAATTTCACCCGTACCCGACGGATATCCGACAACCCGATCCAACAAAAAAGGGTGATAACCCTTTAATAGACGGGTGAAAGCGGGTGGTGGACCGGGTCGGATGCGGGTGAACGTTTCATCCACCCATCCATCCGACCCGTATTCACCCGCTTATATATATATATATATATATATATATATATATATATATATATATATATATATATATATATATATATATATATATATATATATATATATATATATATATATATATTAGTATTTGTAGTTTTATATTATAAAAATTTCACCAATATTTTCTTACTATATAACTATATTAAATTAACACTATATTTTTTTTAGATTTCTCATATATTTCGATCCTTATTATTGATTCATTATAAAAAAAAATTATTTTACATCATGCTTTGTTATAGTGTTGTACTTGATATCATGAACATTTTATATTATTTTTTATTTAGATTTAAGTGTATTCTTGATTTTCACTAAAATACTTAATTTTTTACAATTTATAATGAAGTGTAGAACACCCGAAATTCCACCCGCTTCATCCAACGGATGTTGGTGGATTGGATGCGGGTGAGACCCTTAGCGGGTGTTGGGTCGGGTGGGGTGGACAATTTTAGGTGATGGATCGGGTGGTGGTCAAGGTCATCCACCCGTCACCCGATCCATTGCCATCCCTAAAACTGATGCAATGAGGGGTAACTCTGGCTCCGCCCAGAACCTAAAGCTCCACCAATGCCACTAGTATGCCCAGTCTACTGTCTCTTCTTAGACCGTCCTGCCTGAGAAGTCCTCCTCTAACTGGCCCGCTCACGCTCATAAGTTGAGGCCCGGTCCTGATATTGTCAAGGACTTGTAATGGAAACCCGTCATGTAGGAACGTGTAATCTCCCTCAATCGACGGGAAAACATATACACGTGCTGATCCTTAGAAGGTGCAGTTGGACCTAGTAGTGCCAACTCTGTCTGAAAACGACTGATGGCATCTACTATCGGCACATCCATGAAGCCTGCCTCCGTAAAGTCCTGCAGTTTCTCCCTCCTCAGTGAGGAAGGGCAGAAACGCTCTTTGATCATACTCCTCATCTGGTCATAGCTAGTGGCTCGGGCTCACATAGTCCTCCAACACTGATGAGCCAGGTCACGGAATATAGTCTGGACTAACTCTATCCGTATGTCCTCTAGGCTTCTGATAGATTTAAGAGCCGAGTCCACATGTCCAATCCAAACCTCTATCTCCAATCCCATCTTCCCAAAGAAAGGTGGTACTCCCAACTGATGGAATGTCTTCAACCAAGTATTTGGTCGAGTCCCTCTATACTCCTCTGGAGCTCTAACAGTCTCAGCAGCACGCGCCGGCATAACTGTCACCTGAGTAGCTCCCTGGGACATCTCAGAAGATCCCTCCCGTGCTTGTAGATCTAAGGCACGTCTACCCACTCTGACAACCTCCTCCACTCGCCTAATGTATGCATGGAACTCTAGTCCCCTTATAGAGACACGATCCGAGTCATTTGATTGGATTCGCTATGACCGTTGTCTCCCAGATCCACCGCTCCTAGTCTCAGGAATGACGCTCTCAGCAATCTCCTCATGAACATCCTCCGCCACTGGCGGATCAGCAATAGGAACTGGTCCTTGTCCTATCACTCTCGGAGGAAGAGGGGGTCTACCTCTACCCCGGCCCACAACAGAAGTTGTTCTATTCCGAGCCATCTGCGGAGCATACACACCTAACTTATAAGGCTATATATATGTCATATGTAAATATACTGTACACACAGCTTTTAAAACCAAAAATCCTTTAAAGACGTCAGACCCCTTTCGGGTTCTATTTATTTATCCATCTGGCCTTTATTGCAGATTGCAAGTGCTATTGTTGTCAACCTAAGGATATGATACCAACTCTGTAACACCCCAAATCCGCGGGACTCGGGGCGGCACATTGGGCTAGGATCTCACAGTGGATCCTGACCCTAGCTTGACAACAAGTTCACCGGACCTTACAACAAGGCACCGACAGATATAAAAACAAATACATAAAACAGTACAACTGTATAACAAAAGAGTATACAAAACCATAGCCGAGTGTGAAACCAAAACAACAACATATACAACATGTACAAACATCCCCAAAAGCCCACACAACACCTATGTACGGAAGTCCTCGGCTAGTCACCCTGCCGGATCACTTTGCAGCTCTCCTATCCTGCAAAAGCATCTATAACACGGTATAAAACCGTTAGCTAACCATTGATATATAAGGTAATGCATAAGCACAAACACAAGTCATGAAAACATAAACACATCATCATGTTGTCACACATTTACCCGTTTTAATTATCTTTATATAAGTAGTCATCCACTCAAATCGTATATATATATATATATATATATATATATATATATATATATATATATATATATATATATATATATAGATGTAGATATATGAAACTATGTGACACGAGGAATGTATCATCCTCGCCTCTAGGTGCTATAGCTAGCTGGAGTAGTATCGGCGCACTACCCGTGTACCCTATGGGAGTGGTGAAGTGCCCATCCCGTATACCAGACTGACCTGACTTCATAGAACCTCCTAGACTCCTTACAACATGAAAGCGAAAGGTTATCACTGCCACTACAAGGGGCTATCAATAAAACATACGTCGGTAATAAACGATATCGCATGCTATCAAGCATATAGCACACACCACTCATGCATACACCCAATATAAGGATGATAGCTAAGTAAGTCCTACGGACTTACCTCAACCTTTGATACTCTCAACCACGAGCAACCTCAATCCAGATAACAACACTACCCAATAACAAGGCTTAGAGAGATATCAAATCTCCTATTCATCAAAGGATCACACCTAGACCCAAGGGATCCATAAGGATCATAACAAAACTTAAAAGTCTTACAACCTACTAATTCTCAAAGCCATAACCGGCATATATCGATATTATAATCATCATCATCCTAACCTCATACACATGCCTAGCATGCTACTAAACTCTCACTCTAGGAAAGGAAAGGGTCCATGACATCCTAGGCAAGCCTTGAACAAGACACACCTACGTGACAAGGAAGACGCAGTAGCTGGACATAGAGAGGCGCAGGGGCGGTGGCACACCTGGCGCAGGAGCGGTCCAGGAGTGGCCCAAGGGCGGCTAGACAACAACGAGCTCATCTTCGACTTCTCTTCGATCCTTCACTTGCCTCTCTTCACTTTTTCATCATTCAGCAGCGATACACATACATACATACATACATATACATATATATATATATATATATATATATATATATATATATATATATATACATATAGACATCAACACATGCCTAGGAAGATCCAACACAAGATTCAACTTGTGGAATCCTAAGCTAAAGGAGGAAAATAAGAAAGGAAGAAGAGAGGAAGAAAGAAATAAAGAAAGGAGAAGAAGTGCTTACCACAGTTGTAACCTAACAGAGGAAGAGATCCACACCCACCCAAGCTTAGCTGGCTCTCACAGCACAACAACAATTGTTACACCCCAAGTTTTCAGAACTCGGGAAGCTACTAGTTAGGACCTCACAGTGGGTCCCGACCTTAGTTTGACAACAACTTAACTAGATCTTACAACAAGACACAGATAAGGAAAAACCAGAAATCATAAAGTATGTTTAACAAAGTCATGAATGCGACCCAAAATAGTAACAGTCAGAAATAACAATCTCTCACAATCTGCAAATATGAAAAAGTCATAATCGAAAGACCAACATAAAGAAAGGACTGCAACCCGTCCTATGAAGTACGACACCCCGGCTGACCACTACCATTCGGATCACTCGGCATCTGCTCTAGCCTCTAACTTGCGGTACGTCTAAACAACAAATACAATGGTTAGCTAACTATCCAGATATAAGCAAAATAAGAATAGCACAAACACACTCAAGATAACATAAACAATCAGCATGCTGGCACACAAACCGATTATTATCTGATAGTTTAATGATTCACCTTATTCCATTTTACAGTTGTGGCACGAGAAATATTAAGAGTTCTCGCCTCCGTTCCTTATCCAACTGGGTGTAGGTCTAGCTTACCTCCGCCGGTAGCATCACTACAAACCGAGTGTGGACTAGTCCCTAAAGAAACCCCCAGCGCCCTCAGGCTAATTGAGCAGAATGCCACCGCCCGTTACTCTTAGGCCAATGTATAGGTCGGTAGATAATTACTACTAAGTACAACTATAAGCATATCATTCACACACCACTATCATTATCCACACCCATATCTAGAAGCTAGCTAAGTAAGCCCAAAGGACTTACCTGAATCAGATCTCGACTCTCTTAATCACAACTCAATCTGCAACTGTAGAAACTCGGTTGGCTATCAAAGGAGATAAGTGGATCAACACATTTCCCATATAGCTAGAAGCCTAGGACTTCTAAGATGTAAGATCCTATCAGAGGAGAAAATACTAAAATACACGTCTAAGGTAAAATAACCATTTTACCCTTGGTCCCGATCTTCTAAAAATCTCGTAATTTGTACTTAAATTCTTACTTGAGACTAACTATCATATTCTAACTCTTAACGTTGAGTTTAGGTCAAGACTAGAACATTTCATGTTTTCTTTAACCTTCTAAAAAGGTCACTAGGGTCCAACTTTGGCTCCAGATATGAAGCCCGAATAAAAATGTAAAATTCTGGAATAATTCTCTAGGTCATAGATGATATACATACTAATCATAGGAGCAAAAATCTCTCCAAAATTCCCAACAACCATCTCTACAAATTTCTCCAAAGTTGGTTCCCAACTCCACATTCTATACTTAGCCAAATTTGAGTATGTTTTCTAACTGTACAACCAGTCCACTATGAGCCTCTATAACACTAAATCCCACCGTTGGATTCATCCCAACTTTTGACATATTAACCTATGCATGGCCCTAAACAACATTTCAAAAACTGAACGGTGGATCCTATCTCTAAGGCATCGAAAATTATGCTCAAACTCCTAACACAATTTCTGGAATTCGAAAAACTGAAAGTGTAAATGGTCCAAGGTTCGGAACTCACCTCTGTCGTTTTGTACCAAGGTAGGGGAAGTCACCAGCTCAAAGTTTGATTTTCTGTACATTACAAAACCATGATTTAAACCCTTCCTTGATGTACAACTATAGAGAGGAGGGAAGATGGGTTTGATCTCTTACCAAAGGATGGCTGCAGAAGGTTGTTGCACTTGGGAGAAATGTGAGGCTCGGTCGGCTAGCTTCTGTCAACACAGGAGGAGGAGGGTGGTTCGACAAGGGTGATTGCGTACGTCCCGGCTGTGGAAGGTCTTGACTCTCGATCAAAGGTGAGGGTCGTCTTCTATAAATCTGGATCCGTAGAGAGAAAGTTCGTCCAACAATGTTTTAGATCCAAGTCTGGACAGACTTTCAGGAAGGGTGCTCACTCAAGACAGACACGAGGGAACAAAAGAAGTCGCTACTCACATGTGGAGACGGCAAGGCGTGGTCCGGCGCTTCCGTTCCTGGTGTCTACGTACACAAAGGAGGAGGAGTGAAGTCTTCTGTTCTTGTTGGGGAAGGAGCTTGCTGTGTGAGTGCAGATCTGTTCGTCGACGCAGAAGGGGAGGTTGCAAGCTGTGGACAAAAGGAAGGAAAGAAGCGATCTGGCTGCGTGATTTCAGGCAGTTAAGGAGGAGATCTTCAGCCTACTCAACAGCCGTTACAAGGGAGTTAAGAGGGAGAGTGAGTGTCGATGCTCCTCTTCTTCTTGCTGGGCTCGACTTGCCGCTGGGCCAGCACACAAGCAAGGGCAAAATGTGTTGGAGAGGGAAGCTGTACGGCCTGCATGAAGGGAGCTGTTGTTGGGCTCGTAAACAAGGCTCTCTTGGGCTACGGCTGGGCAGTTAAGCAAGGCGGTCATGGGTTGCGGTTGGGCATGTAACAAATAGTCCGGAAATGGGTCACAAGCAAGGAAAGAGGAGAAGGTGGGTTGAGGTTGTGTGGGCTGAAGTTGTCAAGAAAGGGTGGGTTGAGGTTGTCAAGACTTGTCAAAACTCGCCATGGCTTTGTCAAGCCCATGCATGGCCTTGTCAAGCCCATGCATGGCCTTGTCATGATCTCGTCTTGGTCTCGTCAAATCTTGTCATGGTCTCGTCTTGGTCTCGTTAATAGAATGTCATGACCTTGTCAAGGACATGTCATGATATAAACTAGGGTTTGATCTAAAAACATTCTATCATTTTATGTGAAGTGAGGTTACATAAAATGATAGAAAATTGAGATTGTGTGTACAAATAGGTAAAAAGTGAAAGATCAATGGATCGAAATCCGGTTTGCTACGGAATTAAACGGAATAAAAATTCCGGATATTACAGCAACAACATCCAACATCATCATCATCATCCAAAGCCATACAACTCTCAAACAAGATCAAACTCAAGGAAGAATGAAAGGGAGAAGAAGAAGAGAAGAAGAATGTGAGGAGAGAAGATGGAGCTAGAAGAAAGGAGGTAGAAGGAGATACTTGTAGGAGAAGAAAGGGTAAAGCACGGGTCAAGAGATCAACAAAAGCGGCTGCAACACACCAAAATCCGCAGGGGCAAACTCAGGTGGCACAGGGGCGCATCAGATGGCCCGCAGAGGCGGATGATCTGGCCGCAGGGGCGGCTCAAGTAGGGCTCAACACCTGCGTCTCAGTTGAGTCGCAGGCGCGGGATCTCTAAAAGACTAAGACTCTTACAAAGATAAACACCCGGTTTTCCAACCGCCTTCCTTACCTTCACCGGTCAGTTTTGGAGTTGCTTTGCAGGTTAACAAGAGTTTGGTTTTTCATAAAAATTAGGAGTTGTCCTAACGGTACCTCATGTGGTAGAGATGACTTACGTGCCCAACATTTGTTGGATGCCCTTGGTGGTGGTGATGTTGTTATAGTTGATGAGCTGGTGGAGTCGGTTTTAGGTGTGGTCAACCTTTTCCTTAGTGGACGTTGCCCGGCCTCCCTTAGTGAATACATTGCGAGTGCTCCGCTCATGCCTCTCCTACCGGGAGGTGGTATTCACCCCATCGTTGTTGACTCTATCTGGAGGCGTTTGGTTTCTAAAGTTGTTGGATCTACTATCGGTAAGTCCCTTGGACCTTATTTTGAGGATGCTCAATTTGGGGTTGGTGTTTCCGGTGGTGGGGAAGCGGTTTTGCATGCAGTCAACCAATTAGTGGAATCTCAAGGAGATGATGATAGTCTTTCCATGCTTTTGGTTGATTTCAAGAAAGCTTTTAATTTAGTTGATCGTAGTGCTATGATTGCTCAAGTCCGACGGTTGTGCCCATCTATCACTTCTTGGGTTGAGTTCGGTAAAACGGAGATCTTTTGGCCGAAGGTTAGAGAGTTTGGTGTTTTAATTTCTCTGAGCATATCTCCAGGTCGTTTGATGGTGTCAAACTTTTGGATGGTGCTGTTAGTCTTGACCCAACCTTTTGTTCTCAGGTGGCTTTGAAGAGAGTTGTGAAAACCAACTCCTTGATGAAGGCCATTATGAGATTGGGGGACCCCAATGTGAGTTATTGTTTCTTCGTGCTTGTTCTAGGGTGTCCCGTCTTTATTTTGCGATGCGGGATGCTGTACCCTCTCATTTTTCCAAGGCTAAGAGTGTATTTGATCACTCTTTGTGGGGTGCGGTTGAGAACATTGTTACCGTTGGAGGTGCTGGGTTTGACCCTCTTTAGTGGCGCCTTTCCACTATGCCGATTAGCGATGGAGGGCTCAGTATCTTCACTTGTGTTGATACGTTTCATTTTGCCTTGTTAGGGCCGAGAACCAATCCCGTGGCTTACAGGATCAGATTTTGAGACAATCTTGTGTGTCAAGTGATGGTGTTGCTTTTGAGTCCACTATTGCTTGTTGGGTCAAATTTTGTAAAGATTACAACTTGGACATGAGTGTGATACGTCCCGCCCCCCATTTAATGAAGAAAATGGTTGGATGTTATTGAAAAATGTGGATAAGTGTCTTATGGGGGAGTTTGATCTTTCAGTTAGACAGAAGACCTTGATTGAAAACATGAGATTACCCTTGGCTCAACAGTGGCTTAAAGCCGTGCCGGTCCCTAGTCTTGGTCAGGTTATGAAACCGGCAACCTTCCGAACTGTCGTTAAATTATCACCTTGATATTGAGATGTTTAGAGAGGGTTGCAAATGTCCTACTTGTGAGAAAGATATTTTGGACGCTTGGGGTGACCATGCTCTTGCTTGTGCTGTATAGATTGACATTAAACACCGGAATAACATGATTCGTGATGCCATATTTGATGAGTGTTTGTAGGTAGGGGTTTATGTTTGGAAGGAGGTTCATACTAGCATGGCCGATGGTGATGGTGGAGAGCCAGCCTCGCCGATATCCTTTTCTATAATTGGTTTCAGGGCAAAGACACATGTGTCGACATCACCGGTTCGTCTCCTTTCTCTTCATCTAACCTTTCTAGTTTTATCCCAGGTAAAGCTGTGAGGGTTGCTGCTGAAAATAAGAGAAAGAAATATGATGACGTTTGTAGCTCCAAGGGGTATCACTTTCTTCTTTTTTCCTTTTCCACGTTTGATGACTTGGGAGATGATGTGATGGAGCTCCTTAAAAGATTGGGCACATATGCTAAAGGGTTTTCCGGGTATAGTAGGATTACCTACTTTATTTTGACTAGGATAGTTTTTACCATTAAAAAAGGGTGTGGAGCTTAACTTGTTAGTCGGCTCCCATCCAACTTTGTGTAATTTGTTTTCCCTTCGATTTTAATAATAGTTTTTTTATATAATATAATAATAATAATAAGAAGAATAATAATAGTAATAGTAATAATAATAATAATAATAATAATAATAATAATAATAATAATCCTTATCTACGTGTAAATTATAAATTTTTGTAACTAAATTGTTTCTTTTCATCTAAAACATTTAGCTTTACCAATCATCAAATACATATTTCAATCAAAAGGTCACAATAATTGATATTATAACCTTTCAACTTCATTATTAATAACAATTTTCATAACTTGCTCATAAAACATAATTAAAAATTTGTAACTTTTTGTCATCATACAAATTTTATATCTAAAATCATAAATAAATTTGTGACCTTTGATCTCCATGAAAGTTTTTTAACCAAAATCAAAATTAAAAAAAAGCAATTAGTGCCATTATAAAATTATTTTACATTCTCTTTTTACCGTTCATGGCATAATTGATCTCTTATCCAAAACTCACAATTCCAATGTCAATTTGACCAAAGACTCCAAAAATAGATTTAAATAACGATCCAACTCACCTTCTAAACAACCTATGTCAATACCGATCAAAGAGGTTTCCGCATAGAAATGTTGCACAATCAATGACTCCGTGTTGTTGATTGACGATGGAATTATTGTTTAGAAGATGTGAGATACATAGGGAATCAAGAGAATTATCAAACAAACTTCATGAAGAGGTGAGTGAATATGGTGAAATTTCTTAGTTATACAATTTTTTTTATTAAATTAGTTAAGTAGTAAATAATTTAGTAGTTTTATTCATTTTTTTATTTAATGTATTATTTATTTATACTATTTTCAATCATTTTTTTATGATTATTGTAGCTTTGAACACGCATTAACAAATCACCATAATTAGGATTGCATATATAAGTGTAAGTTTTAGAGGAACTTGCAAAGAGAAGGTGAAGTAATACATATCGAGGTCCAGGGAGAAGATGACATTGGTTCTTCGTCGCCTTGTTAATGTACATGCATTGCAAGTGGCTTTGTAATCCCCCATTTTTAGGGAGAATGTCACATTGACCAGTTTGAAATTTAAAAAAAACTAGTTTATGACCCGCACTTTGTGCGGGTATATTTATATATTGGATTTTTGAGTAATAAGTATGAACTAATGATATATTTACAAAACATTATAATAGTCATTCAATTATTCTCACGATGATAAAATATTTGCGAATAAAGAAGTGTCTCATTATTTAGACTTTAATGTAATTCTTATACAACATATACCCCCTTATAAGCTTATAAATAAATTACCCTAATTATGCCCATGCATATTAATTTTGTTGCAAAAAAATTTAGGCACTACAAATGAGGAAGGCACAAAAATTTTGTGATAGAATATTCAAATTTCAAAATGAAAAATTAAAATAATATTTAAGATTAGTAAAAAATAATTAAAAAAAGGTAACCAATTTTGTAACACCCTAAATTCTGAGAACTCGAAGCGTTACGGGCTAGGACCTCACATTGGGTCTCGACCCTCACAGTAGCAACGGCACAATAGATCTTACAACAAGACACAAACAAATGAAAACCAAAAACTCAATATAAAACCAAATGTTTAATCAAAAGGAAGCGTAAAAGACTCGCAACCGAGTTCAAAACAAAAGGGAAAGCAACAACATAAACATAAACCCGATCTCGTCCTATAATGTACGGGAACCCGGGCTGACCACACCGTCCGGATCACTTAACAACACCTATATCCTGCAAGGCATCTACAGCATCTGTATAAACTGTTAGCTAACATTTTAGATATTAGAAAGACAGTAAAGACACAAACACACATAAAGTAAAGTAAACACATCAACATGCTCACAAACAACCGGTTATTATCTTTCATTACGTTATCCAATTACTAATTCAACTTATGGTTGTTACACGAGAGTCGCTATGATCTCGCCTCCGTCCTCTTTCACCAACAGGAATATAACGTATGCATCCTTCTTTCACCTGCTGGACTGGTCGCGAGAGCACCTCCTAGTTTCCCCATTCTGAACTGGACAAGCGGTAACCGCCCGGTTATAATTCAACTTATGGTTGTTACACGAAAGTTTGGTCATTTCGTGGGTATTTTTGTGGGCACCAAGGAGGGTAATGTCGTGGCTAAAACCGCGTATGGTCTACCAAACTTCCCTAAAGGTTGATTGTATGGAGTGACAATCACAGGCCATGTTGAGTATGGTCTACGAAACTCCCCAAAAGGATAGAGCCCATTTGTACACAAGTATAACATCACATTACGGACTTCTAATGAAAAATATGAAAATATTCGATCAAAATGCTTCCATGCCTCACCATCAGATGGTTGAGACATAAATCCTCCACCAGCTCGGTGATTAGTATGCCAACGCATCTCCAATACCGTTTCCTCCATGTATACAAACATTGTAGATGTGAGATCAATGGAAAATATCGTAGAACTTGATTCGGTATTGGTTTTCCTCTCTCGGATAACTGGCATTTATACCTTGGACTATTGAAAAACTTACACTCGGTGACATCAACATCATCCTTCCAAAATAACATGCAACCACTATGGCATATATGAATCTTTTGTTGTGGTAATCCCAAATCTGTAATCAACTTCTGCATCTTTTAAAGGCTTGTGGGAAATGTATGGTATGCCGGTAATACATTGCCAACTTTTCCAAGAAGTGCACTATACCCAACTTGTGACAAATTGTGTTTGGTCTTTAACTCCATAAAAGAGCCCACTGGGGCTAATTTTGAAATGGAAGAACCATGATATAGTGGCTCCTCTGATGACCTCAACACTTCAAAAAACTTTTGTGACAATAAGGAAGTGTTATCTTGATCATGGACCAAACACCATGGTCGGTTGTGCCATGTTCATCTCTTCTTCAATCGCCACATGAGTTTCATGCAACATAATAGTGTTACTTGGCTTGTTGATCGGTGTGTTAGGGTCAAACCATGGAGGTGGAATAAAACTCGGACCAACAATATCAAAAACCATTCTTTGAGTAGGATTTAAGTATTATCAAACAACTGCATCCCTATCCCGAATAAGTTCATACCATTATCCATCAACTTTAGTTGCTCCTTTACAACGGGCATAGAGGCAAACGGTGATTCCCCATGTGATGTCCACCACAAATTATCCTCTAGGAAACCTTTTTGATATAGATGAGTTTGAACGTCGTCTAATTTATGAAATCTTTCATTCTTACATTTCGAACAAGGACATTTTATCTTCTCCCCCATCCATCAAATGAACTTGTGATATTGCAAAGTGATAAACTTTTCAACACCTTCAAGAAATTCAACGTTATATCCACCACCATTAGGTTTCCATCTTTCATACATCCATTCGTAGTTTTGTATGTTTGCATTACTAGATTTTAAAAAAATTACCACTATCATTTTACTATATGGTAAATAACGCAAAAAGTAAGTTCGTTCTATTTCATTGTGATTATCCAAAATAATAGAAGTTGAAATTATAGCCAAGGATGTAGCCTCAACTATGGTTTTGCGGCTACCAACCACGAATAATACCCATGAACAGACATTTCGTGGCTACGTTCATAATAGAAAATATCAAAGAAGAATTCGTTTTTTCTATTTTACTTCACAAATATTACAAATTATAGACATTCTCATATATTCACAAACTTTAGAAATTAGACATATGATCATTATGAAACATGATATATATACACCAGATTTTGCTCGATTGTCTTCTTTACATGCAAATAATGAAACATTTTAGTTTGAAATTGAGAGAATGAAGAGAAGATATAAAGGTATAAGGTGAAGAGGGTTTGAAGAAGAAGATCCGGATGTTTCTAACGTTAATGAAAACAAATGGTGAAGTAGAAGAATGATAAATGATGATTGATGCTGATGAATGAGATAGTTAATGTACCCACGAATTTACCCTCAAAAGAAGTTGGTGGGTAACAGCCTCAAATCTAGCCTCACTTGATAATCGAAGGTAAATACCCACAAATTTAACAACAAAACATTACGCGTGGATATTTAGCATTAAAATTGGCCTCCTTTTTAGGTACAAGAGTTTTTGGAGAGTAATTAGCAGTGAATTTGCCCACAAATTTGTTTTTCGTGGCCAGTTAGCCACAAAATTTATCCACGTAATGTTTTCTTTACAACATAACCACAAAATCTATATTCATGGGTAAAATCGTCGGTAATACTCATAAATTTACCCACGAAATAATTCGAGGATAAACCTCTGTAGCTACATTTGCATTTTTTTGGTAGTAATACATATTTGGTGGAGTAAAATCGCTATAGATTTTATGGCATTGTAAAACACCATGAAAGTTTCACATCCATATATTCTGTTGAGTTTATTTTAATAGACACCACTAAATATATTTTTTAGGTGTTGAAGTGATTACCACACCATTGGGCTCTTCTTAACTTAACATTAATACATCCAAGACCTACTCTCTAAAGCAAGAATGGACTCCACTATGTCAACTATGCCACTACTGCGTTGAACTGGTAACCTCTGACCAACGATCAACTAGTTTTTGCTCTCATCAAGCCCTACTTGACCCTCTATTCGAACAAATCATTTCCCAGTATAGACTTTCCCAAATTGCATCCCACTTGCGAGGGGACATTAACAATAAAAAGTGTACTACGTCTTCCATGATTATCAAGACTATATACCGTATATTCGTATATAAAAGGATACTATATTTGTATTAAGACAACTCTTCTTGTATAAGTGCATTGAGATTCAATCAGTATGATTAACAAAGTTGATACATTTATATGCAACACGGTTACTTTATCATAAACTCGTTAGGATGAGCGCATATCTCTTGAAACTACAAATATGGTTGGCAAGTATAATTTAGATTAATACAGGTTGAAAATGAATTGAAAAAGAATCGTGTCATCGCCTCAATTTTAGTCACTCATCTTAATATAGTCTCGAACTGTTTTATATGTGTTCTTGTTGAAATTTGCAAAGACCGCACAATTCTCTAGTGGAGATCTTGTTGCCACCTTGAGTTAAGAAAATAAAAATAGAAAACATAAGAATAAGAATAAAGAAAAAAAATGAAGAATGTAGTTGAGATCAAGGGAAGGCGAGGAGAGAAGAAATACAAGGAAGACAGGAAGAGAGAGGCTAGAAACAAAAGAAGGCCTCTCTCTTATCCCAACTAGTTTAGCAAAGTATGGCTTTTGAGGAATTTGGGGCATTATCCAGACGGCGGAGAGAAGAGGATGCAGAAAAACTCAAAAAGAATATAGTGTGGATAATAGTAGGGTTCGTCATTGTCTTCCTCATCATAGGAGGTGGAATCTTGGCGTACATACATTACACTCACCAAAATGAAAGCAATGAACATTCAGGTCCGAGAAGTTCAAGGGGATCAAAGTCTGATGAGATTGTCTCAGATTTATGTAAGCCTACAGACCACAAGATCAAATGTGAAGATACAATATCTAAGGTTGTAAAGACAGGCTCCGTTGAACCCAAAAATATTGTAATGGCAACTATTTCTGCCGCCTCAGCTGAGTTTACCGTCGCAGTCGAGCAAATCAAATCCTTCAAATTTGAGAATCCTAACGACAAGGCTGCATATGATGATTGCAAGACTCTCTTTGACGACGCTCTTGAAGAACTTCAACTCTCCTTAAGCAAGTCCGACAATTATAGCTCAAAATGCGTGGATGATTTGAGGACTTTGTTGAGTGCTGTGGTTTCCTACCAAGAGACTTGTATTGATGGCTTCCCCGATAATTCCGACATGAAGAAGAAGATGAGAATTGAGTTGAATGCAACGAAAGGGTACCTTAGCAACTCCCTTGCTATTGTGACCAAGATGCCGGATCTAGTCTCCAAGTTATCTCGTCGTGCTCTTCTTGATTACAATGATGATAAGTACAATGATGTTATCCCTCATTGGATAGGCCGGATTGAAAGGGACTTGGTACAAAAATCGTTTGATAAATTGGTCGCTAATGTCACCGTTGCAAAAGATGGGAGCGGCAATTTCAAAAGCATCAACGAAGCATTGGCAGGGTTGCCTAAAACACGCAAAGGGAGGTTCTATATTCACATCAAGGAAGGAACGTACAATGAACACGTGATTGTGACCAAGGACATGTCCCATATTACAATGTATGGAGATGGATCACAAAAAAGTATCGTCACCGGGAGCAAAAACTACGTTGACAAAGTTACTACCTTTCAAACTTCCACTTTTGGTAACCCACCATCATTCTTGTACAACATGTGTATGAGATACTATTATGCATAAGTAGTGTAACATATGTAGCGAAAATGAATGCAGCGACGATAGGGGAGGGATTTATTGCCATAAGCATGGGGTTCAAAAACACAGCAGGCCCTGAAAAGCATGAAGCGGTGGCGTTGAGAGTCCAGGCGGATAAATCCATATTCCTAAACTGTAGTATGGAGGGATACCAATTCACTCTTTATGCACAGACTCATAGACAATTTTATAGAGGTTGTGTTATTATGGGAACCGTCGATTTCATCTTTGGAGACGCAACTGCCATCTTTCAAAATTGTACAATCCAGGTCAGAAAGCCTATGGAAACCCAACAAAACACCATCACAGCGCAAGGGCGAACATGTAGGTACGAAAACACTGGATTTGTATTGCAAAGATGTCGGATTGTCCCGGACAAGGATTTGAAGCAAGACCAAACCAAGTTTAAGACTTATTTAGGAAGGCCACGCAAAGACTTTTCTAGGACGGTTGTTATGGAATCTACCCTAGAAAATATGATAAATCCGGAAGGGTGGCTCAAATGGTCCGATAACACAACTCTTCCAGAGAGGCTCAAGAAGTTATACTATGCTGAGTTTAACAATAAGGGACCTGGGGCTAACGTTAAAAGTAGAGTTAGATGGCCTGGCTATATCAAGTCACTTACCAAGAAACAAGCTTCAGATTTCACCGTCACTCCTTTCCTACGAGGTTCTTGGATTAAGGATGTGGGTGTTCCCGTCCAATTAGGGCTTTATAATAGCTGATTAATACGTACCATACGCCATTTTCCTCCCTTGTGCAATCTTTCCACTTGGCCTTCACTTGTATTTCAAACAAAATGTTGTAAGCTTTATAAAGTTACAGATGGATCATAGAGAATAAAGGGTTATATATATATACACGGATAGAATGATAAACATGTATGCTAATGTAATATTCCCTTTAAGTTGCTGCATGGATGTCCCAAATGTACGACTTGCTTGGTAGATGATGGAAATGTTGATATCCTAACCCTTTTATAAAATGTCCGATCCATGGGCTGGTCAACAGATTTGAGATGCCCGGTTTTTATTGTACCGCTTTAGACTTGATCTTCGAAAATATGGCAACATACCGACTTCAATGTGCTTGGTACACTCATAAAGACTTGGATTTGACACGATACGCAAGTGTATAGGTTGAGTGTGAATGACTAATAGCACTCCAAATAATGTCTTTTACCATAATCAATTTATCCCATTCTTTATCACTTTTGAGTTTAATGAACATATCCTTTTGGTCAATATCCCGTATATTCCTATTTCGGAGATCTACTAGTTGGCTTTTGTAAGAGAAAGCATTCTAGGCATTTGTGGAGCACAAATAATACATCTATTGCCAAATGTCCTGTTACACTAAGGGCTTCCCTACAGTCATTGAAGTCAAGATCAAGACGGAATTAACTGAAGTCCGAGAGTGAAGAGAAGAACATCGGGAAAAGATTAATGAGTTCTCCACTGGACCCAGGTCGGAAGGCGGCCTCCTCTTTACTTCTATATTAGACCCCGAAATGATCGCCCGTTGTCGCAAGGAAGATCCCGGACCAATTTCGGACCAGGCCCACACTTTTGGCCCAAGAGATCGGACAACGACAATGCTCGGCATGCTTGCATCATCGTCTAATCTTATTTATTTTGTTTCTGTCTTATCTTTAGTCCGATATAATGTTAATAGATGATGAGATCGAGTAGTTTTGATCTTATTTTGTTAGAAGATAGGATCACAAGAGATCTAGGGTTTCCCGAGCCTTTTTGGACCCTATAAATAAGGCTTTTCAATCATCAGGTAAGATTTCTCCTTTTCTAGCAATTTACCAAGCTATCGAAAATACTTTATAAAGAAGGTCAAACAACGCCCCCCCTTCGATCAATTAAATACTGTGTTTTATCATTCTGAGGTATGTGTGAATTAGCCCTCTCTATTCTAGGGTTTAGCAAGCCCGGATTGTATTGATCTTTGATATCAAATTGATTATATGTATTATTTTTATGTCTATGAGTTGTGGTAGTATTGTTTAACTATATGTTACACAAAGGATGACCTTGACTCAAAGTAACAATGGAGTCCTCACAGCTCAATGCTCCGTTCGATGTGATGAATCGACAACCGTCTTGCATGACAATCATCATGACAATATCGATGCATCGCATGCAATAATCTAACCACATGTGACAATCAACAAAGATATCGAGATTGAAATGCGGAATAGACAGATAAAATAGTTTATCCAATACTCTAGAAGGGGGGGATGAATAGAGTATGGAAACTTTTCGCAATCTTAGGATAGGTAAGACCTTATCGAAAGAGATAAGACCTTATCAAATGAGATAAAGTCTTACTCGTAATTATAAGACCTTACACGTTTTTCTAAGATTGGAATTAAGTGTAAAGATTTAGACAAACCAGGAATATAAAGAGCAGAAAAGGACACGCGATATGTTAACGAGGTTCGGTCACCAACACGACCTAGTCCCCGCCTAGGATTGATTCAACCCTAGGATTCAAGTAGCTTTATTTTCCTTCTTCTTGATGAGTTTCAGATACAATCTTCAGAAGACCTTCCCTCTTCTAAACTCAGAAGTCTTACACTTCCTATCTAGCAACTCACTCACTCGAAAAGAAAAATTAAAGTACTCCAGATACAACACTCGTATCCAACGTGTCTAGAAATGATAACGGTTTGTATGATCCTAGTTGAATTGTACTATCAGCTCGAAAAAGATCTCACACTTCTCAGGGAAGTATAATGATGAAGCTTCGAATGTGAGATCGGCACTTTGTGAGATAAGTAGAATTTATCACTCGTGTTTTCGAAGTAGGCAATGAACGTGTATGTTGTCCCTTCTTCCTTGTCTCTTAAATAGGCTAGCGTCTCAGCATTCTTGTACGTTTGAAAAAGATCTTGCCTTCGTGATCTTAGGAGATCTTGGGTTGTTGAGATTTGATCCACTCTATTTTGTTGGGATTTTGTTTGTTGAAAGTCAAGCAGTCAAGCACGGTCGATCATGATTTGTTGAGGTTAGGAAATCTTCCAATTTTATCTTTAAGAAGATTTAATTAAAACAAATCAAAGATTTGTTAAAATCAAATCCCTTAAATAACTCAACAAGAAGGAAATAAAGCCGTTTGGTTTATACGTCACTCAAGTGTAGTTTTTGTCCAGTTTTGGTAAGGTCGTACCAGTTTATGTAAGGCCTTACTGAAACCTGGAAACCAAGGTTTTCTGTAATATGATAAGGTCTTACTAGATACTGTGATGACTTTACCAAAACTTGTAAGGTCTTACAAAAACCTGGAAACCAAGGTTTTGGCTTTCATCAACCATAAGTAATGTCTTATTTATCAAGGTGGAGTTAACAATCTCCCCCTTGATGAAAGACAAAACTTATGATCTATTTCCTGCATTTGAACAACACAACAACACAATAACAAACAATATAGCATAATCACATGTAGGATCAAATTCTTGAAAAAGATCAAATCATGCAAGTTTTTCAAAACCAAAAACAACCAAACCAAAGGTTTTCAAAACATTCAAAAGACAGAAATATTCTCCCCCTTTTTGTCTTTCAGCAAGAAAAAGTTGAAAATAAAAAAAATCATTCTTTATCTGATATCATCAACCGGTAAGGCCTTGAAATATATATATCAAAGTCTTAATGTAGGGAATAAGATCAATATTGAATAACAATAATTGCTCCCCCTACATTTGTGCTTCCCTGTTAAGCATACCAAGGTTGTTGCATTTTCCTTTGTCACCAAGAGTTATAGTACCAGTGGTTTGCTTCTTTAGATTTTCAAAAAGAGATTCTTTTCCACTCATATGTTTTGAGCAACCACTGTCCATTATCCATTTTTGACCCTTTATCTTGGTGATATCCTGCAAAACAGAAAATCAACCTTTCCGGCTTGACCAATAGACAGATTTGGATCCATTATGGGGGTAGACCATGTTAGTTAGCCTAGTCCCTTTAGGAACCCATATGTGTTTTACCCGTTCATTTAAACGTACAGGAAAGGTATTTCTAATAATGTACGGATCCGTTCTTCTATAAGGACAGGTTTCCTTTACATGACCCTTTTTACAACAAAAGAAACAAGTAGGAGATCTCCAATTTCCTTTTGCCTTAACAAACGTGGTAGTAGGTTTTGCAGGAAAATTCCTGTTATATCCTATTCCACTTCGGTTGAAGGATAATTGTTGTTCTCCAAGCATTTTGTCAAGAGTAGCTTTAGATTTGGTAAATTGCACAAGAGCTATTTGTTGTTCTTGACATTTTTCAGAAAGTTTCACTTTTTCAATCTCTAAGTCAGTATTACATGTCTTAAGAGATGAGAGATTTGCCTTTAGTTCGGAATTTTCCGATCGTAAGGCCTTAACCTCAGTGTCAAGATCTGATTGAATGTTGTCAAGATCTTGAACTTTCAGCGAAAGCATTCTTATGCAAGTTTCCTGATCTTTTAGCTTTTCTTTTAAAATGTTGATTTCTTTGCCGTAAGATTCTTCATTAGAAATCATGTTTTTCAGCACTTTTGATAAAACAGCAGTAGGACTGGATATAAGATCTCTTACCATTCCATCCAGATGTTAATCTTGGTTTTTATCGGTTTTTGCCATAAGACACAAGTTTGCATGATCATCTTCAGAATCTGAATAACTTGAGGAGTCTGAATCACTCCATGCTTCTATCATGGCCTTCTTGCTAAATTCCTTTTTTTTGGATTTGTTCCTCTTCTTTTGAGGATATTCTTTAACAAGATGATCTGTTTCACCACATTCATAGCAATTTAGAACACGATTCTTTTTCAAGGGGTTAGAAGACTTACCTTTGTATTTAGATGATCCAGCATATTCTTTATTTGAGAATTGCTTTTTCATTTTCAATATTCGTGCTAGTCCTCTTGTGATAAGAGTTAAAGGATCTTTATCATCACTTTCAGAATCTTCCAGTGGTTCCTCTTTCTTTGCCTTGAGTGCCAAATTCTTAATGTTTGTTGGCACATCCCCATCGTCCTCATTGAGGATCAATTCATGGGTGATTAATTTGCCCAGCAAATCATCTAGAGCAAGAGTATTGAGGTTTTGTGCTTCTTCTATAGCGGTTACCTTGGGACCCCATTTTGCTTTAGGCAAGCATCTAAGTATCTTTCTGACTTTTTCTTCATTGTTGAAAGTTTTTCCCAATGAGTCAAGATTGTTAATGATCTCCGTAAAACGGGTGAACATTACTTTGACTGATTCATGTGGGATCATTTTAAACAATTCGTATTGCCTCAGAAAGATACTAATTTTGGTTTCTTTGACCTGGCTGGTTCCTTCATAGGTGACCACTAATTTATCCCATATTTCTTTAGCGGATCTGCATGAAGATATACGATTAAATTCATCAGTACTTAAACCACAATATAATAGATTAATAGCCTTGTAGTTTTTCGCCACGCTCTCAAGATCTTTCTGATTGAATTCAGCTTCTGTCTTGTTTACTTTTGTATTGTCGGGACCATCCTTGGTAGGAGTGAGAGGTCCGTTTTTGATAATATGACAAAGCTCTAAATCTTGATCGATAATAAACATCTGCATCAAGGATTTCCAGTGCATAAAATTTTTTCCTACAAAAAGAGGCGGTCGTATAATTGATCTTCCATGACCGAATCCGCCTTGACCTTCACCTGCCATTAGTTAGCCTCACAGATAATAATATCTAAGAAGACGTGAGTTAGGCTCTGATACCAATTGAAATGCGGAATAGACAGATAAAATAGTTTATCCAATACTCTAGAAGGGGGGGATGAATAGAGTATGGAAACTTTTCGCAATCTTAGGATAGGTAAGACCTTATCGAAAGAGATAAGACCTTATCAAATGAGATAAAGTCTTACTCGTAATTATAAGACCTTACACGTTTTTCTAAGATTGGAATTAAGTGTAAAGATTTAGACAAACCAGGAATATAAAGAGCAGAAAAGGACACGCGATATGTTAACGAGGTTCGGTCACCAACACGACCTAGTCCCCGCCTAGGATTGATTCAACCCTAGGATTCAAGTAGCTTTATTTTCCTTCTTCTTGATGAGTTCCAGATACAATCTTCAGAAGACCTTCCCTCTTCTAAACTCAGAAGTCTTACACTTCCTATCTAGCAACTCACTCACTCGAAAAGAAAAACTAAAGTACTCCAGATACAACACTCGTATCCAACGTGTCTAGAAATGATAACGGTTTGTATGATCCTAGTTGAATTGTACTATCAGCTCGAAAAAGATCTCACACTTCTCAGGGAAGTATAATGATGAAGCTTCGAATGTGAGATCGGCACTTTGTGAGATAAGTAGAATTTATCACTCGTGTTTTCGAAGTAGGCAATGAACGTGTATGTTGTCCCTTCTTCCTTGTCTCTTAAATAGGCTAGCGTCTCAGCATTCTTGTACGTTTGAAAAAGATCTTGCCTTCGTGATCTTAGGAGATCTTGGGTTGTTGAGATTTGATCCACTCTATTTTGTTGGGATTTTGTTTGTTGAAAGTCAAGCAGTCAAGCACGGTCGATCATGATTTGTTGAGGTTAGGAAATCTTCCAATTTTATCTTTAAGAAGATTTAATTAAAACAAATCAAAGATTTGTTAAAATCAAATCCCTTAAATAACTCAACAAGAAGGAAATAAAGCCGTTTGGTTTATATGTCACTCAAGTGTAGTTTTTGTCCAGTTTTGGTAAGGTCGTACCAGTTTATGTAAGGCCTTACTGAAACCTGGAAACCAAGGTTTTCTGTAATATGATAAGGCCTTACTAGATACTGTGATGACTTTACCAAAACTTGTAAGGTCTTACAAAAACCTGGAAACCAAGGTTTTGGCTTTCATCAACCATAAGTAATGTCTTATTTATCAAGGTGGAGTTAACAGAGATAACTGATGTGGAAGTTTCAAACCAATAGTTCTAAACAACCTGACCCGCAAGGATAATGGGATCATGTGTAGCATATCGGGTATCGAATTACGGGGACCGCGCCAATTGAACATTGATCATGAAAATAAGCAAGTAACTATCTAATATAGCCTTTGACATAGACAAACAAAGACCTTATTATCCGACTTGGGTGTGCTTTTTCAGCTGTTGTATTAAGTATATGGAAAACCAATTAAGAACTTAGAAATCTAGAAAAAGACCAAACAAGCATCTCTTTTGACGTTTGAGCTAGAAAAGGATTAGACTAAAATTTTATAGGATAACTAGAAATCCTAGAGGTAAAGATAAACTAGTACTCTCAAAACCAAGTTTTTTTCAATCTTTCCAATAAATCAACTTCGTTGGGTGGGCGTAAGAGATTTATCTAAAATTCTTTATAAACGCCACTTCTTTCGAAGATAAATAAAATATAAGAATGAAGTGCAATAAAAAGAAGCAAATCTGAATATCTCAATCAAACTATTCATATAAACAATCATAAATCAGCCAACATAGGGTTCAACCATCCCATAGATCGATCAATAGAAATCAGTCAGACATGGAGAAGGTAGAGAAATAATGAATAAAGGAAGAGCCTTGCATGAATAAACAAAGCTGAAAAGTATTTACAAAACAAAGGAAAGGGAATACTAATGATACTGTGTTGCAGCCGCGTGCGGCCCTGTAGGGTTTTTCGGGCTCTCCAATATATCCTAATCTACCCTAAAAAGGTCTAATTTATAATGTTTACAACAAGCTCATGAACGGCATTAAAAGTCCCAAACCAAAAATAGAAGATAGAATCATGTATCAACATTTAACAACTTTTCGACAGTTCAAAAAAATTGAATCCTATTAGTTTCTTATTTTCATACCATTATGCTCCATCAATGAGCTTGAATGCCTAAAACACGAAATAAATCGAAGTAGACACCGTAATATGAAAGGGAAAGCTTTTACACTAAAATGAAGCATATGTAGGCTATATAGATATGAAAATGCACGATTCTAACTATTAAAAAGACGTATGTTTTGGACTCATCAAAATATCCTATACTTAACCCTTACTCGTTCCTGAGTAAGATCATGACATATAACATACTATGACAAAACAAAAGACTTGCCTCAACTAAGAGGAAAACTAACAACTCAAACCATGTCATCATATATAACATCAAAAGGATGAAGAATAATTCGTAGCTCTCCAAACCACTCAAAGATAATGTGCCCATCTCATACATGTGTTTATAAAATACAACAAGGTTCACTCAAACTCAACATACATGGAAAGATCTTATTATAAACTGAATAAACGTTTTTTTAAAACATCTCATGCAATATCATCTGCAGGAATATGACCCTACAAACTCAAGAACAATTCGAAAACAAAAGGTTGGTGATGTAGTTCAGTCAAATGGCCTACTTTGTGGGAATTTCAGGAGGGGATAACCAATTCAATCCACTAAGCAGAATTACAATAAAGACTGTAATTCGAACAACGATTAAAATAAAGCAAATAGATATGCAAAACTGTAATTGATCTCCAAGAGAAAAGAAGAAAAGACGAAGAAGAAGAAGCAGCAGTAAGAAGAGAAAAGAGCTAGTGTGTTAGACTACAAGTCTATAAAGCAAGCTTCCAATGAAGGGAGCTTGAACACTCATTGTGAATGAAGGTGAATCTCGAACCAAAATTTCAACTCAAATCTCACGAACTCTCTTCTCTTTATGTATCTTTCACTCAAATTTAGGATTTCATGTTAGTAGAATGACGTAGGAGAAAACTTCGCATTTGGATCGAAAGAGAGTTTAAGTGCCTGTGCAAGCAAACTCTCTCATTTTTACCAAAAAAAGCAAACTCTCTCATTTATCCTTGAACCCGGTCCAAACTAAACCAAAACAAATGGCCTACTTTGTCGGGTCGGCGCTTCAGTCGAAAGATATGAACGTTGTCGCATTGCAGTCATTGGTGTCGATACCATGCATTGCTTTATTTATAATTATTTATTCCTTTTAGGGGTCAAAGCCATGGCATTGATTGTTGAAGAAATTAGATCTCACTGTAATATGAACTGAGAAAGAAGATTATAACATAGAAATAAGAGATACAGAAAATTGGGTGAAGCTATTACATGTTTGCGCGAGCTTGTTGCGTAAGAGTTGTATGTGAATACAATAGGAGAAGAAGAGAATATAAATTACGAGATAGTTGAAAATTTGAGGGTGAGTGATCACCATTTGTCAGCAACAATGTGGGCCAAATCAACGACCCTTTGCGAGTAACCCCACTCGTTGTCATACCAAGCAATGACCTTAACCATGTCGTCTCCCATCACCATTGTAAGGGAAGAGTCAACGGTAGATGACACATCGGAACACCTGAAATCCACAGAGACAAGAGGTTCGTCGCAAACGGAAAGGATGCCTTTCAGTTCATTCTCGGCCGAGTCTCTAAAAGCCGCGTTAACCTCCTCGGCGAACGTCTTCTTTGACACCTGGACGACCAAATCCACGACGGAAACATTTGGCGTCGGGACTCGGAGGGCTATCCCGTTAAGCTTACCCTTGAGAGAGGGAAGCACCAATGCCACCGCCTTTGCCGCCCCGGTTGAGGTCGGGACAATGTTAAGAGCCGCTGCCCGTGCACGCCTCAGATCCCTGTGACTCGCGTCGAGGAGCCTCTGGTCTCCCGTGTACGAGTGGGTTGTGGTCATTGTTCCCTTGATGATGCCTTCATACAAACAAAGACATCATCGTTATTATAATATTATTATAATAATAGCTGTTATATTTTTTTCATTTCATAAGCTTACCGAACTTTTGGTCAAGAACCTTGACGAAGGGGGCGAGGCAGTTAGTGGTACAAGAAGCATTGCTGATGATACTTTCCGCGGGATCATAGAGTTCTTCGTTGACGCCGACGACATAGGTGGGAATGTCACCTTTTCCCGGGGCGGTGATGAGAACTTTCTTGGCTCCGGCTTGTATGTGCTTCCCGGCGCCCTCCCTGTCGACGAATACTCCGGTCCCTTCTATCACCAAGTCTATTCCTAGCTCCCTGTGCAAATACCAATTCAGCTAAATGCACGTGAACTTAATATTTCAATTGGTACATAGAGTTGATGAATGTAGCTCACTTCCAGGGAAGGTTCACCGGGTTCCGGTCTGAGACGACTTGGATGAGTTTCCCGTCAACCGAAATCTGATTATCCCCAACTGGTTTGACATCGGCGTCGAAGGTTCCCAATGTGGAGTCGTACTTGAGGAGGTGGGAGGCTTGCTTGACGCCTCCACTGTCGTTGATCACCACCACCTCCAATGGCGACTCCTTCCTTCCATGCCAACATCTCAGGAAATTTCTTCCGATTCTTCCGAATCCATTGATTGCTACTTTAAGCTTTGCTTGTACCACTCCTTTCCCGACCTCTCTTGTCCCACCCAACTGACCATCACAGTTACCCAACATCTCAATTCTTATAGATTTGTCTAAAATAACAAAACTAATAAAGCTTTAGAAACTTACTGCTGCTGTCTGGAAAGATACGAACGCTACGAGATCGTCATTGGATTTCCGAGGAAATGAAAGAGAAGATGATGGGCAATGGAGACCGGAGAATTCAGAGAATCCCTTATTCTGGACCTGCGTAATCAAATTCATTCAGAGATATATGATTATTAATTAATTAGGGAAGATAGAACGAAGGATATGGAGAACGAACCCGAAGTGCGGATTTAGTGAGTGTAAGGCCGGCGGAAGCCATGCACGCACTTGCAGCAGCCATGAGAAATATTTGTTGTGATCGATGGAAAGTGAAGGAGGTGCAGAGAAGAGAAGATGATGAGTTAATGGCTGATAAAGAAAGAGATAAGGTTACTCACAGTCTCTCACTGAGTGTATGGTTGCGCTTTCTTCATCTTCTTCTTCCCATCTTATCACATCCACATTCACATCTTCGGTGGTGGGGCCACTGCCTCATCACCCTCTCTTCAGGCTTTCATTCTCCGATTCCCTATTCACTCTTACTCCCTACGCTATTTTTTACCAACAAAAAAAGTTTTGGGAAAATTACCCAAAATATCCTCATGTTTGGGGTGGTTTCGGAAAATAACTTCAACTTTAAAACTTACTTTATATATCTTTTTCATACATAAAATAAATGCTCAATTTTTTGTTGTTAATTGTACGGTAATATTGATGTTACTACTAATTGATCTTCCCAAGTCACCTCATTTAGTTTGATTAGTTTACTTTGATCAAATTTGTAGAGCCTTTATTCATATGGTATGAAAGTCCATTAGAACACCATGTCAAACACCAACACACAAAATGCTCTTCTCATCGTTGTAGGAAATGGCACTCAAGCCCTCAACCTTTCACATTCCGTCAATCAACATCAAACTTAAGCGAACAAATTTCTCTCTCTGGTGCACCATAGTGTTGTCTGAACTGTAAGTGGTTGACCTTGACCGCTTTGTTAAGTCCCTCACTACGTCTGCTAAAGAAGAAAAAGTTGAGTGTCCCAATCCCGAGTTTCATTTATGACGCAAATGAGACATATTTGTGCTCTAGTAGATTTAATCCACGTTTACTAAGAGTGCTCTAGCCTTGGTTGTACGCTCCAAAACATCCTTCGACGCTTGGATAACAAATTTTTTTTATATACTAGGTCTACAAACATCTCATGGTTATCAACAACCACCCTTTCTCCATGCTCAATAAAAACACAACAATCCTTTGGGTATGATATTGAGCAACACCAACATATTTGTTGCCAAATTTGTTGTCGTTCTAGACATGGTACCTTTCTTTTTGGAATCGATTAAATCAGTTAGCCGGTCTTCTTTCCCGTGACTTTGGTTCTTCTCTAGGATAACCATCACAACAATATCAACAAGAACATCATACTTCTCAATCGTCGGTTAAAGACCCAAACTAGTATTTTTAATTCAAGTTCCACAGATCATGTCACTATGAAGTTGAAAAGCTGCAAGTTGCTAACCATTATTCGGGTGATGACAAATTGCTTATCGGTAACGGTATGCCACTTACTATTAGAAATGTTAGGTCTTCTATTTTTTCTACAAACCCTTTTGCCAATCTAATTGTCTAATGTGCTTGTAGTACCTCACATAAAGAAAATTTTACTCAACATCTCTAAACTAACCAGTGATAACAACTTTATTCTTACCTTTTCACCAACCAAGTATTTTGTTGAGAACAGGCAGGGAACAACGTTGCTCCAAGGAATCATTGATCCTGGACTTTACCGAATTCAACCATCAAACTCGTGCCCAACACACCCACTTTCTCCTACTATCTTTCTCAGTTCCCGCTCAACGTTGGTGTCATCGTCTTACTCATCCTCATGAAGTTATTCTCTGTCATCTTGTCTCAATTTAATCTTCTCATTAGTTCTAATAAAATTGTAATGTTTGTGAGTTTTGTCAACTCGGTAAATCCATCGTCTTCCCGTTTCTCATAAGCACAATAACTCCTTAAAACCCTTTGATTAGCTTTATTCGGATTTTTGGGGCACATGTCCTTTATTATTTTTATATGGAAATCATTACTATGTTTTGTTTCTTGATGATGCCTCCAAATTCATTTGGGTTTAAGATGTGAGTTGGTGATACACTCAAAAATCACATATTACCGCAAAGTGCATGGTCATTGTCAATGTATGATGATGCCTCCAAATTCATTTGGGTTTATAATTTGAGTTGGTGATACACTAAAAAATCACATATTACCACAACTGCACAACCATTCTCAATGTAAGTATATGATAAATTCATCAAGGTTAAAATCCCAAGAGATTCTAAATAGCTTGAAAGTAATCAAGTTCAAGAATCAAGAGCATGGTCTAAGTGTGTAAAAGAAAGAAAAAAGGGTGATCAATGGATCAAATCTTGGGGGGGGGGGGGGGAGTAATAGGTATCATCAAGTGATGATCAAGTATCAAATATATGAAGAAAATACTAAGTTTGGGGCTATTACTCCCAAACCAATACTAGTAGCGCGCTTAAGATTGTAGTGTTCAATCAATGAAGGATATAGAATGTGCATGTGAATAAGACAAGTTTTATCACATCATATGGATTTTAGTCAATTAATATGTATTACATGGTGTTTGTTATTTGCATACTAATTGATAAAGTATAGTAACAATTATGATCATACTAGAGAAGATAAGCATCACATGGTGTTTGTTATTTGCTTTAATTATTCAATATCATCACAATTTGGTTAATAACTTCACAAGTAGGCTCAATCATCCTTTCGGCCTTAAATAATCCTAGTCTAACATGATAAGAATCTTAACATTGTACAATAATCCTCATATTACCTTGTAAGTCTCAACTCCGATGATTAATCTAGACATCATTCATTCATGCATGGAAGAATACAATGTTATAACTCATAAGAGAACAATTTAAGGTAGTGATAGTCTAAACCTCCAATATTTAGATAAAACCAACATGAATGAATGATAAATCCGAATTTAATACCTCTTACATGCTACTAAACATGCATGTTTAGTAGCATGATTTAGGCATTATCACCCTAAACCTGGAAAGGGAACTACTCACATTGTAAATATGAACATCAAATCAGTAGAAACAAATATCATGGTTAGAAATTAGACAAGATATAAGAAATGTAAGAAGAAGTATGGACGAATTTGACCATACCAATCACAAGTTATGAGCAAAATACGTTTGAGTGAAGAACTAACAAGAACAAATGAAGAACAACAAATCTTATTTCAATTGATCGAAAATTCCGCCCAAAGGTCTTTCAAAATGTGTTTCTAGATCCAAAATAATTACTAAGAGAGTATTCTAAGAAGTGTATGAAGGCTTGATAAATTTACATTTAGCCAATGCTCTTATATAGGCTTCAAAATCGCGGTCTCCTCTTTGATGCAAGTTGAGGAAGTTGCTAAGTTAGTTAAGATGAAGATTCTAGAAGGGGATGATGTATAAAATCGACCAATGGCACCTTGAGTGGCTTATCTTCTTTGATCGAGTTTTCTTCTCCTAATCATCACGTTTCTCCATCGACCTACTCTTGTCTTCCGTGATCGAGTGCATCGTCTTCTTCTCTCGAGTTTGTTGTCTTCTTTACTCAAGTGATGAGGTAAACTCGAGAGACGTTGACAAATATTGATTTAGGTCTTCTTTGATCGAGTGAATATGTAATATTTGCTCGAGTTTTGTGTCACTCAGGGTTCCACTCAGGCAACGTTAAAACTTCTACAATTCAGTGTCTTTTTAGGTCAGTAAAATGTCTTCCTTGCTCAAGTTTGTGTGGCTTCTTTGATCAAGTTTTTGAGTCACTCGAGCTACGTTGAAACTTTCTCTCATTTTCTTCTTTCCTCGAGTTTATCCTTCCTCTTTGCTCGAGTTTGGCTTCACTCGATGCTCTAACCTTGGGGTTTCCTTAGCTGCATTGGCTTCATGTATGTAACCTTTCTTGAATTTCTCCTTCCTTTGCTCCATTCAGGTTGATGATATGCTGATGTATGATGTTTGTGATGGTTGAGTGATTGAACATCATTTAACCTCCTTTTTAGACCAAAGTACCTACAAAGACAAAAAAAACAAAGGGAGTAAATATTCTTTTGATATTTTAAGCTCTAGGTAAGATATGAATGGTCAAACCATGCAACACAAATGAAAAATCACACAAAAACACATATAAAAACATAGCATGAAAACATGCTATCAAAATATCTCATACTTAGCTCTTGCTTGTTCCCAAGTAAGAATCAATACAAAGGCTAAAAAAAAATGAAAGAAAATCTTTTTGGTAGTATGCTTTAAATATTTAATTATTTTTTAAAATATTAGTGTCATGGCAAGGCATAAGACAATGCCCAAAATAATGAGTATGAATCAAGCAGAAAGATGAATGTTGAACACTCACACAAGAAACCTACAATTTAGAATTCTAAGTTAGGGCAACTTAAGCTTGCAACTTTAAGGTCATTAATGATGCTTGCACTTGAGTTGTATTGTTCAACCATATGAATAAAAAGGTAGCTCAAGTCCATATACTTAGGTGCAATCAAGCATGACCGGGATTTTTATAATGTTTTTCTACTTGAACTTGGCCTAACGAATAAATTTTCATCCTTTTTTGGCATGGTTTATACTCACTTGTGCATTCATCTTTTGATGCGTATACTTGGTTTCGTTGTCATAAAAGCAAAATAAAAGGAAAAATAGCATTTATCACATAATCAATTGGTATTTGAACTTTGATGTGCTTTCACTATTGCTTTTCTTTACTTTTTTCATTCATTTAGCCTTTTGCCTTACAAGTTAGTATTTTTCACTCAAGTGAGTGTCAACTAATGTAAGCTTTTCTAGGCTGTGCAATTTAGAGTTCATAACCAATACACATTATCATGAACTTCAACATAGGACATTTGCTTAAATTTCAGAGCATATGCATCACTAAGCCAAACATCAACCAATATAATTGTATAAGTGCATAACTAAAATCATCTTTCAAATACATTATATGGATGATTATTCAACATGCTTCACATATGCTTTATTCACAAACATTAGAATAAAAAAAATCTCAATTATTGTCATGAGTTTAGCATAGGTTCATCATCAAGATCATATTATTCATTGAAAGAAACATACAAGTTTTTCTGAATTTTTCCAAAATTTATTTTAATTGTAAAATTTTACCAATGTTTTTGAACTTTTTTGAAAAACAAGAGCTAACACAAAAATGAAAAATAAAATGAAAAACATGAAAAAAAAAATATATACAAACAAATGTAAGCATTCTCCGTACCCTATACTTAAATTTTACGTTGTCTCTAATGCACAAGAAAAGAGATAGAGTTTAAGAAATACTTACAAGATGCATGGTGTCTTGCTTGTACGTAGGACCTTCACTCGAATAAAGAGTTGTTGCCCGCTTCCTTATCATATAACCATTCATTCCATTGTTCCTTTATGAAAAAAATGTCATCGTGAAGTGCAACATGGTCTACTTTAAGCACTCCCAAAGACTTACCCTGCAAATCCAAATGTGATTGGAGATAGTCTTGCTTTTTGTCATGGGATTTCATCAAAACTTTATGGTCTTCACTCTTCTTTATCAATTCTTCCATTCATGCTTGTTGCCTTTGCATGAATTGCTAGACTTCTTGAACATCATTGTGAAAAGCTTTATTACCCCTAGTTCTTGAACAACTCCTTGGACATCCTCCATTGGAACATCACCGTCATCATTGAGGTTACCCACCTCTTCCTTGAGGTCAATGTCCTCATCACCATCACTTTCCTCCTCATGATCTTTTTGCACATAATAATGGTCTTGCTATTCAAGAAACTCAATCCAATACCTTGCTCTATTCCATGATACGAACACGGTACACCATGGGTCCAAAGGTAACATGGTGGTCAAGACTCTAACTCCCACTAACATTGATCTTCCTACCTTCACAAGCTTGTTGAACTTAAAGAGGGAAAGGTCTATCTTAGGAAACTTAATGGTGGGTCGAGTGTAAAAACGCTCAAGTGGAATACCTTTGTACTTGGCAATTTTGGACACTAAGCCTCCAACACAAATAAAGCCTTTACTCTTCAAAGCCACTCTCTCAAGGAACTTTACAAGCATTTAAGGTATATGAGGGACATTGTCATAAAATGCACACCACAAAATGTATAGCTCATCTGAGGTGGGTGTTACCATATTATGAACCCGGCTAAAAATGACTCATTAAGGAGCCTAAAGAAGAGAAAGATAGTGGGGTGATTGTTCGCTCAAAAGTGTGTGTGACAAAATCTTAAATTTATATCCAGAACTTAAGCAAAAGCGAACCCGCAATGTACGGATCAGCTGTAGTAAGGCAAGAGATTCCAGAGTAGAACTTAGAGATTTGGTGAGAATAAAATCAGTTCAAATATCGTCTGGCAAGAAGTAAAAGCTTTTGAAAAAGATGTTAAGAGACAAATGATTCAAAGTATTCAAGTATCTGACTGCGACTTTCGATTCAAGACATTTCAAAGATCATAGGACAGAGTTGATGTGTTTTGAAGAAAGGAATAATTTACGGTGAAGTTTCACTACTCACTTATCCCAACTTAGAAGCTCTCAACTTGAAGGACGTTGAGTCTGATCAAGAAGAGTACTCAAGGTAAGGATTAACTCTCAAACCGCTCACTAAAACCCAAGGATGTGACTCTCAAAGGCAAAGGTGAAAGGCACACTCGAACCTTAATAGAGGATGTTGAATCTCTCTATCACCCAAATCTTGTAAACTTTTGTACCCAAGCGAAGAATCAATGATGAAGTCTCTCCTCACACTTGGATAAGGGTCAAAAAGGTTAAGCAAGGTTAGGATTTAGGCAAGGTTTAACTTTGGTTAAAGGATAAAGCATTAAGGTACGTCAGCCAAGAAAAATCGGACTGTTCTAAGGAAAAATCGGCCGGTTTTTTGCTAAAACACCACGATTTTTCGCACTCGCAAAGGTTAAATCTCAACTCTCAGGGTCCAAAAGGTTAAATGAGTTTAGTCTATCATCATCATCTATGCCTTAATCATCAACTATTCCCCCCAGAATCAAAAGATTTTTAGCCAATCATTTCCATTTTTTAATCAAAATCAAGATTGAATAAAGAAAACCAATAAAGAACCAAAATTTGCATAAAACTTGAAAAATCTTCAAAATGTGTAATCAATCCTTCAAAACTTCAAAAAAATCTCTCAAAAGCACTCAATAGAATGTGTTCACAAACCACAATAACGAACAATAATCAAAGATCTCACAACTTTCTTGAATCTTGAACTCTATCTTCTTTCCGCAACTTCTTTCTCTCCAAGAATTGATCTCCAATCCTCTTCCATCCACCGTAAATCTCCGATCTGTTCCGACGTGATCTTTCCATCTCCTAGGGTTCCAAGATAACCCAAAATTTGCTAATGGGCTGCAAGAAATGTCCCCCTTATGGCCCAATGCTTTGGGCTTTCGAATGTTATATTTTTTAGACGGTTGAAGGTAAAAATCGGCCAATTTACACAATAGTGTAGGAAAATTGGTCTATCTAGGAATAAATCACCCGATTTTCCCTTACTGAGAGTGCTCGTCTTTTGGCTTGTTTTTCACTTCCTTGTGTGACTCTTCCACGCACTTTCCTTGCTTCTCATGACTCCTCAATGGTCTCTTATGCTTCCTTATCAACCCGAACTACTCCTTGCTCCATTATTGCTTCCAAATTCATCGTTTTCACCTACAATTCAATCAAAACTTGTGTAGACCTCTATTTCCGAAATATATATGAAACAAAGCTTAAATACACACAAATCTCTTCGAATGTATGAGAAACTGAGGTAAAACATTCACAATATGCATGATTATAATGGCATATAATTCATGTCATCAAAATACCCCATACTTGCCTCTTGCTTGTCCCCAAGCAAGGTTCAAATATAGCGCATAAGATGTCATGGATTATATGATGCAAAAAACTCAAAAACCTTTTGAAATGTGCTTCTTCTTTTGGATCACCCTCAAAGTAATGTTTCAAGGCATAGGAAAACAAAGTATGCATCAATAATAACCGTACCATGGACAAATCATCATATCTTACTCAAAGACATGTATAAGAAACATGGTAAAGATGTAGAGATAATCAAAGTCAAACAAATCTAAGCCATGAAGTCTTAAACATGTGCACAAAGGTCTTAAGGTCTTCCAATCATGAAGAGACCAAAGAAACGTGTTAAAGGTGGGGAAATTTTAAGGTAATGTGGTGCTAATCCGGGAAAGAGGAACAACACAACAAGAGCATTAAGAACATAATTCCGCCAACACATGCTTTGCATGTAAAATTTCTTTTCTTTTACTTTACTTTTTGAGAGTATGGACAGAGGTGCACAAAAACCGAAGCCTAGGAGATCGGCGATTCTCAATTTTCGAGATGCCTCAAACCCTTGATGCACATACCATATCCCGTTAGGATTTTTTGTTCATTCGGACTTTGGCAAGACACAAACACCTGGCTATGTGAATGGTGCCGAGTTACTCATCCTCATGTTCAACGTCCCCAAACATATTTTGCTAAATTTTCACTTGACACTTTTACAAAGGCTCTCCCACATCAAACATGCCTTACATAACCACTTCCCGGATGGTCAAAAAGAGGCTAAAATTTTCACTGAGGTACTAGCATGAACAAGATATGAAAGAAAAGAAGCGAATTGCCTTAGTCATTCCATCATGATGTATAAGAACTTATAATATAACTTCGATCATTATTTCATTCTCCTATCAAGGCATCAACATCATATAAATCATACATGTATTCAAGAAAGACAATCAAATCCATACATGTCACCATTAAAATCTCAACATAGCTAAGCTATCTTTTGCCTTTTCACATCACAATCATCATCATAGGGGTCATTTCTATCGTAGAAGCACAAATTTTTTTAAATTTTCACAAACTTTTGAAGAAAAACATGCAATGCAAATGTCATTATGGAAACGATATGCAAGAGTTATTACAAACCAAGCTCATAAAGTGCAATGTAGAGTACATAACGTGCGATAATAGGAAAGATATTGTAAATCGGCCGATTTTTACCTTCAACCGTCTAAAAAATATAACGTTCGAAAGCCCAAATCATTGGGCCATAAGGGGGACATGTCTTGATGATGATTGTAAACCATTGGGCCATAAGGGGGATATGTCTTTTGCGATAATAGGAAAGAGATTGTAAATTGGCCGATTTTTACCTTCAACCGTCTAAAAAATATAACGTTCGAAAGCCCAAAGCATTGGGCCATAAGGGGGACATGTCTAAAAAATCGACTGATTTTCACAAACTTTTGAAGAAAAACATGCAATGCAAATGTCATAACGGAAATGATATGCAAGAGTTATTACAAACCAAGCTCATAAAGTGCAATGAAAAGTACATAACGTGCGATAATTGGAAAGAGATTGTAAGTACCCCCACCCCATACTTAACCTTCACATTGTCCCCAATGTGAGAAGTTAAGCAAAAGATGGAGAAAAATACTTACAATGTAAATTGAAGTCAATCCTCTGCTGGTAGTGGTGGTGGCGGGTATTGGTACCTCAGAGCTCCATGATCATAGAAGGCGCAAAATGTATGGTAGTAAAGGTCTCTCATCTGTCCATCATAAGAAGAGTGCCGCGCCTCCGTCGCTTGACGGTACTCAGTGAACTGGGTGTCCAACACTTGGTAGTCGGTGTGTAGAGCCTGATAGTCAGTGCGTAGGCCCTGGTAGTCAGTACATAGGCCCTGAATGCCAGAAACCAATGCTCCAATCTGCCTCTGGAGTCCAGAATTGTTGCGTCCACGTCCTCTCCCACGACTAGATGTATGAGAGACAGAATGGCATGGAGGTCTCATCTGCTCAGCTGGTATCTCATCCTTTGTATCCTCATCATCTCCACAAGCCCCACTAGGTCCAGCGCAATGCGTATCTGTATCCATGGCATCCGTAGCATGGTTGTTGAATGTGTAACTCTCGAACTCTAACATAGATGGAGGGTATGCTGCATCTCCCTCATCATCATCATCTTCCTCATCCTCGTCATAATACTCAACTAGCTAATCCGCCCCATCAAAGTAATGCTCAAATGCCTCTTTCTAGTAGCTGTTGTTCCTAATGGTGTACTCAGATTTCCACTCTATCTCCATCGGTACTCTCGACCACGGCATGGCCACATGGAGAGTACCTCTACCTCTAGGAACCAAGACCTGACGGGCAACCAACCGCTGCGATCCAAGTGGCTGTGAACTAGCAGTTAAACTACAATTCGAGAAACTCAACTCTAATACCTTGGCCACATGAGTGACAAGGCCTCCAGCGTAGATATCCCCTCTTGCTTGTTGGCTATTTCCCAAGATAGTCAGCAAGCATAGTAGCGGTGTCCGGTATAGTGACAGTAGTCCTGCAATGTAGAATGAAGAGCTCATCCGCCTTAACCTCTTGTGGTGTCTCCGTTCTCGCGAACAAAGACTCACTAAGGATGCGGTGAGCTATCTTATAAGGAAAGTTATACATGCTTTTCTCTTTCGAGGTCCCAGATCTCCACTTGTCTTTTCCGGTATGTATTGCGGTGATGCTCTCCCAAAAGGCACTAGCACTCACCCCCCTTGGGAATGTGCCTACAGAAGATGAGGGAAAACCAAAAATGCGGCCAAACATAGGGATGGACATCTCATGATCCATATCTATAAATCTAAAGGTCACCTTCCTAGCTCTTGGATCATGCTCAAATGTGCTAAGGAACTCTAAGGTAATCTCAACATAAGCATCTTCTTTAATACGCACAAACTGACTCAAGCTTGTTCTCTCTAGCATCCAATCGATATCCTTCTTCACACACAAGGTATCTAAATCATCCAACACAACATAGAGAGGGGAGATAATAGGTCGAGTCAAGAAGCGTTCATACCTCTTCTTATGTTTGGAAGTAGGTGGGGGAAGAGTTGGTCGTGCTTGAGGAGGTGGTTGGGGTGCTGGAGGGGCTCTAGAAGAAGACCCTTTCTTCTTGGTGAGGTTCCTTGTGGGTCTTCTCCCAGCTTCCATTCTCAGCAAGAAAAAATCGGACTGTTCTTGTGAAAACTCGGTCGATTATTCTGGGTTGAGTCGATTTTTTCTTCGATTTCAATCAATCTCACAAATCTGTAAAGTTCTATTCAAAGCAACACCTTAAACAACTTCCTAGGGATGTTTCTAAGCAAAACCCCTTAACAAACACAACAATCCAACAACCTAGATGTATGAATCAAGATCGAACGAAATACTTAGGTTTTGGATGGAAAAACATGAATTCCGGACGAATGAGTAGTTTGTTGCACTTGTTGTTGCTAGTTCCTTCTTTGTCGTTGCAAGTGCTTCAATTTAGGCTCAAGAACCGTTCAAAACGATTACCAAATGAGGAGATGAGGGTAATGCAATTTTTTGGCCTTTGAGAGTGAAGAGAGCTCGACAATCGCTAAGTGTGGAATGAGGAAGAAGAGCTGAGAAGTCTTTGTATAGGTTGGTCTTTTTCAAAGAAAATCGGCCGATTTTTTGGGCTGATTTTTTCGTCGGTTTGATTTCTTCTCTATTTGCTCATCTTCAAGGAAAATAGGTCGATTTTTTCCTGGGTGAGTCGATTTTTCAGTCGATTGTTTTCTTAGAGAAGGAAAATCGACTTGCTCTAAAGCCTTCATACCCCTGAATCGATCGATTTATCCATGGTAAAGTCGATTTATGCCCTTTTGCTCCTTGAAAACGTCCCTATGTACACTTGCATCAAGATCTCCACAAATTCTTCAAGATTGTACCTAGTTCCTACGATATATGATACAAACAAACCGAGAGCGCATCGAGGAAAAACAAAAACAAAGCAAACAACGCTAACGAACCTAGGCTACGCTAAAGGAAAAGAAAGAAAAAGCTAGAATTACCGTGGGTTTCCTCCCAAGAAGCTCTTCGTTTAAAGTCTTTAGCTAGACGTTTCCTTTGATCGTCAATGGAGGAGAATAGGAGCAATCTCCTCAACCGGAGATTCCAGTGTGTACTTTTTCAGTCGTTGGCCGTTATTTTGAAACTTCCACACTTTTCACCCCATACTTCTACTACACCATGAGGGAAAACATGCTTAATAACAAAAGGTCCTGTCCAACGAGATTTAAGCTTATCTGGAAAGAGTCGAAGCCTCGAGTTGAATAGAAGAACGAGATCTCCTTCCTCTAAGTCCTTCGGAATGATATGCTTATCATGCCACTTCTTTGTTCTTTCCTTGTAGATCCGTGCGTTCTCGTACGCATTCAGACGGATCTCCTCTAGCTCGTTGATGTCCAACAAACACTTTTCTCCCGCCTCTTTCATGTTGAAGTTGAGCCATTTAACGGTCCAATATGCTTTGTGCTCTAACTCTACAAGAAGGTGACAAGAATTCCTAAACACAAGATTGTATGGTGTTGTTCCTATGGGAGTCTTGAAAGCAGTTCTGTACGCCCATAATGCATCATCTAGCTTCATCGCCCAATCTTTCCTCGTTCTAGAGACAGTTTTCTCTAGAATCCCTTTGATCTCCCTGTTGGAAATCTCGACTTGTCCGCTTTTTTGCGGATGGTATGGAGTGACGATCTTATTAGTTACCCCATACTTATCTAGTAGAGCCTCAAATTGACAAGCTGTGAAGTGTGTTCCTCCATCACTAATGATGGTTCGGGGCATCCCAAAACGTGGGAAGATCGTTCTATTGAAGAACTTCACCACCATCATAGCATCATTAGTTGGAGAAGCGATAACTTTGACCCATCTTGAGACATAGTCTACAACTAGAAGTATATATTGGTTACCACAAAATGATGAGAATGGTCCCATGAAGTCTACTCCCCATGCATCGAATATCCCCACTTCTTGGATGTTGTTGAGGGGCATCTCATTCCTCCTCGAAATGTTGCCTGTCCTTTGACAAGCATCGCATGCAAAAACATAGTTCTGTACATCCTTAAATAAAGAGGGCCAAAAGAAGCCAGATTGGAGTACCTTAGCACATGTCTTCTGAGAACTAGCATCTCCTCCACAAGGTAAGGAGTGACAATGGCGAATGACGCTCTCTACTTCGTCCTCCGGGATGCATCTTTTGAAGATTCCATCAGGACCTCTCTTGAAGAGTAGAGGTTCATTCAAATAGAAGTGTCGGACGTCTCTAAAGAAATTCTTACTTTGAGCATATGACAGTCCCGGCAGGATTTCTTGACAAACAAGGTAATTGACAATATCAACAAACCATGGGTCATTAACTTTCGAGATCTGATGAAGACACTCTTCAATCTCATGTAGCTGCTCATCTGGGAATGGATCGTCAATAGGAAGCTCATTCGTTTCGCAAGTAAGGTGTGGAAGGCGGCTAAGATGATCAGCCACCGAGTTCTCCGAGCCTTTCTTGTCACGGATTTCTAGATCGAACTCTTGTAAAACTAGGATCCATCTTAGGAGCCTTGGCTTCGCATCCCTCTTAGTGAATGGTATCGAATGGCTGAATGATCTCTATAGACTATCACCTTTGCACCTACAAGATAAGAACATAATTTCTCAAATGCGTCTTGCTAGCATAGTAGATGGCGTGGGTACGCCCATCCTTCTTCTGTCCAAGTACAACTCCTACGGCTACGTCACTTGCGTCACACATGATCTCGAATGGAAGCGTCCAATCAGGTGGTTGGATGATAGGAGCTGAAATCAAGGCCTCCTTGATCCTGTAAAAGGCATCCAAACATTCTTTCGAAAACTCAAAAGTATGTCTTTCATCAAAAGGTTAGTCAAAGGTTTTAAAATCTTAGAAAAATCATTTATAAACCTCCTATAGAAACCGGCATGTCCCAAAAAGCTTCTAACTCCTTTCACCGAAGCTGGAGGAGGTAGCTTCTCTATGGTTTTAATCTTAGCTCTATCTACCTCTATTCCACGGTTCGATATCAAATGTCCTAACACAATTCCTTCAGTGACCATAAAGTGACACTTTCCCAATTCAAAAATAAGCTAGTGTCTTCACATCTCTTAAGAACTAAGGAAAGGTTAGAAAGACAATCATCAAAGGAGGAACCATATACCGAAAAGTCGTCCATGAATACCTTCATGATGTTCTCTATGTACTCCGAAAAGATGGCCATCATGCACCTTTGGAAGGTGGCTGGAGCGTTGCATACATCCTTATGTAGGCGAACGTACCCCAAGGGTAGGTGAAGGTAGTCTTCTCTTGATCGTCTGGATGAATGGGAATCCGAAAGAAACCACTATATCCATCTAGATAACAGAAGTAAGAGTGTTGTGCTAACCTTTCAAGCAAATGATCTATGAAAGGGAGAGGGAAGTGATTCTTCCTCGTTGCAACATTCAGCTTACGGTAATCATTGCACATTCTCCATCCTGTAATTGTTCTCGTAACAATGAGTTCGTTGTTTTTGCTAGCAACAACGGTCATCCCTCCTTTCTTTGGTACTACTTGAATTGGACTCACCCACTTGCTATCAGAAATAGGAAAGATGATACCTGCATCAAGTAACTTTAGGATTTCCTTCTTCACAACCTCTTTCATGATTGGATTTAACCGTTTTTGAGGTTGTCGTGAAGGCTTATAATCCTCTTCAATTAAGATCTTATGCATACAAACAGAAGGCTTAATTCCTACTAAGTCATCAATGGTATAGCCTAGAGCTTTCCTATGTTGTTTCAGAATATTCATAAGTCTATCTCTCAAGTTCATCATCATTCAAGTTCACACTAACTATAACAGGATATGTTGAGTTAGGTCCAAAAAATGCGTAGATGTGTAGGGAGTGGCTTTAATTCCAATGATGGTGGTTCTTTGATTGATGAATCTTGACCAAGGAGTGTCATTGGAGAAGTCTCTGAAGGTTAAGGAAGTGTGCCACTGCATCCAAGAACACTTGCAATTGAATTTGTAGAAGTTGGAGAAAGGGCCGAAAAATCGACTTCCTCTAAAGAAATCGGTCGATTTTTTTCTCAGAGAAGGAATATTGACTTGTTTCTTCAAAAATCACTCAATTTTTTATGGGTATGTCGAGTTTTTCAGCTTCTTCCGGAACATCCTTCAGCTCTTCAAATCTTGCTTCTAGATCTTCCTTTGCATCTTTTAATGCTCGAATATTATCATCACAATCATGTTCCACCCCTTCCTCAACAATGCTCATGCTTAGAACCTTTTGAAGCGGATCTTTGATCAAAATTGAACTCACCACTTCTCTAGACTCTTCTTCATCAAATATGTTAAAAACATCTTCTCCTACAGCTGGCTCTTGATTAAAGAGGAGAGTCCAAACTCCACTTGTTCCTCTCCTATGTTGAAAGATAACTTCCCATTCTTTCAATCCACCAAGCATCCAGAGGTTGCAAGGAACGGTCTCCCAAGTATGATGGGAACCGGATAATCTGCAGGAATGTCAAGCACAACAAAATCTATAGGAATGTAAAACTTACTGAGTTTTACGGGAATGTCCTCTATGATTCCACAGGTCTAGTAATGGAACGATCCGCCATATAGAGTGTCATTTTCACCAGTTTAGGTTCTCCTAAACCAACTTTCTTGCACAAAGCAAGTGGAATGATGCTCACACTTGCTCCAAGGTCACAAAGTGCATCATATGTTACATCTCCTACTCCAATGGGTATGCAAAACGATCCCGAATCTCACAGTTTAGGAGGCATCTTCTCCGTCATAGTCTTGATAAGTTCAGATGACTCCGAACTCATCTTAACTTCACCGAAATCCTCTAGCTTCCTCTTGTTAGAGAGGATCTCTTTTAGGAACTTCCCATAAGCTGGCATACCTAAAATTGCATCCATAAAAGGTATGTTAATATGCAGCTTTCTCATGAGATCAATAAACTTACCGAAAAGCTTGTCTAGACGCGCTCTCGCTCTAGATTGAGGGAAAGGTAATGGGTGCTTGTAAGCCGGAGGAGGAACATAGACATTGTCCTTCTCTTTTTCTTTCTCTCCTCGGTCGGGATCACAATGAACTTGGGTTGCTTCTCGTTTTTATCCGTGCGTGGTTGAGGATCAGTGGTTGTCACACCACTCCTCGTAGTGATTGCCATCACACGCCCCTTCGGATTGTCCTCCGTCCTTCCGGGAAGCTTCCCTTGATCTCTAGGAACTTTTCCGGCTTTGCTAAACACTTGATTTTCCAAATCTTTTTGTGCTTTAGAAATCGAAGTGATGGAATTCTCTAACCTTTGCATCTTCCCCATCATTGCTTCCATCATCACTTCAAGCTTGTCCTTCTCCGGCTGGCTCGAACTCGATGAAGCTTGTCCCTGACTTTTCAAAGGGGTAGAAGAAGAAGAGGGAGGTTTTAGTGCATTTTCAGCATGGGAATAGGGATTACCGGGATTATGTTGATTGGATCTCCAATTGTTGTTGAAATTCCGGTTGTCATTGTTGTTGTTCCAATTGTTGTTCCGGTTGTTGTTCCTATTGCCTTGATTGTTTTCTCTTCCTAGATAGCCAACGTCTTGCTCCTTTTGTGATTGAATGTTGGGCTTCAAAAGTGCTTTCAACTCCTTAATCTCATTGTTGAGAGAGAAAATTTGAGCTTGACTTGCTTGATTCAAATTCAGTCCCGGATCTCCGGAATTTCACCTCCACCTTCGATCTTCCTATGAGAGTACTTCTCAATCACTAGAGCTTGCTTTTCAATGAACTCCCAAGCATCATCATCTCTCATTTCCATAAAAGTTCCAGCTGAAAGAGATTGAAGTTTAAATTGAGTCTCCTCATCCAATCCCTTGTCGTAGATCTCTAACAACTTAAGCTTTGGAATGCCATGGTGAGGGCAATCCAGTAGGATGTCCTTGAACCTTTTCCAAGACTTAAACAAATTTTCATTAGGTTTCATAACAAAGGCATTGATTTTACCTCTCAACTCCGCCGTCTTGGATGGTGGAAAGAACTTGGTAAGGAATTCCGAAATCATCTCCTCCCGTGTGTTAACTCTTCCAGTTGGAAGAGATTAGTACCAAGCTAAGGCCTTATCTTTCAAAGAGAAAAAGGAAAGGTCTTAACTTATAGTAGTTGTTTGTTGATCTTGGAGGCTTTAAAGTCTCCATAAGAATCTCATAGTTCTAAAGATGTTGATGTGGAGATTCCGTTTCCATTCCACCAAACTGACTTTGGCGGATCATACTGATGACTTGAGGGTGAAACCCATAGTCATGTTCATCCGGATCTCCAAGATTCACGCCCAAACGGCGCAGTAGCTGATTCGGATCCATACGTTGCCCAAGAGTTCGTGGTTCAGCCACGATAGGAGCAACTCTCGCATCTCTAGTTGTAACATGGGGATTAGGTGGTGGATTATGCACTATCTCTTCCAGCTCAGGCATATCATCATCGGATGATTCTTCCTTCTTAGCCTTGGCAGCTTTTTCTAAGTTTACTTGTTGGATCATTGCCCGGATTTCATTCATTTCAGCTTGCAATCGCTCTCTATCAGCATGAGCTACATCTCTCTCCTCAATAAGTTTCCTTTCACTTAGATTAAGGAGAGCACGAGTCTCATCCAACTCAGCTTGGAGGCTCTTTTCATTGTGGTCGACCATTTTAGCTTCCCTTAACCTTTTCTTGAGAGTCTTCTCAGATTCAGGGTCAAAAGAAACAAGGTCTTTCTCAGATCGAGACCGTTGCATATACCTAAAGAGAAATCTACAAAATCACTCAAGTAGAAAGATTAAATAACAAGAGCAAAAGCTCTCAAGCCAGACAACCGAAAACCAAATTTGGTCTTGACCAAATCCCCGGCAACGGTGCTAAAAAATTGTTCGCTCAAAAAGTGTGCGTGACAAAGTCTTAAATATATATCCAAAACTTAAGCAAAAGCGAACCCGCAGTGTACGGATCAGCTGTAGTAAGGCAAGAAATTTCAGAATCGAACTCAAGGATTTGGTGAGAATAAATTCAGTTCAAATATCGTCTAGCAAGAAGTAAAAGCTTTTGTAAAGATGTTCAAAGACAAATGATTCCAAGGATTCAAGTATCCGACTACGGCTTTCGATTCAAGACACTCCAAAGATCATAGGAAAGAGTTGATGTTGCCAAGGTTATGTGTTTCGAAGAAAGGAACAATGTACGGTGAAGTTCCACTACTCACTTATCCCAACCTAGAAGCTCTCAACTTGAAGGATGTTGAGTCTCATCAAGAAGAGTACTCAAGGTAAGGTTTAAATTTTAAACCACTAACTAAAACTCAAGGATGTGACTCTCAAAGGCAAAGGTGAAAGGCACACTCAAACCTTAATAGAGGATGTTGAATCTCTCTATCACCCAAATCTTGTAAATTTTTGTACTCAAGCGAAGAATCAATGATGAATTCTCTCCTCACACTTGGATAAGGGTCAAAAAGGTTAGTCAAGGTTAGGATTTAGGCAAGGTTTAACTTTGGTTAAAGGATAAAGTATGAAGGTACGTCAGCCTAGAAAAATCGGATTGTTCTAAGGAAAAATCGGCCAATTTTTCTCTAGAACACCACGATTTTTCGCATTCGCAAAGGTTAAATCTCAACTCTCAGGGTCCAAAAGGTTAAATGAGTTCAGTCTATCATGATCTATGCCTCAATCATCAACTATTCTCCCCAGAATCACAAGGTTTTTAGTCAATCATTTCCATTTTTGAATCAAAATCAAGATTGAATAAAGCTTGACAAATCTTCAAAATGTGTAATCAATCCTTCAAAACTTCAAAAAAATCTCTCAAAAGCACTCAATAGAATGTGTTCACAAACCACAATAACGATCAATAATCAAGGATCTCACAACTTTCTTGAATCTTGAACTCTATCTTCTTTCCGCAACTTTCTTTCTCTCCAAGAATTGATCTCCAATCCTCTTCCGTCCTCCGTAAATCTCCGATCTATTTCGACGTGATCTTTCCGTCTCCTAGGGTTCCAAGATAATCCAAAATTCGCTAATCGGCTGCAAGGTATGTCCCCCTTATGGCCTAATGATTTGGGCTTTCAAACGTTATATTTTTTTAGACGGTTGAAGGTAAAACTCGGCCGATTTACACAATAGTTTGTCCAATTTTTCTACAGGAAAATTGGTCTATCTAGGAATACATCACCCAATTTTCCTTTACTGAGAGTGCTCGTCTTTTGGCTTGTTTTCACTTCCTTGTGTGACTCTTCCACGCACTTTCCTTCCTTCTCATGACTCCTCAATGGTCTCCTATGCTTCCTTATCAACCCGAACTACTCCTTGTTCCATTATTGCTTCCAAATTCATCGATTTCACCTACAATTCTATCAAAACTCGTATAGACCTCTATTTCCGAAATATATATGAAACAAAGCTTAAAGATACACAAATCTCTTTAAATGTATGAGAAACTGAGGTAAAACATTCACAATATGCATGGTTATAATGGCATATAATTCATGTCATCAGTGATAGATGGAGAAGCTCTTAGTCTTACCCACTACAAACTTTCCCGCACCAATGGTCATCCAAAACTCATGGTTCACCCCACTTGGATATTTTTCAAAAGAGGGCATACCCAAGATCTCTAGAATATCTTCAATGGTGAGGATCCGATCTTGATTTACAAGATGGAAAAAAGATAGTAGGGTTTGTTGGCTCTCTAGACGGATATGTAGCTTTGTAGGTGCTAAGTGATATCATATTTCCATGTTATGTTTATAGATGTGTTTTAATGTGATTTTCCCTTGTTTTGCATGGTTAAGGCATTTACATCTAAACTAATGCTTTAAATGTCAAAGAGTGCCTACTCTTGTTGTCTTTTGTGTTTATAGGTGTTTTAAGTCTCAAATGAAGCTTAAAGGAACATATTCACATCCCAACCATCTCAAGGATCAATAATCACATCATCATCTACCTTATTGGAGCAAAGGAAGGAGGAAAGACAAGCTAGGACATTTACATGAAGCAAATGGAGCGATGGACACAAGAAAGAAAGGTCCAAAGAAGAAGCAAAGTGGTTAGCATCGAGTGAAAATTACACTTACATCAAGTGTACCTTTAATTTTTCTTCTACAACCCTAACTTGATCAGTTGTCTATAAACTCGAACAAGGAAGACTTCTAAAAAACTCGAGCAAAGAAGACATTTTGCATCGTTTCGGGAAAACGAAGAGATAAGAGTCATAACGAGTTAAAAGACCCACAAGTACTTGTTGGAAAGGTATTTAGAAGGGCTACAACTTTGTAGTTTACACTGAGAGATGAGTCCTCAAAGAAGACCTTAAAATTGGTAAAAAGTGGAGCACTCGACCCATAACTCGAGCAAAGAAGACATCTCACTCGACCAAAGAAAACAAAGTTGCAGAAAAGCTCAACATAGCTGGTATCAAACCTCGAGTGACCAATCACTCGAGGTAGGAACACAAGATCACTTGAGATAAGAAGCCAAAATTCACAAAGTGTCAACCTACCTTGAGTTTACAACATCGCTCGAGGTAAGAAGCTGAAAACTCAAAGTAATAAGACGGGGCACTCGTGATAAGTGTACAAGGTTTATTCGGTGGAGCACTCGACGTTGAGCAGATACCCACTTGACCTAAGAAGACCCTTAGATTTATTTAAGATTATCTTAGGTGATTGTAAATATATCAATTCATATCCCATTACATACAATGCTCTCTCAATTCTAGTAGTAGAAACACTATTTAAGAACTTGTTTCGGACGAATTTGGATTCAATAAAAGAAGAAGTGATGGTGTTCTTCACAATTTATCTTGCTAGATCTAATTCTCATCTTATTTGAGTCATATCTTTGGATTGATAAGTCAAAATTTGTTCATTCTTTTTTCTCCTTCCATGCTTATTGTCTACTTTGCAACTATGTCGCTTGTTTCTACTGTTACTATGTTGAGATTTTCCGTGATGAATGAGTAGTTCCCTTGCTAAGTTTTGGGTTGAAATTCTCAAAATCAAGCTAGGATAACATTGTTCTTATCTTGTGTTTATAACTTGAAGGGAAACTAAAAGCATGTTAGTAGCATATAGGAGGGACCAAGTTTACCTAATATTCATTCCATGTTTGGACTTATTTTGAATGTAGGATGTTAGACTAGAAATAGTTTAGATTGTTTTCATAGCACATTGTATATTTCCAAGCATGAATGCATGATATGTGGATAATCATCCAAATTGAGATTGATAAGTAATATGAGGATGATTGCGAAATGTTGAGATGCTTATTATGCTAGAGTATGGTGGTTAGGGCCAAAAGGATTATCACCTTAATTGTGATGTTATTGTCCAAATTATGATTATGTTGGATGGTATAATCAATTAGCAAACACCATGTGATGCTTATATAATCTAAGATGTCATAATTAATCACAAGCTTAATCAACTAGTGTGCAAATAGAAAACACCATGTGATGCATATTAGTTGACATAAAACCAAATTTTGTGACATCACTTAATATCATGCTACATTTGTACTTTCTACCTTCAAATTTTCCTTCATTGAATGAACACAACATGTTTGAAAATGCTACTAGCTATGGTCTAGGAGTAATATCCCCATACAGTGTTTTTCTCATATTTGAGACTTGATCTAGTTACTTGCTTACTTTTGTTACCCTAAACCCCAAAACATTGATCCATTGATCACCCTTTTTGTTTCATTGTTCACACTTGGAACCTTTTCATTAAACTTGAGACTTTTCAAAATATATATATTGTCTTGGGAGCTCGACCTTGATACTATAATCATATACTAATTTTGACAAGGCTTTATACTTTTGGTAATATGTGATTTTTAAGTGTTTACCCACTCCACATCTCTAAGGAACTCTAAGGTAAGGTTGATGGTACTAAAACCTACCCGCAATGATGACGGGATCAACTGTAGTAAATCGAGTATCGAATTCACAGGAACTACAAAGTATGTCTTTGTTGTAACATAATTAGAAGGATTGATAGTTAGTACAATGATATGAATTACTCAAAAGTATTGAGTAAAAGAGATTTATGAGATACGAAATACGCTCGCTATATATAAAATTTTTTGTTAAGTACCAAGTCTTAATAGGTATGTTAGGAGAATATATATATATATATATATATATATATATATATATATATATATAAACAAGAATTTTTGGTTCAAGTACTGTTCTTAGAAACAAAAGAAAAAATATAATCGGAATTGAACTAGGTCTGAACCAGGGTTGGCCCTTGTACAGGGCCATTTTGGCTCTAGCCCAGGACACCACAAATAAAAGGGCACCAAATTTGAAAATTAATACTAGAATTAATTATACATTTAAATTCTACAATAAACTTTAACTAAAAATGATAAATACTTGTCATATTTCCCAAAAATTTATCTCAAACATGCTTCTCTTTTTTCTAGTATTTTCCCCCTCCAATTAATGTTTTCTCTTTTTTCTAGTATTCTTCCCCTCCAATTAATACTTTATTTCAATGAATACTCTTACACATTATTTTTCTCTTCCTCTCCCTAAATCTTCATTTTTTGTTTCTTGTGTTCTTCCATTTTCTTCAATTGATTTACTTTAAATGAATGAGGATTAATCAAATGAAACATTTTTCGGTGATTAAGTTAGAACAAAGAGTGAAGAGAAGATGTTGAAGGATTGATTCAAGCCAATGAACCATAAAAAATGACCTAAATGGTCAAGATAAATTGGTATCTTTTTATATGGCGAGCTTTCATTTCCTCTATTATCTTTAAATTAATTGGTTATTTGGCTTGAAAATCTTAAGGTAATGGTATTAATATGGTTCTTGATTTTATGAAAACTAATCGAACATGTTTAATTACAAGGTGTTTGATGTAATGATACATGCTTATGAAGGGCACCTAAAAAATATTGTCCAAGATATAAGAAATTTAAGGATCGGACCTGATCTGAACTTTCCAATAACAATCGCTTAGAGAACCAATGTAAGACACAATAAACTAAAAACCAATAGTTTTAGGGTTCTATGTAGTAGAAGATCCATTTATATTGTCAATAAAAAGCTTAGATCTAGAATTTATTGACAATAGAGAGTTCATTATAACTCAATATCTGTGAGCTAATATTTCACATCTAGACTCTAAGAGTTAGTAAAAATTTGTAGAGATGATAGACATGAACAAGAAAGGCAAAGAACCAAAGATACAAAAAATGAATGTAGAGAAAATAAAGCGAGTGACTCGGAATCTGGTTCATCTATAGTAAAAAACACTAGCTGTGAAAGATCTGAAGTCGTATCTTAGCTTATCTTGCTTGTTAGAGCCAGTCAATATGATGTTGGATCTAAAAAATCTATATAACAAAAGTCAAAAGAACATATTATATATACCAAAAAGATAATACAAAACACAAAGAGACAATGAAGTAGATAAGAAGAAAATCTTCAAAGAAAGTAAATAACGAACATAAAGTTTTTCTTTTTGAGGATCGGAAAAAATAAATTGCTCTTACACAAATTTGATAAACGTATATAACAAATCTAAGATATAACTCTCATGAATCGATCAAGATAGAACACTTTAGAGCGAAAACGACAAGAAGTTTGTTTACGAGGTTTGGAGTAATATTCCCACATACATCCCCGAAAAGAATAGAAACCCTAAAGAACATATAATCCAAATCAGAGTATGAAGATCCTTTGATTCTCTTTGTACATCCACACAACCAAGGTATAATCGAAGATTTGAAATAAAGAGCGTCAATGGTGATATCCAAACAATAATCTCTTTTTTTTTGCTAGGGTTTGTGAACAACGGCTTGTGTGACTGAATGAGGAGAAACTAGGGTTTCTCTTCTCTTTTATATCTTTTTTTTGAAATGTTAATTGTATTATGAAGGGATATACAAGATGAACTACATAAGCAAGTTCAAGTTCAAGTTACAAATGAGGCAAGAGCAATAGAGACAATTGTATCATGGGTCCGGCTGATTCAGACGAGCTGAAGGTTCAACATACCAGCAATTTGAAGAGTTGAGGGGGATCTTTCCTTCCAGTTGGATTCGAAGTGAAGTTTGATGGATCTGATAATAGTACCAGCACAGTCCACAACTCTAGTAAAGATGTTGTTGTAGAGCATGTTAATTCTAACAATCCAAACCTGGTAAATGAAGGAGATGATGGAGGAAATCCGGATACTATCAATCAACTTGGGCTTATGATTGGTGCAAGTACACAACCAGTTCCATAGGTTACCAAGATAGGGGGCAGGGTAGGGAGTTTTGGTCCATCGAGATACAATATCAAGAATAAGGGAACCATAGCTGCATTGGGTCCACAGATAGTCATCATTCTCAGTCGAGTTATTGCAAAGCTTGTATAAATCATTACCAGTCAGATTCCAAACTTTGATCCAACCCAGGGTAGGAAATCTTTTGAGCGCAGCTAGCCAGGAGATATAGCTGCACTTAGGAATGTTAGAGTTGTGCCAAATTGCCTTGAAGGGATTAGGAAGGCCAGAAGGGATATTGGGTTTGAAGATATCATAGACATTTTTGTGAGAGAAGGCTCCATTCGGGTTGGACAGCACATCCCCACGCCTACCCAAGGGAGAGATAGGAATGTCATCTCTGATCTTGAGCAGATTCTTCCAGAAGGCGCTATGGTGAGGTTTTGGACTACATGTCCAAATGCATCGACTTCCCTTAAGAAGATGATTGGTAAGCCACTGGGTCCAGATACTGTTATCACCCTTATCAATATCATATATTAGATGAGCTAGGGCAACTTTATTCCTTGTATAAAGGTCCGGAAAACCGAGCCCACCATTAGCTTTAGGAGAGCAAATCACTGGTCAAGCAACCAGGAATCTCCTACTATTCTCGACGCCCGACCAAAAGTATGAACAAATGAGCCCATTAATCATACTATTGACCTTAACCGGGAGCATGAACATGGAGCACCAGTATTGATTAATTGAGAAAAGAACAGACTTCACAAGTTGTGCCCTACCCGCATAAGAAAGGGCCTTAGCACTCCAGGATTGAATGCATTTAGTGACCTTGTGAATCAAGGGAAGATAGTCTTGGATCAAAAGCCTACTACTCCCAATAGGTACTCCTAGGTAGAGGAAGGGAAGAATCCCGATGTCCATACCAGTGATATTAACCGCCCTGTTAACCTCAACATCATTTATCCCTCCAGTGAAAAGGAGGGATTTGGCATGTCAATCTTGAGGCCGGAAGTAGCACCAAATTCATCAAGTGTGTCTTTCAAAATCTTTATAGATGAGCTATCATCTCTACAAAGCAGCAGGAGGTCGTCAACAAAGGTAAGATGGGTGATAATGGGAGAGGAGCACTTGGGGCGGTGATTAAACTTTGGGTTTGATGTGTTCAACTGAATCATATTGGTTAGGTACTCCATTGCGATAATAAAGAGTGGTGGAGAGAGAGGACATCCCTAGCGCAGAACACGACTCCCAGCAAAGTGCCCGCAGAACGAACCATTAATATTAACTGAGAACGTGGCAGTTGAGACGCACTCTTTAATCAGCCCGACAAAGTGGTCCGGAAAGCCCATTTTGTGAAGACAATGGATGATGAACGCATGATTGACGGAGTCAAAAGCTTTAGAAATATCCACCTTCATAGCAGCCCTAGGTGAAATATGTTTCCTCCCATATTTGTTTAGCATCTCTTGGCAGACTAGCACGTTGTGCTTGATAGATCTCTTGGATACAAACGCACTTTGGTTGAAACTGATGATCCTTGAAAGGATAGTGTTGATTCTAGCCGAGAGAATTTTAGATATTGTCTTGTAGATGGTATTGCAACATGAAATTGGCCTGTAATCGGAGGGAACAAGAGGGCAATCATGTTTAGCAATTAGGGAAATGGTGGCATGATTAACCTGTTTCAGTAGCCTTCCATGTGAAAAGAAATCCTGGATTGCATTGGTGAAGTCGTTATTGATTGTGTCCCAGGCCGACTTGAAGAATTTTGAGCTATAGCCATCCGGTCCAGGCGCCTTATTGTCCCCAATGTTAAAAAGAGCCTTCTTGATCTCATCAGGAGTCACCATCAAATCCAGAGAAGCAACATCCACAGGGGTAAGGGTGGGCAAGTTTATGTCAGGAATGGGAGCATGAACAGATTGGCTTGGTGGGTTAAGAATTTGCCTAAAATGGTTTACAAAGGTTGTGTCAATGGTTTCTGGATCATTGGTTATGGTCCCATTTGTGGTTCGAACTGACTTGATGTTATTGGAGCATCTACGAGATCGAATACCCCTGAAGAAGAATGAGGAGCATTGATCACCATGAGCGATCCAGTTTGCTTTGGAAAGCTGGGCCATCATGGTATGCAAGTCATTGTAACTTTCCTTCAGGCCAGCCAATTGACTCGTTTCCTCCTCCTAGAACGTGGCATTATGGAGGTTCGTTTGTATTCTCATCTGGGTGTCATGAAGCATCCTTTGTTGGTCATGTATTTTGGTGTGGAGATCTTCAAACTTGGCGTTAGGATATCTTTTGAGAATTGGTTTAAGAAGCTTTAGCTTCTTTGTAAGCTTGAACATGGGGTTGCCATCTATCTCGATATCCCAAGCCCTCATCACACTTTCCTGGTATGTCTCGTGGTTGATCCAAGCATTATTAAATCTGAAGGGGGCATTTCTTTTTGCTTAAGCCGTCTCAGTAAAGAGGAAGACCGGTGAATGGTCAGACACATCCGCAAGATCAAAGTGGGCCTTAGATTGAGGGAATGTAGAGTGCCAAGCACTATTGGTGATAATACAATCTGTTTGTTATTCCACGTAAACTTACACCCAGAGTAGGGATGATCCGAGAGTTGGTTTTGCTCTTAGCACCTTGCAATCTCATCTGAGGTCTGCATAATGGTTGGTAAGTTGTTTGTTATCTTCTCGTCCGGGGATAAGGTGACATTAAAGTCTCCAAGCAATGCCCAAGGGGTATTATGGTTGAGTAACCTCAGAGTAGAGATGGTGGACCAAAGATCTGTTCGATCATCCGGTGAGTTATGTGCGTAAACAAAGGATAGCTCAGCCATAATTGTTTGATTCGGGTTACACAAGGGGTTGGAAATCTGGAAGTGGATAAGCTGGTCGGTTTTGATGAGGGTAGATAGATGAAGCTTAACCGGGTTCCACCAGACCCATATACGGCAATTATGTGAGATAGAACCATTAGAGATATGGTTCCAAGAGGGGAAGAGGGATTTTGAAATACACTTCTCATTGTTAGAATGAAGCCTGGTCTCAAGGATAGCCAAGAGGTCAAGATTTTGCTTCTTAGCAAGGGATTGGCCGATAGCTCTTTGTTTTGCAGGGTCATTCAATCCCCTGATGTTCCACGAACATGTTCTAATAATCATGGAGAGATGCGGTATTGTCCTTGGTAGCACTTGTTATCAAGGGAAGGTCAGAGGAAGTGGTTTTTGAACTAGTAGGATGGGGAAGAGGGTTAAGTGAAGGTAGCATGTCAAGATGAGTGGCAATCCGGTGGATGGATGTGATTCAGTGTGGCTAGCCTGTATATTAAGAGTGGCTTCCTGGCCTGAAGGGGAAGTAGTTACACATTGAATCTCAAGGTTAGGTTCTAGTGTCCTTGGTTGACTTGGAGGGGGTTGGTTAGTTGGCAGGTCTGGGCAGACGGCCTCCACACCACTAAGTGTAGTCATAGGAGATGGGTGCTTTAACTGGGAAACCACAGGTTCCTAGTGGATCTTCATAGATATATGTGGGGTTGGAAGGATATTAGGGTTAGGAATTCTTCTCTTAGTAGGGTTGTAGATTTTGGGTTTCATAGCCGGTACGTTACCCGATGGCTCCTTCAGACCTTTGTAGTTATGTCCAAACATCTTGCAAGACGAGCATCGAGGAGGCAGCCAATCATAGGTGATTTTTTGAACATAGGTAGTACCATCCGATCTTGTCAATGTAACCTCGCGTAGTAGTGAACGTGAGGCCTGAATCTCCACCAGTATGCGCGCATATCCCAGTCTATCCTGATTGGCAAAGCAAGTGTCCGTGAGTATGGGGGTGCCAAGGGCTGATCTGATCTTCGCCATCATATGCTGGGACCAGAACCTATAATCCAAGTCATGCAAAGTGATCCAGATTGGCAGGGAGCTGAGACTAGAGTAATCAAGGTGCAAATCTGTAGTCCATCTTTTCAGTAGCATAGTTGTTGAGCCATTTGTGACCCAAGGACTACCCGCCAGAATAGTATTGAGATCTTCTTCATTGGCAAAGTGGAACGCAAATATCCCCTTCTCATTGCGTAGGAATTTCGGCTTCGGGATAGAAAGCCAATTTTCCATTAAAAACTTGTTCATGCGTTGGTAGGAGATAGGACTAACAAGCGGGAACCCAACTAGGGATAGCTGCCATTTCTTGGTATTTTCTTCCACATCATCATCAGTGAACGGAATGTGTCCAGATTCAAGCCCTAGAGTGAATGAAAGCGGGACAAGGTTCCAAACAATACTCCTCATCATGATCTCTTTGTAGTTAATACATGATCCATCAATAGTGTCTTTTTGTCCTGCGCGTGCGAGTAAAGGAGGTTGAGTGTCCGATAACAAGGATACGGGAGGTGATGGGACATGTGTGTTGACGGCCTCGGGAGTAGGTAAGATAGGCTTAATGACAGCATTGGGATCCAAAGGGTCGGGCCCCTCCTCCAGGGAAGTTCGAACGCTTGGGTTGGTATGTCCACACCGCTTGGGTTCTGTCGAAGCATCCAGGCATTGCACTGAAGGGGAAAGTGGATCCATGGGATCAGCGCAGGACTTAGTGCAAGCAGGAGACAATGGGGTAGATTTCTATGTTACTTGGCTATGAGGTGAGAAGAGTATATCGGATGAGAGAGCAAGTGGATCTATGGGTTTAGGATTAAGCCTCCTGTTATTGGTTCGAATCAAGTCATCAGGGATGGGCTCAACAGGGCTTTCCGGTGAGGTAGGGACGGGGGTACATGGTGCTTTGTTTGGTGGGGGGGGGGGTCATGGTGTGGGGTTGGACGATGCAACTCTGAAAGCTTGATGGTGAGCTGACGGGACCTCCTTGAACCGGTCATGGGGACCGGGAAGCGAGTGGGCGGGGCACGGCCTGCAGCCACACTGGGAGTGGTGCAAGCGGCGCTTACACCCGGATGGGACGAGAGAGAAGAGAGCTTTTTGTAAGATTTTTATTAATCTTATTATTATTAGTGGGCTTACATATTATAGTAACCAATTATATTATATGACTATATATATATTAACGGGCTAATAAAAGTGATTCAATCAAGTAAAGCCCGTAGACTTTAATTAAGCGGTATGGGCTTAATGGGTGGATACCAGACTTTGGCCCAATAGGCTTAATGGGATTCTATTAGGTCATTATATAAACATTATTAGGTTATGGTTCCCAATACGTCAAATCAATCAGCCGTTTTCCATTCTCTACCCATCAGAGAGAAAACCTAAAGAAACCCTAAGGAGGTTTGACTGAGGAAGACTGTATACCTGCGGCGCTCATTCGGATCGTAGATTCCGCACTAAAGTTTTGATCCGATTGTTACGGGTTCATCCGATTGCTAATATGGAACCAGGTATGTAAATTCTAGATTCCTTAATAACCCTAGCATGATATCGATTCTTGCGTTTACGGTTTAGGGAATATGTTTATTCCAACAAGTGGTATCAGAGCAGTTATCATGTTAGGTTGTTAGGTTACATTGTTCGATGTACTTCAGTTTTACACGCAGATTTACATAAATAATACGTGTCGCTCATGTTCGTTTCTTTGGATGTTATTTGAAAAGCTTACAGATTTATAAAATAACATACGTCTTCCGTACGCACATGTTTCTACAAAAAAAAAAAATTGTTTTTTTTTTCTCGTATATGGTTGACGAATGACGATCTTCTGCGCCGCTGCAATGCAAACAGTACGCTTTTGTTTTTCTTTTAAAAAAAAAAAAAAGAAGCTGCATATTGAGCGGTTTGTCAAGTTGCTTTTTATAAAAGTACTTTTGAAAGGCACCTCAGATAATTATTTTTGAAAACCTTTTCTATTATATATCTATTATATTTTTTTTAGATACAAAGGAAAGAAAACTAGGTGGATCAGTTTCTAGAAACCAATCGGCCTAAGGCATCCTTGCGGATGAGGTCTTGAACATCTTCTGGAATCTCTTCAATATGAATGTCGGAATTGTGTCCATGAGAGGCTATCTTGTCCGCAACCAGATTAATTTCCCTAAAAATATGTCGAGTAACGGAGACCGTAAACTCAGAGATGATATTCGAAATGTCGTTGATAATCATATCCAATTCCCAAGGAGGTTTCCAGATATGATTGATCGAGTTAACAAGAGTCAAATTATCTCCTTCAATCTCAATGAATTTAATTCCAATGTCCTTGGCCTTTTGGAGGCCATTTCGTAAGGCCAGAACTTCCGCTTCCAAAACGGATTCAACATCACACCTGCCACCTCCAATTTCGATTGGGACGGCATTGTGATTTCGGATGATAAATCCAAAAGAAAATTTACCTGACGCTTTTTGTGAGCCATCGAAATTAAGTTTATGAAATCCATTAACTGGAGACTTCCACTTAATGTTCTTCTTTTTTCTTCTAGGTGATTTATTTGTTGTGTTGTTCAAATTTTGTTTTCTATTTGCCTCGTTCCACCCTTCTATTTGGTTTAAAGCTATGCCTTTTATATTTTCTGGAATTTTTGTTTTGTTAAAAATGTATTGATTTCTTGTCATCCATATGTTCCACCATGTAACTACAGTGAGGTTCATTTCTTTATTTGATAATAATCCTTTCAAGTCATGGAGAGCCTCGGCGATTCTCCAATTAGTAAAATCGTAGTTCTTTAAGATCGTTGTTATATTTTGACTTTTGATAGTCGAAATCATAAATGGACACTAGAAGAAGAGGTGTTTGGTGCTTTCAGTATGGTGATTACAGAATTCACAATTCATTACAACAGGGATCTTTTGTCTATCTAGATTTTCCTTTGTCGGTAGACCATCCAGGGCTAGCTTCCATAAGAAGTTTTTAATTTTGGGCATAATGTCCATTTTCCAAATCCAAGATTTATCCGAAGTAACTCCGAACTTGTGTTTTTGAAAAAATTCTAAGGAAGATTTAGTCGAGTACCATCCTTCCTCATTCTCTGACCAGTATAATCTGTCCCGAATGTAACTATTGGGAAGATTATATCTTTTTATTTTTTCGATTATGTTCAGTGGTAGTATACTACTTAATTGGTTGATTCTTTGGATGTCCCAGAAGTTATCCTTAATGTATGCAGACGTAAGTTCCACCTCATTCACAATGTTTGTGTTTGCTACCAAATCTTGCAAAGGTTTATCTAGTAACCATTTATCCTTCCAGAATCTGATTGTGTTTCCATCCCCAACCCTCCATATGAGACCTTTGTTAAATTCTTCGTTTAACTTAATTAGTTTCTTCCATTGCCATGATGTGTTCTTCCCGCATTCATACTCCCATATTCGGGTACCCCTTAGGTATTTTTCTTCAACAATTTTTACCCAAATATTATCTGGTTCCGCCAGAATTTTCCACAAAAGTTTCATTTGAAGGGCTTTATTCATGTCTTCTGATTTTCTGATCCCCGTTCCACCTAGTGAGCGTGGTTTACAAATTTTATCCCAACTAATCAAAGGGTGAAAATTTGGACCTTTATTCCAGAAAAAAGTTCTATTTAGTTTGTCCAATTCTGTATGGATGTTTGTCGGTAGCATGAATGCCTGCATGATGTAGCTTGGTTTTGCATTAAGGTTAGCTTTTATTAACGTTATTCTTCCTTCTTGGGACAAGGAAGATGCTTTCCATTTGGTTAACTGTTGCTTTGTTTTCATAATTACTGAATTAAATGTCTCTTTGTTTACTCGCCCATTAAAAATTGGACAACCTAAGTATTGTTCTAAATTTGTTGATAAATTGATCCCTAAATGGCCTTGTATTCTTCTTCTATTAGTTTGATCAATGTTAGCCGTAGTTTGAAACGCTGATTTATGGTAATTAATGATTTGGCCAGAGATGTCGCAATAGTCTCTTAATGTTGTGAGTACCAAATTACTCGCTTGAATCGTTGTTTTGGAAAATATTATAATGTCGTCCGCAAAAGCTAAGAAAGGAATTCTAGTTCCATTCTTTGAGATAGGGAAACCTATAGATTTTGGATGCTCATTGGCTAATCTTTGTAAATTTCTAGAAAGCACTTCTGAACAAAGATTGAAAAGAAGCGGAGACAGTGGATCTCCTTGTCGAAGACCACGTTGCGGGCAGAATAAATTGGTGGGTGAGTCATTAATTAAGATAGAATATGAGACGGTAGAGATACACTCGTGTATCCAGTGTCTAAATTTTTCTCCAAAACCGAATTTTTGTAAGACCGCTTTTAAGAATTCCCAATCTACTTTATCATATGCTTTTTCCATATCTAATTTCATAGCCATGTATCCCTCCTTTCCTTTTTTAGATTTGAAACCGTGGAATATTTCGTGAGCAATGAGGACATTATCCTGAATAGCTCTATTTTTTATGAAGGCACTTTGTAGTGGATGAATAAGTTTAGGTAGGACTAGACTTAATCGTTTTGCTAATATTTTCGAGATAATTTTATAAACCGTAGACACTAAGCTAATAGGTCTATAATGGGATGTTGATGTTGGGTTATCATTCTTAGGTAGAAGAGCAATAAACGTATGATTAAGTTGTCTAAGAATTTTTCCGGTTCTATAAAAACTCTTAACCGCTGACGTCACTGTTGGACCGACAATGTGCCAATACTTTTGGTAGAAACTCGCCGACATTCCATCCGGCCCCGGAGATATATCCGCCCCAATATTGAAAATAGCTTCCTTTATTTCCTTTGTGGAGAATGGCATTTCCAAGTGATTATTATCTATTGCAGATATTTCTTGGTGTATAACTTGTAATTGACATTGCATTTTACTCATGTCCATAACTGACGCTTTGAATCGGTTCTTGTAATCGTTTAAGAATTCTTCGGTTATTTCCGTCTCTTTTGACACTACCGTCCCGTCGTTTTTTGTGATTGTTGTGATTATTTTTTTATTTCTCCGGCCCGTAGCTTTCCTATGGTGAAATTTTGTATTCTTATCCCCAAATTGGAGAAATTTCGACTTCGATCGTTGTAACCAGTATTTATGTTGATAATCCACCAAACATTCTCTTTTCTTAGTTAATCTTCCGATTTTGTCATTCATGGTTTGGTCAAATTGCGAGAAACTTTGCTTTTGAAGCCTCTCGAGGACTTCATCAACTTTTTGGAGTTGTTTGTTGATGTTACCAAATTTTTCTCGACTCCATTGTTTAAGTTTTTGTTTGAGAAGTTTTGTTTTCTTTGCGAGATTAAACATTGGGGAACCTACGTATTGGGTTCTCCATACTTGTTTGACAAGATTTTCACAATCTTGTCTTAGCGTCCACATCGATTCAAATCTAAATGGTTTGTTCTTAAAACTGATGTTATCATTTTGAATGTAAAAGGATATCATGCAATGATCCGAGTTTGTGAAAGCGTGATTTCTGGTGTGTATGGTTGGATATTCTTGGATTATATTGATTGAAGTCATCACTCTGTCTAATTTTTCATATGTATTATTATCACCCTCTTTCTTTTTTTTCCATGTGAAAAGGTTTCCTTTAGTGGGTAGATCCACAAGACTAAATTGGTTCGAGAACTGTAGTAATCTATCGAACTTACAGTTGGTTGGAGTCACTCCGCCCTTCTTGTCTGTAGGTTCCAGTATTTCATTGAAGTCGCCAATAATGATCATCGGAATTTTTATATTATTCATTTCATTTATTAATTGTTGCCAAAATGGGTTTTTCAATTGTTCGTTTGGGGGAACATAAATGAAAATAATCATGGATTCAAAATTGGTATTTACATTTGTATGTTTTACAAGTAGATATCGTTCATTTGATTTAATAATCTCTATTTTTTCACCTTTGATTTGATATTCTTTCCAAAGTAGACATAGACCGCCCGCAAAACCCTTTGCTGGAATAAAAATGATATTATCAAAACCCGCATTTCTCCATATCTTTTCCTCTGGTTCGTCTTTATTTTTAGTTTCCGCCAACATGATCATTTGAATGTGCTCATTCTTACACGTAATGTTTAAATTGGTCCAAAAATTCTTTTTCTTCATTCCCCTACAGTTCCAGAATGCAATCTTCATTTTATACCTTTAAAAATAATTGGGTGTTTAACTCCCATTATTCCAAACCTTATTTTCCGATTTCAAACTTTTTCCTTTCAAACTATTAACCATAAAGTCGTACTTCCGCCCTAATTTTCGAGACCTAGTAATGTCCCAACTCGTAATGTGATTCAAAGTTACAATAGAATTTTGTACCAATAGTACCAATACTCGACTATGTTGTGCGTAAACGTGTCTCACATAACCGAGTTTCTTAATAAAATAATAGTAACTCACTTTATCTTTGATTTCAGACCTTACTATTATGTATAGGTTACTTTCCATATCTTTTTTATGGATTAGATTACGCTCAGGGACAAATTCAAACAATATACTTATTATACTTTGGCTTACTGAATTAGAGTTCGAACAGACCTTCAACACAAAACAAAGTAGCACACAAATTTTTGGTGAAGCACTTTCTTTTCTTTTACTTTCAGTCAAACTAACTACTCTTCCCCAAAGATTAGTTTGAAATTTTTTAAACTCTGAATTATGACAGCTTAGTTCCAATTGAGATAGGAAAAGCGTGTAGTAGTGTCGAAACAGTTGATAGTAGCCACCTGTAATATGACAAGTTTGTTCATTCTGTAATATGAGAAAAATACAGGATTTTCCAGTCAGTTGGTAATACTTGTACATAGTTGATCTAGATCTAGCTTGCACTTTATTGTTCCACAATTGTGCCAAAACTGGACCAAAAGCCTGCTGACTTGCATTCCATAGTGAGAGCCAGTAGACAATATATAGGTAGTAGAAAAATGAAATTAACTTCATTGAAATAGGTATGCAGCTTTGTATAACTTTGTCATGTAGTAATCTTGTAATGTTACATAAAATCCAAACTCCGGGTCTATTCAAATACTTGTAGACTGCTTTCTTATTAAACAGATTTTCCATACATGTTAATGCTAGTAACACAAGAATTGTTTTTACTACTGAACAACAGCAACTAGACAACTTTCCAAACCAAGAACTCCAACTTATTCTATATTCAACGAATTCATTATGTAATACATCCAAAAGCACATAAAGGTGAAATTTACTCCAGGAACAAAACAAGTTATTTGTGTCACTAATTTTCAATAAGTTGACTTGATTAATGGCCATCGAGGGTAAATTACTGTTTATTCTCCGATTGATATTCATTGCTGATTTTTCCATTTTCTTATAGCTTAGTTCAAGCCAATGATGCCAAGCCAAACAATCATGGTAATAACATACCTTTGAATACACATATTTAGTATCCCATAATTCTTTATGACTATAATTTATCCTCAAAATGTTAGTAGTAACTAGGACCAAACAGTAAAGACAAATTCCCAAAATTAGTTCATTACTTTGGAAAATATGGAGAGTTGTTCCACCAAGTTCTCCTAAGATCACTGTTTTTGTTATTCTTGCGCCATTAGGCTTGATATTGTTCCAAAGAGAAGTCCTAAACACCAAGTAGCAATAGATTGAGAAAAGAGGGAAACTGACAGTGAAAAAATCCATTTTCACTTTAACTTGAGACTTGAGGTATTCCTCTAGATCTGGTTGTTCAGATTGTTTACCTTTGTTCATAGATTCACTGCTGTTCTCATCTGGAGATTGTTCATCATTTTTCATAGTGTGTTTTGATTTGTAGAAGTGTTTGTAAAGAAAGAAGATAACATAGTATTCAGATTGATAGTGTTGTGATTTTTTCAAAGTTACCATATTGCTATTATATAGGCAAGATAATTCAGCATCTAAACTACATTTCATGGCAACAACAACATCAAGATACATATCTATCCAACCTTTATGCAGATTGAAACTTATACTATGTTCTAAGCATTCAAAGTTAGTATAGTAAATCAGATGTCTAATATGTCTAAAATGTTTTGTCTGAGTACCTTTTTGGTAGATATTCAAGCGCATCTGGCTTCTCCAGACAATCTTCCAAGCAGCCTTGAGCGATATAGACAGCTTCATCTCCCTCCCCTCTAGATTGTTTGGCTTTAACCATAATTTAGGGTTATAGCCCCTTTGTACCACCGTGTTCGGTCCGTCAACCCTTCCTTCTAAAGCCATCCAACTACATCGTTTTGGTGGGTTTCGAGATGTCCATACATATCTCGAACCTTTTTCCCCCAAATTTGTTGTTGAGATTCGGTCGACCCAGTCTGTAAATGGCTTCCAACGTCTCTTCTTTCGTGGCCAGCAAAACCAAACCCTTCTCTTTCGTGACTTCGCCTTTTCCGTTTCAGATTGCTCCAGATCCACATATCTAGGTGTGGCTATGTGTTTTGGGGATAGGGTTGGACCAGCTTTGTTTGAAATCGGCGGATTAGGGTGTTGTGTTAGTATCATCGTCGAATGGGATTTGAAGCGGCTAGGGTTTTCGGGTGAGCGGTTGAGCATCGGGATGTTCCTTCCCTCAGCGCGTGATGGCGCGTTCATTTGAAGCGGCTAGGGTTTTCAGGGTTTTCTGAGTACCCTTCAGTCTCTTTGAAATTTGTCAGTTTTCAAGGTTCTATTATATGTATATAAAAGGATATGGCTATGTGTGAAATTTGTCAGTTTTCTGAGTACCCTTCAGTCTCTTTGAAATACAGTAACTAGCCGATGCTTTATAAATATGCATATATATATATATTGCTTAGTGGCATGATTTCATAGTTCTGTATTTTTTTTTGTTTTAAAAGGCTGCATGCTTTTATTTTTTTTTCAAATGCCGTATATATGTGGCTGGTTATGGAGTTTGGTGGTTAGTTATTCGAACTTAAAAATTCGGCTTTTCCACTATATTTTGTATCGATTAAAGATTATCGAGTGTAATATTTAGATTTTATTTACACGAGATATATTTAAGGATCTATATATTTAAGGTTATTTTAAATTAATTTGATTGAAACAATATGCTACTAAAGTAGTCTATGTTGTGTAAATTATTTTAATTTGAAATTATAAGGGTTAGTGTATCGTTTGTTTATGCGGATATCAATCGACCCAAAGGAAGATTGATATTTGGCCAAACATTAAATATACTAGTGATTATACTTGTTTATGCGAATATGGATCGGCCCAAAGGAAGATTAATATTTGGCCAAACAAAATCACATTAAGGATAATATATTGATTAATCAATTGTGCTTTCATTAATTATGCGGATATTGATCGGCCTAAAGGAAGGTCAATGTTTGGCCAAATAATGAAAGCGCATGCGACAATGAATAGAGATAAATATAAAGGTTATCCATGTGAATGATAGTCGGTCCAAAGAAAGGCTATTGCTTGACCGGATTTATTATCAATATTTGATTGTTGCATTGAGAGTACTATTTACAATTGATGTTTTGTGCAAACACTGAATATCAAGTTGTGTTGAGTATCTTGTTTTAAAATTAATTGATTAATTGTTTTATTTCTTTGCTTTTATGTTTAGTTTCAGCAACTACTACTAATGTTTCTGCTCAAGTCAGTTCCATTCCAATGCTCAATGGGATAAATTTTAAGGTCTGGAAGGAGAATGTGGAAATCGTTCTCGGATGTATGGATCTAGACCTTGCGCTAAGGACTGAACGACCCACTTTGGCTGAGGATAACTCCAATGAAGCGAAAGTAGAGAAGTGGGATCGCTCTAACCGCATGTGTCTTATGATCATGAAACGTTCCATTCCGGAAGCGTTTCGGGGCTCTATTTCTGAGAGCAAAGATGCTAAGGAATCCTTTGAGGCAATTCCGAAATATTTTGCCAAGAATGAGAAAGCAGAAACAAGCAACCATTTGGCTGCTCTGATTTCTATGAGGTACAAAGGAAAAGGAAACATAAGGGAGTACATTATGGAAATGTCAAATCTTGCGGGAAAACTAAAGGCACTAAAGTTAGAGATAAATGATGATTTACTCGTGCATTTAGTTCTCCTGTCTCTTCCCACACAATTCAGTCATTTTAAGGTGAGTTATAATACTCAGAAGGAGAAATGGACTCTTAATGAGCTCATTTCGCAATGTGTGCAAGAAGAGGACAGGATAAAAAGAGATAAGACAGAAAGTGCTCACTTTGCATCAAGCTCTCAAAACAAATCAAAGAAGAGGGCTAAGGATAATGCAGCTGGTACACATGTGCAGAAAAAGGCGAAGAAGCAAAGTGATGAACTCACTTGTTTTTTCTGCAAAAGGGAAGGACATATGAAGAAAGCATGTCCTAAGTACGCTGCTTGGCGTGAAAAGAAGGGTAAAGTTCTCACTCTAGTTTGTTCTGAGGCTAATTTAGCTTCTGTACCTATTGACACGTGGTGGGTAGATTCTGGTGCTACTACTCACATTTGTGTGTCAATGCAGGGTTGCCTTTGGAGTCGACCACCAAGTGATGCTGAAAGATTCATCTATGTTGGCGATGGCAATAAAGTTCCTGTGGAAGCAATAGGGCATTTTAGATTAAATTTAAGTATTGGATGTCATTTGGATTTAAAGGATACTTTTGTTTCTCCGTTATTTAAACGGAATTTGATTTCTACTTCCTGTTTGGACAAAGGTGGATACCTTTGTAGTTTTGGAAATGGAAAATTCAGTATTTCCTTTAATTCGAATCTTGTTGGTACCGGTATTTTAATTGATCGTCTTTATATGCTAGAAACGGTTGCTTCCCATAATGAAATCCTGCACACAGGTTCTAGAGGTACAAAGCGAAAATTGAATGAAGATTCTGGATTCTTATGGCATAAGCGCTTAGGCCACATCTCTAAACAGAGAATTCAAAGGCTTGTGTCAGAAGGAATTCTTGATTCCCTTGATTTAACAAACTTTCAAGTTTGTGTTGAGTGCGTCAAGGGAAAATTAACAAACATAAGAAAGTTAGGTGCTAACAGAAGTACAGAAGTCTTAGAACTAATACATACGGATATTTGTGGTCCATTCCCTACAGCTGCGTGGAATGGTCAACAATACTTTATTACGTTCATAGATGACTACTCCATATATGGGTACCTTTACTTGATACGTGAGAAATCACAATCTCTGGATGTTTTTAAGGCTTACAAAGCTGAAGTTGAACTTCAACTTGGTAAGAAGATTAAAGCCGTTAAATCTGACCGTGGTGGAGAATACTATGGCAGATATGATGGATCAGGAGAACAACGTCCATGACCCTTTGCTAACTTCCTAAAGGAGTGTGGAATTGTCCCTCAGTATACTATGCCGGGCAAACCCAGCATGAATGGTGTTGCTGAGAGGCGGAATAGAATACTATTGGATATGGTGAGAAGTATGATTAATCATTCTTCTTTACCTGAATCACTTTGGGGAGAAGCGCTAAAAACTGCAGTATATATCCTTAATAGAGTACCTAGCAAATCGGTAGCTAAAACCCCATATGAAATGTGGACTGGGAAAAAGCCCAGCATAAAGCACTTACACATTTGGGGATGTCCAGCTGAAGCAAGGCCTTACAAGCCTAACGAAAGAAAGTTGGACTCTAAGACAACTAGCTGCTACTTTGTTGGATATGCTGAACGCTCTCGTGGGTTTAAATTTTATGATCCCGCTACCCAATCATTTTTTGAGTCGGGAAATGCCAGATTTCTTGAGGATGTAGAATTTGGAGGGGAAGGATTAAGGAACGTCACTCTTGACGAAGTTGTCCTTGAGGAAGAGGAATTTATCTCTCTTCCCAATATTGTTATTGAAAGTGATCAAGATACAACTCTTAACACTCTTCAAGAAACAACTCCGGTTTTAGACAACAATGAAGTTTCTTCCATAGAGCAAATTCAACCACCTCAAGAAGTGCCTTTAAGGAGATCCGGTAGAGAAAGAAGATATGCAATTCCGGATGACTACATTGTATATCTAGTAGAACAAGAAGATCCTGTGGGAGAGATACCAGATGATTACATCGCGTATCTTATGGAACAAGAAGATTCTGCAGACATTGCAGAGGATGATCCAATCAATCTTCTTGAGGCCCTTCAAAGTTCTAGCTCTCAATACTGGATTAAAGCCATGCAAGAGGAGATGAAATCCATGAAGGACAATGACGTATGGGATCTTGTCGAGTTGCCAAAAGGTGCAAAACCCATTGGTTGTAAATGGATATTTAAAACCAAAAGGGATGCAAAAGGCAATATCGAAAGATATAAGGCTCGTCTAGTTGCAAAGGGATTCACTCAAAAGGAAGGTATTGACTTTAAAGAGACCTTTTCTCCGGTTTCATCTAAGGACTCTTTTAGGACAATAATGGCACTAGTAGCTCATTTTGATTTAGAGTTACATCAGATGGATGTGAAAACAGCGTTTCTCAATGGAAACATTGATGAAACCATTTATATGGTTCAACCAGAACATTTTGAATCCAAAGATTCAAAATCTATGGTTTGTAAATTAAAGAAATCCATCTATGGGCTTAAACAGGCATCAAGGCAATGGAATCATAAATTTCATCAAGCGATCACCTCCTTTGGATTTGAGGTGAATAAGGTTGAAGATTGTGTGTATCACAAATTCAGTGGGAGCAAATCTATCTTTCTGGTGTTGTATGTTGATGACATACTATTGGCTTGTAACGATATAGGCTTATTGCACGAAACCAAGAAATTTCTCATTAGGAATTTTGAGATGAAAGATCTTGGGGACGCCTCTTTTGTCTTAGGAATTCAGATACTAAGAGATTGATCTCAAGGTATCCTCAGGTTATCACAAAAGGGCTATATCGAAAAGGTACTAAGCAGATTTAACATGAAAGATTGCTCAGCTGGAGATACACCAATAGCTAAAGGAGACAAGTTTAGTCTCAAACAGTGCCCCAAAACAGATCTTGAAATAAAGGAGATGCAAAAGGTTCCCTATTCCTCAGTGGTAGGGAGTCTAATGTATGCTCAAGTTTGTACCCGTCCCGACATAGCATTTATTGTGGGACTTTTGGGCAGATACTTAAGTAATCCTGGATCGAATCATTGGAAAGCAGCAAAAAGGGTTCTCCGGTATTTGCAAAGAACGAAGAACTACATGCTGACTTACAAGAAATCAGACAGATTGGAGATCGTTGGATATTCTGATTCTGATTTTGCCGGTTGTATTGACAGTAGACGATCCACCTCAGGCTATGTCTTCATGTTGGCTGAAGGAGCTATATCTTGGAAAAGTGTCAAACAAACACTTGTAGCTACCTCCACTATGGCTGTAGAGTTCATGGCTTGCTTCGGAGCATCCATTCATGGGATATGGTTGCGTAACTTTGTCACAGGCCTACATGTGGTTACTGGAATTGAAAGGCCATTGAAGTTATTTTGTGACAATAAGGCTGCAGTTTCGTTCTCCAACAACAACAGAAGCTCTGTAAAGGAGAAGCACATTGAGATCAAGTTCTTGTCATTGAAGGAAAAAGTTCAAAGTGGGCAGATTTGTATAGAACACATAAGCACAAACTCCATGATTGCGGATCCGTTAACTAAGGGGTTGCCTCCTAAGGTTTTTCATGAGCACACTGCTCGTATGGGGCTTGACAGTTTTGTAATCCCTTAACTCAGTGGGAGTTTGATTAGATGTTCTATGTTTATAGTTTATGCATAATAAAGTTGCCGTCATTTACATTTTGAACTAAAGGTTGTTTTGGATTGATCTCCGAATAAAGAAGAACCAGTTGAAAATAGACATGTTTATGAGATCACATTTCATGTAATTTTCATGTCACTCATTCATACTTGATCTATGTCATCGAATATACTAATGTGGTGAACACGGAAGGTTTAGTCACGATGATGTGACGAAAGCCGCCGTGATCTCATATTGATATATGAGGTGGACCAGATTGATTAAAGGATAAGTCTACACAAAATTAGTCATTACGTGTACACATAAAGAATTTTGGATAATATAGTTGTTTATTTAATATGTAGCCCAAGTGGGAGATTGTAAGATTTTTATTAATCTTATTATTATTAGTGGGCTTACATATTATAGTAACCAATTATATTATATGACTATATATATATATATTAACGGGCTAATAAAAGTGATTCAATCAAGTAAAGTCCGTAGACTTTAATTAAGCGGTATGAGCTTAATGGGTGGATACCAGACTTTGGTCCAATAGGCTTAATGGGATTCTATTAGGTCATTATATAAACATTATTAGGTTATGGTTCCCAATACGTCAAATCAATCAGCCGTTTTCCATTCTCTACCCATCAGAGAGAAAACCTAAAGAAACCCTAAGGAGGTTTGACTGAGGAAGACTATATACCTGCGGCGCTCATTCGGATCGTAGATTCTGCACTAAAGTTTTGATCCGATTGTTACGGGTTCATCCGATTGCTAATATGGAACCAGGTATGTAAATTCTAGATTCCTTAATAACCCTAGCATGGTATCGATTCTTGCGTTTACGGTTTAGGGAATATGTTTATTCCAACACTTTTTTTATTGAACGAAGGAGTAATACCTTTTTCTCTTTAATATCTTTGTACTCAATCAAACACAATATTTAATTTCAACGAGAAAAGGCGTAGATCCGGTCCGGCTCAGATTGGTCTAATTGAAACATTACATAAAAGCCCAAATACCAACATATCACAATTTCTTACAATACTAAACCATCATCATACCCGGATAAGAAATAGAAATAACATAGGATTACAAAATCCTTACAAACGTATCAGTACATTGATGGAATTGGACAGGAACTTGATGGAGTGCATGTAGAGCAGTATTCAATTGATGGATGAAGCAACACCAGTTTTCATGGTTCATCAAACATTTTGATTCGGAAATTATGACGAAGGGACCCAATAAAAATTTTGTATTAATCAACTATTAGAAAAAAATCTTGAAGGCTTTGTCTAAGCTTCATCACCAGGTATTCATCTGTAATCGAGAAATCATGAGTCATCTGCAAAGGAAAGCATAAGCACCCAATTTGATTTAGCGTTGAAATTAGAAATCGCCAAAGAACAAATAATTTGTTTGAATACCTGCGCAACAATAGTGATATCCATGGCGGACTTCCCAAATTGCATGGCATTGCTGCTGATTAAGTTTAGATGAAGGTTTTGTATCTCGTCTAGTACTTTGGCAACAACCCCTTGCCTTGTCTGGCAGTGGATCTTGATTAGGACGTCTTTGTTTGAGATTCTTGTTTCGATTTCTGGAAATGGGTCGCTAAAGGAGTTACCATCATCGGAAGAGGATGATGAGTTCTTTGTCTCAGAATCTTCTGTCCTTTTTGATCCTTGTTCCTCCAGTGTCTTCACTTGCTCCTGAAGCTGCTTCACGTACCTCGCGGCTTCACCTAACACGGATGCCTTGTCCAACTGTATTTCATCAAACAAAACTTCTTCTTTAATTATTTAGGTCTCCCGATACTTTTCAAATGCTTTTTGCAGATTTATCATCAAATTATTTTCCTTGATAATATGCTAATTCAGTTACCTTTAGAAAAATATTATAAATCTAGTTTGTTATCATTTTCCTTAATAATTTGCTAATTCAATCTTTTTAAGGATTTTTTCGGTGTATGTATGATTTTGGATCTCTTTTTAGGTGTTTTAAAGTTTTTTTTATCATGTTGTTATTAAATAAATTAATGATCTAAATTATATATATTTATTTAAAAGATTATAAAATATTATAAAAAACAATTTTAACATTATTTAAATTTCAGTATAGATAAGTAAATTTCCTTTTTACTTTCTTCTTCTGATTTTGTCAACAGGAGGTAAGAAACTCATCTGCATTCATTCGGACTTATTACAATCATATAAATGCAAGCGGAATCAGTTATGGTTGTTAACAAATATTTAAGCTTATTACAATATTTGCACTCATATATATAATAGGACGTGCTATATACTCTACACCCCTCTCAAGCTGGACGAGGATAAAGGAGATCAAGCTTGTCCAAGAGGAACACATGTTGTTCTTCTTCTAGAGCCTTGGTAAACAGATCCGCAAGCTGGAGGGAGGATGGAGCATGCACAGTGGTGTGAAGCCTTTTTGAACTTCTTCTTGAACAAAGTGGTAATTAATACGTAAGTGCTTTGTTTTGTACGTGGAACATGGATCGGCGGCAAGCTATTGGGTTGCCTTGTTGTCACAATGCATAGGAAAGGAATGAGGGATTATACAATAAGATCTACCAAGAGGCCATCTAGCCATTTTACTTAACCTAGTAGTCATCGACATAGCTCTATACTCGCTTTCAGCAGAAGATTTAGAGACCGTTCTGTTTCTTTGTTTTCCATGAGACAAGAGAAATCCAAGGAAGAGACAGTATCCGGTGATAGATCAACAAGAGTAGGCACAAGATCCCCCATCCGTATCATTATAAGTGGTGAGGTGAAGATCTGTTTGAGTAGGGTAGAATAGAGCGATATCCATGGTGCATTTTAGATATCGTAACAGCAAAATAGCTTATTGTTAGTGGGGTAAACTATGAACAACTAGAAATTGACTGAGTTGTTGAACAATGAAGGCAATGTCTGGGAGGGTGAGTGATAAATAAAGGAGACGGTTAACAAGGTGGCGGTATGATTTAGGATCCAGAATAAGATCACTAGATACATGAGTGAGATTAAGATTGTGTTGCATAGGAAAGACATGTGCTTAAAATCGGAGAGATGACAATCATGAAGAATTTCATGAATGTACTTTCACTGATCAATAAGGATTCGTAGATCATCTCTTGATATTTTCATAGCAAGGAAGTATCGTGCAAAACCCAGGTCTTTGATGGTGAAGGCAGTGTCCAATTTTTGTTTAAGGAAGGCAATTTTAGACGAAATATCACCTGTAATGAGCATATCATTTACATAGACCAAAATAATGGTAATGTCCAAAGAAAATGTCTTGACAAAGAGGGAGTAATCCTGTCGAGATTGACTATAACCCAGTTAAGTGAGTAGCTTGGTGAATATGTTCCATAACTTTCATTGGCGACTAGCTTGCTGGAGGCCATACAAAGAGTTATGTAGTCTACATACATGGTCAGGGGGAGCTTTGTTATAGCCTTGAGGGGGTAGCATGAACACCTCTTCATCGAGGAAGTCATGAAAGAAAGTGTTGTTGATGTCTAGTTGATGAAGTGGTCAACTTCGAGCTGCAGGAAGTGAAATTGGATCCATTAAATAGGATGGAAACCAATTGCATTCCCGGATTATCAAAATTAGCAAGGTATAATAGATCGTTGGCATTGTTGATAGATTTCCGATTTGGATTTTGATTGATGGAAGAATTCTCAGATCCAAGAGGTTGTCGTCTATCCTACATGGCTCAGAAAGAAAAACATATATAGATGTGTAAGTTACGACAGGGGAATCGAGATGTGAACGATGTATTGGATTAGGGGTTTGATTGTACTAATCAAATAATCGATCGAAGAAACCATAACTCTGATATATATCATGTCAACAAGAGGTAAGAAATTAATCTCTCATGCATTCAATCGGACTTATTACAATTATATATGCTAACAAAATCAGTTATGGTTGTTACTTGTTAGCATATATTTGAGCTTATCACAATATTTGCACTCGTATTGCATATATTAGCATATTCGTGTTATATACTCTACAAATTTTATAAGATAAATACATTAAAAAATTAACTTAAATATATATAATTATCAAATTATTTTATACTATTACCTTCAAATTAATAAGTGACATAAATTCCTTAGCTATACTATTTATACTAGTATCGGGCAACAACTTTTAGTTGCAACAAGAAAATATCCTAGCTAGTGTATTGGGTCATCCATTGGGATTATCCTTTATTTGTTAAAATATGGGTATAGTATATTGAGTCATACGTTGGGATTATCCTTCATTTGTTAGAATATGTCATAGGTTGGACTTGTCTTTTATTTGTTAGTATATATTTTTATCTTATATTTTGTTAGTTTATCTTTTTATGCCTTTATATTTGTGTATATATAAACAACTTTTGATCAATGAAATAAACAAGCTTTCGATCATAAATCTCTTCATGATATCATATTGTATAGCATACGATCCTTAAATACGCTTCCGCCTAAACAAACCCTAACTCACGCTTTCGCCTAAACAAACTCTAACTCACAAATTTTAGTTGCGCCGTCGTCGCCGCCTCCGGTGATGGAGGGCAGCTAAACACACTTCCGCCTATACAAACGCTTCCGGCTATACAAACACGTTTCCGGCACAAAATAAAACTATAACCCTCCCGCCGCCTCCGCAGTATCAAAAACAACTTTGGCCGTCGGCATCATAGAAGACTTTGACCGCCGGTAGTAGAAACGACTTTGTTCGTAGTATTCCTAGGATGCTAATTTACTTGAGTCTTAGGGCGCATAACTTACATGTAGGCCCTAGGACACTAATTACCTGCGTCCTAGCGCTAAATTACTTGTGTCATAGGACCCGAAACTTCTGAGGACACTAAATTACCTCCGTCTTAGGACCCGAAATTTATCCTATTACACTAATCAACCTGCGTCCTAGCGTTCAACCTACCGACGTCATATCGACTCCAACAAAATAAAAACCGATGATCAAGGAAGGGAGGATCAAGATTCTATTGTTCAAGCTTGGAGTTGTTGAATCAGACCTTCAGCTTGAGCGGAAGTGTTAGAATATGGGCGGGCCTAGTACATTGGATCATACGTTGGGTTTATCCTTTAGGGTACGAGCCTAGTATATTGGGTTATAGGTTGGTGTTGTCCTTTATTTATTAGTTATCTTTTTTATCTTATCTTCTGTTAGTTTATTTGTTTATATCTTTATATTTGACAATATAACCAACATTTTATAAATAAAATAAGCAAGCTTTCGATTGATAAATCTGTTCGTATACGTAAAGTATTTTGCATATCATAATATAAGAAAAAAAATATTGAAACAAATCTGCTTGATAATCACGTGAACATTTTTAAATCATTCTTCTAATCCACGTTAAAATGATCCGAATGTCGAAGCCAATGGCATAGAGTAGCTACAATCGTCTCAGCTCATGTTTTTAAACTATTTTAAGTTGTGGCATGTTTTGCATGACAATATTTTAAATTATTTTTTATGTATAATGAATTTGTATAAATATAGTTTATTTAATTAAATAATAGAATTTAGTTTAATTATCATACTAAATAACCTACGGTAAACAAAATTATTAATAAAATTGCTCTCACTCATCTTCTTGAAATTTTATATTATTAATCAAATAATCAGTTACCTAAAATCCTAAATAGTATGATTTAAGAAAACATAATTTTTATTAAATGGGAATGATAGATACATTTATGTAATGATTTAACTTATCTCTAAGCCTTAAATTTCTCCCGGTATACTAAAAATAAATATAAAAGAGATTTTACAAGACGAATCCAAAAGTGACGTACCTTCTTAAGGGCTGGGAGAAGAGAAGAAAGCAAGACGAATCTCTGGGTGAGCTTCTCTCGCCGCTGCCTTTCCGCCACCACATGCTCCCTATTCGCCGGAGCTGAGGTAGACTTATTATGATCAGTGGGCGAGATCTGAGCGATGCCGGAAAGCACATCCTCCTTAGGCTTGCCAGTAATACCAAAAGAGATGACCCTACTGCAGGAGGAAGAGGAAGACCGCGACATCTTCCTCTTGAGCTCGTCGGTGGGGAGATATATCTGCTCCGAGTCGGACTCGAATGGCCTCATCATCTCCAGTTGCCATTCAGATTCCTGAGCCATCTCCTGCAACCATTAATCAAATGAAAGTTAGCTTAAGAAAGATGTGTATGTGGCTTGGTAAGCTAGGGTTTGGTGTATAGTACTAGGTTTGATAATAGCACATCCATTGGATAAAATTTTGCTTACAAGAGTCGCTTTTCTTATTAACTAACGCCTTTCCTTTTTTAAATGTTATTGTAGATCTCGCATCTAATTAAAAATACGCCACGTTTTATGATTCAATAATGAGTCTTGTTTTTAAATGTTATTGTAAATTATATAATATAAATAAACCATTTTTTATGGAGGATCTTTAATATTAATTACATAATTCAAGATTTTAGGGGGTTCGTTCTTGTATAGTAAAAATCTCAATCATTTTGTAATTATTGGAAACTCAAATAAACTAAATTAGTCTTAGTTCTTACGTTTAGGGCCCGTTTGTTTCCAACTCCGGAAACGAAAACGGAATGAAAACGAATTTAGTCCATATCTATATCCTTATTCATGAAATTGTCTAAAATCATTCCTTGTAGTTTAGGACAAAATGCACTTGATTACCCTCATTTTGATACCCTATAGGGCATCAAAAGTAATCAAAATCTACTCAAATTACTTCAAACCACAAGGAATGATTCCAAAAAATTTCATGAATAAGGGTATACGTATGGACTAGATTCGTTTCCATTCCGTTTCCGATTCCGGAGTTAAAACCAAACGGGCCCTTAATGTACAAAGTAGTTGTTTGCGTTATATACGTCTTATCCAATTATTTCCTCATATATCAATAAAAATTCTTGGGAAATTCCGGATGGTACCCTTATGATTTGGGGATTTCCGGATTTTGTCCAACAGTTTTTTCGAGTTCGGATGGTACCCTTAAGTTTACGTTGTTTTCCGGATTTTGCCCAAATTCATTAAAAACTTTCAAATTCCATTAAAAATATAAAATAAAATAAAGTAAAATTGACAAATAAATAAAATATAAAGACCGAGTTTTTTATTTTAGTAATAAATTAAAAGAGCGATTATATTTAAATTTTTTTTAAAAGAATCCTTATTTTTTTTTATTTTTTAATAAAGCATAACACTTATGTTTTTAGATTTTATTAAAAAAAATGCTAATCCATTTTATTTATATTTAAAATAAAATAAAACACTGATTAATTTAATTTTTTAAAAATTATCTGATTTGTTTGTTTTTAAATTAATATCAAATACTTATTTTTTTTAAAAAATTATTGTTTACTTTATTTTTAAAATAAATAAATCATTCTTTCTATTTTAATTTATTTTTCAATTTTACTTTATTTTATTTTATACTTTTTAAATGGAATTAGAAAATTTTTAATGAATTTGGGCAAAATCCGAAAAACAACGAAAACTTAAGGGTACCATCCAAACTCGAAAAAATTGTTGGGAAAAATTCGAAAAACCTCAAACCACGAGGGTACTATCCGAAATTTCCCAAAATTCTTTGTAACAAACTCGGTGTCTCAACTAACTATATATAGGAGGTAATAAATTCTCACCTTTATAAATTATAAAGTTTGTGTTTCCTAAGCCACAAACATTAGTATTTCGATGGGTTTGTTTTCTGAATTTTAATAAGTGTTTGGAATGGTTAAAAATACTAGTACTTAGTGTGTGCTTGGTTGTACAAAAACACTAGTGTAAATTGGTGTTTAGTAGTGTTTTATAATTTTTTGGGTGTTTGGTTGACAAAATTAAACTAGTGTAATGTTTTTTAGGGACTGTTTTGATATGTGTTTATTGGTGAGTGTTTTTGAAAACAAAAATATGATTCTATCCCTACTGTTGGTATTATTTACATCTTCTACTAGGTATATGAAGAACACTCTCTCACCTTTGGACGCCATTTTTTTACCGCGACTCTTGACGGTAGAGCTTCTCGTCACCTTCTACTTCCCTCTATTCCAGAGTCGCCTTCTTTCTCTTCCCTCTCACTCTAGTTCTCACCCCGGCGTCGTTCTCTAGCTCGACATGCTCATTTATTGTTCTACTCTCTCTTCTTTTAGCTCGTCAAAATAATGGAAACAGACCTTCGACGGATGCATCTCTCTCCCACGAAAATTAGGGCTCCATTCTCAAACCCTAATTTGGGCGAGCAGCTAGTGACAATTTTCTGGATCTACACCTTTGTGAAACATATTCTTGGGAATGGAGTTCCAACCCATCAATTCACATGCTCAATCAATTTGTATGAAAATTATTTTCTGGTATTTATTTTCTAGTACGAATTTCTAGTATAAATTTTCCAAGAATGCAAATTTCTAGTATGAGTTTATGGTATGAAAATATCTGGTATGAATTTTTGGTATGAAAATTTCATACCAAAAGTTTTTTTACTAGAAAATTTTCCTTCCTTCTTTGTCTTCAAACTTCATCTTCCCTCATCCGTCGGAGCCTGGAGAAGCATGTCCTTAACCATCGCCGGAACTTGGAGCCGCCGCCAAGGGCCCTTGGTGGAGTCTCTCCTCTGCTTCACCAATTTAAGGCTTTCTTTCTCATTTGTTTTTCTCATCGGAATTCAGTTTCTACTATGGGGTTTGATGAGCCGGATCTCAACGTCGATAATGCTCCTATTGGAGCCAAACCGTTGAGCTCTTTGGTTGCTAGGGCCGAAAATTGAGTTCTTAAGAGGTATAATATACCAGGTATAGAAACGTAATTTTGATGAAAAGTAAGGGTATAATAGTCTTTTTGTATAAAAAACACTAGTCATGTCAAATACGCACTAGTGTTTTTATAATACGAAACACTACAACAAACACACAAAAAAAATCCTAAAACACTACAAAACACATACACTAGTGTTTTTTTTTGTCAAACACACACTAGTATTTTAGGGTGTATTTTGAAAACACTAATAGAATTCACTATTTGAAGTAAAGCACTAGTGTTTAAGGTTCAAAAAGACAAAATAGCCTCTTAGTTTTTTTTCCTTATTACAAGCCAAAATACAGGTTTATCCAAAAACACTAGAAAACACTAGTTTAAGTCAAGCAAACAATGATTAGTGTTTTTAAAACACAAACACTCCGAAAAACACAAACACTAAAAAACACTAGTTCATAGCTCATGCCTTGCACGGGTATATGTTAATAAATGATTTGAAACTTGTGTATGTTGATGATATAAACCAAAAAATACCATCGACATATATAATTGGTTTGATATAAGATATAAGAAAAAACTATCTTTTTTAATTGCAATAACATAAATATCAATCAAATTATATATGACATAATGAACCGATAACATAAACTACTAATTTATCACCGATATTTGATTGTGCTGCATCCTTTAGAATCGACTTATTGTGAGAACACAATAAGGAGAAACAACAATGAATAATTATTTTTCAAGATGAAACGATTGAATGTTTACCTAGAATAACGAAAAAGATTTTTGGTTATAGGAACTTGAGAGATTGATGAATCTCACAACTAGGTGATCCATATATATATATATATATATATATATATATATATATATATATATATATATATATATATATATATATATATATATACCGGAAAGAAAAACGGTGTTACAATAAAATAAACTATTTGAGAAGATTTATTTTTGTGATTATCCCACAAGTTTTTTTTAATTATTAAATTTTAGGTTAAAATAGAGCTTCTCCAACGAGATTGTTATTAATCAAATCGTTACTTTAAGTTATAAGGATAACCGACAAAATTATTGGCTTAATGGTTTATTTAGTAAAAAGTTTATTCCGAGAAAAAAACGTGACACCGTACGTTAGCATCAATGTCGTATACTTAAGTAAATGTAAATAGATTTATTTTTACCATAAAATCTCACCGAATTTATATGTTATGTATGGGTCTATCACACATGTGTATTCGTATACACACGACCCCACTCTAGGGTTCATGTACCGGACTTTAACCCTGTCTTAATTTTGTATGGTACTGTTTTAAATTGGTTAACTGAAAATAAATAAAAAATACAGAAATTTAAATTAAAAATATTTTTGAATTGGCTCATAAGTGGCCTCTTGTATATGCCCATTACTCGAGGGATGGCAGAGTACATGGGAGCATGGACACTCTGTGCCCCTTGTGACCCCCTTTAAGCTAATTTATTCTATTTTCATTCTTATTAAGATGTGGACAAGTTCATATTTATAGTTCATATTTATTAAGATGCTAATTATTATATAGGGTGCTGTTTAGGTAAGGCACATTATTCCGGTACGATCGTGCGGACGTCCGTATGGCCGACACGTGTGTAATGCCCGAAAAATTCTTTTCTGCCCGGAAAATTCTTTTCCGTTATTTTCTGGTCGAACCGAATTTCGACCAACGTAATCTTTTATGTCATGATTTTAGTATCATGAATCGAACAAGTGTTATTATTTTATGTGAGTATTTTACTCACATAAAATATATTCATCACCATTTTTCTTACTTTACAAATCTTGAGAATTTTAATCCCTCTTGATAAGTCATGGTGTCATTTGACAAGGCCTTGACACAACATTGACTAGCACATGATAAAGCCCAATAATTTCACACCTTTGCTCCTTCATGCCAGCTGGGCTGGACCAAGGGTTTCGAACTACCCCTCCCTCTTCACGTACAGTTTCAACTCTCCTCCCTTACCCCCTTTTCCGTTACCTCAGCCGCCTCCAAAAAGCAGCAGGTGGTGCACCTCTCTTGCTGCCTCGCGCACGGACGCCGCCTTACCTTTCACCGCCTCACCACCACCTCGATCCAGTTTCAATCGTCCCCTCTCTGTTCCGGGTTGGAGCCGCCACCGAAAGGACCAAAGCAGCCACACAACCGTCACCTCCACCCTTCGCTGCCGCCTGCGTCACCTGCGTGTTTGTTGTTGGGGCCTGCAACCAAATCGAACCATGGGCCTTCGTCTCCGGTACCACTTCTTGACGCCAGAGACGCCGCCCTGCCGCATCGCTAGTGCCGGAGAAGAAGTCCGCCAGGAACGCACAATGGGTGTTGTTGCAGACCAACGCCGCCTTCCTCGTGTTACCACCGCCACCTTGCTAAATTGCACCGTGCCGCCGACACCAACCTTCCGCCGTCAAGCCCAGACCACGCCAACGAGAGATGAGCCGCCGGAAAGATCGCAGCAGCCGCTCCAAAGGCTCTCCAAGGAACCCTAACGGGATTGTTGCTTTTGGGGTAAATTACACAAAATGTCCCAAAGCTTTTGTTTTTGTTTTTTTTTAAACTTTTGTTTTAATTTCATAGTTTACCCTTAAATTTGTAAATTTTAGAAAAGCCCAAATTGAATATTTTGATTTGGTAACCTAGAGTTTGGAAGTTCATTTGTTATCCTAAGTATTGAATGTACATATAAGTACTCATATTGTACTTTAGAAAATGAACCATTTTCTTTTTAGGATTGTGAATGATATTCTAAGTTAGCAAATGGAAGCTAACTTGACAACTCTATTTGGTAGTAATTTTTGATATTATTATAAGGCATAGAATATTTTATTGGCATGAAATCTAGTCAGAAAATTAGTAAGTATGTAAGGGCGTGTGTGATAGTATCTTTTGAGTGAGATCTGTAATGTTACACTCATTTCTTAAGGTTTGAGATTGATGTGTTGTAGATCGATATGGGTAGTTTAATGCATCAAAAGTTGGAGTTGATCCAACGGTTGGATCTAGAGTTATAGGTTCCAAAGTAGACTAGTTATGTAGTTTGATATCATGCATATTACTGGCTAAGTATAGAATTCTGGATTTTGGAACCATCTTTGGAGAGTTGTGTAGGAGTTGTTGCTGAGTTTTTTTTGAGATATTTGCTTCTATGAGTAAAGGGCATAGCATAGAAGACCTAGCATATTTTTGTAGAAATTTTAGATATTTATTTGAGCCTCGTTTTATAGGCTAAAGTTGGACCTTAGTGACCTTTTTAAAAAAATTAAGAAAAGTGTGTAATCTATAGGTTCTACCTAAACTAACTTTTAAGAGTTAGATTATAAAATAAGTCCCAAAGAAAGGTTGAGGCATATATTATAGGATCTTTGAGAGTTTCGGGACCAGGGGTAAAATGGTCATTTTACCTTAGGAGGACTTTTTGGTATTTTCTCTTGAAGGGATTGTACATCTTAGAAGTTATAGACTTCTAATAATATGGGATGTATTTTGATCCACTTGCCATTATGACAGAGTTGAGTCCCAACAGTCGCGGACCGAGTTGAGATAACGGGAATGGAGTTTTGATTCAGGTAAGTCCTTGCGACTTACTTAGCTGGTTTTTGGATATTAGTTGAGTGATAATAGTGGTGTGTGTACCATGTGTGTTATAATAATAACTTGTTAGGACGACCGTCGTTATTATGTGTTAAGGCCCAAGTGTATGTATAACGGGCCGTGACATCACTGCCCAGCTCTGCCAGGAGACTAGGAGGTTCTCTATACCCAGACCATACAGGTACACGGTGAGATGCATCGGATCCATTCCTGATGGGTACACGGGGGCGGAGGCGAGGTTTGGGAATCCCTCGTGTCACAAAATAAGTATTATTAGTAAGAGTGAATGACTTAAATGAAGATAATAAATGGATTTGTTTGAAAGCATGATGGGTGTTTATTATTGCTATGTGTGTGTGTGCTATTATTTTTCTTCTAATGTTTAGATAGCTAGCTAATGGTTGTTTTGTTGTGTTTTTTTAGATATACCGCAAGTTAGAGCAGTAGCTGAGTGATCCGGAAGTAGTGGTCACCCGGGTCTCCGTACTCCTTAGAGTGGGGGTTGGGTTGTTGCTTGTCGTTCTTTCCTTTTGTTAAGACAGTTAGTCTTTTCCCTTAGTTTAAGTATTATAGGCTGCTAGACCTTGTTGCATTCATGCCTTTAAAAATACTATTTCATAAATTTCGGTTTTTCTTATTTGTGTCTTGTTGCAAGATCCTAGTAATATTATTGTCAAACTGAGGTCGGGACCCATTGTGAGGTCCTAACCAGTAATGTCCTGAGTTTTGAGAATTCGGGGTGTTACAACATGGTATCAGAGTCAGGTTGGCAACAATGGCACTTGAAATCTTTTGAAAGACCGAATAAGTACTTGAACAAGAACCTGAAAGGGATCTGAGTTTTAAAAGGAATTTTGGTTTTCAAATGCATGCATAGTCTGGTTGGGGATAGAAAGTACGGTTGACCAGCACTACTACCGCGGATCTCAGTATGCTTAGTATGGACTTTAGGTTTTACTTTAGTTGGACTTATTATATTGGTTATAAAGATATGTAAAATGGATAAGCATACGCCGAAGGTTAGTAGCATTTATAGTTATGTTATGTTCTTAATGGAGATAATAGAAGGACATCCTCACTCCGTTAGCACGTTTACGTAGATTTTGAAGGTGTTAACACGAGGATAAGTATGCTCAACTCATGAGCATTAGACTAGACGAACATTCGGTCAACTCCTTTGAACTCACTAAAGAATATCGAGACGGAAGAGTGAAGACTACAAGACAACACCCACGACAATGACAAGAAGGAGAACCCAAGTCAACTAAACAAGATCAAATTAGAGTAGTTCCGGAGAAGCATTGGATGATCGACAATTAGGCAATTTGGGATGATAACCCTGAGACTCTTTCGAGTGTTGTGTAACACGTGGATGCCTTCGGAAACAGTCATAGTTATGAAAGTCAAAGTAAGATATAAAACCAATCCACACAAGAGACATTAAATTTAAGCTTAATGACGGACCAGAAAACGAAGGTTGTTACCAGAAGCAAAGCGGAAAATGACCACTAATGGCAAAGTAAGTCGGTATCCTAACCAAGAGAGAACACCTAGACAACAGAAGCCTAAAAGTTAAGAAGATATATGTTGTCGACCCAACTATGAAGACTTCAGGAGCCCTAGAATTGAAGTTTACAGATTAACTAGAAAGTGGAGGGTAGATTTTATAAACATGGAGACGGAGTAACTTCCTATAAGACAAGTGAGTCGCACCAAAGATTGGGATACAAGTATCCAGATGATAGAATCATGAAAGCAGAGTTAAAGGATCACTATAAAGGTAACATTTTAATTCAATACCAACCAAGGAAGGAGAGTTTGTGAGAATGATCTTGGCGTACCCAAGGTCCCACAATAACTTTCCTCTCACAAATGGACTTAAATTATCAACACCAACGATTTACCCCGGGGAAACACAAGCAGCTGATGACTGAGGTAAAAGTAATCGCGAAGATGCGTATACGAGCTATCGTGAGAGATTTGACGAGTCCGTTGACGGTAGGTGAATGATAAATCTAAACTCGGAAAGAGTATAATGCTCTTATAGTGAGGAGGAGAAGTGTAGTTATAGAAGAGCTAAAGAAGTACAAACGGAGAAGATGGAGGGGGATATATTTTCACCAGGTATATCAAACCTCAAAGAGACAGAAAGAAAGAAAATCTATGATCTTGTAGATCAACTATAGACTACGTGGTAACAATTGAGACCTTACACGTGCGGGTTAACTAGTGGTGACCGGTTGCTAGATAAGAAGAAATACCACAGAGTTACAAAAGAACTTTATCGACATGTGGAGAAATTCTTAAAGAGACCAATTGCGACAATTGTGAAGTCAAATTAATACGAGTGCTAGTAACACTGAATAGGTTCAAGTCAATAACTCTAATTAAAAAACTTTTTTTAGTGGAAAAGTTGACGGCCAAAAATGACCCTTATATCAGTAACGGTATAAAGAGAATGGTTGTGAACAACTGCTTGCCTACTGGCTAAGGAAAACTTTACAGATCACAGTTAGTACAGATAAATTCTTATAACAAGAACTAGAGTAAGGAGAAGCAGATGATTTTGATCTGGTCCTACGTTAGTTCAAACGGAGGGTACTTAGCATTCATCACAAGTGGAACTGATAATGCTCTCGCGAGTGAGAGTTGAGTAGATTTTTCGGGCTCATAGAGGAAATCTTGGGACAAAAAGGTGTGACACAGAATAACGGGAGTTATAACGACAATATAAGCGGAGATTATGACGTGGTCACCTTTATGAAATGACTTGTCAAGTTTTGAAGTGTATTAGTAGGGGCATACATATCGGTTGGGATTGACGCGAGACGTCGAGTGACTGAAAGTTGTTATAGGAAGCCAGTGTTACCCCTACGAGATAAGTTTATGTAAGAGTTATTGAGAAATGGTAGCACCTCAATAGCCAATCTGGATAACCGGTTATGGGTGGTTGGAGGAATAGTTTTGGAACCGCGTACAAATGGTATACCTTGGAGTCTTCTCTCGACTGGTGAGAGAAGAATGGATGAAAGCACCAAAATAATCAACGTAATTCATAAAGGCTATACGGGAAAGCTTAAAGAGATTTAATTGCCACACTTGGTGTAAGGATTTAGAATATAGTAAAACGACAAGAGTTTGAGTACAATATAATAAAAGCGATTCGAGAAATTTGAGGTTTGAGAAAATCATATACATATGATGTTCCTTATACACATGGTACCGGAAGATGTTTAATAAAGGTCATACTATCGGACCGGTAATATTATGATGTATAAAGTGTAAACCAAGCCAATAACTTAACCGGTGAGAAGAAGACTCAAGTATCAAAAGGCGAGTCTTACTAAATTTAAATAGAGTGTTGAGATAAACATACATCTATGGAATCTATGCAAGAATACAACAAACAAGGGTTTCGACCCAGAATAAGTGGTAATGATCCACCGACAGTTAGAGACCGATTCAGATAAGAAAAATGTTACAAGATGAGTCATCTAGTCTAGTAGAAGAGTTCACATGACAAGCATGAGAGAGACCATCATGTGGGTGATATTATTGTCTCGATGCAGAATTATTACCGTACCTCGAGAATTTGGAGGTAAATAGAAAACTCCATGTCAAGATGGTAAAAATGCCAAGGTAATGACTTGTAGGTCAACGTGATGTGCTCCTAAGTTATGACGAGTAGTAAGTCAAGTTCCGACGGGACATAAGTAAATTCCGGGAATTTCTAAGACCGCACGTTTCAATCTATGGTGAAACTTCATGAGGTCGAGGGTTATAGTTGCGACATATATGAACGGTTATTTCGAGGTTTTGGATGGTCGGTACTCACGGCTAGAGTACGAGACTTTTCATTTGACGATCTAGTTAAAGAGGATCTTGCCATTATAAGAAGGGAAGTTACAGACGAGAGTTCGGTAAATCCTCATGACTCACGAAGGACACCATTATGATGAAGGATGACAATACATTGATCAGAGTAGCGCAGCGGAAGCGTGGTGGGCCCATAAACCATAAATCAGGAAACTCAATGATATTTCATCTATGACCTCAAGTTGAAAAATTAGAGACCGTATAAAAACCTCCATTGGGAGTATGACTTTGGATTTCCACAAGTTGAAAGCCTGACAAGATGTAGGTGTAGAGTCACTATTTGAGGAACGATCCGACTGGGTCACATTAAAGAAACCTGACCAAGTGAGTTGTATTACAAAGAGCATTAAGCACTTAGTGAAGTGCCGGCAGGAGTTTGAGATCATTGTTTTAGAGTTGCTAGTCGGGATCTTCGGAAAGGTAGAAGCAAATGGGCCCAACGGAAGGAATAAAGTTTTTATAGTTATTTACGGGAGAGTCATCAAAATAATTGGAAGTGAGTTTAAAAAAAAAAAAAGAAACCGTTGAAATCTTAAAGCAGATTGGGATGTTATTTATAAACTAGCACCCGTACCCGTGCTAGAGAGTGTACCTGCTGGATCCGAGACATGCCATCACCTATGGGGATTTGATAGTTGAAGTTAGACCATACTTTTGTAGAGTATTCGGTGACAATCCAGACGCATAGTACTAGACACCTACGGTATAAGGACATATGATGCCACATATCCAGTGATCTAGATGAGGAGCCGACGAGGCTACTTGGGAGATGGAAGATAGTATAAGGAGTAGTTATCTTGAGTTTTGTGGAGTCAGCCGCACCCTTGTACCAACGAGTTAGTACTCGACCTTTGACGTATATGACTTAATTGACTATGTGATTTCTTCCGTATTTGAGGGTGTAATCTTATTGTTGTTAAATTATGTGGTCTTTGAGTGATGCTTATATGTTTATAAAGATAGACCGAAGATCTTGTTATAGAAGAATAATAGATAATCAGTTGCAATTTATAGCGAGTTATTGGAGCGATTTTTTTTTCTTATTCCAAGTTTCGGGAAGAAACTTATTTTAAGGGGATATTGATGTAACGCCCGGAAAATTCTTTTCCGCCCGGAGAATTCTTTTCCGTTATTTTCTGGTCGAACCAAATTTCGACCAACGTAATCTTTTACATCATGATTTTAGTATCATGAATCGAACAAGTGTTATTATTTTATGTGAGTATTTTACTCATATAAAATATATTCATCGCCATTTTTCTTACTTTATAAATCTTGAGAATTTTAATCCCTCTTGATAAGTCATGGTGTCATTTGACAAGGCCTTGACACATCATTGACTAGCCCATGATAAAGCCCAATAATTTCACACCTCCTTCATGCCAGTTGGGCTGGACCAAGGGTTTCGAACTACCCCTCCCTCTTCACGTACAGTTTCAACTCTCCTCCCTTACCCCCTTTTCCGTTACCTCAGCCGCCTCCAAAAAGCAGCAGGTGGTGCACCTCTCTTGCTGCCTCGCGCACGGACGCCGCCTTACCTTTCACCGCCTCACCACCACCTCGATCCAGTTTCAATCGTCCCCTCTCTGTTCCGGGTTGGAGCCGCCACCGAAAGGACCAAAGCAGCCACACAACCGTCACCTCCACCCTTCGCTGCCGCCTACGTCACCTGCGTGTTTGTTGTTGGGGCCTGCAACCAAATCGAACCATGGGCCTTCGTCTCCGGTACCACTTCTTGACGCCAAAGACGCTGCCCTTCCGCATCGCTAGTGCCGGAGAAGAAGTCCACCAGGAACGCACAATGGGTGTTGTTGCAGACCAACACCGCCTTCCTCGTGTTACCACCGCCACCTTGCTGAATTGCACCGTGCCGCCGACACCAACCTTCCGCCGTCAAGCCCAGACCACGCCAACGAGAGATGAGCCGCCGGAAAGATCGCAGCAGCCGCTCCAAAGGCTCTCCCAGGAACCCTCACGGGATTGTTGCTTTTGGGGTAAATTACACAAAATGTCCGAAAGCTTTTGTTTTTGTTTTTTTTTAAACTTTTGTTTTAATTTCATAGTTTACCCTTAAATTTGTAAATTTTAGAAAAGAGCCCAAATTGAATATTTAGATTTGGTAACCTAGAGTTTTGGAAGTTCAATTATTATCCTAAGTATTGAATGTACATATAAGTACCCATATTGTACTACAGAAAATGAACCATATTCTTTTTAGGATTGTGAATGATATTCTAAGTTAGCAAATGGAAGCTAACTTGACAACTCTATTTGATAGTAATTTTTGATATTATTATAAGGCATAGAATATTTTATTGGCACGAAATCTAGTCAGAAAATTAGTAAGTATGGAAGGGCGTGTGTGATAGTATCTTTTGAGTGAGATCTGTAATGTTACACTCATTTCATAAGGTTTGAGATTGATGTGTTGTAGATCGATATGGGTAGTTTAATGCATCAAAAGTTGGAGTTGATCCAACGGTTGGATCTAGAGTTATATGTTCCAAAGTAGACTAGTTATGCAGTTTGATATCATGCATATTACTGGCTAAGTATATAATTCTGGATTTTGAAACCATCTTTGGAGAGTTGTGTAGGAGTTGTTGCGGAGTTTTTTTTTGAGATATTTGCTTCTATGAGTAAAGGGCATAGCATAGAAGACCTAGCATATTTTTGTAGAAATTTTAGATATTTATTCGAGCCTTGTTTTATAGGCTAAAGTTGGACCTTAGTGACCTTTTTAAAAAAATTAAGAAAAGTGTGTAATCTATAGGTTCTACCTAAACTAACTTTTAAGAGTTAGATTATGAAAATAAGTCCCAAAGAAAGGTTTAGGCATATATTATAGGATCTTTGAGAGTTTCGGGACCAGGGGTAAAATGGTCATTTTACCTTAGGAGGACTTTTTAGTATTTTCTCTTGAAGGGATTGTACATCTTAGAAGTTATAGACTTCTAAGAATATGGGATGTATTTTGATCCACTTGCCATTATGACAGGCAGTTGAGTCCCAATAGTCGCGGACCGAGTTGAGATAACGGGAATCGAGTTTTGATTCAGGTAAGTCCTTGCGACTTACTTAGCTAGTTTCTGGATATTAGTTGAGTGATAATAGTGGTGTGTGTATCATGTGTGTTATAATAACAACTTGTTAGGACGACCGTCGTTATTATGTGTTAAGGCCCAAGTGTATGTATAACGGGCCGTGACATCACTGCCCAGCTCTGCCAAGAGACTGAAAGGTTCTCTATACCCAGACCATATAGGTACACGGTGAGATGCATCGGATCCATTCCTGATGGGTACACGGGGGCGGAGGCGAGGTTTGGGAATCCCTCGTGTCACAAAATAAGTATCATTAGTAAGAGTGAATGACTTAAATGAAGATAATAAATGGATTTGTTTGAAAGCATGATGGATGTTTATTATTGCTATGTGTGTGTGTGCTATTATTTTTCTTCTAATGTTTAGATAACTAGCTAATGGTTGTTTTGTTGTGTTTTTTTTAGATTTACCGCAAGTTAGAGCAGCAGCTGAGTGATCCGGAAGTAGTGGTCCGCCGGGTCTCCGTACTCCTTAGAGTGGGGGTTGGGTTGTTGCTTGTCGTTCTTTCCTTTTGTTAAGACAATTAGTCTTTTCCCTTAGTTTAAGTATTATAGGCTGCTAGACCTTGTTGCATTCATGCCTTTAAAAATACTATTTCATAAATTTCGGTTTTTCTTATTTGTGTCTTGTTGCAAGATCCTAGTAATATTGTTGTCAAACTGAGGTCGGGACCCATTGTGAGGTCCTAACCAGTAATGTCCTGAGTTCTGAGAATTCGGGGTGTTACAACGTGTCCCGAAATTTTTTTTTTTTTGTTTCCTAGAAACGAGTGAAAGTAATAGTTGAAAATTTATTAAGGAATAGTTCATAACTTATAAAAGGATAGTTCATGAATTACAATAGAATTGTTCATAGTGCAAAATTTATAAAGGAGTGAAAGTAATAGTTCAAAACTTATTATGAGATAGTTTATGAATTATAATAGAATAGTTCATGAATTATAATAGAATAGTTCAAAGTGCAAAATTTATAAAGGATAGTGCATAACTTATAAAATGATAGTTCATGAATTACAATTGAATAGTTCATAACATATAAACGATTAATTTATGAATAATTTGATAAAATATATTAAAAAGTAATAGTTCATGGATTATATGGGAATAGTTCAAAGTTTATACGAGAATTGTGCATAAATTATAACATGGTAGTTCAAACAAATTTTCATTCGTTTCTTAGAAAAAAAAAAAAAAAATTTCGGGACACGTGTCGGCCGTACGGGCAGCCGCACGGCCGTACCGCATTAATTGAACCGTACTTGAACAAAAGCCTTATTATATAAACTAGAAAATCATGTCCGCACTACGAACTACTAATATTATTTTATTGTGTTTTCTATTCAATATTCTTAAATTTTGTGATTATTATAAATGGCGGTAACGCCATATGACCGATCGGGAAGCGTGCAGGAATGATCAACAAGCAGTAAGGCCAATTGGCTTTGTAATGATCATCGTTGCACGTGAAATAAATGACTTCCATTCGAAGGCTAACGTCAAGGACAAGTTTTAGATCAGGCCCACCAACCTGGCCCAATAAGCCTGATCGGCCTTACTACGGTAACAAGCCGGCTTCGACATTTAATTATCCCTATTCCCTTTTGTTTTGCGTTGGACTTTCAACCTGCCCACTTGGACGTTTTCTGTGTATCCATTAGAGATAGTTTTCGTATTTTAAATACATATTATCTTGTTAAAAGATAATATATTAGTAGATCTAAGGAGATATATTAGTTTTCTCCTTGTAAATAAAAATAAGGCTTTTAAACATTAGTTTTAGGCAAAAATGTTATGAATAACAAAACATTTGGTAATGTTGCGGAAGGTGACACAAACTTTTAAACTTGTAGAAAAAAGCACGAACTATAAGGGGTGTTGCACTTTTTAGCACCGGTAATTATAACATATTATAATTTGTTATGAATTGGTATGATATAAATTAAAAAATATAGTGAAAATGTAAAAAAATTTGGTCTAATTTGGTTAATAGGCTTTTTTGAGTTTTACTTTTAGTAATTAGGCCATTTAGTTTTTTAATTAGGTAAATATACCCCAACCTTTTGTATTTTCTCTCAAACTCTAAACATTCTTCTTTCAAGGGATACATTTACTAGGGTATTATTCAAGTAAGGCCCATTATTGCGGTACGGCCGTGCGGCCGTACCGCAGGGCGACACGTGTCCCGAAAAAAAAAAAAATATATTTTTTTTTTTTTTTTTTTTTTTTAAACGAGTAAAAGTAATAGTTCAAAACTTATTATGGAATAGTTCATAACTTATAAAAGGATAGTTCATGAATTATAATAAAATAGTTCATAGTGTAAAATTTATAAAGGATTGAAAGTAATAGTTCAAAACTTATTAAGTAATAGTTCATAACTTCTAAAAGGATAGTTCATGAATTATAATAGAATAGTTCATAGTGCAAAATTTATAAAGGAGTGAAAGTAATAGTTGAAAACTTATTATGGGATAGTTCATTAATTATAATAGAATAGTTCATGAATTATAATAGAATAGTTTAAAGTACAGAAATTTATAAAGGAGTGAAAGTAATAGTTCAAAACTTATTATGAGATAGTTCATGAATTATAATAGAATAGTTCATGGATTATATTAAAAAGTAATAGTTCATGGATTATATAGGAATAGATCAAAGTTTATAGGATAATAGTGCATAAATTATAACATGGTAGTTCAAATAAATTTTCATTAGTTTCCGTAAAAAAAAAAAAAAAAAAAAAAAAAATCGTTTCTGAAAAGAGAAAAAAAAAAAAAAATCGTTTCAGAAAAGAGAAAAAAAAAAAAAAAAAAAAAAAAAAAAAAAAAATTTTTTTTTTTTTTTTTTTTTTTTTTTTTTTTTTTTTTCCGGGACACGTGTCGCCCTGCGGTACGGCCGTACGGCCGTACGGCAATAAAAGGGCCGTACCTGAACATTTACCACATTTACTAAAACTAAAACTTAAAAAAACCTAGTAAACCAAATTGTTTCAAAATTTGTAGTGTTATGTTTTATTTTTATGTTTTACATAAGGAAAAAATTGATAATAAGCAAAAAAAATATTATAAATTGAAACAATTTGATATACTAGGCTTTTTTGAGTTTTAGTTTTAGTAAATGTACCCCTTAAGAGAAGAGTGTTTAGAGTTTGAGAGAAAATACAAAAGGTTTGAGTATATTTACTAAATAGAAAACTAGAAAAGGCCTAGTTAGTATACAATAAAATAAAAAAGCTTACTTACTTAATTAGCCCTTATATATTTTATAAGTTGGTAGGATAAGAATTTAAAATAGGAAAACATATAATGAAAATGTATAATTTTTTTGCAACAAATTACTTAAATTACATAAACTACAAATTATAAAATGAAAAAATATTTTCTTATGATTTTCTTTCTTTTTTAGTTCAAAAATATTTGTTTATATTTGATATTTATGTTTCATATAAAAGAAAAAAAAAAGAAGCAAAGCACAACAAAATTTATTTTATTTTATAATTTATAGTTTATGTAATTTAAGTAATTTGCTGCAAATAAATTATAAATTTTTATTATTTTTTTTCTTTTTAAAAATTTATTCTATCAAAATAAAACATTTATTATTTTTTTTGCTTTTTTTTTTTGCTTTTTTTTTTATTATTTGGTTTTCTTTTTTAAACTCATATCTTACCAAATTATAACAAATTATAAAATGTACAATTTTTTTTAGGGATTAAATACCGATGCTAAAAAGGGCAACACACCCCTATAGTTCGTGTTTTTTCATGCAACTTTAAAAGTTCGTGTCACCTTCGGCAACATTAGTAAAGGTTGTGCTATTTAGAGCATTTTTGCTTTAGTTTTATCATCTTCCTATATGCAGTTTCTGAGCTTTTGTCGCCGGGATTTTTTTCTAAGGTTGATCGGCCCTACTCCTCACCGGTTGATTGGCTCGTTTTCTTGTCTTTAATAAAGAAATTGAGTTTTGTTCTAGTATGTTTGACTAATGTTTATCTTTTCTAGGGTTTGAAGAGTTCATCTCCATTGATCTATGATATTGAATTGATTGTATAGTATTGGATGTATGTTTGTATGAGTTATGGTAGTTACTGGATTATTCCTTGCAAAATACAAGAGCCGAGTTTAGAATCTTCCTTTATTATATGTTCTTCAAGGTGTTGATGGAAAAATGCGAGTCGAGTCACTCATGCCTCCATGCTGAGTTCGATGTAAAGAATAGGAATCATCTTGGGTAGTTGACTCTCAACTAGTGTGACAACCATTGATGTATGTCAAGCAATGTCCTAACCACGGGACAATCAAGCGAAGTTGTTTCCTGCATAACTAGACTTACATTCAATCGTAAAATTGTTAATTGAGATCTGTATTATATGCATGTTGTGGTGATCTAGATTTTTGAATTACTATATTGTTTGATTGCTTATCCTCTATTCTCCCACCTTCTAATTGTTTGGTTTCGGTTCCTATAAAATACACTTTCCCTTTCTTTCTCCCGTACTATTTTACGTCATTTTCCGAGGAGGTTTATCGATATTGCTCTTTAAGGCCGATCGGCCTTCTTAAGGCCTTTCACCCTCTTTTGCTTTAATTTTGTTTCTATTTTTTGTTATTTACGATCAAAGTTTGTGTCTTTGCTGATCAATTCTACGAAGGCCAATTGGCCTTCATTTGTTTTCAATCTCCATTGGCTTTTTTTGTTTTTGTATATATTCATTTATTATCTTTTTTTTTTCTTAATTAATTCGTTAAAGCAAAACATTGTCTTCCCTTTGTTCGATCTTGACTCCCAAGACTATAGTGGGTCTTGTAAATTTTGCAAGATTTGAACCTCACACTTCAACCCTCATCATATTGACGCCGATGTCGGGAAAGACTTTGAGTTGTTTTGATCTATTAATCTTGTAACCATTTTGTCCTTTTTAATTTGTTTATTTTATCTTTACAAGAAAAATATGGTAGAACTTACAATTGGTAACATGCGACAACGATTGAATGATATTTATCAAGAAATAAAGATGCAAAAGCAAGGGAGCAATGAGCCCCTAATGCCACTACCATCATCCATGCCTGTATCAGGAGGGAGAACCCCTCCACTCTTGGAGCATATTTTATTCCTTCTTTGACGCGGGGTTAAGTCGTAGTTCCCGATCTAGATTGAAAGTCTTTCGACAGACAAAAATCTCGAATGGATAGGAGAAATCTCGGACGAGATTTCGTGAAGAACAGTCCGAGATTTTAAGAAACTCAAAAAACGGATTAATAAATAATATGGAAAGATAAGAAGATGAATATGGAATGATAAATGATAAGTATAGGAAGATATGAACCAAGATATCCCACAAAGAACCTTGACCACTGATGTGTCAAAACCCCTTAACAAAGAGCTAACCTTAACCCTCACTTCTTTCATCTTACACAAGTCTTCTAAGTAAGACAAGCACGAAGAGGGACTAGAATTGACCAGGAGCACCAACCTTCAAAAAGATTAACACACACAAGCACAATCTAGCAAGGACCTCACAATGATTCAATCAAGGTCTCTCTCTTTGATTGAATAGGAAAGAATAAAATACAAACTTCATAAACGAAGTTGCAAGTTCACATAATATGTGAAAATATATCAAATCTAATCTATCTAAAAATATCCCCCACTAAGGCTATTTAATAGGGAAATCAACTATGAAAACTAGAAAATATATCTTCTTAAAGATAATCCTAGGAAAGATATCTTTAAAAGATATAAAAATAATAATCCCAAAATAAAACAACCAGCAATTACCTTAAGAGTGTTTGAGAGATTTAAGGTAATAAAATATAAAATGTAGTTGCCAAAAATAAGATCGTTGCCCAGATCTTCAAGCGCGTGTCAGAGGACAAATCTCGGTTGGAAATCTCGGCCGAGATTCCTGGAGGTGGACCGAGATTTTCTTCTTTGAGACTCTTTCATCCTCCTAACCTTTCTCTATGCTTGATGGATCTTCTTTGTTGTGGCTTGTCTCTTCCATTACAGTCAGTAATGTCACTAAAGGTTTCTTGAGAGTGAGTAAGGTCTCCTTGAGTGTACATGTTGTGAGTATGCTTGTAACTTCATCTTGAACAGCCTTTGCTCTTGACCTCGTGATTGCTCCATCCATGATAGGATCCGAAGAAGGTGTAATTGGCTTGTCCTTTAATGCTTTAGCTTGTGATCTAGTAACTGGTCCTTGATGACGTATTGGAGATGGTCCCACATCATTCTTAAATTAGATCCGAGAGTGGAGTAGTCATTCTAGAGATTGAATTAAACTATTTCCTCTCATGTATTATCTAGAGGCCATCTAAAAGCCCTGCCCATCATATCAAAAATTTTCTCGATCTCATGAGCAACATTAAGATGCACAATGTTTTGACAAACGCTATCAAGTTACTTTCTTTAAAAATTTCCCGAGAAGGAATAACAACTAATTGATATCGTTCTCTATACCCTGACTAGCTCTATTTCTTCTTGAGATTAACTTGTTGAAGCATTTACTAATCGATTCATTCCCCCAAGGAAAATCATTGAGTTAAGATACAAGAACAATTCTTTCATAATGATAGTAGGTGAAGACATATATGAGGTCCGGGAACAATTCAAATGTGTTATTCGGCAATGCCCAACACACGGGCAAAGCATGGTTGATCTCATCTAGACTTTTTACCAAGGGGTTTACGATGACACCCATTTGATGATTGATTCTCATGTAAGCGGAGGCTTCCAAACATGGTTGCCGGTGGTGTTTGAGATCTTAAAGAAATTATAAGCATCATTAGTCTTATGACAAGCAATAAAATGGGTCATCTTATAGAATCGATCTATAACCATAAAAATTAAATCTCTTCCCTTCTTTGTCCTAGGTAACCCTAGAACAAAGTACATACTAATGTCTAACCTTGGTGAGGTAGGGGAAGGAAAAGGGGTATACAAATTGTGAGGTTTTAATCTAGCCTTAGTTTCAAATACACAAGATATCTCTTAATCGTGTTTTCTACATCCTTAAGCATATGAGGCCAATAGAAGTGAGATTGTAACATATGAAGGCCTTATATCTCCCAAAATGTCTCATTAAGCCTCCCATATGGGCTTCGTCAACAAGCAATAACCTAAGGGAACATCTAGGAATACACACCTTATCAACCTTGTATAAAAATCCTTCAAACAAGTGAAACTTATCTAACGAACCTCGAAACTTACAATGCTTATAGATGTCTCTAAAATCAATATCATCAACATATACATCCTTAATTTAATAGAAGGTTTAAAACCTTAGAATCCATAGTAATGATCAAAGAATATCTCCTACAAAGAGCATCAACTACAACATTATTCTTTCCTTTCTTATACTTAATGATGTAAGGAAAAGTCTCTTTAAACCCCATTCATATACCATGTCTCCTGTCTAACATATGTTGGCTCCTAAAATGCTTCAAGAACTCATGATCGGTACGAAAAACGAATTCATTAGGCCAAAGATAATGTTGTCATGTCTTAAATACTCGAAATAAAGCATATAATTCCTTATCATATGTCGAATAATTTAAGCATTCTCCTTTCAATTTCTCACTAAAGAATGCAAGTGGCTTACCTTCTTGCATGAGCATTCCTCCAATCCCGATCCCGGAGGCATCACATTCGACTTTAAATGGTTTACTAAAGTCGGGAAGTGCTATATGCATGAGACAACCACCACTTCAATTCCTTAAAAGCCTTCTCTTGAGCATCTCCCCACACAAATTGTACTTTCTTCTTCGTTAAAGATGTGAGTGGGGCTTCTATAGTGCTAAAATCCCGTATAAAACGTCTATAAAAGGTGGCAAGTCCATGAAAAATTCAACATGGACGATTGTGGTAGGTGTTGGCCACTCTTGGATTGCCTTAATCTTCTCCTCATCTACCTTTATACCTCTTGTACCCACTACACAACCAAGGAAAATAACTTGATTAGTGTTAAACTCACATTTCTTAATATTAGCATATAAGGTTCATTTTTCTAAGAGTTTCAAGTACTTCCCTTTAGTGCTCCTCATGCTCCTCAAGTGATATACTATAGATGAGGATATCATCAAAGTAAATCACCACAGATTTGTCGATGTTGTGATGTAGAACATGGTTCATCAACCTCATGAATGTGCTAGGAGCATTATCGTAAAACCAAAAGGCATAACTAACTACTCATATAGATCAAACTTAGTCTTGAATGCCGTCTTCCATTCATCTCCTTGCAGCATCCCGATTTGGTGATATTCACTCTTAAGATCAATTTTTGAGAACAAGATGGATCCACTAAGCTCATCTAGCATATTGTTCAATCTGGGATGGGATGACGGTAATTAATAGTAATTTTATTGATTGTTCTACAATCAACACACATCCATCATGTATTATCCTTCTTAGGCACCAAATGGACAAGGGCAATACTTGGACTTAAACTTTCTCTCACATAGCCTTTATCTAAGAGCTCTTGAGCTTGATCTTAAATCTCTTAACTTTCCTGAGGATACATCCTATAAGTTGACGATTTGGAAGTGTATCACTTGGAACTAAGTCAATTTGATGCTCAATTCCTCGAAAAGGTCAAAGTCTTGCTGGAATCTCCTCCAGAAACACATCACAAAACTCATCTAGAAGTTTTAGGATGGTTTGAGGTAAGGTAGCTTTGACTTCATCACTTAAAGTCAGTAGGACTTTACATAGGCTCGTGAGAATGGCATCTAAAGGTCATGGATGTACTCGTCTTTAGATGCTAAAAGGAATTTAGTAAACTAGGGAGATAAACTTGCACTTGGGCGAGATTCTACATTGGGGTGATAAATCCCTTCACTGGGGCGAGATTTTGCACTAGAGTGAGATTTTCCTTCACTGGGGAGCGATTAAGATGCATTGGGGACAAATAACCCTCCTGGGGCGAGATTCTCCATTGGGGCAAAATAAACTTTCCCTGGGGCGAGATTCTCTACTAGAGAGAGAAGCCTCTACAGTGGGGCAAGATATCTCTTCTTTGGGGCAAGATTCTTCTTTGTTAGGACGAGATTCTTTGCTGGATTGCTTTTCTCCTTCCTTTCTACTGCTCCTTGATCGTGTCCTTCTTTTTCTCAAAGCTTTTAGCAACCTGCAAGGGAGTCATGGGTTTAAGGTTTAATATTTGACCATTAAACTCAAATGAATGTCTATTAGTATACCCATCATGCTTATTCTTCTATTAAATTTCTTGTGGCATCCTACTGGAGACATGCTTGCATGGGTGCAACATCACAAGTAATAATATCCTCATAACTACCTAAGTGATGGTAACTATAGCTTGCTTGTTCACCTTCAATTTATCACAATCATTCATCCAATGCAACTTATATGGTCTAGAATGATAAAACATAGTAATTTGCAATTTATTGATCAAATCGACACTAGCTATATTGCAACAACTATCTCCATCAATAACCATGTTGCACACCTTCCCTTTAACAAGACATCTTGTATGAAAGAGATTTTCCCTTTGATTATCCTCACATGGAGCTATCTTAGCATGCAATGTTCTCCTAGCAATCAATGATACTTTATGCTCAAATTCATCACTATCACTACCATTTTCATGAAATGTATTAAGGTGGTTGTTATCATGATCATGCTCTTCCTCACTCTCATATTGTCCATGTTGATTAATGAATAAAACTATTTTATAAGGATAATATCTCATATAATGACCTCTACCTTGACATTTAAATACAATATCTCTAGAACGTAAAGTAGAGTTAGAATTGCTCTCTTTAGGATCACTTGAAGGCTCATTCAAGGATCAAGATTGTGGGTGATATGTCGAGGTTTTCTTAGCTCCTTGCTCCACATTTGGACCTTTCTTTCCGTACTTGGTGTAAGCATGCTCTCGGAGATGGGTATTTTGAACCGATTGTTTTGTTGTTGCCATGAATTTGTAGCTCCAAATTAGACTTGGTTTCTTGGCTTCTTCCTTTAGTCTTCTTCTCTACTTTAATGACCAAATGCAACAAATCTATCATAGTATTGTAGGGATATAAGTCAATCTCATTATCTAAAGATGAATGTAAAATGGGCAAATAACGAGCCATTGTTGACTCATCATCCTCTATAAAAAAAACATTGGCCTTCACCATCGCCATTTGCATGGATGTGTAAACTTCTTCAAAACTCATAGAACCTTGCTCAAAGTTCTCTAACCTTTGTATTAACTCTCTAGCATGATGTTGAGGTACAAATCTAGCTCTCATCAAGACTTTCATTTGCTCCCATGTGTTGGTTTCCGGATCTAGCGTTCTTCTCCTTTCTTTGACAAGATGATCCCAACACACTAAGGCATAGCCATCAAATTCCATAAAGACTTCTAGATCGCATTTGCCTTCGAAACTTGGAATTTTAACCTTCATTTTTCCAATTCCGTCATGCTCTTGGTGAAGTCTATATGGTTCCAAGTCACGACCTCTCCTTGGACTATGATTACATCTAGGATAGTCTCTCTACATGCCCTCTTCATCATCATCCTCTAATTTCTGAAAATCATCAATCAAATCCCGCAAATTAGGTGCATTGAAAAGAGTAATTGTATATCTCAAATCTTTCTATTGAGGGGCTCTTTGAGGTGATTCCGGGGATGGAATTTTAATTGGATGTCGAGAGCTACCACCAGCTTCAAATAATAATCTCGGATGGGTTGGGGGCGAGATTCAGTGTTGGGACGAGATTCTAGCGTGCCTATCCTTTCAAACAAGGTTGCTACTGAGACCATTGTTAGCATGAAATATTGTGATATTTTAGGCACGTTTTCTGAGTGTATTTCATCCATATTGGTGATCATCGATAAAGCACTGAAGCAATTGTGAGTTAGTTTATCTATATTGTCGATATAGAGGTCTACATAAGCTTTGTGTTGATTGTAGGCAATTAAGAGCAAAAACCGAACGAATCAAGGGAGAATGGAGATGGATTGAGCATGTCCAAGGATTGAGGACATCAGTAGGAGCTAAGAAAGATACTAAGTTGAAGGATGACACAAAATCAAGGAGAATTACGAGCCATCTACGTTCCACGCTCTAAAATACGGCCGTATTAGGACCCACGCTCTAATCCACGGCCGTGGAACTTTGGCAAGACAAGCGTGGAGCATTCCAGCAACTTACACGGCCATGGAGGATTTGTAGCAACCGTGATCAAGTCCCACACTTTAAATTATGGGCGTGGAACCTTCCACGACCGTGATCTTGGCGATCTTTTACGCAATATTTTAAGCCACGATCTACTACGCACATGGGCCGAAAGACACATTTTATCCAGCCCTATAAAAGGACGGAAGGAAAGAGATTCCGTCACCTTCGCTACCTCGCTTACACCTCCGCTTAGGGTTTCAAGTTGGAAGTGTAGAGATTGCTATTTCGCAACGGAGATTTGCGAAGAGTTGAAGATTCGGAGATTACGCTTGTCCTTAGGTTTGATTAGAAGACGGATCCCGCTCTTCGTTCTTATCAAGGATTGTGATTGTTTGTGTTATTCTGAATCTACTTATATCATTGTTCTTATTTGTGGATTTGAGATTGATTTGATATTTATTCAAGGTTTTCGAAGGTTTTCATCTTTCATTCTTTTAAATCATGAATTTGATATCAATATGACTGTTATTGGCTAAAACCCTTTAGCAATTCTAAGGTGAAGGGTTGATAGTTATGACTTAGATGATGATAGATCGATCGTAAACAGATTGGACCCTGAGAGTTAGAGAGATTTCGCCGAAACCCCAAACCACGGTTTGTTCTTGAGGTTCCACGGCCGTGGAACTCAAGATCCACCCGTAATTTGTGTTAGTTTACGAACCTTGCTTTTACTTTAATCCAAAGTCAAAGATTTTCTTTAACTTAGTCTTGGCTTGCCTTTTCTAGGTGGTAGTGAAGCCTCAACAACCTCTACCTCGATTCCGAGTGTCACAACCTTTATCGATTTAGTTGGTCTTGATCCTTGGATTACAAGTTTGGGTTTTTGACATTAATCCTTACCTTTAGATGCTTTCTATACTGAAGCCTCAACAACCTTTATAGAGAGTGTCTTTAGTCGAGTCACATAAAGCCTTGGAACTTCACCGTACATTGCTTTGCACTAGTATACCTTTGCAAACCTCAACTCTGTCCTTATATCTTTAGTATATCTTGAATCGATTGTCACAGCTGGATTCCTGGATCTTTAGGATTATTGTTTTCCCAATATTTACAAAAGCTCATACATTTACTCGCTTGACAATTCTATAATTGAATTTATCCCCCCAAATCCCTGTGTTCGATACTCTGGAATTCTTGCTAATCTACGTCGATCCGTACACTGCGGGTTCGCTTGCTTGATTTCTAGTTTTATAAATTTAAGACTTATTTGCACGCACGCTAAGTGGCGAACAAGTTTTTGGCGCCGTTGCCGGGGATTTGTGATAACGTGATTTATGACGTTAGTATAGGCATACATTTAGATAGTTTTCTCCGTTATTCATGCACGTTTTGGCACTAGTTCACGACGTTTACACTCATTTCGTGCATATTTCTAGAAAAGACGTCTACACGAGCTTTTGTCGGTTTTGTAGGTATTTCGGGGATCTTTTGGACATTAATCGATACATTCGAGGATCAAGCCTCATGGTGGTACATATCCGAGACCTTGAAGGAACATAATTGGAGCAATGAAGGACACAAGGACCCTTGTTGGTGCGAGCAATGGAGCAACTCATGGCTAGATGATCATAACAAGTCTCTGTTGAAGAAAATCGACCTACACCCAGGAAAATCGGCCGATTTTTCCTACTGGGTCGATTTTTGGCCTTTGACAGCTTAAGCCACGTGTCCCACGATCTCTTGTCCGGCCTTGCTCTTGGTGGAGAATATAAGTGGGCCTGCAAGCTGTTGCTGAGCATTCTCCTCCTCCCCCACATTCCTCTAGCATCTTCCCAAAGACTCTTCCAATTGGGAGCTCTCTTCAAGACACCCTTGTGGGTGTTCTTGAGGGAGATTAGTGTAGATTTCAATTTCGTAGTGAGATTTGAGTGATTTTTGTGAAGAAGCTTGTTGAAGGCTGTAAGATCTGACTTGGAGCTACATTTGGTGTATTGAAAGACTTGTTTTGAGCTCAAATCCAGCTAAGTTTCATTGCTTTCATTTCCTTACTTCATCTTCTTGCTATGGATTCCATGTATGCTTGTATGATGATTTTAGATCTTGAAATGCATGTTGTTGGCTAGTTTGTTGTGATTCTGGAGTGATGGATTGATGGTTATTACTTGGGTGATGATAGAATGGACTTATATGTTAGTTTAGGATGATTCGTATGCACAAAACCTAACTCAGACATAAAAATCGACCTGTTCTTCATAGTAAATCGGCCAATTTTTACTATGATCCACCCGATTTTTCCTTCTGTTGGTCTTTAATTGATGAATCTGTATGTTAGGATGTTACATTGTTGAAATCCTAGTGTTTGTTGAACATAACATAGCTTAGGGTGACCTAATGCTAGCAAACTAAGTGAGGAAAGAGACCTACCCGGTGAATTCCGATCTTAGATACCAAAGATGATGAACTCTAGGTAGTAGTGAGCCTCATAAGCCGCTATTGGATCGAGTGTGCTAAGATTGTTGCTTGAGACTTACCTTTTTCGAGACTTACCCGGTAAGGAGAGGTTTGCCCCTTAAGTAGTGTCCGGTTTGTGTAGAATTCCCAACTTTACCTCCTTGAGACTTACCTGGTAATAGGATGTTTGGTGCGGGATTAGTGAAGCATGAGACTTACCCGGTAATTGCTTCCATTAGAGAAACACCCTTTCCCAACACCGCAGCTTTGTCCTTAGAATCTTTAGATACTTGAGTCCAATGCCATAACCGGAAATCTTGACCTCTAGAATCCACTCTTCTCTCTTTTATCACATATTTTGTGCTTGTGTTGCTTGTTTATTTTGCTAGCTTGAGTTGTTAGTTTGATTTATTATCTTGCTTGATTTGTGATCTTTGCTTGATCACCACAAAAACCAACCAAAAATATCAAGATTTTCATTTCTTTATTCCTTTCTCTTTTCTTAGCTTAGATTCGCACTATCTTTGATCATTGAATGACTTGATTTCGCCTCAGTCCTTGTGTTCGACCTCGGAATACTTTCCTTCCTACATAACGATCCGTACACTGTGGGTTTCGCTAGGTAGATTAGGAGATTAGATCGAGTTTATAAATGTAAAGCTTTTTGTGCTACACATCCTAGCGTGACAAGTTTTTGGCGCCGTTGCCGGGGACTAGGTCTAGATCGAATCATTTTTGTGATTGTTTATAGTGTTTATCTTTCTTGTTACTTTTGATCTTGTGTTGTTTTTGTCTTTGCCTTTTCATGTTTGCCATGGACGGATTGTACTTCCAAGACGACCTTGACGACATGGAGTATGAGGAGTGGATGGAAAGCCAAGATCTAGGACCTCTCCATGATGAGTTTGAGTATTGGGAGGAGTTTAATGCCTATCATGAGTCCCATGATCAAGCTCACATGACTACATTGCCTTATGTGGAACCTCACCATCAACCTCACAATGACCGAGTGGAATCAATGCTAGAAGAAATATTGAGGAAGATGGATGATCTAGAGAGCAACCTTGCTTCCATTTCGAGTGCCCACTTGGTGCTTGAAGCGGAAGTATTTCAACAAGAGGAGGTTCACCATGAGGAGATCCAAGAATTACCCGATTCAACCATAACCAATAGAGACCTTGAGGAAGAGTTGAATGAAGCTCGGAAGCAATTGTGGCTAAGGGATTTGGCCCTGGAGGATGCAAGAAGATTGAACGTTGAGAGAGAAGAACAAATAAGGAGGGAGATTTAGGAGATTAGGCATGCTCTTATGCTAGGAGATCCTACCATCCTTCAAGGCTTACCTCCACCTCCTTCATCTTTGGAGGAGTGCAATGAAGTATTCTCACCCCCGGACATCCTTGCCATCAACCCCGGAACCACACTTGAAGAGCTCACGAAGGAGAACCCTAAGTTAACTTCAACTCCTTCCAATCCTTTCTTGCTTGCCCGGAGTACACACGAAGATTAGAGTCCCTTTCCTAAGGAGTCTCCAATGTTGAATGATGGAGGCAAGCATGATGGACCCATGATGGTTATGGAGCACCTCAATGAAGAATTCTTTCCAAGAATCGGCTTTCTTCGGATTATGGAGGATGAGGGTGACAAGCATCTCACCGGTGTGACCGCGGAGTACCAATTGTCTAAGTATGGGGTGGCACCTATGGTTGCAACTCCACACTATCATCAAGGGAGCGGTGATGAAGGAGTCTACTACTCACCGGTGAAGTGAGAACTTAAAGCTTATTTGGGCATCAAGTGGCCCTTGCTTGTCATCATGGATGCCGGAAAGCGATGGTTGCTTGGACTCCTCAAGCAAACCATGGTATTTGAGGTGGATTGACACATCCTCGGAGTTTGGTCAAGCTAATGACCTTAAAGAAGCGCTTAATGGGAGGCAACCCATTGGTACATGTCTTTCCCTTTTATTTTTCTTGTTTTTGTTTGATTTTTGCTTTTGGTGTGCTTTGTTTTTCTTTTGTGTTTTTGGGTGCTAGATCTTGTTGATTGTCATGTGTGATGAGATGTTGGAGGTCATGTGAAAACCTCATGGAACTGCTGAAGGTACAAGATCCGAGCACATGGACGAGGAAGAAAGCACCCAGGAAAATCGGACTGTTCTTCATTGAAATCGGCCGATTTTCCTGGGTTATGGGCCGATTTTTCCTTCTGTCAAGGAAAGTGATGATCTCCAATCAAGCATGGGTGGAGTGGACGTGGAACTTGGACGGCTTGCGGCCATTATTTCCACGGCCAGCTACAAATCGCCGTGTCCCACCTAGAGGTGCGAGGGTCGAACGTGTGGATGAGGAGCCAAGAACTCTTGGCCAAAGGATGGATCCAACGCAGCAACCACGCCGTTTAGGTGTGAACTTTGATGTTGATGATGCACAAGGGTTTAGCTTCAACCCTCAAGTTATTACTATTGTTCGCCAAAATCAATTTGGTGGAACAAGCGCTGAATCTCCACACCAGCATCTATAAAATTTTGAGATCATGATGGAGACAATGAAGCCAAAGAATGCAACTACCAACAACTACAAACTCAAGCCTTTCTTCTTCTCCTTGAAGGGGAAAGCATTGTCTTGGTATCAAGCTCTTCCAAGTGGAAAGCTTGAGACATGGGAGGATCTTTCTTCGGAATTCCTCCCTAAGTTCTTTCCGTCATCCAAAACGGCCGTCATCCAAAACGGCGGAGTTAAGAGGTAAGATTAATGCATTTTCTATGAGATCAAACGAAAGTTTGTTTCAATCTTGGGAAAGATTTTAGGATTTGCTATTGGAAAACCCTCATCATGACATATCCAAGCTTGCACTATTGGAGATATACTATAAAGGGATGGATGTGGAGACACAATTCAAGCTCCAATCCCTTTCATGTGGTTCATTCATGGACATGAGGGAAGATGACGCTTGGGACTTCATTGAGAAGCAAGCACGAGTTATAGAGAAGTATTCTCATCGGAAAGTGGAGGCGAATCATGTGGATCAAGGAGCAAAGCTATCATAAGCAGCTCAAACTCAAATCTTTTCTCTCAACACGGAGATTAAAGAGTTGAAGGAAGCCATCAAAACCAACTTTCCAAAGCAAAAGGAGCAAGATGTGGGTTATTTAGGCAACAACAATAACCACAACGGGAATGAGAATACGAACCGCAACAACCGGAACAACAACCGGAATAATTGGAACAACAACAACAATAACCGGAACAACAATTGGAACAACAATAGGGGTTCAAACAACAACAATTGGCGCCCCAACCAACAAAATTCCGGTAATTCTTATTCTACCAATTCAGGAAATTCACTAACTCCACCTTCCTCTTCTTCCACTCCTTTGAAAAGCCAGGGGCAAACATCTAATGATGGAAGTACTTCGGGGAAAGAGAAGCCCGATCCTATGTTGGAAACAATTTTGGGGAAGCTTCAAGGATTGGAGACTCGCATCATCAAGGTTGATGATCACATAACTAAGGTTGATAAAGCCCAAAAGGTTTGAGAAAACCAAATGTTTAGTCATGCGGAGGAAGTTCCTAGTAATCAAGGGAAACTTCCAGGAAAAACGGAGGACAACCCAAAAGGAAAGGTGATGGCAATCACAACTAGGAGCGGAGTGACGACTACCGACCCGCAGCCTAAGTTTGTAGAAGTCCCCGTTGAGAAAGAGAAGGAAAAGGCGAAGGAGAAGGAAGATGTCTATGTTCCTCCTCCAGCTTACAAACCTCCCCTACCGTTCCCGCAATCTAGAGCAAGAGCGCGTCTAGACAAGCAATTCGGTAAGTTTATTGAACTCATGAGCAAACTGCATATTAATATACCTTTCATTGATGCAATTGTAGGTATGCCGGCTTATGGTAAGTTCCTAAAGGAGATCCTCTTTAACAAGAGGAAGCTAGAGGATTTTGGAGAGGTTAAGATGAGTTCGGATTCATCGGATCTCATCAAAACCATGAAAGAGAAGATGCCCCTAAAGCTAAAGGATCCGGGGTCATTTTGTATTCCCATAGGAGTGGGAGATGTCACATATGATGCATTATGTGATTTGGGAGCAAGCGTGAGCATCATTCCGCTTGCCTTATGTAGGAAGATCGGTTTAGGCGATCCTAAATCGGTGAAGATGACGTTATACATGGCGGATCGATCCATAACTCGCCCCGTTGGTATAGTTGAAGACGTCCCGGTCAAGCTCGGTAAGTTCTATGTTCCTATAGACTTTGTTGTGCTTGACATTCCTGCAGATAGTCCAATCCCGATCATTCTCGGAAGACCGTTTCTTGTAACATCCGGCTGCATAGTCGATTGCAAGAATGCTACACTTGCCTTCGACATAGGAGAGGAGAAGGTAGAGTTCGTTCTTTCCACTCTAGTGAAGGAACCAGTTTTTGATGAGGATATATTCAATATTCAAGATGAAGAAGGGCTATCAAGAGAGGAGGTAAGTGCTATTCTCTTCAAAGATTCTTTGCAAAAAGTTATTTCTATGAGCCTAATGGATATAGGGGAAGAAGAGGAGTGCAACGAGGCAATTGAAGCCTTGGAAGAACAAGAAGAAGTGTGTGAAGAAGAGTTTGAGAAACTCCACGATGAAGCAGAAAACGTACGGATCCACGGTCATACACTCTATTCCACGGCCGTGGATTTCACCAACAAAAGCGTGGAGCACTCCAGAGGCTTAAACGGCCGTGGAGGAAACAGAGCCACCGTATTTCCATTCCACGCCCAAAATTACGGCCGTGGAGAAGGCAGAGGTGCCGTAATTTTGGGTGAGTTCGAAGATATTTGTGTCTCTTCTACAACTCCTCTTGATTCTTCTCCAACACCTTCTACACCCTTAGACACTTCTAAAGAAGCATCGGATGCTCCTCAAGAGCCATTGGAAACTCCCATAGTGATGGAATTGAAACCACTTCCTACACATCTAAGGTACGCATTTCTTGGACCTAATTCTACCTATCCGGTAATTGTTAGTTCCGACTTGAGTATAGATGAACATAGTAAGCTTATGGTTGTCCTTAAGAAACATAGGAGAGCCTTAGGATATACTATAGAAGACTTAGTAGGAATCAAACCCTCCCTATGCATGCATAAGATCTTAATGGAAGAGGACTTTAGAACTTTGCGACAACCTCAAAGGCAGTTGAATCCGACCATGAAGGAGGTTGTCAAGAAGGAAATTCTTAAACTACTTGACGCAGGTATCATCTACCCTATCTCCGATAGCAAGTGGGTGAGTCCCGTACAAGTGGTTCCAAAGCAGGGAGGAATGATGGTCATCACCAACAGAAACAATGAGCTCATTCCTACACGAACCGTAACAGGATGGCGGATGTGCATAGACTACCGCAAGCTAAACAACGCGACGAGGAAGGATCACTTCCCACTATCCTTCATCGATCAAATGCTCGAAAGGTTAGCACAACATTCGCACTTTTGCTATCTTGACGGTTATAGTGGTTTCTTTCAGATTCCGATACACCCGGATGATCAAGAGAAGACCACAGTCACGTGCCCGTGGGGTACGTTTGCCTATAGGAGGATGCCGTTCGGGCTTTGCAACGCCCCAACCACCTTTCAAAGGTGCATGATGGCCATCTTCTCCAAATATATAGAGGTAATCATGGAGGTTTTTATGGATGACTTCTCCGTTTATGGTTTCTCTTTCGACAATTGTCTTTCTAACCTTGCTCTTGTGTTACAAAGGTGTGAAGACACTAACCTAGTTCTTAATTGGGAAAAGTGTCAATTCATGGTGAAGGAAGGCATTGTATTAGGACACTTAATCTCTAGTAGAGGGATTGAGGTGGATAAAGCTAAAATAGAGACAATATAAAAGCTTCCTCCCCCAACTTCGGTGAACGGGATAAGAATTTTTCTAGGACATGCTGGATTTTATAGGCGTTTCATAAAGGATTTCTCTAAGACATCAAAGCCGCTACCTAATCTATTGATGAAGGATGCAGTTTTTGATTTTTCACAAGAATGCTTAAATGCGTTTAATATGATTCGGGAAGCTCTAATTTCATCTCCGATTATCCAACCTCCGGACTGGAATCTTCCCTTTGAGGTTATGTCTGACGCAAGTGACGTAGCTATAGGAGCTGTTCTTGGACAAAGAAAGGAAGGGCGAACCCACGCTATCTACTACGCTAGCAAGACGCTAGATGAAGCGCAGCTCAACTACGCCACTACCGAAAAAGAATGCTTGGCCATTATATATGCAATTAACAAATTTCGCTCTTATCTTGTAGGTGCAAAGGTGATTGTATACACGGATCATGCTGCGATCCGGTATCTCCTTGCAAAGAAGGATGCGAAACCAAGGCTAATTAGATGGATTCTTCTCCTACAAGAATTCGATCTAGAGATCCGCGACAAGAAGGGTTCGGAAAATTCTGTTGCGGATCATTTGAGTCGCCTAACACATCTAGAGGACGACCATCTACCTATAGATGACTCCTTCCCGGACGAGCATTTACATATCATAGAGGAGTGCATCGATGTGGTCACCAAAGGTAACGAACCATGGTTTGCTGATTTTATTAACTATTTGGTTTGTCAGGAATTACCGCCCGGATTATCCTACGCACAAGGAAAGAAGTTCTTTAAGGATGTTCGGGAATACTTTTGGAATGAACCTCTCCTCTTTAAGAGAGGTCCGGATGGCATTATTCGGCGATGTGTGCCGGAAGATGAGATGCAAAGTGTCATCCGCCATTGTCATTCACTACCTTGTGCAGGACACGCTAGTTTGAACAAGACTAGCGCTAAGGTATTACAATCTGGATTCTTTTGGCCTACATTATTTAAAGATGTGCAAACCTTTGTTTCCTGCTGCGATGCTTGTCAAAGAACATGAAATATATCTAGGAGGAATGAGATGCCTCTCAACAACATCCAAGAGGTAGAGATCTTTGAAGTTTGGGGAGTAGACTTCATGGGACCTTTCCCATCATCTTGTGGCAACCAATACATACTCTTAGCGGTTGATTATGTTTCGAGATGGGTTGAAGCAATTGCCTCTCCCACCAATGATGCCATGGTATTGGTTAAGTTCTTTAACAAGACCATTTTCCCGCGATTTGGGACGCCACGGACTATCATTAGTGATGGAGGTTCTCACTTCATTGCCCGGCGCTTTGAAGCTCTCTTAGCTAAGTATGGGGTGACTCACAAGATCGTTGATAGCATGAATTATAGTCTATATTTTGGGGTTTGTTTGGACGTTTTATCTTTAATAATCTGCATGTTTGTATGTATAATATGTGATTATATTACCATTTCATCTACCTTTGCGGGAATCGAGGTCTACACCTAGTTTTGTTGTAATCGTAGGTAAAATGGCACGTTTTGCATCAAAAAGGAGCAAAAGGAGCTATGGAGTCATTGGAGCTGCATTCAGGAACATAAGGAACCCTCCAGGAAGCATGACCATGGATTAGAGATTCACTTTGGACCAGATTTGAGAGATTTCACATTCAGTTGTGACTCACCTCGGTTGACTACAGAGTCACCTCGACCGAGGTGATCCAGAGAAGTCGACTCGACCGAGGCGAACACCTGCGACGCGGCGAGAATATTTTATTCTTGGTTGAGATCTTTTATCTTTGGAAAGAGATCTTATATTTTTGGGTTTGGCTCCTGGAAGGAACAAGATATGCTAGATCATATACTTTACCTATTTTTATGGGAAGAGATCTTTCTAAGATATCTTATCTTTGGAGAGTAATTTTCCTATAAAAAGGGTTGGATTTCCCACAAATCCAAAGCATGCTATACCATCGATCAGGGTGTTACACCGCAGCAGCCATACTCCAGCTGGGAGATTTGAAGAACCTTTTTGAAGGTTGAAGAAGGAAGATTGTAGCTTTTATAGCTTTTGAAGGGTTTTTGTAAGATCATCTTAGATTCCCTTCCTTGTTGTCTTGTCTTGTGGGATTTCTATCCAAGGAACGCTTTGTTGTGATATTTGATTCAGTTATTGAAGTCTTTTCATTAAATTCTTCTTGTTCAAATATTCACCTTCTTCCCATATACTTGATTGATACTTTCATGATGATGAGTGGCTAATCTCTTTGTGTGATTCTAGGGTGATTGGCTGAAAGTTGTGGGAAAAACAATGATAGAATGATCTTAATCACAGTAGGACCCTGAAAGTTCGAGTCTTTAACCTTAACCCTAAGCATCTCGCTCAGTCGATGAACATCTCGGCCGGGGTGGAATTTGGCTGACCGAGGTGACTTATCTGATCCGAAACTGAGAGTTAAGTGTTAGAGTTTGCCAAATCCTATTCTTATTACACCTTTCCTGGTTCAATGCAAGCCTAGGATGAGACTTACCCGGTAATTCCTTAGTTTGTTTACCTAAGATCATAAGTGTAGGTAATAAAGGTTTATCCTTTATTGGGGTTTGAGTGTGCTTTCATCCCATCTTTGTGAGTTAGCCTGAGACTTACCCGGTAAAGGTTGATTCTATTCCCTTAGATGGTATGTTAGTTTGAGGTTATAGTTCTTTATCTTAATTCCTTGAGACTTACCCGGTAATAGGAGTTACGGTTTAGGATTAGTGAGTAGTGAGACTTACCCGGTGATCTATTCCACTTTAGTAACACCTTCCCCATGCAAAAACCTCAGCTTTGTCCGCTTATCTTTAGATCTTGAGTTGGAACCACAACTAGATGTTTTAATCCCTAGAATTGCATGTTTCCTTTATTGACTGTTTATCATCTTTGATTGTTTTAATTGCTTTTGTGGTTAGTAATTACTAAAGCATACCGTAATTGGACTTTGTTTCACTAAGTCCCTGTGATCGACCCCTGGAATTCCTTGCTTTTTACTACGATTGACCCGTACACTGCGGGTTCGCATCCTTGTTTTAAGCTTACATCTAGGGTTATAAATTTAAAGCGTGCACACACCGTTTGGAGCGAACAAGTTTTTAGCGCCGTTGCCGGGGACTTGGTCTAGACCGAGCCGGTTACGGTTTGCTCTTGGGGCATTTGCCCCCGTGTCTACTAACCACTCTACTTGAGTGACTTTTGCAGGTTCTTTCTTAGTTTTATGCGAAGAACCCGCACTGGGAAGGAAATCGTTCCTTACGATCCCGAACCAGAGAAGACATACAAACGACGCTTAAGAGAAGCAAAGATGGCCCACCAAGACAATCGCGATCTTTAGGCCGAATTGAAAGAGGCGCTAGAGCTGTAACGCCTCAGCAGGGAAGAGCTAAGGCAAGAGAAAGAAGAAACTCGCGCCAGGACTGAAGCGATCGAAGCAGATATGACAGCCTTACGAGACCAATATCTACTTCGACCGAGGAAAGATCCATTTCCAGATCCTCGACCGATGCAGGATCCAGTTGCTGACCCTCGACCGAGGCAGGTTCCAGTACCTGACGCCCCGGCCGAGATACTTCCACCTCGGATGCCAGTCCGAGGCGTTCTTCTTGCAGGAATCCCACAAACCCTAGGCTAAAGGATGGACCCCAATCAACAACTGAGGCGTCCAGGAGTTAACCTAGGAGATCCAGTGGACCATGACTACGAACTTCGACCGCAGGTTCTATCCATGATTCGCCAATGCCAATTCGGAGGGCTAGAGAAGGAATCACCACATCAACATCTTCAAAACTATGAGATCTTGATGGAGACCTTGAGACCCTCAAGGATTGAAAACAACAACTACAAGCTAAGACCTTTCTACTTTTTTTTAAAAGATAGAGCTCTTACTTGGTATCAATCTCTTCCTCCAGGAAAAATCAGCACATGGGAGGAGATGACTACGGAGTTCTTGACCAAATTCATTCCCCCCTCGAAGACCGCTGAAATGAGAGGGAAGATCAATGATTTCATTATGAAGGACAAGGAGAGATTGTCCAAGTCATGGGAGCGGTTCAAGGACATTCTTTTGGATTGCCCACATCATGGGATTCCAAAGATAGAGTTATTGGAGATATACTTCAAGGGACTGGACGGAAGCACCCAGTTCAACCTCCAACTACTCTCCGCCGGTACCTTTATGGACATGGCGATTGAAAAAGCTTGGGACTTCATCGAGAAGCAAGCTTTGCATATGGAGAAGTACATCCACCAAGGAGCTGAAGGTGGAGTTAAAAGAGTTAACTTCCAAGAAACTCAGCCCAACAACAATCAACTCACGTCTTTGAAGAATGACGTGAAGCAATTGAAGGAACTCTTGGTTGCTCAAACCAAGAAGGAAGAGCAAGGACAAAGGAACAACAACAATGGATACCGTAACAACAACAACAACGGTTCCCGGAACAACAACTACAACAATAGAGGATCCAATAGCAACAATTGGAGGGCGAACAACCAAAATTCTGGTAACAATCATTCTAACTCCAACTCTAACGATTCCTCTAATCATTTCCTCTCTTCCCCTTCTTCTTCTTCTACTCCATTAAAGAGCCAGGGGCAAGGATCAAATTCGTCTCAGCCGGAAAAGAAAGACGCAGTGCTAGAGGATATCTTGATCAAGCTTAGTGCTATGGAGACTTCTATGACTTCATTTTCGAAGGCCCAAAAAGCCTTTGAACAACAACTTGCAAGTAGGGCGAATGAAGCGCCAAGAGATCCATGGAAGCTTCCAGCAAGGACGGAGAGCAACCCTAAGGGCCAGATCATGGCCATAACTACGAGGAGTGGACTGAAAACTGCAGATCCAGTGCCTCGGTCGGTGCCAGTACCGACGAAGACCACCTCGGTCCAGGTGCAGTCGAAGAACACTTTGACCGAGATGCCAACCGAGGTGGAGCCACAGAAAGCGGAGGGGAAAACTGAAGTTTATGTTCCACCTCCTGCATACAAACCACCACTTCCATTCCCCCAGTCAAGAGCCAGAGCACATCTAGACAAGCACTTTGGTAAGTTCCTTGACTTGATGAATAAACTGCATATTAACATGCCTTTCCTTGATGCTATTCTAGGGATGCCCGCCTATGGGAAGTTCTTGAAAGAGATCATATCAAGGAAGAGGAAACTGGAAGACTTTGGTGAAGTTAGGATGACATCTAAATCCTCGGAGCTTATTTAAATCATGAAGGAGAAGATGCCACCTAAATTGAGAGATCCCGGCTCATTTTGCATTCCCATTCAAGTTGGGGATGTCACTTGTGAAGCCCTATGTGATCTAGGAGCCAACGTGAGCATCATTCCGCTGGAGCTATGTGTGAAGATCGGCCTTGGAGAGCCCAAGCCGGTCAAGATTCGACTATACATGGCGGATCGCTCCATCACCCATCCCGTGGGAATTCTAGAGGACGTTCTGATCAAGTTAGGTAACTTCTATTTACCAATAGATTTTGTTGTACTTGACATTCCCGTAGATTATCCTGTTCCTATTATTCTCGGGAGGCCATTTCTAGCAACTTCGGGTTGCAACGTGGATTGCAAGAACTTGTTCGCTCCAAACGGTGTGTGCAAGCTTTAAATTTATAACCCTAGACTTAAGCTTAAAACAAGGATGCGAACCCGCAGTGTACGGGTCAATCGTAGTAAAAGCAAGGAATTCCAGGGGTCGATCACAGAGACTCGGTGAAACAAAGTCAATAACGGTAAGCTTCGTGAATACTAACCTCAAGAGCAATTAAAACAATCAAAGATGAATAAGAAGTCAATAAAACAAACATGCGATTCTAGGGATTAAAGCATCTAGTTGTGGTTCCAACTCAAGATCTAAAGATAAGCGGACAAAGCTGAGATTTTTTTGCATAGGGAAGGTGTTACTAAAGTGGAATAGATCACCGGGTAAGTCTCACTATCACTAATCCAAAACCATAACTCCTATTACCGGGTAAGTCTCAAGGAATTAAGATAAAGAACTATAACCTCAAACTAACACACCATCTAAGGGGATAAAATCAACCTTTACCGGGTAAGTCTCAGGCTAACTCACAAAGATGGGATGGAAGCACACTCAAACCCCAATAAAGGATAAACCTTTATTACCTATACTTATGATCGTTGGTATACAAACTAAGGAATTACCGGGTAAGTCTCATCCTAAGCTTGCTTTGAACCAGGAAAGGTGTAATAAGAATAGGATTTGGCAAACTCTAACACTTAACTCTCAGTTTAGGATCAGATAAGTCACCTCGGTCAGAAGAATTCCACCCCGGCCGAGATGTTCATCGACTGAGCGAGATGCTTAGGGTTAAGGTTAAAGACTCGAACTTTCAGGGTCCTACTGGAATCTAAGATTATTCTATCATTGTTTTTCCCACAACCTTCAGCCAATCACCCTAGAATCACACAAGCAAATTAGCCACTCATCATCATTATGAAAGTATTAATCAAATATATGGGAAGAAGGTGAATATTTGAACAAGAAGAATTTAACGAAAAGACTTCAATAACTGAATCAAATATCACAACAAAAGTGTTCCTTGGATAGCAATCCAACAAGAGAAGACAACAAGGAAGGGAATCAAAGACAATCTTACAAAACCCTTCAAAAAGCTATAAAAGCTATGATCTTCAATCTTCCTTCAACCTTAAAAAAGGTTCTTCAAATCTCCAAATTGGAGTATGGTTGCTGCGTGATTCCCAACTGAATGCGGATTTTTCGATGTAAGCGGGATTTTGGATTTGTGGAAATCCAACCCTTTTTATAGGAAAATAACCCTCCAAAGATAAAATATCGTAAAAAGATCTTCTCCCATAAAAATAGGTAAAATATAAGATCTTCTTCCTTCCAGGAGCCAAGCTCAAAAACATAAGATCACTTTCCAAAGATAAAAGATCTCAGCCAGGAATAAAATATTCTCGCCGCGTCCTAGGTGTTCGCCTCGGTCGAGTCGGCATCTCTGGTTTACCTCGGTCGAGATGAATCTCTGGTCAACCGAGGTGAGTCATAACTGAAGGTGAAATCTCTCAAAACTGGTCCAAAGTGAATCTTTAATCCATGGCTATGCTTCCTGGATGGTTCCTCATGCTCCTTAATGTAGCTCCAATGACTCCATAGCTCCTTTCGTTCCTTTTTGATGCAAAACGTGCCATTTTACCTACAATTACAGCAAAACTAGGTGTAGACCTCGATTCTTGCAAAGGTAGATGAAATGGTAATATAATCACATAATATACATACAAACATACAGATTATGAAAGATAAAACGTCCAAACAAACCCCAAAATATAGACTATAATTCATGCTATCAAAATACCCCATACTTAGCCCTTGCTTGTCCCCAAGCAAGTTCCGCATATAGTAGACAAGATAGAATGGATTATTAGTCATGAAAATTAATGAAAAGTCTTTCAAAAACATTTTATGGTGTGTTACAATCATAGATCACTCTAAGAGAATACTTCATGGAATTTAAAGTCCAAACATGATCAAAACATTTTATAAATATAGGAAAGTTGTTCATCTTTGCATAAAATCATAGAATGCATAATAAGTCATAATTATCAAAATTAATCATGTATAATCCAGTTTAAACCACTAAGTCAATCAACAAGCTCAAGGTCTCAAGGACTTCCCAAAAGAAAAGGTCAAGAAACGTGTATGGTAGGGATGTATGTAAGGTAATGTGGTGCTAGAATCCGGGAAAAGGATGAACTTTACTTTCACTTTGACTTGCAACATCTTCCACCAATAAGCTTTGCTTATTTCACACTTTTCTTTTTACTTTACTTTTTGGGATGCATGGATAGAGGTACACAATAACCGAAGCCTAGGAAATCAGCAATCATCAATTTCTTGAGATGCATCAAACCCTTGATGCACATACCATGACCCGTTAGGAATATCGCTCAATCCGACTTTGGCAAGACACAAACACCCGGCTATGTGAATGGTGCCGAGTTACTCATCTTCATGATTGACTTCCCCAAACCTATTTCTTTCTTTCTAACACTTTCACTTCCAGCCAACTTCTCAACTTTAACTTCACTTGCTTTCACCACTTCGCTTGCTTCCAAATTCCTGGATAGGTAAAGGGAGGCAAAATGTATATGAGGGGCTAAGCATGATCAAGAAGAAGAAGAGAGAAGAATGAATTGCCTTGGTCTTTCCAGGAAGAAAGTGAGAGAACTCATGATGTGGTGTCAACCTTCAAATTCAACATAATTTAGATAAAAACAAAGTATTAAACATGCCATTAATTTCAAACAAAGCATTTAGCAACTTAAACATATTATAAAACCTTTCAAACATATAAAGATTTCAAAACCAGTCAGTAAACAAGATCTTCACTGAGGTCATATCTAGATAAGCAACACAAAAATAATTTTTGAAAACTCTCAGTTAACCCACCTCGGTCGAGGTGTTCCTGGGAAAACCGAGGTGAAATGCCTCGTTTGGCCAAGACTGACTCGGTCGAGGTCAAAAATTTTTTTAAAACCATTTTTTTTAGTTTCGACGTTTTTCTCAATCAAATAACCTGTAAATATGCATGTAATCTCAGATAAACATATAAATGCAGAAGTGGAGCATAAACATGAAATATCCGATAAAGTAATCATACATCAAAGTAATCAAATAAGTACATCAAGTCGTCATTAAATAAGTACAACAAATACCCCATACTTGGGACACACTGTCCCAGTGGGTCAATATAAGTCTAGAAATAAGAGTACTCACCGGATAAATAGCTGAACTGCATAAAAATATAATAAAGAAAATCCTGCAGCTCATCAATAGTCGCGATCCGGTGGTGGTGGTGGTGGCACGTATGGATACTGGGTCGGGTCGAACGGATAACCCATGATACGCTCGAACTGAAGCTGAGCCATAATGTGCTGATAATGCTGCCTGATAACACGATTTATAACATAGTTTTAGGGTAACTTTTAGATAGAATTCCCGCTCAATCATGCATGATCTAGCACTAGTCCAATACGTTTTGCACTTAAAACATGTATTTTGTCGAGATAGACGTCTACACGGACTTGTGTGCGTTTTGTAGGTATTTCGGGAAGTTTAGAGCTAAAACGATGCGTCAAGGGATCGTTCATTTAAGATGACACATCCTCCGACTCATTATAACATACAAACAAAGAGCTAGGAGGACTCATGGAACCTTGCCAACTCTAGTCATGCACCAAACCACAGCTCAATGATCCAAGGCGAACTTTCTGCATAGAATCACGGGTTCCTGAAGAACCACGGCCGTGGAAATGACCGTGGATTTTGCCAGATTCTCGTGACAGCTGTGCCACGACTCTCATGGCCAGCTCATGAAGAATTTGTTATAAAAGTGGTCCAAAGATGGGTTGTTTGGGGGCAGCTGGGGCTGGAGTAGTTGAGAGAGTTCACACATTATCCATTCCTAAAACAAAATATATTCCAAGAAGAAGAAGGATTTTTCTAGGAAGGAAAGTGCAAGAAGAAGAAGGAAGGAGCCATTGAAGAAGAGAAGAGAAGACACACTTAATTCTTGTAATTCGGGTTTATTGCTAGGGATTTATGAACTCTTGAACCTTCTTTTAGAAGGATTGTAAGTCGTTCTAATTTCATCTTCAGATTTGGATTGTTTGAAGTTCAAAAAAAAAAAAAAAAAAAAAAAAAAAAAATGGCGAAGGAGTTGTTATCTACTTACAAAGAAGGATGATGCCCAACTCAATTATGCTACTACCGAGAAGGAGTTGTTAGCAGTGGTGTATGCATTTGAGAAATTCCGCTCATACCTTGTTGGAGCGAAGGTCATAGTTTATACCGATCATGCGGCGATCCGTTATCTACTTACAAAGAAGGATGCCAAACCAAGGTTGATTCGGTGGATCCTTCTTCTTCAAGAGTTTGATTTGGAGATACGAGATAAGAAAGGATCCGAGAACTCCGTGGCGGATCAGCTTAGTAGACTCCCACCATTGGAGCTTGGGAAAGACAACATCCCGATAGATGATTCATTCCGGGACGAACAATTGCAAATGATGGAAGAATGCTTGTCCCACGTGGCTAGAGGAAGTGAGCCATGGTATGCCGACATTGTGAACTACTTGGTGTGTGAGGAAGTGCCTCCCGGATTAACATATGCACAAAGGAAAAAATTCTTCAACGATGTAAGGCATTACTATTGGAGTGAGCCTCTTCTATTCAAGAGAGGCCCGGATGGGGTGCTTAGGAGATGCATACCGGAAGATGAAGTGGAAAGTGTGATCCGGCATTGTCACTCCTTACCATGTGGAGGCCATGCTAGCTCACACAAAACGTGTGCCAAGGTATTGCAATCCGGCTTTTATTGGCCTAACTTGTTTAGAGATGTGCAAGGTTTTGTAGCGGCATGTGATGCTTGCCAAAGGACGGGAAATATTTCAAGAAGGAATGAAATGCCCTTGAATAACATCCAAGAAGTCGAGATTTTTGATGTGTGGGGTGTAGACTTCATGGGACCATTCCCTTCTTCATGTGGAAATCTCTACATCCTATTGGCGGTGGACTATGTGTCAAGATGGGTAGAGGCCATCGCCTCTCCTACAAATGATGCCAAGGTGGTGGTGCGGTTCTTCAACCGAGTGATCTTCCCTAGGTTTGGAACACCGAGAGTGATCATTAGTGATGGAGGGAAGCACTTCACAAATAGGAATTTTGGAGCACTTTTGGCTAAGTATGGGGTGACTCATAAGGTGGCAACACCTTACCACCCCCAAACTAGTGGTCAAGTGGAGATCTCCAACCGGGAGATAAAGGCCATCCTAGAGAAGACGGTGTCTAGAACAAGGAAAGATTGGGCTATGAAGCTCGATGACGCACTATGGGCATATAGAACCGCCTTCAAGACACCTATCGGTACCACTCCCTACAAGTTGGTCTATGGCAAGTCTTGCCATCTTCCGGTGGAAATGGAGCATAGAGCTTATTGGGCCATTAAGTGGCTGAATTTTGATCTCAAGGAGGCGGGAGAGAAGAGATTGCTTGATATCAATGCCCTTGAGGAGCTCCGGTTGGAAGCCTATGAGAATGCCCGGATCTACAAGGAGAGAACCAAGAGATGGCATGACAAGAGGATTGTCCCAAAGGAGTTGAGTGAAGGAGATCTTGTCCTTCTCTTCAACTCGAGGCTAAGGCTCTTTCCCGGAAAGCTCAAGTCAAGATGGACCGGGCCATATGTGGTGAAGAAGATCTTTCCCCATGGAGCTATTGAAATAGGAGGGGAGCATTGTGGAAATTTCAAGGTGAATGGGCATCGCTTGAAGAAGTATATTCCGGGAGCTCCGGTAGACATGATTGCCCCGCTTCACTTCGAATAGACGCTCCCGAGTTTGGTCAAGCTAATGACCTTAAAGAAGCGCTTGGTGGGAGGCAACCCATTGGTAACATTTTTCCCTTTTCATTTTTACTTAGATTTTTCTGTTTTTGTGTGCTTTGTGTGTGTTTTGTCTACTTTCGTGTGTGCTAGAAGCATTAGTGGCATTGGAAGCCTTTCTTGACATGTGAATGATGGTGATGAACCCCTCACCAATTATGGGTGTAGCGGACGCGGGATTTGGACGGCTAGCGGTGCCTAGCGCGGATCCCGAGGCTTTAAAGGATGTTTGAGAGCTCTCTACCATGGTTGATAGGATCATCCAACATCAAGTCACTTGAGAACTCCCAAATACCATAGCAAACACTTTTACATTGTGAGAACCTTCTTTCACTCTCTTTACTTGAACACCACATTGGGGACAATGTGTTTCTAAGTATGGGGTGGGGTTTGCATGATCCTTTGCATGATGAGCATCTAGGATAGGTTAATATTTTGCACATGTCTTGCATTGTACAAATTTAAAACGAAAATCCCATAAAAATCAGAAAATTTAAAAATTTTTGTGCTTTCTAGGCTTGGATATGATCCTAATGATGAAACTTGTCTTGTGATTGGCTATGAATGGCCTTATGTGTTGGATTAATAATGCATATGTGGACTTGAACTACTTCTCTTGAATCCCATGAATGACTTGAGATCATGATGATTGCCTAGAATGGATTGAGTATTGAAAGTCGAAATTACACGATAGTTCTTGCATACCATCTAGGAATGAATAAGGCATTTCATCTTTCTCTACTTCTCATCTTGATCATGATTGCTTGAGCACCTCAATTGATATAAATTCAACCTTCTTTAAACCCATCCGGGAATAGGAGCATGCTAGTGTGTTTGAATGTGTAAAAGCAAGTGCGGGGTGAAGATGTAATGAAAAGAATGTCGTGAAATGAATGCTGAAATTATTGTGAAAGTGTAGCCAAAATAGGTTTGGGGGCGTTGGTTTAAATGATAAGTAACTCGGTACACTTCACATAATCGGGTGTTGGTGCCTTGCCAAAGTCAAATAAACTAATAGCCCTAACGAGCTTTGGTATGTGTGCCCGGTGTGGATGCACCTCGAAAACGAGAAAAAGCCCGAGGATGGCTAATCACCGAGGTTTCGGCTATTGTACACCAATGCCATTGTCTCAAAAATGATTCAAAGAAAAAGAAAAAGAAAGCAAGATAGGGAAAAATATACACTTGGGGGAAGTTGATCGAGGACAAGGAAGTGAAGTTAGTTCCATTCCCGGATTAGCATCACATACCTAGAAAACTCCCCTCCCCAATTGAAACGTTTCTTAGCCTTTTATGTCACAAGCCCTTATGACCTACTTGCATGTTTGTAAGACTTAGTAATCTAGATTGGATGGACTCTTGATCTTCTTGACATCTTCGTCCTCCCATCTCATGCATGCTTTTGAGTTAAGTACAATTGTCTTTCCATGCCCTTATTGTTTGATACATAATTGCTTATCAAATTGCCATTGATCATGACTATGAAGGTGATCCAATAGTAGAAGCACAAAACCCAAAAAGATTTTTGCACTTTTCTGCATACATAAATCATGTCATCTCTTAGTCTATAGTTGGGAATTTGCTCGGGGACGAGCAAACCTTAAGTATGGGGTATTTTGATAACACGATTTATAGCATAGTTTTAGGGTAACTTTTAGATAGAATTCCCGCTCAATCATGCATGATCTAGCACTAGTCCAATACGTTTTGCACTTAAAACATGTATTTTGTCGAGATAGACGTCTACACGGACTTGTGTGCGTTTTGTAGGTATTTCGGGAAGTTTAGAGCTAAAACGATGCGTCAAGGGATCGTTCATTTAAGATGACACATCCTCCGACTCATTATAACATACAAACAAAGAGCTAGGAGGACTCATGGAACCTTGCCAACTCTAGTCATGCACCAAACCACAGCTCAATGATCCAAGGCGAACTTTCTGCATAGAATCACGGGTTCCTGAAGAACCACGGCCGTGGAAATGACCGTGGATTTTGCCAGATTCTCGTGACAGCTGTGCCACGACTCTCATGGCCAGCTCATGAAGAATTTGTTATAAAAGTGGTCCAAAGATGGGTTGTTTGGGGGCAGCTGGGGCTGGAGTAGTTGAGAGAGTTCACACATTATCCATTCCTAAAACAAAATATATTCCAAGAAGAAGAAGGATTTTTCTAGGAAGGAAAGTGCAAGAAGAAGAAGGAAGGAGCCATTGAAGAAGAGAAGAGAAGACACACTTAATTCTTGTAATTCGGGTTTATTGCTAGGGATTTATGAACTCTTGAACCTTCTTTTAGAAGGATTGTAAGTCGTTCTAATTTCATCTTCAGATTTGGATTGTTTGAAGTTCAAAAAAAAAAAAAAAAAAAGATAAAAAAAAGAAAAGAAAAATAAAGCGTCGAGCTTGAAGTTGCTCATGGTGACCTCACTCACCTCATATGCTCCCGCCTTTCTCCCTTCACTCTTCCTATGGGAGTACTTCTCAATCACTAGAGCTTGCTTCTCCACAAACTCCCAAGCATCATCTACATGCTTCTCCATGAAAGTCCCACCGGAAAGGGATTGAAGCTTGAATCGGCTATCTTCATCAAGTCCCTTGAAGTAGATCTCCAATAGCTCAATTTTCGGTATGCCATGGTGTGGACAATCTAGGAGAAGGTCTTTGAATCTCTCCCAAGACTTGAACAAACTTTCTCTATCCCTCATCACAAAGGCATTGATCTTTCCCCTTAATTCGGTGGTCTTGGATGGTGGGAAGAACTTGGTTAAGAACTCGGTTGTCATCTCCTCCCAAGTACCAACTCGCCCTTGTGGAATAGATTGATACCACTGCCTCTCCTGCATCTCGCGGATATCCAGCGACATAGCAGCATACGAATCAATAACCTAATCCGTCAGGTCATCGATCCGTCTATGAGCATCTGGATCCCTCACTCTGTGTCTCCTGTGTCTAGCAGGCCTAACCGGAGAAGTGGCGGGTGCATCAGCTGGTGCAGGCTCAGTCTCATCATCATCATCCAGATCTATAATCGGTGGCGTGCTCGTCCCTGCAGTATCTGTCCCTGTATCCATCGGGACTCCACCATCTCTCTCATCCACTGTATCCTCGTCGTCAGCCTCCTCCTCCTCAGCTGGGGCAGCTGCTGCCTCCCTATAATCCTCCATCAGTGGAGCCCAAGCTGTCTGCCAATAATGCGGGTCATAAACGGTGAACTGGGCAGACCATCGGATCCCCTGTGGCGCAGTCAGCTCCTACGGCATAGCCACATATGGAGTAGTCAAACCTCGGGGGACGAGAATCCTCCGAGTGATCATCTCCTGCAATCCAAGCGGCTTCGGAGCCGCCACCATCGTACAGGCACTGAGGTCCATGTCACGAAAAGTAGCTGTGTGGGTGACAAGCCCTCCGCAGCAGATGTCTCCCTTCGCTTTGGCCTTGATCTTGTGCAGGTCCTCTGCCAAGATCAAGCCAAAGTCTGGGAAACCCCCCGTAACCATACAGTATAGACTGAAAAGCTCTCCTTGTCGGATCTTCTGGGGCGTCTCAGTACGTGCCAGAAGTGTCTCGCTGAATATCCTATGGGCTAACCTAAAGGCTAGGTGGAAGATGACCTTCTCCCTGGAATCTACAAGGCGCCATCTGTCTACATGCTCAACAATATGGGCTATCTGCCCCCAGAACTCCCTAGCTACAGATCGGGAAGGGAAGTCAGTGGCGGTGGGCTCAGGAAAGCCGAAGATGTCTCTCCAAACCTCGAGCGGTACTAAGAAGTTCCGGTTCATCAACCGGTACTTCACAGACTGCTCTGTGGGAAGGTAGGTGAAGGAGCTAACGAACTCTAAGGTCGGCTCCAAGTAGGCTGGGGCTTGGATCTCAGTAAACTGATCCAGCCCAACTGTGGTAATCATCCTCCTAAGGTCTCCATCGACCCCTAGGCAGTCAAAAGCGGACACGTCCAGGAAACGTGGTGCAATCACTGGACGGCTAGCTATACGGTCATAATCTACCTGGTGTCTCTCATGGATCACCGGGCGGTAAGGTCGGGAAGAAGAGGAACAAGGGGAAGGAGAGGATCTATCCCTAATGGCAAGCAATCTGTCAGAACTCATCTTCAAAAATATCTTACTGTCAGGTCACCTCGGTCACTGACAACTCTCAGGAATCACCTCGGCCGAGGCGCAGTTCGACTGGACCGAGGCGGAAGCAGTTTGCGATTCAACTCTCAGAAATCCAGTTCTTTTCCCCCAAAAATCACTACAATTGTTTCCTATGGGCTACTTAAGACTTTTCTAAGCAGATGCAAGGGCAACCAAAGCCCTAAATCGAAACGAATGAACGAGTTAGGGTTTCGACTGTTTTTACCTCGTTTCGGTCGATTCGTTCGATTTCTTCGCAGATCTGTACTTGCAATGGGATCCTCTACCCTTCAATCGTATTTTGGAAGCGGAAATCTTCGAAAACGAGCAAGATTCGAGTAAGCGAGGTGGAGAGGCGCCGCGGTCGAGTCGAAGAGGGTAAAAAAAAGTGAAAAAGAAAATTTTCCCCCTTTTATACTGTTCCTGGAACTGCTGTCACCTCGGTCGAGATGGTCTCGACTGGACCGAGGTGGTACGGACCGAGGTGGTTCTGTAGAAACCCTAGTCGCCTCGGTTGCTCAAGAATCAACTCGGTCGAGGTGGCCTCAACTGGACCGAGGTGTCTCAGTCAAACTTCGTCTTCTCGAATTCTCGAACTTCTGTGCTTCCAATTATGCTCCTGATTGGTTCTTCTTCCTTAGCTGTAACCTGCTATCTGTCTAGGACGCCAAAAACAAACAAAACAAAGCAAAAGCAAACTATCTAAGCTAAATTAGAAAAAGGGACAAGAAAACAATACCTTGGGTTGCCTCCCAAGAAGCGCTTGGTTTGAGGTCGCTAGCTGGACCATTATGCGTCATCAAATGTAATGGGAGGTGCCCTCACCCCATACTTCACCTCCATCGTGGGGTGAAGTAAGTAAATCTATCAAACGCTTCAAAAAGTGTAAGTGCTCATCGGGGAATGAATCGTCTATGGGCGGGTCATCCTTCTCACGTGAAGATGCAGGTAGCCGTCTGAGGTGATCCGCAACAGAATTCTCGGATCCCTTCTTATCGCGGATCTCTAGTCAAACTCTTGAAGCAAGAGAATCCATCGAATAAGGCGTGGCTTGGCATCTTTCTTAGCCAACAAGTAACGAATGGCTGCATGGTCGGTGTAGACAATGACTTTCGCTCCAACTAAGTAGGAACGAAACTTCTCGAAAGTGTATACAACCGCCAATAACTCCTTCTCGGTGGTAGCGTAGTTGCGTTGTGCTACATCTAGCGTCTTGCTAGCATAATAGATGGCGGTGGTCCGTCCATCCTTCCGTTGCCCAAGCACCGCTCCTACGGCTACATCACTAGCATCGCACATGATCTCAAAGGGCAAGGTCCAATCTGGAGGCTGGATAATAGGAGCGGAGATCAACGCTTCCTTAATCCTGTAAAAAGCATCAAGACACTCCTGCGAAAACTCAAAAGCAACATCTTTATTCAAGAGGTTAGTTAAAGGTTTAGAAATCTTAGAGAAGTCCTTGATGAATCTCCTGTAGAAACCTGCATGCCTGAGAAAACTCCTCACACCTTTAACAGAACAAGGGGGAGGGAGTTTCTCAATAGTCTCGATCTTAGCGTGATCGACCTCAATGCCTCGATTAGAAACGAGGTATCCTAGCACAATGCCTTCATTAACCATAAAATGACACTTCTCCCAATTCAAGACGAGATTAGTGTCTTCACATCTTTTAAGCACTAGCGAAAGGTTAGATAGGCAATCATCAAAAGAGGATCCGTATACGGAAAAATCATCCATAAATACCTCCATGATATTCTCTATGTACTCAGAAAAGATAGCCATCATGCATCGTTGGAAGGTAGCGGGTGCATTGCACAATCCAAATGGCATCCTCCTGTAAGCAAATGTCCCCCATGGACAAGTAAAAGTGGTATTCTCCTGATCATCCGGATGGATTGGAATTTGGAAGAATCCACTATAGCCGTCAAAGTAGCAAAAGTGTGAATGCTGGGCTAACCGTTCGAGCATTTGATCGATGAAGGGAAGCGGAAAATGATCCTTCCGAGTTGCCGTGTTCAGCTTCCTATAATCAATGCAAACCCTCCAGCCCGTAACGGTCCTAGTTGGGATCAACTCGTTGTTCTTATTCGTCACAACGGTCATCCCTCCTTTCTTCGGAACTACATGCACCGGGCTAACCCACTTGCTGTCCGAGATAGGATAAATAATACCTGCATCCAACAACTTAAGAACTTCCTTCTTCACAACCTCTTTCATGATCGGATTTAACCGTCTTTGAGGTTCCCGTGAAGTCTTATGATTATCTTCCATTAGAATTCTATGCATGCAGAAAGAAGGCTTAATGCCAATAAGGTTATCCGTGTTATAACCTATAGCCTTTCGATGCTTTCTCAGGACATGCATTAACTTAGACAATTCAGATTCGGAAAGGGAAGCACTAACAATAACGGGATAAGTAGAATCCGGTCCAAGAAAGACATACCTCAAGTGACTAGGGAGTTGTTTAAGCTCCACGACTGGGGGTGCTTTCTGAGGGGGATCCTTGCTTCCTCCTTCCAATGGAATGGGTTCAGAAACCGGACTTTCGGAAGTCTCAGTTGAAGTCGTCTTGCCATCGACCTCGGTCGAGGCGTAGAGGCGTTGACCGAGATGTTCTTCAGTCGCCTCGCTCAGTCCAGAAAGTGCCTCGGTCGAGGTACTGCAACTGGAACCGAAACTGGAGATCTTCGTCTCCTGGATTAGCCTCTCAGTTTTTGCTCCTGGATCCTCTTCCAGTGCCTTTAAGCTCCATATGTCTGCATCACAAGAAGCATCTATACCTTCCTCCATTAAACTGAAGCTAATAACTCTTTCGAGTGGGTCGTTAATAAGGATAGAGCTCACCAATTCTCTTGATTCTTCTTCATCGTAAATGTTGAAGATATCATCAGTTAGCTGCTCCCCTTTCATGGCTGCAAGTAGTGCGAACTCCACCTCATCGCCACCAATGTTGAATTTCTACTTGGCATTCTTGCAATCCACGTTGCAACCCGAAGTTGCTAGAAATGGCCTCCCGAGAATAATAGGAACAGGATAATCTGCGGGAATGTCAAGTACAACAAAATCTATAGGTAGATAGAAATTACCTAACTTGACCGGAACGTCCTCCAAGATGCCCACGGGATGGGTGATGGAGCGATCCGCCATATAAAGTCGAATCTTGACCGGCTTGGGCTCTCCAAGTCCGATCTTCATACATAGCTCCAGTGGAATGATGCTCACGCTGGCTCCTAGATCACAAAGGGCTTCACAAGTGACATCCCCAACTTGAATGGGAATGCTAAATGAGCCGGGATCTCTCAACTTAGGTGGCATCTTCTCCTTCATGATCTTGATAAGCTCCGAGGATTTAGATGTCATCCTAACTTCACCAAAGTCTTCCAATTTCCTTTTCCTTGATAGGATCTCCTTTAAGAACTTCCCATAAGCGGGCATACCTAGAATAGCATCAAGGAAAGGAATGTTAATATGCAGCTTATTCATCAAGTCAAGGAACTTACCAAAGTGCTTGTCTAGATGTGCTCTGGCCCTTGACTGGGGGAATGGAAGCGGTGGTTTGTATGCAGGAGGTGGAACATAAACTTCAGTTTTCCCCTCCGCTTTCTGTGGCTCCGCTTCGGTTGGCACTCGGTCGAGGTGTTCTTCGACTGGATCTGGACCGAGGTGGTTTGCGTCGAACGAGGTACTGGATCTGCAGTTTTGAGTCCACTCCTCGTCGTTATGGCCATGCACTGGCCTTTAGGGTTGCTTTCTGTCTTTGCTGGAAGCTTCCCTGGATCTCTTGGCGCTTCATTCGCCCTACTTGCAAGTTGTTGTACGAAGGACTTTTGGGCCCTCGAAAATAAAGTCATAGAAGTCTCCATAGCACTAAGCTTGATCAAGATAGCCTCCAGAACTGCGTCTTTCTTTTCTGGCTGAGACGAACTTGATCCTTGCCCCTGGCTTTTCAATGGAGTAGAAGAAGAAGAAGAACGGGAAGAGAGGAAAGGGTTAGAGGAATCGTTAGAGTTGGAGTTTGAATAATTGTTACCAGGATTCTGGTTGTTTTGATTGTTCGTCCTCCAATTGTTGCTATTGGACCCTCTATTGTTGTTGTTGTAATTGTTGTTCCGGGAACCGTTGTTGTTGTTGCGGTACCCGTTGTTGTTGTTCCTTTGTCCTTGCTCTTCCTTCTTGGTTTGAGCAACCAAGAGTTCCTTCAATTGCTTCACGTCATTCTTCAAAGACGTGAGTTGATTGTTGTTGGATTGAGTCTCTTGAAAGTTGACTCTTTTAACTCCACCTTCAGCTCCTTGGTGGGTGTACTTTTCCATATGCAAGGCTTGCTTCTCGATGAAGTCCCAAGCCTCGTCAATCGCCATGTCCATGAAGGTACCGGCGGAGAGTAGTTGGAGATTGAACTGGGTGCTTCCGTCCAGTCCTTTGAAGTAAATCTCCAATAACTCTAACTTTGGAATCCCATGATGTGGGCAATCCAAAAGAATGTCCTTGAACCGCTCCCATGACTTGGACAAGCTCTCCTTGTTCTTCATAATGAAAGCATTTATCTTCCCTCTCATTTCAGCTGTCTTTGAGGGGGGAAAGAATTTGGTCAAGAACTCCGTAGACATTTCCTCCCACGTGCTAGTTTTTCCTAGAGGAAGAGATTGATACCAAGTAAGAGCTCTATCTTTTAAAGAAAAGTAAAAAGGTCTTAGCTTGTAGTTGTTGTTTTCAATTCTCGGAGGTCTCAAGGTTTCCATCAAGATCTCGTAGTTTTGAAGATGTTGATGTGGTGATTCCTTCTCCATCCCTCCGAATTTGCATTGACGAATCATGGATAGAACTTGCGGTCGAAGTTCGTAGTCATGGTCCGCTGGATTTCCTAGGTTGACTCCTAGACGCCTCAGTTGTTGATTAGGGTCCATCCTTTGACCTAGGGTTTGTGGAATTCCTTCAAGAAGAACATCTCGGACTGGCATCCGAGGTGGAAGTATCTCGACCGGGGCGTCAGGTACTGGGACCTGCCTCGGTCGAGGGTCAGCAACTGGGACCTGCCTCGATCCAGCATCGGGAACTAGGTTGTCCCTCGGTCGAAGTAGAATCTGGTCTTGTATGACGGCCATTTCTACTTCGATTGCTTCAGTTTTGGTGCGAGTTTCTTCCTTCTCTCGCCTTAGTTCTTCCCTGCTGAGGCGTAGCAGCTCTAACGCCTCTTTCAATTCGGCCTCAAGATCGCGGTTGTCTTGTTGGGCCATCTTTGCTTCTCTTAAACGTCGCTTGCATGTCTTTTCTGGTTCGGGATCGTAAGGAACGATTTCCTTCCCAGTGCGGGTTCTTCGCATAAACCTAAGAAAGAACCTGCAAAAGTCACTCAAGTAGAGTGGTTAGAAGACACGGGGCAAGTGCCCCAAGAGCAAACCGTACCGGCTCGGTCTAGACCAAGTCCCCGGCAACGGCGCCAAAAACTTGTTCGCTCCAAACGGTGTGTGCAAGCTTTAAATTTATAACCCTAGACTTAAGCTTAAAACAAGGATGCGAACCCGCAGTGTACGGGTCAATCGTAGTAAAAGCAAGGAATTCCAGGGGTCGATCACAGGGACTCGGTGAAACAAAGTCAATAACGGTAAGCTTCGTGAATACTAACCTCAAGAGCAATTAAAACAATCAAAGATGAATAAGAAGTCAATAAAACAAACATGCGATTCTAGGGATTAAAGCATCTAGTTGTGGTTCCAACTCAAGATCTAAAGATAAGCGGACAAAGCTGAGATTTTTTTGCATAGGGAAGGTGTTACTAAAGTGGAATAGATCACCGGGTAAGTCTCACTACTCACTAATCCAAAACCGTAACTCCTATTACCGGGTAAGTCTCAAGGAATTAAGATAAAGAACTATAACCTCAAACTAACACACCATCTAAGGGGATAGAATCAACCTTTACCGGGTAAGTCTCAGGCTAACTCACAAAGATGGGATGGAAGCACACTCAAACCCCAATAAAGGATAAACCTTTATTACCTATACTTATGATCGTTGGTATACAAACTAAGGATTTACCGGGTAAGTCTCATCCTAAGCTTGCTTTGAACCAGGAAAGGTGTAATAAGAATAAGATTTGGCAAACTCTAACACTTAACTCTCAGTTTAGGATCAGATAAGTCACCTCGGTCAGAAGACTTCCACCCCGGCCGAGATGTTCATCGACTGAGCGAGATGCTTAGGGTTAAGGTTAAAGACTCGAACTTTCAGGGTCCTACTGGAATCTAAGATTATTCTATCATTGTTTTTCCCACAACCTTCAGCTAATCACCCTAGAATCACACAAGGAAATTAGCCACTCATCATCATTATGAAAGTATTAATCAAATATATGGGAAGAAGGTGAATATTTGAACAAGAAGAATTTAACGAAAAGACTTCAATAACTGAATCAAATATCACAACAAAAGCGTTCCTTGGATAGCAATCCAACAAGAGAAGACAACAAGGAAGGGAATCAAAGACAATCTTACAAAACCCTTCAAAAAGCTATAAAAGCTATGATCTTCAATCTTCCTTCAACCTTCAAAAAGGTTCTTCAAATCTCCAAATTGGAGTATGGTTGCTGCGTGATTCCCAACTGAATGCGGATTTTTCGGTGTAAGCGGGATTTTGGATTTGTGGAAATCCAACCCTTTTTATAGGAAAATAACCCTCCAAAGATAAAATATCTTAGAAAGATCTTCTCCCATAAAAATAGGTAAAATATAAGATCTTCTTCCTTCCAAGAGCCAAGCCCAAAAACATAAGATCACTTTCCAAAGATAAAAGATCTCAGCCAGGAATAAAATATTCTCGCCGCGTCCTAGGTGTTCGCCTCGGTCGAGTCGGCGTCTCTGGTTCACCTCGGTCGAGATGAATCTCTGGTCAACCGAGGTGAGTCATAACTGAATGTGAAATCTCTCAAAACTGGTCCAAAGTGAATCTTTAATCCATGGCTATGCTTCCTGGATGGTTCCTCATGGTCCTTAATGTAGCTCCAATGACTCCATAGCTCCTTTCGTTCCTTTTTGATGCAAAACGTGCCATTTTACCTACAATTACAACAAAACTAGGTGTAGACCTCGATTCTTGCAAAGGTAGATGAAATGGTAATATAATCACATAATATACATACAAACATGCAGATTATGAAAGATAAAACGTCCATACAAACCCCAAAATATAGACTATAATTCACGCTATCAGAACGCCAAGCTGAAATTCAACATTGGTGGCGATGAGGTTGAGTTCGCATTACTTGCAGCCATGAAAGGAGTACAGCTAAGCGATGATATCTTCAACATCTACGATGAAGAAGAATCAAGAGAATTGGTAAGCTCTATCCTTATTAACGATCCACTCGAAAGAGTTATTAGTTTCAGTTTAATGGAGGAAGGTATAGATGCTTCTTGCGATGTAGATACGGAGCTTAAAAGCACTGGAAGAAGACCCAGGAGCTAAAACTGAGAAGCTAATCCAGGAGATGAAGATCTCTAGTTTCGGTCCTAGTTGCAGTACCTCGACCGAGGCTCTTCCTGGACTGAGCGAGGCGACTGAAGAACATCTCGGTCAACGCCTCTGTGCCTCGACCGAGGTCGATGGCGAGATGATGTCAACTGAGACTGCTGAGAATAACAAACTTCTTACTCCCTTCTCTGACATTCATCCTCAGTTGGTGGAACATTCCATCCACCAACTTTTTGATAATAAAGGACCTTGGTATGCTGATATTGTGAATTATCTTGTTTGCCAGGAAGTACCGCCCGGATTAACGTACTCTCAAAAGAAGAGATTCTTCAAGGAAGTACGCCATTACTACTGGGATGAACCGCTGCTATTCAAGCGCGGGCTGGATGGGATGCTTCGAAGATGCATTCCGGAAGATGAAGTTAATAGCGTCATACGGCATTGCCATTCACTTCCTTGTGGAGGACATGCCAGCACCGATAAAACATGCGCTAAGGTATTACGTTCTGGTTTCTTTTGGCCTACATTATTTAAGGATGTGCAATCGTTTGTTGTCTCTTGTGATGCATGCCAAAGAACAAGAAATTTATCAAGGAGGAACGAGATGCCACTTAATAACATTCAAGAGGTGGAAATCTTTGATGTATGGGGGATTGACTTCATGGGACCTTTCCCATCCTCCGGAGGAAACCTCTATATTCTTCTTGCAGTTGATTACGTTTCTAGATGGGTTGAAGCCATTGCTTCTCCCACTAATGACGCCAAAGTGGTTGTGAAGTTCTTAAATAGGACTATCTTTCCACGTTTTGGAACTCCACGCATCATCATCAGCGATGGAGGAACGCATTTCATCAACCGAAAGTTCAAGGCACTTCTATCGAAGTATGGGGTAACCCACAAGGTATCAACCCCTTATCATCCTCAAACTAGTGGACAGGTTGAGATCTCGAATAGAGAAATCAAGGCAATTTTGGAGAAGACCGTCTCTAGGACAAGGAAGGATTGGTCCATGAAATTGGACGATGCTCTTTGGGCCTACAGGACCGCATTTAAGACTCCCATAGGTACCACCCCTTATAATTTGGTATATGGGAAGTCTTGCCATTTGCCTGTTAAGTTAGAACACAAAGCATATTGGGCGATCAAGTGGTTGAACTTCGACATTAAGGAGGCCGGCGAGAAGCGGCTATTGGAAATCAACGAGCTGGAGGAGCTGCGTTTGAACGCTTATGAGAATGCCAAAATCTATAAGGAGAGGACGAAGAGATGGCATGACAAGCGTATCATCCCAAAGGAGCTTAACGAAGGAGACTTAGTTCTACTTTTCAACTCCCGCCTCCGCCTCTTTCCAGGTAAGTTAAAATCTAGATGGACCGGACCTTATGTTGTGAAACATGTTTTTCCTCATGGTGCAGTTGAGATATGGGGCGAAACGAGCGGAAGCTTCAAGTTCAACGGTCATAGACTCAAGAAGTACAAACCGGAAGTTCCGGTTGAGGAGGTTGCACCAATATACCTCTTTTGAGACACATCATGGTCCAGCTAGCGACCTTAAACCAAGCGCTTCTTGGGAGGCAACCCAAGGTATTACTTTCTTTTCCCTTTTTCTAGTCTAGCTTAGATAGTTTTGCTTCTGCTTTGCTTTGTTTGTTTTTGGCGTCCTAGACAGATAACAGGAGACATCTAAGGATGGAGTACAAACCAGGAGCATAACTGGAAGGACAGAAGATCGAGAATTTGAGAAGACGAAGTTTGACTGAGGCATCTCGGTTGCTGTCAGAGCACCTCGACCGAGATGATTCTTGAGCAACCGAGGCGACTAGGATTTCTGAAGAACCACCTCGGTCCATACTACCTCGGTCCAGTCGAGACCACCTCGACCGAGGTGACAGCAGTTCCAGCGAGGGTATAAAAAGGGAAAAATTTCTCTTTCCTTATTTTTTACCCTGCCTCGACCGCGGCGCTCTTCTCCTCCTCACTTCTTCAATTCTCGCTCATTTTCGAAGATTTTCGCTTCCAAACTACAATTAAATCGTAGAGGATCCCAGTGCATCGTCGATCTGTGAAGAAATCGAACCGAATCGGCCGAACGAGGTAAAACGAAACCGAAACCTAACTCGCTGTTTTCGCCTTGATTTGGGCCTGGATTGCCCCGCATTTGCTGAGAAAAGGATTAAGTACCCCATAGGAACCAGTTGTAGTGATTTTGGGGGAAAAGAAGTGGAATTTCTGAAGGAATTAGATCGCAGTTTTTCGCCTCGGTCCAGACGTGCTGTGCCTCGGCCGAGGTGTTCTTGAGTATTGTCAGTCGACCGAGGTGACCTGACAGTGACAGATTTGAAAATGGGTTCTGATAGACGCCTTGCCCTTAGGGATAGATCCTCCCCTTCCCCTTCTTCCTCTTCTTCCCGACCCTTTTGCCCGGTGATCCACGAGCGACACCTGGTTGATTATGAGCGTATTTCCGGCCGTCTAGTGATTAAACCTCGCTTCCTAGACGTGTCTGCTTTTGACAGTCTCCATGTGGATGGAGACGTTAGACGGATGATATCCACAGTAGGGCTAGATCAGTTTACTGAGATCCGAGCCCCAGCCTATTTGGAGCCTACCCTAGAGTTTGTTAGCTCCTTCACCTACCTCCCCATAGAGCGATCTGTGAAGTACCGGTTGATGAACCGGAACTTCTTAGTGCCATTGGAGTATTGGAGGGAGATATTTGGTTTTCCTGCCCCCACAGCTGTTGACTTCCCGTCCCGATCTGTAGCTAGGGAGTTTTGAGGTCAAATTGCCCATATTGCCGAGCACGCAGACAGATGACGCCCTGGAGATTCCAGGAAGAGGGTCATCTTCCACTTAGCTTTTAGGTTAGCCCACCGTATTTTCAGCGAGACGCTTCTGGCGCGTACTGAGACACCCCAGAAGGTCCGCCAGGGGGAGCTGTTCAGCCTATACTGCATGGTGACAGGAGGGATCCCCGATTTTGGCTTGATGCTGGCAGAGGATCTGCACAGGATCAAGGCCAAGGCGAAGTGGGACATCTGCTGCGGAGGACTTGTCACCCACATCGCCAGCTACTAGGACATGGATCTCAGCGCTTGCACTATGGTGGCGGATGCCAAGCCGCTTGGGCTGCAAGAGATGATCACTCGGCCGATTCTGGTTCCCCGAGGTCTGACTACACCGTACGTGGCTATGCCGTGGGAGCTGACTGCACCACAGGGGATCAGGTGGTCTGCCCAGTTTACAGTTTACGACCCTCATTATTGGAAGACCGCTTGGGCCCCACTGATAGAGGATTACAGAGAGGCAGCAGCTGCCCCAGCTGAGGAGGAGGTAGATGATGAGGAGACAGCTGATGACAGGGATGGTGGAGTCCCGATGGATACAGGGACGGATACTGCAGGGACGAGTGCGCCGGTTATTGATCTGGATGATGATGATACTGAGCCGGCACCTGCTGCATCACTTGTGAGACCTGCTAGGCGTAGGGCACGCCGACATAGAGATCCAGAGGCTCACCGTCGGATCGATGATCTGACGGATCAGATGATAGACTCTTATGCTGCCCTCACCGTAGACATGCATGAGAGATTTGCTGCCCAACACCGACAGATTGACAGCTGGACTCATCAGATGCTCGAGGGACAACACTATCAACGTAGGATGATGGAGATCCAGTTTCAGCAGGCTATGGGTTATCCATTTGACCCATCCCAGTATCCATATGTGCCACCACCACCACCACCACCACCGGATCAGGATTATTGAGAGCTGCAGGATTTTCTTTCTTATTTTTATGCCGTTCAGCTTATTATCCGGTGAGTATTTTATTCCTTAGACTTATTTTGACCCACTAGGACAGTGTGTCCTAAGTATGGGGTGTTTATTGATGTATTTGACTTATGTGATGTATGACTCTATTTGACCGGATATTTATATTTATGCTTCATTTTGCATCTATATGTTTATCTGAGACTGCATGCATACTTACAGGTTATTTGATTGAGAAAAACGTCGAAACTGGAAAAAAAAACTGGTTTTAAAAAAAAATTTTTGACCTCGACCGGTGGAGTTCTGGCCGAACGAGGTGTTTCACCTCGGTTGACCTAAGAACACCTCGACCGAGGTAGGTTAACTGAGAGTTTTCGAAACGATTTTTTGTGCTTCTTATCAGGATATGATCTCAGTGAAGACTTTGCTTACTGACTGGTTTTGAGATCTTTATGTGTTTGAAAGCTTTTATAATATGTGTATGTTGCTAAATGCTTTGTTTGAAATTATTGGCATGTTTAATACTTTGTTTTTATCCAAATTATATTGAATTTGAAGGTAGACACCGCAAGATAAGTTCTCTCACTTTCTTCCTGGAAAGACCAAGGCAATTCATTCTTCTCTCTTCTTCTTCTTGATCATGCTTAGCCCCTCATATACATTTTTGCCTCCCTTTACCTATCTGGGAATTTGGAAGCAAGCGAAGTGGTGAAAGCAAGTGAAGTCAAAGTTGAGAAGTTGGTTGGAAGTGAAAGTGTTAGAACGAAATAAATAGGTTTGGGAAGTCAATCATGATGATGAGTAACTCGGCACCATTCACATAGCCGGGTGTTTGTGTCTTGCCAAAGTCGGATTGAGCGATATTCCTAACGGGTCATGGTATATGCATCAAGGATTTGATGCATCTCAAGAAATTGATGATTGCTGATTTTCTAGGCTTCGGTTATTGTGCACCTCTGTCCATGCATCCCAAAAAGTAAAGTAAAAAGAAAAAAAGTGTGAAATAAGCAAAGCTTATTGGTGCAAGATGTTGAAAGTCAAAGTGAAAGTGAAGTATATCCTTTTCCCGGATTCTAGCACCACATTACCTTACATACATCCCTATCCTACACGTTTCTTGACCTTTCTTTTGGGAAGCCCTAAAGACCTCGAGCTTGTTGATTGACTTAGCGGTTTAAATTGGATTATGCATGATTAATTTCGATAATTATAACTTATTATGCATTCTATAATTTTATGCAAAGATGAACAACTTTCTTATATTTATAAAATGTTTTGATCATATTTTGATTTTAAATTCCATGAAGTATTCTCTTAGAGTGATCTATGATTGTAGCACACCATAAAAATGTTTTGAAAGACTTTTCATTGATTTTCTTGACTATTAATCCATTCTATCTTGTCTTTTATATACGGAACTTGCTTGGGGACAAGCAAGGGCTAAGTATGGGGTATTTTGATAGCATGAATTATAGTCTATATTTTGGGGTTTGTTTGGACGTTTTATCTTCAATAATCTGCATGTTTGTATGTATAATATGTGATTATATTACCATTTCATCTACCTTTGCGGGAATCGATGTCTACACCTAGTTTTGTTGTAATCGTAGGTAAAATGGCACGTTTTGCATCAAAAAGGAGCAAAAGGAGCTATGGAGTCATTGGAGCTGCATTCAGGAACATAAGGAACCCTCCAGGAAGCATAGTCATGGATTAGAGATTCACTTTGGACCAGATTTGAGAGATTTCACATTCAGTTGTGACTCACCTCGGTTGACTACAGAGTCACCTCGACCTAGGTGATCCAGAGAAGTCGACTCGACCGAGGCGAACACCTGGGACGCGGCGAGAATATTTTATTCTTGGCTGAGATCTTTTATCTTTGGAAAGAGATCTTATATTTTTGGGCTTGGCTCCTGGAAGGAAGAAGATATGCTAGATCATATATTTTACCTATTTTTATGGGAAGAGATCTTTCTAAGATATCTTATCCTTGGAGAGTAATTTTCCTATAAAAAGGGTTGGATTTCCCACAAATCCAGAGCATGCTATACCACCGATCAGGGTTTTACACCGCAGCAGCCATACTCCAGCTGGGAGATGTGAAGAACCTTTTTGAAGGTTGAAGAAGGAAGATTGTAGCTTTTATAACTTCTGAAGGGTTTTTGTAAGATCATCTTAGATTCCCTTCCTTGTTGTCTTGTCTTGTTGGATTTCTATCCAAGGAACGCTTTGTTGTGATATTTGATTCAGTTATTGAAGTCTTTTCATTAAATTCTTCTTGTTCAAATATTCACCTTCTTCCCATATACTTGATTGATACTTTCATGATGATGAGTGGCTAATCTCTTTGTGTGATTCTAGGGTGATTGGCTGAAAGTTGTGGGAAAAACAATGATAGAATGATCTTAATCACAGTAGGACCCTGAAAGTTCGAGTCTTTAACCTTAACCCTAAGCATCTCGCTCAGTCGATGAACATCTCGGCCGGGGTGGAATTTGGCTGACCGAGGTGACTTATCTGATCCGAAACTGAGAGTTAGTTGTTAGAGTTTGCCAAATCCTATTCTTATTACACCTTTCCTGGTTCAATCCAAGCCTAGGATGAGACTTACCCGGTAATTCCTTAGTTTGTTTACCTAAGATCATAAGTGTAGGTAATAAAGGTTTATCCTTTATTGGGGTTTGAGTGTGCTTTCATCCCATCTTTGTGAGTTAGCCTGAGACTTACCCGGTAAAGGTTGATTCTATTCCCTTAGATGGTGTGTTAGTTTGAGGTTATAGTTCTTTATCTTAATTGCTTGAGACTTACCCGGTAATAGGAGTTACGGTTTAGGATTAGTGAGTAGTGAGACTTACCCAGTGATCTATTCCACTTTAGTAACACCTTCCCCATGCAAAAACCTCAGCTTTGTCCGCTTATCTTTAGATCTTGAGTTGGAACTACAACTAGATGCTTTAATCCCTAGAATTGCATGTTTCCTTTATTGAGTGTTTATCATCTTTGATTGTTTTAATTGCTTTTGTGGTTAGTAATTACTAAAGTATACCGTAATTGGACTTTGTTTCACTAAGTCCCTGTGATCGACCGCTGAAATTTCTTCATTTTTACTACGATTGACCCGTACACTGCGGGTTCGCATCCTTGTTTTAAGCTTACATCTAGGGTTATAAATTTAAAGCTTGCACACACCGTTTGGAGCGAACAATCGCCACCCGTTATCATCCACAAACTAGTGGACAAGTGGAGATCTCAAACCGGGAGATCGAAGGAATCCTAGAGAAGACGGTTTCAAGGACAAGGAAGGATTGGCCTTTGAAGCTAGATGATGCATTGTGGGCGTACCGGACTGCGCATAAGACTCCCATCGGAACTACACCATACAACCTTGAGTATGGGAAGTCTTGTCACTTACCGGTAGAGTTGGAGCAAAAGGCGTCTTGGGCAATCAAGTGGCTAAATTTCAGCATGAAGGAAGCGGGAGAGAAGCGTCTCTTGGACCTAAATGAACTTGAAGAACTCCGCTTGAACGCTTACGAAAATGCCAAGATCTATAAAGAAAGAGCGAAGCGTTGGCATGATAAGCATATCATCCCAAAGGACCTCAAAGAAGGAGATCAAGTTCTCTTCTTCAATTCAAGGCTTCGTCTCTTTCCAGGTAAGCTCAAATCTCGTTGGACTAGACCTTTTCTAATCAAACGTATTTTTCCCATGGTGCAGTTGAAGTATGGGGTGAAACGGACGGAAGCTTTAAGGTGAACGGTCAACGACTCAAGAAGTATACACCGGAACTCCAAGCTGAAGAGTTCGCGCCCACCGCACTCGAATAAGTGCGAATTTGGTCTAGCTACGGACCTTAAACAAAGCGCTTCTTGGGAGGCAACCCAAGATATTGCACTTACGTTTTTGTTTTTGATTCATAGATTAGCTTAGTTTAGACGTTTTGTTTTGTTTTGCCTTCGATACCTTCCGGTATGTTCGTGTTTTTGGATGTAGGAACAGTGGAAAAGAAAAGGGGAAGGAAAAACTTGAAGAAAATTGACGAAACTTGGATTTTGGAGCATTACAGAGAGTTCTACGGCCTAAACCACGGTCGTGACAACTACAGTGACCGTAATTTTCAAAAGCCTGAGAAAAATCACTAAAACCACGGTTCCGTACATTTCCACGGCCGTGGAACCCCCCGATAGACCGTGATTTTCAAAAATTTTTACGGCCACTATATAAACCACGTTTCTTCACAAAAAACACCACAAACACCCATTCCACGCCCAAAATCGCTGATTCCACGCCCCTTCTCTCAAATCCTCATTCGTTAATCGTTTTTAACGATTCTTTGGCAAAAACTGAAGCAAATCCAATCACCAACAAGATCCAAGCAACAATTCGAGCAGCAAATCACCGGAGAAGGCAGAATTCGGATTACAAAATCCGAAAACCTAGGTTTTTGGTTCTTTCTCTCTCTTTGTCGATTTGGCTTCGTTTTTGATAGAATTTTTAGGAGAACTGATTAGAATTGGATGGAAATTAGTCTAGGACTGTTGCTGCTGAGTTTGGTGTGATTTCTGTTGGATTTTGAGAAATCACGTGCCGAACCACGGTTCCTGGACATTCCACGGCCGTGAAAACCCTAGAACAGACCGTGGTTTTCAACAGAATATGGATTTTGTGAGAAGAGTGTCCGGTAGGAACAAGGATAAGAACAAAAAGAGGAAAGACAACGATGCTTCCTCTTCTAGGGCACCACCCACCGAGCCTCCATCACCTCCTTCATCACCATCACCACCTTGCCCTAGGATCCCCACTATCCATAACGATCATCTCGATGCTTTAGAGAGGATCCACAAGAGAGCAGTCATAGGACCTAGATACCTACTGCTTGAGGAGTTAGAGCCTTTACATGTGATAGGAGACCTTACTTGGCTTTTAGATAGAGCCGGTCTAGTCATCTTCTCCGCTATTCGGGAAGATGCTTATGAGGAGATCACTAGGGAGTTTGTGGTTTCCTTCGAGCACAGTCACATAGACAGGACAGTTTCTTTCCGGCTGATTTTCCGATTAGAGAGTTTGGAGCCTTCTTTGGGTTCCATGAGACCTTCAATGGTCGTTTCCCCAGTGGCGTGTACGCCAAGGATTTCTGGGAGGAGACCGTGATGGTATATGCCAGTGAGGACCGCTGACAGCCAGCTGATAACAAGGCTAGGTTGATGTATCACCTAGCCTTGAAGATTGCTCACAGGGTGCTTTCTGAGTGTCTCTTCCCCAAGACGGAGACACCTCAGAAAATCAAGACAGACGAGCTTTTCCTTCTCTATTATATGCTATACGGTAGACCTGCTGACTGCGCCACCCTCTTAGCTGCTACTATGAGCAAGCTAAAGAATAAGAGGGCTGGTAACATTGGATACGTGGGATGGTCACCCACCTTACTAGACAGTTAGGGGTAGATTTCTCAGCATGTACACGTATTGCAGCTACACCCCTAGGACTACATATCCTCATGACTAGAGGCATTATTTTTCCTACCCATAGAGGTCCACCATATGCTGCTATGCCTTGGGAGAGTAGGACAGGTAGAGGGATAGAGTGGCTTCCCGAGTATTCCATTATGGCTGGACGCCATAACTGGAAGGCGACGTTCGCTGCCATGCATGCGGACAGATTAGTAGGCCCTCCTTACGTTCCACCACCACCAGTTGTAGAGGAGGAGATGAGAGGGGATGACGAGTTTGAGGGAAGAGGAGCTGATCATGACTTTGGTACATTCCCGGATCAGCCGGATGCAGTTCCTGACCTTCCTAAACACTCTGCCCGCCCTACTAGAGCTTCAGGTTCACCCTCTCGCCGTGCTAGTGTGAGCGAGAGGCCTACATGGATGGCGGATCCTCCTTCATGGTACAACACTCAGCCGGATTGGATGGGAGCTCCACCGCCTTGGCATGCACAGCCTCCACCTGCACCAGCACCTTCAGATGCACCGGCGTGGTACAGCCAGCCGCCTGGTTGGTACGAGCAGCTGCCACAGTAGGCTACCGACCTTTCCGATAGGGTTGGAGCTTTGGAGATTCGTGCTGATGCTAGGGATGCACGAGCCGACGATCTTGACCACATGATGAGAGATGTTTACCGCCAGCAGTTCGGGCGGTACTATGATCCCAGTTTCTCCCCGTTTCCACCACCGCCTCCACCTCAGTGATGACGTTTAATGATCGACAGTTTTAGCCACTCCACCACCATTTTGTGAGTTCTTTTTCTTTCTTTCTTTTTCTTCTTTTTCTTTTTGAACATTAGGGACAATGTTTCTTCCAAGTATGGGGTGGGGTGTGACTAATAGTTTGTAATAACTCTTACTCACTTTTATATGCTTGTATCGAGACTACCTTGCATGTTCATTCTATTGTTGCACGTTTCATTATTGCATTGCATGAAAAAGCTTTTGAAAAACCCGTAAAAATTGAAAAATTTTGAAAATTTTGTGCTTCTAAGGATAGAGATGATTTCTATGATAATCACTACTTGTGAATTGAGCTTTGATGACTATCGCATGCTTAAACAAATAGTGAATTGAAAAGAAATTGAATGAGTTGTTTATTCCTCTTTTGCAAATTTCATAATATGATGAATGTTACTTAAATAATATTGAGAAATCAAGGTTGAAGTCACATGATAAGTTCTTATACCTCTTTTTGAGATGATTAAGGCAATTCGATTTTCTTTCTTCTTCCTTTGTTCATTTAGCCCCTCAGTGAAATATTGGCCTCCTTTACCTATCCGGGAATTTGGAGGAGTTGATATTTGGCATGTTTGATGTGGGAGGGCCATGAAAGCAATACTTTGCATTCAAAAGAATAGAAAGAAATTATAGGTTTGGGGAAGTCAATCATGATGATGAGTAACTCGGCACCATTCACATAGCCGGGTGTTTGTGTCTTGCCAAAGTCGGATTGAACGATATTCCTAGCGGATTATGGTATGTGCATCAAGGGTTTGAGGCATCTCGTAAAAATGAGAAACGCCAATCTCCTAGGCTTCGGTTTTTGTGCACCTCTATCCATAACTCCAAAAGTAAAGTCAAAAAATGTATTGAAAAGAAGAGAGCGAAGCTCTAAGTAGAAAGTGCTGCGGAAACCGCAAGAGAAAAAGAAAAAAATAAGTTATCCACTTTCCCGGATTCATGCACCACATTCCTTAAAGTTTTCCCTCCCTTTCCGCATTCTAGACCTTGTTTGAAAGTCCTTAAGATCAAGAGAATGATATATGACTTGGTGATCTAAATTGAAGTTTCTTATGATTGATTTTGATAATGTTTGAAGGTTATGATGTTTACATGGAAGTTTGATCAATTCATGAGCTTTCTTTACTCTTTACTCTTTGATTTTGTGTATGAAAGTCTTATAAATGAATGAAGCAAGATTTGAGAATGATCTATTGATTAGAAAGCACATTCATCTAAAAGAAGTTTTGCTTTGAGAGTGTACACATATTTCATCCTAACTTGAAGTTTTAAAGCTTTTGAAAGACCTTGTTTAGGGACAAGCAAGTGGCAAGTATGGGGTTATTTGTTAGCATGAAATATTGTTATATTTTAGGCACGTTTTCTGAGTGTATTTCATCCATATCGGTGATCATCGATAAAGAATTGAAGCAATTGTGAGTTAGTTTATCTATATTGTCGATATAGAGGTCTACATAAGCTTTGTGTTGATTGTAGGCAATTAAGAGCAAAAACCGAACGAATCAAGGGAGAATGGAGATGGATTGAGCATGTCCAAGGATTGAGGACATCACTAGGAGCTAAGGAAGATACTAAGTTGAAGGATGACACAAAATCAAGGAGAATTACGAGCCATCTACGTTCCACGTGTTCGCCCCTAAAGGTGTGTGCAAATAAGCTTTAAATTTATAAAACTAGAATCAAGCAGCGAACCCGCAGTGTACGGATCGACGTAGTTAAGCAAGAATTCCAGAGTATCGAACACAGGGATTTGGGTGGGAACAAATTCAATTGCAGATTATCAAGCAAGTAAATATGAGAGTTTTGCAAATATTGGGAAAACAACAATCCTAAAGATCCAAGTATCCAGCTGTGGCAATCGATTCAAGATATACTTAATGATATAAAGACAGAGTTGAGATATCCAAAGGTATACTAAAGTAAGGTAATCGTACGGTGAAGTTCCAAAAACCTTATGTAACTCACCTACAAGAAACTCCCTATACAGGTTGTTGAGGCTCAATATAGAAAGATTCTAAAGGCAAGAATTTATGTCAAATACCCAAACTTGTAACCCAAGGATCAAGACTAACTAAACCGATTGAGGTTATGACACTCACAATCGAGGTAGAGGTTGTTGAGGCTTCACTACCACCTAGAAAAGACAAGTCTAAACTAAGCTAAAGCAAATCTTTAACTTTGGATTAAAGTAAAAGCAAACTCGTAGACTTAAGGGAAATCACGGTTAGTTCTTGAGGTTCCACGGCCGTGGACTCAAGAACATACCGTAATTTAAGGTTGTCGGCGATTCTCTCTAACTCTCAGGGTCTAATCTGTTTACGATCGATCTATCATCATCTAAGCCACAACTATCAACCCTTCACCTTAGAATTGTTAAGGGTTTTTAGCCAATAACAGTCATGTTGATATCAATTCAAGAATTAAAAGATAGAAAGATGAAAACTTTCAAGAACTTTCAATAATCTCCAAACTAATCTCAAAGTCACAAAGAGAACAAGTATTGTCAAAGGATTCGGAATAAAACAAACAATCACAACCTTAGGAAAGAAGGAAGAACGGGATGTCAATCCGTCTTCTAAATCAAACCTAAACAAAAAGAGAAATCTTCTTGCAACAATCTTCCAAAAAGCTTCGATCTTTCGTCAATCCGGAAATCTCAACAGCAATCTCCACCAAAAGTGCGAGATTAGGGCAAAATCCTAACTCGGACTTTGATCTCCAACGAGATGTAAATGCCGCTAAGCAAAGGCGTAAGCCAAGGTCTAGAGCAAGGTCGCAGAATGCGTCTAAGCGGGGGTGAATGATGCTTAGCGATCCCCCGAAATCTTGCTTCGTCTGTCTTCTTATAGGGCAAGATAAAATATCGGCCCGGTCCAATCTTCAAAAGATCGTGGCTTCAAAGTGTGGCGAAAAGTTCCGCCAAGATCACGGTCATGGAAGTTCCCACGACCGTAATTTAGGGCGTGGATTAGGTCACGGTTTGTACCATGTATCCCACGGCCGTAATAGTTACTGGAATGCATCACGCTTCCTTTGCACGTTTCCACGGCCGTGGAACCAAACGTGGTTTGTAGTACGGCCGTATTTTAGAGCGTGGTTTAGGGCAAGAACGTGATTCTTCCCTAGCCTCGTGCATTCCTCAAGCTAAAACTCCAATTTGCTCCCTAAGAATGTCCTCAATCCATGGACATATCAAATCAACTCTCCTTTGCTCGATTCCGTTCGGAAATAGCTCCAAATCACCTATAATCAACATAGAACTAGTGTAGACATCCATATCGACAATATAGGTAATACTAGCTCACATATGCAGCAAAGTTCAATCAAAGACTATCAATATGAATCAATTACGTTTAGAAAACGTGCCTAAAATATCACAATATTTCATGCTAACAAATAACCCCATACTTAACACTTGCTTGTCCCTAAGCAAGGTCTTTCAAAAAGCTTTAAACAAGAGTTAGGATGAAATATGTGTAACTTCTTTTTGGATGAACGTGACTTCTAAAGAGTAGATCATTCTCGAACCTTGCTTCAATCGTTTATCAACTTTCACACACTCAATTGAAGAGTAAAAAGCAAAGAAAATTTATGAACCAATTTGACTTCCAAACAAGCATTATAACCTTCAAACATTAACAAAATCAATCACAAGAAACTTCAATTTAGATCACCAAGTCATATAACATTCTTTTGATCTTAAGGACTTTCAAAGGAAAGGTTTAGAATATGGAAGGGAAGGGAAAACTTTAAGGGAAAGTGGTGCATAAATCCGGGAAAGTGGACAACTACCTTCTTCTTCTTATGCGGTTCCCGCAACACTTCAACTTAGAGCTTCGCTCTCTCCTATTCATTTTTCGACTTTACTTTTGGAGTTATGGATAGAGGTGCACAAAAACCGAAGCCCAGGAGATCGGCGTTTCTCAATTTTTCAAGAGATGCCTCAAACCCTTAGCGCACATACCATAATCCGCTAGGAATATCGCTCAATCCGACTTTGGCAAGACACAAACACCCGGCTATGTGAATGGTGCCAAGTTACTCATCGTCATGATTGACTTCCCCAAACCTACAATTTCTTTCTATTCATTTGATTGCAAATAATTGCTCTCATGGCCCTCCCACATCAAACATGCCTTTTTCTCATTCACTTCTCCAAATTCCCGGATAGATAAGGGAGGCTAATATTTCAATGAGGAGCTAGATGATCAAAGAAAGAAAAAAAAAGTATCGAATTGCCTTAATCATTTCAACAAGAAGTATAGGAACTTATAATGTGATTTCAACTTCAATTTCCTAGCATGATTTAGGTAACATTTTCACATTATAAAGCTTGCAAAAGAGGTAAAATTTATTCATTCAAATTCTTTTCAATTCACAATCCTTTTAAGCATGCAATTGTCATCAAACTCAATTCACAAGTAGTGATTATCATAGAAATCATCTCAATTCATTAGAAGCTCAAGGGTTTCAAAAATTTTTCAATTTTTATGGGGTTTTCAAGTCAATTTTTCATGCAATGCAATAAGGAAACGTGCAACACATAATGAAAATGCAACGATAGTCTCAAATGAAAGCGAACATAGTAAGTAGAGTTATTACAAACTTTTTAGTACATCCCACCCCATACTTAGGACGAACATTGTCCCTAATGTTCAAAAGAAAGAAGAAAAAGAAAGAAAAGAAAAAGAAACTCACAAAGTGGTGGCGGGAATGTCTAAAACGAACGGTCATGCATCGAATCACTGCGGCGGTGGTGGAGGCGGGAATGGAGAGAAACTCGGATCATAGAACCGCCCAAACTGCTGGTGGTAGACGTCCCTCATCATGTGGTCAAGGTCGTCTAAGCGTCCGTCTCTAGCATCCGCCCGGATCTCTAACGCTCTCTGAAAGTCCGGTAGCCCAATCCGGCATCTGCTCGTACCATCCCGGGGCCTGATTGTACCATGCTGGGGCGTCGGATGGTGCTGGTGCTGGTGGTGGTGCTGCTGGCTGCTCCGTGGACCAAGGAGGGGGAATGCCATACCATGTGGGAGGTGTGGTCATCCACGTAGGCCTCTCACTCACGCTAGCGCGGCGAGATGACGAGCCTGGAGCTCTAGCTGGACGTGGTGAACGTCTAGGTACATCTGGGGCCGCCTCCGGCTGATCCGGAAACGTGCCAAACTCCTCCTCAGCTACTCCTCCACTCTCAAACTGGTCTCCCATATCCTCCTCCTCGACAACCGGTGGTGGGACATAAGGGGGAGCTACTATCCTGTTCGCATACATCACAGCGAACGTCTCCTTCCAATTATGGCGTCCCGCCATAATGGAATACTCCGGCAGCCACTCTATACCCCTGCCTGTCCTACTCTCCCAAGGCATGCCCACATAAGGCGGACCTCCATGTGTGGGGAAAATGAGACCCCTAACCATGAATGCATGTAGCCCTAAAGGAACGGCCGGTATGCGAGTGCAAGCAGAAAAATCCACACCAAAACTCCTAGCAATGTGGGTAACTATCCCACCATACCCGATGTTCCCCTTCTTCTTGTTCTTGAGCTTGCTCATCGTAGCAGCCAAGAGAGTAGCACAATCTGCACGGCGCCCATAAAGCATACAATAGAGCAAAAATAGCTCATCCGTCTTGATCTTTTGGGGCGTCTCCGTCCTAGGAAAGAGACACTCCGAAAGAACACGGTGAGCTATCTTCAAGGCTAGATGGTACATCAATCTAGCCTTGGTATCAGCGGGTTGCCAACGGTCCTCGTCGGCGTAAATCATTGCAACTTCCTTCCAAAAATCCTTAGGGTAAACTCCACTCGGAAATCGACCATTGAAGGTCTCATGAAATCCAAAAATAGTCCCAAACTCAACAATACTCAAATGGTAGTCTCTTTCCATGAGGCGGAAAGAGACGGTCCTATCTACGTGGCTGTGCTCGAAAGACGTCACAACCTCCCGGGTGATCTCCTCATAGGCGTCTTCACGAATGTTCGTGAAGACAAGTAATCCGGCTCTATCCAAGAGCCATGTAAGGTCATCAACAATGTTGAGAGGATGTAGATCCTCCAACAGCAAATATCTAGGGCCAATCACTGCCCTCTCTGTGATCCTCTCAAATGCAGCAAGATGGTTCTCATGTATGGTCGGGATTCTAGGGTGAGGAGGTGAAGATGGAGGTGAAGGTGAGGATGGAAGTGAAGGTGAAGAGGTTGGTGGTGCCCTAGAGGATGAGGAGGAAGAAGGATTTCCTTTCCTTTTCTTATTTTGCTCACCCTTCTTCTCTTTTATCCTTCCCGACATTCTCCTTACAAAATCCATTCTGCACCAAAATTACGGTCTGTTCTTCAAGAATTACGGCCGTGGTTTACCCAGAGACCGTGATTCGTCCCAGAATTTCACGAATCTCAGCAAATTCACAAGCAATCACCACAACAAGCAGTCCTAGTCTAATTCCTTCCAGTCTCATCAGTTCTTCCTAAAAATCTATAGCAAAAACGAACCAAATTGGCGGGAATCAAGAAGAAAGAAATAACCTCTTTTTCAGATTGAAAAACCCGAAATGCGAGTTTGTTGATGAATTTCCGCTCGATTCGTCGCTTGGATGTTGTTTGTGGTTGAATTTGCTGCAGTTTGGGAAGAAGAATCGTCGAAAACGGTTGGAAAACGAAGATTTGAGAGGAGGAGTGGAATTCCGGCGATTAGGTCGTGGAAAGAGGGGTTTTTGGGGTGAGTTTTGTGAAGAACGTGGCTTATATAGTTGTAGGCAAAATTTTGAAAATCACGGTCTGTCGGGGTGTTCCACGGCCGTGGAAGTGTACGGAACCGTGGTTTTGGTGATTTTTCAAAGGCTTTTGGGAATTACGGCCACTGTAGCTATGACGACCGTAATTTAGACCGTGGAACCTTCTGTAAAGCTCCAAAGTCCGAATTTCGTCGCTTTTCTTCAACATTACTCTCCTCTTTTCCTTTTCCATCGATCCTACAACCAAAAACACGAACATACTGGAAGAAATCGAGGCAAAAACAAAGCAAAAACGTTTATTCTAAGCTAAACTATGAATCGAAAACAAAAACGAAAATGCAATACCTTGGGTTGCCTCCCAAGAAGCGCTTTGTTTAAGGTCCGTAGCTAGACCAATCTCGCACTTATTCGAGTGCGGTAGGTGCAAACTCCTCAACTTGGAGTTCCGGCGTATACTTCTTGAGTCGTTGGCCGTTCACCTTAAAACTTCCGCTTGCTTCACCCCATACTTCAACTGCACCATGGGGGAAAATACGCTTAATTAGAAAAGGTCCGGTCCAACGGGATTTAAGCTTACTTGGAAAGAGGCGAAGTCTTGAATTAAAGAGAGAACTTGATCTCCTTCTTTGAAGTCCTTTGGGATGATATGCTTATCATGCCAACGCTTTGCTCTTTCCTTGTAGATCTTGGCGTTTTCATAGGCGTTCAAGCGGAGTTCATCCAGCTTATTGATGTCTAGGAGACGCTTTTCTCCCGCTTCCTTTATGCCGAAATTCAGCCACTTGATAGCCCAAAACGCTTTGTGCTCCAGCTCCACCGGCAAGTGACAAGACTTCCCATACACAAGGTTGTATGGTGTGGTTCCTATGGGAGTCTTGTACGCAGTCCGGTACGCCCATAATGCATCATCTAGCTTCAAGGACCAATCCTTCCTAGTCCTTGAAACCGTCTTTTCTAGAATTCCTTTGATCTCCCTATTTGAGATCTCAACTTGTCCACTAGTTTGTGGATGATAAGGGGTAGCGATCTTGTGAGTAACCCCATACTTAGCTAGAAGAGCTTCAAAGCGACGGGCTATGAAGTGAGAACCTCCATCACTAATGATCGTCCTTGGTGTTCCAAATCGCGGAAAGATGGTCTTGTTGAAGAACTTAACCACCACCATGGCATCATTTGTGGGAGAGGCAATTTCTTCCACCCATCTAGAAACGTAGTCTACCGCCAATAATATGTATTGGTTTCCACAAGAAGATGGGAATGGTCCCATGAAATCAACTCCCCAAACGTCGAAAATCTCCACCTCTTGGATGTTGTTGAGGGGCATCTCGTTCCTTCTAGAAATATTGCCTGTTCTTTGACAAGCATCGCAGCAAGAAACAAAGGATTGCACATCTCTAAATAAAGTAGGCCAATAGAATCCAGATGGCAATACCTTTGCGCTAGTTTTATTCGAACTAGCGTGTCCTCCACAAGGTAGTGAATGACAATGGCGGATGACACTTTGCATCTCATCTTCCGGCACACATCGCCGAATGATGCCATCCGGACCTGTCTTAAAGAGGAGAGGCTCGTTCCAATAGTATTCCCGGACGTCCTTAAAGAACTTCTTCCTTTGTGCGTAGGATAGTCCGGGCGGTGTCTCCTGGCAAACCAAATAGTTAACAAAATCAGCAAACCACGGTTCGTTACCTTTGGAGATCATGTTGATGCACTCCTCGATGATGTGTAAGTGCTCGTCTGGAAAGGAGTCATCAATGGGTAGATGGTCGTCCCCTAGGTGTGTTAGACGACTCAAATGATCCGCAACAGAATTTTCTGAACCTTTCTTGTCGCGGATCTCAAGATCGAATTCTTGTAGGAGAAGAATCCATCTAATTAGCCTTGGCTTCGCGTCTTTCTTCGCAAGGAGGTACCGGATCGCAGCATGATCTGTGTAGACAATCACCTTTGCACCTACAAGATAAGAGCGAAACTTGTCAATAGCGTAGACAATGGCTAGAAATTCTTTCTCGGTAGTGGCGTAGTTGAGCTGCGCTTCATCTAGCGTCTTGCTAGCATAGTATATGGCATGAGTTCGCCCTTCCTTTCGTTGTCCAAGAACAGCTCCAATTGCTATGTCACTAGCATCGCACATAATCTCGAAGGGGAGAGTCCAATCCGGAGGTTGGATAATAGGTGCTGAAATTAGAGCTTGTCGAATGGTGTTAAACGCATCCAAACATTCCTGTAAAAACTCAAAAACCGCATCCTTCATCAATAGATTAGTGAGAGGTTTTGATATCTTAGAAAAGTCCTTAATGAAACATCTATAAAATCCAGCATGTCCTAGGAAACTTCTTATCCCTTTCACCGAAATTGGGGGAGGAAGTTTCTCTATGGTCTCTATTTTAGCCTTGTTTACCTCTATCCCTCTACTAGAGACTAAGTGACCTAATACGATTCCTTCCTTAACCATGAATTGACACTTCTCCCAATTAAGAACTAGGTTAGTGTCTTCACACCTTTGTAAAACAAGAGAAAGGTTAGAAAGGCAATCGTTAAAAGAGGAACCGTATACGGAGAAGTCATCCATAAAGACTTCCATGATTTCCTCTACGTATTCGGAGAAGATGGCCATCATGCACCGTTGAAAGGTGGCTGGGGCGTTGCAAAGCCCGAACGGCATTCTTCTATAGGCGAACGTACCCCAAGGGCACGTGAATGTGGTCTTCTCTTGATCATCCGGATGTATCGGAATCTGAAAAAAACCACTATAACCGTCAAGGTAGCAAAAATGTGAATGTTGTGCTAACCTTTCAAGCATTTGATCGATGAATGGCAATGGAAAGTGATCCTTCCGCGTTGCGTTGTTGAGCTTGTGGTAGTCTATGCACATTCGCCATCCAATCACGGTTCGGGTAGGAATGAGTTCGTTGTTCTTGTTGGTGATGACTGTCATTCCTCCCTTCTTCGGAACTACTTGAACTGGACTCACCCACTTGCTATCGGAGATAGGATAGATGATACCTGCATCAAGAAGTTTAAGAATTTCCTTCTTGACAACCTCCTTCATGGTCGGATTCAACCGCCTTTGAGGTTGTCTTGAAGTTCTAAAGTCCTCCTCCATTAGTATCTTATGCATACATAGGGAGGGTTTAATTCCTACTAAGTCCTCAATAGTATAGCCTATGGCTTTTCTATGTTTCCTAAGGACAATCATGAGCTGCTCATGTTCATCTATGCTCAGTTCGGAGCTAACAATAACCGGAAAGGTAGAATTAGATCCTAGAAAAGCGTACCTTAGATGAGTAGGAAGTGGTTTGAGTTCCATCACTTTCGGAGCTTCCAATGATCCTTGAGGAGCATCCGACGTTTCCTTAGAAGTTTCTAAGGGTGTTGAGTGAGTTGGAGGAGAATCAAATGAAGTTGAAGAAGTATGCCGATCACCTTCTTCCACGGTCAAAATTACGGCCTCTCCATGTGTTCCACGGCCGTGTAATCCCCTGGAATGGAGGTCGATTTTGGTTGTGAAATCCACGGTCGTGGAATACAGAGTATGACCGTGGATTCTGACGTTCTCAGCCTCATCGTGGAGTTTCTCAAACTCCTCTTCATGCATCTCTTCTTGTGCTTCTAAGGCTTCAATTGCCTCATTGCACTCTTCATCTTCCCCTACATCTGTTAGACTCATAGTGATAACCTTTTGTAAAGGATCGTTAAAGAGAATCGCACTTACCTCCTCCCTAGACAAACCTTCTTCGTCTTGGATATCGTAAATATCCTCATCAAAGATTGGTTCCTTCACTAGAGTGGAAAGAACGAATTCTACTTTTTCTTCTCCAATATCGAAAGCGAGTCTTCCATTCTTGCAATCGACCATGCAGCCGGAAGTTGCAAGAAACGGTCTTCCGAGTATGATCGGGACCGGACTATCTGCAGGAATGTCAAGCACGACAAAATCAATGGGAACAAAGAATTTACCTAGCTTGACCGGGACGTCTTCTACAATACCGACGGGGCGAGTGATGGATCGATCCGCCATGTACAACGTCATCTTCACCGGTTTAGGGTCGCCTAAACCGATCTTCCTGCACAATGCAAGTGGTATGATGCTCACACTTGCTCCTAAGTCACATAAGACGTCATATGTGACATCTCCCACTCCAATGGGAATGCAAAATGACCCCGGATCCTTCAACTTTGGGGGCATTTTCTCCTTCATGGTCTTGATAAGATCTGAAGAATCCGAACTCATCTTGACCTCACCAAAATCTTCTAGCTTCCTCTTGTTGGAGAGGAGCTCCTTCAAGAACTTGCCATAAGCCGGCATACCTACAATAGCATCAATGAATGGTATGTTAATATGCAGCTTACTCACGAGTTCTATGAACTTACCGAATTGTTTGTCTAGGCGCGCTCGCGCTCTAGATTGAGGAAATGGTAAGGGAGGTTTGTAACCTGGAGGAGGAACATAGACATCTTCCTTCTCCTTCCCCTTTTCTTTTTCCTTCTCTACGGGGACTTCAACGAATGTAGGCTGCGGATCGGTAGTAGTCACTCCGCTCCTAGTTGTAATCGCCATCACCCTTCCTTTAGGGTTATCCTCCGTCTTTCCTGGAAGTTTCCCTTGATTTCTAGGAACTTCCACCGCGTGGTTGAACATTTGATTTTCCAAAACTTTTTGAGCTTTGTCAACCTTAGAAACTTGATCATCAACCTTGATGAGGCGGTTCTCTAACCCTTGAAGCTTTCCCAAAATTGTTTCCAACATGGGATCGGGCTTCTCCTTTCCCGTATTGTTTCCTCCATTAGATGATTTCCCCTGGCTTTTCAAAGGAGTAGAGGAAGAGGAAGGTGGAGTTAGTGAATTAGAATTGGAAGGATATGAGTTACCGGAATTTTGTTGATTGGAGCACCAATTGTTGTTGTTTGAACCCCTATTGTTGTTCCATTTGTTGTTCCGGTTGTTGTTGTTTCCATTCCAATTGTTATTCCGGTTGTTGTTCCGGTTATTGTTGTTGTTGTTGCGGTTGGTGTTATCACCGCCATTGTTGTTGCCCAAATAACCAACATCCCTCTCTTGTTGCTTTGGGAAGTTGGTCTTGATAGCCTCCTTCAACTCTTTGATCTCATTGTTGAGGGAGAAGATCTGATTTTGAGCTTCATGTGTGAGCTTTGCTCCTTGCTCCACACGATTTCCCTCCACTTTCCGGTGGGAATACTTCTCTATGACTCTTGCTTGCTTCTCGATGAAGTCCCAAGCGTCATCTTCTCTCATGTCCATGAACGTTCCACATGAGAGGGATTGGAGGTTGAATTGTGTTCCCGCATCCAGCCCCTTGTAGTAAATCTCCAGCAAGGCAAGCTTGGATATGCCATGATGAGGACAATCCAAGAGCAAATCCTGAAACCTTTCCCAAGATTGAAACAAACTTTCGTTAGTTCTCATGGAAAAAGCATTAATCTTACCTCTAAGTTCCGCCGTTTTGGAGGGCGGGAAGAATTTGGTGAGAAACTCCGCAGAAAGGTCTTCCCACGTGTCTAGTTTCCCATTAGGAAGAGCTTGGTACCAAGACAACGCTTTCCCTTTCAAAGAGAAGAAGAAGGGTTTAAGCTTATTGCTGTTGGTGGTAGCATTCTTCGGTCTCATCGTCTCCATCATACACTCAAAGTTTTGCAAGTGTTGGTGTGGAGATTCAGCGCTTGTCCCGCCAAATTGGCTTTGGCGAACAAGAGTAATAACTTGAGGGTTAAAGCTAAACCCTTGCACATCTTCAGCATCGAAATTCACGCCCAAACGGCGCGGTTGTTGCGTTGGATCCATCCGCTGGCCAAGAGTTCTTGGCTCACTATCTACACGTTCAATCCTCGCATTCCTAGGTGGAACACGACGATTGGCAGCTCCTTGTGGATGGAAAGGATTCACCTTGATCGTGGGATCAATCTCCTCTAGCGGTGGCATGGAAGAATCACTATCATCGGCGGACGAGTGACTCCTTCTTCTAGATCTTGATCCTTTCCTTGAGGATTTCTTGCTTCCCTTATTCTTAAGGTCGCTCATCTCCACCCTCATCTGGAAGATCATGTCTTGCAGATTATTTACTTGAGATTGATGATGATCCATCTCATCTTGGCGGAGAGTTTCATTCCATTGGAGTTGAGCTTCCTTCTCCGCTAACTCCGCTTGAAGGTCACGTACGTGTCCTTCAGCCATCTTCTTTTCCTTGCGCTTTTGCCTCAAGGTTTTCTCTAGCTCTTGATCAAGAGGTAAGAGATCTTCGGTGTTCCTAGACCTGCGCATGCACTCAAAGTAATATCAAATAACGAGAGCAAGCTCCCAAGCTTGACAACCGGCAACCGGATTCGGCCGAAACCAAATCCCCGGCAACGGCGCCAAAAACTTGTTCGCCCCTAAAGGTGTGTGCAAATAAGCTTTAAATTTATAAAACTAGAATCAAGCAGCGAACCCGCAGTGTACGGATCGACGTAGTTAAGCAAGAATTCCATAGTATCGAACACAGGGATTTGGGTGGGAACAAATTCAATTGCAGATTATCAAGCGAGTAAATATGAGAGTTTTGCAAATATTGGGAAAACAACAATCCTAAAGATCCAAGTATCCAGCTGTGGCAATCGATTCAAGATATACTTAATGATATAAAGACAAAGTTGAGATATGCAAAGGTATACTAAAGTAAGGTAATCGTACGGTGAAGTTCCAAAAACCTTATGTAACTCACCTACAAGAAACTCCCTATACAGGTTGTTGAGGCTCAATATAGAAAGATTCTAAAGGCAAGAATTTATGTCAAATACCCAAACTTGTAACCCAAGGATCAAGACTAACTAAACCGATTGAGGTTATGACACTCACAATCGAGGTAGAGGTTGTTGAGGCTTCACTACCACCTAGAAAAGACAAGTCTAAACTAAGCTAAAGCAAATCTTTAACTTTGGATTAAAGTAAAAGCAAACTCGTAGACTTAAGGGAAATCACGGTGAGTTCTTGAGGTTCCACGGCCGTGGACTCAAGAACAGACCGTAATTTAAGGTTGTCGGCGATTCTCTCTAACTCTCAGGGTCTAATCTGTTTACGATCGATCTATCATCATCTAAGCCACAACTATCAACCCTTCACCTTAGAATTGTTAAGGGTTTTTAGCCAATAACAGTCATGTTGATATCAATTCAAGAATTAAAAGATAGAAAGATGAAAACTTTCAAGAACTTTCAATAATCTCCAAACTAATCTCAAAGTCACAAAGAGAACAAGTATTGTCAAAGGATTCGGAATAAAACAAACAATCACAACCTTAGGAAAGAAGGAAGAACGGGATGTCAATCCGTCTTCTAAATCAAACCTAAACAAGAAGAGAAATCTTCTTGCAACAATCTTCCAAAAAGCTTCGATCTTTCGTCAATCCGGAAATCTCAACAGCAATCTCCACCAAAAGTGCGAGATTAGGGCAAAATCCTAACTCGGACTTTGATCTCCAACGAGATGTAAATGCCGGTAAGCAAAGGCGTAAGCCAAGGTCTAGAGCGAGGTCGCAGAATGCGTCTAAGCGGGGGTGAATGATAATTAGCGATCCCCCGAAATCTTGCTTCGTCTGTCTTCTTATAGGGCAAGATAAAATATCGGCCCGGTCCAATCTTCAAAAGATCGTGGCTTCAAAGTGTGGCGAAAAGATCCGCCAAGATCACGATCGTGGAAGTTCCCACGACCGTAATTTAGGGCGTGGATTAGGTCACGGTTTGTACCATGTATCCCACGGCCGTAATAGTTACTGGAATGCATCACGCTTCCTTTGCAGGTTTCCACGGCCGTGGAACCAAACGTGGTTTGTAGTACAGCCGTATTTTAGAGCGTGGTTTACGGCAAGAACGTGATTCTTCCCTAGCCTCGTGCATTCCTCAAGCTAAAACTCCAATTTGCTCCCTAAGAATGTCCTCAATCCATGGACATATCAAATCAACTCTCCTTTGCTCGATTCCGTTCGGATATAGCTCCAAATCACCTATAATCAATGTAGAACTAGTGTAGACATCCATATCGACAATATAGGTAATACTAGCTCACATATGCAGCAAAGTTCAATCAAAGACTATCAATATGAATCAATTACGTTTAGAAAACGTGCCTAAAATATCACAATATTTCATGCTAACACCACGCTCTAAAATACGGCCGTATTAGGATCCACGCTCTAAACCACGGCCGTGGAACTATGGCAAGACAAGCGTGGAGCATTCCAGCAACTTACACGGCCGTGGAGGATTTGTAGCAACCGTGATCAAGTCCCACGCTCTAAATTACGGGCGTGGAACCTTCCACGACCGTGATCTTGGCGATCTTTTACTCAATATTTTAAGCCACGATCTACTACGCACATGGGCCGAAAGACACATTTTATCCAGCCCTATAAAAGGATGGAAGGAAAGAGATTCCGTCACCTTCGCTACCTCGCTTACACCTCCGCTTAGGGTTTCAAGTTGGAAGTGTGGAGATTGCTATTTCGCAACGGAGATTTGCGAAGAGTTGAAGATTCGGAGATTACGCTTGTCCTTAGGTTTGATTAGAAGACGGATTGACATCCCGTTCTTCGTTCTTATCAAGGATTGTGATTGTTTGTGTTATTCTGAATCTACTTATATCATTGTTCTTATTTGTGGATTTGAGATTGATTTGAGATTTATTCAAGGTTTTCGAAGGTTTTCATCTTTCATTCTTTTAAATCTTGAATTTGATATCAATATGACTGTTATTGGCTAAAACCCTTTAGCAATTCTAAGGTGAAGGGTTGATAGTTGTGGCTTAGATGATGATAGATCGATCGTAAACAGATTGGACCTGAGAGTTAGAGAGATTTCGCCGAAACCCCTAACCACGGTTTGTTCTTGAGGTTCCACGGCCGTGGAACTCAAGATCCACCCGTAATTTGTGTTAGTTTACGAACCTTGCTTTTACTTTAATCCAAAGTCAAAGATTTGCTTTAACATAGTCTTGGCTTGCCTTTTCTAGGTGGTAGTGAAGCCTCAACAAACTCTACCTCGATTCCGAGTGTCACAACCTTTATCGATTTAGTTGGTCTTGATCCTCGGATTACAAGTTTGGGTATTTGACATTAATCCTTACCTTTAGATCCTTTCTATACTGAAGCCTCAACAACCTTTATAGAGAGTGTCTTTAGTTGAGTCACATAAAGCCTTGGAACTTCACCGTACATTGCTTTGCACTAGTATAACTTTGCAAACCTCAACTCTGTCCTTATATCTTTAGTATATCTTGAATCGATTGCCACATCTGGATTCTTGGATCTTTAGGATTGTTGTTTTCCCAATATTTACAAAAGCTCATACATTTACTCGCTTGACAATTCTATAATTGAATTTATCCCCCCAAATCCCTGTGTTCGATACTTTGGAATTCTTGCTAATCTACGTCGATCCGTACACTGCGGGTTCGCTTGCTTGATTTCTAGTTTTATAAATTTAAGACTTATTTGCATGCACGCTAAGTGGCGAACAACCATGAGTTGCTTACACATGTCCATGCCTTCTAGACTTAAAGATTCACTCTTTTACGATTTCTTAGGACTATTAGACCTAGAAATTTGTACAAGCACACAAAGTAAAAACAAACTTGTGAAGGTAGTGAAATCAAAAACACCTCATTTGTGTTTCTTTCACACTCACACTCTTGTTATAATATCTCAAGCTAATTTGATGTAATTTCCTTGGATGGATTAATACTTCTGTAAGTTCAATGTTGATAGCATGTATTATAGTCTATATTTTAGGACTTGTTTGGACGTTTTATTTTCAATAATCTGCATGTATGGATGTATATTATGTGATTATATTGTTGTTTCATCTACCTTTACGGGAATAGAGGTCTACACCAAGTTTCGTTGTAATCGTAAGTAAAATGGCACGTTTTGGATCGAAATGGAGCTAAGGAGCTGAGGAGTCATAGGAGCTACATTTTGGAGCTCAAAGAAGAACTCAGGAAACATGGAATTAATGAAGAAAATTTACTTTGGACCAGATTTGAGAGATTTCACATTCAGTTGAGATTCACCTCGGTCAGCTACAGTGTCACATCAACCGAGGTAATCTTGAGGAGCCTCCCGACCGAGGCGAACACCCTGCCGCCGGCAGTTCGCCCTAAAACGTGCATGCAATCAAGTCTTAAATTTATAAAACTAGAATAAAGGCAAGCGAACCCGCAGTGTACGGATCGGCGTAGATTAGCAAATATTCCAAAGTATCGATCATAGGGATTTGGTGAAACAAATCCAATCTCAATTGTCGAGCAAATAAAAGATGTAAAGCTTTGCAAATATTGGGAAAACAGCAACCCTAAAGATCCAAGTATCAAATTGTGGCAATCGTTTCAAGATATACTAAAGAACTAAGGACAGAGTCAAGAGTTGCAGAGGTATGCTAAAGTAAAGTAATGTACGGTGAAGTTCCAAGACTTTATATGACTTATCTAAAGACACTCTCTATAAAGGTTGTTGAGGCTGCAGTATAGAAAGGATCTATGAATAAGAATTAAACTCAAATACCCAAACTTGTAACCCAAGGATCAAGATAAACTAAAACGATTAAGGTTGTGACACTCGAAACCGAAATAGAGGATGATAAGTCTCACTACTACCTAGAAAAGGGCAAGCCAAGACTAGATTAAAGTTAATCTTTAACCTTGGATCAACGTTAAAGCAAAGTTCGTAAACTAGGGTAGATCACGGTCAGATCTTGAGAACCACGGCCGTGGAAACCCAAGAACAGGCCGTGATTTAGGTTCGTCGACGAGATCTCTCTAACTCTCAGGGTCCAATCAAATTACGATCGATCTATCATCATCTAAGCCACAACTATCAACCCTTCACCTTAGAATTGCTAAAGGGTTTTAGCCAATAACCATTGTCATAATACCAATATTCAATTTAAAGAGAATGAAAGATGAAAACCCTTGAATACTCAATAAACTTCAAAACCTGTTCTCGAATCCGAAACACAAGAAGTGATAATCAATGGATTCAGAAAGTAGAACACAAAACCTCACAATGATCTAAGGTAAGTATGAAGAACAGGTTGTTAGTCTATCTTCAATATCAAAACCTAAGAAAGAGGCTAAAGCTTCGGCAATCTTCAATCGACCCTAGGCAAGAATGCTCCAAGCAAGGTAAGTGGCCATCAGCGTCCGTAGGCGTCTAAGCGGGATCAAACGCGTGTATTGAGAGATACCCTTAAACTCTCTTCTCTGGCCTTTTTATATGACCGGCAGAATAACCTTCCAGGCCCATTACGTAAATAACGTAGCAAATAAAGACACGTTAAAAGATCGCCTAAATCACGGTCTCAAAGGTTTCCACGACCGTGGTTTAGAGCGTGGAAAGGGGTTACGGTCTCTTGTGATTTCCACGACCGTACTTTAGGCCGTGTAACTTACTAGAGTGCTCCACGCTCATGATGCCAAGATCCACGGCCATAGTTTAGAGCGTGGACTCTTCTACAGCCGTAATTTAGAGCGTGGAAAGTGTAAAACACTTGAGGTTTCCTTTGTGTCGTGACATTCTTCATCCTAGCTCCTTAGCTTCCTTGATCTGTTCCTAATCCTTGAATATGATCGACTACTCTCTTTCTCTCTCAATTGATCTTATTTAGCTCCTTTTCACCTACAATCAACACAAAGCTAGTGTAGACATCCATATCGACAAAATAGACGAACAAGCTAACAATTGCTTCTAACTTCATCCATTTACACAATAATAAGGGAAAAACAACCAAAATAAGTGCCTAGAATATCGCAATATTTCATGCTAACAAAATTCCCCATACTTGTCACTTGCTTGTCCCCAAGCAAGGTTTTTTTTATAAGGTAAGAATACGAGTTAGAATGAAATATGCATGCAATCTCAAAACAAAAACATCCTTTAGGTAAATATGCTTCTAATCAATAGATCATCCTCAAACCTTGCTTCATTCATCCTTGAAACGCTTATATACATAAACCAAAGAATATAAAGCAAAGAAACATCATGAATCGCTTTAAACTTTAAGACAAACATCATAACCTTCAAGTATTGTCAAAATCAAGCATAAGAAACTTCAATTTAAATCACCAAGTCAAATAACATTCTTTTGATCTTAAGGACTTTCAAGTAAAGTCTAGAATGTGGAATGGAGGAAAACTTATAAGGGATGTGGTGCATGAATCCGGGAAAATGAATAACCAACTCTTTTTCTTTTTACTTTGAATTGCAACACCATCAACTTTGAGCTTTGCTCTCTTCTTTTTCACATTATTTTTCGACTTTACTTTTTGAAAGATGAAAAGAGGTGCACAAAAACTAAAGCCTAGGAGATCGACGTTTCTCAATTTCAAGATGCCTCAAACCCTTGATGCACATACCACAATTCGTTAGGAATATCGCTCAATCCGACTTTGGCAAGACACAAACACCCGGCTATGTGAATGGTGCCGAGTTACTCATCGTCATGATTGACTTCCCCAAACCTATTAATTCTATTCTTTGAATGCAAAAATTTGCTTTCATGGCCCTCCCACATCAAACATGCCAAATATCAACTCCTCCAAATTCCCGGAGAGGTAAGGGAGGCAATTACTTTTATTGTGTGGCTAAGTGATCAAAGAAAGAAGAAAGAAAATCGAATTGCCTTAATCATTTCATAAAGAAGTATAAGAACTCATCATGTGATTTCAACCTCAATTTTTCAATATGATTTAAATAGAACTTGCACATTATGAAACTTGCAAGAAAGGATAAACAACACATTCAATTCCTTTTCAATTCATTATTCCGTTTAAGCATATGATTTTTATCAAGAACTCATTCCACAGGTGAGAGCTATCATAGAAGTCATCTCTAATCTTAGAAGCACAAGAACTCTTTTGAAATTTTCCAAAATTTTCAAATTTTTATGGGTTTTTAAAACTTTTTCATGCAATGCAATAATGAAACGTGTGACTATGAAAATGAAACATGCAAAGTGTTATGAATAGAAGCAAGGAATATAGTAGAGTTATTACAACACATAGTCACACCCCACCCCATACTTAGAACATACATTGTCCTTAATGTTCGAAAAAGAAATAAAGAAAAGAAGAAAAGAAAAATGAACTCACTAGAACAGTGGTGGGCGGCTGAAACTGTCAACCCTCATGGCTCATCATTGTGGAGGTGGTGGTGGTGGAAATGGGCGGAAGTCATGGCTATAGTACCGCCCAAACTGCTGGCGGTAGATATCACTCATCATCTCGTCATGCTCCCGGCTCCTAGCCACCTGCGCCTCTCTATGGATCTCCAAGTCACCAACTTGCCTAGAAAGGTCGGTAGCCCATTCCAGTAGCTGCTCATACCAATCCGGTGGCTGGCCGTACCATGTCGGTGCGTCCTGTGGAGTCGGTGCTGTTGGTGCCTGGCTATACCAAGGTGGTGGTGCTCCCATCCACTCCGGTTGTGCTCCGTACCAAGCGGGAGGAGCGTCTATCCATGTCGGCCTCTCACTCACGCTAGCACGGCGAGAGGAAGAGGCTCTTGAAGGTCTAACGGGTCGTGGTGAATGCCTAGGAGGGTCAGGGAAGTGTGCCGGCTGATCCGGGAAAGTGCCAAAGTCCTGCTCTTCACCTCCTCCCTCAAAACCATCACATACTCCTACCTCCTCCTCAACATCTGTAGCCGGAACCTCATCGGGGACATAGGGAGGTGCCACTAGCCTATTCGCATGCATAGCAGCGAAGGTCTGCTTCCAATTATGGCGTCCAACCATAATGGAATACTCAAGGAGCCACGGGATGCTTCTACCTCCTCTATCTTCCCAAGGCATACCAGCGGTAGGTGGACCATGGTGCCTAGGGAAGATGATACCCCTCGTCATCAAGCTATTGAGACCCAAAGGTCTCGCTACGATCCTAGTACATGCAGAAAAATCTATCCCCAGCTGCCTAGCAATGTGGGTAACCATACCACCATATCCAATGTTACCGGCTCTCTTGTTCTTGAGCTTACTTATGGTGGAGGCTAAGAGGGTAGCACAGTCAGCAGATCTACCGTGAAGCATAAAATAAAGAAGGAACAACTCATCAGTCTTAATCTTCCGAGGGGTCTCGGTCCTAGGGAAAAGGCACTCAGAAAGGACTCTATGGGCTATCTTCAAGGCTAAGTGATAGATAAGCTTAGCCTTGGTGTCAGCTGGTTGCCAGCGGTCCTTGTTGGCATAGATCATGGCTATGTCCTCCCAGAAGTCCTTAGCGTATACACCGTTAAGAAAACGACCATTGAAGGTCTCTTGGAACCCAAAGAAGGCTCCGAACTGCAAGATTGAGAACTCATAGTTCTCCTCCATCGGCCTAAAATAAACTGTCCTATCCTTGGCACTATGCTCAAAGGAAATCACAAACTCCCTAGTAATCTCCTCATATGCGTCTTCCCTAATAGCGGAGAAGACAATCAAACCGGCTCTATCTAAAAGCCACGTCAAGTCATTCACTACATTCAGCGGCTCTAGCTCCTCAAGCACTAAGTAGCGCGGTCCTATGACCGCTCTCTTCTCGATCCTTTCCAAGGCATCGAGGTAATCCTCATGGATGGTTGGAATCCTAGGAGGTGGGGGTGATGGTGGCTTACTAGGGGGGTTTTGGGAGGAAGAGGAAGTGTCTCCTTTCCTCTTCTTGTTCCTATTTGACTTCCTCCTAAACAAATCCATCACACAATTATGCCAGTCCTAGACTAATTCCAGTCCAATTTCAATCAGTTCTCCTAAAAAATCTTTCAAGAATTGAGCCAAATTGACAAAGTAGAGAAAGAGAAGAAAACCTAGGTTTTGGATTCTTAAAATCCAAATTCTGTCTTCTGCAGGGATTATTCACTTGATTTTTTGATTGGATCTTGTAGATGGTTGAATTTTCTTCACTTTAGGCTCAAGAATCGTTCGAATCAAACTCCGAACGAAGATTTGAGAGAGGGGGAGTGGTTTCGGCGTTTAGGGCGTGGAATGGGGTCGTGGTTTGAAAGTTTTGTGTTGTTTTTGTGAAGAAGGTGGTTTATATAGTGACCGTAAATTTTTTTGAAAATCACGGTCACTCGGGGTGTTCCACGGCCTTGGTTTTGTACGGAACCGTGGTTTTGATGATTTTCTTAGATTTTTGCAAATTACGGTCACTATAGCTTCCACAACCGTGGTTTAGGGCGTGGAACTCTCTGTAATGTGCCAAAATCTAAGTTTCGTCAATTCCTTCTAACTTTTTCCTTTCCATTGCCCATCCCATAACACGACATACCGGGAGGTATCGAGGGAAAAAACAAAGCAAAAACGACTAAACCAATTTAATCTAAGAATGATAAACAAAAGCATAAGCGCAATACCTTGGGTTGCCTCCCAAGAAGCGCTTGTTTAAGGTCCGTAGCTAGACCGTACTTGCATCTATTCGAGTGTGGTAGGTGCAAACTCGTCAGCTTGGATCTCAGGTGTATACTTCTTGAGTCGTTGACCGTTCACCTTAATACTTCCGCTCTTTTCACCCCATACTTCAACTACACCATGGAAAAAAACATGTTTGATTAGATAAGGTCCAGTCCAACGAGATTTAAGGTTAATTGGAAAGAGCCAAAGTCTCGAATTGAAGAGGAGAACTTGATCTCCTTCTTTGAGGTCCTTTGGAGTGATATGCTTATCATGCCAACGCTTCACTCTCTCCTTATAGATCTTGGCGTTCTCGTAAGCGTTTGAGCAACCATAAGGTTTGCACATCTTTAAATAAAGTAGGCCAAAAAAATATGTATTGCATCAACCCATCTCAAAACATAATCTACAGCTAGAAGTATGTATTGGTTTTCACAAGATGATGGGAAAGGTCCCATGAAGTCTACTCCCCAAACGTCAAAAATCTCTACCTCCTGAATGTTGTTAAGAGGCATTTCGTTTCTCCTAGATATGTTCTTTGTTCTTTGACAAGGATCGCAGCAGGAAACAAAGGTTTGCACATCTTTAAATAAAGTAGGCCAAAAAAATCCAGATTGCAATACCTTAGCGCTAGTCTTGTTCGAGCTAGTGTTTCCTCCACATGGTAGTGAATGACAATGACGGATGACGCTTTGCATCTCGTCTTCCGGCACACATCTTTGAATGATGCCGTCGGGACCTCTCTTGAAGAGTAGAGGTTCATTCCAAAAGTATTCTCGGACATCCTTAAAGAACTTCTTCCTTTGTGCATAGGATAGTCCGGGAGGTATTGTAACACCCCGAATCCACGGGACTCGAGGCGCTACGGGTTGGGACCTCACAATGGGTCCCGACCCTTAGCCTGACAACAATCTCACTAGATCTTACAACAAGACACAAATAAAGGCAAAACCGAAATTCATTTTAATGCAATGATATGAACCCCAAAAGAAAACAACGAAAGACTTCAGCCGAGATACAACGCTAAAGGTAACCACCATACACGCGACATACATAATACCCTAAACAATACATAAAAACAATCCCCAAAACCCATCCTAAAATGTACGGACCCCGGCTTCCCACTCTTCCGGATCTCTCGGCCGCGTCCCTAACCTGCAAGGCAACTACAACAATATCGGTATAAAACCGTTAGCTAGCATTCAAGGCATTAGAATCATGGTATTGGCACACACACACATAATGCATCATAAACACACAACATGTTCCAAAACACACAATCCGGTTTATTATCTTTTTATTATTAGGTCATATCCCGTTCTAATTCAACTTCTTTTGTGACACGAGAATCTTAAAGATCTCGCCCTTGTCCCCTTTCACCATACGGGTTTGTACTTGATGCGGATCAGCATCACCCGATGGGCTGGTCGCAAGGCACCTCCCAGTCATCCCATTTTTGGACTGGACAAGCGGTCACCGCCCGTTATCATACACTTGGGCCAAATATAAACATATAAAGTCGGTGGTCCTATTACCGGTTTAGATGTTATAACATAAGCAATAAACACACACATAAACAATAAACACACACCACCAAACACGCATTGAAACTAATACAGAGAATACGAGCTAAGTAAGTCCGAAGACTTACCTGTTCCAAAGCTAACCCGCTAAATCCCGTACTCAGTTTCCCGCAGAAATGTAACTCAACGCCTGATCAGACAAGACACACAATCAATAACTAACCAAGAAGCTAGAAGCCCTCGGGCTTCTAGTCTCCCAAACGTATACGAGGTCACAATCCTAGCATGCTAGGTCCAACTCTTAATCCCGAAGATCATCCTATGATCGTACCAAAACATCACAATACTCATAAACCATTCAACAACCATATACGGTTCAAGGCCACTACATGGCATTCCCTCTAAGTTATGCTAGATCCAACCTAGCATGATACTAATACTAAACATAACTAAATCGAGTAAGAAGGTAACTCACATGACGTCTAAAAGACGGTAGTCGGTCGACGGATGTCGAACTTCGACTCGTTCGGCCTTTACGGGGTCGTTTCTGAACCTAGCACCAAAACTAGACAAACTTAGCCCGTACGCTAAATTTGATTGGAATAAATAATATATATAAAACTAAGGAAGAACTCGATTTCGAAAGCCCATGTTAAAACTCGCAAAACCCTTCCGGCCAAAATATAAAGTTCGGGGAGCTGGTCATGAAACCACAAATAATACTTTGGGTCATAAATCAAATTTTAAATCCAACGAAGACATAATATACCGTGTATATAAAAATATAAGAATATCCCGTATCTAAAACTCAAGGTTAAAACCATAGTTACAAATTCCGGGCAAACTACACAAATTTCTAACATGGTCAAAACCGCAAATCAACTTTTTCGGGCAAGATATGCAACTCAATAAACGTGGTCCATTTCCATAAATAAAACTTGAACCGTAAACCACAATTAATGAAACAAGTGCCCAATATATATAAATAAGCATATAACTCAAAGTAAAAATACCAAGTTTAAAAACCAAAAATACATTTTCCGGGCACAATATACAATTTCAGAAATATGGGTCATCATCCCTAATTAAAATCCTGGGGCATTTTTCTGAAAATTACCCAACAAAGGGCACAATTGTCACAATCAAGAAATATGGGTACAAACTGTGATAATAGCAAAATACAGGGCAAAATCTGCAAATAACACAATTAAGGGGGGCAGACTTAATTAGGGCAAAACCCTTCTTCAACAACAGTACAAGGCGGCGGGGGAAAGAGATCCATAGGCGGCGGATAGGGCTTCCGGCAAGGGCGGAGAGGGCTTCATCCGGCGACGACAGGTGAAGCAGGGTCGGGGCAGGCTAGACCATGGCGGAGCATCCCCGGCTTTCCTGTGGCTGCCGGCGAAGGTGAGGCGACAGGCGAGCTGCTACTTCCGGCGTGACCGAAGGAAAGAGAGAGGTGGAGAGGATGCTGCTGCTGCGCGCTATCATCTTCCCAAATGAGAGTCCGGAGAGGGAACTCGAGGTGGTGTGCATCTACCCAAAAACGAGGATTGGCGAGGCGCCCAAAAGGAAGAGGGTGACCTGCTGTTGCGATGTGAACGAAGGAAGAAGATGAAGAATAGCGTGGGGCGGGTTTTAAAGGGAGAGAGATGAGGTAGAGATTGGAAAAATCAGAGAGAGGGTTGGTGATAATGCTTCTGCTGTGAGAGAGATTGCAAAGGTGAAAGCTTGCTTGTTGGAGAGGGAAAACAGATTGCAGGAGTGAGGGTTAGGTGCAGACTGCAGAGAAACCATCATCACGTTGGACAGAGAAGAGGGAAAGAAAAAAGAGGAATAAAGGAAAAATATATTTAAAAAAAATAAATTAACTAAAAGCATGACATCGGGAAATAAAAATAAACTCGATCACATCAACCGGACAGGATTTCCGGTTTGAAAAATTCCCGATCTTTCCGTTAAGTAATTTACGGAATATATATAAATGTAAAACATATAAACTCATAAAAATTTAATTTACAATGTGAAAACAATCGTAAAAATTATTTAAGTTATTAAAAATATCGCTAAAATAAATAACGAGAACGCACCCAATAAACGGGGCGTCACATTAGATCCCCCTAAAAACAAGTTTCGGCCCGAAACTTGGTATACGTCGAACTTCTCGGTCCCTAAGGCCGAGGTATGAACTCTCAAACTAAGAAGGCTTAATCCTTCTAATCTATACACACAATCTACTCGAACTACCACCGCAAGATATATAACCGGTCATAAAACACATTCCCGCACAGGGCACAAACTACACATAATATCACACACATGCACATAACTCAACCAAGAGAAGAACTAGGTCTAACCCGTAAATTCTATAGATGCTACTAGTTCATCGTAAAACGCACCCAAAGATACTATCCTCCGTCTCCCAGTTAACTTAGTCGGTTCCTCGTCTGCCACTAGATCCTCATGACTAACAACATGTCTCGAGCCATGTATGTACTCTTTACTGATACACTTGAAACATCGAGGAACACCCTCTTCTCTCGGCGGCCACGCCAACTGGTAGACCACTTTCCCAACTCCCGCGAAGATCTGAAGAAGGTCCGATATATCGGAAACTCAACTTCCTTCTCGGGTCTCTCTCAATGCAGCATATCCATTATTTTCTCTTTGATTTCTCCACCAAAGAAGATCGAACTTCAAATTTACACTGTTGGCTTTGGTTCTGGTCAAACCAAACTTTGACATTATGTTTCCTCAATTCTTGTTGCAATTCTAGTAACGAAGGAATTACTTTACTCCATACTAATTCTACTAACAAGACATGTATGCTATCATTTTTACATCGCTCCTCAATACTCGATCAAGACCTTGTCTTGAAGAATCACTTGTCCACTACAAACCCATAATACCTCAAGGCAAATCTAAACAGTTGCACCAATGAATCCCTTCTTAACTCTCAGCAACTCTATCGTCAATTCTTCGTCGCATTCGATACTTCATCGTCATCCGTAGTAGCTTACCATAAAAGGCGTTATACAACTTCTCCCTTCACATATCTGGTAAAGCTCAGCACATCTAAGATAATGTGTAAATCCTTCCATATCTCTTGGGGTTTGCCATCCCGAGACAACTTGTCATACAACTTCTCTCTCTAGTGACTATGGTTGGTCCAAAATGCCATATTTGCAATATCTGAGTCTCAAATTCTCAAACGGTGACAAACAAATCTTAACTTAATATTAGAAGAGACTACTGACCCTTGCAACTGATCGAGTAGGTCATCTATTCCTCGTAAGGGATACTCGTTCTTCATTGTTATCTTGTTCGGCTAACGGTAATTGATGTACAAGCGGAGATAATCATCTCTCTTTTCGCAAACTGGAGTTCTCCATAACCACTTCAAATCAAGAGTTTAAGATATATTCTAATATGAACTTCAAATCAAGAGTTCAAGATAGCATTCGGAGTTCTCCATAGCATTTCAATAAATCTAATGAACTCTTTTCAATAAGTTCTTACAATTTCTCCTTCTCTCGCTTCCATAACTCATGTCTCTTCACAAATGTCATTTTATGCAGCGCCTTGGATGCCGGAAATGTGTCAAGCTCAACCTTAGTGGCAAAGTTCCACACTTTGAGGTATTGGAATCTATAATATCTCGGGTTCCATTTTTTTCTCCGCCATCACATAACGTAGGACATTGACACAGTCTTGTCTTAACACTTGACAAGTGGTCATGATACTAATGATTCACACCGATCTGTTGGGGTGTCGTCCTTCAAACACTTGCATTGCTCCATCTTTAGCTACAAAGTTGACCGTCCTCTTTCAAAGATTCTTCATCTCCTGAACTCGAGAGACTTACTTGAGCCTTCTGACTCTTGGAGCCTAAATCGATCTTATCTTCTCCGCTTTCATTGACGTCCCCACATGTGGGAAACGTTCGTCGAATCTTATATAAACTTGCACCATTCCTTCGAGTAGGTGTAGAACCCACTTCATTTCCTTATGAAACGCCAATCCGACTGTAGAGGTTATGACCTCAATCTTTCATATACTTCTCGTACTTCTCATGTCGACATCAAACTTCAAAACTTCAGCCTTCTCTTACTCTTGTTGGTCACCTTAAGCATCTCTTGGTATTCCATGAACAATCTTCACAACCGTACCAATATGCCCCGTGGAAAATGCTAGAAGAAATTCCCCATTAAAATTCACTGAAATATACGACTTATTACTTCTTCAGTGCTAACATCATAAAGTTTAAGCTCGCAGCATTGCCCTTATCTAGGTCATCCCTTTCACGTCATAGCCACCATGGTTCTTCCGTGTGAGTTTGAACCATCTGACTCAGCTTTTGCTCGTAAAACATAGCCTCCATTTCATTGGAACGAACATACCATGCATGCATCCTCTTATTATACTCCCGTCTACGCACCACAACAATGAAACCTCACCTTCCTCTTGATCTACTAGTTCCCTTTACCATGATCAAACCTTAAAACTTCTAATCCGGCTCGTTCTCCCATATGCCGTTCTCATGACCTAAGAAGGTCGCAAAGGGTCATATTCATCCTCCCCTAGGAGGTCTGTAACAGCTACTTGGTTAAACTCATTCAACATTATTTGATTTAATATAACTGCACTTTTGTTGACGTACTTCCTTACCATTGAAACTGATCCACCGCGTATACTCTATGATCTTGTTGCCGGTCCTCTATATCCCCATAGTCTTGTTTACTCATTCCCTCCACACTCATTAATAGACAACCCGCACGTGTGCGTTCTCAGTTGTTAACGATTAACTTGTATCTGACCTTCTCCGAAGTCAACGACTTATTATTCTACTATACTTCCCATGTTAGCATTCTCATGAAGGCTACCCACTTGGGGTACTCTACCTTAAACTTTGTTAACTCTTCTTCATTCCAAGCTTCTTTTCTTTACAAGGTAATTATATCTTCCTGGCCTTGTTGGTTCGTATAACTCCTTTCATAGGTTTTACCATTCTTCCTTGATGTCCTTTCAGTTCTCCTTCCCAAATATTGTATCCTTAAATAGCGTCCGTTCGCGTTTCTCTTAGTTGGTATCTTAAGTCTTTCCATAAACAAAAGCTTCTTGTTGCGTCAATCCTTTTTCTCGGGATCACGTCTACTCACACTTCCTGCTTCTTGGCGTTTCTTAGTCTTGTCGTTATAATGGAAACCGGTCAACTCCACGTGAATCTCCACCATGCTCTTCTTCTCATAACTCTAGTAATATTGACACTTCAATTATTGATACATCATAAGCTTAACTTACGGTATCTTAAATCTTTAGCAAATGGTTCGATCACTCTGCTCATCTTGACACCAATGCTTAGGAGCGCCTAAAGAAACTTCACATCTTAATGAAATACCACCTTTAAACTTTCTAGAAAGTATGCATCTCCTTCTCAATTCGTATCTTTAGTTGTCCGCGCGTCTTCTAGAAGAACTTACGTTCGTTTTCACTATTGGTCTCGATGTTGTACAATCGTGGTTTCTTTATAACCACTTATGTACCTTAATGTTGTCCCCTTTACTGGTATTGCTCCATCTCGATCTCTCTTTAGTCGTCTCGAGATCTTCTTCCTACTTGTTTGTCCTTCATTTATGTCATCTTTAATCCTCCTCTTCGACATCCTTTTAAAGGAATTCCGAGAAACGTCATGGTGCTTGTTAGCACGAAAAGCTCAACTTGATAATTGAGTGTACTCATCCACGTATAAATGCTATCCCAAGCCAACCACATCGTCTTTAAAGGTGATGATACTATACTTATCATATTTTCTATTAGGTCCCGTACTATCTACTACTATATATAGTAAGAATCCGCGTAAACGACTATATAGGTCTCATGTCCATATCACTACTAATATAACATATCCAGAAATCCATTACAACAATACAAGGTCCAAAAGCTAATAAGATCCTATCATACCACATATATAAGCATATATCTATATAAGGTCATGCCACTACTATACATAACAAGTCCAAAGAATATATTATAGTCCACATATATACTATTAATATAACCACGTCCATCATGCAACTACAATCCACATATACTACTATATATACATATATATACATATCAAAATCCAATAAACTAAGCTGCCGAGATCCGCGGAAGGAGTGGTGGTCCGTACATTCTACCCCGACTCATGCAAGTGATTTTGAAAACGAAAACTCAGAACCCATGGGGTTCTGTTTAATCCTTATTCGGCCTTTAGAAGATTGCGAGTGCCATTGTTGTCAACCTAGGGCTCTGATACCACTTTTGTAACACCCCGAATCCACGGGACTCGAGGCGCTACGGGTTGGGACCTCACAATGGGTCCCGACCCTTAGCCTGACAACAATCTCACTGGATCTTACAACAAGACACAAATAAAGGCAAAACCGAAATTCATTTTAATGCAATGATATGAACCCCAAAAGAAAACAACGAAAGACTTCAGCCGAGATACAACGCTAAAGGTAACCCCCATACACGCGACATACATAATACCCTAAACAATACATAAAAACAATCCCCAAAACCCATCCTAAAATGTACGGACCCCGGCTTCCCACTCTTCCGGATCTCTCGGCCGCGTCCCTAACCTGCAAGGCAACTACAACAATATCGGTATAAAACCGTTAGCTAGCATTCAAGGCATTAGAATCATGGTATTGGCACACGCACACATAAGGCATCATAAACACACAACATGTTCCAAAACACACAATCCGGTTTATTATCTTTTTATTATTAGGTCATATCCCGTTCTAATTCAACTTCTTTTGTGACACGAGAATCTTAAAGATCTCGCCCTTGTCCCCTTTCACCATACGGGTTTGTACTTGATGCGGATCAGCATCACCCGATGGGCTGGTCGCAAGGCACCTCCCAGTCATCCCATTTTTGGACTGGACAAGGGGTCACCGCCCGTTATCATACACTTGGGCCAAATATAAACATATAAAGTTGGTGGTCCTATTACCGGTTTAGATGTTATAACATAAGCAATAAACACACACATAAACAATAAACACACACCACCAAACACGCATTGAAACTAATACAGAGAATACGAGCTAAGTAAGTCCGAAGACTTACCTGTTCCAAAGCTAACCCGCTAAATCCCGTACTCAGTTTCCCGCAGAAATGTAACTCAACGCCTGATCAGACAAGACACACAATCAATAACTAACCAAGAAGCAAGAAACCCTCGGGCTTCTAGTCTCCCAAACGTATACGAGGTCACAATCCTAGCATGCTAGGTCCAACTCCTAATCCCGAAGATCATCCTATGATCGTACCAAAACATCACAATACTCATAAACCATTCAACAACCATATACGGTTCAAGGCCACTACATGGCATTCCCTCTAAGTTATGCTAGATCCAACCTAGCATGATACTAATACTAAACATAACTAAATCGAGTAAGAAGGTAACTCACATGACGTCTAAAAGACGGTAGTCGGTCGACGGATGTCGAACTTCGACTCTTCGGCCTTTACGGGGTCGTTTCTGAACCTAGCACCAAAACTAGACAAACTTAGCCCGTACGCTAAATTTGATTGGAATAAATAATATATATAAAACTATGGAAGAACTCGATTTCGAAAGCCCATGTTAAAACTCGCAAAACCCTTCCGGCCAAAATATAAAGTTCGGGGAGCTGGTCATGAAACCACAAATAATACTTTGGGTCATAAATCAAATTTTAAATCCAACGAAGACATAATATACCGTGTATATAAAAATATAAGAATATCCCGTATCTAAAACTCAAGGTTAAAACCGTAGTTACAAATTCCGGGCAAACTACACAAATTTCTAACATGTTCAAAACCGCAAATCAACTTTTTCGGGCAAGATATGCAACTCAATAAACGTGGCCCATTTCTATAAATAAAACTTGAACCGTAAACCACAATTAATGAAACAAGTGCCCAATATATATAAATAAGCATATAACTCAAAGTAAAAATACCAAGTTTAAAAATCAAAAATACATTTTCCGGGCACAGTATACCATTTCAGAAATATGGGTCATCATCCCTAATTAAAATCCTGGGGCATTTTTCTGAAAATTACCCAACAAAGGGCACAATTGTCACAATCAAGAAATATGGGTACAAACTGTGATAATAGCAAAATACAGGGCAAAATCTGCAAATAACACAATTAAGGGGGGGAGATTTAATTAGGGCAAAACCCTTCTTCAACAACAGTACAAGGCGGCGGGGGAAAGAGATCCATAGGCGGCGGATAGGGCTTCCGGCAAGGGCGGAGAGGGCTTCATCCGGCGACGACAGGTGAAGCAGGGTCGGGGCAGGCTAGACCATGGCGGAGCATCCCCGGCTTTCCTGTGGCTGCCGGCGAAGGTGAGGCGACAGGCGAGCTGCTACTTCCGGCGTGACCGAAGGAAAGAGAGAGGTGGAGAGGATGCTGCTGCTGCGCGCTATCATCTTCCCAAATGAGAGTCCGGAGAGGGAACTCGAGGTGGTGTGCATCTACCCAAAAACGAGGATTGGCGAGGCGCCCAAAAGGAAGAGGGTGACCTGCTGTTGCGATGTGAACGAAGGAAGAAGATGAAGAATAGCGTGGGGCGGGTTTTAAAGGAAGAGAGATGTGGTAGAGATTGGAAAAATCAGAGAGAGGGTTGGTGATAATGCTTCTGCTGTGAGAGAGATTGCAAAGGTGAAAGCTTGCTTGTTGGAGAGGGAAAACAGATTGCAGGAGTGAGGGTTAGGTGCAGACTGCAGAGAAAGCATCATCACGTTGGACAGAGAAGAGGGAAAGAAAAAAGAGGAATAAAGGAAAAATATATTTAAAAAAAATAAATTAACTAAAAGCATGACATCGGGAAATAAAAATAAACTCGATCACATCAACCGGACAGGATTTCCGGTTTGAAAAATTCCCGATCTTTCCGTTAAGTAATTTACGGAATATATATAAATGTAAAACATATAAACTCATAAAAATTTAATTTACAATGTGAAAACAATCGTAAAAATTATTTAAGTTATTAAAAATATCGCTAAAATAAATAACGAGAACGCACCCAATAAACGGGGCGTCACATTAGATCCCCCTAAAAACAAGTTTCGGCCCGAAACTTGGTATACGTCGAACTTCTCGGTCCCTAAGGCCGAGGTATGAACTCTCAAACTAAGAAGGCTTAATCCTTCTAATCTATACACACAATCTACTCGAACTACCACCGCAAGATATATAACCGGTCATAAAACACATTCCCGCACAGGGCACAAACTACACATAATATCACACACATGCACATAACTCAACCAAGAGAAGAACTAGGTCTAACCCGTAAATTCTATAGATGCTACTAGTTCATCGTAAAACGCACCCAAAGATACTATCCTCCGTCTCCCAGTTAACTTAGTCGGTTCCTCGTCTGCCACTAGATCCTCATGACTAACAACATGTCTCGAGCCATGTATGTACTCTTTACTGATACACTTGAAACATCGAGGAACACCCTCTTCTCTCGGCGGCCACGCCAACCGGTAGACCACTTTCCCAACTCCCGCGAAGATCTGAAGAAGGTCCGATATATCGGAAACTCAACTTCCTTCTCGGGTCTCTCTCAATGCAGCATATCCATTATTTTCTCTTTGATTTCTCCACCAAAGAAGATCGAACTTCAAATTTACACTGTTGGCTTTGGTTCTGGTCAAACCAAACTTTGACATTATGTTTCCTCAATTCTTGTTGCAATTCTAGTAACGAAGGAATTACTTTACTCCATACTAATTCTACTAACAAGACATGTATGCTATCATTTTTACATCGCTCCTCAATACTCGATCAAGACCTTGTCTTGAAGAATCACTTGTCCACTACAAACCCATAATACCTCAAGGCAAATCTAAACTGTTGCACCAATGAATCCCTTCTTAACTCTCAGCAACTCTATCGTCAATTCTTCGTCGCATTCGATACTTCATCGTCATCCGTAGTAGCTTACCATAAAAGGCGTTATACAACTTCTCCCTTCACATATCTGGTAAAGCTCAGCACATCTAAGATAATGTGTAAATCCTTCCATATCTCTTGGGGTTTGCCATCCCGAGACAACTTGTCATACAACTTCTCTCTCTAGTGACTATGGTTGGTCCAAAATGCCATATTTGCAATATCTGAGTCTCAAATTCTCAAACGGTGACAAACAAATCTTAACTTAATATTAGAAGAGACTACTGACCCTTGCAACTGATCGAGTAGGTCATCTATTCCTCGTAAGGGATACTCGTTCTTCATTGTTATCTTGTTCGGCTAACGGTAATTGATGTACAAGCGGAGATAATCATCTCTCTTTTCGCAAACTGGAGTTCTCCATAACCACTTCAAATCAAGAGTTTAAGATATATTCTAATATGAACTTCAAATCAAGAGTTCAAGATAGCATTCGGAGTTCTCCATAGCATTTCAATAAATCTAATGAACTCTTTTCAATAAGTTCTTACAATTTCTCCTTCTCTCGCTTCCATAACTCATGTCTCTTCACAAATGTCATTTTATGCAGCGCCTTGGATGCCGGAAATGTGTCAAGCTCAACCTTAGTGGCAAAGTTCCACACTTTGAGGTATTGGAATCTATAATATCTCGGGTTCCATTTTTTTCTCCGCCATCACATAACGTAGGACATTGACACAGTCTTGTCTTAACACTTGACAAGTGGTCATGATACTAATGATTCACACCGATCTGTTGGGGTGTCGTCCTTCAAACACTTGCATTGCTCCATCTTTAGCTACAAAGTTGACCGTCCTCTTTCAAAGATTCTTCATCTCCTGAACTCGAGAGACTTACTTGAGCCTTCTGACTCTTGGAGCCTAAATCGATCTTATCTTCTCCGCTTTCATTGACGTCCCCACATGTGGGAAACGTTCGTCGAATCTTATATAAACTTGCACCATTCCTTCGAGTAGGTGTAGAACCCACTTCATTTCCTTATGAAACGCCAATCCGACTGTAGAGGTTATGACCTCAATCTTTCATATACTTCTCGTACTTCTCATGTCGACATCAAACTTCAAAACTTCAGCCTTCTCTTACTCTTGTTGGTCACCTTAAGCATCTCTTGGTATTCCATGAACAATCTTCACAACCGTACCAATATGCCCCGTGGAAAATGCTAGAAGAAATTCCCCATTAAAATTCACTGAAATATACGACTTATTACTTCTTCAGTGCTAACATCATAAAGTTTAAGCTCGCAGCATTGCCCTTATCTAGGTCATCCCTTTCACGTCATAGCCACCATGGTTCTTCCGTGTGAGTTTGAACCATCTGACTCAGCTTTTGCTCGCAAAACATAGCCTCCATTTCATTGGAACGAACATACCATGCATGCATCCTCTTATTATACTCCCGTCTACGCACCACAACAATGAAACCTCACCTTCCTCTTGATCTACTAGTTCCCTTTACCATGATCAAACCTTAAAACTTCTAATCCGGCTCGTTCTCCCATATGCCGTTCTCATGACCTAAGAAGGTCGCAAAGGGTCATATTCATCCTCCCCTAGGAGGTCTGTAACAGCTACTTGGTTAAACTCATTCAACATTATTTGATTTAAGATAACTGCACTTTTGTTGACGTACTTCCTTACCATTGAAACTGATCCACCGCGTATACTCTATGATCTTGTTGCCGGTCCTCTATATCCCCATAGTCTTGTTTACTCATTCCCTCCACACTCATTAATAGACAACCCGCACGTGTGCGTTCTCAGTTGTTAACGATTAACTTGTATCTGACCTTCTCCGAAGTCAACGACTTATTATTCTACTATACTTCCCATGTTAGCATTCTCATGAAGGCTACCCACTTGGGGTACTCTACCTTAAACTTTGTTAACTCTTCTTCATTCCAAGCTTCTTTTCTTTACAAGGTATTTATATCTTCCTGGCCTTGTTGGTTCGTATAACTCCTTTCATAGGTTTTACCATTCTTCCTTGATGTCCTTTCAGTGCTCCTTCCCAAATATTGTATCCTTAAATAGCGTCCGTTCGCGTTTCTCTTAGTTGGTATCTTAAGTCTTTCCATAAACAAAAGCTTCTTGTTGCGTCAATCCTTTTTCTCGGGATCACGTCTACTCACACTTCCTGCTTCTTGGCGTTTCTTAGTCTTGTCGTTATAATGGAAACCGGTCAACTCCACGTGAATCTCCACCATGCTCTTCTTCTCATAACTCTAGTAATATTGACACTTCAATTATTGATACATCATAAGCTTAACTTACGGTATCTTAAATCTTTAGCAAATGGTTCGATCACTCTGCTCATCTTGACTCCAATGCTTAGGAGCGCCTAAAGAAACTTCACATCTTAATGAAATACCACCTTTAAACTTTCTAGAAAGTATCCATCTCCTTCTCAATTCGTATCTTTAGTTGTCCGCGCGTCTTCTAGAAGAACTTACGTTCGTTTTCACTATTGGTCTCGATGTTGTACAATCGTGGTTTCTTTATAACCACTTATGTACCTTAATGTTGTCCCCTTTACTGGTATTGCTCCATCTCGATCTCTCCTTAGTCGTCTCGAGATCTTCTTTCTACTTGTTTGTCCTTCATTTATGTCATCTTTAATCCTCCTCTTCGACATCCTTTTAAAGGAATTCCGAGAAACGTCATGGTGCTTGTTAGCACGAAAAGCTCAACTTGATAATTGAGTGTACTCATCCACGTATAAATGCTATCCCAAGCCAACCACATCGTCTTTAAAGGTGATGATACTATACTTATCATCTTTTCTATTAGGTCCCGTACTATCTACTACTATATATAGTAAGAATCCGCGTAAACGACTATATAGGTCTCATGTCCATATCACTACTAATATAACACATCCAGAAATCCATTACAACAATACAAGGTCCAAAAGCTAATAAGATCCTATCATACCACATATATAAGCATATATCTATATAAGGTCATGCCACTACTATACATAACAAGTCCAAAGAATATATTATAGTCCACATATATACTATTAATATAACCACGTCCATCATGCAACTACAATCCACATATACTACTATATATACATATATATACATATCAAAATCCAATAAACTAAGCTGCCGAGATCCGCGGAAGGAGTGGTGGTCCGTACATTCTACCCCGACTCATGCAAGTGATTTTGAAAACGAAAACTCAGAACCCGTGGGGTTCTGTTTAATCCTTATTCGGCCTTTAGAAGATTGCGAGTGCCATTGTTGTCAACCTAGGGCTCTGATACCACTTTTGTAACACCCCGAATCCACGGGACTCGAGGCGCTACGGGTTGGGACCTCACAATGGGTCCCGACCCTTAGCCTGACAACAATCTCACTGGATCTTACAACAAGACACAAATAAAGGCAAAACCGAAATTCATTTTAATGCAATGATATGAACCCCAAAAGAAAACAACGAAAGACTTCAGCCGAGATACAACGCTAAAGGTAACCACCATACACGCGACATACATAATACCCTAAACAATACATAAAAACAATCCCCAAAACCCATCCTAAAATGTACGGACCCCGGCTTCCCACTCTTCCGGATCTCTCGGCCGCGTCCCTAACCTGCAAGGCAACTACAACAATATCGGTATAAAACCGTTAGCTAGCATTCAAGGCATTAGAATCATGGTATTGGCACACGCACACATAAGGCATCATAAACACACAACATGTTCCAAAACACACAATCCGGTTTATTATCTTTTTATTATTAGGTCATATCCCGTTCTAATTCAACTTCTTTTGTGACACGAGAATCTTAAAGATCTCGCCCTTGTCCCCTTTCACCATACGGGTTTGTACTTGATGCGGATCAGCATCACGCGATGGGCTGGTCGCAAGGCACCTCCCAGTCATCCCATTTTTGGACTGGACAAGCGGTCACCGCCCGTTATCATACACTTGGGCCAAATATAAACATATAAAGTCGGTGGTCCTATTACCGGTTTAGATGTTATAACATAAGCAATAAACACACACATAAACAATAAACACACACCACCAAACACGCATTGAAACTAATACAGAGAATACGAGCTAAGTAAGTCCGAAGACTTACCTGTTCCAAAGCTAACCCGCTAAATCCCGTACTCAGTTTCCCGCAGAAATGTAACTCAACGCCTGATCAGACAAGACACACAATCAATAACTAACCAAGAAGCTAGAAGCCCTCGGGCTTCTAGTCTCCCAAACGTATACGAGGTCACAATCCTAGCATGCTAGGTCCAACTCCTAATCCCGAAGATCATCCTATGATCGTACCAAAACATCACAATACTCATAAACCATTCAACAACCATATACGGTTCAAGGCCACTACATGGCATTCCCTCTAAGTTATGCTAGATCCAACCTAGCATGATACTAATACTAAACATAACTAAATCGAGTAAGAAGGTAACTCACATGACGTCTAAAAGACGGTAGTCGGTCGACGGATGTCGAACTTCGACTCTTCGGCCTTTACGGGGTCGTTTCTGAACCTAGCACCAAAACTAGACAAACTTAGCCCGTACGCTAAATTTGATTGGAATAAATAATATATATAAAACTAAGGAAGAACTCGATTTCGAAAGCCCATGTTAAAACTCGCAAAACCCTTCCGGCCAAAATATAAAGTTCGGGGAGCTGGTCATGAAACCACAAATAATACTTTGGGTCATAAATCAAATTTTAAATCCAACGAAGACATAATATACCGTGTATATAAAAATATAAGAATATCCCGTATCTAAAACTCAAGGTTAAAACCGTAGTTACAAATTCCGGGCAAACTACACAAATTTCTAACATGTTCAAAACCGCAAATCAACTTTTTCGGGCAAGATATGCAACTCAATAAACGTGGCCCATTTCAATAAATAAAACTTGAACCGTAAACCACAATTAATGAAACAAGTGCCCAATATATATAAATAAGCATATAACTCAAAGTAAAAATGCCAAGTTTAAAAACCAAAAATACATTTTCCGGGCACAATATACCATTTCAGAAATATGGGTCATCATCCCTAATTAAAATCCTGGGGCATTTTTCTGAAAATTACCCAACAAAGGGCACAATTGTCACAATCAAGAAATATGGGTACAAACTGTGATAATAGCAAAATACAGGGCAAAATCTGCAAATAACACAATTAAGGGGGGGAGATTTAATTAGGGCAAAACCCTTCTTCAACAACAGTACAAGGCGGCGGGGGAAAGAGATCCATAGGCGGCGGATAGGGCTTCCGGCAAGGGCGGAGAGGGCTTCATCCGGCGACGACAGGTGAAGCAGGGTCGGGGCAGGCTAGACCATGGCGGAGCATCCCCGGCTTTCCTGTGGCTGCCGGCGAAGGTGAGGCGACAGGCGAGCTGCTACTTCTGGCATGACCGAAGGAAAGAGAGAGGTGGAGAGGATGCTGCTGCTGCGCGCTATCATCTTCCCAAATGAGAGTCCGGAGAGGGAACTCGAGGTGGTGTGCATCTACCCAAAAACGAGGATTGGCGAGGCGCCCAAAAGGAAGAGGGTGACCTGCTGTTGCGATGTGAACGAAGGAAGAAGATGAAGAATAGCGTGGGGCGGGTTTTAAAGGGAGAGAGATGAGGTAGAGATTGGAAAAATCAGAGAGAGGGTTGGTGATAATGCTTCTGCTGTGAGAGAGATTGCAAAGGTGAAAGCTTGCTTGTTGGAGAGGGAAAACAGATTGCAGGAGTGAGGGTTAGGTGCAGACTGCAGAGAAAGCATCATCACGTTGGACAGAGAAGAGGGAAAGAAAAAAGAGGAATAAAGGAAAAATATATTTAAAAAAAATAAATTAACTAAAAGCATGACATCGGGAAATAAAAATAAACTCGATCACATAAACCGGACAGGATTTCCGGTTTGAAAAATTCCCGATCTTTCCGTTAAGTAATTTACGGAATATATATAAATGTAAAACATATAAACTCATAAAAATTTAATTTACAATGTGAAAACAATCGTAAAAATTAGTTAAGTTATTAAAAATATCGCTAAAATAAATAACGAGAACGCACCCAATAAACGGGGCGTCACAGGTATTTCCTGACAAACCAAATAGTTAACAAAATTAGCAAACCATGGTTCGTTACCTTTAGTTATCTTGTCGATGCACTCCTCTATGATGTGTAAATGCTCGTCCGGAAAGGAGTCATCTATAGGTAGATTGTCGTCTTCTAGATGTGGTAGACAACTCAAATGATCCGCAACAGAATTTTCCAAACCCTTCTTGTCACGGATCTCTAGATTGAATTCTTGTAGGAGAAGAATCCATCTAATTAGCCTTGGTTTCGCATCCTTCTTTGCAAGTAGATATCGGATCGCAACATGATCCGTGTATACAATCACCTTTGCACCTACAAGATAAGAATGAAACTTTTCAAAGGCATAAACAATAGCTAGAAATTCTTTTTCAGTAGTGGCGTAGTTAAGATGCGCTTCATCTAGCGTCTTGCTAGCGTAATAGATAACGTGGGTTCGGCCTTCCTTCTTTTGCCCAAGCACAGCTCCTATAGCTACGTCACTTGCATCACACATAACCTCGAATGGAAGATTCCAGTCCGGAGGTTGGATGATCGGGGCTGAGATTAGAGCTTCCCGAATCTTATGAAACACATCTAAACAATCCTGCGAGAAATCAAAAACTGCCTCCTTCATCAATAGATTAGTAAGCGGTTTTGATATCTTAGAGAAATCCTTTATAAAACGTCTATAAAATCCAGCATGTCCTAGAAAGCTTCTTATCCCCTTCACCGAAGATGGAGAAGGGAGCTTTTCTATGGTCTCAATCTTAGCTTTATCTACCTCAATCCCTCTATTAGAGATCAAGTGTCCGAGTACAATGCCTTCCTTCATCATAAATTGACACTTCCCCCATTTAAGAACTAGGTTAGTGTCTTCACACTTTTGTAGCACAAGAGAAAGGTTAGAGAGACAATTATCGAAAGAGGAACCATAAACAGAAAAGTTATCCATGAAAACCTCCATGATCTCCTCTATGTACTCCGAGAAGATAGCAATCATGCACCTTTGGAAGGTGGCTGGGGCGTTGCAAAGCCCGAACGGCATTCTCCTATAAGCGAACGTACCCCATGGGCTCGTGAACGTGGTCTTCTCTTGATCGTCCAGATGAATCGGAATCTGAAAGAAGCCACTATAACCGTCGAGATAGCAAAAATGAGAGTGTTGTGCTAACCTTTCAAGCATTTGATCAATGAAGGGTAATGGGAAGTGATCCTTTCTAGTTGCATTGTTTAGCTTCCGGTAATCAATGCACATCCTCCATCCAGTCACGGTTCTTGTAGGAATGAGCTCATTGTTCTTATTGGTGATAACCGTCATTCCTCCCTTCTTTAGAACAACTTGTACGAGACTCACCCACTTGCTATCGGAGATAGGGTAGATGATACCTACATCAAGTAGTTTAAGAATTTCCTTCTTGACAACCTCCTTCATGATCGGATTTAACCGTCTTTGAGGTTGTCGTGAAGGTCTAAAGTCTTCTTCCATTTGGATCTTATGCATACACAATGAAGGCTTAATTCCTACTAGATCCTCTATAGTGTAACCTAAGGCTTTCCTATGTTTCCTTAGAACAACCATAAGCTGACTATGTTCATCTTCACTTAGATCGGAACTAACAATTACCGGAAAAGTCGAATTAGTTCCTAGAAATGCGTACCTTAGATGCGTGGGAAACGGCTTCAATTCCATCACCATTTGATTCTCTAATGGCTCTTGAGGAGTGTCCATTGCTTCCTTATAAGTCTCTAAGGGTGTAGGAGTGGTTCAAGAAGACTCAAGAACATTGGTTGAGAGGACGTAATTTTTCTCGGAATTTTCCTAAAATTACGGCACCACTGTTACTTCCATGGCCGTGGTTTTGGGTGTGGAAGTCAATTACGGCACCTCTGATAGTTCCACGGCCGTGGTTTTGGCCGTGTAACTCTCTGGAGTCCTCTGAATAGTAGATTACGGTCATGTTGGTGGAAACCTCGGCCGTGGAATAGCACGACTGACCGTGATTCCTCACGTCCTCTGACCCATCGTAGAGTTTTTCAAACTCTTCTTCATGCATGATAGCATGAATTATAGTCTATTTTTTGGGACCTGTTTAGACGTTTTATCTTCAATAATCTGCATGTTTGGATGTATAGAGGTCTACACCAAGTTTCGATGTAATCGTAGGTAAAATGACACATTTTGCATCAAAATGGAGCTAAAGGAGCTAAGGCGCTAAGGAGTCATTGGAGCTACATTCAGGAGCTTAAGGAAGAATCCATGAAGCATGGAATTGGATTAGAGATTTACTTTGGACCAGATTTGAGAGATTTCAATTCAGTTTAGAGTCACCTCGGTCAGCTACAGTACCATCTCGACCGAGGTGATCCAGAGGAGCGTCCCGACAAAGGCGAACACCTTGGACGCGGCGAGATATATTTTACTCTTGGCTGAGATCTTTTATTTTTGGAAGGAGGGATCTTATATTTTGAGGCTGGATTTCTAGAAGGAAGATCATATATTTTAGGGATTTATTTATGAGAGATAGATACATTTTATTAGGAAAATATCTTTTTAAGATATCTTATCTTTGGAGGGTAGTCTTCCTATATAAAGGGTTGGATTTTCCACAATTCACAAACGGCGCATCACCGGAAAATACATGCTTAGAGGGCTGAGAGCAGCCAGCAGTTAGGAAGGATTGAAGGAAGGTTGAAGGAAGGAAGTTGATAGCGTTTATAGCTTTTGTGAAGGGTTTTGTAAGATTCTCTTAGATTCCCTTCTTTGTTGATTGTCTTGTTGGATTGTGATCCAAGGAACGCTTGTTTGATTGATAATTGATTCAGTTATTGAAGCCTTTTTCTTAAGGTTTTTGTGTTTAATTATTCACCTTCTTCCCTTATATTTGATTATTGCTTTCATGATGATGATTGCTAATTTCTTTGTGTGATTCTAGGGTGATTGGCTGAAGCTTGTGGGAAAGACAATGATAGAATAATCTTAAATTCCAGTAGGACCCTGAAAGCTCGAGCCTTTATCCTTAACCCTAGAGTATCTCGTTCAGTCGATGAACATCTCGGCCGGGGTGGAATTCGTCTGACCGAGGTGACCTTTCTGATCCAAAACTGAGAGTTAAGTGTTAGAGTTTGCCAAATCCTATTCTTATTACACCTTTCCTGGTTCAATGCAAGCCTAGGATGAGACTTACCCGGTAATTCCTTTGTTTGTTTACCAAAGATCATAAGTGTAGGTAATAAAGGTTTATCCTTTATTGGGGTTTGAGTGTGCTTTCATCCCATCTTTGTGAGTTAGCCTAAGGCGTACCCCGTAAAGGTTGATTCTATTCCCTTAGTTGGAGTGTTAGTTTGAGGTTATAGTTCTTTTCCTTAATTCCTTGAGACTTACCCGGTAATAGGAGTTACGGTTTGGGATTAGTGAGTAGTGAGACTTATCCGGTGATCTATTCCACTTTAGTAACACCTTCCCTTTGCAAAATCTCAGCTTTGTCCGCTTATCTTTAGATCTTGAGTTGGAACCACAACTAGATGCTTTAATCCCTAGGATTGCATATTCCTCTAATTGACTTTTTATCATCTTTGATTGCTTTAATTGCTTTTGTGGTTTGTTATTACATAGATTACCTATAGTTGCTTAGGTTTCACCTATGTCCTTGAGATCGACACCCCAGAATTTCTTACTTTTACTACGATTGACCCGTACACTGCGGGTTCGCATCCTTGTTTTTAGCAAACGTCTTGGGTTATAAATTTAAAGCTTGCACACACCATTTGGAGCGAACAAGTTTTTGGCACCGTTGCCGAGGACTTAGTCTAGACCAAGCCGGTTGCGGTGATCTTTCGGGGCGCTTTCCCCTGTTTCTACTAACCACTCTACTTGAGTGACTTTCGCAGGTTCTTTTTCTTAGGTTTATGCGAAGAACCCGCTTTGGGAAGGAAATCGTCCCTTATGATCCCGAACCAGAAAAATAATACAAAAGACGTTTGAAAGAAGCGAAGATGGCCAATCAGGATAATCGTGATCTTGAGGCCGAATTGAAGGAGGCGTTGGAATAACTACGCCTCAATAAAGAAGAACTGCGACTGGAAAGGGAAGAAACTCGCACAAGGACTGAAGCGATCGAAGCAGATATGGCAGCGTTATGGGACCAATATCTACCTTGACCGAATCCAGATCCTCGACCGAGGCAAGACCCAGTTCCAGACCCTCGACCGAGGCAGAATCCAGTACCTACTACCCCGGCCGAGATACTTCCACCTCGGATGCCAGTCCGAGATGCTCTTTTTGCAGGTATTCCGCAGACCCTAGGGCAAAGGATGGACCCCAATCAGCAACTAAGGCGTCCAGGAGTCAACCCTAGTGATCCAACGGACCATGATTATGAGCTTTGACCGCAAGTTCTTTCCATGATTCGCGAATGCCAGTTTGGAGGGCTAGAGAGGGAATCCCTGCATCAACATCTACAAAACTATGAGATCTTGATGGAGACCTTGAGACCTTCAAGGCTGGAAAGCAACAATTACAAGCTAAGGCCTTTCTACTTCTCTTTGAAAGATAGAGCGCTTACTTGGTATCAATCTCTTCCTCCAGGAAAAATCAATACTTGGGAGGAGATGACGACGGAGTTCTTAACTAAATTCTTTCCCCCCTCTAAAACCGCTTAAATGAGAGGGAAGACTAATGCATTCATCATGAAGGACAAGGAGAGCTTGTCCAAGTCATGGGAGAGATTTAAAGACATTCTTTTGGATTGCCCACATCATGGAATTCCAAAGATAGAGTTGTTGGAGATATACTTCAAGGGACTGGACGGACACACCCAGTTCAAACTTCAACTACTATCTGCCGGCACGTTCATGGACATGCCGATTGATGAAGCATGGGAGTTCATAGAGAAGCAAGCTTTGCACATGGAGAAATATTCCCACCAAGGAACTGAAGGTGGAGTTAAAAGAGTCAACTTTCAAGATGCTCCACCTAATAATGATCAACTCACTTCTTTGAAGAATAATGTGAAGCAATTGAAAGATCTTTTGGTAGCTCAAACCAAGAAAGAGGATGAAGGATATCAAGGCTCGAGGAACAACAATAGATACCGGAACAACAACGGTTCCCGGAACAACAACTACAACAACAATAGAGGATCCAACAGCAATAATTGGAGAGCAAACAACCAAAATTTGGGTAACCCTTACTCTAACTCCAATTCGAATGACTCCTCTAATCCTTTCCTCTCTTCCTCTTCTTCTTCTACTCCATTGAAGAGCCAGGAGCAAGGATCGAGTTTGTCCCAGCCGGAAAAGAAAGATGCGGTGCTGGAGGCCATCTTGATCAAGCTTAACTCTATGGAGACATCCATGACTTCATTTTCAAAGGCACAAAAAGCCTTAGAACAACAATTCTTTAACAAGGCGAATGAAGAGTCAAGAGATCCAGGGAAGCTTCCAGCAAGGACGGAAAGCAACCCCAACGGACAGATCATGGCAATAACGACGAAAAGTGGACTGAAGACTGCAGATCCAGTGCCTCGCTCTCTATGGCTCAACCTCGGTTGGCATCTCGGCCGAAATGCCAACCGAGGTCGAGCCATAGAGAGCGGAGGAGAAAACTGAAGTTTATGTTCCACCTCCTGCATATAAACCGCCACTTCCATTCCCCAGTCAAGGGCCATAGCACATCTAGACAAGCATTTTGGTAAGTTCCTTGACTTGATGAATAAACTACACATTAATATCCCTTTCCTTGATGCTATTCTAGGGATGCCCGCCTATGGGAAGTTCTTGAAAGAAATTCTATCAAGGAAGAGGAAGTTGGAAGACTTTGGTGAAGTAAGGATGACATCTAAATCCTCGGAGCTCATTCAAATCATCAAGGATAAGATGCCACCCAAGTTGAGAGATCCCGGATCATTTTGCATCCCCATTCAAGTTGGGGATGTCACGTGTGAAGCATTGTGTGATCTAGGAGCCAACGTGAGCATCATCCCGCTGGAGCTATGTGTGAAGATCGGACTTGGAGAGCCCAAGCCGGTGAAGATACGGTTATACATGGCGGACCGCTCCATTACCCATCCCGTGGGAATTTTGGAGGACGTTCCAGTTAAATTAGGTAACTTCTATTTACCTATAGACTTTGTTGTACTTGACATTCCCGCAGATTATCCCGTTCCTATCATTCTCGGGAGGCCGTTTCTAGCAACTTCGGGTTGCAATGTGGATTGTAAGAACGCCAAGTTAAAATTCAACATTGGCGGAGATGAAGTGGAGTTTACATTACTTGCGGCAATGAAGGGAGAGCAGCTAGGAGATGATATCTTCAACTTCTATGATGAAGAAGAATCAAGAGAATTGGTGAGCTCTATCCTTATTAAAGATCCACTCGAAAAAGTTATTAGTTTTAGCTTAATGGAGGAAGGTATAGATGCTTCTTGTGATGCAGATATACGGAGCTTAAAGGCGCTAGAAGAAGATCCAGGAGCTAAGATTGAAAAGCTAATCCAGGAGAAGAAGATCTCCAGTTTCGGTCCCAGTTGCAGCACCTCGACCGAGGCACTCTCTGGACCAAGCGAGGTGTTCTTGACTGAAGAACATCTCGGTCACCCTCTCTGTACCTCGACCGAGGTCGAAAACGATATGATGTCAACTAAGACTTATGAAAGTCCAGTTCTTCAATCCACTCCACTGGAAGGAGGAAGCAAGGATCCACCTCAGAAAGTACCCCCAGTTGTGAAGCTTAAACAACTCCCAAGTCACTTGAGGTATGTTTTTCTTGGACTAGATTCTACTTATCCCATCATCGTTAGTGCTTCCCTCTCCGAATTTGAATTATCTAAACTAATGTATGTCTTGAGGAAGCATCAAAAGGCTTTGGGCTATACTATTGATGATCTTATTGGCATTAAGCCTTCTTTTTGCATTCCTAGAATACTAATGGAGGACGATCATAAGACTTCACGGGAACCTCAAAGATGGTTAAATCCGATCATGAAAGAGGTTGTAAAGAAAGAAATTCTTAAGTTGTTGGATGCAGGTATCATATTTCCTATCTCGGACAGCAAGTGGGTTAGCCCGGTACATGTAGTTCCGAAGAAAGGAGGGATGACCGTTGTGACGAATAAGAACAACGAGTTAATCCTAACTAGGACCGTCACGGGCTGAAGGGTTTGCATCGATTATAGGAAGCTGAACGTGGCCACTCGGAAGGACCATTTTCCACTTCCCTTCATTGATCAAATGCTCAAACGGTTGGTCCAGCATTCACACTTCTGCTATTTAGATGGCTATAGTGGCTTCTTCCACATTCCTATCCATCCGGATGATAAAGAGAAGACCACTTTCACTTGTCCATGTGGGACATTCGCTTATAGGAGGATGCCATTTGGATTATGCAATGCACCCGCTACATTCCAGTGTTGCATGATGGCTATCTTTTCCGAGTATATAGAGGAGATCATGGAGCTATTTATGGATGATTTTTCAGTGTACGGTTCCTCATTTGATGATTGCCTATCTAACCTTTCTCTAGTGCTCCAAAGATGTGAAGACACTAATCTTGTTTTGAATTGGGTAAAGTGTCACTTTATGGTTAATGAAGGCATTGTGCTAGGACACCTCATTTCTAATCGAGGTATTGAGGTCGATCGCGCTAAGATTGAGACTATTGAGAGGCTTCCCCCCCCCCCTTGTTCTGTTAAGGGTGTGAGGAGCTTTCTCGGGCATGCAGGTTTCTACAGGAGATTCATCAAGGACTTCTCGAAGATTTCTAAACTAGTAACTAACCTCTTGAATAAAGATGTTGTTTTTGAGTTTTCGCAGGAGTGTCTTGATGCATTTTACAGGATTAAGGAAGCGTTGATCTCCGCTCCCATTATCCAGCCTTCGGATTGGACCTTGCTCGTTGAGATCATGTGCGATGCGAGTGATGTGGCGGTAAGAGAGGTGCTTGGACAAAAGAAGGATGGGCGAACTACCGCCATCTACTACGCTAGCAAGACGCTAGATGAAGCCCAGCGTAACTATGCCACCACCGAGAAGGAGCTATTGGCGGTTGTATATGCTTTCGAGAAGTTTCGTTCTTACTTAGTACGGGCGAAAGTCATTGTCTACACCGACCATGCAGCCATTCGTTACTTGCTTGCTAAGAAGGATGCCAAGCCATGCCTTATTCGATGGATTCTCTTGCTTCAAGAGTTTGACCTAGAGATCCGTGATAAGAAGGGATCCGAAAATTCTGTTGTGGATCACCTCAGCTGGCTACCTCCTTCTTCACGCGAGAAAGACGAGCCACCCATAGACGATTCATTCCCCGATGAGCACTTACACTTGTTGGAGCGTTTGATAGACTTTCTTATCTCATCCCATGATGAAGGTGAAGTATGGGGTGAAGACACCTCCCAGCATATTTGCTAGCGACCTTAAATCAAGCGCTTCTTGGGAGGCAACCCAAGGTATTGCTTTCTTTTTCCTTTTTTCTAGTCTAGCTTTAGATAGTTTGCTTTTGCTTTGCTTTGCTTTGTTTTTAGCGTCCTAGAAAGACAACAGGTGACATCTAAGGAAGGAATACAACCCTGGAGCAACACTGGATGGACAAAAGTTCGAGAATTTGAGATGACAGAGTTTGACTGAGACACATCTCGGTTGCTGTCACAGCACCTTGACCGAGATGATTTTTGAGCAACCGAGGTGACTAGAGTTACTGAAGATCCACCTCGGTCCGTACCACCTCGGTCCAGTCGAGACCATCTCGACCGAGGTGACAGCAGTTCCAGAAAAGAGTATAAAAGGGGGCTGAGATTTCTCTCTCTTCCCTCTCACCTTCTCGACCGCGACGCACATCTCGCCTCGCTTCTTCGATTTTCGCTTGTTTTCGACAATTCTCGCTTCCAAACTGAGAGGAAAGGATACAGGATCGATTTGCAAGCAACAATCTGCAGAAAAAACGCACCGAATCGACCAAATCGGGGGTAAATTTGAAAAAACCCTAACTCCCTCTTCTTCCACTGATTTTATTCGATTTGGTCTTTGGTTGCCCCTGTATTGTGCTGGAAAAGGATTAAGTACCCCATAGGAACAATTGGTAGTGATATTGGGGAAAAGAATTGGATTTTTGAGAGAATCGATCGCGCAACACTTCGCCTCGGTCCAGTCGGCCTATGCCTCGGCCGAGGTGTTCTTGAGAGTTGTCAGAGCAACCGAGGTGGTCTGACAGTGTGTGACAAAGATGAATTCTGACAGGCAGTTGGTCTTGAGAGACAGATCTTCTCCTTCTCCTTCTTCTTCTTCACGCCACTCTATACCGGTGATCCATGAGCGTCACCAGGTAGACTATGACCGCATAGCGGCACGTCCAGTGGTTGCACCACGATTTTTGGAGATTTTGGCATTTGACTGCCTCCATGTGGATGATGATCTGAGGCGGATGATATCTGCGGTGGGGCTGGAACAGTTCACTGAGATTAGAGCTCCAGCCTATCTTGAGCCGACAGTGGAGTTTGTTAGCTCCGTCACTTACTTGCCCACCGAGCGCGCCATCAAGTACCGGTTGATGAACCGGAACTATCTAGTTCCTATGGACCACTGGCGGGATATATTTGGCTTCCCGGCCCCCACTGTTGCTGATTTTCCTTCTCGAGCTATAGCTCGAGAGTTCTGGGGACAGATAACTCACGTGGTTGAGCACGCTGACAGGTGGAGACTTGGAGATTCCAGGGAGCGGATTATCTTCCACTTGGCTTTTAGACTTGCTCACAGGATCTTTAGTGAGACTCTTCTGGCGTGTACTGAGACGCCCCATAAGATCAGACAGGGTGAGCTGCTGAGTTTGTACTGCATGGTGACCGGAGGAGTTCCGGATTTTGGAGTTATGCTAGCATAGGATTTGCACAAGATCAAGGCCAAGGAAAAGAGAGACATCTGCTGCGGAGGTATAGTGACTCACATTGCGAGTTACATGGACCTTGATCTTAGTGCATGCACTATGGTGGTGGCTGCCAAGCCGCTCGGGCTTCAGGAGATGATCACTTGGAGGATACTGGTTCCTCGCGGACTTACTACGCCGTATGTAGCGATGCCCTCGGAGCAGACTGCACCTCAGGGTATTAGGTGGTCACCTCAGTTCTCTGTTTATGACCCACACTACTGGCAGACCGCATGGATTCCGCTTATGGAGGATGCTAGAGATGTAGTAGTTCCGAGACAAGATGAGGAATGATGAGGCTGAGCAGGAGGATGATGATGAGGATGGCGGTACTTCCATGGACACATGCACAGATACAGGTGGGACTAGGGTGCCAGTCGTCGATTTAGATGACGACGAGACTGAGGAAGAGCCAACTGCAGCACCAGCACGTCCTGCTAGGCGTAGAGTACGCAGGCAGAGGGATCCAATTGCTCACCGCCGGATCGATGATCTGATGGATCAGGTGATAGATTCTTACGCTGCCTTGTCTTTAGACATTAGAGAGATGCAGGAGAGACTACACTACCAACACACGATGACTGAGATTCAGTTTCAGCATATCATGGGCTACCCATTCGACCCATCTCAGTACCCGTACGTACCACCACCACCACCACCGGATATGGATTATTGAGAGCTTGCTGGATTTTCTTTATTTATTTATTATGCAGCTCAGCTTTATTCGGTGAGTGTTCTGTTTTCTTAGACTTATTTAACCCATTGGGACAATGTGTCCCAAGTATGGGGTATGTGGGTTTGTATTTATTTGACTTATGTGGATGTATGACTTGACTCTTGTTGGATATCCACTGTTTTATTTTGCTCGATGTGTTTATCTGAAATTACATGCATGCATACAGGTTATTTGATTGAGAAAAACGTCAAAAACTGGTTTGAAATTTTTTTTTATGACCTCGACCGATGTGACTCTGACCAATCGAGGTGCAGTACCTCGGTTGACTTAGATCATCTCGACCGAGGTGGCTTAACTGGAACAGTTTTCGAAACGATTTTTGTGCTTCTTATCTGGATATGACCTCAGTGATGATTTTGTTTGCTGACTGGTTTTGAAATCTTTATATGTTTGAAAGGTTTTATGATATGTTTAAGTTGCTAAATGCTTTGTTTGAAATTTGTGGCATGTTTAATACTTTGTTTTTATCCAAATTATGTTGAATTTGAAGGTTGACACCACATGATGAGTTCTCTCACTCTCTTCCTTGAAAGACCAAGGCAATTCGTTCTCTTCTCTTCTTGTTCTTCTTGATCATGCTTTAGCCCCTCATATACATATTTTCCTCCTTTTACCTATCCGGGAATTTGGAAGCAAGCAAATGAAAAGCAAGTGAAAGAAAAGTTGAGATGTTGGCTGAAAGTTAGAAAGAAACAAATAGGTTTAGGGAAGTCAATCATGATAATGATTAACTCGGCACCATTCACATAGCCGGGTGTTTGTGTCTTGCCAAAGTCGGATTGAGCGATATTCCTAACGGGTCATGGTATGTGCATCAAGGGTTTGAGGCATCTCGAGAAATTGATGATTGCTGATCTCCTAGGCTTCGGTTATTGTGCACCTCTGTCCATACATCCCAAAAAGTAAGGTAAAAAGTAAATAAGCAAAGCTTATTGGTGGAAGATGTTGAAATTCAAAGAAAGTGAAGTAAAGATCCTTTTCCCGGATTCTAGCACCACATTCCCTATATACATCCCACCCCCACACGTTTCTTGACCTTTTCTTGAAAATCCCATGAGACCTCGAGCTTGTTGATTGACTTAGTGGTTTAAACTGGATTATACATGATTAATTTCAATGATTATGATTTATTATGCATTCTATGATTTTATGCAAAGATGAACGACTTTCTTATATTTATAAAATGTTTTGAGCATGTATTGATTTTAAATTCCATGAAGTATTCTCTTAGAGTGATCTATGATTGTAGCACACCATTAAAATGTTTTGAAAGACTTTTTCATTGATCTTTATGGCTTATAATCTATTCTATCTTGTATCTAAGATTTGGAACTTGCTTGGGGACAAGCAAGGGCTAAGTATGGGGTATTTCGATAACATGAATTATAGTCTATATTTTGGGACCTGTTTAGATGTTTTATCTTCAATAATCTGCATGTTTGGATGTATATTATGTGATTATATTGTCGTTTCATCTACCTTTGCGGGAATCGAGGTCTACACCAAGTTTCGATGTAATCGTAGGTAAAATGACACGTTTTGCATCAAAATGGAGCTAAAGGAGCTAAGGCGCTAAGGAGTCATTGGAGCTACATTCAGGAGCTTAAGGAAGAATCCAGGAAGCATGAAATTGGATTAGAGATTTACTTTGGATCAGATTTGAGAGATTTCAATTCAGTTTAGAGTCACCTCGGTCAGCTACAGTACCATCTCGACCGAGGTGATCTAGAGGAGCGTCCCGACCGAGGCGAACACCTTGGACGCGGCGAGATATATTTTACTCTTGGCTGAGATCTTTTATTTTTGGAAGGAGGGATCTTATATTTTTAGGCTAGATTTCTGGAAGGAAGATCATATATTTTAGGGATTTATTTATGAGAGATAGATACATTTTATTAGGAAAATATCTTTTTAAGATATCTTATCTTTGGAGGGTAGTCTTCCTATATAAAGGGTTGGATTTTCCACAAATCACAAATGGCGCATCACCGGAAAATACATGCTTAGACGGCTGAGAGCATCCAGTAGTTAGGAAGGATTGAAGGAAGGTTGAAGGAAGGAAGTTGATAGCTTTTATAGCTTTTGTGAAGGGTTTTGTGAGATACTCTTAGATTCCCTTCTTTGTTGATTGTCTTGTTGGATTGTGATCCAAGGAACGCTTGTTTGATTGATAATTGATTTAGTTATTGAAGCCTTTTTCTTAAGGTTTTTGTGTTCAATTATTCACCTTCTTCCCTTATATTTGATTATTGCTTTCATGATGATGATTGGCTAATTTCTTTGTGTGATTCTAGGGTGATTGGCTGAAGGTTGTGGGAAAGACAATGATAGAATAATCTTAAATTCCAGTAGGACCCTGAAAGCTCGAGTCTTTATCCTTAACCCTAGAGTATCTCATTCAGTCGATGAACATCTCGGCCGGGGTGGAATTCGTGTGACCGAGGTGACCTTTCTGATCCGAAACTGAGAGTTAAGTGTTAGAGTTTGCCAAATCCTATTCTTATGACACCTTTCCTTGTTCAATGCAAGCCTAGGATGAGACTTACCCGGTAATTCCTTTGTTTGTTTACCAAAGATCATAAGCGTAGGTAATAAAGGTTTATCCTTTATTGGGGTTTGGGTGTGCTTTCATCCCATCTTTGTGAGTTAGCCTAAGACTTACCCGGTAAAGGTTGATTCTATTCCCTTAGTTGGAGGGTTAGTTTGAGGTTATAGTTGTTTTCCTTAATTCCTTGAGACTTACCCGGTAATAGAAGTTACGGTTTGGGATTAGTGAGTAGTGAGACTTACCCGGTGATTTATTCCACTTTAGTAACACCTTCCCTTTGCAAAATCTCAGCTTTGTCCGCTTATCTTTAGATCTTGAGTTGGAACCACAACTAGATGCTTTAATCCCTAGAATTGCATATTCCTTTAATTGACTTTTTATCATCTTTGATTGCTTTAATTGGTTTTGTGGTTAGTAACTACATAGATTACCTATACTTGCTTAGGTTTCACCTATGTCCCTGAGATCGACACCCCGGAATTTCTTGCTTTTACTACGATTGACCCGTACACTGCGGGTTCACATCCTTGCTTTTAGCAAACGTCTTAGGTTATAAATTTAAAGCTTGCACACACCATTTGGAACGAACAAGTTTTTGGCGCCGTTGCCGGGGACTTGGTCTAGACCAAGCCGGTTGCGGTGATCTTTCGGGGCGCTTGCCCCTGTTTCTACTAACCACTCTACTTGAGTGACTTTCGCAGGTTCTTTTTTTTAGCTTTATGCGAAGAACCCGCGCTGGGAAGGAAATCGTCCCTTACGATCCCGAACCAGAAAAGACATACAAAAGACGCTTGAAAGAAGCGAAGATGGCCAATCAGGATAATCGCGATCTTGAGGCCGAATTGAAGGAGGCGTTGGAACAACTACACCTCAGTAAAGAAGAACTGCGACTGGAAAGGGAAGAAACTCGCACAAGGACTGAAGGGATCGAAGTAGATATGGTAGCTTTACAGGACCAATATCTACCTCGACCGAATCCAGATCCTCGACCGAGGCTAGACCCAGTTCCAGACCCTCGACCGAGGTAGAATCCAGTACCTGCTGCCCCGGCCGAGATACTTCCACCTCGGATGCCAGTCCGAGATGCTCTTTTTGTAGGTATTCCACTACAAAGGATGGACCCCAATCAGCAACTGAGGCGTCCAGGAGTCAACCTAGGTGATCCAGCGGACCATGATTATGAGCTTCGACCGCAAGTTCTTTCCATGATTCGCCAATGCCAGTTTGGAGGGCTAGAGAGGGAATCCCGCATCAACATCTACAAAACTTTGAGATCTTGATGGAGACCTTGAGACCTTCAAGGCTGGAAAACAACAACTACAAGCTAAGGCCTTTCTACTTCTCTTTGAAAGATAGAGCGCTTACTTGGTATCAATCTCTTCCTCCAGGAAAAATCAATACTTGGGAGGAGATGACGACGGAGTTCTTAACTAAATTCTTTCCCCCCTCAAAAACCGCTTAAATGAGAGGGAAGACTAATGCATTCATCATGAAGGACAAGGAGATCTTGTCCAAGTCATGGGAGAGATTTAAAGACATTCTTTTGGATTGCCCACATCATGGGATTCCAAAGATAGAGTTGTTGGAGATATACTTCAAGGGACTGGACGGACACACCCAGTTCAAACTTCAACTACTACCGTCAGCACGTTATTGGACATGCCGATTGACGAAGCATGGGAGTTCATAGAGAAGCAAGCTTTGCACATGGAGAAATATTCCCACCAAGGAACTGAAGGTGGAGTTAAAAGAGTCAACTTTCAAGATGCTCCACCTAATAATGATCAACTCACTTCTTTGAAGAATGATGTGAAGCAATTGAAAGATCTTTTGGTAGCTCAAACCAAGAAAGAGGATGAAGGATATCAAGGCTCGAGGAACAACAATAGATACCGGAACAACAACGGTTCCCGGAACAACAACTACAACAACAATAGAGGATCCAACAGCAATAATTGGAGAGAAAACAACAAAAATTTGGGTAACCCTTACTCTAACTCCAATTCGAATGACTCCTCTAATCCTTTCCTCTCTTCCTCTTCTTCTTCTACTCCATTGAAGAGCCAGGAGCAAGGATCGAGTTTGTCCCAGCCGGAAAAGAAAGATGCGGTGCTGGAGGCCATCTTGATCAAGCTTAACTCTATTGAGACATCCATGACTTCATTTTCAAAGGCACAAAAAGTCTTAGAACAACAATTCTTTAACAAGGCGAATGAAGAGTCAAGAGATCCAGGGAAGCTTCCAGCAAGGACAGAAAGCAACCCCAAGGGACAAATCATGGCAATAACGGAGAGAAGTGGACTGAAGACTGCAGATCCAGTGCCTCGGTCGATGCCGGTACAGATGAAGACCACCTCGGTCCAGGTACAGCCAAAGAACACTTCGGCCGAGTTGCCAACCGAGGTCGAGATACTTCCACCTCGGATGCCAGTCCGAGATGCTCTTTTTGCAGGTATTCCGCAGACCCTAGGGCAAAGGATGGACCCCAATCAGCAACTAAGCCGTCCAGGAGTCAACCCTTGTGATCCAACGGACCATGATTATGAGCTTCGACCGCAAGTTCTTTCCATGATTCGCGAATGCCAGTTTGGAGGGCTAGAGAGGGAATCCCCGCATCAACATCTACAAAACAATGAGATCTTGATGGAGACCTTGAGACCTTCAAGGCTGGAAAGCAACAATTACAAGCTAATGCCTTTCTACTTCTCTTTGAAAGATAGAGCGCTTACTTGGTATCAATCTCTTCCTCCAGGAAAAATCAATACTTGGGAGGAGATGACGACGGAGTTCTTAACTAAATTCTTTCCCCCCTCTAAAACCGCGGAAATGAGAGGGAAGATTAATGCATTCATCATGAAGGATAAGGAGAGCTTGTCCAAGTCATGAGAGAGATTTAAAGACATTCTTTTGGATTGCCCACATCATGGGATTACAGGGATAGAGTTGTTGGAGATATACTTCAAGGGACTGGACGGAAAAACCCAATTCAACCTTCAACTACTATCCGCCGGCACGTTCATGGACATGCCGATTGACGAAGCTTGGGAGTTCATAGAGAAGCAAGCTTTGCACATGGAGAAATATTCCCACCAAGGAGCTGAAGGTGGACTTAAAAGAGTCAACTTTCAAGATGCTCCACCTAACAATGATCAACTCACTTCTTTGAAGAATGATGTGAAGCAATTGAAAGATCTTTTGGTAGCTCAAACAAAGAAAGAGGATGAAGGATATCAAGGCTCAAGGAACAACAATGGATACCGGAACAACAACGGTTCCCGGAACAACAACTACAGCAACAATAGAGGATCCAACAGCAATAATTGGAGAGCAAACAACCAAAATTCGGGTAACCCTTACTCTAACTCCAATTCGAATGACTCCTCTAATCCTTTCCTCTCTTCCTCTTCTTCTTCTACTCCATTGAGTATTTCTTCTCCAAGAGTTGGCTCTTTCACCAAAGTAGAAAGAACAAACTCTACTTTCTCCTCTCCTATGTCGAAGGCGAGTCTAGCATTCTTGCAATCCACCATACAAGCGGATGTTGCAAGAAACATTCTTCCGAGTATGATCGGGACCGGACTATGTGCAGGAATGTCAAGCACAACAAAATCTATTGGAACATAGAACTTACCAAGCTTGACTGGGACGTCTTCAATGATACCGACGGGACGAGTTATGGATCGATCAATCCGCCATGTATAACGTCATCTTCACTGGTTTAGGTTCACCTAAACCGATCTTCCTGCATAAGGCAAGCGGAATGATGCTAACGCTTGCTCCTAAATCACATAATGCATCATATGTGACATCTCCTACTCCGATTGGAACACAAAATGACCCCGGATCCTTCAGCTTTGGGGGCACCTTTTCCTTCATCGTTTTGAGGAGATCCGACGATTCTAAACTCATCTTGACTTCTCCAAAGTCTTCCAGTTTCCTCTTGTTAGAGAGGATCTCCTTTAAGAACTTCGCATAAGCGGGCATACCGTTTGAGAAGGTAATCCGCCGGAGGCCCTAGTTTCAATTCTTGTAATGGCTTCCGCCATTTGACCAACCTGTTTCTCAAGGTTCTTGATGCTAGATTCTGTTGTTTGGACATGAGTAGCAAAGTGTTTAGTCAAAACCTGCAACATATCTTCAGTTTAGTGATACTTACCTTGGCGGGGCTTTTGTTGTTGGTTTTGTTGATCCCTCCAACGAAAATTCTGTTGGTCACGCCAATTTGGCATGAAATTCTGTTCATAGGGATCGTTCTTAGGTCTTTGCTGCTATGGTTGTCCATATCCATTGCGTTTACCTCAACATCATCATCCTGGACTTGTGGACACATGTCCGTTGGATGATACGGGTCAGCACACACTCCACAAGCTTTGAGTTGTTGCGATGTTCCCATAAGTGTTAGTCTCTTCACCATTTCTTTAAATTCCGCGAGCTCTATGGAAATCTCACTCTTCCCGGAACTCACAGCATGAACTCCTTTCTTAGCCGGGGTCCTTCCAAAGTTCCGAGTTCTTCCGCTAGTTCCTGTATCTTTTCGAAAGCAAGGTCAGGAGTAGAGTTAAGAATATTACCTCCGCAAGCCGCATTGACGATCCTCCTTTCATTGTCTAGCAAGCCATTGTACAAGTACAAGACTAGATCTTGATTTGAATATCCGTGAAAAGGACAGCTGGATCGGAGGCGTGCAAACCATTCGAAGTACTCGTAGTGAGTTTCGGTTGCCTCTTGCTCGATGTTGTTTATAGCTTTCTTCAAGCTATTGGCCTTCTTAGCTGGAAAGTATTTCTCCAAGAACGCTTTTTGAAGGTTCTCCCAAGTGTCGATACTCCCGGATGGAAGGTGGTAATACCAATCATCCGTCGAATCTGTGAGTGTGAAGCCGAATGCCCTCATCTTGATTTGTTCTTCAGTAATGTTGGCCGGCTTCATGCTCATATACACGGTATGGAACTTCCCAAGGTGCTTGATGGGGTCTTCACCACTTAGCCCATGGAAGGATGGGAGTAAGTGAATGATGCCTGGCTTGAGCTCAAAGTTGACTCCTTCCCCTAGTGCCGGTATAGTGACCGCAAGAGGGTTTTGAGCCAAGGTGGGCTGCGTAAGTTGACGAAGAGTACGGTCAGCCATCTCTTGTTGAAGTTGTTGTTCTCTTCGTTGCCGGATGTGCGTCCTCTCAATTTCTGGATCAAAAGAAGCAAAGCCGGAATTAGTATCACGGGTTTGAACCATAAAAATGGTTCAAACCATAATCGATAATAACAATAAAACACTAAAACTCCCCGGCAACGGCGCCAAAATTTGACCGAGGTTATTTCTATGGTCGTCTATACCCAATCAAAAGTAAATCCCGACTTAGCACTAAGAACAAGTATAGTGATTAAGTAAGGGTCGAACCCAAGAGAGTTAAGGTGTTTTAGATACAATTATCGATTATAGTGACAAGTGACACAAGGGAGGGGGGTTGGTTGAATTGATGCACAAAAACTTATGAAAACGATTAATGCCTACAAGTAAGACAATGATGGGTGAATCTACACTAGGTTGATTCTAAGCATGCAATTGCTACTTTGGTGAGTTCCTTTTACAAGTTTTCAAGTAATCTCCCGTCTTGATCGTATATATATGTTGAGCCAACCGGCATCAACACAACTTAACAGGTTAAAGTTCCGTAAACCTACAAGAACAAATAACAAGTTAGCTTTCAAACAAAGACTAAGGATATAAAGAGAAGATTAAAACCGTTAAACTTATCTTCATATTTGTGTTCCTTTTCTTTAAGTAATTACAACCCGTTATTACTTAAAGTTGCTACTAGATTAAAGACCCAAACCCGAAACCTATTAATCCTAGTTGTTTACATGCAGTTTAGAACCTAAGGTGATCAATCTCAAGCAATAGTAAAACATGCAATTAGACAATGGAGATCAAGGAAACACAAAGTATTACTGAATGAAAACTTATATTATAAAGTACTAACAACCAAGGTAACAATGCAGATTCAAACCAACCCAATGTAGCAAGGGAGTTTAGTAACTCATTACAAGGTAGCAAGACAATCTAAGTGATAATTTGTTGATTAACAAGATGATTAGATGGATGATTCTAGCAATCAACCAAGGACTATTTATACTACAAAAGACGCTAAATAGGAGTAAATGGCCGGCCCAAAACAGCAACCTTAAATGCCATAAATGTGGTGTAAAGAGCCGGAGTAAAGCTTCTGGAGTTAAACCGCAGGGGCGGCCTTCAAGAACCGCAGGGGCGGTTTAAGCAGAATCGGTTGATCTTCTTCAGAGCCGTTGGGGCGGCTACACAATTCCGCTGGGGCGGATCTTCAATGCACTTTAACGTCTGACCTTTCGCTTTCCTAGCATTTCTGATGCCAAGCCGCCGGGGCGTCCCTATGTCAGCGCAAGGGCGGTGACACAACCTCTTCGTCTTCCAGCTCCCATGTTGATGCGCAGGCAGGGGCGCAGTGGGATACGCAGGGGAGCTGGTCTTCATTTCTTCAGAGCAGGTCACCACAGGGGTGCCAAGGAGTGGCGTAGGGGCGGTGACACACTTCATGGCTGGCGCTGGTGAAGGCGCAGGGAGCGCTCCAGTGGAAAACGTCATCCGCAGGGGCAGCTGCAAGGACCCGCTGGGGGGTGAGGCAAGAGAAGCTTTGCTTCGTGATCGATCTTCACTCCTAAGTGCTTATAACTCCTTCCTTAGCTTCTTTTAGTCTTCTTCTTCTAGACCAAGGAGTTAGTAGAATAAACCGACACTAATGCAATAAAAAGACTCTAAAAACTATCCTAAATGATAGTGATTCCATCACCTATCAGCGCTCTTGCTCTAGATTAAGGGAATGGTAGGGGAGGTTTGTAAGCTGGAGGAGGAATGTAGATGTCTTCCTTCTCCTTCCCCTTTTCCTTCTCCTTTTCGACGGGAACTTCAACAAAGTTAGGCTGCGGGTCGGTAGTTGTTACTCTGCTCCTAGTTTTGATAGCCATCACCCTTCCTTTCGGGTTATCCTCCGTCTTTCCTAGAAGTTTTCCTTGATTTCTAGGAACTTCTTCAGCATTGCTGAACATTTGGTTTTCTAAAACCTTTTGAGCTTTATCAACCTTAGTGATGTGATTCTCCAGTCCTTGAAGCTTTCCCAAAATCGTTTACAGCATGGGATCGGGCTTTTTTTTCCCCGAAGTGCTTCCACTATTAGATGTTTGCCCCTGGCTTTTCAAAGGAATGGAAGAAGAAGATGGTGGAGTTAGTGAATTTCCTGAATTGGGATAAGAATTACCGGAATTTTGTTGTTGGTTGGAACGCCAATTGTTGTTGCTTGGACTCCTATTGTTGTTCCAATTATTGTTCCGGTTGTTGTTCTTCCAATTATTCCGGTTGTTGTTCTGGCTGTTCTCATTCCCATTATGGTTATTGTTGTTTCCTAAATAACCAACATCTTGCTCCTTAGGCTTTTGAAAGCTAGCTTTGATGACTTTCTTTAATTTTTTAATCTCTGTGTTGAGAGAAAAGATTTGGGTTTGAGCAGCTTGTGTTAGCTTTGCTCCTTGCTCTACTCGGTTAGCTTCCGCCTTCCGGTGAGAGTATTTCTCAATGACTCGGGCTTGCTTCTCAATGAAGTCCCAAGCGTCATCTTCCCTCATGTCCATGAATGAGCCACATGAAAGAGATTGGAGCTTGAATTGTGTTTCCAAATCTAGCCCCTTGTAGTATATCTCCAACAACCCCAATTTGGAAATGCCATGGTGTGGGCAATCCAATAGTAAATCCTGAAATCTTTCCCAAGACTGAAACAAACTTTCATTAGATCTCATAGAAAAAGCATTGATTTTACCTCTCAACTCCGTTGTCTTGGATGGCGGAAAGAACTTGGTTAGGAACTCCTAAGATAGATCCTCCTATTTGTTGAGTCTTCCATTTGGAAGAGCTTGATACCAAGATAAAGCCTTCCCTTTCAAGGAGAAGAAGAATGGCTTGATCTTGTAATTTTTGGTGGTTGCTTTCTTTGGCTTCATTGTCTCCATCATAATCTCAAAATTCTGTAAATGTTGATGTGGAGATTCAACAATTGTTCCTCCAAACTGGCTTTGGCGAACGATGGTAATAACTTGTGGGTTAAAGCTAAACCCCTAAATATCATTAGCATCAAAGTTCACACCTAGACGGCGTGGTTGCTGAATCGGATCCATCATTTGGCCAAGAGTTCTTGGCTCTTCTTCTACACGAGCGGCTCTCGCACCCCCAGCCGGGACACGAGGAGTTGCGGCTGGTATTGGATTAATCCGGACTGGATTGATCGTTGGATCAATCTCCTCTAGTGGTGGCATATCCGGATCGAATTCCTCATCATCGGATGATTCCACCCTAATGGACTTAGTTGGTTTCTTGACCTTCTTCTTCTTAGAATCATTCAACTCCAACTTCATGTCCAACATCATAGCCCTGAGTTCATCAATTTGAAATTGATGACTCGTTTCCGCATCTATACGAGCTTTCTCACTCAACTTAAGTTGACGTTGAGATTCATCCAACTCCGCTTTAAATCTCTCTCTTTATTTTCAGCCATCTTTCTTTCCTTGGCTTTGTTATTAAGAGTTTTCTCAAGTTCCGGATCAAAAGGTACGAGGTCTTTGCTGGATCTAGACCTGCGTATATACCTAAAAGAACCTGCAAATAACACTCACAAGAAATATCAAATAACAAGAGCAAAGCTCCCAAGCTCGACAACCGAAAACCGAAGTTTGGTCTTGACCAAATCCCCGGCAACGGCGCCAAAAACTTGTTCGCCCTAAAACGTGCGTGCAATCATGTCTTAAATTTATAAAACTAGAATAAAGGCAAGCAAACCCGCAGTGTACGGATCGGCGTAGATTAGCAAATATTCCAGAGTATCAATCACAGGGATTTGGTGAAACAAAATCCAATCTCAATTGTTGAGCAAATAAAAGATGTAAAGCTTTGCAAATATTGAGAAAACAACAACTCTAAAGATCCAGGTATCAAATTGTGGCAATCGATTCAAGATATAGTAAAGAACAAAGGACATAGTCAAGAGTTGCAGAGGTATCCTAAAGTAAAGTAATGTACGGTAAAGTTCCAAGGATCAAGATAAACTAAAACGATTAAGGTTGTGACACTCGAAACCAAAATAGAGGATGATGAGTCTCACTACTACCTAGAAAAGGGCAAGCCATGACTAGATTAAAATTAATCTTTAACCTTGGATCAACGTAAAAGCAAAGATCGTAAACTAGGGTAGATCAGATCTTGAGAACCACGGCCGTGGAAACCCAAGAATAGGCCGTGATTTAAGGTTGTCGGCGATTCTCTCTAACTCTCAGGGTCTAATCTGTTTACGATCGATCTATCATCATCTAAGCCACAACTATCAACCCTTTACCTTAGAATTGCTAAAGGGTTTTAGCCAATAACCATTTTCATAATACTAATATTCAATTTAAAGAGAATGAAAGATGAAAACCCTCGAATACTCAATAAACTTCAAAACCAGTTCTCGAATCCGAAACACAAGAAGTAATAATCAATGGATTCAGAAAGTAGAACACAAAACCTCACAATGATCCAAGGTAAGTATGAAGAACAGATTGTCAATATGTCTTCAATATCAAAACCTAAGAAAGAGGCTAAACCTTTGGCGATCTTCAATCGACCCTAGGCAAGAATGCTCCAAGCAAGGTAAGCGGCCGTCAGCGTCCGTAGGCGTCTAAGCGGGATCAAACGCGTGTATTGCGAGATGCCCTCAAACTCTCTTCTCTGGCCTTTTTATATGACCGTCCAGAATAACCGTCCAGGCCCATTATGTAAATAACATAGCAAATAAAGACACGTTAAAAGATCGCCTAAATCACGGTCTCAAAGGTTTCCATGACCGTGGTTCAGAGCGTGGAAAGGGGTTACGGTCTCTTGTGATTTCCACGACCGTAATTTAGGCCGTGTAACTTACTTGAGTGCTCCACGCTCATGATGCCAAGATCCACGGCCATGGTTTAGAGCGTGGACTCTTCTACGGCCGTAATTTAGAGCGTGGAAAGTGTAAAACACTTGTGGTTTCCTTTGTGTCGTGACATTCTTATCCTAGCTCCTTCCTTAGCTTCCTTGATGTGTTCCTAATCCTTGAATATGATCGATTACTCTCTTTCTCTCTCAATTGCTCTTATATAGCTCCTTTTCACCTACAATCAACACAAAGCTAGTGTAGACATCCATATCGACAAAATAGACGAACAAGCTAACAATTTCTTCTAAACTTCATCCATGTACACAATAATAAGGGAAAAACAACCAAAATAAGTGCCTAGAATATTGCAATATTTCATGCTTACACCGGCGAGATCATATTTTTTGGCTGAGATCTTTTATTTTTGGAAAGAAGATATCTTGTATTTTTGGGCTGCATTTCTGGAAGGAAGATGTTATTTTTGGGAGATCTATTTTAGAGATATGAATATATTTTATAGGAAATTATCTTTTTAAGATATTATTATCTTTGGAAGATAACTCTCCTATATAAAGGGTTGGATTTTCCACAAGTTCAACAATGCTTGGAGGCTGAGAATAACCAGCAAGGAGGAGATTTTCTGGAAGCTTTGAAGGAAGGAAGGAAGATTGAAGATCAATCAAGGAAGGATTGATAGTTTGGAGTTAGCTTTAGAGGGAGTTTGTAAGATTTTCTTAGATTCTCTTTGGTTTATTGTCTTGTTCGATTTGTGATATGAGGAACGCTGATTTGTTATTATTCGATTCAGTTATTGAGGCCTTTTTCTTAAGGTTTACTTGTTCAAATATTCATTCCTTCACCTTTTATTCGATTATTGTTTTCATGATGATGAGTGGCTAAATTTCTTGTGCGGTTCTAGGGTGATTGGCTGAAAGTTGTGGGAAAGATGATGACATGAATTATATACCATTATAATCATGCATATTGTAGAGGTTTACCTCGATTTACTTTGCATTTAGAGAGAACTTGTGTACCTTTTATGTTTTATTCAATGATATTTCGGAAATAGAGGTCTACACGAGTTTCGGTTGAATTGTAGGAAAATTGAGTGGATTTGGAAGCAAAAGTGGAGCAAGGAGCATCTAAGGTCATTAGGGAAGCTAAAGGAGTCTTAGAGGAATCACAAAGAGCAAAGGAGTTGCGTAAAAGAAGCATAAAGGGAGGAAAGGAAAAAAGCCAAGAGACGAGCATTCTCTGTTGAAGAAAATCGTGCCATTTACTACATAAATCGGACGATTTTTCCCTCTAAAAATCGGACGGTTTTGTGTGTAAATCGACTACTTCGATTTTCTCTATTTTCGGCCCAATGGTAAAGACGACTCAAAGCCCATCACTTTTAGGCCAGAGAAATGTTTTGCCAAGCGGCCAATTACCAAAAAGCTATAGGTTGGAACCCTAGGAATGAAAACGAAACGGCCGCAGCGGGAAATCTTTACACGTTTGTGAGAGATTGAAGATTCTTGGAGAGGGATTGAAGCAATATTACCGGGAAGTCAATCTTGATCATATTTGTGAGATTCCTTTGTTCCATTGTGATCTTTATGGTTTTTAAACACGACATTGAGTTAATTGAGAGATACATTGATTAGTTTTGAGATTGGTTTACAGAATTGAAGGTTATTGAGTTTTTATTCAAGATTCGGGTTTATTTGAATTATTTCACTAAATCTTAATTTTGATTTGATTTTGAAAATGGTTGGCCAAAACCATTGTGATTCTGGGGAGAATAGTTGAAGATTGAGGCTTAGATGATGATAGACTAACCTCATTCAACATTTGGACCCTGAGAGTTTAGAATTTAACTTTGTGACAGAGGAAAATCGGGTTGTTCTTCAGGAAAATCGGACGATTTTCTCAAGAACAGGTCGATTTAATCCCCTGACGATCTTTAATTGAATTAATCTTTAACCAAAGTTAATCCTTACCTAAATCCCAACCTTGCTTAACCTTTTTAACCTCTAGTTGAGTGTATGAAGAGACTTCAACCTTGATTCTACATTTAATAGATTAAGAATTCAAGATTTGGGTAATAGAGAGACTCAACATCCTTTATTAAGATTTTTAAGTGTGCTTTCTATTCTTTACCTTGAAGAGTCATATCCTGGGGTTTTAGGTAGTTAGTTTGAACATAATTCTTCTCTTTAGATCTTTCTATATTGCAGCCTCAACAACCCTTATAGAGAGAACCTTTGGACTAGACAAATAGGTTTTGGAACTTCACCGTACGATACCTACCTTTGAACACATAACCTTGGCAATATAAACTCTGTCCTTATATCCATTAGAAGTGTCTTGAATCGAAAGCTGCAGTCGGATACTTGAATCCTTTGAATCATTTCCCCCTTTATTAATCACAAAAGTTTTTGCATTTTGCTAGATAATTGAATTCGAATTTATTCTCACCGAATCCCTGAGTTCAACTCTGGAATTTCTTACCTTGATACAGCCGATCCGTACACTGCGGGTTCGCTTTGCTTTGAGCTCTAGATATATATTTAAGACTTTGACGCACACACTTTTGAGCGAACAAGTTTTTGGCGCCGTTTCCGGGGATTTGGTCTAGACCAAATTCGGTTTTCGGTTGTCTAGCTTGAGAGCTCTTGCTCTTGTGATTTGATTAGTCTACTTGAATGATCTTTGCAGGTTCTTTAGGTATATGCAAAAGACTAGATCCACTAAAGATCTAGTTCCTTTCGATCCCGAATTGGAGAAAACTTTCAGAAGGAAGTTGAAGGAAAAGAAAATGGCTAAAAATAACGAGAGAAACATCCAAGCTGAGTTGGATGAAACTCAATGTCAACTAAGGGTGAGTGAGAAAGCACGTGTAGATGCTGAAACGAGTCATCAATTCCAAATTGATGAACTCAAGGCTATGATGTTGGACATGCAGTTGGAATTGAATGAATTTAGGAAGAAAAAGAAAGTCAAGAAGCCAACTAAGTCCACTAGGAATGATTCATCCGATGATGAAGAGCTCGATCCGGACATGCCTGAACTTGAGGAAATCAATCCAGTGATTCATCCTGTTCGTAACAACCCAAGACCACCGGTTGTTCCTCGCATTCCAGCTGGGGATGTGAGAGTTGCTAATGAAGGTGATGAACCCCAAACTTTGGAGCAACGGATGGATCCAATTCAGCAACCACGCCGTCTAGGTGTGAATTTCGGAGCTGAGGACATCCAGGAGTTCAGCTTTACACCACAAGTTATCACCATGGTTTGCCAAAGTCAATTTGGTGGAGCAAGTGCTGAATCTCCACATCAACACTTGAAAATTTTCGAAATTCTCATGTAGACCTTAAAGCCAAAGAAGGCTACTACAAGTAATTACAAGATCAAACCTGTAACGACCAGTTTTTTTTTCGTTACGCTTTGATAGAGTTAGAGAAGTTTAGGAAACGAATAAAAATTTAGTGAGACTAGGACAGACCAGTTTAATTATGGAAGTCGTTTAATTAAGTACCTTGTCCTAAGTTTCGGGACGAAACTTATTTTAAGGGGCCACTGATGTAATATCCGGAATTTTTATTCCGTCTAATTCCGCCGTTGACGGTTTTCCCTTTCTATCTAGTATCTCTTCCTTCACAAATTTCATTATTTTATGTAGAATTTAATTCACATAAAATGATAAAATTATATCAAGCTCTAATCCTTATAATTATCTATTATTTTATGTAAACTTTTATTCACAAAAAATGATAGATTTATACTAAACCCTAGTTATTATAATTCATTATTTTATGTAGAATTTAATTCACACAAAATGATAAGATTATATCAAGCTTTAATCCTTATAATTATTTATTATTTTATGTAGAATTTTATTCACATAAAATGATAGATTTATATCAAACCCTAGTTATTATAATTCATTCTTACCGATGACTTTAGACGAGTTTTGACAAGCCGTGACGAGACCATGACTAAGCTGAGACAAGACCATGACAAAGCCCGACAAATCTGTGACAAACTCATTCATGGGCCTGACAAGACCATGACGAGTTTTGACAGATTTTTGACAAGAAAAACAGCCCATCTTTCTTACCTTAAATTTAGCCCAGCTTGACTTCGAGCCGAGCCTGCAGCAGTCCAGGAGAGGCTGGTTACGAGCCCATTAACAGCCCTCTCCAGCCCAACACGTTCATCCCCCTCCAGCCCAGCGTTCAGCCCTCTCCAGCCCAGTGATCTACGTGTGTAACAACCAGCATTGTGTCCAGCAAAGAGGAGTAACAGCCGGCCCTTCTCCTTCCTTCTCTTCACCTTGTAACGGCTGCTGCATTGAAGAAGAGCTGCTGTAACTGCCCATTAACCGCAGCCCAGGAAGCCAGCCGGAAGGGATGCACATTCAGCACCTTCGAAACTCCTCCTTTTCTGTACCGAGATCCATCGATCGACTTCAGCAAAGGTCCTCAGCGCAGCAGCAACCATCAACGTAACCAGAACCTTCAACAGCGGCCTTCAACACAACAGGGAGACTTGTCTGCACAGGATCCTCTACATAGAAGGCTCAAAGTTACACTAGATCAGACAATAAACGCTAGCCAAGGTGAGTACGGTTCTATATCTCTCTTTCTGTCGTTACATTACCTTCCCTCTGTAGCCGAACCCTTTGACATCGCTCCTCTCTTCACGTCCAACCAGTGCAGACAACTCAACCTCACTCTTCTCATCTATTTCCAGACTAGACGCCAACAAGTCTTCGACTCCTGCACACGCTCGGATTGTCCCAATTCTTTGGTTCTACACACGACCTAACCTAGGGAGTCAAGTGGTAATGGTCTCTCACTCTCTTCACTGCCTAGTTTCTCTTTCTGTTCAGTCACACCAAGGGCAAGAATTGATCTTCCCTTCCTACTATATTACAGATCAAGATCCTTTCCGTCGCCCAGAATGTTCGTTAAATTACATCCAAAGACCTTAGTAGGGGTAAGTAAATCTTCTCTCGCTCCTTGATTACATAACTCTGTGATGGAATAGGTTAGAGTAGGCTGTTGTGTTGCTGATGATCTTAGGAACTTGGATTAGTAATCAGTTAGGATCGGAATAAGGGTGTTAAAAAATGGTAGAAACAAAGCTGCTGTAATTAAATGGAGTTTTTTCCAGTTTTGTGAATTTGGAAACTGCCCATCTTGTGAAACAATGTTAAGGAGTTCCCAAAGTTATAAGGTCATAGATGGATGTATGTAGTTTACTGTGTCAAAATTGGAGGATAAAAGAACGGTCGGATTAAAAGTTATAAGGTCCCAAAGTAGAGAAGTTGAGCTGTTGCAGTTTCTCAGTTTTCTAAATTGGCGAGCAGCCAACTTTGTGACCAGATTTAGGTATGCTAAACTCATTCTTTTTAGCTGAATTTTGGATATGAGAACATATTAAAATTTGAGAGGAATCCAGCGAGTGGTTTGGGATTTATGATTTTTCAAAGATTGAGTCGTAAGCAGTTTTTCTGTTGTGCTGAAATTCGGTTTTGTGAGATAGTTTTAAATAGGATTTTGATCTTCTTTACGGCTGAATTTTGGATAAATTATAGATAAGATTTTATAGTAGAACATATCAAAATTTGGGATAAATCCAGCGAGTAGTTTAGGAGTTATGATTTTTCAAAGTTAAGACAGTGTGCTGTTTGTTAAGTGTTGTAACCAACTTTAGGAATTTTTGTAGAAGCGATGTTTTAACAGTTTTAAGAAATTCTTTCTCCTATGAGTAGATGGGATATCATATATGATCTAGGGAATTATTTCGGAATTTTTATAAGATTATTCGAATTTTATATTTGAACCTGTAGTTGGACTTTAGTGACTTTTCGGGAAATAGAAAATGGGTAGTTTTTCTAGTTGTTACCTAAAATCATCTTAGAGAGTAGAATATGGTTAGTTAGTCTCAAATAAGAGTTTAAACATAAATTATGAAATTTTCGGAAGTTTCGGGACCAAGGGTAAAATAGTCATTTTACCATAAATTAACACTGTAATCAATATCGTTCTATTAAGACCTACTATCTTAGAAGTCTTAGACTTCTAATTACCTAGAAAGTGTGCTGACACACTTGCCTCCTTTGACAGGCTACTGAATTCCTACATTTACCGATGAGTGGTGATTAAGAGAGTCGAAATTTGATTCTGGTAAGTCCACGGACTTACTTAGCTGGCTTTCTTGTATGAGTGTAATGTGTATGAGTGGTGTTTGCTAGTTATGATAAACAACGAAACTGGATTAGGCCGACTTTATTATTTACGTAATTGACCCAAGTGTATGATAACGGGTCGTGACATCATCTACCTAGCTCTTGCGAGAGTCTAGGAGGTTCCCTGCGACCAACCTAGTCCGGTAGATGGTCAGATGCATTAGTACCATTCCGCGTTGGTAAACGGGGACAGGGGCGAGGTTTGGGAATCCCTTGTGTCACAAAATAAGTATCATTAGTAATGACCTATCACCTAATTAAAGATAATAAAAGGATTGAGTGTTGCATGTTGATTGTGTATGTTGTGTGTATGGGCTTTTACCTTTATACTTATGTATAGAATGTTAGCTAACGGTTTTATACCGCTTGTAGATGTCTTGCAGGTTAATACAGTTGTAGAGAGATCCGGAGGGAATGGTCAGCCGGGTCCACGTACTCATTTAGTTGTGGACGGGGATGTCTTTTGTTCTTCATATGTGTCGTTTGGTACCTTTACTTTGTAAGGCTGATACATATTCTTCATGTATATATTGTTTAAAGTTTTCAAATGTTATAAATACTTTTGTGCCTTGTTGTAAGATCCTAATGAAATTGTTGTCAAACTAAGGTCGGGACCCATTGTGAGGTCCTAACTAGTAGCTCCCCGAGTTCTAAAAATTTGGGGTGTTACAAAACCATTCTTCTTTTCTTTGAAGGACAAAGCTCTAGCTTGGTACCAAACACTTCCAACTGCAAAGCTGGCTACATGGGAGGATCTATCTTCGGAATTCCTCACCAAGTTCTTCCCGCCATCCAAAACGGCGGAATTGAGAGGTAAAATAAATGTTGTTTCTATGAAACCTAACAAAAGTTTGTTTCAATCTTGGGAAAGGTTTTAGGATCTCTTATTGGATTGCCCACACCACGGCATTTCAAAGCTGGAATTATTGGAGATCTACTATAAGGGATTGGATGTGGAAACACAATTCAATCTCCAATCTCTCTCTTGTGGCACATTCATGGACATGAGAGAAGATGATGCTTGGGACTTGTTCGCCCCTAGAGGTGTGTGCAAATAAGTTTTAAATTTATAAAACTAGAATCAAGCAGCGAACCCGCAGTGTACGGATCGATATAGTTAAGCAAGAATTCCAGAGTATCGAACACAGGGATTTGGGGGAAACGAACTCGATTGCAGATTATCAAGCAAGTAAATGTGAGAGTTTTGCAAATTATTGGGAAAACAACAATCCTAAAGATCCAGGTATCTAATTGTGGCAATCGATTCAAGATATACTAAATGATATAAAGACAGAGTTGAGATATGCAAAGGTATACTAATGTAAGGTAATCGTACGGTGAAGTTCCAAAAACCTTATATAACTCACCTACAAGACACTCTCTATACAGGTTGTTGAGGCTCAATATAGAAGGGTCCTAGAGGCGAGAATTAGTGTCAAATACCCAAACTTATAATCCAAGGATCAAGACTAACTTAACCGATTGAGGTTGTTGAGGCTCACAATCGAGGTAGAGGTTGTTGAGGCTTCACTACCACCTAGAAAAGACAAGTCTAAACTAAGCTAAAGCAAATCTTTAACTTTAGATTAAAGTAAAAGCAGATTCGTAGACTTAAGGAAAATCACGGTTAGTTCTTGAGGTTCCACGGCCGTGGACTCAAGAACAGACCGTAATTTAGGGCCGTCGGCGACAATTCTCTAACTCTCAGGGTCTAATCTATTTACGATCGATCTATCATCATCTAAGCCACAACTATCAACCCTTCACCTTAGAATTGTTTAGAGCTTTTAGCCAATAACAGTCATATTGATATCAATTCAAGAATTAAAAGATAAAAAGATGAAAACTTTCAAGAACTTTCAATACTCTTCAATTCAATCTCAAAGTCACAAAGAGAATAAGCAATGTCAAAAGATTCACAATAGAACAAATAATCGTAACCCTAGGAAAGAAAAGAAAACGGGATGTCAATCCGTTTTCCAAATCGAACCTAATCAAGAAGAGAGATCTTCTTGCAAAATCTTCCAAGAACTACGATCTTCCGCAAATCCGGAGATCTCAACAGCAATCTCCACCAAAAGTGCGAGATTAGAGGAATTCCAAAAACGAACTTCGATCTCTTCAAAGAGATGTCAATTGCTTCCAAGCAAGCTAAGCAAAACGTCTTCGTGTCTAAGCGGCGAAGAATGAGGGCAAACGAGTAACGAAGGTGTGCCAAGATCGTAGCCAAGGTCGTAGCCAAGGTCGTCGCCAAGGTCGTAGCCAAGGTCGTAGCCAAGGTCGTAGCCAAGGTCGTCGCCAAGGTCGTCGCCAAGGTCGTAGTCAAGGTGACGGAATCTTGCTTCGTCCGTCTTTTTATAGTGTAGGGCAAAATGTCGGCCCGGCCCAATCTTTAAAAGATCGTGGCTTCAAAGTGTGGCGAAAAGATTCGCCAAGATCACGGTCGTGGAAGTGTTCCACGACCGTAATTTATGGCGTGGAAACAATTACGGTTTGCAACATATGTTCCACGGCCGTGTAATCCCCTGGAATGAACATGGATTTCTGACTCCAAATCCACGGCCGTAATTCTGAACGTGGTTTGTGATACGGCCGTATTTTAGGGCGTAATTTAGGGCAAGAACGTGATTCTTCCCTAAACTCGTGCATTCCTCAAACTAAGACTCCAAATTGCTTCCAAAGAGTGTCCTCAATCTATGGACATATCAACTCAACTCTCCTTTGCTCGTTTCCGTTCGGAAATAGCTCCAAATCACCTATAATCAACATAGAACTAGTGTAGACATCCATATCGACAATATAGGTAATACTAGCTCTCATATGCACAAAGTTCAATCAAAGACTATCAATATGAATCAAATACGTTTAGAAAACGTGCCTAAAATATCACAATATTTCATGCTAACAAATAACCCCATACTTAACACTTGCTTGTCCCTAAGCAAGGTCTTTCAAAAAGCTTTAAACAAGAGTTAGGATGAAATATGTGTACCTTCTTTTGGATGAATGTGACTTCTAAAGAATAGATCATTATCAAACCTTGCTTCAATCGTTTTTCAAACTTTCACACACTTAATCAAAGAGTAAAAAGCAAAGAAAATTCATGAACCAACTTAACTTCTAAACAGGCATTATAACCTTCAAACATTAACAAAATCAATCTCAAGAAACTTCAATTTAGATCACCAAGTCATATAACATTCTTTTGATCTTAAGGACTTCCAAAGAAAAGGTCTAGAATATGGAAGGAAAGGGAAAACTTTAAGGGGAAGTGGTGCATAAATCCGGGAAAGTGGACAACTACCTTCTTCTTCTTATGCGGTTCCCGCAACACTTCAACTTAGAGCTTCGCTCTCTTCTTTTTCGACTTTACTTTTGGAGTTATGGATAGAGGTGCACAAAAACCGAAGCCTAGGAGATCGGCGTTTCTCAATTTTTTTTTTTTTCAAGAGATGCCTCAAACCCTTAGCGCACATACCATAATCCGCTAGGAATATCGCTCAATCCAACTTTGGCAAGACACAAACACCCGGCTATGTGAATGGTGCCGAGTTACTCATCGTCATGATTGACTTCCCCAAACCTATAATTTCTTTCTATTCAATTGATTGCAAATAATTGCTCTCATGGCCCTCCCACATCAAACATGCCTTTTTCTCATTCACTTCTCCAATTTCCCGGATAGGTAAGGGAGGCTAATATTTCAATGAGGAGCTAGATGATCAAAGAAAGAAGAAAGAAAGTATCGAATTGCCTTAATCATTTCAACAAGAAGTATAGGAACTTATGATGTGATTTCAACTTCAATTTTCTAGCATGATTTAGGTAACATCTTCACATTATGAAACTTGCAAAAGAGGTAAAATTCATTCATTCAAGTTCTTTTCAATTCACAATCCTTTTAAACATGCAATTGTCATCAAACTCAATTCACAAGTAGTGATTATCATGGAAATCATCTCAATTCATTAGAAGCACAAAATTTTTCAAAATTTTTCAATTTTTATGGTTTTTTTTTTCAAGTTCTTTTTTATGCAATGCAATAAGGAAACGTGTAACACATAATGAAGATGCAACGATAGTCTCAAATGAAGCAAACATAGAGAGTAGAGTTATTACAAACATTTAGTACATCCCACCCCATACTTAGGACGAACATTGTCCCTAATGTTCAAAAGAAAGAACAAAAGAAAGAAAAGAAAAAGGAAACTCACAAATGGTGGCGGGAATGTCTAAAACAACGATCATGCATCAATCACTGCGGCGCAGGCGGGGGTGGGAATGGAGAGAAACTCGGATCATAGAACCGCCCAAACTGCTGGCGGTAGACGTCCCTCATCATGTGGTCAAGGTCGTCCAAGCGTCCATCTCTAGCATCCGCCCGGATCTCTAGCGCTCCGACTCTCTCCGAAAGTCCGGTAGCCCAATCCGGCATCTGCTCGTACCATCCCGGGGCGTGACTGTACCATGATGGAGCATCGGATGGTGCTGGTGCTGGTGGCGGTGGTGGTGCTGCTGGCTGCGCCGTGGACCAAGGAGGGGGGGTGTCGTACCAAGTGGGAGGTGTAGTCATCCACGTGGGCCTCTCACTCATGCTGGCGCGGCGAGATGACGAGCCTGAAGCTCTAGCTGGACGTGGAGAGCGCCTAGGTACATCCGGGGCCGCCTCCGGCTGATCCGGAAACGTGCCGAACTCCTGCTCCGCACCTCCACCACTCTCGTACTGATCTCCCATGTCCTCCTCATCCACAACCGGTGGTGGAACGTAAGGGGGAGCCACTAGCCTGTTCGCATGCATCGCAGCGAACGTCTCCTTCCAATTGTGGCGTCCCGCCACAATGGAATACTCCGGAAGCCACTCAATCCCTCTACCCGTCCTAGTCTCCCAAGGCATGCCCGCATAAGGCGGACCTCCATGTGTGGGGAAGATGAGTCCCCTAACCATAAAAGCATGTAGCCCTAAGGGAACCGCCGGTATACGGGTGCAAGCAGAAAAATCAACACCGAACGTCCTAGCAATGTGGGTCACTATCCCACCATATCCAATGTTCCCCTTTTTCTCTTTTATCCTTCCCGACATTCTCCTCACAAAGTCCATTTTTCAGAAAAATTACGGTCTGTTCTTGGGAAATTACGGCCGTGGTTTACCCAGAGACCGTGGTTCGTCTCAGAAACTCGTGAATCTCAGCAAATTCACCAACAATCACCACAACAAGCAGTCCTAATCTCTTTTTCGGATTGAAAAATCCAAAATGCGTGTTTGTTGATCGATTTCCACTCGATTTGTTGCTTGGAATCTGTTCGTGGTTGGATTTGCTGCAGTTTAGGACGAAGAATCGTTGAAAACGATTAGAAAACGAGGAATTGAGAGAGGTGGAGGGTTTTCGGTTTCTAGGTCGTGGAAATGGGGAAAATTTTGGTTAAGTTTGTGAAGAATGTGGGTTTTATAGTGGCCGGCAAAATTTCCAAAAATTACGGTCTGTCGGGGTGTTCCACGGCCGTGGAAGTGTACGGACCCGTGGTTTTGGTGATTTTTCAAAGGCTTTTGAGAATTACGGCCACTGTAGCTATGACGACCGTAATTTAGACCGTGGAACCTTCTATAAAGCTTCAAAGTCCGAATTTCGTCACTTTTCTTCGACATTATCTTCCCTTTCTCCTTTTCCATCGATCCTACAACCAAAAACACGAACATACCGGAAGAGATCGAGGCAAAATAAAGCAAAAACGTCTACTCTAAACTAGTCTATGAATTGAAGACAAAAATAAAAATGCAATACCTTGGGTTGCCTCCCAAGAAGCGCTTTGTTTAAGGTCCGTAGCTAGACCAATCTCGCACTTATTCGAGTGCGGTAGGCGCAAACTCCTCAGCTTGGAGTTCCGGCGTGTACTTCTTGAGTCGTTGGCCGTTCACCTTAAAACTTCCGCTAGCTTCACCCCATACTTCAACTGCACCATGGGGGAAAATGCGCTTAATTAGAAAAGGTCCGGTCCAACGGGATTTAAGCTTACCTGGAAAGAGGCGAAGTCTTGAATTGAAGAGGAGAACTTGATCTCCTTCTTTGAAGTCCTTTGGAATGATATGCTTATCATGCCAACGCTTTGCCCTTTCCTTGTAGATCTTAGCGTTTTATAGGCGTTCAAGCGAAGTTCATCCAGCTTGTTGATGTCTAGGAGACGCTTCTCTCCCGCTTCTTTCATGCCGAAATTCAGCCACTTGATAGCCCAAAACGCTTTGTGCTCCAGCTCTACCGGCAAATGACAAGACTTCCCATACACAAGGTTGTATGGTGTGGTTCCTATGGGAGTCTTGTATGCAGTCCGGTACGCCCATAATGCATCATCTAGCTTCAAAGACCAATCCTTCCTAGTCCTTGAAACCGTCTTCTCTAGAATTCCCTTGATCTCCCTATTTGAGATCTCAACTTGTCCACTCGTTTGTGGATGGTAAGGGGTGGCGATCTTGTGAGTAACCCCATACTTAGCTAGAAGAGCTTCAAAGCGACGGGCTATGAAGTGAGAACCTCCATCACTAATGATTGTCCTTGGCGTTCCAAATCGCGGAAAGATGGTCTTGTTGAAGAACTTAACCACCACCATGGCATCATTTGTGGGAGAGGCAATTGCTTCCACCCATCTAGAAACGTAGTCCACCGCCAATAGTATGTATTGGTTTCCACAAGAAGATGGGAATGGTCCCATGAAATCGACTCCCCAAACGTCGAAAATCTCCACCTCTTGGATGTTGTTGAGGGGCATCTCGTTCCTTCTAGAAATATTGCCTGTTCTTTGACAAGCATCGCAGCAAGAAACAAAGGATTGCACATCTCTAAATAAAGTAGGCCAATAGAATCCAGATTGCAATACCTTTGCGCTAGTCTTGTTCGAACTAGCGTGTCCTCCACAAGGTAGTGAATGACAATGGCGGATGACACTTTGCATCTCATCTTCCGGCACACATCGCCGAATGATGCCATCCGGACCTCTCTTGAAGAGGAGAGGCTCGTTCCAATAGTATTCCCGGACGTCCTTAAAGAACTTCTTCCTTTGTGCGTAGGATAGTCCGGGCGGTATCTCCTGGCAAACCAAATAGTTAACAAAGTCAGCAAACCATGGTTCGTTACCTTTGGAGATCTCGTTGATGCACTCCTCTATGATGTGTAGATGTTCGTCTGGAAAGGAGTCATCAATGGGTAGATGGTCGTCCTCTAGATGTGTGAGGCGACTCAAATGATCCGCAACAGAATTTTCTGAACCTTTCTTGTCGCGGATCTCAAGATCGAATTCTTGTAGGAGAAGAATCCATCTAATAAGCCTTGGCTTTGCGTCTTTCTTTGCAAGGAGGTACCGGATCGCAGCATGATCCGTGTAGACAATCACCTTTGCACCTACAAGATAAGAGCGAAACTTGTCAATAGCGTAGACAATGGCTAGAAACTCTTTTTCTGTAGTGGCGTAGTTGAGCTGAGCTTCGTCTAGCGTCTTGCTAGCGTAGTATATGGCATGGGTTCGCCCTTCCTTTCGTTGCCCAAGAACAGCTCCAATAGCTACGTCACTAGCATCGCACATAATCTCGAAGGGGAGAGTCCAATCCGGGGGTTGGATAATAGGTGCTGAAATTAGAGCTTGCCGAATGGTGTTGAACGCATCTAAACATTCCTGCGAAAACTCAAAAACCGCATCCTTCATCAATAGATTAGTGAGAGGTTTTGATATCTTAGAAAAATCTTTAATGAAACGTCTATAAAATCCAGCATGTCCTAGGAAACTTCTTATCCCTTTCACCGAAATTGGGGGAGGAAGTTTCTCTATGGTCTCTATCTTAGCTTTGTCTACCTCTATCCCTCTACTAGAGATTAAGTGACCTAATACGATTCCTTCCTTAACCATGAATTGACACTTCTCCCAATTAAGAACTAGGTTAGTGTCTTCACAACGTTGTAAAACAAGAGAAAGGTTAGAAAGACAATCGTTAAAAGAGGAACCGTATACGGAGAAGTCGTCCATGAAGACTTCCATAATTTCCTCTACGTACTCGGAGAATATGGCCATCATGCACCGTTGAAAGGTGGCTGGGGCGTTGCAAAGCCCGAACGGTATTCTCCTATAAGCGAACGTACCCCAAGGGCACGTGAACGTGGTCTTCTCTTGATCGTCTGGGTGTATCGGAATCTGAAAGAAACCACTATAACCGTCAAGGTAGCAAAAATGTGAATGTTGTGCTAACCTTTCAAGCATTTGATCGATGAATGGCAATGGAAAGTGGTCCTTCCGCGTCGCGTTGTTGAGCTTGCGGTAGTCTATACACATTCGCCAGCCAGTCACGGTTCGGGTAGGAATGAGTTCGTTGTTCTTGTTGGTGATGACCGTCATTCCTCCCTTCTTCGGAACTACTTGAACTGGACTCACCCATTTGCTATCGGAGATAGGATAGATGATACCTGCATCAAGAAGTTTAAGGATTTCCTTCTTGACAACCTCCTTCATGGTCGGATTCAACCGCCTTTGAGGTTGTCTTGAAGTTCTAAAATCCTCCTCCATTAGTATCTTATGCATACATAGGGAGGGTTTAATTCCTACTAAGTCCTCGATAGTGTAACCTATGGCTTTTCTATGTTTCCTAAGGACTGTCATGAGTTGTTCATGTTCATCTATGCTTAGTTCGGAACTAACAATGACCGGAAAGGTAGAATTAGATCCAAGAAAAGCGTACCTTAGATGAGTAGGAAGTGGTTTGAGATCCATCGCTTTCGGAGCTTCCAATGGTCCTTGAGGAGCATCCGACGTTTCCTTAGAAGTTTCTACGGTTGTGGAGTGGTTTGGAGAAGAATCAGAAGAAGTTGAAGATGTAAGCCGATCACCCTCTTCCACGGTCAGAATTACGGCCTCTCCATGTATTCCACGGCCGTGTAATCCTCTGGAATGGAGGTCGATTTTGGTTGTGAAATCCACGGTCGTGGAATACAGGGTATGACCGTGGATTCTTACATTCTCAGCCTCATCGTGGAGTTTTTCAAATTCCACTTCATGCATCTCTTCTTGTGCTTCTAAGGCTTCAATTTCCTCTTTGCACTCTTCTTTTTCCCCTACATTGGTTAGACTCATAGTGATAACTTTTTGTAAAGGATCATTGAAGAGAATCGCACTTACCTCCTCCCTAGACAAACCTTCTTCATCTTGGATATCGTAAATATCCTCATCGAAGATTGGCTCCTTTACTAGAGTGGAAAGAACGAACTCTACTTTCTCTTCTCCAATATCAAAAGCGAGTCTCCCATTCTTGCAATCAACCATGCAGCCGGAAGTTGCAAGAAACGGTCTTCCGAGTATGATTGGGACCGGACTATCTGCAGGAATGTCAAGCACGACGAAATCAATAGGGACAAAAAATTTACCTAGCTTGACCGGGACGTCTTCTACAATACCGACGGGGCGAGTGATGGATCGATCCGCCATGTATAACGTCATCTTGACCGGTTTAGGATCGCCTAAACCGATCTTCCTACACAATGCAAGCGGTATGATGCTCACACTTGCTCCCAAGTCACATAAAGCGTCATATGTGACTTCTCCCACTCCAATGGGAATGCAAAATGACCCCGGATCTTTCAACTTTGGGGGCATTTTCTCCTTCATAGTCTTGATGAGATCCGAAGAATCCGAACTCATCTTGACCTCACCGAAATCTTCTAGCTTCCTCTTGTTAGAGAGGAGCTCCTTCAAGAACTTGCCATAAGCCGGCATACCTACAATAGCATCAATGAAGGGTATATTAATATGCAGCTTGCTCATGAGTTCTATGAACTTACCGAATTGTTTATCTAGGCGCGCTCGCGCTCTAGATTGAGGAAATGGTAGGGGAGGTTTGTAAGCTGGAGGAGGAACATAGACATCTTCCTTCTCCTTCCCCTTTCCTTTGTCCTTCTCTACGGGGACTTCAACGAACGTAGGCTGCGGATCGGTGGTGGTCACTCCGCTCCTAGTTGTAATCGCCATTACCCTTCCCTTAGGGTTGTCCTCCGTCTTTCCTGGAAGTTTCCCTTGATTTCTAGGGACTTCCTCCGCGTGGTTGAACAATTGGTTTTCCAAAACTTTTTGAGCTTTTGTCAACCTTAGAGACTTGATCATCAACCTTGATGAGGCGGTTCTCCAACCCTTGAAGCTTTCCCAAGATTGTCTCCAACATGGGATCGGACTTCTCCTTTCCCGCATTGTTTCCTCCATTTGATGATTGCCCCTGGCTTTTCAAAGGAGTAGAGGAAGAGGAGGGTGGAGTTAGTGAATTAGAATTGGAAGGATAGGAGTTACCGGAATTTTGTTGATTGGAGCGCCAATTGTTGTTGTTTGAACTTCGATTGTTGTTCCAATTGTTGTTGTTCCGGTTGTTGTTGTTTCTATTCCAGTTGTTATTCCGGTTATTGTTCCGGTTATTGTTGTTGCGGTTGGAGTTATCACCGCCATTGTTGTTGCCCAAATAGCCAACATCCTTCTCTTGTTGCTTTGGGAAGTTGGTCTTGATAGTCTCCTTCAACTCTTTGATCTCATTGTTGAGGGAGAAAATCTGATTTTGAGCTTCATGTGTGAGCTTCGCTCCTTGCTCCACACGATTTCCCTCCGCTTTCCAGTGGGAATACTTCTCTATGACTCTTGCTTGCTTCTCAATGAAGTCCCAAGCGTCATCTTCTCTCATGTCCATGAACGTTCCGCATGAGAGGGATTGGAGGTTGAATTGCGTTCCCGCATCCAGCCCTTTGTAGTAGATTTCCAACAAGGCAAGTTTGGATATGCCATGATGAGGGCAATCCAAGAGTAAATCCTGAAACCTTTCCCAAGATTGAAACAAACTTTCGTTAGGTCTCATGGAAAAAGCATTAATCTTACCTCTAAGTTCCGCCGTTTTGGATGGCGGAAAGAATTTGGTGAGAAACTCCGCGGAAAGGTCTTCCCACGTGTCTAGTTTCCCATTGGGAAGAGCTTGATACCATGACAACGCTTTCCCTTTCAAAGAGAAAAAGAAAGGTTTGAGCTTATAGCTATTGGTAGTAGCGTTCTTCGGTCTCATTGTCTCCATCATACACTCAAAGTTTTGCAAGTGTTGGTGTGGAGATTCGGCACTTGTACCGCCAAATTGGCTTTGGCGAACAAGAGTGATAACTTGAGGGTTAAAGCTGAACCCTTGCACATCTTCAGCATCAAATTTCACACCCAAGCGGCGTGGTTGTTGTGTTGGATCCATCCGCTGGCCAAGAGTTCTTGGCTCATTATCCACACGTTCGACTCTCACATTCCTAGGTGGAATGCGGCGATTAGTAGCTCCTTGTGGATGGAAGGGATTCATATTGATTGTGGGATCAATTTCTTCTAACGGCGGCATGGAAGAGTCAGTATCATCAGCGGATGAGTGGCTTTTTCTTCTAGACCTTGATCTCTTTTTTGAGGACTTCTTGCCTACCTTATTCTCAAGGTCGCTCATCTTTATCCTCATTTGGACGATCATGTCTTGTAGACCGTTAACTTGAGATTGATGACAATCCATCTCATCTTGGCGGAGAGTTTCATTCCATCGGAGTTGAGATTCCTTCTGCGCCAACTCCGTTTGAAGATCACGTTCGTGTTCTTCGGCCATCTTCTTTTCCTTGCGCTTTTGCCTCAAGGTTTCTCTAGCTCTTGGTCAAGAGGTAAGAGATCTTCGGTGTTCCTAGACCTGCGCATGCACTCAAAGAGATATCAAATAACGAGAGAAAGCTCCCAAGCTTGACAACCGGCTACCGGATTCGGTCTAAACCAAATCCCCGGCAACGGCGCCAAAAACTTGTTCGCCCCTAGAGGTGTGTGCAAATAAGTTTTAAATTTATAAAACTAGAATCAAGCAGCGAACCCGCAGTGTACGGATCGATATAGTTAAGCAAGAATTCCAGAGTATCGAACACAGGGGGGAAACGAACTCGATTGCAGATTATCAAGCAAGTAAATGTGAGAGTTTTGCAAATTATTGGGAAAACAACAATCCTAAAGATCCAGGTATCTAATTGTGGCAATCGATTCAAGATATACTAAATGATATAAAGACAGAGTTGAGATATGCAAAGGTATACTAATGTAAGGTAATCGTACGGTGAAGTTCCAAAAACCTTATATAACTCACCTACAAGACACTCTCTATACAGGTTGTTGAGGCTCAATATAGAAGGGTCCTAGAGGCGAGAATTAGTGTCAAATACCCAAACTTATAATCCAAGGATCAAGACTAACTTAACCGATTGAGGTTGTTGAGGCTCACAATCGAGGTAGAGGTTGTTGAGGCTTCACTACCACCTAGAAAAGACAAGTCTAAACTAAGCTAAAGCAAATCTTTAACTTTAGATTAAAGTAAAAGCAGATTCGTAGACTTAAGGGAAATCACGGTTAGTTCTTGAGGTTCCACGGCCGTGGACTCAAGAACAGACCGTAATTTAGGGCTGTCGGCGACAATTCTCTAACTTTCAGGGTCTAATCTATTTGCGATCGATCTATCATCATCTAAGCCACAACTATCAACCCTTCACCTTAGAATTGTTTAGAGCTTTTAGCCAATAACAGTCATATTGATATCAATTCAAGAATTAAAAGATAAAAAGATGAAAACTTTCAAGAACTTTCAATACTCTTCAATTCAATCTCAAAGTCACAAAGAGAATAAGCAATGTCAAAAGATTCACAATAGAACAAATAATCGTAACCCTAGGAAAGAAAAGAAAACGGGATGTCAATCCGTTTTCCAAATCGAACCTAATCAAGAAGAGAGATCTTCTTGCAAAATCTTCCAAGAACTACGATCTTCCACAAATCCGGAGATCTCAATAGCAATCTCCACCAAAAGTGCGAGATTAGAGGAATTCCAAAAACGAACTTCGATCTCTTCAAAGAGATGTCAATTGCTTCCAAGCAAGCTAAGCAAAACGTCTTCGTGTCTAAGCGGCGAAGAATGAGGGCAAACGAGTAGCGAAGGTGTGCCAAGATCGTAGCCAAGGTCGTAGCCAAGGTCGTCGCCAAGGTCGTAGCCAAGGTCGTAGCCAAGGTCGTAGCCAAGGTCGTCGCCAAGGTCGTCGCCAAGGTCGTAGTCAAGGTGACGGAATCTTGCTTCGTCCGTCTTTTTATAGTGTAGGGCAAAATGTCGGCCCGGCCCAATCTTTAAAAGATCGTGGCTTCAAAGTGTGGCGAAAAGATTCGCCAAGATCACGGTCGTGGAAGTGTTCCACGACCGTAATTTAGGGCGTGGAAACAATTACGGTTTGCAACATATGTTCCACGGCCGTGTAATCCCCTGGAATGAACATGGATTTCTGACTCCAAATCCACGGCCGTAATTCTGAACGTGGTTTGTGATACGGCCGTATTTTAGGGCGTAATTTAGGGCAAGAACGTGATTCTTCCCTAAACTCGTGCATTCCTCAAACTAAGACTCCAAATTGCTTCCAAAGAGTGTCCTCAATCTATGGACATATCAACTCAACTCTCCTTTGCTCGTTTCCGTTCGGAAATAGCTCCAAATCACCTATAATCAACATAGAACTAGTGTAGACATCCATATCGACAATATAGGTAATACTAGCTCTCATATGCACAAAGTTCAATCAAAGACTATCAATATGAATCAAATACGTTTAGAAAACGTGCCTAAAATATCACAATATTTCATGCTAACAGGACTTCATTGAGAAGCAAGCCCAGGTGATCGAGAAGTATTCCCACCGAAAGGTGGATCCAAATAGCCGGAATCAAGGTGATCCGGGAGCTAAGTTGAACCATGCTTCTCAAACACAAATATTTTCCCTCAACAATGAAATCAAAGAGTTGAAGGAAGTAATCAAAACTAGTCTTCAAAAGGCTAAGGAGCAGAAAGCCAACTATAAGGGAAGGGATAACAATCAAAGGAATGACTACCGGAACAATAACCGGAACAACAACTGGAATAACAACGTTAGAAACTCCAACAATAGCAATTGGAGATCCAATCAACAAAATCCAGGTAATCCCTATTCTCATACTGAAAAAGCTTTAACACCTCCATCTTCCTCTACTCCTTTGAAAAGCCAGGAATAGTCATCAAAAGACGACGATAGAATGATCTTAATCCCAACAGGACCCTGAAAGCTTGAGTCTTGAACCTTAACCCTAGAACATCTCGCTCAGTCGATGAACATCTCGACCGAGGTGGAACTTGACTGAACGAGGTGACCTTTTCTGATCCGAAACTGAGAGTTAAGTGTTCTAGTTTGCCAAATCCACTTCTTAATACACCTTTCCTAGTTCAATGCAAGCCTAGGATGAGACTTACCCGGTGATTCCTTTGTTTGTTTACCCATGATCATAAGTGTAGGTAATAAAGGTTTATCCTTTACTGCGGTTTGAGTGTGCCTTCATCCCATCTTTGTGAGTTAGCCTGAGACTTACCCGGTAAAGGTTGATTCTATTCCCCTAGGTGGTGTCTTGGTTTGAGATTATAGTTCCTTTCCTTAGTACCTTGAGACTTACCCGGTAATAGGAGCTTTGGTTTGGGATAGTGAGTATTGAGACTTACCCGGTAATCTATTCCCACTTTAGAAACACCTTCCCTTTGCAAAATCTCAACTTTGTCCGCGTTATCCTTTAAGATCTTGAGTCGGAACCACAACTAGATGCTTTAATCCCTAGAATCTGCATTTTCCCCTTATTTGACCTTATTATCATCTTTGATTGCTTTAATTGTTTTTGTGGTTATTAGTTACATTGACAACCTATTCTTGCTTAGTTTCACCTAAGTCCCTGAGATCGACCCCTGGAATTCTTGCTTTTTATTACAATTGATCCGTACACTGCGGGTTCGCACCTTTTTTCAAGCATACTTCTTGGGTTATAAATTTAAAGCTTGCACACACCTTTTGGAGCAAACAAGTTTTTGGCGCCGTTGCCAGGGACTTGGTCTAGACCAAGCCGGTTGCGGTTGTCTTTCGGGACAATTGCCCTTGTTGCTACTAACCACTCTACTTGAGTGCTTTCGCAGGATCTTTTTCTTAGATTTATGCGAAGAACCCGTGCTGAGAAGGATATCATTCCTTACGATCCCTAACCAGAAAAGACATACAAACGACGCTTGAAAGAAGCTAAGATGGCCAACCAAGACAATCGCGATCTTGAGGCCGAATTGATGGAGGCGCTGGAACAGCTACGCCTCAATAAGGAAGAACTGCGGCGAGAAAGAGAGCAAACTCGCACAAGAACTGTAGAGATTGAAGCAGATATGGCCGATCTTCGAGCCCAGATTCTGCATCGACCAGATCCTCGACCAAGGCAGGACCCAGTCCCAGTTGCCGCGACCGAGATACATCCACCTCGGATGCTTGTCCGAGATGTTCTTTTTGCAGGAATTTCACAAACCCTAGGACAGAGGATGGACCCTAATCATCAAGTGTAGCGTCCATGAGTCAACCAAGGTGATCCAGCTGAGCATAATTACGAACTTCGACCGCAAGTTCTATCCATGATCCGCCAATGCCAGTTTGGAGGTTTAGGAGGGAGTCTCCGCATCAGCTTTTGCAAAACAATGAGATCTTGATGGAGAACTTGAGACCTTCAAGGCTGGAAAACAACAACTACAAGCTAAGGCCTTTCTACTTTTCTTTGAAGGACATAGCGCTTACTTGGTATCAATCTCTTCCACCCGGAAAGATCAACACTTGGGAAGAGATGACAACGGAGTTTCTAACAAAATTCTTTCCCCCCTCCAAAACCGCTGAAATGAGAGGGAAGATTAATGCATTCATCATGAAGGACAAGTAGAGTTTGTCCAAATCATGGGAGAGATTTAAGGATGTTCTATTGGATTGCCCACATCATGGGATTCCAAAGATAGAATTGCTGGAGATATACTTCAAAGGATTGGATGGAGCTACTCAATTCAATCTTCAACTACTTTCCACCGGCACATTCATGGATATGCCGATAGACGAAGCTTGGGAGTTCATTGAGAAACAAGCTTTGCACATGGAGAAATATTCCCATCAAGGAGCCAAAAATGGAGTTAAAATAGTTAATTTCCAGGACGCTCCATCAAATGACAATCAACTCATCTCCCTTAAGAACGATGTGAAGCAATTGAAGGACCTTTTGGTGGCTCACACGAAGAAGGAAAATGGAGGATATCAAGGGTCAAGGAACAACAACCAAGGGTCCAGGAACAACAATTACAACAACAATAGAGGCTCCAACAACAACAATTGGAGATCTAATCAACAAAATTCGGGTAATCCTTATTCTAATTCCAATTCTAATAATTCTTTTAACCCATATTCTTCTACTTCTACTCCATTGAAGAGCCAGGAGCCTGGATCAAGTTCGTCCCAGCCAGAGAAGAAAGATGTAGTCCTGGAGGCCATATTGATCAAGCATAACACTATGGAGACATCCATGACTTCATTTTCGAAGGCACAAAAAGCCTTAGAGAAACATTTCTTTGATAAGGCAAATGAAGCCCCAAGAGATCCAGGGAAGCTCCCAGCAAGGACAGAGAGCAACCCTAAGGGACAGGTTATGGCAATAACGACGAGAATTGGACTGAAAACTACAGATCCAGTTCTTGGTCGGTGCTAGTGCAGACGAAGAACACCTCGGTCCAGGTACAGACGAGGAACACTTCGGTCAAGGTACCACCCGAGGTGGAGTCCCAGAAAGCGAAGGATAAATCTGAAGTTTATGTCCCACCTCCTGCTTATAAGCCGCCACTTCCATTCCCTCAGTCAAGGGCCAAAGCACATCTAGACAAGCATTTTGGTAAATTCTAGGGATGCCCGCCTATGGGAAGTTCTTAAAAGAGATTTTATCAAGGAAGAGGAAACTGGAAGACTTTGGAGAAGTAAGGATGACATCTAAATTCTCGGAGCTCATTCAAATCATGAAGGAAAAGATGCCACCCAAGTTGAGAGATCCCGGCTCATTTTGCATTCCCATTCAAGTTGGGAATGTAACTTGTGAAGCGTTGTGTGATCTAGGGGCCATCGTGAGCATCATCCTGCTGGAGCTATGTGTGAAGATTGGACTTGGAGAGCCCAAGACGGTGAAGATAAGGTTGTACATGGCAGATCGCTCCATTACCCATCCCGTGGGCATCTTGGAAGACATTCCTGTTAAGTTAGGTAACTTCTATTTACCTGTGGATTGTAAGAATGCCAAGTTGAAATTCAACATTGGCGGTGATCAAGTGGAGTTTGCATTGCTTGTTGCAATGAAAGGAGAGCCGCTGGAGGATGACATCTTCAACATCTATGATGAAGAAGAATCTAGAGGATTGTTGCAATGAAAGCAGATCCAGGAGCTAAGATTGAGAAACTGATCCAGGAGAGGAGAAATTCAAGTTTCGGTCCCAGTTCCAGTACCTGGACCGAGGCACTTCTGGACCAAGCGAGGTGTTCTTATCCGAAGACCATCTCGGTCACCCATCTCGGATCTCGACCGAGGTCGCAAGCGAGATGATGTCAACTGAGACTTTTGAAAGTCCAATTCTTCGATCTAAGTCTACTCCACTGGAAGGAGGAAGCAAGGATCCCCCTTAGAAAGCACCCCCAGTTGTGGAGCTAAAACCGCTTCCAAGTCACTTGAGGTATGTTTTCCTTGGACCGGATTCTACATATCCTGTTATTGTAAGCGCTTCCCTTTCCGAAACTGAATTGTCTAAACTGATGCATGTCCTGAGAAAACATCAAAAAGCTTTGGGATATACTATTGGTGATCTTATTGGTGTTAAGCCTTCTTTCTACATGCATAGAATACTAATGGAAGACGATCATAAGACTTCATGGGAACCTCAAAGACGGTTAAATCCGATCATGAAAGATGTTGTGAAGAAGGAGATTCTTAAATTGTTGGATGCAGGTACCATATTTCCTATCTCAGATAGCAAGTGGGTGAGCCCAATGCATGTAGTTCCGAAGAAAGGAGGGATGACCGTTGTGACGAATAAGAACAACGAGTTGATTCCAACTAGGACCGTTACGGGCTGGAGGGTGTGCATCGATTACAGGAAGCTTAACGTGGCCACTCGGAAGGACCATTTTCCACTTCCCTTCATCGACCAAATGCTCGAACGGTTAGCTCATCATTCCCATTTCTGCTATTTAGATGGTTATAGTGGCTTCTTTCAGATTCCTATCCATCCGGATGATCAAGAGAAAACCACTTTCACTTGTCCATGGGGTACATTCGCTTACAGGAGGATGCCGTTTGTATTATGTAATGCACCGCTACCTTCCAGCGCTGCATGATGGCTATCTTTTCCGAGTACATAGAGGAGATCATGCAGGTATTTATGGATGATTTTTTAGTATATGGTTCCCCTTTTGATGATTGCTTATCTAACCTATCTCTAGTGCTACAACGATGTGAAAACACTAATCTCGTTTTGAATTGGGAGAAGTGTCACTTTATGGTTAATGAAGGAATTGTGTTAGGACACCTCATTTCCAATCGAGGTATTGAGGTCGATCGAGCTAAGATCGAGACTATTGAGAAACTTCCTCCCCCTTGTTCTGTTAAGGGTGTACGGAGTTTTCTCGGGCATGCAGGTTTCTACAGGAGGTTCATCAAGACATTCTCGAAGATTTCTAAACCACTAACTAAACTCTTGAATAAAGATGTTGTTTTTGAGTTTTCGTAGGAATGCCTTGATGCCTTTTACAGGATAAAGGAAGCGTTGATTTCTGCTCCCATTATTCAACCTCCGGATTGGACCTTACCCTTCGAGATCATGTGTGATGCGAGTGATGTGGTTGTAGGAGCGGTGCTTGGACAAAAGAAGGATGGCCGGACCAACGCCATTTACTATGCTAGCAAGACGCTAGATGAAGCTCAACTAAATTACGCCACCACCGAAAAGGAGCTTTTGGCGGTTGTATATGCTTTTGAGAAGTTTCGCTCTTACTTAGTGGGAGCAAAAGCTATTGTTTAAAGTGACCATGGAGCTATTCGTTACTTGCTTGCTAAGAAGGATGCAAAGCCGCATCTTATTCGATGGATTCTCTTGCTTCAAGAGTTTGATCTAGAGATTCGCGACTAGAAAGGGTCCGAGAATTCTGTTGCGGATCACCACAGCCGGCTAGCTCCCTCCTCACGCGAGAAGGACGACATACCCATAGATGACTCATTTCCCGACGAGCATTTATATTTCCTGGAACGTTTGATAGACTTATTTATCTCACCCCATGATGAAGGTGAAGTATGGGGTGAGGATACATTCCAGCATGTTTAGGGATGCCGTACGGTCCATCTAGCAACCTTAAATCAAGCGCTTCTTGGGAGGCAATCCAAGGTATTGCTTTCTTTTCCCTTTTTCTAGCTTAGTTTTTGATAGTTTTCTTTTGCTTTGTTTTATTTTTTGGCATCCTAGACAGAAACCAGGTACTCTCTAAGGAAGGATTACAACTCAGAAGCAACACTAGAAGGACAGAAGTTCGAGAAATTAAGAAGACGGAGTTTGACTGAGACACATCTCGGTTGTTGTCATAACACCTCAACCGAGATGTTCTTGAGGCAACCGAGGCGACTAGGTCTGACAATCCAGTCAGCTACCTCGGTCCGGTCAGGACCACCTCGACCGAGGTGACAGCAGAATCGGAGAGGGGTATAAAAGGTGAACATATTTCTCTCTCTTCCCTCCTATTTCCCCTCTCGACCGCGGCGCACCCCTACCTCTTTTCTTTGTTTTTCAATCGTTTTCCACGATTTCTGCTCCGATCTCGCAAAGAAAAGCAAGAGGATCAGATTGAAAACAACAAACTGCAAGATAAACGCCTCGAATCGGCTTAATTTGGGGTAAATTATCAGAAACCCTAACTTCTCCTCTCTTTACTGATTGTAGAAATTTTTGGCTTTGGTTGCCACATTTTATTCCTGAAAAGAGTATAAGTACCCCATAGGAAGAAATTGGTAGTGATTTTAGGGGGAAAGAACTGAAAATCAGAGAAAGAAAATCGAACAGCACTTCGCCTCGGTCCAGTCGAGCTGTGTCTCGGCCGAGGTATTCTTCAGTCTGTCAGACCGACCGAGGTGTTTTCCTGTCAGCAAATATGAGTTCTCGATCTGATCGCCAGCTTGTTTTGAGGGATGCTCCTAGTGGTTCCTCACCTTCCTCTGCTCCCTGACCTTTTATCCCGGTGATCCATGAGCGTCACTAGGTAGACTTTGATCGCATTTGCGGGCGCCCTGTAGTTGCCCCGTGTTTTCTAGATGTTCCAGCCTTCGAGTGCCTCCACGTGGTGGAGGACTTGAAGAAGATGATTTCCATGGTGGGGCTGGAGCACTTTATGGAGATCTGAGCTCCAGCCTACCTTGAGCCGACGATGGAGTTTGTGAGTTTTGTCACTCACATTCCCGAGAGGAACAACATCAAGTACCGGTTGCTGAATCGGAACTACATAGTGCCTATGGATCAATTCAGAGACATTTTTGGCTTCCCGACTCCTACAGTTCCAGACTTCCCTTTCCGTGCAGTGGCTCGACAGTTCTGGGGGCAGATTGCCCATGTGGTGGAGTACGCAGACAGATGGAGACTTGAAGACTCCACGGAGCGCATCCTCTTCCATTTAGCATTCCGTCTAGCCCACCGTATATTTAGTGAGACTCTTCTGGCGCATATTGAGACGCCCCAAAAGATCAGACAGGGAGAGCTGTTGAGTTTGTTCTGCATGGCTACTTGAGGAGTGCTTGACTTTGGAGGCATGCTAGCTGATAACACGATTTATGACTTAGGTTTAGGTAATCATTTAGATAGATTCATCACTCATTCATGCATGGTTTAGCACAAATTTGCGACATTTGCACTCAATTCACGTATTTTGTCGAGATAGACGTCTACACGGACTTGTGCGTTGCTTTGTAGGTATTTCGGGGGTCTTTTGGACATTAACCGATACATTAGAGGGCCAAGCCTCATGGTGGTACATATCCGAGACCTTAGGAACATAATTGGAGCAATGAAGGACACAAGGACCCTTGTTGGTGCAAGCAATGGAGCAAGTCATGGCTAGATGATCATAACAACTCTCTGTTGAAGAAAATCGACCTACACCCAGGAAAATCGGCCGATTTTTCCCACTGGGTCGATTTTTGGGCCTTTGACAGCTTAAGCCACGTGTCCCACGATCTCTTGTCCGGCCTTGCTCTTGGTGGAGAATATAAGTGGTCCTTCAAAGCTGTTGCTGGCTCTCCCCATTCTTTTTCCTTTGGACCCTTCTAGCATCTTCTAAAAGAATCTTCCAATTGGGAGCTCTCTTCAAGACACCCTTGTGGGTGTTCTTGAGGGAGATTAGTGTAGATTTCAATTTCATAGTGAGATTTGAGTGACTTTTGTGAAGAAGATTGTTGAAGGTTGTAAGATCCGACTTGGAGCCACATTTGGTGTGTTGAAAGACTTGTTTTGAACTCAAATCGAGCTAAGTTTCATTGCTTTCATTTCCTTATTTCATCTTCTTGCTATGGATTCCATGTATGCTCGTATGATGATTTTAGATCTTGAAATGCATGTTGTTGGCTAGTTTGTTGTGATTCTGGAGTGATGGATTGATGGTTATTGCTTGGGTGATGATAGAATGGACTTATATGTTAGTTTAGGATGATTCGTATGCACAAAACCTAACTCAGACATAAAAATCGACCTGTTCTTCATGGTAAATCGGCCAATTTTTACTATGATCCACCCGATTTTTCCTTCTGTTGCTCTTTAATTGATGAATCTGTATGTTAGGATGTTAGAATGTTGGAATCCTAGTGTTTGTTGAGCTTAATTTAGCTTAGGATCACCTAATGCTATCAACCTAAGTGAGGGAAGAGATCTACCCGATGATTTCCGATCTTAGATACTTAAGATGATGAATTCTAGGTAGTAGTGAGCCTCACAAGCCGCTATTGGATTGAGTGTGCTAGGATTATTGCTTGAGACTTACCTTTTCCGAGACTTACCCGGTAAGGAGAGGTTCGCCCCTTAAGTAGTGTCCGGTTTGTGTAGAATTCCCAACTTTACCTCCTTGAGACTTACCCGGTAATAGGAGTTTGGTGAGGGATTAGTTAAGTGAGAGACCTACCCGGTAATTGCTTCCATTAGTGAAACACCCTTTCCCAATACCGCAGCTTGTCCTTAGAATCTTTAGAAGCTTGAGTCCAATGCCATAACCGGAAATCTTGACCTCTAGAATCCATTTTTCTCTCTTTGATCTCATATCTTGTGTTTGTGTCATTTGTTTGTTTGCTAGCTTGAGTTGTTAGTTTGTTTTATTACCTTGCTTGATTTGTGATCTTTGCTTGATCACCACAAAAACCCAACCAAAAATATCATCATTTTCATTTATTTATTTCTTTCTCTTTTCTTAGACTAGATTTGCACTATCTTTGATCATTGAATGACTTGATTTCGCCTTAGTCCTTGTGTTCGACCTCGGAATACTTTCCTTTGTACAAAACGACCCGTACACTGCGGGTTTCGCTAGGTAGTTTAGGATTTTAGTTCGAGTTTATAAATGTAAAGCTTTTTGTGCTATACAATCTTAGCGTAACAAGTTTTTGGCGCCGTTGCCGGGGACTAGGTCTAGATTGAGTCATTTGCTTTTGATCGTTTTTAGTGTTTATCTTTCTTGTTACTTTTGATCTTGTGTTGTTTTTGTCTTTGCCTTTTCATGGTTGCCATGGACGGATTGTACTTCCAAGACGACCTTGACGACATGGAGTATGAGGAGTGGATGGAAAGCCAAGATCTAGGACCTCTCCATGATGAGTTTGAGTATTGGGAGGAGTTTAATGCCTATCATGAGTCCCATGATCAAGCTCACATGACTACATTGCCTTATGTGGAACCTCACCATCAACCTCACAATGACCGAGTGGAATCAATGCTAGAAGAAATGTTGAGGAAGATGGATGATCTAGAAACCAATCTTGCTTCCATTTCGAGTTCCCACATGGTGCTTGAAGAGGAAGTATTTCAACAAGAGGAGGTTCACCATGAGGAGATCCAAGAATTACCCGGTTCAACCATAGCCAATAGAGACCTTGAGGAAGAGTTGAATGAAGCTAGGGAGCAATTGTGGCTAAGGGATTTGGCCCTGAAGGATGCAAGAAGATTGAATGTCGAGAGAGAAGAACAAATGAGGAGGGAGATTGAAGAGATTAGGCATGCTCCTATGCTAGGAGATCCTACCATCCTTCAAGGCTTACCTCCACCTCCTTCACCTTTGGAGGAGTGCAATGAAGTATTCTCATCCCCGGTCATCCTTGCCATCAACCCCGGAACCACACTTGAAGAGCTCACGAGGGAGAGCCCTAAGCTAACCTCAACTCCTTCCAATCCCTCCTTGCTTGCCCGGAGTACACACGAAGATTGGAGCCCCTTTCCTAAGGAGTTTCCCATGTTGAATGATGGAGGCAAGCATGATGGATCCATGATGGTTATGGAGCACCTCAATGAAGAATTCTTTCCATGAACCGGCCTTCTTTGGATCATAGAGGATGAGGATGACAAGCATCTCACCGGTATGACCGTGGAGTACCAATTGTCTAAGTATGTGGTGGCACCTATGGTTGCAACTTCATACTATCATCAAAGAAGCGGTGATGAAGGAGTCTACTACTCACCGGTGAAGAGAGAACTTAAAGCTTATTTGGGCATCAAGTGGCCCTTGCTTGTCATCATGGATGCCGGAAAGCGATGGTTGCTTGGACTCCTCAAGCAAACCATGGTATTCGAGGTGGATTGACACATCCTCGGAGTTTGGTCAAGCTAATAACCTAAAAGAAGCGCTTCTTGGGAGGCAACCCAAGGGTAACAACTCTTTCCCTTTTCTCTTTCGTTTTCGATTTTGCTTTTGTTTTTGGTGTGCTTTGTTTTTCTTTTGTGTTTTTAGGTGCTAGATCTTGTTGTTGTCATGTGTGATGAGATGCTGAAGGTCATGTGAAAGCCTCATGAAACTGTTGAGAAGAAGGTGCAAGATCCGAGCACATGGACAAGGGAGAAAGCACCCAGGAAAATCGGACTGTTCTTCACAGAAATCGGCCGATTTTCTTGGGATATGGTCCGATTTTTCCTCTGTCAAGGAAAGTGATGATTTCCAATCAAGCATGGGTGGAGCGGACGTGGAACTTGGACGGCTTGCGGTGCCAAGCGTGGGTTCCGACACCACAATGAACATCAAGAGCTCTCTACCATCCTTGATCGATCATCCACCATCATCATCCAATGTGAACCGAAATACCAAAGCATCACCAATTTTACATTGTGAGGACTCTCTTTCACTTCTTTATTTAGTTTCCACATTGGGGACAATGTGTTTCTAAGTATTGGGTGGGGTTTTCATGATCACTTGCATGATTAGCATCTAGGATAGTTTAATTTTGTCACATGTTTCATTATGTCTTGCATTGTACATACATATTTCGAAAATTCCAAAAATCAGAAAATTTTAAAAAATTTTAGTGCTTCTAAAGCTTGGGAATGACCCTTATGATGAAATTGTCTTGTGAATTGGCTATGGATGGCCTTGTGTGTTAAATTGATGATGCATATGTGGATTTGAAATACTTATCTTGAATTCCATGAATGACTTGTGATTATGATGCTTGCCTTGATTTAATTGAGGATTGAAAGTCGAAATTGCATGCTAGTTCTTGCACACCATCTAGAAATGAATGAGGCAATTCATCTTTCTCAACTTCTCATCTTGATGATGTTGCTTGAGCACCTCAATTGATATAAATTGACCTCTTTTGACCCATCCGGGAATAGGAGCATGCTAGTGTGTTGATGTGTGTGAAAAGCAAGTGTGGGGTGAAGTTGTTGATGAAAGAATGATGTGGATGGAATGCTGAAATTGTTGTGAAAGTGTAGAAAAAAATATAGCTTTGGGGACTTTAGTTTAAATGACAAGTAACTCGGTACACTTCACATGATCGGGTGTTGGTGCCTTGCCAAAGTCAAATAAACCGATAGTCCTAACGAGCTTTGGTATGTGTGCCCGGTGTGGATGCATCTCGAAAAATAGAAAAGCCCGAGAATGGCTAATCACCAAGGTTTCGGCTTTTGTACACCAATGCCATCGTCTCAAAAATAAAAGAAAAGAAAGAAAAGAAAGTGAAAAATATACACTTGAGGGAAGTTGATAAGAAATGTGAAGTTGTGGTTGGTTAGTTCCTTCCCCGGATTAGCATCACATAGCCTAGAAAATTCCCGCCTAATCACAACGTTTCTTGGCCTTTTATTTCACAAGTCCTTATGACCTACTTGCATGTGTGAAAGACTAAGTGATTTAGATTGGATATGCTCATGATCATCTTGACATCTTCATCTTTACACTTCATTGCATGCTATCGAGTTAAGTACAATTGTCTTTCCATGCCTTCACTTATTTGATACATAATTGCTTGTCCATTGTCATGAAACATGACTATGAAGGTGATCCAATATTAGAAGCACAACTCCAAAAAGATTTTGCCATTTTTCTGCATACATAAATCATGTCATCTTGTAGTCTATAGTTGAGAATTTGCTCGGGGACGAGCAAACCTTAAGTATGGGGTATTTTTGATAACACGATTTATGACTTAGGTTTAGGTAATCATTTAGATAGATTCATCACTCATTCATGCATGGTTTAGCACAAATTCGCGACGTTTGCACTCAATTCACGTATTTTGTCGAGATAGACGTCTACACGGACTTGTGCGTTGCTTTGTAGGTATTTCGGGGGTCTTTTGGACATTAACCGATACATTAGAGGGCCAAGCCTCATGGTGGTACATATCCGAGACCTTTAAGGAACATAATTGGAGCAATGAAGGACACAAGGACCCTTGTTGGTGCAAGCAATGGAGCAACTCATGGCTAGATGATCATAACAACTCTCTGTTGAAGAAAATCTACCTACACCCAGGAAAATCGGCCGATTTTTCCCACTGGGTCGATTTTTGGGCCTTTGACAACTTAAGCCACGTGTCCCACGATCTCTTGTCCGGCCTTGCTCTTGGTGGAGAATATAAGTGGTCCTTCAAAGCTGTTGCTGGCTCTCCCCATTCTTTTTCCTTTGAACCCTTCTAGCATCTTCTAAAAGAATCTTCCAATTGGGAGCTCTCTTCAAGACACCCTTGTGGGTGTTCTTGAGGGAGATTAGTGTAGATTTCAATTTCATAGTGAGATTTGAGTGACTTTTGTGAAGAAGATTGTTGAAAGTTGTAAGATCCGACTTGGAGCCACATTTGGTGTGTTGAAAGACTTGTTTTGAACTCAAATCGAGCTAAGTTTCATTGCTTTCATTTCCTTATTTCATCTTCTTGCTATGGATTCCATGTATGCTCGTATGATGATTTTAGATCTTGAAATGCATGTTGTTGGCTAGTTTGTTGTGATTCTGGAGTGATGGATTGATGGTTATTGCTTGGGTGATGATAGAATGGACTTATATGTTAGTTTAGGATGATTCGTATGCACAAAACCTAACTCAGACATAAAAATCGACCTGTTCTTCATGGTAAATCGGCCGATTTTTACTATGATCCACCCGATTTTTCCTTCTGTTGCTCTTTAATCGATGAATCTGTATGTTAGGATGTTAGATTGTTGGAATCCTAGTGTTTGTTGAGCTTAATTTAGCTTAGGATCACCTAATGTTATCAACCTAAGTGAGGGAAGAGATCTACCCGATGATTTCCGATCTTAGATACTTAAGATGATGAATTCTAGGTAGTAGTGAGCCTCACAAGCCGCTATTGGATTGAGTGTGCTAGGATTATTGCTTGAGACTTACCTTTTCCGAGACTTACCCGGTAAGGAGAGGTTCGCCCCTTAAGTAGTGTCCGGTTTGTGTAGAATTCCCAACTTTACATCCTTGAGACTTACCCGGTAATAGGAGTTTGGTGAGGGATTAGTGAAGTGAGAGACCTACCCGGTAATTGCTTCCATTAGTGAAACACCCTTTCCCAACACCGCAGCTTGTCCTTAGAATCTTTAGAAGCTTGAGTCCAATGCCATAACCGGAAATCTTGACCTCTAGAATCCATTTTTCTCTCTTTGATCTCATATCTTGTGTTTGTGTCATTTGTTTGTTTGCTAGCTTGAGTTGTTAGTTTGTTTTATTACCTTGCTTGATTTGTGATCTTTGCTTGATCACCACAAAAACCCAACCAAAAATATCATCATTTTCATTTCTTTATTTCTTTCTCTTTTCTTAGACTAGATTTGCACTATCTTTGATCATTGAATGACTTGATTTCGCCTCAGTCCTTGTGTTCGACCTCGGAATACTTTCCTTTCTACAAAACGACCCGTACACTGCGGGTTTCGCTAGGTAGTTTAGGATTTTAGTTCGAGTTTATAAATGTAAAGCTTTTTGTGCTATACAATCTTAGCATAACACTAGCTGAGGATCTGCACCGGATCAAGGGCAAGGCAAAGGGAGATATTTGCTGTGGAGGACTGGTGACTCATATCGCTACAGTTATCGGTCTAGACTTGACTGCTTGTACACTAGTGGCGGCTGCAAAGCCGCTTGGACTTCAGGAGATGATCACGAGGAGGATTCTGGTTCCTCGTGGCCTTACCACAAGATACATAGCGATACCTTGGGAGCAGACTGCCCCTCAGGGTATCCTATGGTCAGATCAGTTTACAGTCTTTGATCTACAATATTGGTCTTCCGCTTGGCTGCCCTATATATAGGATGTGAGAGATGCTGCACCAACTGTAGAGGAGGAGGAGTATGATGATGGCGGAGCTGCCATGGAGACTGGTACAGATATAGCCGGCCCTAGTGTGCCAGTTGTCGATTTAGATGACGAGGCTACAGAGGAGGAGGCAACAACTGCACCATCACGACCTGCCCGGCGTAGAGTCCGCAGACAGAGAGATCCCGTGGCTCACCGATGGATTGATGAGCTGACAGATCAGATGATCGACTCTTACGTAGCCTTGTCATTGGAGATGATGGAGCTTAGGGAGAGTCAACACTACCAGCAGAGGATGATGGAGATCCAGTTTCAGCACACTATGGGTTACCCATTTGACCCATCTCAGCATCCCTTCATCCCATATCCACCACCACCACCAACGGATCAGGACTAGAGTAGCATGGATTTTCTTTATTATTTATTTCTGCAGCTCATCTATGTCCGGTGAGTTCTCTTGTTTTTAGACTTATTTTGACCCATTGGGACAATGTGTCCCAAGTATGGGGTATTTATGTGTATGATTTGACATTGTGTATGCTTGTATTACTCGAGTTGGATATTTATGATTTTCTTTATACTCTATGTGTTTATCTGAGATTACATGCATGCATACAAGTTATTTGAATGAGAAAAACGTCAAAAACTGGTTTATAAAAAAAATTTTATGACCTCGACCGGGATGATTTTGGCCAAACGAGGTCAAGTACCTCGGATGACTTAGAACTCCTCGACCGAGGCAGTTTATTTGAGAGATTTTTAGAAATGTTTTGTGCTTCTTTTCTGGATATGACCTCAGTGATGATTTTGTTAACAGATTGGTTTTGAAATCTTTATATGTTTGAAAGGTTTTATGATATGTTTAAGTTGCAAAATGCTTTGTTTGAAGTTTTGGCATGTTTAATATTTTGTTTTTATCAAAATTATGTTGAATTTGAAGGTTGACACCACATGATGAGTTCTATCACATTCTTCCTGGGATGATTAAGGCAATTCATTCTTCTCTCTTCTTCTTCCTGATCATGCTTAAGCCCCTCATATACATATTTGCCTTCCTTTACCTATCCGGGAATTTGGAAGCAAGCGAAGAAAAGCAAGTGAAAGTGAAGTTGAGATGTTGGATGGAAGTTTAGAAAGAAACAAATAGGTTTGGAGAAGTCAATCATGATGATGAGTAACTCGGCACCATTCACATAGCCGGGTGTTTGTGTCTTGCCAAAGTCAGATTGAGCGATATTCCTAACGGGTCATGGTATGTGCATCAAGGGTTTGAGGCATCTCGAGAAATTGATGATTGTTGATCTCTTAGGCTTCGGTTATTGTGCACCTCTGTCCATGCATCCCAAAAAGTAATGTAAAATAAGCAAAATGTATCGGTGAAAGATGTTGTGTTTCAAAAGAAGTGAAGTAAGATCCTTTTCCCGGATTCTGGCACGACATTCCCTATATACATCCCACCCTTACACGTTTCTTGACGTCTTTTGGAAGCCCTTGAGATCTCGAGCTTGTTGATTGACTTGGTGGTTTAAACTAGATTATACATGATTAATTTCGATAATTATGATTTATTATGCATTCTATGATTTTATGCAAAGATGAACAACTTTCTTATATTTATAAAATATTTTGATCATGTTTTGATTTTAATTGCCATGAAACATTCTCTTAGAGTGATCTATGAGTGGAGCACACCACCAAAAATGTTTTGAAATACTTTTCATTGATCTTTATGACCTATAACCCAATCTATCTTGTACTTAAGATTTCGAACTTGCTTGGGGACAAGCAAAGGACAAATATGAGGTATTTTGATAGCATGTATTATAGTCTATATTTTAGGACTTGTTTGGACGTTTTATCTTCAATAATCTACATGTATGGATGTATATTATGTGATTATATTATTGTTTCATCTACCTTTATGGGAATCGAGGTCTACACCAAGTTTTGTTTTAATCGTAGGTAAAATGGCACGTTTTGGATCGAAATGGAGCTAAGGAGCTAGGGAGTCATAGGAGCTACATTCTGGAGCTCAAAGAAGAACTCAGGAAACATGGAATTAATGAAGAAGATTTACTTTGGACCATATTTGAGAGATTTCACATTCAGTTGAGATTCACCTCGGTCAGCTACAGTGTCAACTCGACAGAGGTGATCTTGAGGAGCATCCCGACCGAGGCGAACACCCTGCTGCCGGCGAGATCATATTTTTTGGCTGAGATCTTTTATTTTTAGAAAGAAGATATATTATATTTTTGGGCTGAATTTCTGGAAGGAACATCTTATTTTTTGGGAGATCTGTTTTAGAGATATGAATATATTTTATAGGAAATTATCTTTTTAAGATATTATTATCTTTGAAGATAACTCTCCTATATAAAGGGTTGGATTTTCCACAAGTTCAACAATGCTTGGAGGCTGAGAATAACCAGCAAGGAGGAGATTTTCTGGAAGCTTTGAAGGAAGGAATGAAGATTGAAGATCAATCAATGAAGGATTGATAGTTTGCAGTTAAATTTAGAGGGAGTTTGTAAGATTTTCTTAGATTCTCTTTGGTTTATTGTCTTGTTCGATTTGTGATCTGTGGAACGCTGATTTGTTATTATTCGATTCATTTATTGAGGCCTTTTTCTGAAGGTTTACTTGTTCTAATATTCAATCCTTCACCTTTTATTCGATTATTGTTTTCATGATAATGAGTGGCTAAATTTCTTGTGCGGTTCTAGGGTGATTGGCTGAAAGTTGTGGGAAAGACGATGATAGAATGATCTTAATCCCAACAGGACCCTGAAATCTCGAGGCTTTAACCTTAACCCTAGAACATCCCGCTCAATCGATGAACATCTCGACCGAGGTGGAACTTGACTAAACGAGGTGACCTTTTCTGATCCGAAACTGAGAGTTAAGTGTTCTAGTTTGCCAAATCCTATTCTTATTACACCTTTCCTGGTTCAATGCAAGCCTAGGATGAGACTTACCCGGTGATTCCTTTGTTTGTTTACCCATGATCATAAGTGTAGATAATAAAGGTTTATCCTTTATTGGGGTTTGAATGTGCCTTCATCCCATCTTTGTGAGTTAGCTTGAGACTTACCCGGTAAAGGTTGATTCTATTTGCCTAGGTGGTGTGTTGATTTGATATTATAGTTCTTTTCCTTAGTACCTTGATACGTACCCGGTAATAGGAGCTTTGGTTTGGGATAGGGAGTAGTGAGACTTACCCAGTAATCTATTCTCACTTTAGAAACACCTTCCCTTTGCAAAATCTCAGCTTTGTCCGCGTTATCCTTTGAGATCTTGAGTCGGAACCACAACTAGATGCTTTAATCCCTAGAATCTGCATTTTCCCCTTATTTGACCTTATTATCATCTTTGATTTCTTTAATTGTTTTTGTGGTTATTAGTTACATTGACAACCTATTCTTGCTTAGTTTCACCTAAGTCCCTGTGATTGACCCCTGGAATTCTTGCTTTTTATTACAATTGATCCGTACACGGCGGGTTCGCATCTTTGTTCAAGCATACTTCTTGGGTTATAAATTTAAAGCTTGCACACACCTTTTGGAGCGAACAAATGTATAGCTTCAACTAGAACACTCCTTGGTTGAATCAAGATGTCAATTTGGCTTGGATGAAGGTTCTTGCCTTAGAAGATGGTTAAGGAACCGTTGTTGGAGTTTTCTTCACACAATTGACATAAACTGAAAGGAATATAGAAGTAGACTCAAAACTCAACTAGTATGATTGCAAGAAAAGATAATCAATCAAACACACGCAAAGAATGACTTACTGTGTTTAGAGTAGAAAGAGGCAATAAAGAGGCACACAAGAGAAGAAGAAGAGAGCTTTACTTATCTTGCACTTGAGCAATTAGAGAGAGGGATAGCCGGAAGGGTATTGATCTCGATGGTGGCAAATCTCGGTCAAAATCTCGGCCCGAGATATTGGGAGCGAGATTGACACAAAGGCAAGATTTTGATTATGGAAACTAGATGGGGAGGGGGGAAGCTTCTTCCTTGCTGACTTCTTGATACTTTCGCACTTAATTTGCAAAAACTCTTTCTTGAATAGCTTCACCAAAACTTTGGTTATAACTTATTATTTGAAGTGTATGCTAGAGGAAAAGAGAGGATATTTGTGTTTTGTGTTTCTCGTGGTGGTGTGAGCATCCAGATAGGCGAGATATAGACTGCAAAGAGGGGGAGATATCCGAAATATTTGAGAGATTTGGATAGATTTGGCAAGATCTTACCTACTAGAAAAGATCTTAAAATAATAACTCTTTGTAGATTTCTTTCCTTCTTGATGTAGCAGTTGGATATGATATATTTGATAAGATATGGATCAAATATCTCACTGGATTTGATTATATATGGAGAGAAGTAGCAAACTTTGAAGCCAAGTAATATCTCGGCACTGTCGCAACCTTCTTCGCCGCGAGATTTCTTTGCGATAGGATCTCGGCGCTAGTGTTCTTGTGAGATTGTAACACTAGGGTTATGGCTGACTTTGTGTTTAGGCTATGATTGTTCTCTCTTCTCCAAACTCAAGAGCTAAAAGGATCTAAGAGGAGACATCATCAAGGAAGATAAAGGAGAATTGGAGATGAAGAATCTCGGCCAACACTCATGAAAATCGACCGAGATTTCAACCCGAGTTTTCATCTCTGACACGCGTTGAAGATCCGGCCAAAGTTCTTTTAAATTTGACAAATATATTTTATATTTGATTTCCTTAAAGCTCTCAAACTATCTTAAGGAAATTGTTATTTTTGGATCCTATCTTTTAGGATTATTTTTAGATTATATTTTAAAGATATCTTTCCTAGATTATCTTTTAATGATATCTTTCCTAGTTTACATATGAGGTCTCCCTTATAAATAGCCTTAGAGGGTGGTACTGTTAGATAGTTTAGTTGTGATTATTGAATTCCACATTATTGTGAGATACTTTTGACTTTGCTCATGGGGTTTTCATTTTATCATTTCTATTCAATCAAAAGGAGAATTTTTGATTGAAAAGTTGCGAGTCTTTACTAGGTTGTTCTTGTGCGTATTAATCTTTTTGAAGGTTGGTGCTACAAGTCAAATTGGTCCCTCCTTGTGCTTGTCTTATTTAGAAGACTTGTGTAAGGTTAAAGAAGGAAGGGTGAAAGGTAATTCTTTGTATAGGGTTTTGACACATAATTGGTCAAAGTTCTTTGCAATTATTAACATAGCCCTATCTTCCTATATCTATCATTTAATATTCCATATTATCATCTTCTTGTCCTTCCATATCATTCATTATTCTGCATTTTGAGTTTTAAGTAATCTCGGGATGTTTTTGAGTAAGTCTCGGCCGAGATTTCCTTTGATTCATCCGAGATTTCCTTCTATTGTTCGATTTGAGGTCTTTCAATCAAGGTCGGGAAACTGCGGCTTTTACCTCGCATCAAAATGGTATCATAGCTAATCGTTTGAAGTCTGTATCAGGTTTGAGTCTATTTTTATTGGAGTATTCTTTGATTCATATAAAAGTTAAGTCTTTTCATGTTCGCCATATTTGTGAGATTATTTGAGATTAACGTGCATTGATTTGTGTAAGTTTGGGAGAGAGAAACGCCACAACCAAAAACAAGCCAGCCGTTGACCTTGAAAACCTCACTCAACCCTACGGAAGGAGCAAACAAAAGTTTGTGCTTAAAGTTAAGATCTAATCTAGTAGGTAAGATCTTATCCATCCGTTTTAAGCATCGTTATAAACACTTCTCCAGAAACTAAAGATCACATGGCAACCAAGAAGTGCTGCCCCAAAGGTGATTGCCAAATGTCGATATAAGGAGACAATTTTTCAACAATCTCGGCCAACCCCTAGAAAACTCGGCCGAGATTTCACCCGAGTTTTGCTACTGTCCAATTTTCGAGAAGTTTTTGAGGCATAATTAGAAGAATCCAAGTGCCCCATGTGCAAGAGTCCAACAAAGGAAGAGTTTTTGTATCAACCTTGAAAATTTAATAGTCTTAGCCATACCCAAAACCAATCCCGACTATCTCTCTTTCTAACTTCACAAACTCAAGGTATGTTCTTTCTCTCTTCTTAATCTCTTGTGTACCTTTCTTTAGTCTCTTTCTACTCTAAACACATTGAGTCAACTTCTTTGGGTATGTTAGTTAGTATCTATACTATCTATCATACTAGTGCGTCATACTTGCAATATTCTTTCTATCCTTGTATCATTGTGTGAAGAGACCTATAGCAGGAATCATTTCACTATCTTTCAACACAAGAACCTTTCTTCCGAACATAGGTTGACTACTTGAGGCATCCAAGGAAGTTCTAGTGGAAGCTAGTGCATGATTAGTAAAGGAGAATTAATCCATCCAATACAACTACAACCATTTTGCGATATCAAAACAAAGTGTGAGTGCGAGAGAAAACAAGTAAGGAACACTCATTTTCACTAACTTCCCTCGTTTGTTGTAACTTTGTATGACTGTGTAGGATGTCTAAAAGTCCACCAGGTTCACAACGGGGTGGCGTGATGAGTCCCAAAAACAATGATCAAATGTCACAACTTATGAAGATGTTTTCGGCAATGACTGAACGAATGGAACGATTGGAAATTCGTTCTAGAGAACAAATTTCGGCCCCAAAATCTCGCCCCAACCCGAGATTTCACCCGATATTTGCCTTTGGGATGGGTGAAAGCTCACGAAACCCTCCCATACCTCCAGCCCCAGATCCGAGACACCCTCAAGGGTAAAGTACGTATTATCCGAATCCAAATTTCCATGCACCTAACACTACAAATGTTGTTTATGAATTTCAGGAAATGGAAGATGATGACGGCATGTATAGAGGTTATCCTAGACGCAATCCTCATCCTAGGAGAGGTCAATACTTGAAACCTTATAGACCTTACCAAGACAATGATAAGATGGGCAAACTGAAGGTCAAGATTCTAAGTTTTGAGGGCAAAGTAGATCCGGACGTTTACATGGAATGGGAGACTAAAATTGAACAAATTTGGTATTTCCATACTTTTAGTGATCAAAGGAAGGTACAACCTGTTGCGTTCGAATTCCAAGGATATGCCCTAGTTTGGTGGGATCACCTCCTCAAAGAAAGGAGACGTATAGTAAAACCGGAGATCCATACTTGGAAACACATGAAGGCATTGATGAGAGCAATTTATACCTCCATACTATGCTAGGGAAGCAAGGCAAAGGTTGGAGAACTTCAAGCAAGGCACCCGTAGCGTATAAGAGACCTACACCACCAGGCAAATGGCGATGATTAAGGCCAATGTTCACGAGGATGAGTAGTCCACTATGGCTCGATTTTAAGAATTTTGCATCCATCATTAGCTAATGAAATTGATTTATATCCTTATGATAATATGACTAACTTACTGCATTTGGCTATTAAGGTGGAAAAAATTAAAGGAGGGAACCAAGAGACGAATTCATGGCACCACAATAAACCTCGGGCCTATCAGGAAAATATCGGCTGATATTTTGACCGAGATGTCTCCCTGAGAGAGCCTCGAAGTAGAAACAACAACCAAGGAGTATTGGGAGCTTCATCATCCAATCCCCCACATTCTAAACCTTTGAATGAGCCTTCAAAGGATCCTAAAGGGAACACTTTTTAACTCAACTTCACATTCTAGAGACATTGTGTGTTTTAAATGACAAGCTAGAGGTCATTATAAAGAGGATTATCCTAATAACAAGGTTGTATTCATAAATCAACAAGGGGATTATGAAAGTGAAGAAGAACATAAAAGTGCTAGTGAAAGTGATGAGAGTTGCGATTTTGATCATGAAGAATCTTTGATTGCTAGAAGGACCTTGCATGTCAATATGTCTCTTAGTGAAAATACCCAACGAGAAAATATTTTTCATACTAGATTTTTTGTTAAGGGAAAGGTGTGCAATATGATCATTGATGGAGGTAGTTGTTGTAATATTGCTAGTGTTGAAATGGTTAATAAATTGCAACTTCCTACTTTGTATCACCCTAGGCCTTATAAGCTAACATGGATGAATGATTGTGGTATTTTGAAGGTCAACAAGCAAGTTAATGTGACTATCACAACGGTAAAAAGATAATGCTAAAGCCCATGACTCCATTACAGATAATCGAGACCTATGAGAGGCAAAAGAAAGAAGGCAAGGATCAAGCATTGGACAAAGAAGTGATCGAAGGGAATTCTAGTGAAGAATCTCGGCCTATTTCTGAGGAAAACTCGGCCGAGATTCCTGTAATTCACCCGAGTTTTTCCAAAAATCGACCCATTGCATCAACCAATGCATCATCTACAAGAGCTCTTTTGGTTGACAAGAACCACTACAGATTGAGCACAACCCCATGGATTTTCATGTTATATCATTCATGTCTTTGAGTGAATTCATTGAGCGGTGTGTGCTTATGAAAGCTAGGATTTATCACTCTTCTCTATCTATTCGTTGTAATGACTATATGGTTAAGTTATATTCCTTAACTACAAATGATCTTATACTGTCGTCTTTCGGGAAGCGAGTAAGTGCTATTGCAGGAAATTTAGTAGAGGACAAAGGGGATCAAATGGACATTCCATTGCTACTTGATCCCGGAGATCTTAAGGAATCACCACCAGGAGAGGATTGAATTGTAGTCCACTCTCTATTAGCATCATCAACAGCATTGTACGGATACTTAGTTGATATTTCGGCCATTCTTGAAGCAAAATTTCTTCCGAGATTTATGTTTGATGACCGATATTCCTTACTGATGAGTGTTGCTTCGTCTTCAAGGCACGAGTTTTACAAACCTCCAAGGATCCTCCAAGAGAAGGTATATTGTAGTCCCTACCACTACAAGACTTGAGTTCCGATGTGACTATTGATGATCAAGGTAGAGATTCAACGAGGAATCCTTTTTAAGAAGGGGAGTAGGATGTGAGACCATCCTCGACAACAATCATACAAGGACTAGTCACTAGCTCAAGGGCTAAAAGGATCTGAGAGGAAAAATCATCAAGGAAGATCAAGGAGAATTGGAGATGAAGAATCTCGGCCAACACTCAGGAAAATCTGCCAAGATTCCCACCCGAGTTTTCATCTCTGACACGCGTTGAAGACCCGGCCAAAGTTCTTTTAAATTTGGCAATTATCTTTTATATTTTATTTCCTTAAAACTCTATTACTATCTTAAGGAAATTGTTATTTTTGGATCGTATCTTTTAGGATTATTTTTAGATTATCTTTTAAAGATATCTCTCCTAGATTATCTTTTAAAGATATATTTCCTAGTTTACATAGGAGATCTACCTTATAACTAGCCTTAAAGGGAGAGATTGTTAGATAACTTAGTTGTGATTATTGAATTCAACATTATTGTGAGATATTTGTGACTTCGCTCACGGGATTTGCATTTTATCATTTCTATTCGATCAAAAGGAGAGTTTTTTATTGAAAAGTTGTGAATCTTTGCTAGGTTGTTCTTGTGTGTGTTAATCTTTTTGAAGGTTGGTACTACAAATCAAACTGATCCCTCCTTGTGATTGTGTTATTTAGAAGGCTTGTGTAAGGTTAAAGAAGGAAGGTTTAAAATTAATTCTTTGTTGGGTTTTGACACATAATTGTTCAAGGTTTTTTGCAAGTCTTAACATAGTCTTATCTTCCTATACTATCATTTATCATTCCGTATTATCATCTTCTTGTCTTTCCATATCATTCATTATTAAACATTCCGAGTTCTAACAAATCTCGGGATGTTATTGAGTAAATATCGGCCGAGATTTCTTTCGATTCATCCGAGATTTCCTTCTGTTGTTCGATTTGAGGATTTTCAATCTAGATCGGGAAACTGCGGCTTTCACCCCGCATCAACAACCCTTAAATGTCAAGAGCTATTAAAGGTGCATTAAAATGTTTAATGTCTTGCATGAATATACCAATAATGATATTTTTATGCCCAAAGGATCATTCCGGTTCAAGTATCTTGCATTGACTTCTTATGTGTGCATGGGGTGGAGATGGACATGATCTCACGTTTGCATGGGGCTAAGATGGATGTCAGTAGGACTAGGGTGACCATTGGCTCAAGCATGGCTCCATGTAATGACCATGTCACAATCTTCTTAAATGCTTCTTCTTGGATTTCTTTTGCCCTAGATCGAGTGATAGGTCCTTGTGTGGGGTCATTAGGTCCTTATGTAGGGTTGACGAGGCTAAAAACCTATGGTCATTGTCTTTTAGCTTTAGTCAAAGTAGAATACCTAACATACACTTAACCGATTTGTATAGTGTAAGTAAGGGTTGAACCCAAGAGAGTTTTAGTCAAGTTTTTATTAAATTCAATTATCAAGTTGTAACCGGGGGGGGGGGGGGGGGTTGAATGGGTAGAATAAACAAAACAAAAGCAATTAAAAAGTAAGCAAAGATGGAGATAATATGGATGATTAGAAAGCTACACTAGGTTGGATCTTAGCATGCATACTACTTGGTTGATTCTTTTTAGAATTAATTCACCAATGTTCTCATCTTGATCTTATGTATATGTTAAGCAAACCGAAACTAACACAACATAACTAGTTTATTGATCCGTAAACCTACAAGATCAAAGCAGAAGTTAGCATTCTAGTAAAGATAAAGAGATATAAAGAAGAATAAACAAACCGTTAATCTTTCTTTATAGTTATATTCCTTTCCCTTAGATAATTACAACCATCTTTTATGTAAGGGTTTGCTACTAGATTAAAGACCCGAATCCGGAATCGATTAACCCTAGCACTTTGCTTGCATTAGTACACTTAAGGTGATCAATCTAAGTGAGAGAAAACATCCAAACATAAGTTAAAGCTCAAGGAAACATAACACAATTGGACTAAATTTAACTTCTAATTATAAAAGACTTACAACCAAATAACAATGCAGCTTCAATCAACCCAATGTATCAAGGAAACTTAGAAACTCAATAAAAAATGGCAATTAGAAATATAGAGCTTTTAGGGAAAATGTGGATGTTTCTAGCAATCAGCCAAGGGCTCTATTTGTACTACAAAATGCATTAAGAGGGAGTAAATGGGCTGCCTAAACAACCACATTAAATGTCATAAAGGTGGTGCAAACCGCCGGAGTTAAGTCCTCTGGCGCTAAACCGCGGGGGCGGGCTTCAGGGCCGCAGGGGCGGTTTAGGCCAGAACGTTCCAACTTTGTCTTGGCCGCTTGGGCGGCCTGGCAATCTTGCAGGGGCGGGTTCTTTAATGCTCTTGAACGTCTGACTCTTCATCTTCGTGTCGTTTCTGATGATGATCCCCAAGGGCGGCCCAGTGTCACCGCAGAGGCGGTGACACAAGCTCTTCGGCTTCATGTAATATCCGGAATTTTATTTCCGTTTATTTATGATCTGAACCGAGTTTCGACCCGATGATCTGTGTAAATGATATCTAGGTTTATCTACCATCACTACACTTAGATTTATTGAATTTGTTGCAAAAATATCGGTATTAAATCCGAAACTGCCGGCGGATCCCCAGTGACCCAGGGAAACGAAAGAATCGGTTACATTTTTCATATGTTCTCCGTTTATAGATAGACTCAAAAATCGAACATAATTTTTTGTTGTATTACTTACTATTGAGAAATCGAAAATCGATGCAAAATCTATTCAATTTCACAATGTATTTTATTTAGGTACCGGATTTTCGTGTAAATTGCGCAATACCTCGTTTGTTGCATCATTTCCTAAAAAACTTTCGTTGGACTAATAAGGGGAAGGAAGAAAGCGAGTTGGTAACACGAATTCCTCATGCTCAAATGAACCCTTCCCCCGAGTTTCTCAACGAATAAGCAATTGTAGGAGCGAATTTTTGGTATAATGCGAAAAGGCAAGCGGGCAAGCATCAAGTCCAAAGAAATAAAAAAATACGCATTTTTTTCGGATTAAGATTAAACAAAAGGATTTGCAAAAAAAAGAGCTAAGGCTACAACCAATCCATAAATCGTTAACGCTTCCATAAAAGCAAAACTAAGCAATAAAGTACCTCGTATTTTACTTCTGGCTGTCTCGCAATACCTTCTACAGCTTGACTTGCAGTAGTACCTTGACCAACTCCCGGGCCAATAGAAGCAAGCCCTACAGCCAATCCAGCAGCAATAAAGGACGGGGCAAAAATTAGTGGATTCATGATAAGTTCCTCGCACAAAAAAAAAGAAAGAAATGGTTAGTGATACAATCAACGAAAAAATTATGACTTAATTATTCCATCGACTAAGATTCAGCCAGTCGAAGTCAGTAAGAACTCCGAATTGAAATAAAAAAATTCCATCAGATTAGCCGAAAAGCTTTCTTCTTTTTAGTTCCTATTTGTTGAGTCTTTCCTGATTCTCTACAACTTGAGTTTATCATTTCCTTCTCTCTACCGATTCTTTTAATTCTTCGACCCTTTCTTGATTTTCTTTGGTGTTCGCTCCAAAAGGTGTGTGCAAGCTTTAAATTTATATCCCAAGAAATATGCTTAAAGCAAGGATTTGAACACGAAGTGTACGGATCAATTATAGTAAAAAGCAAAAATTCCGGGGTGTCGATCTCTGGGACTTAGGTGAAACTAAACAAGTATAGGTTGTCAATGCAACTAATAACCACAAAAGCAATTAAAGCAATCAAAGATGATAATAAGGTCAAATAAGGGAAAATGCAAATTCTAGGGATTAAAGCATCTAGTTGTGGTTCCGACTCAAGATCTCAAGATAAGCGGACAAAGCTGAGATTTTGCTAAGAGAAGGTGTTTCTAAAGTGGGAATAGATTACCGGGTAAGTCTCACTACTCACTATCCCAAACCAAAGTTCCTATTACCGGGTAAGTTTCAAGGTACTAAGGAAAGGAACTATAATCTCAAACCAACACACCACCTAAGGGAATAGAATCAACCTTTACCGGGTAAGTCTCAGGCTAACTCACAAAGAGGGGATGAAGGCACACTCAAACCCCAATAAAGGATAAACCTTTATTACCTACACTTATGATCTTGGGTAAACAAACTAAGGAATCACCGGGTAAATCTCATCCTAGGCATGCATTGAACCAGGAAATGTGTAATAAGAATAAGATTTGGCAAACTAGAACACTTAACTCTCAGTTTCGGATCAGAAAAGGTCACCTCGTTCAGTCAAATTCCACCCCGGTCGAGATGTTCATCGACTGAGCGAGATGTTCTAGGGTTAAGGTTAAAGACTCGAGCTTTCAGGGTCCTGCTGGGATTAAGATCATTCTATCATTGTCTTTCCCACAACTTTCAGCCAATCATCCAAGAATCGCACAAGGAATTTAGCCACTCATCATCATGAAAACAATAATCGAATAAAAGGTGAAGGAATGAATATTCGAGCAAGTAAACCTTAAGAAAAAGGCTTCAATAGCTGAATCAAATAATTCACAAATCAGCGTTCCTTGAATCACAAATCAAACAAGACAATAAACCAAAGGAAATCTAAAAAAATCTTACAAACTCCCTCAAAAGCTATCTCAAAACTATTAAACTTCCTTCCTTCAATCTTCAAAGCTTCGTTCAACTTCCAGAAAATCTCCTAACTGCTGCGCAGATCCAAAAGATTATGGAAAATTGGATGGCTGAATTGTGGAAAATCCAACCCTTTATATAGGAGAATTATCTTTCAAAGATAATAATATCTTCAAAAGATAATTTCCTATAAATATATTATATCTCTAAAATAGATTTCCCAAATATATGATCTTCCTTCTAGAAATGCAGCCCAAAAATATAAGATATCTTCTTTCCAACTATAAAAGATCTTAGCCAAAAAATATGATCTCGCTGGCGCCAGAGTGTTCACCTCGGTCGGGACGCTCCTCAAGATCACGTCGGTCGAGGTGACACTGTAGTAGACCGAGGTGATTCTCAGCTGAATGTGAAATCTCTCAAAACTGGTCCAAAGTAAATCTTCTTCATTAATTCCTTGCTTCCTGAGTTCTTCTTTTAAGCTCCAGAATGTAGCTCCTATGACTCCTTAGCATCCTTACCTCCATTTTAATTCAAAATGTTCCATTTTACCTACGATTACAACAAAACTTGGTGTAGACCTCGATTCCCGTAAAGGTAGATGAAACAACAATATAATCACACAATATACATCCGTACATGTAGATTATTGAAGATAAAACGTCTAAACAAGTCTCAAAATATAGACTATAATGCATGCTATTATTTGGTTATTCATGCAATTCATAATCATAAAGAAACGAAAAAAACATAAAAAAGACTTCTATTCATATGCCCATCTAAATTTTAAAAGAGCTTAATATTAGTTCATATAAAACTAGTTAATATCTAATATACATGTCTTTCTTCCATAACGTAAATTCAGTATTCTACCTCCAATTCAAAGAAAGATTCGCGAATCCATTTGAATTGAAACATCTACAAGAGGGGACTTCTAGTCATTCGCATACACAGTTCGGCCTTATTATACTAACCAACTAACTCCCCCTCCAATCGGCCTTTTCTCTTACTATAGAACGTACTTGTATGTTCCCTAAGTCGATTATCTTGAAACATATATTGAATTGATCCAAGAAAAATGACTCTTCCGAAAATTAATTAATGATGACCCTCCATAGACTCACCTATATAAGTTGCGGCTAAAGTTGCAAAAATTAGAGCCTGAATACCACTTGTAAATAATCCAAAAAACATGACTGGTATAGGAACTACTAAAGGTACTAAAGAAACAAGAACAACACTGACTAATTCATCGGCTAATATATTTCCGAAAAGTCGAAAACTAAGGGATAGAGGTTTTCTGAAATCTTCTAAACTACGATATACATATATTTATATATATATAAATATTTATAGTTATATATATAGATATATTACCATACTAGAGTTTTGGACATGGGGACAAACTATGACTAAGTCATTGCAAGGCTTCCCGGGCCCATTTGACAAGATCACCCAGCCCATTAGACAAAACCAACACCCTCTAACTTTTCAGAAAACCCTATCCATATTTACAGATCCTATCCCACAAGATCTCACCTTCTTCATTTCGTCACACGGAATCGGGTTTGTTTTTGGTCGCCGCTCACCATTGTCGTAGGCTGGAATCAACAGAAGACCAACACCCTCGCAGGTCACCGGCCAATCTCACCTATGTCCCGTACACTAGGCACCCAGATCCAGAAATTAAGGTCCTCCTCAAACCTTCCACATGTCTCGATCGAAAGCGACGCCGGACGTTGCACCGTCTTCATCAAACATCCAGCCGAGACCTCTCGATGTCGCTAGCAGCCACCGCAGATCCTCCTAGACGTCGCTAGCAGCCACCGAAGATCCTACTGGACGTCGGTAGCAGCCACCGCAGAGCCTCATCGACGTCCCTGTCGTTGTAGGAACTAGGTGAGTCGTGCTACCGCCTCCTGCTAGTCTCTTCTTACCGTAAACAGCAGTGCAGGTTTGATCTTTTGTGTATCGTACAGCACCGCAGGCCATGGATCGTCGCCGTCCGTCACGAGCTACTCCAACCTTCCAGCCTTCCCTCTCTCCTTGCCGAGGACAATCATCGATCATTGTAATCGAATTGTACTCGATCAGTGAGTCCTCTTCACTTCTATCTCTATCTTCTTTCTCTATGCGGTTTACAGCAGTAGTTAGACTTGAGTTGAAGAGTTGTGTAGACATTGTATGGTGTCAATGGATGGCATGTTTGGAATAGAATGGGTATGATTCTTTTGGTATCATGGTGAAGGGTATCTGAGAAGTTGTTGTAATTTCCTATTTGTTTGTATACCCTGCTGCTCTTGAGGATCGTAGGAGAGACCTACTGCAGGCTCTTGTTATTTCCAGATTTTTAGTTTGAAACTACTGAATTTAAGACTGTATTTAGATACTTTAGATCGAACATCCACCGTTGAATTTTTAGTATGATATAGAGGGATATGCATAGTATGATGTATCACAAGTTTAGGCCGATCCAACGGTCGGATCTGGGTCTACAAGCCTACAAAGTAGACTTGTTGTGCAGTTTGAGAAATCTGTAAATTTTTGGCTAAGTATGAAATTACTGGATGTTGGAACCAACTTTGGAGATTTATATAGAGAGTTTGGTTTAGTTTTTTAGGGAGATCTTTGGCCTAATGATTAGTATGCATATCATAGAAGATTTGGATAATTTCCTTATAATTTTTACATTTTTATTTGGGCTTCATATCTTGAACCAAAGTTGGATCCTATTGACCTTTTGGAAGGTTAGGATAATGTGTAGTTTTCTAGTTTCTACCTAAACTCACTCTTAAGAGTTAGAATATGATATCTAGTCCCAAGGAAGAGTTTAGGCATATATTATGGGATTTTTGGAAGTTTCGGGACCAAGGGTAAAATTGTCGTTTTTACTTTAGGAGGGTATTTTAGTAATTTCTCTTCTGATAGGATTATACAACTTAGAAGTCATAGACTTCTAAGTATATGGGAAATGTTTTGATCCACTTGCCTCTTGTGACAGGAAATTGAGTATTCTACGGTTGCTGACCGAATTGAGATTTAGACAGTCGAGATTGATCCAAGTAAGTCCTTTGGGCTTACTTAGCTAACTTCTGGATATGAGTGTGAATACTGATAGTGATGTTTGAATGATGTGTTTATAATCGTACTTATTACTAACTCTCGACCGATCTACATATTTGGCCTAAGAGTAACAGGCGGTCGCATTCTGCTCAGTTAGCCCGAGGGTGCTGGGGGTTTCTTTAGTGACTGGTTTATACTTGATTTGTAGTGATTCTACCGGCAGAGGTGTGCTAGACCTACACCAAGTTGGATAAGGAAGGGAGGCGAGAAATCTTAAGATTCTCGTGCCACAACTTTAAAACGGAATAAAGTGAATCACCTAAGCTATCAGATAAGAACCGGATTGTGTGCCATCATGATGAGTGTTTATGTTACTTTGGGTGTGTTTATGATATCCTTAATCCATTTATATTTTGATTGTTAGCTAACAGTTATTCCGTGTTGTAGTTTTTGTAGAGATAGACAGTTGCAAATGGTCAGCCGAGTCCACGTACTCATTAGATGGGACGGGGGAGTCTTCCATACGGCATGCATGTTATATATATATATATATATATATATATATATATATATATATATATATATATATTGTAAGGCTGTCACATGTGTACATTCATACAATAAAATATTATGTTTTGAAATTGTTTTAAATACATTTGCGCCTTGTTGTAAGATCCTAGTAATGTTGTTGTTAAACCAAGGTCGGGGCCCATTGTGAGGTCCTAACCAGTAGCTCCACGAGTTCCGAGAACTTGGGGTGTTACAACATGGTATCACAGCTGGGTAGGCAACAATGGCACTTGGAATATTCTGAAAGACCGAATGTAGAAAATAACTAGAACCCGAAAGGGGTCTGAAAATTTCAAAATGAATTTCTACTTTAAAATCATGTGCATAGTCGGGTTGTTGGTATAGTCGTACGTCTGATCACCAACGTCCTTCGTGGACCTCTACAACTTGATAAGATTAGTACAATAGTATATGGACTTATAAGATTGTACCCTTATGTATGTTATATGGATATGTATATATGTACATGTAGCAAGTTAACACCCTAAAGGATAATTCCTATTATCCTTTAGTTGAGATATCACGATGTTGTCATCGCCTCATGATAAAACGTTAGTAGGTTTTAGGAGTATCAATACCAGATAGTTGAATCAGACGTCGGAGCAGAGTACTAGATCTAGCAGAAACCCTAGTGACTCTTACAAGTTTTCCAAAGGACGGGTGGACAAGAAGATGAAGATTGCGAGATGATTCTTTACCACAATAACAATTAGATGAGAAAGATTGGCATATCAACTCAAATAGAAGTAATATGAAGCCGTTCAAGGGACTTAACGGATTGAATACAAGAGATGAAACACCAAGATGCATGTAGGGGCTGATAAGAAGCGCAGATTGAAGAGGACAATATCGGAATACAAATCAAGCAGGGTAGAGTACAACTACACTTGGCGGGAAAAATGACAATGCAACCAAGGTGGACGACGTCATAGGCAAAATTTAGGCCTGAAATTACAAAGAAGATATGGTGTTGACCCCGATGTGAATAATTAAAGGAGTACAAAGACACACATTGACAAATGAGTTTAAAGACGTGAAATAAATTTCATCATCATAGAGACGGGTTGACTTCCTCAGAGATGCAAGAATTATTTTAAGGAAATCATGATGCAAGTATCAAACACTGTAGAAGTCTAAATTTTGACAATAGATTTCTATAAAGGTGGCATTATAGAACTATACCAACCAAGGAGGAAGAATGTGAGAGAATGATATTGGTGCACTCGAGGGTCCACAATAACTTCTCATTCACAAAGAGATTTAAGTTGCCAACATTAACGGTTCATACCAGAAAACCGCAAACAAATGATGACTAATGTAAGAGAAATTGCAAAGACGCACTTGCAAGCTATTGTGGAAGAATTGATAAGTTCATCGACGACATAGGAATGATACCGCCGGACTGGGAAGATTAATAGTGAGCTTACAGTGAAGACTGTGGGAGGAGCCAAAGGAGTATAAACTGATAAAGTAGAGGGGATAGCTTTTTACCAAGTACATCCACATTGAAGGAGATCTAAGAAAGGTAAGTCTAAGGTTCGGTAGAAGATCGACTACAAACTACTTGGTAACAATCGAGATTTTACACGTGCGGGTTAATGAGTGGTGACTGATGGTTAGATAAGAAGAATAACCACATAGTTACAAAAGAATTTTATCGACATCTGGGGAAATCCTTTCAAAGATCAACGGAGACAATAGTGAATTAAATCAATACAAGTATTAGTATCCTTGATAGTAACATTGAATGAGTCCAATACGGTAACCCTAATTAAGAAATTAAGAAGAAGCTTCTGACGGTCGTTGATTACCATTTATGACAATAATGATGTAAAGAAAAAATTGTGGTGAGTAGTCGTCTACTTCATGGGTATGAAAAGGGTATAGATCACAGTTAGTATTGATGGACCGTATAAGAACTATAGGAGTAAGAAAAGCGGATGATTGTGATCATGTCCTACGTCAGACAAAAGGTGCTTAATTGCACCCAAGTGAGATTGATGGGGCTATCCCGAGCAAAAGTAGAGGCTCCCAGATTTACAAAGGAAGCCTTTGTGAATAGAGATGATACGGAATAACTAGAGCTATAGAGGCGGTGCAAGCATATAGATTTGGACTTGGTGCTTTGGTGGAATGCCTTGTCGAACTTTTGAAGTGATTGTAGATAGAGCCTATATGTTGGTTATAACAAACATGACAAAGAATAATGTTGAATGACTTAAGATTATTATAAAGACCCAGTATCACACTAGTAAGATAAGTACCGAAAAGTGTTTATATAGGAGTTTAATGAGAAATGGTGGTACTCCAATGCAAATCCAAGCTAATGTTGATGACTCAGTAATATGAATATGGATGAATAGTTGTGAGACCGCGTACAAAAGGTGTGCCCTGAAATCCCTCCTTGATTGATGACAACAGAATGATTGAAGGGTATATATCCAATCAACATAGTTTGTAAGGGTTGTACGAGAAAACTCACAGGGAGTTAACCATGACACTTGGTGTAAAGAATTATAAGATGGTGAAGCGTCATGCAATTATTTGTAACTTAGTGGACCCGAAGCGATGAATTCAGAGTTTTGGAGATGGTCATATATATCTGATGCTTCCTAAACAAATATTACTAAAAACTGTAAACCAAAAGTCATCCTAGCGAGCCGATAAAACTATGGTGTATGAAGCGTAACCCTAGACGAATAGCTTAACAATAAGGATAAAACACCTTGTATCAAAAGGCGGGTCTTGCCAGCTTTAATTTTAATGTGGAGATGGAGATATCTTAGGGAATCTAATCAAGAGTACAAACCAATTGAGGATTTAACAATGAATGAGGGGTAATGATCAATTGACAATAGGAGACCGGTCTAGATAAGGAGAATGTTACGAGAGGAGACATCTAGTGGACTAATTCACGAAACGAGTATGCGAGCCTACGTGTGTCTAGTGTCAGGGTTCAATATAGATTTATTAACGCACATCGGAGAACGGAGAGCCAAGGAAAGCTCAAACGTCAAAAAAACTGACTTATAGGCTAATAGGGTGTACCCCTAAGTTGAAGCCACAGAGTTATGGGAGGAGGTCCCGAGTGAGTACTACTAGTGATTATCATGTAAAGGTTTTAATGAGACATAAGTGAATTCCGGGAAATTTTAAGACCGCACGTTCCAATCCTCCCAAGAAGGCAGGACCAGTAAGTTATTTTGCTAAAGAGTTCTCTAGATCATTATGAAACTCCATGGGGGTCGAGGACCACCACTTCGACAAATATGGACACTTTATCTCGAGGTTTTGGATAGTTAGTACTCACAGCTTAGAGTACGAGCCTTCCCTTTACTATAGTAAATCATTATACTGACGGTCGGTGTGAGAGAATCTTGCCGCTATACGAAGGGAAGTTACAAGCGAAAGTTTGGTAAATTATCCAGACTCACGGAGGACGCCATTATGACTAATGGGGGCGACAGAGTGATCAGAGTAGCGTAGCGGAAGCATGGTGGTCTCATGTAACTCGATGTTATGTCAACCATGACCTCAAGTTAAGAAATTATAGATTGATATGAAAATCTTCACATGGAGGGTGATATCTGAATTATAGCAAGTTGAAAGCCCAACCAAAGGAAAGTGATAGTTTATTAATGGAGAGACGGTCCGACTGAGTCATACTAGGGAGACAAGACCAAGGGAGTGGTCTTACAAGAGCAGTAGGCATATAGTAAAGTGTCGGGATATGTCTAATATCGTTGTTTCATAGTTTATAGTGGGGACCTCCCGAAAGGTCAGAAGCAAGGGGACTCAATGGAAAGGATAAAGTTTTACAAGTTATTCAGTAAAATCACCAAGGGAGTTGGAAGTGAGTTTAGAAAGACAACCGTTGATATCTTAGAGCGGATTGAGGAGTAATTTATCGACTAGCACTCCTAACCATATTAGGAGGTGTCCACCAGTGTTTTACATGTCTAAGTTGAGAGAGTACACTCTGAACCCGAGACACGTCATCAATCATGAGGATCTGATGGTCGAGCTAGATCATCATTTTGTAGAGTTCCTAGTAGCCGCCCTAGAGTGCAGTACTAGAGGTCTACTACCTAAGGATATACCGAGACTGAGAATCCAATGGTCTAGACGAGGAGCCGATGAGTCTACATGGGAGACGGAGGAGAGTATTGAGCGTTGCTTTCTTGAGTTCTTGGCTGAGTTTGCCGCTACTTTTGTATCGACAAGTTTGTACTCGGAGGTTGTTTTGTGTGACTTACATGGCTATGTATTAGTTTGATTTTTGTGATTTCACGTGCTACTTGACTATGATATTTGGGTGGTTCTTGAATGTTAGAAAGTTAGAATTGTCACTTCGGTTCATTTCATTGAAATTTCTTTAGTGGTTCTTTTTCTCTAAGTTTCGAGACGAAACTTATTTTAAGGGGGAACTAATGTAATATCCAAAATTTTATTTCTGTTTCCGATCCGAACCGAATTTTGACCCGTTGATCCGTGTAAGTGATATCTAGGTTTATCTACCATCACAAATTCCATCATTTATGTAAATCATTTATGTAAGTCTAAACTCACATAACAAGATAAAAGCATCACTATATATATATATATATATATATATATATATATATATATATATATATATATATATATATATATATATATTACTATACTAGAGTTTGGACATGGGGACAAACTATGACTAAGTCATTGCAAGGCTTCCCGGGCCCATTTGGCAAGATCACCCAGCCCCATTAGACAAGACCAAGACCAAAACCATCAGCTCCTTCCTTTCCCTGATTTATTCAACGCACGTCACAAGCATCCCGTAAATCCCTCCTAACCGACTCCATATCTTCCTTCCTAAACTGATACAGAATCTTCGCCTCTATCTTTTCAAACAACCCCTTCCATATTTACAGATCATATCCCACAAGATCTCACCTTCTTCATTTCGTCACACGGGATCGGGTTTGTTTTTGGTTGCCGCTCACCACCGTCGTACGCTGGAATCAACAGAAGACCAACACCCTCGCAAGTCACCGGCCAATCTCACCTATGTCACGTACACCAGGCACCTAGATCCGGAAAGTAAGGTCCTCCTCAAACCTGCCACACGTCTCGATTGAAAGCGACGCCGGACGCTGTAGCGTCTTCATCAAACATCCAGGCGAGACCACTCGACATCGCTAGCAGTCACCGTAGATCCTCCTGGACGTCGCTAGCAGCCACCGTAGAGCCTCATCGACGTCCTTGTCGTCGTAGGACTAGGTGAGTCGTGCTACCGCCTTCTGATAGTCTCTTCTTACCGTAAACAACAATGCGGGTTTAATCTTTTGTGTATCGTACAGCACCGCAGGCCATTGAACGTCGCCGTCGACCACGAGCTACTCCAACCTTCCAACCTTCTCTCTCTCCTTGCCGAGGACGATCATTGATCACTGCGATCAAATCCTACTGGATCGGTGAGTCCTCTACACTTCTATCTCTATTTTCTTTCTCTATGCGGTTTACTATAGTAGTTAGGCTTGAGTTAAAGAGTTGTGTAGGCATGGTATGGTGTCTATGGATGGTATCTGAGTATACTAGTTGTTGTAGTTTCCTGGTATTGTGTATACCCTGCTGCTCTTGAGGATCGAAGGAGAGACCTACTGCAGGCTCTTGTTATTTCCAGATTTTTAGTTCGAAACTACTGAATTTAAGATTGTATTTAGATACTTTAGACCGAACATCCACCGTTAAAATTTTAGTACGATATAGTGGAATATGCATAGTATGATGTATAAAAAGTTTAGGCCGATCCAATGGTTGGATCTGGGTCTACAAGCCTACAAAGTAGACTAGTTGTGGAGTTTGAGAAATTTGTAAATTTTTGGCTAAGTATGAAATTAATGGATGTTGGAACCAACTTTGGAGATTTATATAAGGAGTTTGGTTTAGTGTTTTAGGGAGATCTTTGGCCTAATGAATAGTATGCATATCATAGAAGATTTCGATAAACTCCTTAGAATTTTTATATTTTTACATGGGCTTCATATCTTGAGTTAAAGTTGGATCCTAGTGACCCTTTGGAAGGTTAGGATAATGTGTAGTTTTTTAGTTTCTACCTAAACATATTCTTAAGAGTTAGAATATGATATTTAGTCACTAGGAAGAGTTTAATCATATATTATGGGATTTTTGGATGTTTCGGGACCAAGGGTAAAATGGTCATTTTTACTTTAGGAGGGTATTTTAGTAATTTCTCTTCTGATAGGATTATACAACTTAGAAGTCATAGACTTCTAAGTATATGGGAAATGTTTTGATCCACTTGCCTCTTGTGACAGGCAATTGAGTATTCTACGGTTGTTGACCGAATTGAGATTTAGACAGTCGAGATTGATTCAGGTAAGTCCTTTGGGCTTACTTAGCTAGCTTCTGGATATGAGTGTTAATACTGATAGTGGTGTTTGAATGATGTGTTTATAATCGTACTTACTATTAATTATCGACCGACCTACATATTTGGCCTAAGAGTAACGGGCGGTCGCATTTTGCTCAGTTAGCCCGAGGGCGCTAGGGGTTTCTTTAGGGACTAGCCCATACTTGGTTTGTAGTGATGCTACCGGCGGAGGTGTGCTAGATCTACACCAAGTTGGATAAGGAACGGAGGCGAGATATCTTAAGTTTCTCGTGCCACAACATTAAAACGGAATAAAGTGAATCACCTAAGCTATGAGATAATAACCGGATTGTGTGCCAGCATGATGAGTGTTTATGTTATTTTGGGTGTGTTTGTGCTATCCTTATTCCATTTATATTGGATTGTTAGTTAACAGTTATTCCGTGTTGTAATTTTTGTAGAGATAGACAGTTGCAGAGAGATCCGGAAAAGATGGTCAGCCGGGTCCACGTACTCATTAGATGGGACGGGGGAGTCTTCCATACGGCATGCACGTTATATAAATATGTATATGTTTTGTAACGCTGTCACATGTGTACATTCATACAATAAAATATTATGTTTTGAAATTGTTTTAAATACATTTGTGCCTTGTTATAAGATCCTAGAAAAGTTGTTGTCAAACCAAGGTCGGGACCCATTGTGAGGTCCTAACCAGCAGCTCCCCGACTTCCGAGAACTTGGGGTGTTACAACAGGTCTGCTGGCAAGGACGCTGAGGCGCTGGCTTCGCATCTTCAGGCTGAGTCACCGCAGGGGTGGCTAAAGGCGGCCGTAGGGGTGGTGACACTCATCTTCTAGGCGTAGGAGAATGCTATAAAACTTCGGAACTGGGCATGGGTCTTCAGGGGTGTCACTGTAGGGGCGGCTAGGTGGCGCCGCAGGGGCGGTGACACCCTTGTCTCACGGCGCTGGGAGGCGCAGACTGCGTTGTCGGACTATAGTGTCTCCACAAGGACGGTGACATACTTTGCGGAGGCGGTGTGCACCAGAAACTTGTCTTCGTTGATGTTCTTCAACTCCCAAGTGTTGCTAAACCCTTCCTCACTTTATTTTGGCCTCTTCAATTGGATCAAGGGATTAGTAACACAGTATGACTGATAGGTGATGGAATCACTATCAATTAGGGTAGTTTTTAGAGTCTTTTTATGGCATAAGTGTCGGTTTATGCTACTAACTCATTGGTCCAGAAGAAGAAGATCAAAAGAAGCTAAAGAAGGAGTTATAAGCACTTAGGAGTGAAGATCGATCACGAAGCAAAGCTTCTGCTGCCTCACCGCCCCTACGGATCCTTGCAGCCGCCCCTGCAGATGACGTTTCCACAGAAGCGCTCCCTGCGCTTTCACCAGCGCCAACCATGAAGCGTGTCACCGCCCTTGCGACTCCCACTACGCCCCTGCCTGCGCCCCTGTGCCTCCCACTACGCCCCTGCCTGCGCCCCAACCTGGGAGTTGGAAGACGAAGAGGCTATGTCGACGCCCCTGCGTCGACATAGGGACGCCCCGGCGACTTGACATCAGAAACGTCAGGAAGGCGAAAGGTCAGACATTGAAGTGCATTAAAGATCTGCCCCAGCGGAATTGTGTAGCCGCCCCAGCGGCTCTAAAGAAGATCAACCGATTCTGCCTAAACCGCCTCTGCGGTTCCTGAAGGCCGCCCCTGCGGTTTAACGCTTGAAGCTTTACTCCGGTTGTTTACACCACCTTTATGACATTTAAGGTGGCTATTTTGAGCCGGCCATTTACTCCTATTTAGTGTCTTTTGAGTACAAGTAGTCTTTGGTTGATTGTTAGAAAGGAATCTTATCATCTTGTTAATCATCAAATTATCCACTTAGATTGTCTTGCTACCTTTGTAATGAGTTGCTAACTCCCTTGCTACATTGAGTGGGTTTGAAGCTGCATTGTTATTCTGGTTGTAAGTTCTTTATAATATAAGTTTTCATTCAGTAATACTTTGTGTTTCCTTGATCTCCATTGTCTAATTGCATATTTACTATTGCTTGAGATTGATCACCTTAGGTTCTAAAGTGCATGCAAACAACTAGGATTAATAGGTTCCGGGTTCGGGTCTTTAATCTAGTAGCAACTTTAAGTAATAACGGGTTGTAATTACTTAAAGAAAAGGAACACAAATATAAAGATAAGTTTAACGGTTTTAATCTTTTCTTTATATCCCTTAGTCTTTGTTTGAAAGCTAACTTGTTATTGTTCTTGTAGGTTTACGGAACACTAACCTGTTAACTTGTGTTGATGCTGGTTGGCTCAACATATATATATGATCCAGATGGGAGATTACTTGAAAACTTGTAAAAGGAACTCGCCAAAGTAGCTATTGCATGCTTAGAATCAACCTAGTGTAGATTCATCCATTATTGTCTTACTTGTCGCATTTATCGTTTTCATAAGTTTCTGTGCATCAATTCAATCAAACCCCCCCCCCCCTTTGTGTCACTTGTTATTATAATTGGTAATTGCATCTAAAACACCTTAACTCTCTTGGATTCGACCCTTACTTAATCACTATACTTGTTCTTAGTGCTAAGTCGGTATTTACTTTTGATTGGGTATAGACAACCATAGAAATACCTCTAGTCAAATTTTGGCGCCGTTGCCGGGGAGTTTTAGTGTTTTATTGTTATTATTGATTATCGGTTTGAACCATTTTTATGGTTCAAACCCGTGCTACTAATTCCGGCTTTGCTTCTTTTGATCCAGAAATTGAGAGGACGCACATCTGGCAACGAAGACAACAACAACTTCAACAAGAGATAGCTGACCGTACTCTTCGTCAACTTACGCAGCCCACCTTGGCTCAAAACCCTCTTGCGGTCGCTATACCGGCACTAGGGGAAGGAGTCAACTTCGAGCTCAAGCCGGGCCTCATCCACTTGCTCTCATCCTTCCATGGGCTAAGTGGTGAAGATCCCATCAAGCACCTTGGGAAGTTCCATACTGTGTGTATGAGCATAAAGCCGGCCAACATTACCGAAGAACAGATCAAGATGAGGGCATTCGGCTTCACACTCAAAGATTCGGCGGATGATTGGTATTACCACCTTCCATCCGGGAGTTTTGACACTTGGGAGAACCTTCACAAAGCGTTCTTGGAGAAATACTTTCTAGCTAAAAAGGCCAATAGTTTGAACAAAGCTATAAGCAACATCGAGCAAGAGGCAACCGAAACTCTCTACAAGTACTTCGAAAGGTTTCCACGCCTCCGATCCAGCTGTCCTTTTCACGGATATTCAACTCAAGATCTAGTCTTGTACTTGCACAATGGCTTGCTAGACAATGAAAGGAGGATCGTCGATGCGGCTTGCGGAGGTAATATTCTTAACTCTACTCCTGACCTTGCTTTGGAAAAGATACAAGAACTAGCGGAAGGAACTCAGAACTTTGGAAGGACCCCGGCTAAGAAAGGAGTTAAAGCTGTGAGTTCCGGGAAGAGTGAGATTTCCACCGAGCTAGCGGAATTGAAAGAAATACTGAAGAGGCTAACACTTATGGGAACACCGCAACAACTCAAAGCTTGTTGAGTTTGTGCAGACCCGTATCATCCAACGGACATGTGTCCACAAGTTCAAGATGACGATGCTGAAGTAAACGCAATGAGTTATGGACAACCACAGCAGCAAAGACCTAGGAACGATGCCTATGCATAGAATTTCATGCCAAATTGGCGTGACCAACAGAATTTTCGTTGGATGGATCATTAAAACAAACAACAATAGCCCCGCCAAGGTAAGTATCACTCAACTGAAGATATGTTGCAGGTTTTGACTAAACACTTTGCTACTCATGTCCAAACAACAGAATCTAGCATCAAGAACCTTGAGCAACAAGTTAGTCAAATAGCAGAAGCTATTTCAAGGACCGAATCAAGGCTTTCCGGAGGATTGCCTTCCCAGACATTTATAAACCCCAAGGAGAATGTTAGTGCCCTAATATTAAGGAGTGGGAAGCAAATCCAACAAGAACCAACTAAAGAATCACAAAGCGAACCTTCTATCATTTTTTCCGCACCCACAACCGCCCTTGCGGCTGCAGCTGCACCCAGCACAGAACGAACGACGCCTCTGCGGCTGGCTGCCCCCGCCCCTGTAGTGAGAACCCCTGAGCCACTCCTGCGCCTTCAAATTGGCGCCCCCGCGGAAAACACAACAGAGGGTCTTGATGGAAAGGATACTTACGTCCTGCCTAACTTTCCGCCACTGTACTCCGAGAAACCACCGGCTCCTTTTCCTGAAGCCTTGAAGGAGCAAAGAATCATAAAGGACAAGGACCTCTTTGAGACTTTCTCTAAATGCGAGGTAAACATTCCCCTCCTTAAGTTGGTTAAAAGTATCCCTAAGTATGCTTGTTTTTTAAAGGAACTTTGCACTATCAAGAGGAATCAAAAGCTAAAGGGGAAACAGAAATTGCAAGTGAGTGAACATGTGTCGGCAGTTTTCCAACGGAGAATGCCCAAGAAGTGCAGTGATCCAAGCATGGTAAGCATTCCTTGTATTATAGGGGAAACCCGCTTTGACAAAGCAATGCTTGATCTCGGTGCTTCTACTAATGTCTTGCCATATCCTGCTCATTTCTTTGTAATGGATATGGAAAATGACTCGCATGCTGCACCCATTCTGTTAGGTAGGCCATTTCTGAAAATGGCTAGGACTAAAATTGATTATGTTAGTGGTAAATTGACCATGGAGTTTGATGGAGAAGTAGTGGAATTTGACATTTATGATGCAATGAGATTTCCTAGCGATGATCATTCTCTATGTGCTATTGACATTGTTGAACCTTTTGTGCAAGATGTTTGTGATAACTCTGACGTGGGTGAAATAAGAAATGTGATTGAGCATGACATTGATGGTTTCAAATCAGATTATGTGTTAACATCTAAAATGAAAGAGGTCCTAGCCTAATTAGATGGGCATAAAAGGCTACCTATCTCCAATTTGGCCATTGGGCCCACTTTACTAACCCCAAGCGAGAAGCTTGTTCCGTCCATAGTGCAGGTACCTGAAATAGAATTGAAGGACCTTCCGTCACACCTCAAGTATGTTTTCGTTGGAGCACACAATACCTTGCCGGTGATTATCTCCAACAAGTTGACCACCGGACAAGAAGATAAGTTGGTGAACGTACTAAAGGAGCACAAGACGGCCCTTGGATGGACTATTGCGGACATCAAAGGGATAAGTCCTTCCACTTGCATGCCTAGGATTTTACTTGAGGACGAAGCCAATCCCTCTAGGCAACCTCAAAGGAGGTTGAACTCACCAATGATGGATGTGGTCAAAAAGGAAGTGTTGAAGCTCCTCCAAGCGGATATGATTTTTCCTATATCGGATACCACTTGGGTTAGCCCGACCCAAGTAGTTCCAAAGAAGGGAGGCATCACTTTGGTGGAAAATCAACATGGAGAGATGGTCCCAAGCAAAACACAAACCGGATGGAGAGTTTGCATTCACTACCGCAAGCTCAATAAGGTAACACGAAAAGACCATTTCCCATTACCTTTTATTGATCAAATGTTGGAACGTCTTGCAGGACATCAATACTACTGTTTCCTGGATGGATATTCGGGATATTTCTAAATAGCCATCACACCAGAAGATCAAGAGAAGACGACATTCACTTGCCCATTTGGCACTTTCGCATATCGCAGAATGCCATTTGGACTTTGCAACGCACCAGGCACTTTCCAACGGTGCATGATAAGTATTTTCTCCAAATACATAGAAAATTGCATTGAAGTCTTCATGGATGATTTTACCGTCCATGGATATAGTTTTGACGCATGTTTAAGGCATTTAAAACTTGTTCTTGAAAAATGTGTTGAAATCAATTTAGTTCTTAATTCGGAAAAATGTCATTTCATGGTCAAACAAGGAATTGTGCTTATGTGAGCCCGCCGGACATAAGCAACGAGACTGATAACAAGATTTATGACTTAGGATTAGGTAATCATTTAGATAGATTCATCACTCATTCATGCATGGTTTAGCACAAATTCGCGACGTTTGCACTCAATTCACGTGTTTTGTCGAGATAGACGTCTACACGGACTTGTGCGTTGCTTTGTAGGTATTTCGGGGGTCTTTTGGAGATTAACCGATACATTTGAGGACCAAGCCTCATGATGGTACACATCCAAGGCTAAGGAGGAGCATAATTGGAGCAAAAAAAGGACACAAAGACCACTATTGGTGCGAGCAATGGATCAACTCATGGCTAAACGAGCATAACACCTTTCTGCTGAAGAAAATCGGACCAACAAGCAGATAAATCGTCCGATTTTCTCCTGCTAGGTCGATTTTTTTGGCTTTGACAGCTTAAGCCACGTGTCCCACGATCTCTTGTCCGTCCTTGCTCTTGGTGGAGAATATAAGTGGTCCTTCAGGTGGTTACTGAGCATCTCTCCTCTCCCACACTCTCATGGACAGCTCATTGATCTTGGAGGAAGATTGGAGAAGAAGAAAAGCTCCCAAGGATTGAAGGAAGAAGAAGAACACCATTCTAAAGAGTTGAGAGTGATTTTGAGTGATTTTGTAGTCTTGGATTGAAGAACTAATTGGAAGGATCGTTAAGAACGTTTTGCATCTTCATTTTAGAGTTTGTAAGTCTTGCTACAACTTGGATTTGGCTGAGATTTATTGATTTTGCTTACTCATCTTTCATTACTCATCTATGAACACCATGTATGTTTGTTTGATGATTTCGGACCTTGATATGCATATTATTGGCTAATTTCTTGTGATTTTAGAGTGATGGATTGATGGTTATGGCTAGGGTGATGATAGGATGGGCTTATATGTTAGTTTAAGATGATTTGTATGCACGAAACCCATTCCAGAAGGAAAAATCGGGTTGTTCTTCAGTTAAATCGGCCGATTTTTCCATGATCCACCCGATTTTCCTCTCTGTTGCTCTTTAATTGATGAATCTGTATGCTAGGGTGTTAGGTTGTTGAAATCCTAGTGTTTATTAAGCTTAATTTAGCTTAGGATCACCTAATGCTATCAACCTAAGTGAGGGAAGAGATCTACCCGATGATTTCCGATCTTAGATACCTAAGATGATGAACTCTAGGTAATAGTGAGCCTCATAAGCCGCTATTGGATTGAGTGTGCTAGGATTATTACTTGAGACTTACTTTTTCCGAGACTTACCCGGTAAGGAGAGGTTTGCCACTTAAGTAGTGTCCGGTTTGTGTAGAATTCCCAACTTTATCTCCTTGAGACTTACCCGGTAATAGGAGTTTGGTGCGGGATTAGCGAAGCATGAGACTTACCCGGTAATTGCTTCCATTAGAGAAACACCCTTTCCCAACACCGCAGCCTTGTCCTTAGAATCTGTAGAACCTTGAGTCCAATGCCATAACCGGAAATCTTGACCTCTAGAATCCACTTTTTCTCTCTTTGATCTCATATATTGTGTTTGTGTCACTTGTTTGTTTTGCTAGCTCGAGTTGTTAGTTTGTTTTATTACCTTGCTTGATTTGTGATTTTTGCTTGATCACCACAAAAACCCAACCAAAAATATCATCATCTTCATTTCTTTATTTCTTTCTCTTTTCTTAGACTAGATTTGCACTATCTTTGATCATTGAATGACTTGATTTCGCCTCAGTCCTTGTGTTCGACCTCGGAATACTTTCCTTTCTACATAACGATCCGTACACTGCGGGTTTCGCTAGGTAGTTTAGGAGATTAGATCGAGTTTATAAATGTAAAGCTTTTTGTGCTATTTCCTAGCGTGACAAGTTTTTGGCGCCGTTGCCGGGGACTAGGTCTAGATTGAGTCTATTTGTGATTGTTTTTAGTGTTTATCTTTCTTGTTACTTTTGACCTTGTGTTGTTTTTGTCTTTGCCTTTTCATGTTTGCCATGGACGGATTGTACTTCCAAGACGACCTTGACGACATGGAGTATGAGGAGTGGATGGAAACCCAAGATCTAGGACCTCTCCATGATGAGTTTGAGTATTGGGAGGAGTTTAATGCCTATCATGAGTCCCATGATCAAGCTCACATGACTACATTGCCTTATGTGGAACCTTACCATCAACCTCACAATGACCGAGTGGAATCAATGCTAGAAGAAATGTTGAGGAAGATGGATGATCTAGAGAGCAATCTTGCTTCAATTTCGAGTTCCCACATGGTTCTTGAAGAGGAAGTATTTCAACAAGAGGAGGTTCACCATGAGGAGATCCAAGAATTACCCGGTTCAACCATAGCCAATAGAGACCTTGAGGAAGAGTTGAATGAAGCTCGGGAGCAATTGTGGCTAAGGGATTTGGCCCTAGAGGATGCAAGAAGATTGAATGTTGAGAGAGAAGAACAAATGAGGAGGGAGATTGAGGAGATTAGGCATGCTCTTATGCTAGGAGATCCTACCATCCTTCAAGGCTTACCTCCACCTCCTTCACCTTTGGAGGAGTGCAATAAAGTATTCTCACCCCCGGACATCCTTGCCATCAACCCCGGAACCACACTTGAAGAGCTCACAAGGGAGAGCCCTAAGTTAACTTCAACTCCTTCCAACCCCTCCTTGCTTGCCCGGAGTACACACGAAGATTGGAGCCCCTTTCCTAAGGAGTTTCCCATGTTGAATGATGGAGGCAAGCATGATGGATCCATGATGGTTATGGAGCGCCTCAATGAAGAATTCTTTCCAAGAACCGGCCTTCTTTGGATCATAGAGGATGAGGATGACAAGCATCTCACCGGTATGACCGCGGAGTACCAATTGTCTAAGTATGGGGTGGCACCTATGGTTGCAACACCATACTATCATCAAAGGGGCGGTGATGAAGGAGTCTACTACTCACCGGTGAAGAGAGAACTTAAAGCTTATTTGGGCATCAAGTGGCCCTTGCTTGTCATCATGGATGCCGGAAAGCAATGGTTGCTTGGACTCCTCAAGCAAACCATGGTATTTGAGGTGGATTGACACATCCTCGGAGTTGGTCAAGCTAATGACCTTAAAGAAGCGCTTAATGGGAGGCAACCCATTGGTACATATTTTTCCCTTCCTTTTTCTTGTTTTTGTTTGATTTTGCTTTTGGTGTGCTTTGTTTTTCTTTTGTGTTTTTGGGTGCTAGATCTTGTTGATTGTCATGAGTTATGGGATGTTGGAGGTCATGTGAAAGCCTCATGGACTAGTTGAAGGTACAAGATCTAAGCACATGGACGAGGAGAAAAGCACCCAGAAAAATCGGCCTGTTCATCAATAAATCGGCCGATTTTCCTGGGTAGCTGGTCCGATTTTTCCTCTGTAAAGGAAAGTGATGATCTCCAATCAAGCATGGGTGGAGCGGACGTGGAACTTGGACGGCTTGCGGTGCCAAGCGCGGGTTCCGACATCATAATGAACATCAAGAGCTCTCTACCATCCTTGATCGATCATCCACCATCATCATCCAATGTGAACCGAAATACCAAAGCATCACCAATTTTACATTGTGAGGACTCTCTTTCACTTCTTTATTTAGTTTACACATTAGGGACAATGTGTTTCTAAGTATGGGGTGGGGTTTTCATGATCACTTGCATGATTAGCATCTAGGATAGTTTAATATTGTCACATGTTTCATTATGTCTTGCATTGTACATACATATTTCGAAAAATCCAAAAAAATCAGAAAATTTAAAAAATTTTTTGTGCTTTCTAGGCTTGGATATGACCCTAATGATGAACCTTGTCTTGTGAATTGGCTATGAATAGCCTTATGTGTTGAATAGATGAATGCATATGTGGACATGAAGTACTTCTCTTGAATCCCATGAATGAATTGTGATCATGAATGTTTGCCTTGATTGAATTGAGTATTGAAAATCGAAATCGCATGCTAGTTTTTGCACATCATCTAGGAATGAATTAGGCAATTCATCTTTCTCTACTTCTCATCTTGATCACGTTGTTTGAGCACCTCAATTGATATAAATTGACCTCTTTTGACCCATCCGGGAATAGGAGCATGCTAGTGTGTTGATGTGTGTGAAAAGCAAGTGTGGGGTGAAGATGTTGATGAAAGAATGCCATGAATAGAATGCCGAATTTGTTGTGAAAGTGTAGACAAAAATATAGGTTTGGGGACGTTGGTTTAAATGACAAGTAACTCGGTACACTTCGCATATCGGGTGTTGGTGCCTTGCCAAAGTCAAATAAACCGATAGTCCTAACGAGCTTTGGTATGTGTGCCCGGTGTGGATGCATCTCAAAAAACAGAAAAAGCCCGAGAATGGCTAATCACCAAGGTTTCGGCTTTTGTACACCAATGCCATTGTCTCAAAAATAAAAGAAAGAAAAGAAAATGAAGAAAAATATACACTTGAGGGAAGTTGAAAAGAAATGTGAAGTTGTGGTTGTTTAGTTCCTTTCCCGGATTAGCATCACATAGCCTAGAAAATTCCCGCCTAATCACAACGTTTCTTGGCCTTCTATTTCACAAGTCCTTATGACCTACTTGCATGTGTGTAAGACTAAGTGATTTAGATTGGATATGCTCATGATCATCTTGACTTCTTCATCTTTACACTTCATTGCATGCTATCAAGTTAAGTGTAATTGTCTTTCCATGCTTTCATTTATTTGATATACGATTGCTTGTCCATTGCCACGAAACATGACTATGAAGGTGATCCAATATTAGAAGCACAACTCCAAAAAGATTTTAACATTTTTTTCTGCATACATAAATCATGTCATCTCTTAGTCTATAGTTGAGAATTTGCTCGGGGACGAGCAAACCTTAAGTATGGGGTATTTTTGATAACAAGATTTATGACTTAGGATTAGGTAATCATTTAGATAGATTCATCACTCATTCATGCATGGTTTAGCACAAATTCGCGACGTTTGCACTCAATTCACGTGTTTTGTCGAGATAGACGTCTACACGGACTTGTGCGTTGCTTTGTAGGTATTTCGGGGGTCTTTTGGAGATTAACCGATACATTTGAGGACCAAGCCTCATGATGGTACACATCCAAGGCTAAGGAGGAGCATAATTGGAGCAAAAAAAGGACACAAAGACCACTATTGGTGCGAGCAATGGATCAACTCATGGCTAAACGAGCATAACACCTTTCTGCTGAAGAAAATCGGACCAACAAGCAGATAAATCGTCCGATTTTCTCCTGCTAGGTCGATTTTTTTGGCTTTGACAGCTTAAGCCACGTGTCCCACGATCTCTTGTCCGTCCTTGCTCTTGGTGGAGAATATAAGTGGTCCTTCAGGTGGTTGCTGAGCATCTCTCCTCTCCCACACTCTCATGGACAGCTCATTGATCTTGGAGGAAGATTGGAGAAGAAGAAAAGCTCCCAAGGATTGAAGGAAGAAGAAGAACACCATTCTAAAGAGTTGAGAGTGATTTTGAGTGATTCTGTAGTCTTGGATTGAAGAACTAATTGGAAGGATCGTTAAGAACGTTTTGCATCTTCATTTTAGAGTTTGTAAGTCTTGCTACAACTTGGATTTGGCTGAGATTTATTGATTTTGCTTACTCATCTTTCATTACTCATCTATGAACACCATGTATGTTTGTTTGATGATTTCGGACCTTGATATGCATATTATTGGCTAATTTCTTGTGATTTTAGAGTGATGGATTGATGGTTATGGCTAGGGTGATGATAGGATGGGCTTATATGTTAGTTTAGGATGATTTGTATCCACGAAACCCATTCCAGAAGGAAAAATCGGGTTGTTCTTCAGTTAAATCGGCCGATTTTTCCATGATCCACCCGATTTTCCTCTCTGTTGCTCTTTAATTGATGAATCTGTATGCTAGGGTGTTAGGTTGTTGAAATCCTAGTGTTTATTAAGCTTAATTTAGCTTAGGATCACCTAATGCTATCAACCTAAGTGAGGGAAGAGATCTACCCGATGATTTCCGATCTTAGATACCTAAGATGATGAACTCTAGGTAGTAGTGAGCCTCATAAGCCGCTATTGGATTGAGTGTGCTAGGATTATTACTTGAGACTTACTTTTTCCGAGACTTACCCGGTAAGGAGAGGTTTGCCACTTAAGTAGTGTCCGGTTTGTGTAGAATTCCCAACTTTATCTCCTTGAGACTTACCCGGTAATAGGAGTTTGGTGCGGGATTAGCGAAGCATGAGACTTACCCGGTAATTGCTTCCATTAGAGAAACACCCTTTCCCAAAACCGCAGCCTTGTCCTTAGAATCTGTAGAACCTTGAGTCCAATGCCATAACCGGAAATCTTGACCTCTAGAATCCACCTTTTCTCTCTTTGATCTCATATATTGTGTTTGTGTCACTTGTTTGTTTTGCTAGCTCGAGTTGTTAGTTTGTTTTATTACCTTGCTTGATTTGTGATTTTTGCTTGATCACCACAAAAACCCAACCAAAAATATCATCATCTTCATTTCTTTATTTCTTTCTCTTTTCTTAGACTAGATTTGCACTATCTTTGATCATTGAATGACTTGATTTCGCCTAAGTCCTTGTGTTCGACCTCGGAATACTTTCCTTTCTACATAACGATCCGTACACTGCGGGTTTCGCTAGGTAGTTTAGGAGATTAGATCGAGTTTATAAATGTAAAGCTTTTTGTGCTATTTCCTAGCGTGACAAGTTTTTGGCGCCGTTGCCGGGGACTAGGTCTAGATTGAGTCTATTTGTGATTGTTTTTAGTGTTTATCTTTCTTGTTACTTTTGACCTTGTGTTGTTTTTGTCTTTGCCTTTTCATGTTTGCCATGGACGGATTGTACTTCCAAGACGACCTTGACGACATGGAGTATGAGGAGTGGATGGAAACCCAAGATCTAGGACCTCTCCATGATGAGTTTGAGTATTGGGAGGAGTTTAATGCCTATCATGAGTCCCATGATCAAGCTCACATGACTACATTGCCTTATGTGGAACCTTACCATCAACCTCACAATGACCGAGTGGAATCAATGCTAGAAGAAATGTTGAGGAAGATGGATGATCTAGAGAGCAATCTTGCTTCCATTTTGAGTTCCCACATGGTTCTTGAAGAGGAAGTATTTCAACAAGAGGAGGTTCACCATGAGGAGATCCAAGAATTACCCGGTTCAACCATAGCCAATAGAGACCTTGAGGAAGAGTTGAATGAAGCTCGGGAGCAATTGTGGCTAAGGGATTTGGCCCTAGAGGATGCAAGAAGATTGAATGTTGAGAGAGAAGAACAAATGAGGAGGGAGATTGAGGAGATTAGGCATGCTCTTATGCTAGGAGATCCTACCATCCTTCAAGGCTTACCTCCACCTCCTTCACCTTTGGAGGAGTGCAATGAAGTATTCTCACCCCCGGACATCCTTGCCATCAACCCCGGAACCACACTTGAAGAGCTCACAAGGGAGAGCCCTAAGTTAACTTCAACTCCTTCCAACCCCTCCTTGCTTGCCCGGAGTACACATGAAGATTGGAGCCCCTTTCCTAAGGAGTTTCCCATGTTGAATGATGGAGGCAAGCATGATGGATCCATGATGGTTATGGAGCGCCTCAATGAAGAATTCTTTCCAAGAACCGGCCTTCTTTGGATCATAGAGGATGAGGATGACAAGCATCTCACCGGTATGACCGCGGAGTACCAATTGTCTAAGTATGGGGTGGCACCTATGGTTGCAACACCATACTATCATCAAAGGGGCGGTGATGAAGGAGTCTACTACTCACCGGTGAAGAGAGAACTTAAAGCTTATTTGGGCATCAAGTGGCCCTTGCTTGTCATCATGGATGCCGGAAAGCAATGGTTGCTTGGACTCCTCAAGCAAACCATGGTATTTGAGGTGGATTGACACATCCTCGGAGTTGGTCAAGCTAATGACCTTAAAGAAGCGCTTAATGGGAGGCAACCCATTGGTACATATTTTTCCCTTCCTTTTTCTTGTTTTTGTTTGATTTTGCTTTTGGTGTGCTTTGTTTTTCTTTTGTGTTTTTGGGTGCTAGATCTTGTTGATTGTCATGAGTTATGGGATGTTGGAGGTCATGTGAAAGCCTCATGGACTAGTTGAAGGTACAAGATCCAAGCACATGGACGAGGAGAAAAGCACCCAGAAAAATCGGCCTGTTCATCAATAAATCGGCCGATTTTCCTGGGTAGCTGGTCCGATTTTTCCTCTGTAAAGGAAAGTGATGATCTCCAATCAAGCATGGGTGGAGCGGACGTGGAACTTGGACGGCTTGCGGTGCCAAGCGCGGGTTCCGACATCATAATGAACATCAAGAGCTCTCTACCATCCTTGATCGATCATCCACCATCATCATCCAATGTGAACCGAAATACCAAAGCATCACCAATTTTACATTGTGAGGACTCTCTTTCACTTCTTTATTTAGTTTACACATTAGGGACAATGTGTTTCTAAGTATGGGGTGGGGTTTTCATGATCACTTGCATGATTAGCATCTAGGATAGTTTAATATTGTCACATGTTTCATTATGTCTTGCATTGTACATACATATTTCGAAAAATCCAAAAAAATCAGAAAATTTAAATTTTTTTTTGTGCTTTCTAGGCTTGGATATGACCCTAATGATGAACCTTGTCTTGTGAATTGGCTATGAATAGCCTTATTTGTTGAATAGATGAATGCATATGTGGACATGAAGTACTTCTCTTGAATCCCATGAATGAATTGTGATCATGAATGTTTGCCTTGATTGAATTGAGTATTGAAAATCGAAATCGCATGCTAGTTCTTGCACATCATCTAGGAATGAATGAGGCAATTCATCTTTCTCTACTTCTCATCTTGATCACGTTGTTTGAGCACCTCAATTGATATAAATTGACCTCTTTTGACCCATCCGGGAATAGGAGCATGCTAGTGTGTTGATGTGTGTGAAAAGCAAGTGTGGGGTGAAGATGTTGATGAAAGAATGCCATGAATAGAATGCCGAATTTGTTGTGAAAGTGTAGACAAAAATATAGGTTTGGGGACGTTGGTTTAAATGACAAGTAACTCGGTACACTTCGCATAATCGGGTGTTGGTGCCTTGCCAAAGTCAAATAAACCGATAGTCCTAACGAGCTTTGGTATGTGTGCCCGGTGTGGATGCATCTCGAAAAACAGAAAAAGCCCGAGAATGGCTAATCACCAAGGTTTCGGCTTTTGTACACCAATGTCATTGTCTCAAAAATAAAAGAAAGAAAAGAAAATGAAGAAAAATATACACTTGAGGGAAGTTGAAAAGAAATGTGAAGTTGTGGTTGTTTAGTTCCTTTCCCGGATTAGCATCACATAGCCTAGAAAATTCCCGCCTAATCACAACGTTTCTTGGCCTTCTATTTCACAAGTCCTTATGACCTACTTGCATGTGTGTAAGACTAAGTGATTTAGATTGGATATGCTCATGATCATCTTGACTTCTTCATCTTTACACTTCATTGCATGCTATCAAGTTAAGTGTAATTGTCTTTCCATGCTTTCATTTATTTGATATACGATTGCTTGTCCATTGCCACGAAACATGACTATGAAGGTGATCCAATATTAGAAGCACAACTCCAAAAAGATTTTAACATTTTTTTCTGCATACATAAATCATGTCATCTCTTAGTCTATAGTTGAGAATTTGCTCGGGGACGAGCAAACCTTAAGTATGGGGTATTTTTGATAACAAGATTTATGACTTAGGATTAGGTAATCATTTAGATAGATTCATCACTCATTCATGCATGGTTTAGCACAAATTCGCGACGTTTGCACTCAATTCACGTGTTTTGTCGAGATAGACGTCTACACGGACTTGTGCGTTGCTTTGTAGGTATTTCGGGGGTCTTTTGGGCATTAACCGATACATTTGAGGACCAAGCCTCATGATGGTACACATCCAAGGCTAAGGAGGAGCATAATTGGAGCAAAAAAAGGACACAAAGACCACTATTGGTGCGAGCAATGGATCAACTCATGGCTAAACGAGCATAACACCTTTCTGCTGAAGAAAATCGGACCAACAAGCAGATAAATCGTCCGATTTTCTCCTGCTAGGTCGATTTTTTTGGCTTTGACAGCTTAAGCCACGTGTCCCACGATCTCTTGTCCGTCCTTGCTCTTGGTGGAGAATATAAGTGGTCCTTCAGGTGGTTGCTGAGCATCTCTCCTCTCCCACACTCTCATGGACAGCTCATTGATCTTGGAGGAAGATTGGAGAAGAAGAAAAGCTCCCAAGGATTGAAGGAAGAAGAAGAACACCATTCTAAAGAGTTGAGAGTGATTTTGAGTGATTTTGTAGTCTTGGATTGAAGAACTAATTGGAAGGATCGTTAAGAACGTTTTGCATCTTCATTTTAGAGTTTGTAAGTCTTGCTACAACTTGGATTTGGCTGAGATTTATTGATTTTGCTTACTCATCTTTCATTACTCATCTATGAACACCATGTATGTTTGTTTGATGATTTCGGACCTTGATATGCATATTATTGGCTAATTTCTTGTGATTTTAGAGTGATGGATTGATGGTTATGGCTAGGGTGATGATAGGATGGGCTTATATGTTAGTTTAAGATGATTTGTATGCACGAAACCCATTCCAGAAGGAAAAATCGGGTTGTTCTTCAGTTAAATCGGCCGATTTTTCCATGATCCACCCGATTTTCCTCTCTGTTGCTCTTTAATTGATGAATCTGTATGCTAGGGTGTTAGGTTGTTGAAATCCTAGTGTTTATTAAGCTTAATTTAGCTTAGGATCACCTAATGCTATCAACCTAAGTGAGGGAAGAGATCTACCCGATGATTTCCGATCTTAGATACCTAAGATGATGAACTCTAGGTAGTAGTGAGCCTCATAAGCCGCTATTGGATTGAGTGTGCTAGGATTATTACTTGAGACTTACTTTTTCCGAGACTTACCCGGTAAGGAGAGGTTTGCCACTTAAGTAGTGTCCGGTTTGTGTAGAATTCCCAACTTTATCTCCTTGAGACTTACCCGGTAATAGGAGTTTGGTGCGGGATTAGCGAAGCATGAGACTTACCCGGTAATTGCTTCCATTAGAGAAACACCCTTTCCCAACACCGCAACCTTGTCCTTAGAATCTGTAGAACCTTGAGTCCAATGCCATAACCGGAAATCTTGACCTCTAGAATCCACTTTTTCTCTCTTTGATCTCATATCTTGTGTTTGTGTCACTTGTTTGTTTTGCTAGCTCGAGTTGTTAGTTTGTTTTATTACCTTGCTTGATTTGTGATTTTTGCTTGATCACCACAAAAACCCAACCAAAAATATCATCATCTTCATTTCTTTATTTCTTTCTCTTTTCTTAGACTAGATTTGCACTATCTTTGATCATTGAATGACTTGATTTCGCCTCAGTCCTTGTGTTCGACCTCGGAATACTTTCCTTTCTACATAACGATCCGTACACTGCGGGTTTCGCTAGGTTGTTTAGGAGATTAGATCGACTTTATAAATGTAAAGCTTTTTGTGCTATTTCCTAGCGTGACAGAGACCAATGTGACAACACCAAGATCAACACCACCTCTCACTCGAGCTAGAGCCCGCATGCTAGGCCAAACCACTTTGACCTACCACCCTTTTGGAGCTCCGACATTTGAGGACGTCCATGACCATCACTTAATGAACATACTTGAAGCGATTGAGGATGCCGGATCACTTTAAAACCTTAGTTGTAACATTTTTTTATTTTATGTGTCATGCTTGATTTTTATTTTGGGGATTAAAACCACATTTAGTTGGATTTATTTTCAGCCACGTTTTTTATCCTTGAAGCTCTAATTGGCCGGCCATATTTATGGTTTTTAGGCCATATATTTGCTTGAAGTTGTTGGTTGAAAGACCCTAGGTTTGCCTTTATTTAGTAGCACAACTCTTGAACTACTTGTAAGCTTTTATTATGGGGAGTTGGTGCTGAATTTTCAGCCCTTATAAGGCCTTCTCCTACACACGTTTTTAATCAGAATAGAGTTTTGAGTCCATCAAAAGTTGTGTTTTCGCTTTTAAGAAAAACAAACCTAGAGACTAAGGTGAGAGGCCGAAGTGTCGAAACCCACAAGGTGAGAGGCTGAGTGGTGTCCTTACGGTTCGAGGCTAGGAGGACGAAGGAGATCCAAATTCCGAAGTGAGATTCCGAGGAAAGAAGATCTCGAGCCAAGGAGATCCAAGGTGCGAGGCTGGACGATTCCTTGCTTGGCATATCCCATATAAATCAAAAAATACATAAAAAGAAGTAGTCGGAGGAACAAAACTGACGGATCCTTGCGTTCAACGGACGAAGAGCGCATCAAGTGGTATCAGAGCCCAACGGTGCGAGTTCCTCAAGCTTTCGTGGTACGAATTGCTTACCTAAACTTGTTTTTAGTTTTTACAATTTTGAGTAGTTCTCCAAAATTTTGGTGCTTACAATCTTCTTTCTTGTGAGTCTTTAGAGAGATCTTGTTGACCTTTTATTCAAAAAAAAAAAAAAGAAAGCCCTATTTTATATCATTCACTAAAGTTAAAAAAAACGATAGCAAAAGAAAAAAAAAGAAAAGCAAAAGAAAAGAAAAGTTGTTTGAGTGTTTTCGTTGAAATCAAATTATCTTTGAGAGTGTTCTTGAAATTGTAATCAAGTTGTTCTTGAAAATTGTTATCCTTGAAATTGTTATCAAGTTGTTCTTGAGTGTTCTAGACAATCAAAAGCACAACCCGCACGTTTTGGGGAAAACGCTTGTTATTGCTTTGACTAACTACTTGTTAGGGACTAAGTAAATACTCGCCGGAAGGCTCGTATTTGTTGTTGCTTTGTTGCCCTTTGTGTTTGTTTTCTGAAGTTATATTGCATCTTGGAAATACATTGTTTACCTTGTGTATGCACTACCTTGGAAAATTTGCGGAATTTTGTTACCAAGAGAAATCTTTGTGTGGAGAGAATTGCCTAAGGCTTTGGAAAAGGTGAGGGAGAGCTTTGCCTCGAAGCAAAGGAAAAGGGGAGTTGTGTGAAACCAAACACTATCAATCACTTGAGTGAGTGTGAGGAGAAATACACTTGAAAGAGGAGAGAGAGAGAACGTTTTTTGTCTCTAACCTTTGCCTTTGAGTTTGTTTTGTGTGATAGGCGAAGAATCTCGAAAAGGTGAAAAACGGCCGGTTTTGCGGAAAAAAGGCGTCCGAACTCAGAATTACAATTGCTATACCTTTCCGAGAAGGGAAACGGGCCTCCGAGTCCAACTCACTGCTTTGCCATGACCTAAGGGCTTTTTTAGCCATCCGACACCGTTTCGGTCACGAAATAGGCATTTTTATTACTTTCGGTTTTTGCCTTTGAACACTTGGTTTTGTTATACCTTTGGACACTTTGTTTTGTTTGTTTCTTTGATTGTTTTGTAGTCCAACAGCAGGATGGCATCCGTCAATGGTAATGGGATCAATCAAGCTAACCCACGTATAGACCGCCTTGAAGCCCAATTCGCGGAACTTCTAAGGAGATTACCTTCCGTCCCACCTGAACAAATTCAAGGAGGAAGTAACCAGGGACCACGTAGAGGCCGGGATAGGAGTAGGAGTGTGAATAGCCATGGGAGCTGAAACCAAGATAGACGCCGAGATAGAGACCGGAACAGATACCGGGACCATAGTCGACACGATGACTCGGACGATGAAGTAAATCGTGGTCACCGCAATATGAGGCGTTAGCATGGATCAAAAGTGGATGTTCCAAACTTCACCGGAACTGCAGAAGTGGAGACCTACATTGAGTGGGAGACTAAGGCTGAACAAGTCTTCCGTTATTATGATTTTAACGAGTATGAAAAGATTGAAGCTGCTACTATTCATTTTGTTGATTTTGCTCTAACTTGGTGGCAGGAAGAATTGGAATATGTGGAGGCACATCAACAGCCGCGCATCAACACCTGGTTTGAACTCCGTAGAAGGATGCGTGCTCGGTTCATACCTTCGGTTTACAAGCAACAATTGTTGCTCAAACTTGAAAGGCTACGTCAAGGTAACCGAACTCCACACGAGTACCACAAAGAGTTGAGAACTCTCCTTCAGAGATCGGGAACCCGACAGCCCGACGGCTATTTCCTTGCCAAGTTCCTATTTGGGCTTAACCCCGATGTGTCCGAAATAGTTGAACAACTCCGACACACAAGCCTAACTGATGCCCTACACCATGCTACCCATGCCTATAATGTCATCCAAAAACGTATGGCATCCGGATCAACAAGAAGAGGGGAAAGTCATGAATCCACTGAACCTTCTCGAAATATTCGTCCTACCCACACAACTGGTTCATCCCCAACAGTAGTTCCCAAGGTCACCTCCGCCCCTAACCCTAGTATTCCACCAATTCCAAAAACGAGCCGGACTAGGGAAGTGAAGTGCTACAAGTGTTATGAGCATGGTCATTATGCCTAGGAGTGCCCTAATCCCTGTAAGGTTTTATTGAATGCATTTGGGGAAGAGGTCACTGAGAATCATGAATCCGAAGATGACTATGAAACAGTAGCTCCAACCATAGACGGTGTTAAAGTAGAAGCTCGTGCTCCTGTGGGAGATTTCTGCCTTGTCACAAAAAAGGCCCTACAAGCAAGCGAACTTGTTCCCGATGTCTCACAAAGGCAGAATCTCTTTAACACTCGTTGTTTAATTTCGGGACAATTGTTTACTGTTATTATTGATAGTGGGTCTTGTTGTAACATTGTTATTCAAGAGGTCATTACACACCTAGGACTCAAAACGAAGGCGCACTCACAACCTTATTCGCTCCAGTGGCTCAACACCAACGCTCCCCTTCAAGTCAAGGATTAATGTTTTGTTCACTTTTCCATCGGACCATACCAAGACGACGTTGTTTGTGACGTGCTTCCAATCACAGCTTGCCATCTCTTACTTGGGAGACCATGGCAGTTTGACCAAAGGGTGTTTCATGATGGTTACACCAACATATACTTCTTCGCCATGGCCGGGAAGAAAGTAAAACTCATGCCTCTCAACCCCTCCAAGATCATGGAAGACCACATGTGTAAAGAAAGGAAGAGGTTGGAGAAAGTTGAGGCCGCAAGGACAAAGGGGAAGACTAAGATGGTTCTTGAAATAGCATCCTACCCCAAGACCCTACTCACCGCACAGCTACACGATGCCCGTCGAGCCCTACAAAGGGGGGATATTTGATTCCTTCTTGTCTGTGTAACAACTTTATCTACTACGGAAGCTAATGATTTGTCTTTGTCTTCTTGTATTTCAAGGCTACTTGAGGAGTTCAAGGAGATTACGCCCAAAGAGATTCCCCCAGGACTACCCCCTATCCGAGGCATAGAACATTAGATTGACTTCATACCCGGATCAACCATTCCAAATCGGCCCGCATATCGAGCAAACCCGGTGGAAATAAAGGAGCTACAAGCCCAAGTTGAGGACCTTTTGAGTAAGGGATACATTCGGGAGAGCTTGAGCCCATGTGCCGTTCCTATGCTATTGGTACCTAAGAAAGATGGGAGTTGGAGAATGTGCGTCGACTGTCATGCCATCAACCAAATAACTGTAAGGTACCGACATCCTATTCCTCGTCTTGATGATATGTTAGATGAACTTCACGGTGCTACTCTTTTCTCTAAAATAGACCTTCGGAGTGGATATCATCAGATTAGGATGCATAAGGGTGATGAATGGAAAACTGCTTTCAAAACTAAGTATGGATTATATGAGTCGCTTGTAATGCCTTTTGGATTAACGAATAAACCTAGTACGTTTATGCGCCTAATGATTCATGTCCTACGTGATTTCTTTGGTAAATTTTTTGTGGTGTATTTTGATGACATCTTAGTTTATAGTCGGACGTTGGATGAGCATGTTGGACATTTGAGAAGTGTATTTCTTGTGCTTAAAGAACAACATTTGTTTGTAAACTTTAAGAAATGCCATTTTTGCTCGGAATCTGTGGTTTTTTTGGATTTTGTGGTAGCAAAGGAAGGCTTGCGAGTGGACGAAGAGAAGACCAAGGCAATATCAGAATGGCCACGTCCGACAACGGTCCCTCACATACGGGGTTTCCTTGGACTTGCCGGGTTCTATAGGAGGTTCGTTCGGGACTTTAGCACCATTGCCGCCCCCCTCACCGAGGTGACCAAGAAGGGCGTGCGATTTGAGTGGGGATCCGCTCAAGAGGAGTCCTTTATGATACTTAGAGAGCGGCTGACCCATGCCCCCGTTCTTGTGCTTCCGGACTTCTTGAAAACTTTCGAGATAGAGTGTGACGCTTCGGGAATCGGGATTGGAGGAGTTTTGATGTAGGAGGGACGCCCCGTGGCCTACTTTAGCGAGAAACTGGGAGGAGCCGCCTTGAACTACCCTACATACGACAAGGAGTTATATGCCTTGGTTCGGGTCCTCCAGGTTTGGGAGCACTATCTTCTACCTCGTGAATTTGTTATACATTCTAATCACGAGTCGTTGAAGTATTTGAGAGGACAAGCCAAGTTGAACAAACGCCATGCACGATGGGTGGAGTATATTGAGGCTTTTCCATATGTGGTGCGCTACAAGAAGGGAAAGGACAACATCGTAGCTGATGCGTTATCTCGTAGGTACACACTTCTATCTTCCTTAGATGCATGCGTTTTGGGTTTTGGACTGATTCATGATTTATATGCTGTTGATGTGGACTTCCGGGACATTTTTACGCTTTGTTTACGCTCTAGTAGTGACTCTCATGCTAGTAGTTATTACATTCATGATGGATATTTGTTTAGAGCTTCTAGGATATGTTTGCCTACTTGTTGTTTGAGAGCTTTGGTTGTTTTGGAGGCCCATGGAGGGGGATTGATGGGTCATTTTGGGGTTACGAAGACATTAGACATATTGAGGGAACACTTTTATTGGCCTAAGATGAGAAGTGATGTTGAGAGATGTTGTGCTAGTTGTGTACCTTGTCATAAGGCTAAGTCTAAGGCTAACCCACATGGATTATACTTACCCTTGCCTATTGCTAGCTCTCCTTGGGAAGACATTTCCATGGATTTTGTCCTAGGATTACCTCGTTCTAGGAAAGGACATGATTCCATTTTCGTGGTTGTTGATAGGTTTTCTAAGATGGCGAATTTTATTGCTTGTAGTAAATCTGATGATGCGTCAAATGTGGCTAACCTTTTCTTTGAGCATATTGTTAAGCTGCATCGGATACCTAGGTCAATTGTGTCGGACAGAGACTCTAAGTTCCTTAGCTATTTTTGGAAGACACTTTGGGCCAAGATGGGGACGAAGTTGTGTTTTTCTACTTCTTGTCATCCCCAAAACGGATGGACAAACTGAGGTAGTAAACCGGACTCTTCGCACTTTGCTTCGTACTATGATGGATACTAACTTGTGCAGGTGGGGGGATTGTTTGCCCTTTGTAGAGTTTGCATATAACCGGGCTATTCATTCGGCGACCAAGAAGTCCCCTTTTGAAATTGTTTATGGCAAGAATCCTCTTACTCCACTAGATTGGAAATCTAGAGCTGAGTTTGTGAAAGGTTTGCATGAGCAGGTCCGAATCCGATTAGAAAAATGTACTGAGCAATATGTCAACCAAGCCAACAGAGGGCGCCGGGAAATGCTCTTCATGGAGGGAGACCTCGTGTGGGTCCATTTGAGGAAGGAATGCTTCCCTTCTATTCGGCAATCTAAGTTCAACTCACGAGCGGATGGTCCTTTCCGGGTCCTCGAGAAGATTAACGATAACGCATATCGCATTGAGCTTCCCACTAAGTATGGCGTCCATAATGTGTTTAATGTTTCTCATTTGTCTCCTTTTTATGTAGGTGATGAGGTCGAGGATTCGGAGAACGAGTTGGCGGATTTGGGGTCGAATCCTTTCCAAGAAGGAGGGGATGATGTGAGCCCGCCGGACTTAAGCAACGAGACCAATGTGACAACACCAAGATCAACACCACCTCTCACTCCAGCTAGAGCCCGCATGCTAGGCCAAACCACTTTGACCTACCACCCTTTCGGAGCTCCGACATTTGAGGACGTCCATGACCATCACTTGGTGAACATACTTGAAGCGATTGAGGATGCCGTATCACTTTAAAACCTTAGTTGTAACCATTTTTAATTTATGTGTCATGCTTGATTTTTATTTTGGGGATTAAAACCACATTTAGTTGGATTTATTTTCAGCCACGTTTTTTATCCTTGAAGCTCTAATTGGCCGGCCATATTTATGGTTTTTAGGCCATTTATTTGCTTGAAGTTGTTGGTTGAAAGACCCTAGGTTTGCCAACATTTAGTAGCACAACTCTTGAACTACTTGTAAGCTTTTATTGTGGGGAGTTGGTGCTGAATTTTCAGCCCTTATAAGGCCTTCTCCTACACACGTTTTTAATCAGAATAGAGTTTTGAGTCCATCAAAAGTTGTGTTTTCGCTTTTAAGAAAAACAAACCTAGAGACTAAGGTGAGAAGCCGAAGTTTCGAAACCCACAAGGTGAGAGGCTGAGTGGTTTCCTTACGGTGCGAGGCTAGGAGGACGAAGGAGATCCAAATTCCGAAGTGAGATTCCGAGGAAAGAAGATCTCGAGCCAAGGAGATCCAAGGTGCGAGGCAGGACGATTCCTTGCTTGGCATATCCATATAAATCGAAAAATACATAAAAAGAAGTAGTCGGAGGAACAACACCGTCGGATCCTTGCGTTCAACGGACGAAGAGCGCATCATGTGCTAGGACATGTAATATCCTCAAAAGGGATAGAGGTAGATAAGGCAAAGGTTGATGTTATTCAAAATTTACCTTATCCTACTAATGTTTGGGAAATCCGATCGTTTCTTGGTCATGCAGGTTTCTACCGACGGTTCATCAAAGATTTCTCAAAGATCTCAGCACCCTGTTACGCTAAGAACGTGTGTGATAACACGATTTATGACTTAGTTTTAGGTAATCATTTAGATAGATTTCTCACTCACTCATGCATGGTTTAGCACTAGTTCACGACGTTTTGCACTCAATTCATGTATTTTGCCGAGATAGACGTCTACACGGACTTGTGCGCGTTTTATAGGTATTTCGGGAGATTTAGGAGCAAAACGATACGTTTGAGGATCGTTCGTCTAGATGACAGACCCTCGGACTCATTAGGACACAAGTTGAAGTCTAAGGAGGACTCATGGAGCCTTGCCAACACTTGACATGCACCAAACCACAGCTTAATGATCCAAGGCGAAGTTTCTGCACAGAATCACGGTTCTCTGACACTCCACGGCCGTGGAATCAACCGTGGATTTTGCCAGATTCTTGTGACAGCTGTGCCACGACTCTCATGGCCAGCTCATGCAAGTTTGTTATAAAAGTGGTCCTTCATGGGTTCTGAGAGGCAGCTGGGAAGTGGAGGAGCAGCTCATCCATTATCCATTTCTCTCTAACAAGAAATATTCTCTTAAAAAGAAGTTTTTCTAGGAAGGAAAGTGTCAAAGAGAAGGAGAAGAGCTCCATTGAAGAGGAGAAGAAGAACACACACCATCAACACACTTGATAGTTTTGTAGTGAAGAGTTCCGGATTTTATTTCTAAGAGTTGTATGAATCATTGAACCTTCCTTTGGAAGGATTGTAAGTTGTTCTAATTCTATTTTCAGCTTGGTTTTGTTTTAGTTCATTTGTCCATTTCTTTTCCTTCATTATCTTGTAATGGATGTTATGATTTTATGTTTGTTTGTTTCGACTTCTATTATGAACGTTGTAGGCTAAATTGATGTGGTTCTAGGGTAAGAAAGGGATGGTTATGGCTAGGGCTATGATAGGACGGACTTAGATTTACCTTTGGATGACTTGTGTTTATGAACGTAGCTGCTGTTAGAAATCACGGGTAGTTCTTGTCTGACCACGGCCGTGGTTTAGGTAGAACAAACCGTGATTTTCCCTGGTTCGAAGGATCTTGCCTTAGATCTATAGAATGTTGAAATCCTAGGTGTTTGTCGAAGTTAACCTACCCTAGGGTAACCTAGTGTAGTGACTAAGTGTTAGGAGAGACTTACCCGGCAATCCTTGCTCTTAGATTCTAAAGATAACAACCCTTAGGTAATGGTGAGCCTAATAAGCCGCCATTGGATTAGTTGTGCTAGGATAGTTGTTTAGGACTTTCCTTTTCAAGACCTACCCGGTAAGGATAGGTTAGACCTCTAATTAACAATCCGGTTTGTGTAGAATTCCTATCCTTAGGTTCTTAGAGACTTACCCGGTAATGAGACCTTAGGAGTGGACTAGTTGGATCATGAGACCTAACCGGTAATTGATCCCATTTTAAGAAACACTTAATCCCAACATATCATAGTTAATCCAAGGAATGAATAGATAACTTGAGTCCTATGCCATAACCGGAACTTCCAACCTCTAGAATCCGTCTTTTCTTTCTTTGATCATTATCTTGTTTAGCTTGTTTATTTGTGTTAATTCTTAGTTTAGTTTCATTGTTTACTTTGCATGAATTGTGATCTTTGATTGATCACCAAAAACCAACTAAAAACATTTGAGATTTTCTTTTCTTTATTTCCTTCTTTTCTTTCAACCTAGATCTTTACTAAATTCAATCACAACTTGAATCAATTTCACCTTAGTCTTTGTGTTCGACCTCGGAATACTAATCCTTCTACAAACGTCCCGTACACTGCGGGTTTCGCTAGGTAGTTAGGATATAGTTCGAGTTATAAATTTAAAACCCATTTGCGCATCACGATCTTAACGTAACAAGTTTTTGGCGCCGTTGCCGGGGACTAGGTCTAGATTGAGTCTATTTTTGTGATTGTTTCTAGTGTAGATCTTTCTTGTTGCTTTTGATCTCTTTTTAGTTTGTGTCTTTGCTTTTCAGGACATCTATTACTCTTTAGGTGTATGCGAAGATCTCGTGGCAAGGATTTAGCTCCATTCGATCCCGAACCGGAGAAAACCCTTCGATCTAGATCCAAGAACATCCGAAAAGAGAAAGAGATGGCCAGAAGGAACCTCCAAGCTGAGTTGGATGAGGCCTTAGAGCAAATAAGGCTAAGAGATGAGCTCTTGGAGGAAGAAAGAAGACTTGCCAATGAGAGGCAAGAGGAAACTAGGAGGGAGATTGAGGAGATTAGGCAAGCCCTTGTTCAAGGAGAGCTTAATCGCCGACAACCTCCACCTCCTCCACCACAACCGCAGCCTGCGGCTAATGTTAGGGTTGTGCCCATTTCCATTGAAGAGCCACAAACCCTAGGGGGACGTATATATCCGGCACAAAGAGTACACCGTCCGGGTGTTAACTTAGGAGATCCCGCAGCCCACAACTATGAGCTCCGCCCTCAAGTTCTACAAATGATCCGGCATAATCAATTTGGAGGGATGGAAGGAGAGTCTCCTCATCAACATTTGATGAATTATGAGATCTTGATGGAGACTCTTAGACCGCCAAGACTGGAGAGCAACAACCATAAGCTAAGGGCTTTCTCTTTCTCTCTTAAGGATAAAGCCTTAGCTTGGTATCAATCTATTCAACAAGGGCGAGTTGGTACTTGGGAGGAGATGACAACCGAGTTTTTGACTAAGTTCTTCCCACCTTCCAAGACTACCGTGTTAAGAGGGAAGATCAATGCCTTCGTGATGAAGGATAGAGAGAGTTTATTCAAGTCTTGGGAGAGGTTCAAAGATCTTCTCCTTGATTGTCCACACCATGGCATACCGAAAATTGAGCTATTGGAGATCTACTTCAAAGGACTTGATGAAGATAGCCAATTCAAGCTCCAATCTCTTTCCGGTGGGACATTTATGGAGAAGCATGTAGATGAAGCTTGGGAGTTTGTGGAGAAGCAAGCTTTAGTGATTGAGAAGTACTCCCATAGGAAGAGTGAAGGAAGAAAGGCGGGAGCATATGAGGTGAGTGAAGTCACCATGAGCAATTTCAAGCTTGACGCCATCAACAACGAGTTGAAGTCCTTGAGGGGGTTGTGTACTACAACTTTGAAGAACCAAGCAACTCCTCAAGTGTTTCCACAAGCTAACTTGTCTTCAAAGGAGGAGGATGTAAATTATATTGGAAGAAACAACTTCAACAATCACCAAGGCCCAAGGAGTTTTAACAACAACCAGCAATTCAACAATTACCGGCCCAACCACAACCATCCCGGATTTTCTTACTCTAACCCGGATGGAGCCTTGAACCCTTCCTCCTCCACAAGCACAACACCACCATCAAGAGCTTCACAAGAACCTCCACCCGGATTTACTCAACCTCCAAAGGATAGAACCGAAGTAATGTTTGAGCAATTGCTTGGAAGGTTGAGTGGTCTTGAGAGCACGGTGACTTCAATCTCTAAAGCTCAAAAAGTTTTGGAAGCACAAGTGTTCCAAAAAGCGGGTGAAGCCCATAGAGATCCGGGAAAGCTTCCTGGAAGAACCGAAGACAACCCAAGAGGCCAAGTGTTGGCTATCACAACAAGGAGTGGGTTGAGTATGAGAGATCCTTTGCCCAAGGATGGTGCTAAGGGAAAGCAAGTAGTGGTAGAAGAGGGAAAGTTGCAAGAAGATGGAAGCAAGAGCAAGGATGTAGAGCCAACCTATGTAGCACCGCCTCCATACAAGCCGCCACTACCGTTCCCGCAATCAAGAGCAAGAGCTCGTTTGGATAATCACTTTGGTAAGTTCCTTGAACTAATGTCCGAATTACATATTAACATTCCGTTCATGGATGTCATTTTAGGAATGCCGGCATATGGCAAGTTTTTGAAAGAAATACTCTCCAACAAAAGGAAGTTGGAGGAGTATGGGGAGATAAGAATGACCAAGCGATCCTCGGAGTTGATCCAAACAATGAAGGAGGAGATGCCTCCCAAGCTAAGAGATCCGGGCTCTTTTTGTGTCCCAATAGGAGTTGGAGATGTGAAGTACAAAGCCCTTTGTGATCTTGGAGCGAGTGTAAGCATCGTACCGCTTGCACTTTGCAACAAGGTTGGGCTAGGAGAGCCGAAACCGGTCAAGATGACCCTCTATATGGCGGATCGTTCTATTACTCATCCGGTTGGGATCCTAGAAAACATCCCGGTGCAACTAGGAGGATTCTATGTGCCAATCGATTTTGTAGTCTTGGACATTCCGGCGGATTATCCGGTTCCCATCATCTTAGGAAGACCCTTCCTAGCCACCTCCGGATGCCTAGTGGATTGCAAGAATGGAACTCTCTCCTTCAACATTGGAGAAGAGAACATCAAGTTCAAGTTGTCCACAATGACGAAAGGGCCCGCCCTTGATGAGGATCTCTTCAACATAGTCGAGCAAGAGGAATCTAGGGAAATTGTGAGCTCGATCTTGATCAAGGATCCCTTGGAGAAGGTTCTTACCTTAAGTATGATGGAGGAAGGTGTTGAGGAGGCCTGCAATGAAGAGATCAAGGCCTTGGAAGCATTGGAAGAGGAGCCAAGAGTTGGATTTGAAAGCCATGAAGAGATGTTGAACATCTGCAAGTTCCACGGTCGAGATTTAAGTTCCACGGCCGTCAAACTTTCTGGACAACTCCGAGAAGCAAGCTTAGCAAGAACCACGGCCGTGGAAGTTGAGCAATCCGTGATTCCAGCCGTGGTTTTCCCTGGACCAGTCCTTGATGATGATCAAGCTTTTAGGAGCCATGAGGAGTCTTCATTTGCTTTGGATTCATCTCATCCAACTTTATTTGGATCATCTTCAACCGAAAAAGGTCCTCCTCAACTTGAACTCAAACCCCTCCCCTCTCATTTAAAGTATGCATTTCTTGGTGAAAATTCTACATATCCTGTGATTGTTAATGCATGCTTGAGTGATGATGAACTTGCTAAATTGTTGAATGAACTGAGATTGCATAGGAAAGCCATTGGCTATACTATTGATGATTTGGTTGGCATTAAGCCTTCTTTGTGCATGCATAAGATAATGATGGAAGATAACCACAAACCCTCTATTGAACATCAAAGGAGATTGAATCCTATAATGAAAGAGGTAGTCAAAAAGGAAATCATTAAGTTGCTAGATGCGGGAATTATCTATCCTATCTCGGATAGTAAGTGGGTTAGTCCCGTTCATGTAGTTCCTAAGAAGGGTGGGATGACCCTAGTAACTAATGAGAACAATGAACTAATTCCGACTAGGACGGTTACAGGGTGGAGAATGTGCATCGATTATAGAAAGTTAAACATGGCCTCTAGGAAAGATCACTTCCCTCTCCCCTTCATTGACCAAATGCTAGAAAGGTTAGCTCAACACTCTCATTTTTGCTATCTAGATGGCTATAGTGGATTCTTCCAAATCCCTATCTACCCCGATGACCAAGAGAAAATGACCTTTACATGTCCATGGGGTACCTTTGCATATAGGAGAATGCCATTTGGGTTGTGTAATGCACCCTCCACCTTCCAAAGGTGCATGATGGCTATCTTTTCGGAATACATAGAAAATATCATGGAAGTGTTTATGGATGATTTCTCTGTTTATGGTTCTTCCTTTGATAATTGCTTGGCTAACTTGTCCTTAGTATTGCAAAGATGTGAGGAGACAAATCTTGTCTTGAATTGGGAAAAATGCCACTTCATGGTAAGTGAAGGCATTGTGTTAGGACACTTGGTGTCTAACCGTGGCATTGAGGTTGATAGGGCCAAAATTGAAACAATAGAGAAGTTGCCTCCACCTACCTCGGTGAAGGGGTAAGGAGTTTCTTAGGGCATGCCGGTTTTTACCGGAGGTTTATCCAAGATTTCTCTAAAATTTCAAAGCCTCTCACTAACCTACTAATGAAGGATGTTGATTTTGTCTTTTCCAAGGATTGTCTTGAGGCTTTTTGTAGGTTGAAGAACGCCTTAATCTCCGCACCTATCATGCAACCTCCGGATTGGAGTCTACCATTTGAGATCATGTGCGATGCAAGCGATGTAGCCGTAGGGGCTGTTTTGGGGCAAAGGAAAGAAGGGCGCACTCATGCTATTTATTATGCTAGCAAGACGCTAGATGATGCCCAACTCAATTATGCTACCACCGAGAAGGAGTTGCTAGCGGTGGTGTACGCATTTGAGATGTTCCGCTCATACCTTGTGGGAGCGAAGGTCATAGTTTATACGGATCATGCTGCGATCCGTTATCTACTTACAAAGAAGGATGCCAAACCAAGGTTGATTTGGTGGATCCTTCTTCTTCAAGAGTTTGATTTGGAAATACGAGATAAGAAGGGATCCGAAAACTCCGTGGCGGATCACCTTAGTAGATTGCCTCTATTAGAGCTTGGGAGAGATGACATTCCAATTGATGACTCATTCCGAGATGAGCAATTGCAAATGGTGGAGGAATGCTTGTTCCAAGTGTCTAAAGGAAATGAGCCATGGTATGCCGACATTGTGAACTACTTAGTGTGTGAGGAAGTGCCTCCCGGATTGACATATGCACAAAGAAAGAAGTTTTTCAACGATGTAAGGCACTACTATTGGAGTGAGCCACTCTTGTTCAAGAAAGGCCCGGATGGAATGTTTAGAAGATGCATACCGGAAGATGAAGTAGAGAGCGTGATTCGGCATTGTCACTCCTTACCATGTGGAGGCCATGCTAGCTCACACAAGACGTGTGCAAAGGTATTGCAATCCGGTTTTTATTGGCCTAACTTGTTTAAAGATGTGCAAGGTTTTGTAGCGGCATGTGATGCTTGCCAAAGGACGGGCAACATCTCAAGAAGGAATGAGATGCCCTTGAACAACATCCAAGAAGTGGAAATATTTGATGTGTGGGGTGTGGACTTCATGGGACCATTCCCTTCTTCATGTGGGAATCTCTTCATCCTATTGGCGGTGGACTATGTGTCAAGATGGGTGGAGGCAATCGCCTCTCCTACAAATGATGCCAAGGTGGTGGTGCGGTTCTTCAACTGGGTGATCTTCCCTAGGTTTGGGACACCAAGGGTGATTATTAGTGATGGAGGAAAGCACTCCACCAATAGAAATTTTGGGGCGCTTTTGGCCAAGTATGGGGTGACTCACAAGGTGGCAACACCTTACCATCCCCAAACTAGTGGCCAAGTGGAGATCTCCAACCGGGAGATCAAGGCCATCCTTGAGAAGACGGTGTCTAGGACTAGAAAGGATTGGGCTATGAGGCTCAATGATGCCTTATGGGCATATAGAACCGCCTTCAAGACACCGATTGGCACCACTCCCTACAAGTTGGTCTACGGCAAGTCTTGCCATCTTCCGGTAGAAATGGAGCATAGAGCTTATTGGGCCATTAAGTGGCTAAATTTTGATCTCAAGGCGGCGGGAGAAAAGAGATTGCTTGAATTGAATGCCCTCGAGGAGATCCGGTTGGACGCTTATGAGAATGCCCGGATTTACAAAGAGAGAACCAAAAGATGGCATGACAAGAGGATCATCCCCAAGGAGTTGAGTGAAGGAGATCTTGTCCTTCTCTTCAACTCAAGGCTAAGGCTCTTTCCCGGAAAGCTCAAATCAAGATGGACCAGGCCATATGTGGTGAAGAAGATCTTCTCCCATGGAGCCATTGAGATAGGAGGGGAACATTGTGGGAACTTTAAGGTGAATGGGCACCGGTTGAAGAAGTATATCCCGGGAGCTGCGGTGGAGATAATTGCCCCGCTTCATCTAGAGTAAACGCCCCCGAGTTTGGTCAAGCTAATGACCTTAAAGAAGCGCTTGGTGGGAGGCAACCCATTGGTAACATTTTTTCTTTTCTTAATTTGTTTTTGTTTCTAGATTTTTCTATCTTTGTGTGTGTTTTGTCTACTTTGTGTGTGTGCTAGAACATTAGTGGCATTGGAGGTCTTGCTTGACATATGAATGATGATGATGAAACCCTTATCAATTATGGGTGGAGCGGACGCGGAACTTGGACGGCTAGCGGTGCCTAGCGCGGGTCCCGAAGCTTTGATGGATGCTTAGAGCTCTCTACCATGGTTGATAGGATCATCGAACATCAATACACTATTGAGCAATCCCAAATACCATAACAAACCATTTTTACAATGTGAGAACCTTCTTTCACTCTCTTTACTTGTATACCACATTGGGGACAATGTGTTTCTAAGTATGGGGTGGGGTTTGCATGATCCTTTGCATGATGAGCATCTAGGATAGTTTGAAATCTTCACATGTCTTGCATTGTAAATACGTTTTAAAAAAAAAAAAAAAATATGTTGTGCTTTCTAGGCTTGGATATGATCCTAATGATGAATCTTGTCTTGTGAATTGGCTATAGATGGCCTCATGTGTTAGGATTAATGAACGCATATGTGGACTTGAACTACTTCTCTTGAAATTCTATGAATGATTTGTGACCATGATGTTTGCCTAGAAAGGATTGAGTAGCGAAGATCGAAATTACATGATAGTTCTTGCATAGCATCTAGGAATGAATGAGGCAATTCAATCTTTCTCTACTTCTCATCTTAATCATGATTGCTTGAGCACCTCAATTGAGATAAATTTGACCTCTTTTAACCCATCTGGGAATAGGAGCATGCTAGTGTGTTGATGTGTGAAAAGCAAGAGTAAGGTGAAGTTGTTGATGAAAAGAACACCATGCATAAAATGCTGAATTTGTTGTGAAAAGTGTAGCCATTAAAATAGGTTTGGGGACATTGGTTTAAATGACAAGTAACTCGGTACACTTCACATAATCGGGTGTTGGTGCCTTGCCAAAGTCAAATGAACCAATAGTCCTAACGAGTTTTGGTATGTGTGCCCGGTGTGGATGCACCTCGAAAACTAAGAAAAAGCCCGAGGACGGCTAATCACCAAGGTTTCGGCTTTTGTACACCAATGCCATTGTCTCAAAAACAAGTCAAAGAAAAAGAAAAGAAAGAAAAGATAAAGGAAAATATGCACTTGAGGGAAGTTGATCGAGGACAAGGATGTGGAGTTAGTTCCATTCCCAGATTAGCATCACATAATCTAGAAATTCCCACCCAATCACTACATTTCTTAGCCCTTTCATCTCACAAGACCTTATGACCTATTTGCATGTTTGTAAGACTTAGTGATTTAGATTGGATGTACTCTTGACCTTCTTGACTTCTTCATCTTTACATTTCATGCATACTTTTGAGTTAAGTACAATTGTCTTTCCATGCTTTCATTTGTTTGATGCATGATTGCTTATCCTTTGCCATGAAACATGACTTTGAAGGTGATCCAAAAATAGAAGCACAAACCCAAAAAGATTTTGCCATTTTTCTGCATACATAAATCATGTCATCTCTTAGTCTATAGTTGGGAATTTGCTCGGGGACGAGAAAACCTTAAGTATGGGGTATTTTGATAACACGATTTATGACTTAGTTTTAGGTAATCATTTAGATAGATTTCTCACTCACTCATGCATGGTTTAGCACTAGTTCACGACGTTTTGCACTCAATTCATGTATTTTGCCGAGATAGACGTCTACACGGACTTGTACGCGTTTTATAGGTATTTCGGGAGATTTAGGAGCAAAACGATACGTTTGAGGATCGTTCGTCTAGATGACACACCCTCGGACTCATTAGGACACAAGTTGAAGGCTAAGGAGGACTCATGGAGCCTTGCCAACACTTGCCATGCACCAAACCACAGCTTAATGATCCAAGGCGAAGTTTCTGCACGGAATCACGGTTCTCTGACACTCCACGGCCGTGGAATCAACCGTGGATTTCGCCAGATTCTTGTGACAGCTGTGCCACGACTCTCATGGCCAGCTCATGCAAGTTTGTTATAAAAGTGGTCCTTCATGGGCTGTGAGAGGTAGCTGGGAAGTGGAGGAGTAGCTCATCCATTATCCATTTCTCTCTAACAAGAAATATTCTCTCAAAAAGAAGTTTTTCTAGGAAGGAAAGTGTCAAAGAGAAGGAGAAGAGCTCCATTGAAGAGGAGAAGAAGAACACACACCATCAACACACTTGATAGTTTTGTAGTGAAGAGTTCCGGATTTTATTTCTAAGAGTTGTATGAATCATTGAACCTTCCTTTGGAAGGATTGTAAGTTGTTCTAATTCTATTTTCAGCTTGGTTTTGTTTTAGTTCATTTGTCTATTTCTTTTCATTCATTATCTTGCAATGGATGTTATGATTTTATGTTTGTTTGTTTCGACTTCTATTATGAATGTTGTAGGCTAAATTGATGTGGTTCTAGGGTAAGGAAGGGATGGTTATGGCTAGGGCTATGATAGGACGGACTTAGATTTACCTTTGGATGACTTGTGTTTATGAACGTAGCTGCTGTTAGAAATCACGGGTAGTTCTTGTCTGACCACGGCCGTTGTTTAGGTAGAACAAACCGTGATTTTCCCTGGTTCGAAGGATCTTGCCTTAGATCTATAGAATGTTGAAATCCTAGGTGTTTGTCGAAGTTAACCTACCCTAGGGTAACCTAGTGTAGTGACTAAGTGTTAGGAGAGACTTACCCGGTAATCCTTGCTCTTAGATTCTAAAGATAACAACCCTTAGGTAGTGGTGAGCCTAATAAGCCGCCATTGGATTAGTTGTGCTAGGATAGTTGTTTAGGACTTTCCTTTCCAAGACCTACCCGGTAAGGATAGGTTAGACCTCTAATTAACAATCCGGTTTGTGTAGAATTCCTATCCTTAGGTTCTTAGAGACTTACCCGGTAATGAGACCTTAGGAGTGGACTAGTTGGATCATGAGACCTAACCGGTAATTGATCCCATTTTAAGAAACACTTAATCCCAACATATCATAGTTAATACAAGGAATGAATAGATAACTTGAGTCCTATGCCATAACCGGAACTTCCAACCTCTAGAATCCGTCTTTTCTTTCTTTGATCATTATCTTGTTTAGCTTGTTTATTTGTGTTAATTCTTAGTTTAGTTTGATTGTTTACTTTGCATGAATTGTGATCTTTGATTGATCACCAAAAACCAACTAAAAACATTTGAGATTTTCTTTTCTTTATTTCCTTCTTTTCTTTCAACCTAGATCTTTGCTAAATTCAATCACAACTTGAATCAATTTCACCTTAGTCTTTGTGTTCGACCTCGGAATACTAACCCTTCTACAAACGTCCCGTACACTGCGGGTTTCGCTAGGTAGTTAGGATTTAGTTCGAGTTATAAATTTAAAACCCATTTGCGCATCACGATCTTTGCGTAACAGTGTGCACGCAAAAGCTTTAAATTTATACTCGTTATATTTCTCCTAACTCCTACCGAACCCGCAGTGTACGGGACGTTTTGTAGTAGGGATAGTATTCCGAGGTGGAACACAAAGACTGAGGTGAGATTGAATCGATAAGTGATTAAGTTTAGTGAAGATCTAGGCTAAGAAAGGAGAAAGAAATAAAGAAATGAAAATCTCAATGTTTTTGGTTTGGTTTTTAGGGCTATCAATCAAAGATCTCAAATCATTTAAAGTAAATAATCAACTAATCTAACAAATTAACACAAACAAACGAGCTAAACACGAGATATGAGATCAAAGGATAAGAGTGAATTCTAGGGGTTGGAAATTCCGGTTATGGCATTGGACTCAAGTTATCTAACCATTCCTTGGATTAACTATAGTGTGTTGGGAGTGAGTGTTTCTAGATTGGGATCAATCACCGGGTAGGTCTCATGATCCGCTAGTCCGTTCCTAAGGTCTCATTACCGGGTAAGTCTCAAAGAGCCTAAGGAATGGAATTCTACACAAACCGGATGGTATCCTAGGGATCTAACCTCTCTTTACCGGGTAAGTCTCGGAAAGGCAAGTTCTAGGCACCTATCCTAGCACACTCAGTCCAATAGCGGCTTGTGAGGCTCACTACTACCTAGAGTTTGTCATCTTTGATATCTAAGAGCAAGAATCACCGGATAGGTCTCTTCTAAACACTTAGTTGCTAACACTAGGTCACCGTGGGATAGTTTGAACTCAACAAACACTAGGATTTCAACATTCTAACATTCTACAACTTAGACTCATCAAATCAAACGAACCAAGCAAACCACGGGCTGTTCATCTACTTCCACGGCCGTGGACTGGAAAGAACAAACCGTGGACTTCAATAGTGGCTCTGCCCAAGTGAACGAATCATCCAAAAGCAAATCTAAGTCCATCCTATCATAGTCCTAGCCATAACCCTCTTTTCCTTACCCTAGAATCAAATCTATCTAGCCAACAACATACATCATCACAATCGAAATCATCAAGCATAAAATCATGGCATCCATTTGCAAGATAATGAAGAGAAAGAGAGAAACAAGTGAATCAAAGAAAACAAAACTGAATTCGAGATTTAGAAAGACACACAATCCTTCAAAGAAGGTTTAATCGATTCTTACAACCCTAGAAAACGATTCCGATAATCTTCACTAAAATCTATCAAAGGCTATTGGTGTATGCTCTTCTTTCTTCTCCAATGGAACTTTTCTTCTCCTCCAATGGTAGCTCCCTTCCAAGCTTCCTCTTGAAAGAATCTTCTTGGTGAGAGAATGGTAGAGAGTGGAGTGATGATAGATGCCCCTCACAGCCTTACAGGACCACTTTTTATACACAACTTTGCAAGAGTCGGTCATGAGAATTGTGGCACAGCTGTCACAACCGTCTGGCAAAAACCACGGTCCATTTCCACGGTCGTGGAAGTGCCAGTGACCGTGGTTTTGGTGCCTCGGCTTGCTTTGGATCATTGAGTCACGATTTGGTGCATGGCTTGCACCAACAAGGTCCCATGGGTCTTCCTTAGCCCCTATCTTGCATCCCAATGAGTTCGAGGGCGTGTCATCTTGATGAACGATCCTCAAACGTATCGATTAAGCTCCTAAATCTCCCCAAAATACCTACAAAGCAATGCAAAAGTCCGTGTAGACGTCTATCTCGACAAAATACGTGAATTGAGTGCAAACGTCGTGAACTAGTGTTAAACTATGCATGAATGAGTAAAAAATCTAACTAAATGATTACCTAAACCTAAGCCATAAATCGTGTTATCAAAAATACCCCATACTTAAGGTTTGCTCGTCCCCGAGCAAGTCCCAACTATAGACTAAAAGATGACATGATTTATGCATGCAGAAAAATGACAAAATCTTTTTGGATTTGTGCTTCTAATATTGGATCACCTTCATAGTCATGTTTCATGGCAATGGACAAGCAATTATGTCTCAAATAAATGAAGGCACGGAAAGACAATTGTACTTAACTCGAAGGCATGCATGAAATGTAAAAATGAAGAAATCAAGATGATCAAGAGCATATCCAATCTAGATTACTAAGTCTTACAAACATGCAAATAGGTCACAAGGGCTTGTGAGATAAAAGGCCAAGAAACGTTGTGATTAGGTGGGGATTTTTCTAGGCTATGTGATGCTAATCCGGGAATGGAACTAACTCTGCAATTTTGTCCTTGATCAACTTCCCACAAGTGTATGTTTTTCTCCATCTTTTCTTTGTTTTCTTTTATTCTTCACTTATTTTTGAGACAATGGCATTGGTGTACAAAAGCCGAAACCTTGGTGATTAGCCGTCCTCGGGCTTTTTCTATTTTTCGAGGTGCATCCACACCGGGCACACATACCAAAGCTCGTTAGGATTATCGGTTTATTTGACTTTGGTAAGGCACAAACACCCGATTATGTGAATGGTGCCGAGTTACTCGTCATTTAAACCAACGTCCCCAAACCTATATCTTTGTCTACACTTTCACAACAAATTCACCACTTCGTTCATAACATTCTTTCATCAACAACTGCACCCCACACTTGCTTTTCACACACTCAACACACTAACATGCTCCTATTCCCGGATGGGTCAAAAGAGGTCAAATTTATATCAATTGAGGTGCTCAAACTTCATGATCAAGATGAGAAGTAGAGAAAGATGAATTGCCTCATTCCTTCCTAGATGATGTGCAAGAACTAGAATGTAATTTCGACTTTCAATACTCAATCCAATCAAGACAAACATCATGATCACAAATCATTCATGGAATTCAAGATAAGTTCTTCAAGTCCACATATGCATTCATCTATCCAACACATAAGGCCATCCATAGCCAATCCACAAGACAATCTCATCATAAGGGTCATTCCCAAGCTTAGAAGCACTAAAAATTTTTAAATTTTCTGATTTTTTGGATTTTTCGAACTATCTATGTATAATGCAAGACATGTGACAATATTAAACTATCCTAGATGCTAATCATGAAAAAGATCATGCAAACCCCACCCCATACTTAGAAACACATTGTCCCCAATGTGGCATTCAAGTAAAGAAGAGTGAAAGAAGGTTCTCACAATGTAAAAGTGGTTTGCTTTGGTATTTGGGATTACTCAAGTGGATTGATGGTGGATAATCCTATCAACAATGGTAGAGAGCTCTAGATGTTCATCAAGGCGCCGGGACCCGCGCTAGGCATCGCTAGCCGTCCAATTTCCGCGTCCGCTCCACCCATAATTGATGAGGGACTCATCCACATGCCATGCAAGGCTTCCATGCTATCAAGACTCTAGCACACACACAAAGTACACAAAAACAGAAAAATCAAAAACAAGAACAAAAGCGAAAAGGGAAAACGTTACCAATGGGTTGCCTCCCATCGAGCGCTCCTTTAAGGTCATTAGCTTGACCAAACTCGGGGGCGTCTACTCAAGGTGAAGTGGGGCAATCATGTCCACCGGAGCTCCCGGGATATACTTCTTCAACCGATGCCCATTCACCTTAAAATCTCCACAATGCTCCCCTCCTATCTCAACCTCTCCATGGGGAAATATCTTCTATACCACATAGGGACCGGTCCACCGTGACTTTAGCTTTCCGGGGAAGAGCCGCAGCCTTGAGTTGAAGAGAAGGACAAGGTCGCCTTCACTCAACTCCTTCGGGATGGGGTGCTTGTCATGCCACCGTTTCGTCCTCTCCTTGTAGATCCGGGCATTCTCATAAGCATCCAACCGGATCTCCTCAAGGGCGTTCATGTCTAGCAACCTCTTCTCACCGGCCTCCTTGAGGTCAAAATTCAGCCACCTAATGGCCCAATATGCTCTATGCTCCATCTCCACCGGAAGGTGGCAAGACTTGCCATAAACTAGCTTGTAAGGAGTGGTGCCAATTGGTGTCTTGAAAGCGGTTCTATATGCCCACAAAGTATCATCGAGCTTCATAGCCCAATCCTTTCTCGTCCTAGAGACCGTCTTCTCAAGAATTCCCTTTATCTCCCGGTTGGAGATCTCCACTTGGCCACTAGTTTGGGGATGGTAAGGTGTTGCCACCTTATGAGTCACCCCATACTTAGCCAAAAGTGCTCCAAAGTTCATATTAGTGAAGTGCTTCCCTCCATCACTTATGATCATCCTTGGTGTTCCAAACCTAGGAAAGATCACTCGGTTGAAGAACCGCACCACAACCTTGGCGTCATTTGTGGGAGAGGCGATTGCCTCCACCCATCTCGAAACATAATCCACCGCCAATAGGATGTAGAGGTTGCCACATGAAGAAGGGAATGGTCTCATGAAGTCCACACCCCACACATCAAAAATCTCCATTTCTTGTATATTGTTCAAGGGCATCTCATTCCTCCTTCAGATGTTGCCCGTCCTTTGGCAAGCATCACAAGCTGCCACAAAGTTGTGCACATCCTTGAACAAACTTGGCCAAAATAAGCCCGATTGCAACACCTTAGCACATGTCTTGTGTGAGCTAGCATGCCCTCTACATGGCAAGGAATGACAATGGCGGATCACACTTTCCACCTCATCCTCCGATATGCATCTTCTAAACACTCCATCCGGCCCTCTCTTAAACAAAAGTGGTTCACTCCAATAGTAGTGCCTCACATCTTTGAAGAACTTCTTCCTTTGGGCATATGACAAACCGGGAGGCACTTCCTCACATACAAGATAGTTCACAATGTCGGCGTACCATGGCTCACTTCTTCTAACGGTGGGAGTCTACTAAGGTGATCCGCCACAGAGTTTTCGGATCCCTTCTTGTCCCGGATTTCCAAATCAAATTCTTGAAGAAGAAGGATCCACCGAATCAACCTAGGCTTGGCATCCTTCTTGGTAAGTAGATAACGGATCGCAGCATGATCCGTATATACTATGACCTTCGCTCCAACAAGATATGAGCGGAACTTCACAAATGCATACACAACCGCTAGCAACTCTTTCTCGGTGGTAGCATAATTGAGTTGGGCATCATCTAGCGTCTTGCTAGCATAATAGATGGCATGTGTGCGCCCATCTTTCCTTTGCCCCAAAACAGCCCCAACGGCTACATCACTTGCATCACACATGATCTCAAACGGTACACTCCAATCCGGAGGTTGCATGATAGGTGCAGAGATCAAAGCGTTCTTCAACCTGCAAAAAGCCTCAAGGCAATCCTTGGAGAAAACAAACTCAACATCTTTCATTAGTAGGTTAGTAAGAGGCTTAGAAATTTTAGAGAAATCTTTAATAAACCTCCGGTAAAAACTGGCATGCCCTAGAAAACTCCTTACCCCCTTCACCGAGGTAGGTGGTGGCAACTTCTCTATCGTTTCAATCTTGGCCCTATCAACCTCAATGCCACGGTTGGACAACAAGTGTCCCAACACAATACCTTCACTTACCATGAAGTGGCATTTTTCCCAATTCAAGACTAGATTAGTCTCCTCACATCTTTTAAGCACTAAAGACAAGTTAGCTAAGCAATTATCAAAGGAAGATCCATAAACAGAAAAATCATCCATAAACACTTCCATGATGTTTTCAATATAATCTGAAAAGATAGCCATCATACACCTTTGAAAGGTGGCGGGTGCATTACACAACCCAAATGGCATCCTAGCGAACCCGCAAAAGCATTCAGAACGTGTGCACGCAACGGCGCCAAAAACTTGTTACGCTAAGAACGTGTGCACGCAAAAGCTTTAAATTTATACTCGTTATATTTCTCCTAACTCCTAGTGAACCCGCAGTGTACGGGATGTTTTGTAGTAGGGATAGTATTCCGAGGTCGAACACAAAGACTGAGGTGAGATTGAATCGATAAGTGATTAAGTTTAGTGAAGATCTAGGCTAAGAAAGGAGAAAGAAATAAAGAAATGAAAATCTCAATGTTTTTGGATTGGTTTTTAGGGTGATCAATCAAAGATCTCAAATCATGTAAAGTAAACAATCAACTAAGCTAACAAATCAACACAAACAAACGAGCTAAACACGAGATATGAGATCAAATGATAAGAGCGGATTCTAGGGGTTGGAAATTCCGGTTATGGCATTGGACTCAAGCTATCTAACCATTCCTTGGATCAACTATAGTGTGTTGGGAGTGAGTATTTCTAGATTGGGATCAATCACCGGGTAGGTCTCATGATCCGCTAGTCCGTTCCTAAGGTCTCATTACCGGATAAGTCTCAAAGAGTCTACGGAATGGAATTCTACACACACCGGATGGTATCCTAGGGATCTAACCTCTCTTTACCGGGTAAGTCTCGGAAAGGCAAGTTCTAGGCACCTATCCTCGCACACTCAGTCCAATAGAGGTTTGTGAGGCTTACTACTACCTAGAGTTTGTCATCTTTGATATCTAAGAGCAAGAATCACCGGATAGGTCTCTTCTAAACACTTAGTTGCTAATATTAGGTCACCCTAGGATAGTTTGAACTCAACAAACACTAGGATTTCAACATTCTAACATTCTACAACTTAGACTCATCAAATCAAACAAACCAAGCAAACCACGGGCTGTTCATCTACTTCCACGGCCGTGGACTGGCAAGAACAAACCGTGGACTTCAACAGTGGCTCTGTCCAAGTGAACGAATCATCCAAAGGCAAATCTAAGTCCATCCTATCATAGTCCTAGCCATAACCCTCTTTTCCTTACCCTAGAATCACATCTATCTAGCCAACAACATACATCATCACAATTGAAATCATCAAGCATAAAATCATGGCATCCATTTGCAAGATAATGAAGAGAAAGAGAGAAACAAGTGAATCAAAGAAAACGAAACTGAATTCGAGATTTAGAAAGACTCACAATCCTTCAAAGAAGGTTTAATCGATTCTTACAACCCTGGAAAACGATTCCGATAATCTTCACTAAAATCTATCAAAGGCTATTGGTGTATGCTCTTCTTTCTTCTCCAATGGAGCTTTTCTTCTCCTCCAATGGTAGCTCCCTTCCAAGCTTCCTCTTGAGAGAATCTTCTTGTTGAGAGAATGGTAGAGAGTGGAGTGATGATAGATGCCCCTAACAGCCTTGCAGGACCACTTTTTATACACAACTTTGCAAGAGTCGGTCATGAGAGTCGTGGCATAGCTGTCACAACCGTCTGGCAAAAACCACGGTCCATTTCCACGGTCGTGGAAGTGCTAGTGACCGTGGTTTTGGTGCCTCAGCTTGCTTTGGATCATTGAGTCACGATTTGGTGCATGGCTTGCACCAACAAGGTCCCATGGGTCTTCCTTAGCCCCTAGCTTGCATCCCAATGAGTCCGAGGGCGTGTCATCTTGATGAACGATCCTCAAACGTATCGATTAAGCTCCTAAATCTCCCCAAAATACCTACAAAGCAATGCAAAAGTCCGTGTAGACGTCTATCTCGACAAAATACGTGAATTGAGTGCAAACGTCGTGAACTAGTGCTAAACTATGCATGAATGAGTGAAAAATCTATCTAAATGATTACCTAAACCTAAGCCATAAATCGTGTTATCACACCCCTGTGTGGATTGCTCAAGAAAGATATCGCCTTCATAGTGGATGAATATTGCAAGAAGGCTTTCGACACTTTGAAGGCATGTCTCACCACCGCACCGATCATCCGTTCTCCGGATTGGGAGAAACCTTTTGAAATCATGTGTGATGCCAGTGACTACGCCGTCAGAGCTGTCTTAGGACAAAAAGATGGACGGGCCTCCCATGTGATCCATTATGCGTCTATGACACTCAATGGAGCACAAAGGAATTACTCTACCACCGAGATGGAGATGTTAGCGGTAGTTTTTGTCCTTGAGAAATTCCGGCATTATCTACTTGGGGTAAAGGTAATTATCTTCACGGACCATGCAGCTCTTAGGTACCTCATGGCAAAGAAGAAGGCAAAGCCACGATTGATCCGTTGGGTACTTTTTCTCAGCGAGTTTAACCTAGAGATAAGGGACAAGAAGGGAGCTGAGAACCTGGTGGCCGATCATCTGAGCAGACTACTGCAAGAGGAGGACGATCCAGAAAAAAAAAGAGATAGCCAGAAGTTTTCTAGACGATACATTCTACACAACTCTCTGTTGTGTAACCACCCCCGCGTCTCACACCAGCCGCCCCTGCGGCTCAATCTAGGCGCCCCTGCGGAATTGTCGACAAAGGTTTGTCTTAAGCTTCAATCTTTGAAGCCTTGGTTTGCTGACATTGTTAATTTCATTGTCAGGAAGGCGTATCCTCCAAACTTCACCAAGGCACAATAAGAGAAAGAAAAAGCTGAAGCTCGACACTACGTTTGGGACGATCCTTACCTTTGGAACCATTGTAGTGACCAAGTGATCCGGCGTTTCATTCCGGACAATGAGGTACAATCCGTCCTAACTTTCTGTCATTTTGAAGCATGTGGGGGACACTTTGGGGCAAACAAAACTGCAAGAAAAGTTTTGGATGCCGCTTTCTTTTGGCCATAAATTTTTAGAGACGCTTTTGCATTTTGTAAAGTGTGTGATAGATGCCAAAGGGTAGGAAATCTTTCAAGGAGACAGGAAACGCCCCAATCCTCTCTTATATTTTGTGAAATATTTGATGTTTGGGGAATTGATTTCATGGGGCCGTTTCCTACTTCATTCGGGAACACATATATTTTGCTTGCGGTGCACTATGTTTCCAAGTGGGTGGAAGCAAAGGCCACCAAAACTGATGATTCAAAAGTAGTTTCAACTTTCTTGAAGGAAAATATCTTTGCAAGATTTGGAATCCCAAAAGCCTTAATCAGTGATAGGGGTACCCATTTTTGAAACAAGACGATCACGGCTCTCCTTAAGAAGTACCATGTTCACCAAAGAGTATCAACAGCTTATCATCCACAAACAAACGGCCAAGATAAGGTGTCCAACCGGGATATAAAGATCATCCTTGAAAAGACGGTTTCTCCCGGGTGGAAGGATTGGAGTGCAAGGCTAAATGACGCCATATGGGCATATCGGACAGCCTACAAAACTCCCATCGGAATGTCCCCTTTTAGGCTTGTGTTTGGGAAAGCTTGCCACTCACCGGTGGAGTTAGAGCACAAAGCTTGGTGGGCGGTAAAGAAGTGCAACATGAACATAGAAGAAGTGGGAGAATTCCGGAAGCTCCAATTGCAAGAGTTGGAGGAACTAAGGCTAGATGCATATGACCATGCTACCACATACAAAGAAAAGACCAAAGCATGGCATGACCGGAACATTCTCCGGAAGGACTTCAAGGTAGGTAATAAGGTACTTCTCTTTCAATCCTGTTTGAAACTCTTTGCACGTAAGCTGCGTTCAAGATGGACAAGGCCGTTCATAGTAGCCGAAATATACCCTCACGGGGCTGTGGATCTCTATGACCCCCAAACGCACAAGGTGTTTAAGGTGAACGGACAAAGGCTAAAGCTTTACCTTGAAGGAGTCAAGAACGATCCTATTGATGAGATGGTACGAGAGGAGGCACAGTCAGAGAAGTAGAGATCTTACGTCGAGCCAACGACGTAAAGAAAAGGCGCTTCTCGGGAGGCAACTGATATCATGAATTATAGTCTATATTTTGGGACTTGTTTAGACGTTTATCTTCAGTAATCTGCATGTTTGAATGTATATTATGTGATTATATTGTCGTTTCATCTACCTTTGCGGGAATCGTGGTCTATACCAAGTTTCGTTGTAATCGTAGGTAAAAGGGCACGTTTTGGACTAAAATGGAGCTAAAGGAGCAAAGGAGTCATTGGAGCTACAGCCAGGAGCTTAAGGAAGAATCCAGGAAGTATGGAAGTGGATTAAAGATTCACTTTGGACTAGATTTGAGAGATTTCACATTAAGTTTAGAGTCACCTCGGTCAGCTACAGTACCATCTCGACCGAGGTGATCTTGAGGAGCGTCTCGACCGAGGCAAATACCTTGACGCGGCGAGATCGTTTATTCTTGGCTGAGTGAAGGGATTTGTAAGACTTTCTTAGATTCCTTTCTTGTTGATTGTCTTGTTGGATTTGTGATCCAAGGAACGCTTATTTGTTTGATATTTGATTCAGTTATTGAAGCCTTGTTTTTAAGGTTTTTGTGTTCGAATATTCACTCTCTTCCCATATATTTGATTATTGCTTTCATGATGATGAGTGGATAGTTTCCTTGTACGATTCTAGGGCGATTGACTGAAGGTTGTGGGAAAAAAATGATAGAATAATCTTAAATCCCAGTAGGACCCTGAAAGCTCGAGTCTATATCCATAACCTTAGAGCATCTCGTTCAGTCGATGAACATCTCGGCCGGGGTGGAATTCGTCTGACCGAGGTGACTTTTCTTATCCGTAACTGAGAGTTAACTGTTAGAGTTTGCCAAATCCTATTCTTATTACACCTTTCCTGGTTCAATGCAAGCCTAGGATGAGACTTACCCGGTGATTCCTTTGTTTGTTTACCCATGATCATAAGTGTAGGTAATAAAGGTTTATCCTTTATTGGGGTTTGAGTGTGCCTCCATTCCATCTTTGTGAGTTAGCCTGAGACTTACCCGGTAAAGGTTAATTCTATTCCCTTAGTTGGTTTGTTGGTTTGAGATTATAATTCCTTTCCTTAGTACCTTGAGACTTACCCGGTAATAGGAGCTTTTGGTTTGGAGTTAGTGAGTAGTGAGACTTACCCGGTGATCTATTCCACTTTAGAAACACCTTCCCTTTGCAAAATCTCAGCTTTGTCCGCTTTATCTTGAGATCTTGAGTTGGAACCACAACTAGATGCTTTAATCCCTAGAATTACATATTCCTTTAATTGACTTTTTATCATCTTTGATTACTTTAATTGCTTTTGTGGTTAGTTGCAATATTAACTACCTATATTGGTTTTGTTTCACCTAAGTCCCTGAGATCGACACCCCGGAATTCTTGCTTTTACTATGATTGACCCGTACACTGCGGGTTCACATCCTTGTTTTAAGCATACATCTTGGGTTATAAATTTAAAGCTTGCACACACCATTTGGAGCGAACAAGTTTTTGGCGCCGTTGTCGGGGACTTGGTCTAGACCGAGCCGGTTGCGGTAGTCTTTCGGGACACTTGCCTCTATTGCAACTAACCACTCGACTTGAGTAACTTTCGCAGGTTCTTTCTTGTAGGTTTATGCAAAGAACCCGCGCTGGGAAGGAAATCGTTCCTTATGATCCCGAACCAGAAAAGACATATAAAAGACGCTTGAAAGAAGCTAAGATGGTCAATCAAGAGAATCGCGATCTTGAGGCCGAATTGAAGGAGGCATTGGAACAACTATGCCTCAGTAAAGAAGAACTACGACTGTAAAAGGAAGAAACTCGCGCAAGGACAGAAGCGATCGAAGCAGATATGGCGACTTTACGGGACCAATATCTACCTCGACCACATCCACCTCCTCGACCAAGGCAGGACCCAGCTCCAGCTGCCCCGGCCGAGATACTCCCACCTTGGATACCACTCCGAGATGCTCTTTTTGCAGGTATTCCACAGACCCTAGGGAAGAGCATGGACCCCAACCAGCAACTGAGGCGTCCAGGAGTCAACCTAGGTGATCCAGCGGACCATGACTATGAGCTTCGACCGCAAGTTCTTTCCATGATTCGCCAATGCCAGTTTGGAGGGCTAGAGAGGGAGTATCCGCATCAACATCTACAAAACTATGAGATCTTGATGGAGACCTTGAGACCTTCAAGGCTGGAAAACAACAATTACAAACTAAGGCCTTTCTACTTCTCTTTGAAAGATAGGGCGCTTACTTGGTATCAATCTCTCCCTCCTGGAAAAATCAACGCATGGGAAGAGATGACGACGGAGTTCTTGACTAAATTCTTTCCCTCCTCTAAGACCGCTGAAATGAGAGGGAAGATCAATGCATTCATCATGAAGGACAAGGAGAGTTTGTCCAAGTCATGGGAGAGATTTAAAGACATCCTTTTGGATTGCCCACATCATGGGATTCCGAAGATAGAGTTGTTGGAGATATACTTCAAGGGACTGGACGGAAACACCCAGTTCAACCTTCAACTACTATCCGCCGGTACATTCATGGATATGCCGATTGACGAAGCTTGGGAGTTCATAGAGAAGCAAGCTTTGCACATGGAGAAATACTCCCACCAAGGAGCTGAAGGTAGAGTTAAAAAAGTCAACTTCCAAGAAACTCCACCAAACGATGATCAACTCACCTCTTTGAAGAATGATCTGAAGCAATTGAAGGAACTTTTGGTTGCTCAAACCAAGAAAGAAGAGGAAGGATATCAAAACTCAAGGAACAACGGTTACCGGAACAACGGTTACCGGAACAACAACTACAACAACAATAGAGGATCCAACATCAATAATAGGAGGCCAAACAATCAAAATTCGGGTAACTCTTACTCTAACTCCAATTCAAACAACTCTTCTAATCCTTTCCTCTCTTCTTCTTCTTCTTCTACTCCATTAAAGAGCCAGGAGCCTAGATCAAGCTCATCCAAGTCGGAAAAGAAGGATGCGGTGCTGGAGGCTATCTTGATCAAGCTCAATGCTATGGAGACGTCCATGACTTCATTTTCGAAGGCACAAAAAGCCTTAGAGCAACAATTCTTTAATAAGGCGAATGAAGCACCAAGAGATCTAGGGAAGCATCCAGCAAGGACGGAAAGCAATCCTAAAGGACAGATCATGGCAATAACGACGAGAAGTGGACTGAAAATTGCAGATCCAGTGCCTTGGTCGATGCCAGTACAGACGAAGAACACCTCGGTCCAGGCACAGTCGAAGAACACTTCGGCCGAGGTACCAACCGAGGTTGAGCCTCAAAGAGCGTCGGACAAAACTGAAGTTTATGTTCCACCTCGGTCCAGGCACATCTAGACAAGTATTTTGGTAAAATCCTTGACTTGATGAATAAACTAAATATTAATATCCCTTTCCTTGATGCTATTCTAGGGATGCCCGCCTATGGCAAGTTCTTGAAAAAAATTCTTTCAAGGAAGAGGAAGTTGGAAGACTTTGGTGAAGTAAGGATGACATCTAAATCCTCGAAACTCATTCAAATCATGAAGGAGAAGATGCCACCCAATTTGAGAGATCCCGGCTCATTTTACATTCCCATTCGAGTCGGGGATGTTACTTTTGAGGCATTGTGTGATCTAGGAGCCAGCGTGAGCATCATCCCGCTGGAGCTATGTGTGAGGATCGGACTTGGAGAGCCCAAGCCGGTGAAGATACGATTGTACATGGCTGACCGCTCCATTATCCATCCCGTGGGCATTTTGGAAGACGTTCCGGTTAAGTTAGGTAACTTCTATTTACCTATAGACTTTGTTGTTCTTGACATTCCCGCAGATTATCCCATTCCTATCATTCTTGGGAGGCCATTTCTAGAAACTTCGGGTTGCAATGTGGATTGTAAGAACGAAAAGTTACAATTCAACATTGGCGGTGATCAAGTTGAGTTTGCATTGCTTGCGGCAATGAAAGGGGAGCCGCTAGGAGATGATATCTTCAACATATATGATGAAGAAGAATCAAGAGAATTGGTGAGCTCTATCCTTATTAATGATCCACTTGAGAGAGTTATTAGTTTTAGCTTAATGGAGGAAGGTATAGATGCTTCTTGTGATGCAGATATACGGAGCTTAAAGGTGCTGGAAGAAGATCCAGGAGCTAAAGTTGAAAAATTAGTCCAGGAGAAGAAGATCTCCAGTTTCGGTGCCAGTTGCAGTACCTCGACCGAGGCACTTTCTGAACCAACGAGGTATTCTTGATGATTGCAGCTATTCGTTACTCTAGTGCTTATCTAACCTCTTTTGATGATTGCCTATCTAACCTTTCTCTAGTGCTACAAAGATGTGAAGACACTAATCTCGTCTTGAATTGGGAGAAATGTCACTTTATGGTTAATGAAGGCATCGTGCTAGGACACCTCGTTTCCAATCAAGGTATTGAAGTCGATCGAGCTAAGATCGAACTTTTGAGAAATTTCCTCCCCCTTGTTCTGTTAAGGGTGTGCGGAGTTTTCTCGGGCATGCAGGTTTCTATAGGAGATTCATCAAGGACTTCTCGAAGGTTTCTAAACAACTAACTAAACTCTTGAATAAGGATGTTGTTTTTGAGTTTTCGCAGGAATGTCTTGATGCATTTTACAGGATTAAGCGTTGATCTCCGCTCCCATTATCCAGCCTCCGGATTGGACCTTTCCCTTTCAGATCATGTGCGATGCAAGTGATGTGGCAGTGGGAGCGGTGCTTGCACAAAAGAAGGATGGCCGGATCACCGCCATTTACTATGCTAGCAAGACGCTAGACGAAGCCCAACGTAACTACGCCACCACCGAAAAGGAGCTATTGGCGGTTGTATATGCTTTTGAGAAATTTCGTACTTACTTAGTAGGGGCGAAAGTTATTGTTTACACTGACCATGCAGCTATTCGTTACTTGCTTGCTAAGAAGGATGCCAAGCACGTCTTATTCGATGGATTCTCTTGCTTCAAGAGTTTGACCTAGAGATCCGCGACAAGAAGGGATCCGAAAATTCTATTGCGGATCACCTCAGTCGGCTACATCCCTCTTCACGCGAGAAGGACGAACCACCCATAGATGATTCATTCCCCGATGAGCACTTGCATTTACAGGAGCGTTTGATAGACTTCCTTATCTCACCCCATGATGAAGGTGAAGTATGGGGTGAGGATATCTTCCAGCATGTTTAGGAACACCGTACAGTCCAGCTAGCAACCTTAAATCAAGCGTTTGTTCGCTCCAAACGATGTGTGCAAGCTTTAAATTTATAACCCTAGATGTAAGCTTAAAACAAGGATGCGAAGCCGCAGTGTACGGGTCAATCGTAGTAAAAAGCAAGAAATTCCAGGGGTCGATCACAGGGACTTAGTGAAACAAAGCAGGTATAGGTTTATTAATGCAACTACTAACCACAAAACCGATTAAAACAATCAACGATGATAAAAAGTCAATTAAGGAAATATGCAATTCTAGGGATTAAAGCATCTAGTTGTGGTTCCAACTCAAGATCCAAAGATAAGCGGACAAAGCCGAGATGTTTGCATAGGGAAGGTGTTTCTAAAGCGGAATAGATCACCGGGTAAGTCTCACTACTCACTAATCCCAAACCGTAACTAATATTACCGGGTAAGTCTCAAGGAATTAAAGAAAAGAACTATAATCTCAAACTAACACTCCAACTAAGGGAATAGAATCAACCTTTACCGGGTAAGTCTCAGGCTAACTCACAAAGATGGAATGAAAGCACACTCAAATCCCAATAAAGGATAAATCTTTATTACCTACACTTATAATCTTGAGTAAACAAACAAAGGAATCACCGGGTGAGTCTCATCCTAGGCTTGCATTGAACCAGGAAAGGTATAATAAGAATAGGATTTGGCAAACTCTAACACTTAACTCTCAGTTTGGGATCAGATAAGTCACCTCGGTCAGAAGAATTCCACCCCGGCCGAGATGTTCATCGACTGAGCGAGATGTTCTAGGGTTAAGGTTAAAGACTCGAACTTTCAGGGTCCTACTGTGATTAAGATTATTCTATCATTGTTTTTCCCACAACCTTCAGCCAATCACCCTGAAATCACACAAGGAAATTAGCCACTCATCATCATGAAAGCAATAATCAAATATAAGGGAAGAAAGAGAATAATTGAACAAGAAAACCTTAAGAAAAAGCCTTCAATAACTGAATCAATTATCAAACAACAAGCGTTGCTTGGATCAAAATCCAATAAGACAATCAACAATGAAGGGAATCTAAGAAAATCTTACAAAACCCTTCACCAAAGTTATAAAAGCTACCAACTTTCTTCCTTCAATCTTCCTTCAACCTTCAAAAAGGTTCTTCAAATCTCCCAACTATAGTCAGATAAAACGGCTGCTCTAAGCACAATCTTCAGCCCTAAGCGGTTGTATGCGGTGTGTGGATTTGTGTAAAATTCAACCCTTTTTATAGGAAAATTACTCTCCAAAGGTAAGATATCTTAGAAAGATCTTTTCCCATAAAAATAGGTAAAATATATGGGCTAAATTATCTTCTTCCTTCTAGGAATCCGGCCCAAAAATATAAGATCCTCTTTCCAAAAATAAAAGATCTCAGCCAAGAATAAAATATCCTTGCCGCGTCTAAGGTGTTCGCCTCGGTCGAGTCAGCTCCTCTGGATCACCTCGGTCGAGGTTACTCTGTAATCAACCGAGGTGAATCACAACTGAATGTGAAATCTCTCAAATCTGGTCCAAAGTGAATCTTCAATCTATTTTCATGATTCCTGGATTCTTCCTTAAGCTCCGGAATGTAGCTCCAATGACTCCTTAGCTCCTTTTGCTCCATTTTGATGCAAAACGTGCCATTTTACCTACGATTACAACGAAACTTGGTGTAGACCTCGATTCCCGCAAAGGTAGATGAAACGACAATATAATCACACAATATACATCCAAACATGCAGATTAATGAAGATAAAACGTCTAAACAAGCCCCAAAATATAGACAATAATTCATGCTATCAGCGCTTCTTGGGAGGCAACCCAAGGTATCGCTTTCTTTTTCCTTTTTCTAGCTTAGCTTTAGATAGTTTGCTTTTGCTTTGCTTTGCTTTGTCTTTGGCGTTCTGGACAGACAACACGTAATCTCTAAGGAAGGAATACAACCCAGGAGCAACACTGGAAGGATAGAAGTTCGAGAAATCGAGAAGACGGAGTTTGACTGAGACACATCTCGGTTGTTGTCACAGCACCTCGACCGAGATGATTCTTGAGCAACCGAGGCGACTAGGGTTTATGACGATCCACCTCGGTCTGTATCACCTCGGTCCAGTCGGGACCACCTCGACCGAGGTGACAGTAGTTCCAGAAAAGGGTATAAAAGGGGGTTCAAATTCTCTCACTTCCCTCTCTCACCTTCTCGACCGCGGCGTCCCAATTCATCTCCTTCCCTTTTTCTCGATCGTTTTCGACGATTCTTGCTTCCAAACTGCAAGGAAAGAGTAGATGATCGGTTTGCAAGCAACAATCTGCAACAAAAACGCTCCGAATCAACCGAATCTGGGGTAAATCAAAAAAACCCTAACTCCCTCTTCTTCCACTGTTTCGATCAAATTGGGCTTTGGTTGCCCCTACATTGTGTTGGAAAAGGCTTAAGTACCCCATAGGAACAATTGGTTGTTATATTGGGGGAAAATAACTTGATTTCAAAGAGTTACGATCGAACAGCCTTCTACCTCGGTCCAATCGACCTGCGTCTCGACCGAGGTGTTCTTGAGATCTGACAACCGACCGAGGTGGTCTGACAGAGAGAGGAAAAATGAGTTCTGATAGACAGCTGGTTCTGAGGGATAGGTTTTCCCCTTCTCCTTCTTCTTCTTCTCGCCGATCCATACCGGTGATCCATGAGCGTCACCGAGTAGATTATGACCGCATCGCTGCGCGTCCAGTGATTGCACCGCGATTCCTTGATATCGCTGCTTTTGATTGCCTCTACGTAGATGATGATTTGAGGCGGATATTTGCTATGGTAGGGTTGGAGCAGTTTACTGAGATTAGAGCTCTAGCCTACCTTGAGCCGACTTTGGAGTTTGTGAGCTCTGTGACTTACCTACCTACAGAGCAGGCCATCAAGTACCGGTTGCTGAACCGGAACTACTTAGTTCCGATGGAGTATTGGAGGGATATCTTCGGCTTCCCGACCCCCAAAGTTTCTGATTTTCCTTCTCGAGCCGTGGCTCGAGAGTTCTGGGCCAGATAGCTCACGTAGTTGAGCATGCTGATAGGTGGAGACCTGGTGATGACATGAATTATGTATCATCATATTCATGCATATTACAAAAGATTGTATCAGTTTACCTTGCATTTAGAGAGATTTTGTATGACTTTTATGTTCTATTCAATCATTTGTCGGAAATAGAGGTCTACACGAGTTTTTGATGAATTATAGGTAAATAGAGTGGAATTGGAAGCAAAAGCGGAGCAAGGAGCATCTAAGGATGTTAAGGAAGCTAAAGGAGTCTTAAAGGGTTCATAAAGAGCCAAGGAATTGCAAAGGAGGAGCATAGAATACGAGCCAAGAGAAGAGCACTTTCTGTTGAAGAAAATCGTGCCAATTTACATATAAATCGGACGATTTTCCACTCCAGAATTCGAACGATTTTGTGCATAAATCGACTGGGTCGATTTATTGTGTTTTTCGGCCAAATAAAAAGACGACACAAAGCCTAATTATTTTGGGCCAAAGGAGAGTTTTGCCAAACAGCCCATTTGCAAGAAACTATAGAAGAGAACCCTACGAACGAAAACGAGGAGGCCGCAGCGGGAAATCTTTACACGTTTGAGAGGAATTGAAGATTCTTGGAAGGAGATTGAAGGACTCTTGGCCGGAAAGCTAATCTTGATTCTAGTTGTGAGATTTCTTTGTTCATTGAAATACTTGCTGTTTTTGAGCACGAATTTGAGTTGTTTAGGAGATACATTGAGTTGTTTTGACAATCGTTTACAGATTTGAAGCTTATTGGAATTCTTTATTCAAGATTCGGTTTCTTTGCGATTTTTCTCTTTATAATTAATTTAATTCATTTTTGAAAATGGTTGGCTAAAACCTTTGTGATTCTGGGGAGAATAGTTGATGATTAAGGCTTAGATGATGATAGACTGAACTCATTCAAACATTAGGACCCTGAGAGTTTAGATTTTAGTTTTGCGACAACAGGAAAATCGGACTGTTCTTGAGTAAATCGGCCGATTTTCTTATGAACAGCCCGATTTATTCCTCTGACGAACCTTAATTGAATCAATCTTTAACCAAAACTAATCTTTGCCTAAATCCCAACCTTGATTAACCTTTTTAACCTCTACTTGAATGTATGAAGACACTTCAAACCTGATTCTACATTTAATAGATTAAGATTTCAAGATTTGGGTAATAAAGAGACTCAACATCCTTTATTAAGATTTTTAATTGTGCTTGCTATTCTTTACTTTGGAGAGTCATATCCTGGAGTTTTAGATATTTAGTTTGAACATAATTCTTGTCTCTAGATCTTTCTATATTGCAGCCTCAACAACCCTTATAGTGAGAATCTTTAGATTAGTCATATGGGTTTCGGAACTTCACCGTACGAATCCTACCTTTGAACAATTAATCTTGGCAATATAAACTCTGTCCTATATCTATAGAAGTGTCTTTAATCGAAAGCCGAAATCGGATACTTGAATCCTTGGAATCATTTCACTCTTATTTCATCACAAAAGCTTTTCGCACTTTTCGCTAGATAATTGAAATTGGATTTTTCTCACCAAATCCCTGAGTTCGACTCTGGAAGTCTTACCTTACTACAGCTGATCCGTACACTGCGGGTTCGCTTTGCTTTGAGTTCTAGATATAAATTTAAGACTTAGACGCACACACTTTTCGGGCGAACAAGTTTTTGGCGCCGTTGCCGGGGATTTGGTCTAGACCAAATTCGGTTTTCGGTTGTCTAGCTTGAGAGCTCTTGCTCTTGTGATTTGATTTGTCTACTTGAGTGATCTTTGCAGGTTCTTTAGGTATATGCGAAAGACTAGATCCACTAAAGATCTAGTTCCTTTCGATCCCGAATTGGAGAGAACTTTGAGAAGAAAGTTGAAGGAGAAGAAAATGGCTGAAAACGATGAGAGAAACTACCAGGCTGAACTGAACGAAGCTCAACGCCAACTCCAGTTGAGTGAGAAAGCACGAAAAGAAGCTGAAATAAGTCATCAATTTCAGATTGATGAACTAAGAGCTATGATGTTGGACATAAAGTTGGAGTTGAACGAATCCAGGAAGAAGAAGAAAGTCAAAACACCAACTAAATCCATTCGAAATGACTCATCCGATGATGAAGAGATTGATCCGGACATGCCGGAACTTGAAGAGATTGATCCACTACTTCGTCCTATTCGGAACACCCCGACACCAAGGGTTGTTCCTCGCATCCCAACTAGGAACGTGAGAGCTGTTAATAACGATGATAGACCCCGAACTTTGGGGCAACGGATGGATCCAATTCAGCAACCACGCCGTCTAGGTGTGGATTTCGGAGCTGAAGACATCCAAGAGTTTAGCTTCTCACCACAAGTCATCACCATGGTTCGCCAAAGTCAATATGGCGGAGCAAGTACTGAATCTCCACACCAACACTTGCAGAATTTTGAGATTTTCATGGAGACTATGAAGCCGAAGAAGGCTACTACAAGCAACTACAAGATCAAACCGTTCTTCTTTTCTTTGAAGGAAAAGGCTCTAGCTTGGTACCAAACACTTCCAGCTGCAAAGCTAGCTATATGGGAGGAATTGTCTTCGAAATTCCTCACCAAATTCTTTCCGCCATCCAAAACGGCGGAATTGAGAGGTAAAATAAATGCTTTTTCTACGAAACCTAATGAAAGCTTGTTTCAATCTTGGGAAAGGTTTCAAGATCTATTGTTGGATTGCCCACACCATGGCATTTCCAAGCTGGAACTATTGGAGATCTACTACAAAGGATTGGATGTGGAAACACAATTCAACCTTCAATCTCTCTCTTGTGGCACATTCATGGACATGAGAGAGGATGAAGCTTGGGACTTTATTGAGAAGCAAGCCCAAGTGATTGAGAAGTATTCCCACCGGAAGGTGGACTCAAATAGCCGGAATCAAGGCGATTCGGGAGCCAAGTTGAATCAAGCTGCTCAAACACAAATATTCTCCCTCAAAGATGACATCAAAGAATTGAGGGAAGTGCTCAAAACGAGTCTTCAAAAGACTAAGGAGCAAGAAGCCAACTACATGGGGCGGGACAACAATCAAAGGAATGATAACTGGAATTCCAATTGGAACAACAACAACAATAGCAACCGGAATTCCAATTGGAACAACAACAACAATAGAAACTCCAATAACAACAATTGGAGGTCAAATCAGCAAAATCCAGGTAATCCTTACTCTCATGCTGAAAAGGCTCTAACACCTCCATCTTCTTCTACTCCTTCAACAAGCCAGGGACAATCAAGCGGATCAAGCAAACCCGATGTCATGCTAGAGACGATCCTAGGCAAGCTACAAGGGCTGGAGAGTTATATAACTTCGGTTGATAAAGCTCACAAAGCTTTAGAAAACCAAGTATTCAACAAAGCCGGAGAAGTTCCAAGAGATCAAGGGAAGCTTCCCGGAAAGACGGAAGATAACCCAAAGGGAAGGGTTATGGCAATAACTACTAGGAGTGGCAAAACGACTACCGATCCTCAACCTACAGTAGTTGATACCACCACAAAAGAAGAAGAGGCAAAAGAGAAGGAAGAAGTCGATGTTCCTCCTCCCGCTTACAAACCACCTCTACCTTTTCCTCAATCTAGAGCGCGTGCACGCCTAGATAAACATTTTGGTAAGTTTGTTGAACTTATGAGTAAGCTACATATTAACATACCTTTTATGGATGCAATTTTAGGTATGCCAGCTTACGGGAAATTCCTCAAGGAGATCCTCTCTAACAAGAGGAAATTGGAAGATATAGGAGAAGTCAAGATGAGTATGGAGTCATCCGAACTCATCAAGACTATGACGGAGAATATGCCACCCAAGCTCCGTGATCCAGGATCCTTTTGCATACCCATCACTTTGGGAGAAGCTACCTATGATGCACTTTGTGATCTTGGAGCGAGTGTGAGTATCATACCCCTCGCTCTATGCAAGGCAGTTGGTCTAGGAGAGCCTAGACCGGTGAAGATCACACTCTACATGGCTGATCGTTCCACCACTAAGCCGGTGGGAATATTAGAAGACATTCCGGTAAAGCTCGGTAAGTTTTACATCCCAATAGATTTTATCGTTCTTGACATACCTGCAGATTATCCGGTTCCCATCATCCTTGGGAGACCGTTCCTTGCAACATCCGGATGCATGGTAGATTGCAAGAGCGGCCAGCTGTCATTCCATATTGGCGAAGAAAAGATAGAATTCATACTCTCTTCCTTAATCAAGGAGCCAGCCTTGAAAGACGATGCTTTTGAAATTTTTGATGAAGAAGAGTCTAGAGAGGTAATAAGTTCAATCTTGATGAAAGACCCTCTTCAAAGGGTTATTAGTATGAGCATCATGGAGGAAGGAGTGGAACATGACTACAATGAGGATGTGAAAGCATTAAATGATGTGGAGGATGAATTAGGAGCAAGAATTGAAGAACTAGAGTGGACTCCGGAAACTGTGAAGAAAATCGACCTGCCTGAAATAAATCGACCGATTCATGAAAAGGCAATCCGATTTTTTACAACAGAAACAAAAATCGACTCGACTGAACTAAATCGTCCGATTTATGAAGAGGCAACCTGATCTTTTTCGACAGAAAGAAAAATCGTACCTCAAATCGACCGATTTATTTCAGGGGAGGTCGATCCAGAGGGAAATTTTCTGGATTCTCCAAACGTCTCCGCAGCCACACTCAAATCTAATGATGTCGTACCCCCATCTCTAGAGGCCTCTCCTACAACATTCGAGGGCCAAGATTCATCATCAATCAAGGTACCTCCATCGTTAGAATTGAAGCCACTTCTCACGCATTTAAGGTACGCATTTCTTGGCACTAATTCCACATATCCGGTCATTGTCAATGCAAATTTGAATGAAACTGAATTAGAGAAACTTATGCATGTTTTGAAGCAACATAGGAGAGCATTAGGTGACACCATTGATGATTTAGTAGGAATAAAGCCTTCTCTATGTATGCACAAAATTTTAATGGAAGAGGATTACAAACCTTCACGCCAACCTCAAAGACGGTTAAACCCGGCAATGAAGGAGGTCGTGAAGAAAGAAATCCTTAAGCTACTTGATGCAGGTATCATCTTCCCTATTTCTGATAGCAAATGGGTGAGTCCAGTACAAGTAGTACCCAAGAAAGGAGGCATTACCGTTGTTGCCAACAAGAACAACGAACTTATCCCAACACGGACGGTTACGGGGTGGCGAATGTGTATCGACTACCGCAAACTGAACGTGGCTACAAGGAAGGACCACTTTCCCCTTCCTTTTATCGATCAAATGTTGGAAAGGTTAGCCCAACATTCTTACTTTTGTTATCTAGATGGATATAGCGGTTTCTTTCAGATTCCAATTCATCCGGACGACCAAGAGAAGACAACTTTTACGTGCCCATGGGGTACGTTTGCTTATAGAAGAATGCCATTCGGCTTATGTAACGCTCCAGCCACCTTCCAAAGGTGTATGATGGCAATCTTCTCCGAATATGTAGAGAATATCATGGAAGTCTTCATGGACGACTTTTCGGTATATGGTTCTTCTTTTGATAACTGTCTCTATAACATTTCACTAGTTCTTAAGCGATGTGAGGACACTAACTTAGTCTTAAACTGGGAAAAGTGTCATTTCATGGTAACCGAAGGGATTGTGTTAGGTCATCTAGTATCACAAAGGGGAATAGAAGTTGATAGAGTGAAAATAGAAACCATTGAGAAGTTACCTCCCCCTTCTTCGGTAAAAGGAATTAGAAGTTTCTTAGGACATGCAGGCTTCTATAGGAGATTCATAAAAGATTTTTCTAAGATTTCAAAACCTTTGACTAATCTTTTGATGAAGGACGCAACTTTCGAATTTTCGAAGGATTGTCTAGATGTTTTTTGCAGGATCAAAGAAGCTTTGATTTCAGCACCGATCATTCAACCACCCAATTGGACTCTTCCATTCGAGGTCATGTGCGACGCAAGCGACGTCGCCATAGGAGCAGTTCTTGGACAGAAGAAAGATGGTCGCACTCATGCCATCTACTACGCTAGCAAGACGCTAGATGAAGCTCAATATAATTATGCAACTATGGAAAAGGAACTTTTAGCCGTAGTATACGCTTTTGAGAAATTTCGTTCCTATCTTGTAGGTGCGAAGGTGATAGTCTATACGGACCATTCCGCAATCCGATACCTCTTCACGAAGAAGGATGCGAAGCCAAGGCTTCTAAGGTGGATCCTACTCTTACAAGAGTTCGATTTAGAGATTAGAGATAAGAAAGGATCGGAAAACTCAGTTGCCGACCATCTTAGTCGTCTCCCACAACCCACCAGCGAGACGGACGAGCTTCCTATAGACGACTCGTTCCCTGACGAGCAGCTACACGAGATTGAAGAGTGTCTTCAACACATCTCAAAAGGTAATGATCCATGGTTCGCTGACATTGTGAATTACCTTGTTTGTCAGGAGATCCCACCCGGACTTTCATACGCTCAAAAGAAGAAATTCTTTAGTGACGTCCGGCAATTCTATTGGAACGAACCTCTTCTATTCAAAAGAGGTCCCGATGGCATTTACAGAAGATGCATCCCCGAAGATGAGATAGATAGTGTCATCCGCCATTGCCATTCTCTACCATGTGGTGGACATGTTAGTTCCCACAAGACTTGTGCTAAGGTACTTCGTTCCGGCTTCTATTGGCCTACACTTTTCAAGGATGTGCAAAAGTTTGTTGTTTCTTGTGATGCTTGTCAAAGGACAGGTAATATATCCAAGAGGAATTAGATGCCTCTCAACAACATACAAGAAGTAGAGATCTTTGACGTATGGGGCATCGATTTTATGGGACCTTTCCCATCTTCATGCGGTAACCAATATATACTTCTTGCCGTAGACTATGTCTCAAGATGGGTAGAGGCAATCGCTTCTCCTACTAATGATGCAATGGTAGTGGTGAAGTTCCTCAATAAAACGATCTTCCCAAGGTTCGGAACTCCCCGAACCATCATTAGTGACGGAGGAACGCATTTCACGGCCCGTCGATTTGAGACTCTATTGGCTAAGTATGGGGTGACCCATAAGATAGCTACACCTTACCATCCGCAAACCAGCGGACAAGTCGAAATATCCAATAGAGAGATCAAGGGAATTTTAGAGAAAACCGTCTCTAAAACAAGAAAAGATTGGTCAATGAAGCTTGGCGATGCACTATGGGCTTACAGGACGGCCTTCAAGACACCAATAGGTACTACTCCCTATAACCTTGTCTATGGTAAATCCTGTCATCTTCCTGTAGAGCTAGATCACAAAGCCTATTGGGCCATCAAGTGGCTCAATTTTGACATGAAAGAAGCCGGAGAAAAGCGGCTCTTAGACATCAATGAGCTAGAGGAGATCCGGCTAAATGCTTATGAGAACGCAAAGATATACAAGGAACGGACAAAGCGTTGGCATGATAAGCACATCATTCCAAAAGACTTGAAGGAGGGAGACCAAGTCCTCCTATTCAACTCAAGGCTGCGTCTATTTCCAGGTAAGCTCAAATCCCGTTGGACAGGACCTTATTTAATTAAACGAGTTTTCCCCCATGGTGCAGTTGAAGTATGGGGTGAACAAAGCGGAAGTTTCAAGGTCAATGGCCAACGGTTGAAGAAATATACACCAGAAGCTCCGGTCGAGGAGATAGCTCCTATCCTCCTCCATTGAACACATACCATACACCGTCTAGCTAAAGACGATAAATTAAGCGCTTCTTGGGAGGCAACCCATGATAGTATAGTTTTTCACCCTTTTATCACTTAGTTAGAGTAGATTAATTGTTTTGCTTCTTTGTTTTCGTTTTTATTTGTTCCTCGATGCACTCTTGGTTTGTCGTGTCATTAATCGCAGGAAATTAGGCTCAACTCGAGAGATCCATGGAAAAAGGGAGCACAAATCAGTTAAATCTTCAAGATCCATGAAGAATAAGGAAGGAAATCGAGATACACTAAGTAAATCGTCCGATTCAAGAGCAGAGCAAGGCGATTTTTGACAACAGGAAGAAAAATCGACCTGGAGATCGACCTGCCCAATTAAATCGTTCGATTTCCTATGTGTTCAGAGAAAAATCGAGGTACCCAAAATAAATCGTCCGATTCAGAAGCAGAGCAAGGCGATTTTTGACAACAGAAAGAAAAATCGACCTGAAGATCGACCCATCGAATTAAATCGTCCGATTTTCTTTGGATTCAGAGAAAAATCGCCCCGACGATTAAATCGACCCTATAAATCGTCCGATTTTCTTCACAATTCCTCGACTCTATATAAATACTCAACACTCGATCTTCCTCATTCCACAACTTACAACTCTCGATTTCCCCCTTCTCAAGAACGCCGAAAATCGCCCTCAACCTACAATCCTCATTCCTTCGTCATTTTGAGTGATTCTTGGCTCTAAACTGAAGCATTTTCAACAACGAACAAGGATCTAGGAACAGCAAGCACGGCAATCGGCTCCTCCACAAGGAATTCAGGTTTTTCTTTCCAAAAACCTAAGTTTCTAATTCAAATTGAAGTTTGCTTAGGAAGTGTTTGTTTGCTGGAATTGGTTGAGGAATCTGCTTAGGAATCATTATAGGAGACTGTATGTGGTGATTGCTTGAACAGAACTTTACAGAATTGAGAGAATCGTTGAAATCGAGAGAAAAATTGACCCAGCCCAGAAAAATCGTCCGATTTTTGTCAAGAACAGGCCGATTTTTTGACTCAGAATGGATCTTGTCAAGAGGATAACTAGAAACACGGGGAAGAAGAAGGGATCTTCTTCCAAAGCCCCTCCCCCACCTCCACCACCATATCAAAACATCCCTAAGCTTCCCCCTCCCCTATCCAAGCACAAGAAACATTATGAACGTATCGTAGATCGCCCATTCACCCCTCCTCGCTACATAGTGCTAGATGATTTAGATTCATTGTTTGTTCGAGAGGATGTTGACATGATGCTTGACAGGGCTGGACTGACCCAGTTTGCTACAATTAGGGAGGATGCTTATACCGAGATCACCCTAGAATTCCTTAGTACATTTGAGCATGATCCTAGGGAAAGGATAGTCACCTTCCGCCTTATGAGCCAAAACCACACTATGTCAATTGACACTTTTGGAGACTTGTTTGGCTTCTCCTATTCAGATGCAGGCACATTTGCTAGAGGTGTCAGCGCTAGTGACTTTTGGGAGGCTATTTCAGTGGGTGAATATGGTGGAGACAAGTGGCGACCCGGAAATTCCAAGGAAACTAGTATGTACAACCTCTCCTTCAAGGTAGTGCATAGGATTCTCAGTGAGAGCTTATTTGCACGGACAGAGACTCCACAGAAGCTCAAGGCTGATGAGCTTTTCATTCTATACTGCATGACATCCACCACCACTCCCGACATTGCCACCATGCTTGCCGACTATCTAGGAAAGATAGCCAACAAAGCTAAGGGCGATATTTGCGCAGGAGGTCTTGTCACTCATGTGGCTAAGACCATGGGATTAGACTTCTCCGGATGCACTCTAGCTGAGAGTACCCTTCCATTAGGCTCCCAGCGGTTGGTTGTTCGACAGGTCTTGATTCCTCGAGAGAGAGGAACACTTCATGTGCCCATGCCATGGCACAGGGCTCCGAAGAAGAAGCCATCCGAGATTATATGGAAGTCCGAATACACTATTCGGAACAAGAGAAACTGGAAGGAGACGTTCGAGTCGATGCTTGAGGAGTTCTCTCCTCCTACTTATTATGATGATGATGCAGGTGACTCCGAGGAGGAGGATGAGGATAGAGAACAGGAGACCATGCTCGAGTTGGAGAGTGACACCCATAGCGGCCATGCTACGGATGCCATGGACACCGACACTCATGGTGTAGGACCCAGCCGGACTAGTAGAGGCGAGGAGGAGACGGAGGATGACATGCAGCCACCTCGCCGCTCATTTGCACGTGCCCAAAGACAGGGACGAGGACGTTGCCCTCCCCGCCACTTTAGGGAGCTAGTCTCTAGCTTCCAGAGCCTCAACACCGACTATCATGCTCTCCACACCGACTACGAGACCCTGAACACTCAGTTCAGGAATTACAGGAAGGAGACGGACGCTAGACATTCATCCTATGATGGCCAGATGAGAGACTTGTACTACCACCAGTTCGGCCACTTGTACGATCCTAGAACACCGATGTATCCCTATCCACCACCTCCACCGCCGACAAAGGATTGAGCTTCCACTTCTTTTACATTGTAAGTATTTTTCTCCTTCTTATGCTTGATTTTCACATTGGGGACAATGTGGATGTCAAGTATGGGGTGGGGGTACTTACAATACCTTATGTTTCATTCTAGCACTTTATGTACTTTCCACTACTCTTGACAAATTTGGCTTGTAATAACTCTTGCACTAATTGCTTTCCATTATGACACTTGCATTTGCATGACCTTTTTCAAATCCTATGAATTTTCAAAAAAATTTTAGAGCTTCTTATATGGAAATGACCTCTATGATGAGAATTGTGTATATGGATAGGCCAAAAGATGCTTAGTTGTGTTGAGATATTGATTATAGCATGAATGAGTTTGCTTTTGTTACTTGAACACATGAATAAGTTATATGATCTAGTTGTTTTGATAAGAGAATGAAATAATAGTCGAAGCTATATTGCAAGTTCTTTTACATCATTTAAGGATGACTAAGGCAATTCATTTCTTTTCTTTTCTCATATCTTGATCATGCTAGCTCCTCAATGAAATATGTAACCCTCCTTTTACCATCCGGGAATTAGGATAGGTGATAGAAAAAGGCATGTTTGATGTGGGAGGGCCAAGGAAAATGTGTTGAAAGAAAGTGCAGAAATTCATAAGTTTGGGGACGTTGAACATGAGGATGAGTAACTCGGCACCATTCACATAGCCGGGTGTTTGTGTCTTGCCAAAGTCCGATTGAACGACAAGTCCTAACGGGATATGGTATGTGCATCAAGGGTTTGAGGCATCTCGAAATTGAGAAACGCCAATCTCCTAGGCTTCGGTTTTTGTGCACCGCTGTCCATACTCTCAAAAAAGTAAAGTATAATGAAAGCAAAGCTTTCTACATGCGAAGCATGTGCGGTGAAGAAAATTCTTGAAGGGATTATGTGTTCCTCTTTCCCGGATTAGCACCACAATTGCCAAAAAGAGTTACTTCCCTTAATACGTTTCTTGAACCTTTTCTTTGATTAGAAGACCTTGAGACTTTTATGCATGTGTTTAAGACTTAATGGCTTAGACTTGTTTGACTTTGATTACCTCTACACCTTTATCATGTTCTTTATTTGTGTTTTCATGAAAGAAAAGGAGATTAGTTCATCTTATAATTACCATTGATACATGCTTTGCCTTTTTATGCCTTGAAATATTACTTTGAGGGTGATCCAATAAGAAGAAGCACTACCAAAAGAAGAGTTTTGAGTTTTCATACATATATAATCCATAACATCTTATATTCTGAATTTGAATCTTGCTTAGGGACAAGCAAGAGGCAAGTATGGGGTATTTTGATGACATTAATTATGTATCATCATATTCATGCATATTACAGAAGATTGTATCAGTTTACCTTGCATTTAGAGAGATTTTGTATGACTTTTATGTTCTATTCAATCATTTGTCGGAAATAGAGGTCTACACGAGTTTTTGATTAATTATAGGAAAATGGAGTGGAATTGGAAGCAAAAGCGGAGCAAGGAGCATCTAAGGATGTTAAGGAAGCTAAAGGAGTCTTAAAGGGTTCATAAAGAGCCAAGGAATTGCAAAGGAGGAGCATAGAATACGAGCCAAGAGAAGAGCACTTTCTGTTGAAGAAAATCGTGCCAATTTACATATAAATCGGACGATTTTCCTCTCCAGAATTTGAACAATTTTGTGCATAAATCGACTAGGTCGATTTATTGTGTTTTTCGGCCAAATAAAAAGACGACACAAAGCCTAATTATTTTGGGCTAAAGGAGAGTTTTGCCAAACGGCCCATTTGCAAGAAACTATAGAAGAGAACCCTACGAACGAAAACGAGGAGGCCACAGCGGGAAATCTTTACACGTTTGAGAGGAATTGAAGATTCTTGGAAGGAGATTGAAGGACTCTTGGCCGGAAAGCTAATCTTGATTCTAGTTGTGAGATTTCTTTGTTCATTGAAATACTTGCTGTTTTTGAGCACGAATTTGAGTTGTTTAGGAGATACATTGAGTTGTTTTGACAATCGTTTACAGATTTGAAGCTTATTGGAATTCTTTATTCAAGATTCGGTTTCTTTGCGATTTTTCTCTTCATAATTAATTTGATTCATTTTTGAAAATGGTTGGCTAAAACCTTTGTGATTCTGGGGAGAATAGTTGATGATTAAGGCTTAGATAATGATAGACTGAACTCATTCAAACATTAGGACCCTGAGAGTTTAGATTTTAGTTTTGCGACAACAGGAAAATCGGACTGTTCTTGAGTAAATCGGCCGATTTTCTTATGAACAGCCCGATTTATTCCTCTGACGAACCTTAATTGAATCAATCTTTAACCAAAACTAATCTTTGCCTAAATCCCAACCTTGATTAACCTTTTTAACCTCTACTTGAATGTATGAAGACACTTCAAACCTGATTCTACATTTAATAGATTAAGATTTCAAGATTTGGGTAATAAAGAGACTCAACATCCTTTATTAAGATTTTTAATTGTGCTTGCTATTCTTTACTTTGGAGAGTCATATCTTGGAGTTTTAGATAGTTAGTTTGAACATAATTCTTGTCTCTAGATCTTTCTATATTGCAGCCTCAACAACCCTTATAGTGAGAATCTTTAGATTAGTCATATGGGTTTCGGAACTTCACCGTACGAATCCTACCTTTAAACAATTAATCTTGGCAATATAAACTCTGTCCTATATCTATAGAAGTGTCTTGAATTGAAAGCCGAAATCGGATACTTGAATCCTTGGAATCATTTCACTCTTATTTGATCACAAAAGCTTTTCGCACTTTTCGCTAGATAATTGAAATTGGATTTTTCTCACCAAATCCCTGAGTTCGACTCTGGAATTCTTACCTTACTACAGCTGATCCGTACACTGCGGGTTCGCTTTGCTTTGAGTTCTAGATATAAATTTAAGACTTAGACGCACACACTTTTCGGGCGAACACCTGGAGACTCCAGGGAGCGTATCATCTTCCACCTCGCCTTCAGATTAGCCCACCAGATCTTTAACGAGACACTTCTGGCGCGTACTGAGACGCCCCAGAAGATTAGACAGTGGGAGTTGCTAAGTCTATACTGTATGGTTACCGGAGGAGTTCCCGACTTTGGAGTGATGCTGGCTGAGGATTTACACAAGATAAAGGCGAAGGCAAAGGGAGATATCTACTGTGGAGGGCTAGTGACTCACATCGCGAGTTACATGGACCTTGATCTGAGTGCCTGTACTATGGTGCCGGCTGCCAAGTCGCTTGGGCTGCAGGAGATGATTACGAGGAGGATCTTGGTTCCTCGTGGAATTACTACCCCGTATGTGGCGATGCCCTGGGAGCAGACTACACCTCAGGGTATTAGATGGTCATCTAAGTTCTCAATATTTGACCCGCAGTACTGGTACAACGTGTGGATTCCTCTTATTGAGGACGCTAGGGATGCAGCAGCAGCAGCTTAGGAGTAGGATGAGGAGGAGGCTGATGAGGAGGCTGATGAGGATGATGATGGCGGTGCTGCCATGGATACAGGGACCGATACAGTTGGGACCAATATACCAGTCGTCGATCTAGATGACGAGGAGACAGAGGACGAGCCAGCTGCAACACCAGCACGACTTGCCAGGCATAGAGTTCGGAGGCAGAGAGATCCCATAGCTCACCGCCGGATTGACGATCTGACAAATCAGATGATTGACTCCTACGCAGCCGTGACCGTCGATCTAGGAGGACGTTTGGATGACCTTCACAAAGAGTTGATAGCCAGACTCATCAGTTACTAGAGAGCCAGCACTATCAGTGCCGGATGATGGAGATCCAGTTCCAGCATATGATGGGACATCCATTCGAGCCATCCCAACATCAGTATGTACCATATGCTCCACCACCGCCAACAGATCAGGATTAGAGCTTGCAGGATTTATTTCTTTATTTATTATGCAGCTCAGCTTTGTTCGGTGAGTATTCTGTTCTTATGAATTATTTGACCCATTGGGACAATGTGTCCCATGTATGGGGTATGCGGATATGTATTATTGACTTATGTGGATGATTGTATGACTCTTGATGGATATTTATGATTTTATCCTACTCTATATGCTTATCTGAGACTACATGCATGCATACAAGTTATTTGATTGAGAAAAAACGTCAAAAACTGGTTAAGAAAAAAAAATTTGACCTCGACCGAAGTGATTCTGACCAATCGAGGTATAGTACCTCGGTTGACTTAGAACATCTCGACCGAGGTGGTTTAACTAACACAGTTTTCGAAACGATTTTTGTGCTTCTTATTTGGATATGACCTCAGTGATGATTCTGTTTGCTGATTGGTTTTGCAATCTTTATATGTTTGAAAGGTTTTATAATATGTTTAAGTTGCTAAATGTTTTGTTTGAAATTTGTGGCATGTTTAATACTTTGTTTTTATCAAAATTATGTTGAATTTTAAGGTTGACTGTTAGTATGAAATATTGCGATATTCTAGGAACTTTTTCTAGTGGTTTTTCATCCATTATAGTGTTCATTGATAAGGCATTGAAGCAATTGTTAGCTAGTTTGTCTACATTGTCGATATAGAGGTCTACATAAGCTTTGTGTTGATTATAGGTGAATAAGAGCTAAAACCGAACCAATTGAGAGAGAAAGGAGATGATTTGAGCACATCCAAGGATTGAGGACACATCAAAGAAGTCAAGGGAGATGCTAGGATGAGGAATGGCACGACACAAAGGAAACTACAAGCAATGTACACTTCCACGCTCTAAAATACGGTCGTAGAGAAGTCCACGCCCAAAACCACGGCCGTGGATCTTGGCAACATGAACGTGGAGTATTCCAGAGAGTTACACAATATAAAGTACGCTCATGGAAATCATGAAGAACCGTAATCCATTTCCACGCTCTAAACCACGGCCGTGGAACTCCATGAAACCGTGATTTAGGCAATCTTTTGACGAATAAAATATTGACATATCATTTACGTATATAGGCCAGACGGTTATCTTATCCTTCCTTATAAAAGGGCTGAAGGAGGGAGAATTCGGCACCTTCGCTTACGCTCGCTTACACGTGCCTAGGGTTTCATTGGACGTGCGGAGAATTTGCATTTTGCAACGGAGATTTACGAAGGCTTGAAGATTTGGAAGTTGTGTGTGGCGGAAGTTGCGCCTTTTATTCCTAGGTTTGGCTAGAAGACGGATTGACATCCCGTTCTTCGTTCTTATCAAGGATAGTTATTGGTTTGTGTTTATTCCAAATCTGATATAAATTATTACTCTTGTTTGTGGATTCGAGATTGATTTGAGATTTATTGAAGGTTTTCGAAGGTTTTCATCTTTCATTCTTCTTAATCTTGAATTTGATATTATAATGACTATTATTGGCTAAAACCCTTTGGCAATTCTAAGGTGAAGGGTTGATAGTTGTGGCTTAGATGATGATAGATCGATCGTAAACATATTGGACCCTGAGAGTTAGAGAGATTTTGCCGACGAACCAAAATCACGGTTTGTTCTTGAGTTTCCACGGCCGTGAAATTCAAGATCTTCCCGTAATTTATACCAGTTTACGAACTTTTCTTTTACTTTGATTCAAGGTTAAAGATTAGCTTTAATCTAGTCTAGGTTTGCCCTTTTCTAGGTAGTAGTGAAGCCTCAACAACCTCTACTTCGATTTCGAGTGTCACAACCTTAATCGGTTTAGTTAGTCTTGATCCTTGGGTTACAAGTTTGGGTACTTGAGATTAATTCTTGTCCATAGATCCTTTCTATACTGAAGTCTCAACAATCTTTATAGAGAGTGTCTTTAGATAAGTCATATAAAGCCTTGGAACTTCACCGTACATTGTTTTACCTTAGCATACCTTTGCAACTCTTAACTCTGTCCTTAGTTCTTTAGTATATCTTGAATCGATTGCCACAATTAGACACCTGGATCTTTAGGGTTGTTTTTTTCCCAATATATATGCAAAGCTTTACCATTTTACTTGCTTGATAACTTTACAACTGAATTTGTTCCCCCCAAATCCCTGTGTTCGATACTCTGGAATTCTTGCTTTACTACGTCGATCCGTACACAGCGGGTTCGCTTGCTTAATTCTAGTTTTATAAATTTAAGACTTATTTGCACGCACACTAAGTGGCGAACAAGTTTTTGGCGCCGTTGCCGGGGATTTGGTCTACGCTGAATTCGGTTACCGGTTGTCAAGCTTGGGACCTTGCTCTTGTTATTTGATATCTCTTTTGAGTGATATTTGCAGGTTACTTTAGGTATATGTGCAGGTCTAGTAACAACAAGGACCTCTTACCTCTTGATCAAGAACTTGAGAAGACTTTGAGGAAGAAACTGAAAGAAAGAAAGATGGCTGAAGAAAAGGAGCGGGATTATCAAACAGAGTTAGCGGAATCCGAAGCTCAACTTAGATGGAGCCAGAAGACTCGCAAGGAAGAATCGGACCGTCATCAATCGAAAATTGATGAGCTATCGGATATGATGTTTCAAATGAGGCTGGAATTAAGCGACCTCAAGAAGAAGGAGAGGAGGAAACTAACAAGATCGGTTAGAGACAACTCATCCGATGAGGATAGGGACTCCTCCATGCCATCTCTTGAAGACCTTAACCCAACGGTCAACATGAATCAATTTAATCCAAGACAAAGACCGGCTGCCAACTATTGTGTACCGGCTGGGGGTGCGAGAGCCGCTCGTGTAGAAGAAGAGCCGAGAACTCTTGGGCAAAGGATGGATCTAATTCAGCAACCACGCCGTCTAGGTGTGAACTTTGATGTTGATGATATGCAGGGGTTTAGCTTCAACCCACAAGTTATTACCATCGTTCGCCAAAGTCAGTTTGGAGGAACGAATAGCTAGTCTCCACATCAACATTAACAGAATTTCGAGATCTTAATGGAGACAATGAAGCCAAAGAACGCAACCACCAACAACTACAAGATCAAGCCATTCTTCTTCTCCTTGAAAGGGAAAGCTTTATCTTGGTATCAAGCTCTTCCAAATGGAATACTCAACACATGGGAGGATCTTTCTTCGGAGTTCCTCATCAAATTCTTTCCGCCATCTAAAACGGCGGAGTTGAGAGGTAAGATTAATGCATTTTCTATGAGATCTAACGAAAGTTTGTTTCAATCTTGGGAAAGATTTCCGGATTTACTATTGGATTGCCCACACCATGGCATTTCCAAGTTGGAGCTATTAGAGATATACTATAAGGGGCTGGATATGGAAACACAATTCAAGCTCCAATCCCTATCATGTGGCACATTCATGGACATGAGGGAAGATGACGCTTGGGACTTCATTGAGAAGCAAGCCCGAGTGATTGAGAAGTATTCTCACCGGAAAGTAGAAGCAAATCATGTGGAGCAAGGAGCAAAGCTAACACAAGCTGCTCAAACTCAAATCTTTTCTCTCAACTCCGAGATTAAAGAATTGAAGGAAGTCATTAAAACCAACTTCCCAAAGCAAAAGGGGCAAGATGTAGGTTATTTGGGAAACAATTGGAACAATAACAACAACAACAACAACAACCGGAATAACAATTGGAACAACAATAGGGGTTCAAACAACAACAATTGGCGTTCCAACCAACAACACAATTCCGGTAATTCTTATCCCAATTCAGGAAATTCACTAACTCCACCTTCTTCTTCTTCCATTCCTTTGAAAAGTCAGGAACAAGCATCTAATAGTGGAAGTACCTCGGGGAAAGAGAAGCCCGATCCCATGTTGGAAACAATTTTGGGAAAGCTTCAAGGACTGGAGAGTCACATCATTAAGGTCGATGATCACATTACTAAGGTTGATAAAGCCCAAAAGGTTTTAGAAAACCAATTGTTTAGCCATGTTGAGGAAGTTCCTAGGAATCAAGGAAAACTTTTAGGAAAGACAGAGGATAACCCAAAAGGAAGGGTGATGGCTATCACAACTAGGAGCGGAGCAACAACCACCGACCCGCAGCCTAAGTTTGTGGAAGTTTCCGTCGAGAAGGAGAAAGAGAAGGGGAAGGAGAAGGAAGACAACTACATTCCTCCTCCAGCCTTCAAACCTCCCCTACCATTCCCACAATCTAGAGCAAGAGCGCGTCTAGATAAGCAATTCGGTAAGTTTATTAAACTCATGAGCAAACTGCATATTAATATACCTTTTATTGATGCAATTGTAGGTATGCCAGCTTATGGGAAGTTCTTAAAGGAGATCCTCTCTAACAAGAGGAAATTAGAGGATTTTGGAGAGGTCAAGATGAGTTTGGATTCGTCGGATCTCATCAAGACAATGAAGGAAAAGATGCCCCCAAAGCTGAAGGATCCGGGGTCGTTTTGTATTCCCATAGGAGTGGGAGATATCACATATGATGCATTATGTGATTTAGGAGCAAGCGTGAGCATCATTCCGCTTGCCTTATGTAGGAAGATCGGTTTAGGAGAACCTAAACCGGTGAAGATGATGTTATACATGGCGGATCGATCCATAACTCGTCCCGTCGGCATAGTTGAAGACGTCCCAGTCAAGCTTGGTAAGTTCTATGTTCCTATAGATTTTGTTGTGCTTGATATTCCTGCAGATAGTCCGGTCCCGATCATACTCGGAAGACCGTTTCTTGCGACATCCGGTTGTATGGTTGATTGCAAGAATGCTAGACTCGCCTTCGACATAGGAGAAGAAAAGGTAGAGTTTGTTCTCTCCACTTTGGTGAAGGAACCAGCTTTTGACGAAGATATATTCAACATCCATGACGAAGAGCTATCTAGAGAGGAGGTAAGTTCGATTCTCTTCAAAGATCCCTTGCAAAGGTGATCTCTATGAGCATTATGGATATAGGGGAAGAAGAGGAATGCAATGAGGAAATTGAAGCTTTAGAGAAGCAAAAACAAGTGTATGAAGAAGAATTTGAGAAACTCTACGTTGGGTTAGAGAACGTAAGAAATCACGGTCAGTCGTGCTATTCCATGGCCGTGGAATCCATCAACATGACCGTAATTAGCTATTCAGAGGACTCTAGTAAGTTACATGGCCAAAACCACGGTCGTGGAACAAACAGAGGCACCGTAATTGATTTCCACGCCCAAAATCACGGCCGTGGAGGAAACAGGGGAGCCGTAATTTTGGGTGAATCTGAAGGAAATTGTGTTTTCTCCGCCACTTCTTTTGATTCTTCTCCAACAACTTCTACATCCTTAGACACTTCTAAGGAAACATTGGACACTCCTCAAGAGCCATTAGGGAGTCTTATAGTGATGGAATTGAAGCCACTTCCCGCACATCTAAGGTACGCATTTCTAGGACCTAATTCTACCTTTCCGGTAATCGTTAGTTCCGATTTGAGTATAGATGAACATAGTAAGCTTATGGTTGTTCTTAAGAAACATAGGAAAGCCTTAGGGTATACTATAGAGGATCTAGTAGGAATCAAACCTTCACTATGCATGCATAATATCCTAATGGAAGAAGACTTTAGAACTTCGCGACAACCTCAAAGGCTGTTAAATCCGACCTTGAAGGAGATTGTCAAGAAGGAAATTCTTAAACTACTTGATGCAGGTATCATCTATCCTATCTCCGATAGCAAATGGGTGAGTCCCGTACATTTAGTTCCAAAGAGGGAGGGATGACGGTCATTACCAACAAGAACAATGAGCTCATTCCTACGCGAACCGTTACAGGATGGAGGATGTGCATAGACTACCGTAAGCTAAACAACGCAACGAGGAAGGATCACTTCCCACTACCCTTCATCGACCAAATGCTTGAGAGGCTAGCACAACACTCACACTTTTTCTACCTTGACGGTTATAGTGGTTTCTTTCAGATCCCGATACAACCGGACGATCAAGAGAAGACCACATTCACATGCCCGTGGGGTACGTTTGCTTATAGGAGAATGCCGTTTGGGATTTGCAACGCCCCAGCCACCTTTCAAAGGTGCATGATGGCTATCTTCTCGGAGTACATAGAGGAGATCATGGAGGTTTTTATGGATGATTTTTCTGTTTATGGTTCCTCTTTCGATGATTGTCTTTCTAACCTTGCTCTTGTGCTACAAAGGTGTGAAGACACTAACCTAGTTCTTAATTGGGAAAAGTGTCAATTTATGGTGAAAGAAGGCATTGTATTAGGACACTTAATCTCTAGTAGAGGGATTGAAGTGGATAAGGCTAAGATAGAGACTATAGAAAAGCTTCCTCCCCCAACTTCAGTGAAAGGGATAAGAAGTTTTTTAGGACATGCTGAATTTTATAGACGTTTTATAAAGGATTTCTCTAAGATGTCAAAGCCACTTACTAATCTATTGATGAAGGATGCAGTTTTTGATTTTTCGCAGGAATGTTTAGATGTGTTTAATAAAATTCGGGAAGCTCTAATCTCAGCCCCAATTATTCAACCTCCGGATTGGAATCTTCCATTCGAGGTTATGTGTGACGCAAGTGACATAGCAATAGGAGCTGTGCTTGGGCAAAAGAAGGAAGGACGAACCGACGCTATCTACTACGCTAGCAAGACGCTAGACGAAGCGCAGCTCAACTACGCCACTACCGAGAAAGAATTTTTAGCAATTGTATATGCATTTGAAAAGTTTCGCTCTTATCTTCCAGGTGCAAAGGTGATTGTGTACACGGATCATGTTACGCTCCGGTATTTGCTTGCAAAGAAGGATGCGAAGTCAAGGCTAATTAGATGGATTCTTCTCCTACAAGAATTCGATCTAGAGATCCGTGAAAAGAAAGGTTCGGAAAATTCTGTTGCGGATCATTTGAGTCGTCTACCACATCTTGAGGACGACAATCTACCCATAGATGACTCCTTTCCGGACGAGCATTTACATATCATAGAGGAGTGCATCGACGTGATCACCAAAGGTAATGAACCATGGTTTGCTGATTTTGTTAACTATTTGGTTTGCCAGGAATTACCACCCGGATTATCCTATGCACAAAGAAAGAAGTTCTTTAAGGATGTTCGGGAATACTTTTGGAATGAACCTCTTCTCTTTAATAGAGGTCCTGACGGCATCATTTGACGATGTGTGCCAGAAGACGAGATGCAAAGTGTCATCTGTCATTGTCATTCACTACCTTGTGGAGGACACGCTAGTTCGAACAAGACTAGCGCTAAGGTATTGCAATCTGGATTCTTTTGGCCTACTTTATTTAAAGATGTGCAAACCTTTGTTTCCTGCTGTGATACTTGTCAAAGAACAGGGAACATATATAGAAGAAACGAGATGCCTCTTAACAACATTCAAGAGGTGGAGATCTTTGACGTTTGGGGAGTAGACTTCAAGGGACCTTTCCCATCATCTTGTGGAAACCAATACATACTTCTAGCCGTAGATTATGTTTCAAGATCGGTTGAAGCAATTGCCTCTCCTACTAATGATGCCATGGTTGTGGTTAAGTTCTTTAACAAGACCATTTTCCCACGATTTGGGACACCACGGACTATCATTAGTGATGGAGGCTCTCACTTCATTGTCCGACGATTCGAAACTCTATTAGCTAAGTATGGGGTGACTCACAAGATCGCCACCCCTTACCATCCACAAACTAGTGGACAAGTGGAGATTTTAAACCGGGAGATTAAAGGGATTCTTGTTCGCCCCTAAAGGTGTGTGCAAATAAGCTTTAAATTTATAAAACTAGAATCAAGCAAGCGAACCCGCAGTGTACGGATCGACGTAGTTAAGCAAGAATTCCAGAGTATCGAACACAGGGATTTGGGTGGGAACAAATTCAATTGCAGATTATCAAGCGAGTAAATATGAGAGCTTTGCAAATTATTGGAAAAACAACAATCCTAAAGATCCAAGTATCCAGCTGTGGCTATCGATTCAAGATATACTAATGATATAAAGACAGAGTTGAGATATGCAAAGGTAAACTAATGTAAGGTAATCGTACGGTGAAGTTCCAAAAACCTTATATGACTTACCTACAAGACACTCTCTATACAGGTTGTTGAGGCTTCAATATAGAAAGGTTCTAAAGACAAGAATTAATGTCAAATACCCAAACTTGTAATCCAAGGATCAAGACTAAGTTAACCGATTACGGTTGTGACACTCACAATCGAGGTAGAGGTTGTTGAGGCTTCACTACCACCTAGAAAAGGAAAGCCTAAACTAAGTTAAAGCAAATCTTTAACTTTGGATTAAAGTAAAAGCAGGTTCGTAAACTTAAGAGAAATTACGGGTAGATCTTGAGACTCCACGGCCGTGGAACTCAAGAACAAACCGTGATTTAGGGTTCGTCGACGATTCTCTCTAAGTCTCAGGGTCTAATCTGTTTACGATCGATCTATCATCATCTAAGCCACAACTATCAACCCTTCACCTTAGAATCGTTAAGGGGTTTTAGCCAATAACAGTCATGTTGATATTAAATTCAAGAATTAAAAGATAAAAAGATGAAAACTTCCGAAAAGTTTCAATAAACTTCAAACCAATCTCAAAGTCACAATCAAGAATGAATGTTGTCAACAGATTCAGAATAAGCCAAACAAACACAATCTTAGGAAAGAAGGAAGAACGGGGTGTCAATCCGTCTTCTAATTCAAACCTAAATAAGAAGAGAAATCTTCATGCAACAATCTTCCAAAAGCTTCGATCTTCCGCCAATCCAGAAATCTCAACAGCAATCTCCACCAAAAGTGCGAGATTATGGCAAAATCCCAACACGAACTTCAATCTCCAATGAGATGTAAAATGCTTCCAAACGAGGGTTGTGCCGCTAAGCAAAGGCGTAAGCCAAGGTCTAAAGCGAGGTCGCAAAAGTGCGTCTAAGTGGGGATGACGGAATCTTGCTTCGTCCGTCTTTTTATAGGGCAAGATTAAATATCGGCCCGGCCCAATCTTCAAAAGATCGTGGCTTCAAAATGTGGCGAAAAAGATTGCCAAGATCACGGTCGTGGAAGGTTCCACGACCGTAATTTAGAGCGTGGAAAGTGTCACGGTTTGAACCATGGATTCCACGACCGTAATAGTTACTGGAATGCATCACGCCTCTCTTTGCAAGGTTCCACGGCCGTGGAACTAAACGTGGTTTGTAGTACGGCCGTATTTTAGAGTGTGGTTTAGGGCAAGAACGTGATTCTTCCCTAGCCTCGTGCATTCCTCAAGTTGAACTCCATTTTGCTCCTAATAATGCCCTTAATCCATGGACATACTCAATCAACTCTTCTTTGCTCGATTTCGTTCGGAAATGACTCTCAATCACCTATAATCAACATAAAGCTAGTGTAGACATCCATATTGAAAATATAGGCAAACTAGCTCACAAATGCAACAATGCTAAATCAAAGACCATCAATATGAATCAAATACACTTAGAAAACGTGCCTAAAATATCACAATATTTCATGCTAACAAATAACCCCATACTTAACACTTGCTTGTCCCTAAGCAAGGTCTTTCAAAAAGGTTTAAACAAAAGTTAGGATGAAATATGTGTACCTTCTCAAAGCAATACTTCTTTTGGAGGAATGTGCCTTCTAAAGAATAGATCATTCTCAAACCTTGCTTCAATTGTTTATAAGACTTTCATACACTTAATCAAAGAGTAAAGAGTAAAGAAAACTCATGAATTAATCAAACTTCTAAACAAGCATCATAACCTTCAAACATTATCAAAATCAATCATAAGAAACTTCAATTTAGATCACCAAGTCATATAACATTCTTTTGATCTTAAGGACTTTCAAAGAAAAGGACTAGAATGTGGAAAGGGAAGGAAACTTTTAAGGAATGTGGTGCATGAATCCAGGAAAGTGGACAACTACCCTTCTTCTTCTTTTGCGGTTTCTGCAACACTTCAACTTAGAGCTTCGCTCTTCTTCCTTTCATTTTTCGACTTTACTTTTGGAGTTATGGATAGAGGTGCACAAAAACCGAAGCCTAGGAGATTGGCGTTTCTCAATTTTTATGAGATGCCTCAAACCCTTAGCGCACATACCATAATCCGCTAGGAATATCGCTCAATCCGACTTTGGCAAGACACAAACACCCGGCTATGTGAATGGTGCCGAGTTACTCATCATCATGATTGACTTCCCCAAACCTAGAATTCCTTTCTATTCTTTTGATTGCAAATAATTGCTCTCATGGCCCTCCCACATCAAACATGCCTTTTTCATTCACTTCTCCAAATTCCCGGATAGGTAAAGGAGGTCAATATTTCAATGAGGAGCTAAAATGATCAAAGAAAGAAGAAAGAAAAATCGAATTGCCTTAATCATCTCAACAAGAAGTATAAGAACTTATAGTGTGATTTCAACTTCAATTTCTCAACATGATTTAGGTAACATTCATCACATTATGAAACTTGCAAAAGAGGTAAAATTCATTCATTCAAATTCTTTTCAATTCACTATTCTTTTAAGCATGCAATTGTCATCAAACTCAATTCACAAGTAGTGATTATCATAGAAATCATCTCAATTCATTAGAAGCACATAATTTTCAAAATTTTTCAATTTTTATGGGTTTTTCAAGTTCTTTTTCATGCAATGCGGTAATGAAACGTGCAACAATATAATGAACATGCAAATAGTCTCGAATAGAAGCAACCATAGTGAGTAAGAGTTATTACAAACTTTTAGTACATCCCACCCCATACTTAGGACGAACATTGTCCCTAATGTTCAAAAGAAAGAAAGAAAAGAAGAAAAGAAAAAGAAACTCACAAAGTGGTGGCGGAATGTCTAAAGCGAACGGTCAATCATCAAATCCTCATCACTGCGGCGCTGGTGGAGGCGGGAATGGAGAGAAGCTAGGATCATAAAACCGCCCAAACTGCTGGCGGTAGACATCCCTCATCATGTGGTCGAGGTCGTCTAGGCGTCCGTCTCTAGCATCAGCTCGGATCTCCAATGCTCCTACTCTCTCTGAAAGTCCGGTAGCCCAATCCGGCATCTGCTCGTACCATCCCAGGGCTTGACTATACCATGCTGGAGCGTCAGATGGTGGTGGTGGTAGTGCTGGTGCTGCTGTCTGCTCTGTAGACCAAGGAGGGGGAACGCCATACCATGTAGGAGGTGTGGTCATCCACGTAGGCCTCTCACTCACGCTAGCGCGGCGAGAAGACGAGCCTGAAGCTCTAGCTGAACGTGGAGAACGTCTAGGTGCATCGGGGGCCGCCTCCGGCTGATCCGGAAACGTGCCAACTCCTCCTCAGCTCCTCCTCCGCCCTCAAACTGATCTCTCATCTCCTCCTCAACAACTGGTGGTGGGACATATGGGGGAGTTGCTATCCTGTTCGCATGCATGGCAGCGAACGTCTCCTTCCAGTTATGGCGTCCCGCCATAATGGAGTACTCCGGTAGCCACTCTATACCCCTACCCGTCCTGCTCTCCCATGGCATGCCCGCATAAGGTGGACCTCTATGTGTGGGGAAAATGAGACCCCTAAGCATGAATGCATGGAGACCTAAGGGAACGGCCGGTATGCGGGTACAAGCAGAAAAATCTACACCAAGGCTCCTAGCAATGTGGGTAACTATCCCACCGTATCCTATGTTGCCCTTCTTCTTATTCTTGAGCTTGCTCATAGTAGCAGCCAAGAGAGTAGCACAATCAGCACGGCGTCCATACAACATGGAGTAGAGTAAAAAGAGCTCATCCGTCTTGATCTTTTGGGGCGTCTCCGTCCTAGGGAAGAGACACTCCGAAAGAACATGATGAGTAATCTTCAAGGCTAGGTGTTACATCAACCTAGCCTTGGTGTCAGCGGGCTGCCAGCGGTCCTCGCTAGCGTAAATCATCGCCACCTCCTCCCAAAAATCCTTGGCGTAAACGCCACTAGGAAAGCGACCGTTAAAGGTCTCCTGAAACCCGAAAATGGTCCCAAACTCACGGATGCTCAAATGGTAGTCTCTTTCCATGAGACGGAAAGAGACGGTCCTGTCTACATGGCTGTGCTCAAAAGATGTCACAACCTCCCGTGTAATCTCCTCATAAGCGTCTTCTCGGATAGCCGAGAAGACAATAAGTCCGGCTCTATCCAAGAGCCAAGTAAGATCATCAACAATGTTGAGAGGAGCTAGATCCTCCAACAACAAGTATCTAGGGCCAATCACTGGCCTCTCATTGATCCTCTCGAGTGCATTGAGATGATCGTCGTGTATGGTCGGGATTCTAGGGTGAGGAGGTGAGGATGGAGGTGAAGGTGAGGATAGAGGTGAAGGGGAAGAGGGTGGTGGTGCCCTAGAGGATGAGGAGGAGGAGGGATTACCCTTCCTTTTCTTATTCTGATCATTCTTCTTCTCTTTGATCCTCCCCGAAACTCTCCTTACAAAGTCCATTCTGTTGAAAATTACGGGCTGTTCTTATGGAAACCACGGCCGTAATTCCTCCAGAGACCGTGATTCGTCTCAGAAAATCACAAATCTCAGCAAATCAGCAATCAAACTCCACAACAGGCAGTCTTAATCTTATTTCTTCCAATCTCAATCAGTTCTTCCTAAAAATCTCTAACAAAAACGAACCAAATCGGCAAGAATCAAGAAGAGAGAAAAAAAACTATTTTTCGGATTGAAAAATCCGAATTGCGCGTTCGTTGGTGAATTTCCGCTCGATTCGTCGCTTGGATCTTGTTTGTGGTTGAATTTGCTTCAGTTTAGGAAGAAGAATCATTGAAAACGATTAGGAAACGAGGATTTGAGAGAGGGTCGTGGATTTCGGCAATTAGGGCGTGGAAGAGGGATTTTTGGGATGATTTTTGTGAAGAATGTGGCTTATATAGTCACAGGCAAAATTTTTGAAAATCACGGTCTGTCGGGCTGTTCCACGGCCGTGGAAGTGTACGGAACCGTGGTTTTGGTGATTTTTCAAAGGCTTTTGGAAATTACGGGTACTGTAGCTGTCACGACCGTGGTTTAGGCCGTGGAACCCTCTGTAAAGCTCCAAAGTCCAATTTTCGTCACTTTTCTTCGACTTTATCCTTCCCTTTCCTTTTTCCATCGTTCCTACATCGAAAAACACGAACATACCGGAAGAAATCGAAAAAACAATGAAAAAAACGTTTATACTAAGCTAATCTATGAATCGAAAACTAAAACAAAAATGCAATACCTTGGGTTGTCTCTCAAGAAGCGCTTTGTTTAAGGTCCGTAGCTAGACCATTCTCGCACTTATTCGAGTGCGGTAGGCGCGAACTCCTCAGCTTGGAGTTCCGGCGTATACTTCTTGAGTCGTTGGCCGTTCACCTTAAAAGTTCCGCTCGCTTCACCCCATACTTCAACTGCACCATGGGGGAAAATACGCTTAATTAGAAAAGGTCCGGTCCAACGAGATTTAAGCTTACTTGGAAAGAGGCGAAGCCTTGAATTGAAGAGGAGAACTTGATCTCCTTCTTTGAAGTCCTTTGGAATGATATGCTTATCATGCCAACGCTTTGCTCTCTCCTTATAGATCTTAGCGTTTTCATAAGCATTCAAGCGGAGTTCATCCAGCTCGTTGATATCTAGGAGACGCTTCTCTCCCGCTTCTTTCATGCTGAAGTTCAACCACTTGATAGCCCAAAACGCTTTGTGCTTTAACTCTACCGGCAAGTGACAAGACTTCCCATACACAAGGTTGTATGGTGTGGTTGCTATGGGAGTCTTGTATGCAGTCCGGTATGCCCATAGTGCATCGTCAAGCTTCAAGGACCAATCCTTCCTAGTCCTTGAAACCGTCTTCTCTAGAATTCCTTTGATCTCCCTATTTGAGATCTCAACTTGTCCACTCGTTTGTGGATGGTAAGGGGTAGCGATCTTGTGAGTAACCCCATACTTAGCTAGAAGAGCTTCAAAGCGCCGGGCAATGAAGTGAGAACCTCCATCACTAATGATCGTCCTTGGCATCCCAAATCGCGGGAAAATGGTCTTGTTGAAGAACTTAACCACCACCATGGCATCATTGGTGGGAGAGGCAATTGCTTCCACCCATCTTGAAACATAATCCACCGCCAATAGTATGTATTGGTTTCCACAAGAGGATGGGAATGGTCCCATAAAATCAACTCCCCAAACGTCGAAAATCTCCACCTCTTGGATGTTGTTAAGGGGCATCTCATTCCTCCTAGAGATATTGCCTGTTCTTTGACAAGCATCGCAGCAAGAAACAAAGGATTGCACATCTCTAAACAAAGTAGGCCAAAAGAATCCAGATTGCAATACCTTTGTGCTAGTCTTGTTCGAACTAGCGTGTCCTCCACAAGGTAGTGAATGACAATGGCGGATGACACTTTGCATCTCATCTTCCGGCACACATCGTCGAATGATGCCATCCGGACCTCTCTTGAAGAGGAGAGGCTCGTTCCAATAGTACTCCCGGACGTCCTTAAAGAACTTCTTCCTTTGTGCGTAGGATAGTCCGGGCGGTATCTCCTGACAAACCAAATAGTTAACAAAATCAGCAAACCATGGTTCGTTACCTTTGGAGATCACATCGATGCACTCCTCAATAAGGTGTAGGTGTTCGTCCGGGAAGGAGTCGTCGATGGGTAAATGGTCGTCCTCTAGATGTGTTAGGCGACTCAAATGATCCGCAACAGAATTTTCTGAACCTTTCTTGTCGCGGATCTCAAGATCGAATTCTTGTAGGAGAAGAATCCATCTAATTAGCCTTGGCTTCGCATCTTTCTTCGCAAGGAGGTACCGGATCGCAGCATGATCCGTCTAGACAATCACCTTTGCACCTACAAGATAAGAGCGAAACTTGTCAATAGCATAGACAATGGCTAAAAACTCTTTTTCGGTAGTGGCGTAGTTGAGCTGCGCTTCATCTAGCGTCTTGCTAGCATAGTATATGGCATGGGTTGCCCCTTCCTTTCGTTGTCCGAGAACAGCTCCAATAGCTACGTCACTAGCATCGCACATAATCTCAAAGGGAAGAGTCCAATCCGGGGGTTGGATAATAGGTGCTGAAATTAGAGCTTGCCGAATGGTGTTAAACGCATCTAAACATTCCTGCGAAAACTCAAAAACCGCATCCTTCATCAATATATTAGTGAGAGGTTTTGATATCTTAGAAAAGTTCTTAATGAAACGTCTATAAAATCCAGCATGTCCTAGGAAACTTCTTATCCCTTTCACCGAAATTGGGGGAGGAAGCTTCTCTATGGTCTCTATCTTAGCCTTGTCTACTTCTATCCCTCTACTAGAGACTAAGTGGCCTAATACAATTCCTTCCTTAACCATAAATTGACACTTCTCCCAATTAAGAACTAGGTTAGTATCTTCACACCTTTGCAAAACAAGAGAAAGGTTAGAAAGGCAATCGTTAAAAGAGGAACCGTAAACAGAGAAGTCGTCCATGAAGACTTCCATGATTTCCTCTACGTATTCGGAGAAGATGTCCATCATGCACCGTTGGAAGGTGGCTGGGGCGTTGCAAAGCCCGAACGGCATTCTCCTATAAGCAAACGTACCCCATGGGCATGTGAATGTGGTCTTCTCTTGATCATCCGGGTGTATCAGAATCTGAAAGAAACCACTATAACTGTCAAGGTAGCAGAAATGTGAATGTTGTGCTAACCTTTCAAGCATTTGATCAATGAATGGCAATGGAAAATGATCCTTCCGCGTTGCATTGTTGAGCTTGCGGTAGTCTATGCACATCCGCCATCCAGTCACGGTTCGGGTAGGAATGAGTTCGTTGTTTTTGTTGGTGATGACTGTCATTCCTCCCTTCTTCGAAACTACTTGGACCGGACTCACCCACTTACTATCGGAGATAGGGTAGATGATACCTGCATCAAGAAGCTTTAGAATTTCCTTCTTGATAACCTCCTTCATGGTCGGATTCAACCGCCTTTGAGGTTGTCTTGAAGTTCTAAAATCTTCCTCCATTAGTATCTTATGCATGCATAGGGAGGGTTTAATTCCTACTAAGTCCTCAATAGTATAGCCTATAGCTTTCCTATGTTTCCTAAGGACAATCATGAGCTGATTATGTTCATCTATGCTTAGATCGGAACTAACAATAACCGGAAAGGTAGAATTAGATCCTAGAAAAGCGTACCTTAGATGAGTAGGAAGTGGTTTGAGTTCCATTGCTTTCGGAGCTTCCAATGATCCTTGAGAAACGTCCGATATCTCCTTAGAAGTTTCTAAGGGTGATGAGTGTGTGGGAGAAGAATCAGAAGAAGTTGAAGAAGTGTCACGATCACTCGTTTCCACGCCCAAAATTACGGGTTCCTCATGGCCTCCACGGCCGTGGTTTAGGGCGTGGAAGGGAAATACAGTTGCCACATCCTCTCCACGACCGTATAACTCCCTGGAGTGAGGCACGATTTTGGTTGTGAAATCCACGGCCGTGGAATACATGGTATAACCGTGGATTCTCACGTTTTCTGCCTCATCGTGGAGTTTCTCAAACTCCACTTCACCTATCTCTTCTTGTGCTTCTAAGGCTTCAATTGCCTCATTGCACTCTTCTTCTTCCCCTACATTGGTTAGACTCATAGTGATAACCTTTTGTAAAGGATCGTTAAAGAGAATCGCACTTACCTCCTCCCTAGATAAACCATCTTCATCTTGGATATCGAAAATATCCTCATCAAAGATTGGATCCTTCACTAGAGTAGAAAGAACGAACTCTACTTTCTCCTCTCCTATGTCAAAAGCGAGTCTACCATTCTTGCAATCGACTATGCAGCCGGAAGTTGCAAGAAACGGTCTTCCGAGTATGATCGGGACCGGACTATCTGTAGGAATGTCAAGCACGACAAAATCAATGGGAACAAAGAATTTACCTAGCTTGACCGGGACGTCTTCTACAATAACGACGGGGCGAGTGATGGATCGATCCGCCATGTACAACGTCATCTTCACCGGTTTAGGGTCGCCTAAACCGATCTTCCTACACAACGCAAGTGGTATGATGCTCACACTTGCTCCTAAGTCACATAACGCATCGTATGTGACATCTCCCACTCCTATGGGAATGCAAAATGACCCCGGATCCTTTAGCTTTGGGGGTATTTTCTCCTTCATGTTTTTGATGAGATCCGAAGAATCCGAACTCATCTTAACCTCTCCGAAGTCTTCTAGCTTCCTCTTGTTAGAGAGGAGCTCCTTCAAGAACTTGCCATAAGCCGGCATGCCTACGATAGCATCAATAAATGGTATATTAATATGCAGCTTGCTCATGAGTTCTATGAACTTACCAAATTGTTTATCTAGGCGCGCTCTCGCTCTAGATTGAGGGAATGGTAGGGGAGGTTTATAAGCTGAAGGAGGAACGTAGACATCTTCATTCTCCTTCCCCTTTTCTTTCTCCTTGTCCTTTTCTACGGAGACTTCAACGAACTTAGGCTGCGGATCGGTGGTAGTCACTCCGCTCCTAGTTGTGATTGCCATAACCCTTCCCTTAGGGTTGTCCTCCATCTTTCCTGGAAGTTTCCCTTGATTCCTAGGAACTTCCTCCGCATGGTTGAACATTTGGTTTTCCAAAACTTTTTGAGCTTTGTCAACCTTGGAAATTTGATCATCAACCTTAATGAAGCGGTTCTCCAACCCTTGAAGCTTTCCCAAAATCGTTTCCAACATGGGATCGGGCTTCTCCTTTCCCGAATTGTTTCCTCCATTAGATGATTGCCCCTGGCTTTTCAAAGGAGTAGAGGAAGAGGAAGGTGGGGTTAGTGAATTAGAATTGGAAGGATAAGAGTTACCGGAATTTTGTTGATTGGAGCGCCAATTGTTGTTGTTTGAACCCCTATTGTTGTTCCAATTGTTGTTCCGGCCGTTATTATTGTTGTTGTTGCCATTCCAATTGTCGCTCCGGTTATTATTCCGGTTGTTGTTGTTGTTGCGGTTTGTGTTATCACCGCCATTGTTGTTGCCCAAATAGCCAACATCCTTCTCTTGTTGCTTTGGGAAGTTGGTCTTGATAGCCTCCTTCAACTCTTTGATTTCATTGTTGAGGGAGAAAATCTGATTTTGAGCTTCATGTGTGAGCTTTGCTCCTTGCTCCACACGATTTCCCTCCACTTTCCGGTGGGAATACTTCTCTATGACCCTTGCTTGCTTCTCAATCAAGTCCCAAGCGTCATCTTCTCTCATGTCCATGAATGTCCCACATGAGAGGGATTGGAGGTTGAATTGCGTTCCCGCATCTAACCCCTTGTAGTAGATCTCCAGCAAGGCAAGTTTGGATATGCCATGATGAGGGCAATCCAAGAGAAAATCCTGAAACCTTTCCCAAGATTGAAACAAACTTTCGTTAGATCTCATGGAAAATGCATTGATCTTACCTCTAAGTTCCGCCGTTTTGGATGGCGGAAAGAATTTGGTGAGGAACTCCGCGGAAAGGTCTTCCCACGTGTCTAGTTTCCCACTAGGAAGAGCTTGATACCAAGACAACGCTTTCCCCTTTAAGGAGAAGAAGAAAGGCTTGAGCTTATAGTTGTTGGTAGTAGCGCTCTTTGGCCTCATTGTCTCCATCATACACTCGAAGTTCTGCAAGTGTTGGTGTGGAGATTCAGCGCTTGTCCCGCCAAATTGGTTTTGGCGAACAAGAGTAATGACTTGAGGGTTTAAGCTAAACCCTTGCACATCATCAGCATCAAAGTTCACGCCCAAACGGCGTGGTTGTTGTGTTGGATCCATCCGCTGGCCAAGAGTTCTTGGCTCTTCATCTACACGTTCGATCCTCGCATTCCTGGGTGGAACACGACGATTGGCAGCTTCCCGTGGATGGAAAGGATTCACATTGATCGTGGGATCAATCTCCTCTAACGGTGGCATGGAAGAATCACTATCATCAGCGGATGAGTGACCTTTTCTTCTAGACCTTGATGCTTTCCTTGAGGATTTCTTGCTTCCCTTATTCTTAAGGTCGCTTAGCTCTATTCTCATCTGGAAGATCATGTCTTGTAGATTGTTAACTTGAGATTAATGACGATCCATTTCATCTTGGCGGAGGGTCTCATTCCATTGGAGTTGAGCTTCCTTCTCCGTCAACTCCGCTTGAAGATCACGTTTGTGTCCTTCAGCCATCTTCTTTTCCTTGCGCTTTTGCCTTAAAGTTTTCTCTAGCTCTTGATCAAGAGGTAAGAGATCTTCGGTGTTCCTAGACCTGCGCATGCACTCAAAGTAATATCAAATAACGAGAGCAAGCTCCCAAGCTTGACAACCGGCTACCGAATTCGGCCGAAACCAAATCCCCGGCAACGGCGCCAAAACCTTGTTCGCCCCTAAAGGTGTGTGCAAATAAGCTTTAAATTTATAAAACTAGAATCAAGCAAGCAAACCCGCAGTGTACGGATCGACGTAGTTAAGCAAGAATTCCAGAGTATCGAACACAGGGATTTGGGTGGGAACAAATTCAATTGCAGATTATCAAGCGAGTAAATATGAGAGCTTTGCAAATTATTGGGAAAACAACAATCCTAAAGATCCAAGTATCCAGCTGTGGCTATCGATTCAAGATATACTAATGATATAAAGACAGAGTTGAGATATGCAAAGGTATACTAATGTAAGGTAATCGTACGGTGAAGTTCCAAAAACCTTATATGACTTACCTACAAGACACTCTCTATACAGGTTGTTGAGGCTTCAATATAGAAAGGTTCTAAAGACAAGAATTAATGTCAAATACCCAAACTTGTAATCCAAGGATCAAGACTAACTTAACCGATTACGGTTGTGACACTCACAATCGAGGTAGAGGTTGTTGAGGCTTCACTACCACCTAGAAAAGGCAAGCCTAAACTAAGTTAAAGCAAATCTTTAACTTTCGATTAAAGTAAAAGCAGGTTCGTAAACTTAAGAGAAATTACGGGTAGATCTTGAGACTCCACGGCCGTGGAACTCAAGAACAAACCGTGATTTAGGGTTCGTCGACGATTCTCTCTAACTCTCAGGGTCTAATCTGTTTACGATCGATCTATCATCATCTAAGCCACAACTATCAACCCTTCACCTTAGAATCGTTAAGGGTTTTTAGCCAATAACAGTCATGTTGATATTAAATTCAAGAATTAAAAGATAAAAAGATGAAAACTTCCGAAAACTTTCAATAAACTTCAAACCAATCTCAAAGTCACAATCAAGAATGAATGTTGTCAACAGATTCAGAATAAGCCAAACAAACACAATCTTAGGAAAGAAGGAAGAACGGGGTGTCAATCCGTCTTCTAATTCAAACCTAAACAAGAAGAGAAATCTTCTTGCAACAATCTTCCAAAAGCATCGATCTTCCGCCAATCCGGAAATCTCAACAGCAATCTCCACCAAAAGTGCGAGATTAGGGCAAAATCCCAACACGAACTTCGATCTCCAATGAGATGTAAAATGCTTCCAAACAAGGGTTGTGCCGCTAAGCAAAGGCGTAAGCCAAGGTCTAAAGTGAGGTCGCAAAAGTGCGTCTAAGCGGGGATGACGGAATCTTGCTTCATCCGTCTTTTTATAGGGCAAGATTAAATATCGGCCCGGCCCAATCTTCAAAAGATCGTGGCTTCAGAATGTGGCGAAAAAGATTGCCAAGATCACGGTCGTGGAAGGTTCCACGACCGTAATTTAGAGCGTGGAAAGTGTCACGGTTTGAACCATGGATTCCACGACCGTAATAGTTACTGGAATGCATCACGCCTCTCTTTGCAAGGTTCCACGGCCGTGGAACTAAACGTGGTTTGTAGTACGGCCGTATTTTAGAGCGTGGTTTAGGGCAAGAACGTGATTCTTCCCTAGCCTCATGCATTCCTCAAGTTGAACTCCATTTTGCTCCTAATAATGCCCTTAATCCATGGACATACTCAATCAACTCTTCTTTGCTCAATTTCGTTCGGAAATGACTCTCAATCACCTATAATCAACATAAAGCTAGTGTAGACATCCATATTGACAATATAGGCAAACTAGCTCACAAATGCAACAATGCTAAATCAAAAACCATCAATATGAATCAAATACACTTAGAAAACGTGCCTAAAATATCACAATATTTCATGCTAACAATTCTAGAGAAGACGGTTTCAAGGACAAGGAAGGATTGGTCTTTAAAGCTAGATGATGCATTATGGGCATACCGGACTGCGTATAAGACTCCCATAGGTACGACGCCATACAACCTTGTGTATGGGAAGTCTTGTCACTTGCCGGTAGAATTGGAACACAAGGCGTATTAGGCAATAAAGTGGTTGAACTTTGGCATGAAGGAGGCGGGAGAGAAGCGTCTCTTGGACCTTAACGAGCTTGAAGAACTCCGCTTGAACGCCTACGAAAACGCCAAGATCTACAAAGAAAGAGTGAAGCGTTGGCATGATAAGCATATCATTCCAAAGGACCTCAAAGAAGGAGATCAAGTTCTCCTCTTCAATTCAAGACTTCGTCTCTTTCCAGGTAAGCTTAAATCTCGTTGGACTGGACCTTATCTAATCAAACGTGTTTTTCCCCATGGTGCAGTTGAAGTATGGGGTGAAAAGGGCAGAAGCTTTAAGGTGAACGGTCAACGACTCAAGAAATACTCACCGGAACTCCAAGCTGAAGAGTTCGCACCTACCGCACTTGAATAGGTGTAAGTACGGTCTAGCTACGGACCTAAAACAAGTGCTTCTTGGGAGGCAACCCAAGGTATTGCACTTATGTTTTGTTTTTGATTTGTAGATTAGAATAGTTTAGACGTTTTTGTTTTGTTTTGCCTTCGATACCTTCCGGTATGTTCGTGTTTTTGGATGTAGGATCAGTGGAAGAGGCAAGGGAGAAGGAAAAGTTAGAAGAAATTGACGAAACTTGGACTTTGGCACATTACAAAGAGTTCCACGGCCAAAACCACGGCCGTGACAGCTACAGTGACCGTAATTTGCAAAAGCCTAAGAAAAATCATCAAAACCACGGTTCCATACATTTCCACGGCCGTGGAAACCCCCGAGTGACCGTAATTTTCCAAAAATTTTACGGTTACTATATAAACCACGTCTCTTCACAAAGAACACCCAAAAATACCCAATTTTCCACGCCTAAAATCGCCGATTCGATCCCCCTCTCTCAAATCTCCGTTCGTTAATCGTTTCGAACGATTCTTTGACCCAAAGTGAAGCAAATTCAACCATCTACAAGATCCAAGGAACAATTCGAGTGGAAAATCACCAGAGAAGACGGAATTTAGATTTTAAAAATCCAAAACCTATGTTTTTCTTCTCTTCTCTCACTTTGTCGATTTGATTCAGTTTTCGCAAGAATTTTTAGGAGAACTGATTAGAACTGGATTGGAATTAGTCTAGGGCTGCTGTCTGTTGATTTTGGTGTTTATTGAGTAGATTTTGAGAAATTACGAGCCGAACCACGGTCACTGGGCATTCCACGGCCGTGGAAACTGAAGAATAGGCCATAATTTTGGACAGAATATGGATTTGGTTAGGAGAATGTCTAATAGGAATAAGAAAAGGAAAAGTAATGCTTCCTCCTCCTCCCAAGTACCTCCTAGTGAGCCACCATCACCCCCACCCCCCTAGAATTCCTAAAATCCATGATGACTATCTTGATGTTTTAGAGAGAATTGCGAAGAGACCGGTCATAGGACTTCGATATCTGCTTCTTGAGGATTTAGAGCCATTGAATGTGGTAGGTGACCTTACTTGGTTACTAGATAGGGTTTGACATCTTCTCCGCTATTCGGGAAGATGCGTATGAGGAGATCACTAGAGAGTTTGTGATCTCTTTTGAGCATAGTCATGTAGATAGGACAGTTTTTTTCCGACTGATGGAGATGAACTATGAGTTTTCGATCCGAGAGTTTGGAGCCTTCTTTGGGTTCCATGAGACCTTTAATGGTCATTTTCCTAATGGCGTGTACGCCAAGGATTTTTGGGAGGACATTGCCATGATATATGCTAGCCAGGACCGCTGGCAACCTGCTGATACCAAGGCTAAGTTGATCTATCACTTAGCCTTCAAGATAGCCCACCGAGTACTTTCTGAGTGTCTCTTCCCTAGGACTGAGACTCCTCAAAAGATCAAGACTGATTAGTTGTTTTTGTTGTATTGTATGCTGCATGGTAGGCCTGTTGACTCTGCCACCCTCTTAGCTTCTACCATGAGTAAGATAAAGAACAAGAGGGCTGGCAATATTGGATATGGTGGGATGGTCACCCACATTGCTAGACAGCTGGGTATCGATTTTTCTGCGTGCACTAGGATAGCAGCTAGACCTTTAGGACTTCAGAGCCTCATGAGTAGAGGTATGATCTTTCCTAGGCATAGAGGGCCACCTACCGTTGTCATGCCTTGGAAGGATAGAAGAGGTAGAGGTGTTACATGGCTTCCCGAGTACTCCATTATGGCTGGACGCCATAACTGGAAGGAGACATTCTCTGCTATGCATGCGAATAGATTGGTAGCACCTCCATACGTTCCCCCAGAGATGCCAGCTGTAGACGAGGAGGAGATGAGAGGAGATGACGGTTTTGAGGGAGGAGGTGAGGAGCACGACTTTGGCAGTTTTCCAGATCAGCCGGACACATTTCCCGACCTCCCTAGGCAGTCTCCCCGCCCTGCTAGACCTTCCGGTTCTTCCTCTCGCCGTGCCAGCGTGATTGAGAGGCCGACATGGATGGCGACCCTTCCCGATTGGTATAGCACACAGCCGGAGTGGATGGGAGCTCCACCGACTAGGCATACACAGCCACCGACTACACCAGCACCATCATATGCACCAGCTTGGTACAGTCAGGCCCCGGAGTGGTACGAGCAGCTACCGGAGTGGGCCACCGACCTTTCCAGAAGAGTCGGCGCTTTGGAGATCCGGCAGGACGCTAGAGGCGCATGATAGGATGATGAGGGACATCTACCGCCAGCAGTTTGGGCGGAACTTTGACCCCAGCTTCTTCCCGTTTCCACCACCACCAGCTCCGCAGTGATGACCATGGATGATGGCAGCATTAGCCGCTCCACCGCCGTTTTGTGAGTTCATTTTCTTTCTCTCTTTTCTTTATTTCTTTTTGAACATTAGGGACAATGTTTGTCTCAAGTATGGGGTAGGGTGTGACTATCGTTTGTAATAACTCTACTCACTTTTGCTTGCTTTGATTGAGAACACTTTGCATGTTTCATTCCATTGTCACACGTTTTATTATCGCATTGCATGAAAAAGCTTTTGAAAAACCCATAAAAATTGAAAAATTTTGAAAAATTTTGTGCTTCTAAGAATTGAGATGATTTCTATGATAATCACTACTTGTGAATTGAGTTTTTGATGACAATTGTATGCCTAAACAAATAATGAATTGAAAAGAAATTGAATGTGTTGATTATTCCTCTCTTGCAAGTTTCATAATGTGAAGAGTTTCATCTAAATCATATTGAGAAATCAAGGTTGAAATCACATGATAAGTTCTTATACTTCTTGTTGAAATGATTAAGGCAATTCGATTTTCTTTCTTCTTTCTTTGATCATTTAGCCCCTCAATGAAATAATAGCCTCCCTTACCTATCCGGGAATTTAGAGGAGTTGAATTTTGGCATGTTTGATGTGGGAGGGCCATGAAAGCAAAAACTTTGCATTCAAAGATTAGAAAAAAGTTCTAGGTTTGGGGAAGTCAATCATAACGATGAGTAACTCGGCACCATTGACATAGCCGGGTGTTTGTGTCTTGCCAAAGTCGGATTGAGCGATATTCCTAACGGATTATGGTATGTGCATCAAGGGTTTGAGGCATCTCGAAAAATTGAGAACCGCCAATCTCCTAGGCTTCGGTTTTTGTGCACCTCTGTCCATAACTCCAAACGTAAAGTCGAAAAACAATGTGAAAAGAAGAGAGCAAAGCTCTAAGTTGAAAGTGTTGCAAAACCGCAAGAGAAAAAAAAAAGAGTTAGTTGTCCACTTTCCCGGATTCATGCACCACATGCCTTATAGTTTCCTCTTCCTTTCCGCATTCTAGACCTTATTTGAAAGTCCTTAAGATCAAGAGAGTGTTATATGACTTGGTGATCTAAATTGAAGTTTCTTATGATTGATTTTGATAATGTTTGAAGGTTATGATGCTTACATTGAAGTTTGATCAATTCACGATGTTTCTTTCCTCTTTATTCTTTGGTTATGTATATGAGCGTCTCATGAATGAATGAAACAAGGTTTGAGAATGATCTATTGACTAGAAGCACATTTACCTAAAAGATATTTTGTTTTTGAGATTACATGCATATTTCATCCTAACTTAAGTTTTAAAGCTTTTGAAAGACCTTGCTTGGGGACAAGCAAGTGGCAAGTATGGGGTATTTTGTTAGTATGAAATATTGCGATATTCTAGGCACTTTTTCTAGTCATTTTTCATCCATTATAGTGTTCATTGATAAGGCATTGAAGCAATTGTTAGCTAGTTTGTCTACATTGTCGATATAGAGGTCTACATAAGCTTTGTGTTGATTATAGGTGAATAAGAGCTAAAACCGAACCAATTGAGAGAGAAAGGAGATGATTTGAGCACATCCAAGGATTGAGGACACATCAAAGAAGCCAAGGGAGATGCTAGGATGAGGAATGGCATGACACAAAGGAAACTACAAGCAATTTACACTTCCACGCTCTAAAATACGGTCGTAGAGAAGTCCACGCCCAAAACCACGCCGTGGATCTTGGCAACATGAACGTGGAGTATTCCAGAGAGTTACACGGTATAAAGTACGGTCGTGGAAATCATGAAGAACCGTAATCCATTTCCACGCTCTAAACCACGACCGTGGAACTCCATGAAACCGTGATTTAGGCAATCTTTTGACGAATAAAATATTGACATATCATTTACGTATATAGGCCGGACGGTTATCTTATCCTTCCTTATAAAAGGGCTGAAGGAGGGAGAATTCGGCACCTTCGCTTACGCTCGCTTACACGTGCCTAGGGTTTCATTGGGCGTGCGGAGAATTTGAATTTTGCAACGGAGATTTACGAAGGCTTGAAGATTTGGAAGTTGTGTGTGGCGGAAGTTGCGCCTTTTATTCCTAGGTTTGATTAGAAGACGGATTGACATCCCGTTCTTCGTTCTTATCAAGGATAGTTATTGGTTTGTGTTTATTCCAAATCTGATATACATTATTACTCTTGTTTGTGGATTCGAGATTTATTGAAGGTTTTCGAAGGTTTTCATCTTTCATTCTTCTTAATCTTGAATTTGATATTATAATGACTGTTATTGGCTAAAACCCTTTGGCAATTCTAAGGTGAAGGGTTGATAGTTGTGACTTAGATGATGATAGATCGATCGTAAACAGATTGGACCCTGAGAGTTAGAGAGATTTCGCCGACGAACCAAAATCACGGTTTGTTCTTGAGTTTCCACGGCCGTGGAATTTAAGATTTGCCCGTAATTTATACCAGTTTACGAACTTTGCTTTTACTTTGATCCAAGGTTAAAGATTAGTTTTAATCTAGTCTAGGTTTTCCCTTTTCTAGGTAGTAGTGAAGCCTCAACAACCTCTACTTCGATTTCGAGTGTCACAACCTTAATCGGTTTAGTTAGTCTTGATCCTTGGGTTACAAGTTTGGGTACTTGAGATTAATTCTTGTCCATAGATCCTTTCTATACTGAAGCCTCAACAACCTTTATAGAGAGTGTCTTTAGATAAGTCATATAAAGCCTTGGAACTTCACCGTACATTGCTTTACCTTAGCATACCTTTGCAACTCTTAACTATGTCCTTAGTTCTTTAGTATATCTTGAATCAATTGCCACAATTAGACACCTGGATCTTTAGGGTTGCTGTTTTCCCAATATATTTGCAAAGCTTTACCCTTTTACTTGCTTGATAACTTTACAACTGAATTTGTTCCCCCCAATTCCTTGTGTTCGATACTCTGGAATTCTTGCTTTACTACGTCGATCCGTACACTGCGGGTTCGCTTGCTTGATTCTAGTTTTATAAATTTAAGACTTATTTGCACACACGCTAAGTGGCGAACATTGACACCACATGATAAGTTCTCTCATTTTTTTCCTGGGATGATTAAGGCAATTCATTCTCCTCTCTTCTTCTTCTTGATCATGCTTAGCCCCTCATATACATATTTGCCTCCCTTTACCTATTCGGGAATTTGGAAGCAAGCAAATGAAAAGCAAGTGAAAGAAAAGTTGAGATGTTGGCTGAAAGTTAGAAAGAAACAAATAGGTTTGGGGAAGTCAATCATGATGATGAGTAACTCAGCACCATTCACATAACCGGGTGTTTGTGTCTTGCCAAAGTCGGATTGAGCGATATTCCTAACGGGTCATGGTATGTGCATCAAGGGTTTGAGGCATCTCGAGAAATTGATGATTGCTGATCTCCTAGGCTTCGGTTATTGTGCACCTCTGTCCATGCATCCCAAAAAGTAAAAAAAGTAAAATAAGCAAAGCTTATTGGTGGAAGATGTTGAAATTCAAAAGGAAGTAAAAGATCCTTTTCCCGGATTCTAGCACCACATTCCCTATATACATCCCACCCTCACACGTTTCTTGACCTTCTCTTTTGAAAGTCCTTGAGACCTCAAACTTGTTGATTGACTTTGTGGTTTAAACTGGATTATACATAATTAATTTCGATAATTATGATTTATTATGCATTCTATGATTTTATGCAAAGATGAACAACTATCTTATATTTATAAAATGTTTTGAGCATGTTTTGATTTTAAATTCCATGAAGCATTCTCTTAGAATGATCTATGATTTGAGCGCACCACAAAAAATGTTTTGAGATACTTTTTCATTGATCTTTATGACTTATAATCCATTCTATCTTGTACTTAAGATTTGGAACTTGCTTCGGGACAAGCAAGGGACAAGTATGAGGTATTTTGATAGCATGAATTATAGTCTATATTTTGGGACTTGTTTAGACATTTTATCTTCAATAATCTGCATGTTTGAATGTATATTATGTGATTATATTGTCGTTTCATCTACCTTTGCGGGAATCGAGGTCTACGCCAAGTTTCGTTGTAATCGTATGTAAAATGGCACGTTTTGGACTAAAATGGAGCTAAAGGAGCAAAGAAGTCATTGGAGCTACATCCAGGAGCTTAAGAAAGAATCCAAGAAGCATGGAAGTGGATTAAAGATTCACTTTGGACCAGATTTGAGAGATTTCACATTCAGTTTAGAGTCACCTCGGTTAGCTACAGTACCATCTCGACCGAGGTGATCTTGAGGAGCGTCTCGACCGAGGCAAATACCCTGACGCGGCGAGATTGTTTATTCTTGGTTGAGATCTTTTATTTTTGGAAGGAGAGATCTTATATTTTTGGGCTGGATTTCTAGAAGGAAGATTATATATTTTGGAGATCTATTTTAGAGATTAAGATATATTTTATTAGGAAAATATCTTTTCAAGATATTTTATCTTTGGAAGATAGTTTTCCTATATAAAGGGCTGGATTTTCCACAAATTAACAACCCGCTACCATCGCAGCACTTGGGGGGATTGAAGAAGTTGTAGTTAGGAAGGATTTTTGGAAGTTTTGAAGGAAGATTGAAGGAAGGATTGATAGCTTGTTATAGCTTTTGTGAAGGGATTTGTAAGACTTTCTTAGATTCCTTTCTTGTTGATTGTCTTGTTGGATTTGTGATCCAAGGAACGCTTATTTGTTTGATATTTGATTCAGTTATTGAAGCCTTGTTTTGAAGGTTTTTGTGTTCGAATATTCACTCTCTTCCCATATATTTGATTATTGCTTTCATGATGATGAGTGGCTAGTTTCCTTGTGCGATTCTAGGGCGATTGGCTAAAGGTTGTGGGAAAAACAATGATAGAATAATCTTAAATCCCAGTAGGACCCTGAAAGCTCGAGTCTTTATCCTTAACCCTAGAGCATCTCGTTCAGTCGATGAACATCTCGGCCGGGGTGGAATTCGTCTGACCGAAGTGACTTTTCTGATCCGTAACTGAGAGTTAAGTGTTAGAGTTTGCAAATCCTATTCTTATTACACCTTTCCTGGTTCAATGCAAGCCTAGGATGAGACTTACCCGGTGATTCCTTTGTTTGTTTACCCATGATCATAAGTGTAGGTAATAAAGGTTTATCCTTTATTGGGGTTTGAGTGTGCCTTCATTCCATCTTTGTGAGTTAGCCTGAGACTTACCCGGTAAAGGTTAATTCTATTCCCTTAGTTGGTTTGTTGGTTTGAGATTATAATTCCTTTCCTTAGTACCTTGAGACTTACCCGGTAATAGAAGCTTTTGGTTTGGAGTTAGTGAGTAGTGAGACTTACCCGGTGATCTATTCCACTTTAGAAACACCTTCCCTTTGCAAAATCTCATCTTTGTCCGCTTTATCTTGAGATCTTGAGTTGGAACCACAACTAGATGCTTTAATCCCTAGAATTGCATATTCCTTTAATTGACTTTTTATCATCTTTGATTGCTTTAATTGCTTTTGTGTTTAGTTGCAATATTGACTACCTATATTGGTTTTGTTTCACCTAAGTCCCTGAGATCGACACCCCGGAATTCTTGCTTTTACTACGATTGACCCGTACACTGCGGGTTTGCATCCTTGTTTTAAGCATACATCTTGGGTTATAAATTTAAAGCTTGCACACACCATTTGGAGCAAACAGCAACCCGAATGAATAAAAAGAGGAGCTTCTGTCAAGGAATCCGCACATGCGGTTTTGTTTCCCGCCTTTGCGGTGACCCTCAGGCCAGCGCCGCCCCCGGCGATGGGCCTGCGTGCCCCTCTCCCTTGTCGCCGCCCCTGCGGTGTCAAACCCCCGCCACTGCGAGTTTACCCAGAAAAGAAAAAAAATCTCGAAAAACGCCTACACCTACCACGCACCACCCACTAACCTTCTTCACCAAACACAAACCCTCCAAACTCCCCTCCTTAAGAAACACCCTCAACGCCCCTACGCCCTCTGCCCACTGACAATCTCACCGACACCCCTGCGCCGCCTCCGACAGCTAGCCACCATTCGAAACGCCCCTGCACCACCTTCTCCCACTACCCCTGTACTCTCTCACAGCCCTACGGCCTTCCTCCTCACCCACTTTATACATTCTACTCCAGCTACATCACCGGCGAGGCTACACCACCAAGGACGTCACCGGAGCAACCTCAACAACACCCTCTCCATCACTCCTCAGAAATCGCCTCTGCACTTATCCTGCACCTGTGGCTGCAAGCTCCGCCCCTGTGCCTCACCACCCCTGCGCCTGCACAGCCGCCCCTACGGAAATCACAACAGAAAAGTCGTTCTCTTTTTCTCATTTCTACATTTGCTAATCCTTTGCTTCAAATACTTTCAAGAATGGAAGCCCCTAAGGAAATACAAGATGACCGACGCAGAGAAGGAGTGTTATAGGATTGTGCAGGATCGAGTTGTGTATGCAACTCGATTTCTGCATATTCCGACTTTGGAGAAACTAGGTATGCTTGAGAGCATGCAAGCGTTTTTGGCGAATGCCGGGCTCGGAGACTTCCTCCAGAAGAGTGCTCCAACATATCCCGAGCTCAGCAGACAGTTTATCTCCACCTTCACAATGGAGAAGGAAGACCACGTGTGTACCGGCGTCACCTTCAAGTTCAACAAGGTAAAATACACTCTTGACTACACCGATCTATGGGAGGCCTTTGGAGTGACTCTAAACCCCTCTGCAAAATGGTGGGATCCAATCCCGGCCCCGGACCTATGTGAGTTTTGGCAAGCAACTACTGGGTCCAAATTCCATGCTGGGGGTAAGTACTCCAACAAACTTACTCACCCCAGCTTGAGGCTGATTTCAAAGATCCTCATGAGTGTCTTATGTGGACACAAAGAGGAAAACAAGGTCGCGCTCAAGGACCTCCCACTACTCTACTCCTGCCTTCCACAGAGCGAGAAGCTGATGGATTGGCCCTCTCTCTTCCTTGCCGCTTTGAAGCGGATAAGGAGGGATGAGCCGAGGGATATTGTCGGCGGTGGGGTGATCTCTTTGATCGCCTCATAAGTGATAGACCTGTCCGAGTTAGAGGATGGGATGGCGGCTCCTCTCTATACTGAGGGGATGCTTAGGAGGTGCAAGCTCCTCCGGAGGGATGGGGAGAACCTATTTTGGGTCTCCCTTGCAAATGGGAGCTATCTCACCTACCTCCCCCGACCTTTACCACTAATAGGTGAGCTCTCAGAGCTCTACATACCGGCAGATCCTTTTGTGCAGAGGAGGCCACTAGTGGCCATTGTGGAGAGGCATGCTGCCAGCTCCAGCCGGGCCCATCAGAAGGAGCACCTGCCCATCCTAGATGACGAGGAGATGCCCACGGCGGCACTAGAGGAGGACCCGGCCCTTGCGAGCCTTCAGGGTCAGATGGCGGCTATGACGACCCAACACCGGACATGGCAGTCCGATAACCAGCGGACTATGCTGAAGCAGCAGCTGAGCTGGCAGGACAATTTTGCCGACCTCACACTTCAACCAGAGGCAGGAGGCCTGGCAGGCAGCCCAGCAACAGCAGCTGGAGGCTCAGCAGCTGGCTTGGCAGGCCAGTTTTGAGACCTCTTTTGGTCGCCAGATGTCTGCCCAGTAGGACCACATTGATGACATCAACCGCCGGCAGGAGCACTTCTTCCGCCACTTCCCTTACCCACCGGAGGAGGGTCCGGGTGGTCCATCCGGACCACCCCACTGATGGGTACATCTCTTTTCCTTCTCCCACATTTATCTTTGACTCATTTCCACTTTGAGGACAAAGTGTACTTCAAGTATGGGCGAGGGATATATCATTGCTTGTATAGTTCATTGAGTTGTTTTTGGCATTTGTTTTTGCTTTGTTGAATTCAGTTTCTTTTAAAAAAAAGAAGAAGAAAAAAAAAAGCCAATGAAGTGAAAAAAGGCATGAAAATCCTTGGATAAACCGAAAACCCGAAAGGGCGGTTTAGGTAAAAAGAAGGTAGTCCGACCAACCTTAGGTTGGTGCAAAATTGGACTTGAGGGATGTGAGTTAAAGTGAGAAAAGAAGAAGAGTGGCAAGGTGAAAACCCGAAAGGGCGCCTTGGCAAAATGAGCGACACCGAGCGTAGGTTCCCCTTCCGGCGTTTTGGCGACATAAGAAGGGGAGTCATAAAGAGGTTGTCCGGGTAGGCCACTCTTGGAGCGATAAGGATGGTAGTCTTTCTTTTTCTCTCATTTCCTCTCTTTTTCTTCTTTCTTTCTTGGCTTTTCTCTTGTTTTCCATTATCTTTCTGCTTACTCATGCTTCCAAAGGCCTTTGAGTCAAATTGATGTCATTAGTTTTTACTCGGGATGAGTAAAAGGTCTAAGTATGGGGGAGTTTGATAGGTGATGAAATCACTATCAATTAGGGTAGTTTTTAGAGTCTTTTTATTGCATAAGTGTCGGTTTATGCTCTACTAACTCCTTGGTCCAGAAGAAGAAGATCAAAAGAAGCTAAAGAAGGAGTTATAAGCAGTTAGGAGTGAAGATCGATCACGAAGCAAAGCTTCTGTTGCCTCACCGCGCCTACGGATCCTTGCAGCCGCCCCTGCAGATAACGTTTCCACAGGAGCGCTCCCTGCGTTTTCACCAGCGCCAACCATGAAGCGTGTCACCGCCCCTGCGCCACTCCTTGGCGCCCCTGCGGTGACTTGCCCTGAAGATATGAAGACCAGCTCCTCTGCGCCTCCCACTGCGCCCCTGCATGCGCCCCAACCTGGGAGCTGGAAGACGAAGAGGCTATGTCGACGCCCCTGCGTCGACATAGGTATGCCCCGGCGGCTTGACATCAGAAACGTCAGGAAGGCGAAAGGTCAGATGTTGAAGTGCATTAAAGATCCGCCCCAGCGGAATTGTGTAGCCTCCCAGCGGCTCTAAAGAAGATCAACCGATTTTGCCTAAACCGCCCCTGCGGTTCCTGAAGGCCGCCCCTGCGGTTTAACGCCAGAAGCTTTACTCCGGTTGTTTACACCACCTTTATGGCATTTAAGGTGGCTGTTTTGGGCCGGCCATTTACTCCTATTTAGTGTCTTTTGTAGTATAAATAGTCTTTGGTTGATTGTTAGAAAGGCATCTTATCATCTTGTTAATCATCAAATTATCCACTTAGATTGTCTTGCTACCTTGTAATGAGTTGCTAACTCCCTTGCTACATTGGGTTGGTTTGAAGCTGCTTTGTTGCTTTGGTTGTAAGTACTTTATAATATAAGTTTTCATTCAGTAATGCTTTGTGTTTCCTTGATCTCCATTGTCTAATTGCATGTTTACTATTGCTTGAGATTGATCACCTTAGGTTTTAAAGTGCATGCAAACAACTAGGATTAATAGGTTCCGGGTTCGGGTCTTTAATCTAGTAGCAACTTTAAGTAATAACGGGTTGTGATTACTTAAGGAAAAGGAACACAAATATAAAGATAAGTTTAACGGTTTTAATCTTCTCTTTATATCCCTTAGTCTTTGTTTGAAAGCTAACCTGTTATTTGTTCTTGTAGGTTTACGGAACTTTAACCTGTTAAGTTGTGTTGATGCCGGTTGGCTCAACACATATATGATCGAGACGGAAGATTACTTTTGAAAACTTGTAAAAGGAACTCACCAAAGTAGAAATTGCATGCTTAGAATCAACCTAGTGTAGATTCATCCATTATTGTCTTACTTGTCGCATTTATCGTTTTCATAAGTTTTTGTGCATCAATTCAACCAAACCCCCCCCCCACCCTTTGTGTCACTTGTCATTATAATCGGTAATTGCGTCTAAAACACCTTAACTCTCTTGGGTTCGACCCTTACTTAATCACTATACTTGTTCTTAGTGCTAAGTCGGGATTTACTTTTGATTGGGTATAGACGACCATAGAAATACCTCTAGTCAATGACTAAAAAACATAAAAAGAACTCTATAAACAACCTAAATTGATAGTGATTCCATCACATATCAAACTTCCCCATACTTAGACTCTTTAGTCGTCCCGAGTAAACCAGAAATCAAACAATGACAACACAACAAGCCTCAGGAAGTATGGTGCAGTAGACAAGATGAGGAAAAACAAGAGAAAGCTACCAAAGAAAGTGAGAAAAGAGAGAAATTAGAAAAGTTGAGAAACTACGATCCTTATTACTCCAAGAGTGACCTACCCGGACATCCTCCTTATGACTCCCCTTCTTATGTCACCAACGCCGGAAGGAGAACCTATACTCGGTATCGCTCATTTTGCCAAGGAGCCCTTTCGGGTTTTCACCTTTCCACTCTTCTTCTTTTCATGATAATCTCACAAATTCTTCACATCCCTCAAGTTCAATTTTTCACCAACCTAGAGTTGGTAGGACTACCTTCTTTTTGCCTAAACTGCCCTTTCGGGTTTTCGGTTTATCCAAGGATTTTCTTGCATTTTCCTCAGTTCTTTGGCTTTTTCTCTTTTTTTTGAATATAATGTTAAATTACAACTGAATTCTCAAAAACAAACACACTAAATAAATTGTAAATGCATGATAAGTTCCCCCCTCCATACTTGAAGAACGCTTTGCCCTCAAGTGTGAAAATGAAAGCAAAGATAAATAAGGTGGTGAAGGGAAAGAGGAGAAGCTCATTAGTTGGATGGTCCGGCTGGACCATCCGGACCGTGCTCCGGCGGGTAAGGAAAGTGGCCGAAGAAGTGCTCATGAAGCTGGTATAAGTCGTCAAGGCGGTCCCGCTAAGCATCCATCCTAGCTCCGAAGGAGGTCTCAAAACCGGCATGCCACGCCAGCTGCTTAGCCTCCATTCTCTGCTGCTGAGCCGCCTGCCAAGCATCCTGACGCCGGTCAAAATGCTCGGTCATCCTCCCCTCAAAACCCATATGTCAAGCCTATTGCTGCTCAAGCATCGTCTTTTGGTAGTCGGTCTGCCACTGCTGGTGTTGAGTGGCCACAGCCTCCATCTGAACTCGCAGGCTGGCGTGGGCGGGGTCATCCTCATCTGCTGCGGTGGGCATCTCCTCATCATTGGGGATGGGCATGTGGTCCTCATATGGGATTCTCTTGGAGCTCGCTGCATGCCGCTCAACAATGGAAACTTGTGGTCGCCCCGGTACGTATGGGTCAGCGGCGATGTAGAGGTTGGAGAGCTCCTCTCTGATGGGCAACGGCCAGGGCAAGTAAGTGATATGGCTCCCATCTACAAAATAGAGCCAAAAAAGGTTCTCACCGTCCCTCCTCAATAGCTTGCAGCGGCGGAGAAGACCTTCGTTGTAGAACGTGATCGCCATCCCATCCTCCAACTCGATCAAGTCCATGGCCTGCTCCACAATCAACGAGATGACGCCATCTCCAACAATGTCTCTAGGCTCGTTCTTCCTAATCCTCTTCAAAGCGGTGAGGAAGAGGAAGTTCCAATCCGGCACGCCGCCGGAATGCAAGCATACAGCAATGGAAGGTCCTTGAGGGAGACCTTGTTTTTGTACTCACCCCTACATGAAAATCAAAACCTCTAGCAGCTTGCTAGAACTCCACCACGTCCGGTGTAGGGGTTATCTCCCACCATTTGTTAGATGGATTCTTAGTGATCCTAAAAGCCTCCTACACCTGAGAGAAGTTAAATGTTTACTTCCAGTTATTGTATTTGACAGTGATGCCAACACAAACTTGGTCCTCCTTCTCCGTGTTAAACGTAGCCACAAACTATCTGGTCAACTCGGGATACAATCGGGGCACTCTTCCTAAGGAAGTCCCCGAGCCCAGCATGGTCGACAAAGTGCTGCATACTCTCCAACATTCTCAAGTTTTCCAATGTCGGAACATGCAAAAACCGAGTTGAAAAGATGGCTCGGTCTTGCACAATCTCATACCTTGCCTTTTCCCTCTCATTCGTGTTATACTTCCTTGTAGAATCCATTCTAGCAGCAAGTTCAAGCAGAAGAATTAGATTTCACAAAGAAAGGAAAGAATAACGACCTCTTTGTTGTGATTTCCGTAGGGGCAGCTGACAGACCCGTAGGGGCGGAGAGGCGCAAGGGCGGGTGGGTGTTGGTGCGGGGGCGGGCGAAGACCTTATGGCGATCTTCGACAGATCGTTGGAAGACGTTGGTGTTGGAGCTTCTTCCGGTGTCTAAAGGTGGTCGAAGGTAGGTGAGGGTGGTGGCGTAGGAGAGTGGTAGCTGGTGGTGAGTGGTGTTTGTGGGTTTAAGGTTAAGGTTGGTGAGAAAGAGGATAAGGGGAGTGTGCGGCTGGGGATGTAGAGCAGGGAATGGAGGGGTGACGCAGGGGCATAGTCAGGGCGGTGGTGTTGCTTGTGTGGTGGTTCAGGGGGCGTGGTGGTGTTGTGAGGAAGCTTGTGAGTTACAAGGAGAAGGAGAGTGAGAGGTGAGGTCGAGAGAGAGAGAGAGAGAGAGAGAGAGAGAGTTAGATGAGGAGGAGAGGGAGAGAGAGAGTTGGGTGGGGTAGGTGTAGGCGTGGATTCCTATCTTTCTCTTTTCTGGGTAAACCCGCAAGGGCGGGGGCTTGTCACCGCGGGGGCGGTGACAAAGGAGGGGAGAGACGCAGGCTCAGCGGCGGGGGCGGCGTTGGGAGCGCTTGTCAAGGGAAAAGCCGCAGGGGCGGTGACAGATTTGTGTTGGCGCTAGCCCAACGCCGAGGGCGGGTTGGGGGCGCAGTGTCACCGCAGGGGTGGTGACACAAGTCCGCAGGGGCGGTTTTTTTCGCAGAGCCTCCTCTTCTTATTTTCTCGGGTTACCTGCCGAGCAGCGCCTTTGTTTTATGTCGTTGGCTCGATGCAAGGCCTTCACTTCTCTGTTTGGCCTTCCTCCAAGACCATCTCATCGATTGGATCATTCTCACTCCCTCATGATATAGCTTGAGCCTTTGTTCATTGACCATGTGGATGGACTTCAGCTATGACATAAGGACTTGTCCATCTTGAACGGAGCTATCCTGCAAAAAGTTTCAAACGTGATTGAAATAGAAGTACTTTATTACCTACTTGGAAGTCCTTTCGTAGGATATTCCGGTCATTCCATGCTTTGTTTCTCTTTGTATGCGGTGGCATGGTCACATGCATCGAGGCTCAGTTCCTCAAACTCTTGCAATTGGAGTTTCCAGAATTCACCGACTTTATTCACATTCATGTTGCACTTTTTCACCATCCACCGTGACTTGTGTTCTAGCTCCACCGGTAGGTGGCACGCCTTTCCGAACACAAGTCGGAACGGTGACATTCCAATGGGAGTCTTGTACGCCATACGATATGCCCACAAAGCATCGTTGAGCCTTAAGCTCCAATCCTTCCTTCTAGGGGTAACCATCTTTTTGAGGATCGTCTTGATCTCTCGATTTGACACTTCCGCTTGCCCATTGGTTTGTGGGTGGTACGCCATGGAAACTTGTTGTTGAACAAGATACTTCTTGAGGAGGGCGGTGATTATCTTGTTGCATAAATGTGTTCCCCTATTGCTTATCAAAGCTTTAGGGATACCGAACCTCAAAAAATGTTATCCTTAAGAAAAGTTGCCACCAATTTAGAATTATCAATTTTTGTTGCCTTTGCTTCCACCCACTTGGAAACATAGTCCACTGCAAGAAAAATATAGATATTTCTAAAGAAGTTAGGAAAAGGACTCATAAAATCTATCCACCAAACATCAAAAATCTCACATAAAATAAGCGATGTTTGTGGCATTTCATTCCTCCTAAAAAAATTTATTCTTTGACACCTATCACACACTTTAGAAAATGCAAAAACATCTCGAAAGATGTGTGGCCAAAAGAAACCCGTATCTAAGACTTTTCTAGCAGTTTTATTAGCACCAAAATGCCCCTCACATGCTTCCGAATGACGGAAATAGAGAACAGATTGTACCTCATTATCCGGAATGCAACGGCGAATTACCTGATCACTGTAATGTTTCCAAAGGTAAGGATCATCCCAAACGTAATGCCTAGCCTTGGCTTGCACCTTTTCTTTCTGTGCTTTGGTGAAATTTGGAGGATACTCACCTCTAACAAGAAAGTTCACGATGTCAGCAAACCAATGTTTGAACGAATGCAGCTTATACATTACCTCTACAGTGTTATCCGCGGGCGAGGCCAGAGCAAGCTTCCTAGAATGGCTTTCTAGCCGTAGGGGCGGGGTTGCTCAGGGGCGGTTACCTATGGCCGTAGGGTCGGTTACACAACAAAGGGTTGTGTAGAAGTTATCGTTTGGCAAACTTCCTAGAATGGCTTTCTCCTTTACTGGATCTTCCTCCTCTTGCACCAACCGACTCAGGTGGTCAGCTACAAGGTTCTCCGCTCCCTTCTTGTCCCGAATTTCCAAGTTGAACTCACTTAGAAGTAGAACCCAACGGATCAACCTTGGCTTGGCTTCCTTCTTGGTCATGAGGTAACGAAGCGATGCATGGTCAGTAAAAACGATTACCTTTACACCAAGAAGATATTGCCTTAATTTCTCCAAGGCAAACACCACCGCTAACATCTCCTTTTCGGTGGTGGATTAGTTTCTTTGAACGTCATTCAATGTCATCGAGGCGTAGTGGATTACATGTGACACTCTTCCGTACTTTTGTATTAAGACGGTTCCTACAGCATAGTCGTTGGCATCGTACTTCATCTCAAAGGGCTTCTCCCAACTAGGAGATCGGATGATGGGGGCACTTGTGAGGCAATCCTTCAAAGTGTCAAAGGCCTTCTTGCAATTCTCATTAACTATGAATGTTACGTCTTTCTTCAAGAGCTCATACAGCGGTGCTGAAATCTTGGAGAAATCCTTGATGAAGCGCCGGTAGAATCCTGTATGACCTAAGAAAGAGAAAATCCACGCACGTTAGTAGGATAAGATAAAGTTTGAAGTACGTCAAATTGGCCTTATCCACTTCTATTCGTTTTGATGAAATAACATGACCTAGCACAATACCTTGCTCTACTATGAAGTGACACTTTTCAGAATTGAGAACTAGATTGGTTTCTACGCATTTTTGAAGAACAAGTTTTAAATGTCTTAAAAATGCATCAAAACTATCTCCATGAACGGTAAAATTGTCCATAAAAACCTCAATAAAGTTTTCAATATACTCGGAAAAGATACTTAGCATGCACCGTTGGAAGGTGTCGGGAGAATTACAAAGTCTAAAGGGCATTCTGCGATATGCAAAAGTGTCAAAAGGACAGGTAAAAGTAGTCCTCTCTTGGTCCTACGGAGCGATGGCTATTTGAAAATAGCCCAAGTATCCATCCAAGAAGCAATAGTATGGGTGACCTGCAAGACGCTCAAGCATATGGTCAATAAAAGGTAAAGGAAAATGGTCTTTTCGGGTTACCGTGTTTAGCTTACGGTAATCGATACAAACCCTCCATCCGGTTTGGGTTTTGCTTGGAACCATCTTGTTACGCTCAGGATGTGTAGTGCAATAAGCTTTAAATTTATAACTCGTTATATTTCTCCTAACTCCTAGCGAACCCGCAGTGTACGGGACGTTTGTAGTAGGGATAGTATTCCGAGGTCGAACACAAAGACTGAGGTGAAATTGAATCGATTAGTGATTAAGTTTAGTGAAGATCTAGGCCTAAGAAAAGAGAAAGAAATAAAGAAATGAAAATCTCAATGTTTTTGGTTGGTTTTTAGGTGATCAATCAAGGATCACAAATCATGCAAAGTAAACAATCAACTAAGCTAACAAATCAACACAAACAAACAAGCTAAACACGAGATATGAATCAAGGAGAGAAAAGCGGATTCTAGGGATTAGAAATTCCGGTTATGGCATAGGACTCAAGCTATCTAATCATTCCTTGGATTAACTATGGTATATTGGGAGTAAGTGTTTCTAGATTGGGATCAATTACCGGGTAGGTCTCATGGTCCACTAGTCCGTTCCTAAGGTCTCATCACTGGGTAAGTCTCAAAGAACCTAAGGAATGGAATTCTACATAAACCAGATTGTCATCTAGGGATCTAACCTATCCTTACCGGGTAAGTCTCGGAAAAGTAAGTCCTAAACAACTATCTTAGCACACTTAGTCCAATGGCGGCTTATGAGGCTCACCATTACCTAAGGTTTGTCATCTTTGAAATCTAAGAGCAAGAATCACCGGGTAGGTCTCTTCTAACACTTAGTTGCTAACACTAGGTCACCCTAGGATAGGTTTAACTCAACAAACACTAGGATTTCAATATTCTAACATTCTAGAACTTAGACTCATCTAATCAAACGAATAAGGCAAACCACGGGCTGTTCTACCACTTCCACAGCCGTGGACTGGCAAGAACGAACCATGGACTCCAACAGTGGCTCGGTTCATATAGATGAATCATCCAAAGGTAAATCTAAGTCCATCCTATCATAGTCCTAGCCATAACCTTATTTTCCTTACCCTAGAATCACATCTATCTAGCCAACACCATACATCATCTCAATCGAAATCATCAAGCATAAAATCATAGCATCCATTTACAAGATAATGAAGAGAAAGAGATGAATAAGTGAAACAAGTAGAACAAAGCTGAAAATGAGATTAGAAAGACTCACAACCCTTCAAAGAAGGTTTAATCGATTCTTACAACCCTAGAAAATCGATTCCGAAAATCTTCACTACAAAACTTATCAAAGACTAGCTATGGTGTGTTCTTCTCTTCTTCTCCAGTGGAGCTTTCCTCCTCCTCCAATGTTAGCTTCTCCCAAGAGAATCTTCTTGTTGAGAGTATGGGAGAGAATGTGGATTTGATTGGATGATGAAAGATGCCTTCTCTCAGCCTTGCAGGACCACTTTTATACTACAACCTTTGTAGAGTGAGCCATGAGATCGTGGCACAGCTGTCACAACCGTCTGGCAAAAACCACGGTTGGTTTCCATGGCCGTGGTTCCTCCAGTGACCGTGGTTTGGGTGTTCCTGCACTATATGGATCATCGAGCCACGATTTGATGCATGGCATGCACCAACAAGGTCCCATGGGTCTTCCTTAGCCTCTAGCTTGCATCCTAATGAGTCCGAGGGTGTGTCATCTTGATAAATGATCCTCAAACGTATCGATTAAGCTCCTAAATCTCCCAAAATACCTACAAAGCAATACAAAAGTTCGTGTAGACGTCTATCTCGACAAAATACGTGAATTGAGTGCAAACGTCGTGAAATAGTGCTAAACCATGCATGAATGAGTGAAAAATCTATCTTAATAAGTGTCTAATCCTAAGTCATAAATCGTGTTATCACATCTCACCATGTTGATTTTCCACCATAGTAATTCCTCCCTTTTTCGGGACAACTTGGGTTGGACTAACCCATTTGCTATCTGATATCCACTTGGAGAAGCTTCAACACTTCCTTCTTGACCACATCCATCATAGGCGGGTTTAATCTCCTTTGTGGTTGCCTTGATGGTTTTGCCTCTTCTTAAAGGAGGATCCGATACATACATGTAGAGGGACTAATCCCTTGAATGTCCGCAATGGTCCAACCAAGAGTTGTCTTATGCTCCTTAAGGATGTTCACCAACTTCTCCTCTTGATGGGAAGACAATTTTCTAGATATAATCACCGGCAAAGTGTCATTCTCCCCTAGGAAAGCATACTTGAGATGTTGGGGAAGCTCTTTCAATTCGATCACCGGAGGCTGCACTATAGAGGGAACAAGCTTTTCGCTTGGAGTTAGCAAGGTGGGCCCAATGGCCAAAGGTAAGAGTGGGACCGTTTTGTTCCCATCCAATTGAGCTAGAACTTCCTGCATGTTAGAATTTAATGCATAATCTGAATTATGAATATCAATGTTGTTTTCAATTATGCTTTTTAACTCATCAATATCGGAAATATCAAAAACATCTTGTATAATGGGTTCAATTACATCAATAGTTGATGACATGAATTATGTATCATCATATTCATGCATATTACAGAAGATTGTATCAGTTTACCTTGCATTTAGAGAGATTTTGTATGACTTTTATGTTCTATTCAATCATTTGTCGGAAATAGAGGTCTACACGAGTTTTTGATGAATTATAGGTAAATGGAGTGGAATTGGAAGCAAAAGTGGAGCAAGGAGCATCTAAGGATGTTAAGGAAGCTAAAGGAGTCTTAAAGGGTTCATAAAGAGCCAAGGAATTGCAAAGGAGGAGCATAGAATACGAGCCAAGAGAAGAGCACTTTCTGTTGAAGAAAATCGTGCCAATTTACATATAAATCGGACGATTTTCCTCTCCAAAATTCGAACGAGTTTGTGCATAAATCGACTAGGTCGATTTATTGTGTTTTTCGGCCAAATAAAAAGACGACACAAAGCCTAATTATTTTGGGCTAAAGGAGAGTTTTGCCAAACGGCCCATTTGCAAGAAACTATAGAAGAGAACCCTACGAACGAAAACGAGGAGGCCGCAGCGGGAAATCTTTACACGTTTGAGAGGAATTGAAGATTCTTGGAAGGAGATTGAAGGACTCTTGGCCCGAAAGCTAATCTTGATTCTAGTTGTGAGATTTCTTTGTTCATTGAAATACTTGCTGTTTTTGAGCACGAATTTGAGTTGTTTAGGAGATAAATTAAGTTGTTTTGACAATCGTTTACAGATTTGAAGCTTATTGGAATTCTTTATTCAAGATTCGGTTTCTTTGCAATTTTTCCCTTCATAATTAATTTGATTCGTTTTTGAAAATGGTTGGCTAAAACCTTTGTAATTCTGGGGAGAATAGTTGATGATTAAGGCTTAGATGATGATAGACTGAACTCATTCAAACATTAGGACCCTGAGAGTTTAGATTTTAGTTTTGCGATAAACAGGTAAATCGGGCTGTTCTTGGGGAAAATCGGCCGATTTTCTTATGAACAGGGCGATTTATTCTTCTGACGAACTTTAATTGAATCAATCTTTAATCAAAACTAATCCTTGCCTAAATCCCGACCTTGATTAACCTTTTTACCCTCTAATTGAATGTATGAAGACACTTCAAACCTGATTCTACATTTAATAGATTAAGATTTCAAGATTTGGGTAATAAAGAGACTCAACATCCTTTATTAAGTTTTTAATTGTGCTTGCTATTCTTTACTTTGGAGAGTCATATCCTGGAGTTTTAGATAGTTAGTTTGAACATAATTCTTGTCTCTAGATCTTTCTATATTGCAGCCTCAACAACCCTTATAGAGAGAATCTTTAGATTGGTCATATAGGTTTCGGAACTTCATCATACGAATCCTACCTTTGAACATTTAATCTTGGCAATATAAACTCTGTCCTATATCTATAGAAGTGTCTTGAATCGAAAGCCGAAATTGGATACTTGAATCCTTGGAATCATTTCACTCTTATTTGATCACAAAAGCTTTTCGCACTTTTTGCTAGATAATTGAAATTGAATTTATTCTCACTAAATCCCTGAGTTCGACTCTGGAATTCTTACCTTGCTACAGCTGATCCGTACACTGCGGGTTCGCTTTGCTTTGAGTTCTAGATATAAATTTAAGACTTAGACGCACACACTTTTCGGTGCGAACAAGTTTTTGGCGCCGTTGCCGGGGATTTGGTCTAGACCAAATTCGGTTTTCGGTTGTCTAGCTTGAGAGCTCTTGCTCTTGTGATTTGATTTGTCTACTTGAGTGATCTTTGCAGGTTCTTTAGGTATATGCGAAAGACTAGATCCGCTAAAGATCTAGTTCCTTTCGATCCCGAATTGGAGAGAACTTTGAGAAGAAAGTTGAAGGAGAAGAAAATGGCTGAAAACGATGAGAGAAACTACCAGGCTGAACTGAACGAAGCTCAACGCCAACTCCAGTTGAGTGAGAAAGCACGAAAAGAAGCTGAAATAAGTCATCAATTTCAGATTGATGAACTAAGAGCTATGATGTTGGACATGAAGTTGGAGTTGAACGAATCCAAGAAGAAGAAGAAAGTCAAGACACCAACTAAATCCATTCGAAATGACTCATCTGATGATGAAGAGATAGATCCGGACATGCCGGAACTTGAGGAGATTGATCCATCACTTCGTCCTATTCGAAACACCCCTACACCAAGGGTTGTCCCTCGCCTCCCAAGTAGGAACGTGAGAGTTGTTAATAACGATGATAAACCCCGAACTTTGGGGCAACGGATGGATCCAATTCAGCAACCACGCCGTCTAGGTGTGGATTTCGGAGCTGAAGACATCCAAGAGTTTAGCTTCTCACCACAAGTCATCACCATGGTTCGCCAAAGTCAATATGGCGGAGCAAATACTGAATCTCCACATCAACACTTGCAGAATTTTGAGATTCTCATGGAGACTATGAAGCCGAAGAAGGCTACTACAAGCAATTACAAGATCAAACCGTTCTTCTTCTCTTTGAAGGACAAAGCTCTAGCTTGGTACCAAACACTTCCAGCTGCGAAGTTAGCTACATGGGAGGAATTGTCTTCGGAATTCCTCACCAAATTCTTTCCGCCATTCAAAACGGCGGAATTGAGAGGTAAAATAAATGTTTTTTCTATGAAACCTAATGAAAGCTTGTTTCAATCTTGGGAAAGGTTTCAAGATCTATTGTTGGATTGCCCACACCATGGCATTTCCAAGCTGGAACTATTGGAGATCTACTACAAAGGATTGGATGTGGAAACACAATTCAACCTTCAATCTCTCTCTTGTGGCACATTCATGGACATGAGAGAGGATGATGCTTGGGACTTCATTGAGAAGCAAGCCCAAGTGATTGAGAAGTATTCCCACCGGAAGGTGGACTCAAATAGCCGGAATCAAGGCGATTCGGGAGCCAAGTTGAATCAAGCCGCTCAAACACAAATATTCTCCCTCAAAGATGACATCAAAGAATTGAGGGAAGTGCTCAAAACGAGTCTTCAAAAGACTAAGGAGCAAGAAGCCAACTACATGGGGCGGGACAACAATCAAAGGAATGATAACTGGAATTCCAATTGGAACACCAACAACAATAGCAACCGGAATTCCAATTGGAACAACAACAACAATAGAAACTCCAATAACAACAATTAGAGGTCAAATCAGCAAAATCCAGGTAATCCTTACTCTCATGCTGAAAAGGCTCTAACACATCCATCTTCTTCTACTCCTTCAACAAGCCAGGGACAATCAAGCGGATCAAACAAACCTGATCCCATGCTAGAGACGATCCTAGGCAAGCTACAAGGATTAGAGAGTTATATAACTTCGGTTGACAAAGCTCACAAAGCTTTAGAAAACCAAGTATTCAACAAAGCCGGAGAAGTTCCAAGAGATCAAGGGAAACTTCCCGGGAAGACGGAAGATAACCCAAAAGGAAGGGTTATGGCAATAACTACTAGGAGTGGCAAAACGACTACCGATCCTCAATCTAAAGTAGTTGATACCAATATGGGCATACAGGACGATGCACTATGGGCATAAAGGACGGCCTTCAAGACACCAATAGGTACTACTCCCTATAACCATGTTTATGGTAAATCCTGTCATCTTCCTGTAGAGCTAGAGCACAAAGCCTATTGGGTCGTCAAGTGGCTCAATTTTGACATGAAGGAAGCCGGAGAGAAGCGGCTCTTAGACATCAATGAGCTAGAGGAGATCCGGCTAAATTCGTATGAGAACGCAAAGATATACAAGGAACGGACAAAGCGTTGGCATGATAAGCACATCATTCCAAAAGACTTGAAGGAGGGAGACCAAGTCCTCCTATTCAACTCAAGGCTGCGTCTAGTTCCAAGTAAGCTCAAATCCCGTTGGACAGGACCTTATTTAACTAAACGAGTTTTCCCCCATGGTGCAGTTGAAGTATGGGGTGAACAAAGCGGAAGTTTCAAGGTCAATGCCAACGGTTGAAGAAATATACACCGGAAGCTCCGGTCGAGGAGATAGCTCCTATCCTCCTCCATTGAACACATACCATACACCGTCTAGCTAAAGACGATAAATTAAGCGCTTCTTGGGAGGCAACCCATGATAGTATAGTTTTTCACCCTTTTATCACTTAGTTAGAGTAGATTAATTGTTTTGCTTCTTTGTTTTCGTTTTTATTTGTTCCTCGATGCACTCTTGGTTTGTCGTGTCATTAATCGCAGGAAATTAGGCTCAACTCGAGAGATCCATGGAAAAAGGGAGCACAAATCAGTTAAATCTTCAAGATCCATAAAGAATAAGGAAGGAAATCGAGATACACTAAGTAAATCGTCCGATTCAAGAGCAGAGCAAGGCGATTTTTGACAACAGGAAGAAAAATCGACCTGAAGATCGACCCATCGAATTAAATCGTCCGATTTTCTTTGGATTCAGAGAAAAATCGCCCCGACGATTAAATCGACCCTATAAATCGTCCGATTTTCTTCACAATTCCTCGACTCTATATAAAGACTCAACACTCGATCTTCCTCATTCCACAACTTACAACTCTCGATTTCCCCCTTCTCAAGAACGCCGAAAATCGCCCTCAACCTACAATCCTCATTCCTTCGTCATTTTGAGTGATTCTTGGCTCCAAACTGAAGCATTTTCAACAAGGAACAAGGATCTAGCAACAGCAAGCACGGCAATCGGCTCCTCCACAAGGAATTCAGGTTTTTCTTTCCAAAAACCTAAGTCTCTAATTCAAATTGAAGTTTGCTTAGGAAGTGTTTGTTTGCTGGAATTGGTTGAGGAATCTGCTTAGGAATCATTATAGGAGACTGTATGTGGTGATTGCTTGAACAGAACTTTACAGAATTGAGAGAATCGTTGAAATCGAGAGAAAAATCGACCCAGCCCAAAAAAATCGTCCGATTTTTGTCAAGAACAGGCCGATTTTTTGACTCAGAATGGATCTTGTCAAGAGGATAACTAGAAACACGGGGAAGAAGAAGGGATCTTCTTCCAAAGCCCCTCCCCCACCTCCACCACCATCTCAAAACATCCCTAAGCTTCCCCCTCCCCTATCCAAGCACAAGAAACGTTATGAACGTATCGTAGATCGCCCATTCACCCCTCCTCGCTACATAGTGCTAGATGATTTAGATTCATTATTTGTTCGAGAGGATGTTGACATGATGCTTGACAGGGCTGGACTGACCCAGTTTGCTACGATTAGGGAGGATGCTTATACCGAGATCACCCTAGAATTCCTTAGTACATTTGAGCATGATCCTAGGGAAAGGATAGTCACCTTCCGCCTTATGAGCCAAAACCACACTATGTCCATTGACACTTTTGGAGACTTGTTTGGCTTCTCCTATTCAGATGCAAGCACATTTGCTAGAGGTGTCAGCGCTAGTGACTTTTGGGAGGCTATTTCAGTGGGTGAATATGGTGGAGACAAGTGGCGACCCGGAAATTCCAAGGAAACTAGTATGTACAACCTCTCCTTCAAGGTAGTGCATAGGATTCTCAGTGAGAGCTTATTTGCACGGACAGAGACTCCACAGAAGCTCAAGGCTGATGAGCTTTTCATTCTATACTGCATGACATCCACCACCACTCCCGACATTGCCACCATTCTTGCCGACTATCTAGGAAAGATAGCCAACAAAGCTAAGGGCAATATTTGCGCAGGAGGTCTTGTCACTCATGTGGCTAAGACCATGGGATTAGACTTCTCCGGATGCACTCTAGCTGAGATTGCCCTTCCATTAGGCTCCCAACGGTTGGTTGTTCGACATGTCTTGATTCCTCGAGGGAGAGGAACACTTCATGTGCCCGTGCCATGGCACAGGGATCCGAAGAAGAAGCCATCCGAGATTATATGGAAGTCCGAATACACTATTCGGAACAAGAGAAACTGGAAGGAGACGTTCGAGTCGATGCTTGAGGAGTTCTCTCCTCCTACTTATTATGATGATGATGCAGGTGACTCCGAGGAGGAGGATGAGGATAGAGAACAGGAGACCATGCTCGAGTTGGAGAGTGACACCCATAGCGGCCATGCTACGGATGCCATGGACACCGACACTCATGGTGTAGGACCCAGCCGGACTAGTATAGGCGAGGAGGAGACGGAGGATGACATGCAGCCACCTCGCCGCTCATTTGCACGTGCCCCAGGATAGGGACGAGGACGTCGCCCTCCCCGCCACTTTAGGGAGCTAGTCTCTAGCTTCCAGAGCCTCAGCACCGACTATCATGCTCTCCACACCGACTACGAGACCCTGAACACTCAGTTCAGGAATTACAGGGAGGAGACGGACGCTAGACATTCATCCTATGACGGCCAGATGAGAGACTTGTACTACCACCAGTTCGGCCACTTCTACGATCCTAGCGCACCGATGTATCCCTATCCACCACCTCCACCGCCGACAGAGGATTGAGCTTCCACTTCTTTTACATTGTAAGTATTTTTCTCCTTCTTATGCTTGATTTTCACATTGGGGACAATGTGGATGTCAAGTATGGGGTGGAGGTACTTACAATACCTTATGTTTCATTCTTGCACTTTATGTACTTTCCACTACTCTTGACAAATTTGGCTTGTAATAACTCTTGCACTACTTGCTTTCCATTATGACACTTGCATTTGCATGACCTTTTTCAAATCCTATGAATTTTCAAAAAAAAATTTTAGTGCTTCTTATATGGAAATGACCTCTATGATGAGAATTGTGTATATGGATAGGCAAAAAGATGCTTAGTTGTATTGAGATATTGATTATAGCATGAATGAGTTTGCTTTTGTTACTTGAACACATGAATAAGTTATATGATCTAGTTGTTTTGATAAGAGAATGAAATAATAGTCGAAGCTATATTGCAAGTTCTTTTACATCATTTAAGGATGACTAAGGCAATTCACTTCTTTTCTTTTCTCATATCTTGATCATGCTAGCTCCTCAATGAAATATGTAACCCTCCTTTTACCATCCGGGAATTAGGATAGGTGATAGAAAAAGGCATGTTTGATGTGGGAGGGCCAAGGAAAATGTGTTGAAAGAAAGTGCAGAAATTCATAAGTTTGGGGACGTTGAACATGAGGATGAGTAACTCGGCACCATTCACATAGCCGGGTGTTTGTGTCTTGCCAAAGTCCGATTGAACGACAAGTCCTAACGGGATATGGTATGTGCATCAAGGGTTTGAGGCATCTCGAAATTGAGAAACGTCAATCTCCTAGGCTTCGGTTTTTGTGCACCGCTGTCCATACTCTCAAAAAAAAAGTAAAGTATAATGAAAGCAAAGCTTTCTACATGCGAAGCATGTGCGGTGAAGAAAATTCTTGAAGGGATTATGTGTTCCTCTTTCCCGGATTAGCACCACAATTGCCAAAAAGAGTTCCTTCCCTTAATACGTTTCTTGAACCTTTTCTTTGATTAGAAGACCTTGAGACTTTTATGCATGTGTTTAAGACTTAATGGCTTAGACTTGTTTGACTTTGATTACCTCTACACCTTTATCATGTTCTTTATTTGTGTTTTCATGAAAGAAAAGGAGATTAGTTCATCTTATAATTACCATTGATACATGCTTTGCCTTTTTATGCCTTGAAATATCACTTTGAGGGTGATCCAATAAGAAGAAGCACTACCAAAAGAAGAGTTTTGAGTTTTCATACATATATAATCCATGACATCTTATATTCTGAATTTGAATCTTGCTTAGGGACAAGCAAGAGGCAAGTATGGGGTATTTTGATGACATGAATTATGTATCATCATATTCATGCATATTACAGAAGATTGTATCAGTTTACCTTGCATTTAGAGAGATTTTGTATGACTTTTATGTTCTATTCAATCATTTGTCGGAAATAGAGGTCTACACGAGTTTTTGATGAATTATAGGTAAATGGAGTGGAATTGGAAGCAAAAGCGGAGCAAGGAGCATCTAAGGATGTTAAGGAAGCTAAAGGAGTCTTAAAGGGTTCATAAAGAGCCAAGGAATTGCAAAGGAGGAGCATAGAATACGAGCCAAGAGAAGAGCACTTTCTGTTGAAGAAAATCATGCCAATTTACATATAAATCGGACGATTTTCCTCTCCAGAATTCGAACGATTTTGTGCATAAATCGACTAGGTCGATTTATTGTGTTTTTCGGCCAAATAAAAAGACGACACAAAGCCTAATTATTTTGGGCTAAAGGAGAGTTTTGCCAAACGGCCCATTTGCAAGAAACTATAGAAGAGAACCCTACGAACGAAAACGAGAAGGCCGCAGCGGGAAATCTTTACACGTTTGAGAGGAATTGAAGATTCTTGGAAGGAGATTGAAGGACTCTTGGCCGGAAAGCTAATCTTGATTCTAGTTGTGAGATTTCTTTGTTCATTGAAATACTTGCTGTTTTTGAACACGAATTTGAGTTGTTCAGGAGATACATTGAGTTGTTTTGACAATCGTTTACATATTTGAAGCTTATTGGACTTCTTTATTCAAGATTCGGTTTCTTTGCGATTTTTCCCTTCATAATTAATTTGATTCGTTTTTGAAAATGGTTGGCTAAAACCTTTGTGATTCTGGGGAGAATAGTTGATGATTAAGGCTTAGATGATGATAGACTGAACTCATTCAAACATTAGGACCCTGAGAGTTTAGATTTTAGTTTTGCGATAAATAGGAAAATCAGGCTGTTCTTGGGGAAAATCGGCCGATTTTCTTATGAACAGGGCAATTTATTCTTCTGACGAACTTTAATTGAATCAATATTTAATCAAAACTAATCCTTGCCTAAATCCCGACCTTGATTAACCTTTTTACCCTCTAATTGAATGTATGAAGACACTTCAAACCTGATTCTACATTTAATAGATTAAGATTTCAAGATTTGGGTAATAAAGAGACTCAACATCCTTTATTAAGTTTTTAATTGTGCTTGCTATTCTTTACTTTGGAGAGTCATATCCTGGAGTTTTAGATAGTTAGTTTGAACATAATTCTTGTCTCTAGATCTTTCTATATTGCAGCCTCAACAACCCTTATAGAGAGAATCTTTAGATTGGTCATATAGGTTTCGGAACTTCATCGTACGAATCCTACCTTTGAACATTTAATCTTGGCAATATAAACTCTGTCCTATATCTATAGAAGTGTCTTGAATCGAAAGCCGAAATTGGATACTTGAATCCTTGGAATCATTTCACTCTTATTTGATCACAAAAGCTTTTCGCACTTTTTGCTAGATAATTGAAATTGAATTTATTCTCACTAAATCCCTGAGTTCGACTCTGGAATTCTTACCTTGCTACAGCTGATCCGTACACTGCGGGTTCGCTTTGCTTTGAGTTCTAGATATAAATTTAAGACTTAGACGCACACACTTTTCGGGCGAACAAGTTTTTGGCGCCGTTGCCGGGGATTTGGTCTAGACCAAATTCGGTTTTCGGTTGTCTAGCTTGAGAGCTCTTGCTCTTGTGATTTGATTTGTCTACTTGAGTGATCTTTGCAGGTTCTTTAGGTATATGCGAAAGACTAGATCCACTAAAGATCTAGTTCCTTTCGATCCCGAATTGGAGAGAACTTTGAGAAGAAAGTTGAAGGAGAAGAAAATGGCTGAAAACGATGAGAGAAACTACCAGGCTAAACTGAACGAAGCTCAACGCCAACTCCAGTTGAGTGAGAAAGCACGAAAAGAAGCTGAAATAAGTCATCAATTTCAGATTGATGAACTAAGAGCTATGATGTTGGACATGAAGTTGGAGTTGAACGAATCCAAGAAGAAGAAGAAAGTCAAGACACCAACTAAATCCATTCGAAATGACTCATCTGATGATGAAGAGATAGATCCGGACATGCCGGAACTTGAGGAGATTGATCCATCACTTCGTCCTATTCGAAACACCCCTACACCAAGGGTTGTCCCTCGCCTCCCAAGTAGGAACGTGAGAGCTGTTAATAACGATGATAGACCCCGAACTTTGGGGCAACGGATGGATCCAATTCAGCAACCACGCCGTCTAGGTGTGGATTTCGGAGCTGAAGACATCCAAGAGTTTAGCTTCTCACCACAAGTCATCACCATGGTTCGCCAAAGTCAATATGGCGGAGCAAATACTGAATCTCCACATCAACACTTGCAGAATTTTGAGATTCTCATGGAGACTATGAAGCCGAAGAAGGCTACTACAAGCAATTACAAGATCAAACCGTTCTTCTTCTCTTTGAAGGACAAAGCTCTAGCTTGGTACCAAACACTTCCAGCTGCGAAGTTAGCTACATGGGAGGAATTGTCTTCGGAATTCCTCACCAAATTCTTTCCGCCATTCAAAACGGCGGAATTGAGAGGTAAAATAAATGTTTTTTCTATGAAACCTAATGAAAGCTTGTTTCAATCTTGGGAAAGGTTTCAAGATCTATTGTTGGATTGCCCACACCATGGCATTTCCAAGCTGGAACTATTGGAGATCTACTACAAAGGATTGGATGTGGAAACACAATTCAACCTTCAATCTCTCTCTTGTGGCACATTCATGGACATGAGAGAGGATGATGCTTGGGACTTCATTGAGAAGCAAGCCCAAGTGATTGAGAAGTATTCCCACCGGAAGGTGGACTCAAATAGCCGGAATCAAGGCGATTCGGGAGCCAAGTTGAATCAAGCCGCTCAAACACAAATATTCTCCCTCAAAGATGACATCAAAGAATTGAGGGAAGTGCTCAAAACGAGTCTTCAAAAGACTAAGGAGCAAGAAGCCAACTACATGGGGCGGGACAACAATCAAAGGAATGATAACTGGAATTCCAATTGGAACAACAACAACAATAGCAACCGGAATTCCAATTGGAACAACAACAACAATAGAAACTCCAATAACAACAATTAGAGGTCAAATCAGCAAAATCCAGGTAATCCTTACTCTCATGCTGAAAAGGCTCTAACACATCCATCTTCTTCTACTCCTTCAACAAGCCAGGGACAATCAAGCGGATCAAACAAACCTGATCCCATGCTAGAGACGATCCTAGGCAAGCTACAAGGATTAGAGAGTTATATAACTTCGGTTGACAAAGCTCACAAAGCTTTAGAAAACCAAGTATTCAACAAAGCCGGAGAAGTTCCAAGAGATCAAGGGAAACTTCCCGGGAAGACGGAAGATAACCCAAAAGGAAGGGTTATGGCAATAACTACTAGGAGTGGCAAAACGACTACCGATCCTCAACCTAAAGTAGTTGATACCAATATGGGCATACAGGACGATGCACTATGGGCATAAAGGACGGCCTTCAAGACACCAATAGGTACTACTCCCTATAACCTTGTTTATGGTAAATCCTGTCATCTTCCTGTAGAGCTAGAGCACAAAGCCTATTGGGTCGTCAAGTGGCTCAATTTTGACATGAAGGAAGCCGGAGAGAAGCGGCTCTTAGACATCAATGAGCTAGAGGAGATCCGGCTAAATGCGTATGAGAACGCAAAGATATACAAGGAACGGACAAAGCGTTGGCATGATAAGCACATCATTCCAAAAGACTTGAAGGAGGGAGACCAAGTCCTCCTATTCAACTCAAGGCTGCGTCTATTTCCAAGTATGCTCAAATCCCGTTGGACAGGACCTTATTTAACTAAACGAGTTTTCCCCCATGGTGCAGTTGAAGTATGGGGTGAACAAAGCGGAAGTTTCAAGGTCAATGCCAACGGTTGAAGAAATATACACCGGAAGCTCCGGTCGAGGAGATAGCTCCTATCCTCCTCCATTGAACACATACCATACACCGTCTAGCTAAAGACGATAAATTAAGCGCTTCTTGGGAGGCAACCCATGATAGTATAGTTTTTCACCCTTTTATCACTTAGTTAGAGTAGATTAATTGTTTTGCTTCTTTGTTTTCGTTTTTATTTGTTCCTCGATGCACTCTTGGTTTGTCGTGTCATTAATCGTAGGAAATTAGGCTCAACTCGAGAGATCCATGGAAAAAGGGAGCACAAATCAGTTAAATCTTCAAGATCCATAAAGAATAAGGAAGGAAATCGAGATACACTAAGTAAATCGTCCGATTCAAGAGCAGAGCAAGGCGATTTTTGACAACAGGAAGAAAAATCGACCTGAAGATCGACCCATCGAATTAAATCGTCCGATTTTCTTTGGATTCAGAGAAAAATCGCCCCGACGATTAAATCGACCCTATAAATCGTCCGATTTTCTTCACAATTCCTCGACTCTATATAAAGACTCAACACTCGATCTTCCTCATTCCACAACTTACAACTCTCGATTTCCCCCTTCTCAAGAACGCCGAAAATCGCCCTCAACCTACAATCCTCATTCCTTCGTCATTTTGAGTGATTCTTGGCTCCAAACTGAAGCATTTTCAACAAGGAACAAGGATCTAGCAACAGCAAGCACGGCAATCGGCTCCTCCACAAGGAATTCAGGTTTTTCTTTCCAAAAACCTAAGTCTCTAATTCAAATTGAAGTTTGCTTAGGAAGTGTTTGTTTGCTGGAATTGGTTGAGGAATCTGCTTAGGAATCATTATAGGAGACTGTATGTGGTGATTGCTTGAACAGAACTTTACAGAATTGAGAGAATCGTTGAAATCGAGAGAAAAATCGACCCAGCCCAAAAAAATCGTCCGATTTTTGTCAAGAACAGGCCGATTTTTTGACTCAGAATGGATCTTGTCAAGAGGATAACTAGAAACACGGGGAAGAAGAAGGGATCTTCTTCCAAAGCCCCTCCCCCACCTCCACCACCATCTCAAAACATCCCTAAGCTTCCCCCTCCCCTATCCAAGCACAAGAAACGTTATGAGCGTATCGTAGATCGCCCATTCACCCCTCCTCGCTACATAGTGCTAGATGATTTAGATTCATTATTTGTTCGAGAGGATGTTGACATGATGCTTGACAGGGCTGGACTGACCCAGTTTGCTACGATTAGGGAGGATGCTTATACCGAGATCACCCTAGAATTCCTTAGTACATTTGAGCATGATCCTAGGGAAAGGATAGTCACCTTCCGCCTTATGAGCCAAAACCACACTATGTCCATTGACACTTTTGGAGACTTGTTTGGCTTCTCCTATTCAGATGCAAGCACATTTGCTAGAGGTGTCAGCGCTAGTGACTTTTGGGAGGCTATTTCAGTGGGTGAATATGGTGGAGACAAGTGGCGACCCGGAAATTCCAAGGAAACTAGTATGTACAACCTCTCCTTCAAGGTAGTGCATAGGATTCTCAGTGAGAGCTTATTTGCACGGACAGAGACTCCACAGAAGCTCAAGGCTGATGAGCTTTTCATTCTATACTGCATGACATCCACCACCACTCCCGACATTGCCACCATTCTTGCCGACTATCTAGGAAAGATAGCCAACAAAGCTAAGGGCAATATTTGCGCAGGAGGTCTTGTCACTCATGTGGCTAAGACCATGGGATTAGACTTCTCCGGATGCACTCTAGCTGAGATTGCCCTTCCATTAGGCTCCCAACGGTTGGTTGTTCGACATGTCTTGATTCCTCGAGGGAGAGGAACACTTCATGTGCCCGTGCCATGGCACAGGGATCCGAAGAAGAAGCCATCCGAGATTATATGGAAGTCCGAATACACTATTCGGAACAAGAGAAACTGGAAGGAGACGTTCGAGTCGATGCTTGAGGAGTTCTCTCCTCCTACTTATTATGATGATGATGCAGGTGACTCCGAGGAGGAGGATGAGGATAGAGAACAGGAGACCATGCTCGAGTTGGAGAGTGACACCCATAGCGGCCATGCTACGGATGCCATGGACACCGACACTCATGGTGTAGGACCCAGCCGGACTAGTATAGGCGAGGAGGAGACGGAGGATGACATGCAGCCACCTCGCCGCTCATTTGCACGTGCCCCAGGACAGGGACGAGGACGTCGCCCTCCCCGCCACTTTAGGGAGCTAGTCTCTAGCTTCCAGAGCCTCAGCACCGACTATCATGCTCTCCACACCGACTACGAGACCCTGAACACTCAGTTCAGGAATTACAGGGAGGAGACGGACGCTAGACATTCATCCTATGACGGCCAGATGAGAGACTTGTACTACCACCAGTTCGGCCACTTCTACGATCCTAGCGCACCGATGTATCCCTATCCACCACCTCCACCGCCGACAGAGGATTGAGCTTCCACTTCTTTTACATTGTAAGTATTTTTCTCCTTCTTATGCTTGATTTTCACATTGGGGACAATGTGGATGTCAAGTATGGGGTGGAGGTACTTACAATACCTTATGTTTCATTCTTGCACTTTATGTACTTTCCACTACTCTTGACAAATTTGGCTTGTAATAACTCTTGCATTACTTGCTTTCCATTATGACACTTGCATTTGCATGACCTTTTTCAAATCCTATGAATTTTCAAAAAAAAATTTTAGTGCTTCTTATATGGAAATGACCTCTATGATGAGAATTGTGTATATGGATAGGCAAAAAGATGCTTAGTTGTATTGAGATATTGATTATAGCATGAATGAGTTTGCTTTTGTTACTTGAACACATGAATAAGTTATATGATCTAGTTGTTTTGATAAGAGAATGAAATAATAGTCGAAGCTATATTGCAAGTTCTTTTACATCATTTAAGGATGACTAAGGCAATTCACTTCTTTTCTTTTCTCATATCTTGATCATGCTAGCTCCTCAATGAAATATGTAACCCTCCTTTTACCATCCGGGAATTAGGATAGGTGATAGAAAAAGGCATGTTTGATGTGGGAGGGCCAAGGAAAATGTGTTGAAAGAAAGTGCAGAAATTCATAAGTTTGGGGACGTTGAACATGAGGATGAGTAACTCGGCACCATTCACATAGCCGGGTGTTTGTGTCTTGCCAAAGTCCGATTGAACGACAAGTCCTAACGGGATATGGTATGTGCATCAAGGGTTTGAGGCATCTCGAAATTGAGAAACGTCAATCTCCTAGGCTTCGGTTTTTGTGCACCGCTGTCCATACTCTCAAAAAAAAGTAAAGTATAATGAAAGCAAAGCTTTCTACATGCGAAGCATGTGCGGTGAAGAAAATTCTTGAAGGGATTATGTGTTCCTCTTTCCCGGATTAGCACCACAATTGCCAAAAAGAGTTCCTTCCCTTAATACGTTTCTTGAACCTTTTCTTTGATTAGAAGACCTTGAGACTTTTATGCATGTGTTTAAGACTTAATGGCTTAGACTTGTTTGACTTTGATTACCTCTACACCTTTATCATGTTCTTTATTTGTGTTTTCATGAAAGAAAAGGAGATTAGTTCATCTTATAATTACCATTGATACATGCTTTGCCTTTTTATGCCTTGAAATATCACTTTGAGGGTGATCCAATAAGAAGAAGCACTACCAAAAGAAGAGTTTTGAGTTTTCATACATATATAATCCATGACATCTTATATTCTGAATTTGAATCTTGCTTAGGGACAAGCAAGAGGCAAGTATGGGGTATTTTGATGACATGAATTATGTATCATCATATTCATGCATATTACAGAAGATTGTATCAGTTTACCTTGCATTTAGAGAGATTTTGTATGACTTTTATGTTCTATTCAATCATTTGTCGGAAATAGAGGTCTACACGAGTTTTTGATGAATTATAGGTAAATGGAGTGGAATTGGAAGCAAAAGCGGAGCAAGGAGCATCTAAGGATGTTAAGGAAGCTAAAGGAGTCTTAAAGGGTTCATAAAGAGCCAAGGAATTGCAAAGGAGGAGCATAGAATACGAGCCAAGAGAAGAGCACTTTTTGTTGAAGAAAATCGTGCCAATTTACATATAAATCGGACGATTTTCCTCTCCAGAATTCGAACGATTTTGTGCATAAATCGACTAGGTCGATTTATTGTGTTTTTCGGCCAAATAAAAAGACGACACAAAGCCTAATTATTTTGGGCTAAAGGAGAGTTTTGCCAAACGGCCCATTTGCAAGAAACTATAGAAGAGAACCCTACGAACGAAAACGAGAAGGCCGCAGCGGGAAATCTTTACACGTTTGAGAGGAATTGAAGATTCTTGGAAGGAGATTGAAGGACTCTTGGCCGGAAAGCTAATCTTGATTCTAGTTGTGAGATTTCTTTGTTCATTGAAATACTTGCTGTTTTTGAGCACGAATTTGAGTTGTTCAGGAGATACATTGAGTTGTTTTGACAATCGTTTACATATTTGAAGCTTATTGGAATTCTTTATTCAAGATTCGGTTTCTTTGCGATTTTTCCCTTCATAATTAATTTGATTCGTTTTTGAAAATGGTTGGCTAAAACCTTTGTGATTCTGGGGAGAATAGTTGATGATTAAGGCTTAGATGATGATAGACTGAACTCATTCAAACATTAGGACCCTGAGAGTTTAGATTTTAGTTTTGCGATAAATAGGAAAATCGGGCTGTTCTTGGGGAAAATCGGCCGATTTTCTTATGAACAGGGCAATTTATTCTTCTGACGAACTTTAATTGAATCAATCTTTAATCAAAACTAATCCTTGCCTAAATCCCGACCTTGATTAACCTTTTTACCCTCTAATTGAATGTATGAAGACACTTCAAACCTGATTCTACATTTAATAGATTAAGATTTCAAGAATTGGGTAATAAAGAGACTCAACATCCTTTATTAAGTTTTTAATTGTGCTTGCTATTCTTTACTTTGGAGAGTCATATCCTGGAGTTTTAGATAGTTAGTTTGAACATAATTCTTGTCTCTAGATCTTTCTATATTGCAGCCTCAACAACCCTTATAGAGAGAATCTTTAGATTGGTCATATAGGTTTCGGAACTTCATCGTACGAATCCTACCTTTGAACATTTAATCTTGGCAATATAAACTCTGTCCTATATCTATAGAAGTGTCTTGAATCGAAAGCCGAAATTGGATACTTGAATCCTTGGAATCATTTCACTCTTATTTGATCACAAAAGCTTTTCGCACTTTTTGCTAGATAATTGAAATTGAATTTATTCTCACTAAATCCCTGAGTTCGACTCTGGAATTCTTACCTTGCTACAGCTGATCCGTACACTGCGGGTTCGCTTTGCTTTGAGTTCTAGATATAAATTTAAGACTTAGACGCACACACTTTTCGGGCGAACAAGTTTTTGGCGCCGTTGCCGGGGATTTGGTCTAGACCAAATTCGGTTTTCGGTTGTCTAGCTTGAGAGCTCTTGCTCTTGTGATTTGATTTGTCTACTTGAGTGATCTTTGCAGGTTCTTTAGGTATATGCGAAAGACTAGATCCACTAAAGATCTAGTTCCTTTCGATCCCGAATTGGAGAGAACTTTGAGAAGAAAGTTGAAGGAGAAGAAAATGGCTGAAAACGATGAGAGAAACTACCAGGCTAAACTGAACGAAGCTCAACGCCAACTCCAGTTGAGTGAGAAAGCACGAAAAGAAGCTGAAATAAGTCATCAATTTCAGATTGATGAACTAAGAGCTATGATGTTGGACATGAAGTTGGAGTTGAACGAATCCAAGAAGAAGAAGAAAGTCAAGACACCAACTAAATCCATTCGAAATGACTCATCTGATGATGAAGAGATAGATCCGGACATGCCGGAACTTGAGGAGATTGATCCATCACTTCGTCCTATTCGAAACACCCCTACACCAAGGGTTGTCCCTCGCCTCCCAAGTAGGAACGTGAGAGCTGTTAATAACGATGATAGACCCCGAACTTTGGGGCAACGGATGGATCCAATTCAGCAACCACGCCGTCTAGGTGTGGATTTCGGAGCTGAAGACATCCAAGAGTTTAGCTTCTCACCACAAGTCATCACCATGGTTCGCCAAAGTCAATATGGCGGAGCAAATACTGAATCTCCACATCAACACTTGCAGAATTTTGAGATTCTCATGGAGACTATGAAGCCGAAGAAGGCTACTACAAGCAATTACAAGATCAAACCGTTCTTCTTCTCTTTGAAGGACAAAGCTCTAGCTTGGTACCAAACACTTCCAGCTGCGAAGTTAGCTACATGGGAGGAATTGTCTTCGGAATTCCTCACCAAATTCTTTCCGCCATTCAAAACGGCGGAATTGAGAGGTAAAATAAATGTTTTTTCTATGAAACCTAATGAAAGCTTGTTTCAATCTTGGGAAAGGTTTCAAGATCTATTGTTGGATTGCCCACACCATGGCATTTCCAAGCTGGAACTATTGGAGATCTACTACAAAGGATTGGATGTGGAAACACAATTCAACCTTCAATCTCTCTCTTGTGGCACATTCATGGACATGAGAGAGGATGATGCTTGGGACTTCATTGAGAAGCAAGCCCAAGTGATTGAGAAGTATTCCCACCGGAAGGTGGACTCAAATAGCCGGAATCAAGGCGATTCGGGAGCCAAGTTGAATCAAGCCGCTCAAACACAAATATTCTCCCTCAAAGATGACATCAAAGAATTGAGGGAAGTGCTCAAAACGAGTCTTCAAAAGACTAAGGAGCAAGAAGCCAACTACATGGGGCGGGACAACAATCAAAGGAATGATAACTGGAATTCCAATTGGAACAACAACAACAATAGCAACCGGAATTCCAATTGGAACAACAACAACAATAGAAACTCCAATAACAACAATTAGAGGTCAAATCAGCAAAATCCAGGTAATCCTTACTCTCATGCTGAAAAGGCTCTAACACATCCATCTTCTTCTACTCCTTCAACAAGCCAGGGACAATCAAGCGGATCAAACAAACCTGATCCCATGCTAGAGACGATCCTAGGCAAGCTACAAGGATTAGAGAGTTATATAACTTCGGTTGACAAAGCTCACAAAGCTTTAGAAAACCAAGTATTCAACAAAGCCGGAGAAGTTCCAAGAGATCAAGGGAAACTTCCCGGGAAGACGGAAGATAACCCAAAAGGAAGGGTTATGGCAATAACTACTAGGAGTGGCAAAACGACTACCGATCCTCAACCTAAAGTAGTTGATACCAATATGGGCATACAGGACGATGCACTATGGGCATAAAGGACGGCCTTCAAGACACCAATAGGTACTACTCCCTATAACCTTATTTATGGTAAATCCTGTCATCTTCCTGTAGAGCTAGAGCACAAAGCCTATTGGGTCGTCAAGTGGCTCAATTTTGACATGAAGGAAGCCGGAGAGAAGCGGCTCTTAGACATCAATGAGCTAGAGGAGATCCGGCTAAATGCGTATGAGAACGCAAAGATATACAAGGAACGGACAAAGCGTTGGCATGATAAGCACATCATTCCAAAAGACTTGAAGGAGGGAGACCAAGTCCTCCTATTCAACTCAAGGCTGCGTCTATTTCCAAGTAAGCTCAAATCCCGTTGGACAGGACCTTATTTAACTAAACGAGTTTTCCCCCATGGTGCAGTTGAAGTATGGGGTGAACAAAGCGGAAGTTTCAAGGTCAATGCCAACGGTTGAAGAAATATACACCGGAAGCTCCGGTCGAGGAGATAGCTCCTATCCTCCTCCATTGAACACATACCATACACCGTCTAGCTAAAGACGATAAATTAAGCGCTTCTTGGGAGGCAACCCATGATAGTATAGTTTTTCACCCTTTTATCACTTAGTTAGAGTAGATTAATTGTTTTGCTTCTTTGTTTTCGTTTTTATTTGTTCCTCGATGCACTCTTGGTTTGTCGTGTCATTAATCGCAGGAAATTAGGCTCAACTCGAGAGATCCATGGAAAAAGGGAGCACAAATCAGTTAAATCTTCAAGATCCATAAAGAATAAGGAAGGAAATCGAGATACACTAAGTAAATCGTCCGATTCAAGAGCAGAGCAAGGCGATTTTTGACAACAGGAAGAAAAATCGACCTGAAGATCGACCCATCGAATTAAATCGTCCGATTTTCTTTGGATTCAGAGAAAAATCGCCCCGACGATTAAATCGACCCTATAAATCGTCCGATTTTCTTCACAATTCCTCGACTCTATATAAAGACTCAACACTCGATCTTCCTCATTCCACAACTTACAACTCTCGATTTCCCCCTTCTCAAGAACGCCGAAAATCGCCCTCAACCTACAATCCTCATTCCTTCGTCATTTTGAGTGATTCTTGGCTCCAAACTGAAGCATTTTCAACAAGGAACAAGGATCTAGCAACAGCAAGCACGGCAATCGGCTCCTCCACAAGGAATTCAGGTTTTTCTTTCCAAAAACCTAAGTCTCTAATTCAAATTGAAGTTTGCTTAGGAAGTGTTTGTTTGCTGGAATTGGTTGAGGAATCTGCTTAGGAATCATTATAGGAGACTGTATGTGGTGATTGCTTGAACAGAACTTTACAGAATTGAGAGAATCGTTGAAATCGAGAGAAAAATCGACCCAGCCCAAAAAAATCGTCCGATTTTTGTCAAGAACAGGCCGATTTTTTGACTCAGAATGGATCTTGTCAAGAGGATAACTAGAAACACGGGGAAGAAGAAGGGATCTTCTTCCAAAGCCCCTCCCCCACCTCCACCACCATCTCAAAACATCCCTAAGCTTCCCCCTCCCCTATCCAAGCACAAGAAACGTTATGAACGTATCGTAGATCGCCCATTCACCCCTCCTCGCTACATAGTGCTAGATGATTTAGATTCATTATTTGTTCGAGAGGATGTTGACATGATGCTTGACAGGGCTGGACTGACCCAGTTTGCTACGATTAGGGAGGATGCTTATACCGAGATCACCCTAGAATTCCTTAGTACATTTGAGCATGATCCTAGGGAAAGGATAGTCACCTTCCGCCTTATGAGCCAAAACCACACTATGTCCATTGACACTTTTGGAGACTTGTTTGGCTTCTCCTATTCAGATGCAAGCACATTTGCTAGAGGTGTCAGCGCTAGTGACTTTTGGGAGGCTATTTCAGTGGGTGAATATGGTGGAGACAAGTGGCGACCCGGAAATTCCAAGGAAACTAGTATGTACAACCTCTCCTTCAAGGTAGTGCATAGGATTCTCAGTGAGAGCTTATTTGCACGGACAGAGACTCCACAGAAGCTCAAGGCTGATGAGCTTTTCATTCTATACTGCATGACATCCACCACCACTCCCGACATTGCCACCATTCTTGCCGACTATCTAGGAAAGATAGCCAACAAAGCTAAGGGCAATATTTGCGCAGGAGGTCTTGTCACTCATGTGGCTAAGACCATGGGATTAGACTTCTCCGGATGCACTCTAGCTGAGATTGCCCTTCCATTAGGCTCCCAGCGGTTGGTTGTTCGACATGTCTTGATTCCTCGAGGGAGAGGAACACTTCATGTGCCCGTGCCATGGCACAGGGATCCGAAGAAGAAGCCATCCGAGATTATATGGAAGTCCGAATACACTATTCGGAACAAGAGAAACTGGAAGGAGACGTTCGAGTCGATGCTTGAGGAGTTCTCTCCTCCTACTTATTATGATGATGATGCAGGTGACTCCGAGGAGGAGGATGAGGATAGAGAACAGGAGACCATGCTCGAGTTGGAGAGTGACACCCATAGCGGCCATGCTACGGATGCCATGGACACCGACACTCATGGTGTAGGACCCAGCCGGACTAGTATAGGCGAGGAGGAGACGGAGGATGACATGCAGCCACCTCGCCGCTCATTTGCACGTGCCCCAGGACAGGGACGAGGACGTCGCCCTCCCCGCCACTTTAGGGAGCTAGTCTCTAGCTTCCAGAGCCTCAGCACCGACTATCATGCTCTCCACACCGACTACGAGACCCTGAACACTCAGTTCAGGAATTACAGGGAGGAGACGGACGCTAGACATTCATCCTATGACGGCCAGATGAGAGACTTGTACTACCACCAGTTCGGCCACTTCTACGATCCTAGCGCACCGATGTATCCCTATCCACCACCTCCACCGCCGACAGAGGATTGAGCTTCCACTTCTTTTACATTGTAAGTATTTTTCTCCTTCTTATGCTTGATTTTCACATTGGGGACAATGTGGATGTCAAGTATGGGGTGGAGGTACTTACAATACCTTATGTTTCATTCTTGCACTTTATGTACTTTCCACTACTCTTGACAAATTTGGCTTGTAATAACTCTTGCACTACTTGCTTTCCATTATGACACTTGCATTTGCATGACCTTTTTCAAATCCTATGAATTTTCAAAAAAAAATTTTAGTGCTTCTTATATGGAAATGACCTCTATGATGAGAATTGTGTATATGGATAGGCAAAAAGATGCTTAGTTGTATTGAGATATTGATTATAGCATGAATGAGTTTGCTTTTGTTACTTGAACACATGAATAAGTTATATGATCTAGTTGTTTTGATAAGAGAATGAAATAATAGTCGAAGCTATATTGCAAGTTCTTTTACATCATTTAAGGATGACTAAGGCAATTCACTTCTTTTCTTTTCTCATATCTTGATCATGCTAGCTCCTCAATGAAATATGTAACCCTCCTTTTACCATCCGGGAATTAGGATAGGTGATAGAAAAAGGCATGTTTGATGTGGGAGGGCCAAGGAAAATGTGTTGAAAGAAAGTGCAGAAATTCATAAGTTTGGGGACGTTGAACATGAGGATGAGTAACTCGGCACCATTCACATAGCCGGGTGTTTGTGTCTTGCCAAAGTCCGATTGAACGACAAGTCCTAACGGGATATGGTATGTGCATCAAGGGTTTGAGGCATCTCGAAATTGAGAAACGTCAATCTCCTAGGCTTCGGTTTTTGTGCACCGCTGTCCATACTCTCAAAAAAAAGTAAAGTATAATGAAAGCAAAGCTTTCTACATGCGAAGCATGTGCGGTGAAGAAAATTCTTGAAGGGATTATGTGTTCCTCTTTCCCGGATTAGCACCACAATTGCCAAAAAGAGTTCCTTCCCTTAATACGTTTCTTGAACCTTTTCTTTGATTAGAAGACCTTGAGACTTTTATGCATGTGTTTAAGACTTAATGGCTTAGACTTGTTTGACTTTGATTACCTCTACACCTTTATCATGTTCTTTATTTGTGTTTTCATGAAAGAAAAGGAGATTAGTTCATCTTATAATTACCATTGATACATGCTTTGCCTTTTTATGCCTTGAAATATCACTTTGAGGGTGATCCAATAAGAAGAAGCACTACCAAAAGAAGAGTTTTGAGTTTTCATACATATATAATCCATGACATCTTATATTCTGAATTTGAATCTTGCTTAGGGACAAGCAAGAGGCAAGTATGGGGTATTTTGATGACATGAATTATGTATCATCATATTCATGCATATTACAGAAGATTGTATCAGTTTACCTTGCATTTAGAGAGATTTTGTATGACTTTTATGTTCTATTCAATCATTTGTCGGAAATAGAGGTCTACACGAGTTTTTGATGAATTATAGGTAAATGGAGTGGAATTGGAAGCAAAAGCGGAGCAAGGAGCATCTAAGGATGTTAAGGAAGCTAAAGGAGTCTTAAAGGGTTCATAAAGAGCCAAGGAATTGCAAAGGAGGAGCATAGAATACGAGCCAAGAGAAGAGCACTTTCTGTTGAAGAAAATCGTGCCAATTTACATATAAATCGGACGATTTTCCTCTCCAGAATTCGAACGATTTTGTGCATAAATCGACTAGGTCGATTTATTGTGTTTTTCGGCCAAATAAAAAGACGACACAAAGCCTAATTATTTTGGGCTAAAGGAGAGTTTTGCCAAACGGCCCATTTGCAAGAAACTATAGAAGAGAACCCTACGAACGAAAACGAGAAGGCCGCAGCGGGAAATCTTTACACGTTTGAGAGGAATTGAAGATTCTTGGAAGGAGATTGAAGGACTCTTGGCCGGAAAGCTAATCTTGATTCTAGTTGTGAGATTTCTTTGTTCATTGAAATACTTGTTGTTTTTGAGCACGAATTTGAGTTGTTCAGGAGATACATTGAGTTGTTTTGACAATCGTTTACATATTTGAAGCTTATTGGAATTCTTTATTCAAGATTCGGTTTCTTTGCGATTTTTCCCTTCATAATTAATTTGATTCGTTTTTGAAAATGGTTGGCTAAAACCTTTGTGATTCTGGGGAGAATAGTTGATGATTAAGGCTTAGATGATGATAGACTGAACTCATTCAAACATTAGGACCCTGAGAGTTTAGATTTTAGTTTTGCGATAAATAGGAAAATCGGGCTGTTCTTGGGGAAAATCGGCCGATTTTCTTATGAACAGGGCAATTTATTCTTCTGACGAACTTTAATTGAATCAATCTTTAATCAAAACTAATCCTTGCCTAAATCCCGACCTTGATTAACCTTTTTACCCTCTAATTGAATGTATGAAGACACTTCAAACCTGATTCTACATTTAATAGATTAAGATTTCAAGATTTGGGTAATAAAGAGACTCAACATCCTTTATTAAGTTTTTAATTGTGCTTGCTATTCTTTACTTTGGAGAGTCATATCCTGGAGTTTTAGATAGTTAGTTTGAACATAATTCTTGTCTCTAGATCTTTCAATATTGCAGCCTCAACAACCCTTATAGAGAGAATCTTTAGATTGGTCATATAGGTTTCGGAACTTCATCGTACGAATCCTACCTTTGAACATTTAATCTTGGCAATATAAACTCTGTCCTATATCTATAGAAGTGTCTTGAATCGAAAGCCGAAATTGGATACTTGAATCCTTGGAATCATTTCACTCTTATTTGATCACAAAAGCTTTTCGCACTTTTTGCTAGATAATTGAAATTGAATTTATTCTCACTAAATCCCTGAGTTCGACTCTGGAATTCTTACCTTGCTACAGCTGATCCGTACACTGCGGGTTCGCTTTGCTTTGAGTTCTAGATATAAATTTAAGACTTAGACGCACACACTTTTCGGGCGAACAAGTTTTTGGCGCCGTTGCCGGGGATTTGGTCTAGACCAAATTCGGTTTTCGGTTGTCTAGCTTGAGAGCTCTTGCTCTTGTGATTTGATTTGTCTACTTGAGTGATCTTTGCAGGTTCTTTAGGTATATGCGAAAGACTAGATCCACTAAAGATCTAGTTCCTTTCGATCCCGAATTGGAGAGAACTTTGAGAAGAAAGTTGAAGGAGAAGAAAATGGCTGAAAACGATGAGAGAAACTACCAGGCTAAACTGAACGAAGCTCAACGCCAACTCCAGTTGAGTGAGAAAGCACGAAAAGAAGCTGAAATAAGTCATCAATTTCAGATTGATGAACTAAGAGCTATGATGTTGGACATGAAGTTGGAGTTGAACGAATCCAAGAAGAAGAAGAAAGTCAAGACACCAACTAAATCCATTCGAAATGACTCATCTGATGATGAAGAGATAGATCCGGACATGCCGGAACTTGAGGAGATTGATCCATCACTTCGTCCTATTCGAAACACCCCTACACCAAGGGTTGTCCCTCGCCTCCCAAGTAGGAACGTGAGAGCTGTTAATAACGATGATAGACCCCGAACTTTGGGGCAACGGATGGATCCAATTCAGCAACCACGCCGTCTAGGTGTGGATTTCGGAGCTGAAGACATCCAAGAGTTTAGCTTCTCACCACAAGTCATCACCATGGTTCGCCAAAGTCAATATGGCGGAGCAAATACTGAATCTCCACATCAACACTTGCAGAATTTTGAGATTCTCATGGAGACTATGAAGCCGAAGAAGGCTACTACAAGCAATTACAAGATCAAACCGTTCTTCTTCTCTTTGAAGGACAAAGCTCTAGCTTGGTACCAAACACTTCCAGCTGCGAAGTTAGCTACATGGGAGGAATTGTCTTCGGAATTCCTCACCAAATTCTTTCCGCCATTCAAAACGGCGGAATTGAGAGGTAAAATAAATGTTTTTTCTATGAAACCTAATGAAAGCTTGTTTCAATCTTGGGAAAGGTTTCAAGATCTATTGTTGGATTGCCCACACCATGGCATTTCCAAGCTGGAACTATTGGAGATCTACTACAAAGGATTGGATGTGGAAACACAATTCAACCTTCAATCTCTCTCTTGTGGCACATTCATGGACATGAGAGAGGATGATGCTTGGGACTTCATTGAGAAGCAAGCCCAAGTGATTGAGAAGTATTCCCACCGGAAGGTGGACTCAAATAGCCGGAATCAAGGCGATTCGGGAGCCAAGTTGAATCAAGCCGCTCAAACACAAATATTCTCCCTCAAAGATGACATCAAAGAATTGAGGGAAGTGCTCAAAACGAGTCTTCAAAAGACTAAGGAGCAAGAAGCCAACTACATGGGGCGGGACAACAATCAAAGGAATGATAACTGGAATTCCAATTGGAACAACAACAACAATAGCAACCGGAATTCCAATTGGAACAACAACAACAATAGAAACTCCAATAACAACAATTAGAGGTCAAATCAGCAAAATCCAGGTAATCCTTACTCTCATGCTGAAAAGGCTCTAACACATCCATCTTCTTCTACTCCTTCAACAAGCCAGGGACAATCAAGCGGATCAAACAAACCTGATCCCATGCTAGAGACGATCCTAGGCAAGCTACAAGGATTAGAGAGTTATATAACTTCGGTTGACAAAGCTCACAAAGCTTTAGAAAACCAAGTATTCAACAAAGCCGGAGAAGTTCCAAGAGATCAAGGGAAACTTCCCGGGAAGACGGAAGATAACCCAAAAGGAAGGGTTATGGCAATAACTACTAGGAGTGGCAAAACGACTACCGATCCTCAACCTAAAGTAGTTGATACCAATATGGGCATACAGGACGATGCACTATGGGCATAAAGGACGGCCTTCAAGACACCAATAGGTACTACTCCCTATAACCTTGTTTATGGTAAATCCTGTCATCTTCCTGTAGAGCTAGAGCACAAAGCCTATTGGGTCGTCAAGTGGCTCAATTTTGACATGAAGGAAGCCGGAGAGAAGCGGCTCTTAGACATCAATGAGCTAGAGGAGATCCGGCTAAATGCGTATGAGAACGCAAAGATATACAAGGAACGGACAAAGCGTTGGCATGATAAGCACATCATTCCAAAAGACTTGAAGGAGGGAGACCAAGTCCTCCTATTCAACTCAAGGCTGCGTCTATTTCCAAGTAAGCTCAAATCCCGTTGGACAGGACCTTATTTAACTAAACGAGTTTTCCCCCATGGTGCAGTTGAAGTATGGGGTGAACAAAGCGGAAGTTTCAAGGTCAATGCCAACGGTTGAAGAAATATACACCGGAAGCTCCGGTCGAGGAGATAGCTCCTATCCTCCTCCATTGAACACATACCATACACCGTCTAGCTAAAGACGATAAATTAAGCGCTTCTTGGGAGGCAACCCATGATAGTATAGTTTTTCACCCTTTTATCACTTAGTTAGAGTAGATTAATTGTTTTGCTTCTTTGTTTTCGTTTTTATTTGTTCCTCGATGCACTCTTGGTTTGTCGTGTCATTAATCGCAGGAAATTAGGCTCAACTCGAGAGATCCATGGAAAAAGGGAGCACAAATCAGTTAAATCTTCAAGATCCATAAAGAATAAGGAAGGAAATCGAGATACACTAAGTAAATCGTCCGATTCAAGAGCAGAGCAAGGCGATTTTTGACAACAGGAAGAAAAATCGACCTGAAGATCGACCCATCGAATTAAATCGTCCGATTTTCTTTGGATTCAGAGAAAAATCGCCCCGACGATTAAATCGACCCTATAAATCGTCCGATTTTCTTCACAATTCCTCGACTCTATATAAAGACTCAACACTCGATCTTCCTCATTCCACAACTTACAACTCTCGATTTCCCCCTTCTCAAGAACGCCGAAAATCGCCCTCAACCTACAATCCTCATTCCTTCGTCATTTTGAGTGATTCTTGGCTCCAAACTGAAGCATTTTCAACAAGGAACAAGGATCTAGCAACAGCAAGCACGGCAATCGGCTCCTCCACAAGGAATTCAGGTTTTTCTTTCCAAAAACCTAAGTCTCTAATTCAAATTGAAGTTTGCTTAGGAAGTGTTTGTTTGCTGGAATTGGTTGAGGAATCTGCTTAGGAATCATTATAGGAGACTGTATGTGGTGATTGCTTGAACAGAACTTTACAGAATTGAGAGAATCGTTGAAATCGAGAGAAAAATCGACCCAGCCCAAAAAAATCGTCCGATTTTTGTCAAGAACAGGCCGATTTTTTGACTCAGAATGGATCTTGTCAAGAGGATAACTAGAAACACGGGGAAGAAGAAGGGATCTTCTTCCAAAGCCCCTCCCCCACCTCCACCACCATCTCAAAACATCCCTAAGCTTCCCCCTCCCCTATCCAAGCACAAGAAACGTTATGAACGTATCGTAGATCGCCCATTCACCCCTCCTCGCTACATAGTGCTAGATGATTTAGATTCATTATTTGTTCGAGAGGATGTTGACATGATGCTTGACAGGGCTGGACTGACCCAGTTTGCTACGATTAGGGAGGATGCTTATACCGAGATCACCCTAGAATTCCTTAGTACATTTGAGCATGATCCTAGGGAAAGGATAGTCACCTTCCGCCTTATGAGCCAAAACCACACTATGTCCATTGACACTTTTGGAGACTTGTTTGGCTTCTCCTATTCAGATGCAAGCACATTTGCTAGAGGTGTCAGCGCTAGTGACTTTTGGGAGGCTATTTCAGTGGGTGAATATGGTGGAGACAAGTGGCGACCCGGAAATTCCAAGGAAACTAGTATGTACAACCTCTCCTTCAAGGTAGTGCATAGGATTCTCAGTGAGAGCTTATTTGCACGGACAGAGACTCCACAGAAGCTCAAGGCTGATGAGCTTTTCATTCTATACTGCATGACATCCACCACCACTCCCGACATTGCCACCATTCTTGCCGACTATCTAGGAAAGATAGCCAACAAAGCTAAGGGCAATATTTGCGCAGGAGGTCTTGTCACTCATGTGGCTAAGACCATGGGATTAGACTTCTCCGGATGCACTCTAGCTGAGATTGCCCTTCCATTAGGCTCCCAGCGGTTGGTTGTTCGACATGTCTTGATTCCTCGAGGGAGAGGAACACTTCATGTGCCCGTGCCATGGCACAGGGATCCGAAGAAGAAGCCATCCGAGATTATATGGAAGTCCGAATACACTATTCGGAACAAGAGAAACTGGAAGGAGACGTTCGAGTCGATGCTTGAGGAGTTCTCTCCTCCTACTTATTATGATGATGATGCAGGTGACTCCGAGGAGGAGGATGAGGATAGAGAACAGGAGACCATGCTCGAGTTGGAGAGTGACACCCATAGCGGCCATGCTACGGATGCCATGGACACCGACACTCATGGTGTAGGACCCAGCCGGACTAGTATAGGCGAGGAGGAGACGGAGGATGACATGCAGCCACCTCGCCGCTCATTTGCACGTGCCCCAGGACAGGGACGAGGACGTCGCCCTCCCCGCCACTTTAGGGAGCTAGTCTCTAGCTTCCAGAGCCTCAACACCGACTATCATGCTCTCCACACCGACTACGAGACCCTGAACACTCAGTTCAGGAATTACAGGGAGGAGACGGACGCTAGACATTCATCCTATGACGGCCAGATGAGAGACTTGTACTACCACCAGTTCGGCCACTTCTACGATCCTAGCGCACCGATGTATCCCTATCCACCACCTCCACCGCCGACAGAGGATTGAGCTTCCACTTCTTTTACATTGTAAGTATTTTTCTCCTTCTTATGCTTGATTTTCACATTGGGGACAATGTGGATGTCAAGTATGGGGTGGAGGTACTTACAATACCTTATGTTTCATTCTTGCACTTTATGTACTTTCCACTACTCTTGACAAATTTGGCTTGTAATAACTCTTGCACTACTTGCTTTCCATTATGACACTTGCATTTGCATGACCTTTTTCAAATCCTATGAATTTTCAAAAAAAAATTTTAGTGCTTCTTATATGGAAATGACCTCTATGATGAGAATTGTGTATATGGATAGGCAAAAAGATGCTTAGTTGTATTGAGATATTGATTATAGCATGAATGAGTTTGCTTTTGTTACTTGAACACATGAATAAGTTATATGATCTAGTTGTTTTGATAAGAGAATGAAATAATAGTCGAAGCTATATTGCAAGTTCTTTTACATCATTTAAGGATGACTAAGGCAATTCACTTCTTTTCTTTTCTCATATCTTGATCATGCTAGCTCCTCAATGAAATATGTAACCCTCCTTTTACCATCCGGGAATTAGGATAGGTGATAGAAAAAGGCATGTTTGATGTGGGAGGGCCAAGGAAAATGTGTTGAAAGAAAGTGCAGAAATTCATAAGTTTGGGGACGTTGAACATGAGGATGAGTAACTCGGCACCATTCACATAGCCGGGTGTTTGTGTCTTGCCAAAGTCCGATTGAACGACAAGTCCTAACGGGATATGGTATGTGCATCAAGGGTTTGAGGCATCTCGAAATTGAGAAACGTCAATCTCCTAGGCTTCGGTTTTTGTGCACCGCTGTCCATACTCTCAAAAAAAAGTAAAGTATAATGAAAGCAAAGCTTTCTACATGCGAAGCATGTGCGGTGAAGAAAATTCTTGAAGGGATTATGTGTTCCTCTTTCCCGGATTAGCACCACAATTGCCAAAAAGAGTTCCTTCCCTTAATACGTTTCTTGAACCTTTTCTTTGATTAGAAGACCTTGAGACTTTTATGCATGTGTTTAAGACTTAATGGCTTAGACTTGTTTGACTTTGATTACCTCTACACCTTTATCATGTTCTTTATTTGTGTTTTCATGAAAGAAAAGGAGATTAGTTCATCTTATAATTACCATTGATACATGCTTTGCCTTTTTATGCCTTGAAATATCACTTTGAGGGTGATCCAATAAGAAGAAGCACTACCAAAAGAAGAGTTTTGAGTTTTCATACATATATAATCCATGACATCTTATATTCTGAATTTGAATCTTGCTTAGGGACAAGCAAGAGGCAAGTATGGGGTATTTTGATGACATGAATTATGTATCATCATATTCATGCATATTACAGAAGATTGTATCAGTTTACCTTGCATTTAGAGAGATTTTGTATGACTTTTATGTTCTATTCAATCATTTGTCGGAAATAGAGGTCTACACGAGTTTTTGATGAATTATAGGTAAATGGAGTGGAATTGGAAGCAAAAGCGGAGCAAGGAGCATCTAAGGATGTTAAGGAAGCTAAAGGAGTCTTAAAGGGTTCATAAAGAGCCAAGGAATTGCAAAGGAGGAGCATAGAATACGAGCCAAGAGAAGAGCACTTTCTGTTGAAGAAAATCGTGCCAATTTACATATAAATCGGACGATTTTCCTCTCCAGAATTCGAACGATTTTGTGCATAAATCGACTAGGTCGATTTATTGTGTTTTTCGGCCAAATAAAAAGACGACACAAAGCCTAATTATTTTGGGCTAAAGGAGAGTTTTGCCAAACGGCCCATTTGCAAGAAACTATAGAAGAGAACCCTACGAACGAAAACGAGAAGGCCGCAGCGGGAAATCTTTACACGTTTGAGAGGAATTGAAGATTCTTGGAAGGAGATTGAAGGACTCTTGGCCGGAAAGCTAATCTTGATTCTAGTTGTGAGATTTCTTTGTTCATTGAAATACTTGTTGTTTTTGAGCACGAATTTGAGTTGTTCAGGAGATACATTGAGTTGTTTTGACAATCGTTTACATATTTGAAGCTTATTGGAATTCTTTATTCAAGATTCGGTTTCTTTGCGATTTTTCCCTTCATAATTAATTTGATTCGTTTTTGAAAATGGTTGGCTAAAACCTTTGTGATTCTGGGGAGAATAGTTGATGATTAAGGCTTAGATGATGATAGACTGAACTCATTCAAACATTAGGACCCTGAGAGTTTAGATTTTAGTTTTGCGATAAATAGGAAAATCGGGCTGTTCTTGGGGAAAATCGGCCGATTTTCTTATGAACAGGGCAATTTATTCTTCTGACGAACTTTAATTGAATCAATCTTTAATCAAAACTAATCCTTGCCTAAATCCCGACCTTGATTAACCTTTTTACCCTCTAATTGAATGTATGAAGACACTTCAAACCTGATTCTACATTTAATAGATTAAGATTTCAAGATTTGGGTAATAAAGAGACTCAACATCCTTTATTAAGTTTTTAATTGTGCTTGCTATTCTTTACTTTGGAGAGTCATATCCTGGAGTTTTAGATAGTTAGTTTGAACATAATTCTTGTCTCTAGATCTTTCTATATTGCAGCCTCAACAACCCTTATAGAGAGAATCTTTAGATTGGTCATATAGGTTTCGGAACTTCATCGTACGAATCCTACCTTTGAACATTTAATCTTGGCAATATAAACTCTGTCCTATATCTATAGAAGTGTCTTGAATCGAAAGCCGAAATTGGATACTTGAATCCTTGGAATCATTTCACTCTTATTTGATCACAAAAGCTTTTCGCACTTTTTGCTAGATAATTGAAATTGAATTTATTCTCACTAAATCCCTGAGTTCGACTCTGGAATTCTTACCTTGCTACAGCTGATCCGTACACTGCGGGTTCGCTTTGCTTTGAGTTCTAGATATAAATTTAAGACTTAGACGCACACACTTTTCGGGCGAACAAGTTTTTGGCGCCGTTGCCGGGGATTTGGTCTAGACCAAATTCGGTTTTCGGTTGTCTAGCTTGAGAACTCTTGCTCTTGTGATTTGATTTGTCTACTTGAGTGATCTTTGCAGGTTCTTTAGGTATATGCGAAAGACTAGATCCACTAAAGATCTAGTTCCTTTCGATCCCGAATTGGAGAGAACTTTGAGAAGAAAGTTGAAGGAGAAGAAAATGGCTGAAAACGATGAGAGAAACTACCAGGCTAAACTGAACGAAGCTCAACGCCAACTCCAGTTGAGTGAGAAAGCACGAAAAGAAGCTGAAATAAGTCATCAATTTCAGATTGATGAACTAAGAGCTATGATGTTGGACATGAAGTTGGAGTTGAACGAATCCAAGAAGAAGAAGAAAGTCAAGACACCAACTAAATCCATTCGAAATGACTCATCTGATGATGAAGAGATAGATCCGGACATGCCGGAACTTCAGGAGATTGATCCATCACTTCGTCCTATTCGAAACACCCCTACACCAAGGGTTGTCCCTCGCCTCCCAACTAGGAACGTGAGAGCTGTTAATAACGATGATAGACCCCGAACTTTGGGGCAACGGATGGATCCAATTCAGCAACCACGCCGTCTAGGTGTGGATTTCGGAGCTGAAGACATCCAAGAGTTTAGCTTCTCACCACAAGTCATCACCATGGTTCGCCAAAGTCAATATGGCGGAGCAAATACTGAATCTCCACATCAACACTTGCAGAATTTTGAGATTCTCATGGAGACTATGAAGCCGAAGAAGGCTACTACAAGCAATTACAAGATCAAACCGTTCTTCTTCTCTTTGAAGGACAAAGCTCTAGCTTGGTACCAAACACTTCCAGCTGCGAAGTTAGCTACATGGGAGGAATTGTCTTCGGAATTCCTCACCAAATTCTTTCCGCCATTCAAAACGGCGGAATTGAGAGGTAAAATAAATGTTTTTTCTATGAAACCTAATGAAAGCTTTTTTCAATCTTGGGAAAGGTTTCAAGATCTATTGTTGGATTGCCCACACCATGGCATTTCCAAGCTGGAACTATTGGAGATCTACTACAAAGGATTGGATGTGGAAACACAATTCAACCTTCAATCTCTCTCTTGTGGCACATTCATGGACATGAGAGAGGATGATGCTTGGGACTTCATTGAGAAGCAAGCCCAAGTGATTGAGAAGTATTCCCACCGGAAGGTGGACTCAAATAGCCGGAATCAAGGCGATTCGGGAGCCAAGTTGAATCAAGCCGCTCAAACACAGATATTCTCCCTCAAACATGACATCAAAGAATTGAGGGAAGTGCTCAAAACGAGTCTTCAAAAGACTAAGGAGCAAGAAGCCAACTACATGGGGCGGGACAACAATCAAAGGAATGATAACTGGAATTCCAATTGGAACAACAACAACAATAGCAACCGGAATTCCAATTGGAACAACAACAACAATAGAAACTCCAATAACAACAATTGGAGGTCAAATCAGCAAAATCCAGGTAATCCTTACTCTCATGCTAAAAAGGCTCTAACACATCCATCTTCTTCTACTCCTTCAACAAGCCAGGGACAATCAAGCGGATCAAACAAACCTGATCCCCTGCTAGAGACGATCCTAGGCAAGCTACAAGGATTAGAGAGTTACATAACTTCGGTTGACAAAGCTCACAAAGCTTTAGAAAACCAAGTATTCAACAAAGCCGGAGAAGTTCCAAGAGATCAAGGGAAACTTCCCGGGAAGATGGAAGATAACCCAAAAGGAAGGGTTATGGCAATAACTACTAGGAGTGGCAAAACGACAACCGATCCTCAACCTAAAGTAGTTGATACCACCGCAAAAGAAGGAGAGGCAAAAGAGAAGGAAGAAGTCTATGTCCCTCCTCCCGCTTACAAACCACCTCTACCTTTTCCTCAATCTAGAGCGCGTGCACGCCTAGATAAACATTTTGGTAAGTTTGTTGAACTTATGAGTAAGCTACATATTAACATACCTTTTATGGATGCAATTTTAGGTATGCCAGCTTACGGGAAATTCTTCAAGGAGATCCTCTCCAACAAGAGGAAATTGGAAGATATAGGAGAAGTCAAGATGAGTATGGAGTCATCCGAACTCATCAAGACTATGACGGAGAACATGCCACCCAAGCTCCGTGATCCAGGATCTTTTTGCATACCCATCACTTTGGGAGAAGCTACCTATGATGCTCTTTGTAACCTTGGAGCGAGTGTGAGTATCATACCCCTTGCTCTATGCAAAGCAGTTGGTCTAGGAGAGCCTAGACCGGTGAAGATCACACTCTACATGGCTGATCGTTCCACCACTAAGCCGGTGGGGATATTAGAAGACATTCCGGTAAAGCTCGGTAAGTTTTACATCCCCATAGACTTTGTCGTTCTTGACATACTTGCAGATTATCCGGTTCCCATCATTCTTGGGAGACCATTCCTTGCCACATCCGGATGCATGGTAGATTACAAGAACGGCCAGCTATCCTTCCAAATTGGTGAAGAAAAGATAGAATTCATACTCTCTTCCTTAATCAAGGAGCCAGCCTTGAAAGACGATGCTTTTGAAATTATTGATGAAGAAGAGTCTAGAGAGGTAGTAAGTTCGATCTTGATGAAAGACCCTCTTCAAAAGGTTCTTAGCATGAGCATCATGGAGGAAGGAGTGGAACATGACTGCAATGAGGATGTGAAAGCATTAAATGATGTGGAGGAAGAACTAGGAGCAAGAATTGAAGAACTAGAGTGGACTCCGGAAACTGTGAAGAAAATCGACCTGCCTGAAATAAATCGACCGATTCATGAAAAGGCAATCCGATTTTTTACAACAGAAACAAAAATCGACCCGACTGAACTAAATCGTCCGATTTATGAAGAGGAAACCCGATCTTTTTCGACAGAAAGAAAAATCGTACCTCAAATCGACCGATTTATTTCAGGGGAGGTCGATCCAGAGGGAAATTTTCTGGATTCTCCAAACGTCTCCGCAGCCACACTCGAATCTAATGATGCCGTACCCCCATCTCTAGAGGCCTCTCCTACAACATTCGAAGGCCAAGATTCATCATCAATCAAGGTACCTCCATCGTTAGAATTGAAGCCACTTCCCACGCATTTAAGGTACGCATTTCTTGGCACTAATTCCATATATCCGGTCATTGTCAATGCGAATTTGAATGAAACTGAATTAGAGAAACTTATGCATGTTTTGAAGCAACATAGGAAAGCATTAGGTTACACCATTGATGATTTAGTAGGACTAAAGCCTTCTCTATGTATGCACAAAATTTTAATGGAAGAGGATTACAAACCTTCACGCCAACCTCAAAGACGGTTAAACCCGGCAATGAAGGAGGTCGTGAAGAAAGAAATCCTTAAGCTACTTGATGCAGGTATCATCTTCCCTATTTCTGATAGCAAATGGGTGAGTCCAGTACAAGTAGTACCCAAGAAAGGAGGCATTACCGTTGTTGCCAACAAGAACAATGAACTTATCCCAACACGGACGGTTACGGGGTGGCGAATGTGCATCGACTACCGCAAACTGAACGTGGCCACAAGGAAGGACCACTTCCCCCTTCCTTTTATCGATCAAATGTTGGAAAGGTTAGCCCAACATTCTTACTTTTGTTATCTAGATGGATATAGCGGTTTCTTTCAGATTCCAATTCATCCGGACGACCAAGAGAAGACAACTTTTATGTGCCCATGGGGTACGTTCGCTTACAGAAGAATGCCATTCGGCTTATGCAACGCTCCAGCCACCTTCCAAAGGTGTATGATGGCAATCTTCTCCGAATATGTAGAGAATATCATGGAAGTCTTCATGGACGACTTTTCGGTATATGGTTCTTCTTTTGATAACTGTCTCTATAACCTTTCACTAGTTCTTAAGCGATGTGAGGACACTAACTTAGTCTTAAACTGGGAAAAGTGTCATTTCATGGTAACCGAAGGGATTGTGTTAGGTCATCTAGTATCACAAAGGGGAATAGAAGTTGATAGAGCGAAAATAGAAACCATTGAGAAGTTACCTCCCCCTTCTTCGGTAAAAGGAATTAGAAGTTTCTTAGGACATGCAGGCTTCTATAGGAGATTCATAAAAGATTTTTCTAAGATTTCAAAACCTTTGACTAATCTTTTGATGAAGGACGCAACTTTCGAATTTTCGAAGGATTGTCTAGATGCTTTTTGCAGGATCAAAGAAGCTTTGATTTCAGCACCGATCATTCAACCACCCGATTGGACTCTTCCATTCGAGGTCATGTGCGACGCAAGCGACGTCGCCATAGAAGCAGTTCTTGGACAAAAGAAAGATGGTCGCACTCATGCCATCTACTACGCTAGCAAAATGCTAGATGAAGCTCAATATAATTATGCAACTACGGAAAAGGAACTTTTAGCCGTAGTATACGCTTTTGAGAAATTTCGTTCCTATCTTGTAGGTGCGAATGTGATAGTCTATACGGACCATTCCGCAATCCGATACCTCTTCACGAAGAAGGATGCGAAGCCAAGGCTTCTAAGGTGGATCCTACTCTTACAAGAGTTCGATTTAGAGATTAGAGATAAGAAAGGATCGGAAAACTCAGTTGCCGACCATCTTAGTCGTCTCCCACAACCCACCGGCGAGACGGATGAGCTTCCTATAGACGACTCGTTCCCTGATGAGCAGCTACACGAGATTGAAGAGTGTCTTCAACACATCTCAAAAGGTAATGATCCATGGTTCGCTGACATTGTGAATTACCTTGTTTGTCAGAAGATCCCACCCGGACTTTCATACGCTCAAAAGAAGAAATTCTTTAGTGACGTCCGGCAATTCTATTGGAACGAACCTCTTCTATTCAAAAGAGGTCCCGATGGCATTTACAGAAGATGCATCCCCGAAGATGAGATAGATAGTGTCATCCGCCATTGCCATTCTCTACCATGTGGTGGACATGCTAGTTCCCACAAGACTTGTGCTAAGGTACTTCGTTCCGGCTTCTATTGGCCTACACTTTTCAAAGATGTGCAAAAGTTTGTTTCTTGTGATGCTTGTCAAAGGACAGGTAATATATCCAGGAGGAATGAGATGCCTCTCAACAACATACAAGAAGTAGAGATCTTTGACGTATGGGGCATCGATTTTATGGGACCTTTCCCATCTTCATGCGGTAACCAATATATACTTCTTGCCATAGACTATGTCTCAAGATGGGTAGAGCCAATCGCTTCTCCTACTAATGATGCAATGGTAGTGGTGAAGTTCCTCAATAAAACGATCTTCCCAAGGTTCGGAACTCCCCGAACCATCATTAGTGACGGAGGAACGCATTTCACGGCCCGTCGATTTGAGACTCTATTGACTAAGTATGGGGTGACCCATAAGATAGCTACACCTTACCATCCGCAAACCAGCGGACAAGTCGAAATATCCAATAGAGAGATCAAGGGAATTTTAGAGAAAACAGTCTCTAAAAAAGAAAAGATTGGTCAATGAAGCTTGACGATGCACTATGGGCATACAGGACGGCCTTCAAGACACCAATAGGTACTACTCGCTATAACCTTGTTTATGGTAAATCCTGTCATCTTCGTGTAGAGCTAGAGCACAAAGCCTATTGGGCCATCAAGTGGCTCAATTTTGACATGAAGGAAGCCGGAGAGAAGCAGCTCTTAGACATCAATGAGCTAGAGGAGATCCGGCTAAATGCGTATGAGAACGCAAAGATATACAAGGAACGGACAAAGCGTTGGCATGATAAGCACATCATTCCAAAAGACTTGAAGGAGGGAGACCAAGTCCTCCTATTCAACTCAAGGCTGCGTCTATTTCCAGGTAAGCTCAAATCCCGTTGGACAGGACCTTATTTAATTAAACGAGTTTTCCCCCATGGTGCAGTTGAAGTATGGGGTGAACAAAGCGGAAGTTTCAAGGTCAATGGCCAACGGTTGAAGAAATATACACCGGAAGCTCCGGTCGAGGAGATAGCTCCCATCCTCCTCCATTGAACACATACCATATACCGTCTAGCTAAAGACGATAAATTAAGCGCTTCTTGGGAGGCAACCCATGATAGTATAGTTTTTCACCCTTTTATCACTTAGTTAGAGTAGATTAATTGTTTTGCTTCTTTGTTTTCGTTTTTATTTGTTCCTCGATGCACTCTTGGTTTGTCGTGTCATTAATCGCAGGAAATTAGGCTCAACTCGAGAGATCCATGGAAAAAGGGAGCACAAATCAGTTAAATCTTCAAGATCCATAAAGAATAAGGAAGGAAATCGAGATACACTAAGTAAATCGTCCGATTCAAGAGCAGAGCAAGGCGATTTTTGACAACAGGAAGAAAAATCGACTTGAAGATCGACCCATCGAATTAAATCGTCCGGTTTTCTTTGGATTCAGAGAAAAATCGCCCCGACGATTAAATCGACCCTATAAATCGTCCGATTTTCTTCACAATTCCTCGACTCTATATAAAGACTCAACACTCGATCTTCCTCATTCCACAACTTACAACTCTCGATTTCCCCCTTCTCAAGAACGCCGAAAATCGCCCTCAACCTACAATCCTCATTCCTTCGTCATTTTGAGTGATTCTTGGCTCCAAACTGAAGCATTTTCAACAAGGAACAAGGATCTATCAACAGCAAGCACGGCAATCGGCTCCTCCACAAGGAATTCAGGTTTTTCTTTCTAAAAACCTAAGTCTCTAATTCAAATTGAAGTTTGCTTAGGAAGTGTTTGTTTGCTGGAATTGGTTGAGGAATCTGCTTAGGAATCATTATAGGAGACTGTATGTGGTGATTGCTTGAACAGAACTTTACAGAATTGAGAGAATCGTTGAAATCGAGAGAAAAATCGACCCAGCCCAGAAAAATCGTCCGATTTTTGTCAAGAACAGGCCGATTTTTTGACTCAGAATGGATCTTGTCAAGAGGATAACTAGAAACACGGGGAAGAAGAAGGGATCTTCTTCCAAAGCCCCTCCCCCACCTCCACCACCATCTCAAAACATCCCTAAGCTTCCCCCTCCCCTATCCAAGCACAAGAAACGTTATGAACGTATCGTAGATCGCCCATTCACCCCTCCTCGATACATAGTGCTAGATGATTTAGATTCATTATTTGTTCGAGAGGATGTTGACATGATGCTTGACAGGGCTGGACTGACCCAGTTTGCTACGATTAGGGAGGATGCTTATACCGAGATCACCCTAGAATTCCTTAGTACATTTGAGCATGATCCTAGGGAAAGGATAGTCACCTTCCGCCTTATGAGCCAAAACCACACTATGTCCATTGACACTTTTGGAGACTTGTTTGGCTTCTCCTATTCAGATGAAGGCACATTTGCTAGAGGTGTCAGCGCTAGTGACTTTTGGGAGGCTATTTCAGTGGGTGAATATGGTGGAGACAAGTGGCGACCCGGAAATTCCAAGGAAACTAGTATGTACAACCTCTCCTTCAAGGTAGTGCATAGGATTCTCAGTGAGAGCTTATTTGCACGGACAGAGACTCCACAGAAGCTCAAGGCTATTGAGCTTTTCATTCTATACTGCATGACATCCACCACCACTCCCGACATTGCCACCATGCTTGCCGACTATCTAGGAAAGATAGCCAACAAAGCTAAGGGCGATATTTGCGCAGGAGGTCTTGTCACTCATGTGGCTAAGACCATGGGATTAGACTTCTCCGGATGCACTTTAGCTGAGAGTGCCCTTCCATTAGGCTCCCAGCGGTTGGTTGTTCGACAGGTCTTGATTCCTCGAGGTAGAGGAACACTTCATGTGCCCATGCCATGGCACAGGGATCCGAAGAAGAAGCCATCCGAGATTATATGGAAGTCCGAATACACTATTCGGAACAAGAGAAACTGGAAGGAGACGTTCGAGTCGATGCTTGAGGAGTTCTCTCCTCCTACTTATTATGATGATGATGCAGGTGACTCCGAGGAGGAGGATGAGGATAGAGAACAGGAGACCATGCTCGAGTTGGAGAGTGACACCCATAGCGGCCATGCTACGGATGCCATGGACACCGAAACTCATGGTGTAGGACCCAGCCGGACTAGTAGAGGCGAGGAGGAGACGGAGGATGACATGTAGCCACCTCGCCGCTCATTTGCACGTGCCCCAGGACAGGGACGAGGACGTCGCCCTCCCCGCCACTTTAGGGAGCTAGTCTCTAGCTTCCAAAGCCTCAACACCGACTATCATGCTCTCCACACCGACTACGAGACCCTGAATACTCAGTTCAGGAATTACAGGGAGGAGACGGACGCTAGACATTCATCCTATGACGGCCAGATGAGAGACTTGTACTACCACCAGTTCGGCAACTTCTACGATCCTAGCGCACCGATGTATCCCTATCCACCACCTCCACCGCCGACAGAGGATTGAGCTTCCACTTCTTTTACATTGTAAGTATTTTTCTCCTTCTTATGCTTGATTTTCACATTGGGGACAATGTGGATGTCAAGTATGGGGTGGGGGTACTTACAATACCTTATGTTTCATTCTAGCACTTTATGTACTTTCCACTACTCTTGACAAATTTGGCTTGTAATAACTCTTGCACTACTTGCTTTCCATTATGACACTTGCATTTGCATGACCTTTTTCAAATCCTATGAATTTTCAAAAAAAAATTTAGTGCTTCTTATATGGAAATGACCTCTATGATGAGAATTGTGTATATGGATAGGCAAAAAGATGCTTAGTTGTGTTGAGATATTGATTATAGCATGAATGAGTTTGCTTTTGTTACTTGAACACATGAATAAGTTATATGATCTAGTTGTTTTGATAAGAGAATGAAATAATAGTCGAAGCTATATTGCAAGTTCTTTTACATCATTTAAGGATGACTAAGGCAATTCACTTCTTTTCTTTTCTCATATCTTGATTATGCTTGCTCCTCAATGAAATATGTAACCCTCCTTTTACCATCCGGGAATTAGGATAGGTGATAGAAAAAGGCATGTTTGATGTGGGAGGGCCAAGGAAAATGTGTTGAAAGAAAGTGCAGAAATTCATAAGTTTGGGGACGTTGAACATGAGGATGAGTAACTCGGCACCATTCACATAGCCGGGTGTTTGTGTCTTGCCAAAGTCCGATTGAACGACAAGTCCTAACGGGATATGGTATGTGCATCAAGGGTTTGAGGCATCTCGAAATTGAGAAACGTCAATCTCCTAGGCTTCGGTTTTTGTGCACCGCTGTCCATACTCTCAAAAAAAGTAAAGTATAATGAAAGCAAAGCTTTCTACATGCGAAGCATGTGCGGTGAAGAAAATTCTTGAAGGGATTATGTGTTCCTCTTTCCCGGATTAGCACCACAATTGCCAAAAAGAGTTCCTTCCCTTAATACGTTTCTTGAACCTTTTCTTTGATTAGAAGACCTTGAGACTTTTATGCATGTGTTTAAGACTTAATGGCTTAGACTTGTTTGACTTTGATTACCTCTACACCTTTATCATGTTCTTTATTTGTGTTTTCATGAAAGAAAAGGAGATTAGTTCATCTTATAATTACCATTGATACATGCTTTGCCTTTTTATGCCTTGAAATATCACTTTGAGGGTGATCCAATAAGAAGAAGCACTACCAAAAGAAGAGTTTTAAGTTTTCATACATATATAATCCATGACATCTTATATTCTGAATTTGAATCTTGCTTAGGGACAAGCAAGAGGCAAGTATGGGGTATTTTGATGACATGAATTATGTATCATCATATTCATGCATATTACAGAAGATTGTATCAGTTTACCTTGCATTTAGAGAGATTTTGTATGACTTTTATGTTCTATTCAATCATTTGTCGGAAATAGAGGTCTACACGAGTTTTTGATGAATTATAGGTAAATGGAGTGGAATTGGAAGCAAAAGCGGAGCAAGGAGCATCTAAGGATGTTAAGGAAGCTAAAGGAGTCTTAAAGGGTTCATAAAGAGCCAAGAATTGCAAAGGAGGAGCATAGAATAGGAGCCAAGAGAAGAGCACTTTCTGTTGAAGAAAATCGTGCCAATTTACATATAAATCGGACGATTTTCCTCTCCAGAATTCGAACGATTTTGTGCATAAATCGACTGGGTCGATTTATTGTGTTTTTCGGCCAAATAAAAAGACGACACAAAGCCTAATTATTTTGGGCTAAAGGAGAGTTTTGCCAAACGGCCCATTTGCAAGAAACTATAGAAGAGAACCCTACGAACGAAAACGAGAAGGCCGCAGCGGGAAATCTTTACACGTTTGAGAGGAATTGAAGATTCTTGGAAGGAGATTGAAGGACTCTTGGCCGGAAAGCTAATCTTGATTCTAGTTGTGAGATTTCTTTGTTCATTGAAATACTTGCTGTTTTTGAGCACGAATTTGAGTTGTTCAGGAGATACATTGAGTTGTTTTGACAATCGTTTACAGATTTGAAGCTTATTGGAATTCTTTATTCAAGATTCGGTTTCTTTGCGATTTTTCCCTTCATAATTAATTTGATTCGTTTTTGAAAATGGTTGGCTAAAACCTTTGTGATTCTGGGGAGAATAGTTGATGATTAAGGCTTAGATGATGATAGACTGAACTCATTCAAACATTAGGACCCTGAGAGTTTAGATTTTACTTTTGCGATAAATAGGAAAATCGGGCTGTTCTTGGGAAAAATCGGCCGATTTTCTTATGAACAGGGCGATTTATTCTTCTGACGAACTTTAATTGAATCAATCTTTAATCAAAACTAATCCTTGCCTAAATCCCGACCTTGATTAACCTTTTTACCCTCTAATTGAATGTATGAAGACACTTCAAACCTGATTCTACATTTAATAGATTAAGATTTCAAGATTTGGGTAATAAAGAGACTCAACATCCTTTATTAAGTTTTTAATTGTGCTTGCTATTCTTTACTTTGGAGAGTCATATCCTGGAGTTTTAGATAGTTAGTTTGAACATAATTCTTGTCTCTAGATCTTTCTATATTGCAGCCTCAACAACCCTTATAGAGAGAATCTTTAGATTGGTCATATAGGTTTCGGAACTTCATCGTACGAATCCTACCTTTGAACATTTAATCTTGGCAATATAAACTCTGTCCTATATCTATAGAAGTGTCTTGAATCGAAAGCCGAAATCGGATACTTGAATCCTTGGAATCATTTCACTCTTATTTGATCACAAAAGCTTTTCGCACTTTTTGCTAGATAATTGAAATTGAATTTATTCTCACTAAATCCCTGAGTTCGACTCTGGAATTCTTACCTTGCTACAGCTGATCCGTACACTGCGGGTTCGCTTTGCTTTGAGTTCTAGATATAAATTTAAGACTTAGACGCACACACTTTTCGGGCGAACAATAGCACAAAGAGAATGGTCATCGATGGGGTGTTTCATAGCGTCAAAAATGTTAAATTCAACCACTTCACCATCAAACTCCATTGTCAATTTCCCACTAACGTAATCAATTTTAGTTCTAGCTGTTTTTAAGAATGGTCTCCCAAATAAAATAGGTTCAACATGTGAATTATGTTCCATATCCAAAGCAAATAAATCCACAAGAAAAATCAAATTATCAACCATAACTCGCACATCTTCAATTATTCGCTTAGGATAAACATTAGATCTATCCGCTAGTTGGACAACAATTCGAGTTTCAAGAAGTGGCCCAAGGCCAAGGGATTGGTAAATGGAATAAGGAAGAACCTTGATTCACGCACCTAAGTCAAGCATCGCTTTGTCAAAGCGAGTTTCGCCAATGACAAAAGGAATACTCACCATGCCCGGATCACTACATTTCTTGGCCATTCGTCGTTGGAAGACCGTTGAGACATGCTCACTTACTTGGACCTTTTGCTTTCCCTTCAGCTTCTGGTTCCTTTGATTGTGCACAAATCCTTCAATAAGCAAGGATACTTAAGAATACTCTTCACAAGTTTTAAAAGTGGAATGATTACCGTACATTTGGAGAAGGTCTCAAAGATACCCTTATCCTCTATCACCCTTCTCTCCTTGAGCGCTTAGGGAAAAGGAGCCGGTGGTTTCTCGGAGTAAAGTGGTGGAAAACTTGGACGGATGTAAGCATCCTGTGTAACAGATCCTCTATCGTCTTTTCTGCAAGGGCGGGAGCTTGCAGCTGGCGGGGCGGCTCAGGGGTTGTCACCGCAAGGGCGGTGACATTTGGACGCAGGGGAGGCGAAAGGGCAGAGGGTGACGCTGGGAGACCCGCAGGGGCGGCAGAACCGTCATAGGGCAATTCTTATGATTCTAGAGTTGGTTTTTGCTGCACTTGCCTCCCACTTCTTAATGTTAGAGCACTAACATTCTCCTTAGGGTTAATGTTCGCTCCAAACGGTGTGTGCAAGCTTTAAATTTATAACCCTAGATGTAAGCTTAAAACAAGGATGCGAACCCGCAGTGTACGGGTCAATCGTAGTAAAAAGCAAGAAATTCCAGGGGTCGATCACAAGGACTTAGTGAAACAAAGCAGGTGTAGGTTGTCTATGTAACTACTAACCACGAAAGAGATTAAAACAATCAAAGATGATAAAAGGTCAATTAAGGAAATATGCAATTCTAGGGATTAAAGCATCTAGTTGTGGTTCCAACTCAAGATCTAAAGATAAGCGGACAAAGTTGAGATTTTTGCAAGGGAAGCTGTTACTAAAGTGGAATAGATCACCGGGTAAGTCTCACTACTCACTAATCCCAAACCGTAACTCCTATTACCGGGTAAGTCTCAAAGAATTAAGGAAAAGAACTATAACCTCAAACTAACACTCCAACTAAGGGAATAGAATCAACCTTTACCGGGTAAGTCTCAGGCTAACTCACAAAGATGTAATGAAAGCACACTCAAACCCCAATAAAGGATAAACCCTTACTACCTATTGCTTATGATCTTAGGTAAACAAACAAAGGAATTACCGGGTAAGTCTCATCCTAGGCTTGCATTGAACCAGGAAAGGTGTAATAAGAATAGGATTTGGCAAACTCTAACACTTAACTCTCAGTTTCGGATCATAAAAGTCACCTCGGTCAGTCGAATCCCACCCCGGCCGAGATATTCATCAGCTGAACGAGATGTTCTAGGGTTAAGGATAAAGACTTGAGCTTTCAGGGTCCTACTGTGATTAAGATTATTCTACCATTGTTTTCCCCACAACCTTCAGTCAATCACCCTAAAATCACACAAGGAAATTAGCCAATCATCATCATGAAAGCAATAATCAAATATATGGGAAGAAGGTGAATAATTGAACACAAAAACCTTAAGAACAAGGCTTCAATAACTGAATCAATTATCAAACAAACAAGCGTTCCTTGTATTACAATCCAATAAGACAATCAACAAAGAAGGGAATCTAAGAGAATCTTACAAAACCCTTCACAAAAGCTATAAAAGCTCTCAACTTTCTTCCTTCAATCTTCCTTCAACCTTCAAAAAGGTTCTTCAAAATATCCCAGCTGTAGTGGGTGTTTTCCAGCCGTAAGCACCCCCCTTGATTTGTGGAAAATCCAACCCTTTTTATAGGAAAATTACCTCCCAAAGATAAAAGATCTTAGAAAGATATTTTCCCATAAAATAGGTAAAATATATGGGCTAAATTATCTTCTTCCTTCCAGGAATCCAGCCTAAAAATATAAGATCCTCTTTCCAAAAATAAAAGATCTCAGCCAAGAATAAAATATCTCTCGCCGCGTCCAAGGTGTTCGCCTCGGTCGAGCAACTTCTCTGGATCACCTCGGTCGAGATGGTATTGTAGCTGACCGAGGTGACTCTAAACTGAATGTGAAATCTTCAATCCATTTCCATGATTCCTGGATTCTTCCTTAAGCTCCTGAATGTAGCTCCAATGACTCCTTAGCTCCTTTAGCTCCATTTTGATGCAAAACGTGCCATTTTACCTACGATTACAACGAAACTTAGTGTAGACCTCGATTCTCGCAAAGGTAGATGAAACGACAATATAATCACATAATATACATCCAAACATGCAAATTATTGAAGATAAAACGTCTAAACAGGTCCCAAAATATAGACTATAATTCATGTTATCAAAATACCCCATACTTAGCCCTTGCTTGTCCCCAAGCAAGTTCCGAATATAAAATACAAGATAGAATGGATTATAAGCCATAAAGATCAATGAAAAAGTATTTCAAAACATTTTAATGGTGTGCTACAATCATAGATCACTCTAAGAGAATGCTTCATGGAATTTAAAATCAATACATGCTCAAAACATTTTATAAATATAAGAAAGTTGTTCATCTTTGCATAAAATCATAGAATGTATAATAAATCATAATCATCAAAATTAATCATGTATAATCCAGTTTAAACCACTAAGTCAATCAACAAGCTCGAGGTCTCAAGGACTTTTCAAGAGAAGGTCAAGAAACGTGTGAGGGTGAGATGTATATAAGGAATGTGGTGCTAGAATCCGGGAAAAGGATCTTACTTCACTTTCACTTGAACTTCAACATCTTCCACCAATAAGCTTTGCTTATTTACTTTTTTTTTACTTTAATTTTTGGGATGCATGGACAGAGGTGCACAATAACCGAAGCCTAGGAAATTAGCAATCATCAATTTCTCGAGATGCCTCAAACCCTTGATGCACATACCATGACCCGTTAGGAATATCGCTCAATCTGACTTTGGCAAGACACAAACACCCGGTTATGTGAATGGTGCCGAGTTACTCATCATCATGATAACTTCCCCAAACCTATTTGTTTCTTTCTAACTTTCAGCCAACATCTCAACTTTTCTTTCACTTGCTTTTCACTTTTGCTTGCTTCCAAATTCCCGGATAGGTAAAGGGAGGCAAATATGTGTATGAGGGGCTAAAGCATGATCAAGAAGAAGAAGAGAAGAGAATGAATTGTCTTGGTCTTTCCAGGAAGAGAGTGAGAGAACTCATCATGTGATGTCAACCTTCAAATTCAACATAATTTTGATAAAAACAAAGTATTAAACATGCAAAATTTCAAACAAAGCATTTAGCAACTTAAACATATCATAAAACCTTTCAAACATAAAAATATTTCAAAACCAGTCAGCAAACAAAAATCATCACTGAGGTCATATCCAAATAAGAAGCACAAAAATCGTTTCGAAAACTCTCTCAGTTAAGCCACCTCGGTCGAGATGTTCTAAGTCAACCGAGGTGTTGTACCTCGATTGGTCAGAATCACTTCGGTCGAGGTCATAAAAAAAAATTTCAAACCAGTTTTTGACGTTTTTTTCAATCAAATAACCTGTATGCATGCATGTAATGGCAGATAAGCACATAGAGCATAAATAAAACAGTAATATCCAAATAGAGTCGAGTCATACATCCACATAAGTCATATAAGTACATCCAAATACCCCATACTTGGGACACATTGTCCCAATGGGTTAAAATAAGTCTAAAGAAATAAAGTACTCACTGGATAAAGCTGAGCTGCATAATAAATAAATAAAGAAAATCCTACAAGCTCTCAATAATCCCGATCCGGTGGCGGTGGTGGTGGCACGTACGGGTATTGAGATGGGTCAAATGGATAGCCCATGATATGCTGAAACTGAATCTCAGCCATCACGTGCTGGTAATGTTGTCTCTCCTGCATCTCTCTGATGTCCAAAGACAGGGCAGCGTAGGAATCTATCATCTGATCCGTCAGATCATCGATCCGACGGTGAGCAACTAGATCCCTCTGCCTGCGTACCCTACGCCTAGCGGGACGTGCTGGTGCTGCAGCCGGCTCCTCCTCAGTCTCGTCGTCATCTAAATCAATGACCGGCGCACTAGTCCCAGTTGTATCTGTGCCTGTATCCATGGGAGCACCGCCATCCTCATCATCATCATCATCCTCCTCAGCCTCATCCTCCTCAGTTGGCCCCTGAGCTGCTGCTGCTACTGTCTCTCTGGCGTCCTCCATCAACGGGATCCATGCAGTCTGCTAGTAATGTGGATCATACACGGAGAACTGAGCTGACCACCGAATACCCTGGGGTGCAGTCTGCTCCTAGGGCATCGCCATATATGGCGTAGTAAGACCGCGAGGAACCAGTATCCTTCGTGTGATCATCTCCTGAAGTCCGAGCGACTTGGCAGCCGCCACCATAGTGCATGCACTCAAGTCAAGATCCATGTAACTCGCTATATGAGTCACTATCCCTCCGCAGCAGATGTCTCCCTTGGCCTTCGCCTTTATCCTGTGCAAATCCTCAGCCAGCATCATCCCAAAGTCCGGAACTCCTCCAGTCACCATGTAGTACAAACTTAGAAGCTCACCCTGTCTGATCTTCTGGGGCGTCTTAGTACGCGCCAAAAGTGTCTCGCTGAAGATCTTGTGAGCTAGTCTAAAAGCTAGATGGAATATAATCTTCTCCCTGGAATCTCCAGGTCTCCATCTGTCAGCGTGCTCAACCACATGAGCAATCTATCCCCAAAACTCTCGAGCTACAGCTCGAGAAGGAAAATCAGCAATAGTAGGGGCCTGGAAGCCAAAGATATCCCGCCAGTGGTCCAAGGGAACTAAATAATTCTAGTTCATCAACCGGTACTTTATGGCGCGCTCGGTGGGCAAGTAGGTGACGGAGCTGACAAACTTCAGGGTCGGCTCTAGGTAGGCCGGAGCTCTAATCTATGTGAACTGCTCTAGCCCCACAGCAGATATCATCCGCCTCAGATCCTCATCCACATAGAGGCAGTCAAAAGCGGATATGTCCAGGAAACGTGGTGCAACCACTGGACGGGCCGCTATGCGGTCATAGTCGACCTGGTGACGCTCATGGATCACCGGTCTAGAATAGTGTTAAGAAGAAGAAAGAGAAGGAGAAGATCCGTCTCTCATAACCAACTGCCTGTCAAAACTCATTTTCTGCAATCTGTCAGACCACCTCGGTCTCTCTGACAAGTCTCAAGAACACCTCGGCCGAGGCGCAGGCCGACTGGACCGAGGCGAAAAACTGTTCGATCGCAACTCTCAAAAATCCAGTTCTTTTCCCCCAAAATCACTACCAAAGGTTCCTATAGGGTACTTAATCCTTTTTCAGCAGAATGTAGGGACAACCAAAGCCCAAATCAAAAGGAATAAGTAGAAGAAGAGGAGGTTAGGGTTTTCTCGAATTTTACCCAGATTTGCTCGATTCGGTTCGTTTTCTCTACAGATTGACAGTTGCAAATCGATCCTCTACCCTTTCCTTGCAGTTTGGAAGCGAGAATCGTCAAAAACGAGCGAAGAACGAAGAAGCGAGGTGAGGATTGCGCCGCGGTCGAGAAGAAGGTAGAGGGAGGAGAGAGAAATCTCAGCCCTCTTTTATACCCTTTTCTGGAACTACTGTCACCTCGGTCGAGATGGTCTTGACTGGACCGAGGTGGTACGGACCGAGGTGGATCTTCAGAAACCCTAGTCGCCTCGGTTGCTCAAGAATCATCTCCGTCGAGGTGCTGTGACAGCAACCGAGATGTGTCTCAGTCAAACTCCGTCTTCTCAAATTCTCGAACTTATATCCTTCCAGTTTTGCTCCTGGGTTGTATTCTTCCTTAGATGTCACCTGTTGTCTATCTAGGACGCCAAAAACAAAACAAAGCAAAGCAAAAGCAAACTATCTAAAGCTAGACTAGAAAAAGGGAAAAGAAAGCAATACCTTGGGTTGTCTCCCAAGAAGCGCTTGATTTAAGGTCGCTAGCTGGACCGTACGGCATCTCTCAAACAAGGTATATTGGTGCAACCTCCTCAACCGGAACTTCCGGTTTGTATTTCTTAAGTCTATGACCATTGACCTTGAAGTTTCCACTCGTTTCTCCCCAAATCTCAACTGCACCATAAGGGAAAACATGTTTCACAACATAAGGTCCGGTCCATCTAGATTTCAACTTACCTGGAAAGAGGCGGAGGCGGGAGTTGAAGAGTAGAACTAAGTCTCCTTCTTTAAGCTCCTTAGGAATGATACGCTTGTCATGCCATTTCTTCGTCCTTTCTTTATAGATCTTGGCATTCTCATAAGCGTTCAAACGCAGCTCCTCCAGCTCATTGATATCCAATAGCCGCTTCTCACCGGCTTCCTTGATGTCGAAGTTCAACCATTTGATCGCCCAATATGCCTTGTGTTCTAACTCAACGGGCAAACGACAAGACTTCCCATATACCAAATTATAAGGGGTGGTACCAATGGGAGTCTTGAATGCGGTCTTGTAAGCCCAAAGAGCGTCGTCTAGCTTCATGGACCAATCTGTCCTAGTCCTAGAGACGGTCTTCTCCAAGATTGCTTTAATTTGTCTATTCGAGATCTCGACCTGTCCACTAGTTTGAGGGTGATAAGGGGTTGCTATCTTGTGGGTTACCCCATACTTCGATAGAAATGCGTTAAACTTCTGGTTGATGAAATGCGTCCCTCCATCGCTGATGATGATGCGTGGAGTCCCAAAACGTGGAAAGATAGTCTTGTTAAAGAACTTCACAACCACCATGGCGTCATTAGTGGGAGAAGCAATGGCTTCAACCCATCTAGAGACGTAGTCAACTTCTAGAAGAATGTAGAGGTTTCCTCCGGATGATGGGAAAGGTCCCATGAAATCTACTCCCCATACATCAAAGATCTTAACCTCCTGTATGTTGTTGAGTGGCATCTCATTCCTTCTAAATAAGTTCCCTGTTCTTTGGCATGCATCACAAGAGACAACAAACGTTTGCATATCCTTAAATAATGTAGGCCAAAAGAAACCGGAACGTAATACCTTAGCGCGTGTCTTGTTGGCGCTAGCATGCCCTCAACAAGGAAGTGAGTGACAATGCCGTATGACACTATTAACTTCATCTTCCGGGATACATCTTCGAAGCATCCCATCTGGCCCTCTCTTGAATAGCAGCGGTTCATCCCAGTAGTAATGGCGTACATCCTTGAAGAATTTCTTCCTTTGAGCGTACGTCAATCCGGGTGGTATTTCCTGGCAAACAAGATAATTAACAATATCAACATACCAAGGTCCTTTATTATCAGAAATTTGGTGGAGAGAATGTTCCACCAACTGAGGATGAATGTCAGAAAAAGGAGTAAGAAGTTTGTTATTTTCAGTAGTCTCAGTTGACATCATCTCGCTTTCGACCTCGGTCGAGGTCCAGAGAGGTTGACCAAGATGCTCTTCAGTCACCTCGCTTGGTCCAGAAAGTGCCTCGGTCGAGGTACTGCAACTGGAACCGAAACTGGAGATCTTTTTCTCCTGGATTAGCTTTTCAATTTTAACTCCTGCATCTTCTTCCAACGCCTTCAAGCTCCGTATATCTGCATCACAAGAAGCATCTATACCTTCCTCGATTAAGCTAAAGCTAATAACTTTTTCAAGTGGATCTTTAATTAGGATAGAGCTCACCAATTCTCTTGATTCTTCTTCATCATAGATGTTGAAGATATCATCTCTTAGCTGCTCTCCCTTCATAGCCGCAAGTAATGCAAACTCCACTTCATCTCCGCCAATGTTAAATTTTAACTTGGCGTTCTTACAATCCACATTGCAACCCGAAGTTGCTAGAAATGGTCTCCCGAGAATAATAGGAACGGGATAATATGCGGGAATGTCAAGCACAACAAAGTCTATAGGTAAATAGAAGTTACCTAACTTGACCGGAACGTCTTCCAAAATGCCCACGGGATGGGTAATGGAGCGGTCCTCCATATATAACCGTATCTTCACCGGCTTGGGCTCTCCAAGTCCGATCTTAACACATAGCTCCAGCGGGATGATGCTCACGCTGGCTCCTAGATCACATAAGGCTTCACAAGTGACATCCCCAACTTGAATGGGAATGCAAAATGAGCCGGGATCTCTCAACTTGGGTGGCATCTTCTCCTTCATGATTTGAATAAGCTCCGAGGATTTAGATGTCATCCTTACTTCACCAAAGTCTTCCAACTTCCTCTTCCTTGATAGAATCTCTTTCAAGAACTTCCCATAGGCGGGCATCCCTAGAATAGCATCAAGGAAAGGGATATTAATGTGTAGTTTATTCATCAAGTCAAGGAACTTACCAAAATGCTTGTCTAGATGTGCTCTGGCCTTTGACTTGGGAAATGGAAGTGGTGGTTTATATGCAGGAAGAGATTGATACCAAGTACGTGCTCTATCTTTCAAAGAGAAGTAGAAAGGCCTTAGCTTGTAGTTGTTGTTTTCTATTCTTGAAGGTCTCAAGGTCTCCATCAAGATCTCATAGTTTTGTAGATGTTGATGCGTAGATTCCCTCTCTAGCCCTCCAAACTGGCATTGGCGAATCATGGAAAGAACTTGCGGTCGAAGCTCATAATCATGGTCCGTTGGATCACCTAGGTTGACTCCTAGACACCTCAGTTGTTGATTAGGGTCCATCCTTTGCCCTAGGGTTTGTGGAATACCTACAAAAAGAGCATCTCGGACTGGCATCCGAGGTGGAAGTATCTCGGCCGGGGCAACAGGTACTGGATTCTGCCTTGGTCGAGGATCTGGAACAGGGTCTTCCCTCGGTCGAGGATCTGGGTTCGGTCGAGGTAGGTACTGGTCTCGTAAAGCCGCCATATCTGCTTCGATCGCCTCAGTCCTTGTGCGAGTTTCTTCCCTTTCCAGTCTCAGTTCTTCCTTGTTGAGGTGTAGCAGTTCTAACGCCTCCTTCAATCCGGCCTCAAGATCGCGATTGTCTTGGTTGGCCATCTTCGCTTCTTTCAAGCGTCTTTTGTATGTCTTTTCTGGTTCCGGATCGTAAGGAACGATTTCCTTCCCAGCGCGGGTTCTTCGCATAAACCTAAGAAAAAGAACCTGCAAAAGTCACTCAAGTAGAGTGGTTCGTAGAAACAGGGGCAAGCGCCCGGAAAGCCAACCGCAACCGGCTCGGTCTAGACCAAGTCCCCGGCAACGGCGCCAAAAACTTGTTCGCTCCAAACGGTGTGTGCAAGCTTTAAATTTATAACCCTAGATGTAAGCTTAAAACAAGGATGCGAACCCGCAGTGTACGGGTCAATCGTAGTAAAAAGCAAGAAATTCCAGGGGTCGATCACAGGGACTTAGTGAAACAAAGCAGGTGTAGGTTGTCTATGTAACTACTAACCATGAAAGCGATTAAAACAATCAAAGATGATAAAAGGTCAATTAAGGAAATATGCAATTCTAGGGATTAAAGCATCTAGTTGTGGTTCCAACTCAAGATCTAAAGATAAGCGGACAAAGCTGAGATTTTTGCAAGGGAAGCTGTTACTAAAGTGGAATAGATCACCGGGTAAGTCTCACTACTCACTAATCCCAAACCGTAACTCCTATTACCGGGTAACTCTCAAGGAATTAAGGAAAAGAACTATAACCTCAAACTAACACTCCAACTAAGGGAATAGAATCAACCTTTACCGGGTAAGTCTCAAGCTAACTCACAAAGATGTAATGAAAGCACACTCAAACCCCAATAAAGGATAAACCCTTACTACCTATTGCTTATGACCTTAGGTAAACAAACAAAGGAATTACCGGGTAAGTCTCATCCTAGGCTTGCATTGAACCAGGAAAGGTGTAATAAGAATAGGATTTGGCAAACTCTAACACTTAACTCTCAGTTTCGGATCATAAAAGTCACCTCGGTCAGTCGAATCCCACCCCGGCCGAGATATTCATCGGCTGAACGAGATGTTCTAGGGTTAAGGATAAAGACTCGAGCTTTCAGGGTCCTACTGTGATTAAGATTATTCTACCATTGTTTTCCCCACAACCTTCAGTCAATCACCCTAGAATCACACAAGGAAATTAGCCAATCATCATGAAAGCAATAATCAAATATATGGGAAGAAGGTGAATAATTGAACACAAAAACCTTAAGAACAAGGCTTCAATAACTGAATCAATTATCAAACAAACAAGCGTTCCTTGTATTACAATCCAATAAGACAATCAACAAAGAAGGGAATCTAAGAGAATCTTACAAAACCCTTCACAAAAGCTATAAAAGCTCTCAACTTTCTTCCTTCAATCTTCCTTCAACCTTCAAAAAGGTTCTTCAAAATATCCCAGCTGTAGTGGGTGTTTTCCAGCCGTAAGCGCCCCCTGGATTTGTGGAAAATCCAATCCTTTTTATAGGAAAATTACCTCCCAAAGATAAAAGATCTTAGAAAGATATTTTCCTATAAAATAGGTAAAATATATGGGCTAAATTATCTTCTTCCTTCCAGGAATCCAGCCTAAAAATATAAGATCTTCTTTCCAAAAATAAAAGATCTCAGCCAAGAATAAAATATCTCTCGCCGCGTCCAAGGTGTTCGCCTCGGTCGAGCAACTCCTCTGGATCACCTCGGTCGAGATGGTATTGTAGGTGACCGAGGTGACTCTAAACTGAATGTGAAATCTTCAATCCATTTCCATGATTCCTGGATTCTTCCTTAAGCTCCTGAATGTAGCTCCAATGACTCCTTAGCTCCTTTAGCTCCATTTTGATGCAAAACGTGCCATTTTACCTACGATTACAACGAAACTTGGTGTAGACCTCGATTCTCGCAAAGGTAGATGAAACGACAATATAATCACATAATATACATCCAAACATGCAGATTATTGAAGATAAAACGTCTAAACAGGTCCCAAAATATAGACTATAATTCATGTTATCAGTTAACCACTGTCTAGAAGGGTAGATTTCCCGAGGATCGAGCTTCAATCCTTGTGATAGCATCCGCCATTTATCCAACCTGTTTTTCAAGGTTCTTAATGCTAGATTATGTGGTTTAGGCATGAGTAGCGAAATGTTTAGTCAAACCCTGTAACATATCCTCAGTGGATTGGGACTTACCATGGTGGGATTGTTTTTGTTGTTGGTTTTGTTGATCCTTCCACCGGAAGTTCTATTGATCACGCCAACCCGGCATGTAATTCTGAGAATATGGGTCATTCCTTTGGCATTGCTGTAGTTGTTGACCATATCCTATAGAATTCACCTCAGCAGCTTCATCTTGAACTTGTGGACACAAGTCCGTGGGGTGGAAAGGGTCGGCACAAACTCCACAAGCTAGCCTTGAGTTGTTGTGGAGTTCCCATCAAGGTTAATCTCTTAACCATCTCCTTCGGTTCAGCAATATCCGTGGATATCTCCGGACGGCTGGGGTGTACAACATGTACCCCTCTTTTGGTAGAAGTCCTACCAAAGTTCCTTGTTCCTTCCGCCAATTCCTGAATTTTATCCAAAGCAAGTTCAGGAGTAGAGTTTAAGATATTACCTCCACATGTGGTTTCAATGATCCTCCTTTCGTTGTCTAGCAAGCCATTGTACAAGTACAAGACTAGATATTGGGTAGAGTACCCATGAAAAGGACAGCTGGATCTCAATCTTGCGAAGCGTTTGAAATACTCAACAAGTGTTTCGTCCGCCTCTTGCTCGATGTTGTTTATCGCCTTCTTCAAGCTACGAAGTACTTCTCCAAGAAGGCTTTGTGGAGGTTGTCCCATGTGTCAATGCTCCCGGACGGAAGATGGTAGTACCAATCATCCGCCCTATCCTTGAGGGTAAAGCCAAAAGCCCGCATCTTGATCTGCTCATCGGTGACGTTTGTCGGCTTCATGCTCATGCAAACGGTGTGGAACATCCCAAGATGCTTGATAGGATCTTCCCCACTCAACCCATGGAAAGATGGGAGCAAGTGAATTAACCCCGGTTTGAGCTCAAAGTTGACTCCTTCCCCGATTGTCGGTATGGTAACCGCAAGCGGGTGTTGAGTCAAATCGGACTGCATCAGGTGGCGAAGAGTTCGGTTTGCCATTGCTTTACGAGTTCGTTGTTGCCTTCGTTGTCGATTGTGTGTTCTCTCGATTTCGAAATCAAAAGGCGTAAAATCTGAGTTAGTAGCACGGGTTTGAACCATGAAAATGGGTCAAACCAATAATCGATAATTAAAAATAAAAACAAAACAAAAACTTAAACTCCCCAAAAACGGCACCAAATTTGACGAGGCTAAAAACCTATGGTCGTTGTCTTTTAGCTTTAGTCAAAGTAGAATACCTAACATACACTTAACCGATTTGTATAGTGTAAGTAAGGGTCGAACCCAAGAGAGTTTTAGTCAAGTTTTGATTAAATTCAATTATCAAATCGTAACCCGGGGAGGAGGGGGTGAATGGTAGAATAAACAAAACAAAACCAATTAAAAAGTAAGCAAAGATGGAGATAATATGGATGATTAGAAAGCTACACTAGGTTGGATCTTAGTATGCATACTACTTGGTTGATTCTTTTTAGAATTAATTCACCAATGTTCTCATCTTGATCTTATGTATATGTTAAGTCAACTGGAATTAACACAACTTAACTACTTTATTGATCCGTAAACCTACAAGATCAAAGCACAAGCTAGCATTCTAGTGAAGATAAAGAGATATAAAGAAGGATAAACAAACTGTTAATCTTTCTTCATAGTTATATTTTTCCCTTAGATAATTACAACCATCTTTTACTTAGGGGTTTGCTACTAGATTAAAGACCCGAATCCGGAATCGATTAACCCTAGCACTTTGCACGCATTAGTACACTTAAGGTGATCAGTCTAAGTGAGAAAAGACATGCAAACATAAGTTAAAGTTCAAGGAAACATAACACAATTGGACTGAATTAAACTTCTAATTATAAAAGACTTACAACCAAATAGCAATGCAGCTTCAATCAACCTAATGTAGTAAAGAAGCTTAGAAACTCATTACAAAATGGCACTTAGAAATATAAAGCTTTTAGGGAAAATGTGGATGTTTCCAGCAATCAGCCAAGGGCTCTATTTATACTACAAAATGCATTAAAAGGAAGTAAATGGTACTACTACAAACTGATATTACAATGATATTTAAACGATGACGTTTTTAATATAAGTATCATCAAAATTCATTACAATGACGTTTTATCAAAGTATTATCATTTAATTAGTATTCCCCAAATTGAAGATGACGTTTATGAAACGCCATAAAATTATATGACATTTTTCAAACGTCATAAATGGATTTATGGCGTTTTCTAAACAACCTTAAATTTACGATGTTTAGCAAACGGCATGAAATTTTGCGGGATTTTTCCCCCCAAATATTGTGGCATTTAGAAACGTCATGATATAAATGCTACATAATGTAAGACATTTGTGAAACGTTATATAATATTACGGGCTTTTTTCCTACCAAATTATTTTAGATATCGTGTCATTAAAATTTTGGCGGAATTTGTTTACAAAAGATATAAGGCCAAATTTTAAAAGTTATGTTTTGAAAAGAAAAAAAAAAAGCAAAGTAAATTTTTTTATTGGTGGACTTTCTTTACGGGAAGGGCAGTCCCCGCTTTTGCCTTCTCCGCTTTTTGCCTTCTCCGCTTCTCTACTTCTCTACAACTCTCTACAAACGATTTGACCTACTCCCAAAATCGACTCTTCTTTCTCGAGCTGGTGAAGAAGGAATTTGGTAAGTGTTCTCTACTCATTCTAGTAATGACCTAGTCCCCAAATCGAGTATACTAATTTCTGTTAAAATATCTGCAGTTTAGGGGTTTTTTTTATCTTTTTTCTCTCTTTCGAGTTGGTCGATCGTGGCCGGCATCCACTTTGATTCACAGGCTTGTATCTGCTATGCTCCATCTAGGTTTACTTGTTATTGATTGTTGATTGTCGATTCACAAGGAATCAAAGGATAAGCATCAGTTTAGGGTTTTTCCATGCTCCATGTAGTTAGATTTGGTACTTGTAGGTTTCTTTACCTTTCATGTGTTTGAAGGTCCCGATTCTTAGCGAAGTCAATATTACTACTCTACTGGGGATGAATTGTAGCCTCAATATTTTGCTTTCGCTTTCTCTTTCTATAATTTGATGCTATTGTTCTTCCACAAAATATAAGGCATTCTTGTTGCAGAGGTTACATTCAATGCCAGTAGTTGTAAATCAATTCGATACCTGTTTTAAGAATCTTTGGGTGCTGCTTGTATTATGTTTGTGAGCTAAGAGTATGCAGTTATGTTTTGTCCATACATAGACATGAAAAATCACTTTATTTGTACTGAAACTTATATGTGCCTAAATTCATCTCATGAATGCCGTTGAATGGCATTAATTTCTCATTGTATTTGGATTCACAATGCATGGTGTTCTCAAACTGGTTTCCTGCTCAACAAATTCAGCTGACAATTACTCTACTGCAACAAGGGATAACACATAGGCTGACTTTTAATGAATACAGAGAAGTAGGTATTAACTTAATTAGCATCATCTGTGGGATTGCGTGCTCAAGACAGGGGCTTATGAAGCAAAGGAAAATCTCAAGAAGCTTGGTGCTGATGAAGTATTTACTAAATCCAGCTTGAACTGAAGAATATCAAGACTCTTTTGGTATCCTATGTCTAGCATTTTCCGATAAATCAATAGGTGTATGATATTACTTCCATTATCTCGTGTCCATTTCTTTCTTATCTTTACATCTTCCAAGTAAATTTGCCTGAACCCGTGCTTGGATTTAACTGTGTTGGTGGCAATTCTACATCATTAGTTCTCAAGTTCTTGAGGTGTGTGTGACATGATTCTTTAGCTTTAATATGTGAAGTTGTTGACCTTCTGAGTAATGAACTAGTGATTTCTGAGTTTTTCAGGAATGGAGGAACCATGGTAACTTATGGTGGAATGTCTAAGAATCCAGTTACTGTCTCAACATCGGCCTTCATCTTCAAGGTGAGATTGTTGAGATATGGCACCTAAGACTGGAAATAAGGTCTACATAGGCCTTGAGTATCATCCCTGGCCAAGATGTAAAACTTTGATATCGGTCTTACTGTTATATGTTACAGGACCTATCGTTGAAGGGCTTTTGGTTGCGAAAATGGATGAGCATGAATAAGGTTCAGGAGTGTAGAGTCATGATTGATCACCTTCTGGCACTCATGCGAAATGGGAAGTTGAAATATGAGTAAGCATCTTTTTTTTAGTTGTTTCTAAAGATTGTTTATTTCTCATTAGTTCAAGGTTTAAGTCGCACTTTGTGTCAATGAAGACCTATGGGTACGTTGGATCCATTTCTTATCTAAAATAATCAAGTTTTGTTGCAGTATGGAGCTTGTTCCCTTTGATAACTTCAATATAGCATTGGACAAGGCAATCGGAAAAGTAGAAAGTCAACCTAAACAAGTACTTGTATCTAAATAATCTGTTTCAGTTTGCTGGAATATGGAATCCAGATGATATTTGTAAGGTACAGTATTACTGTTCTCACATATAGCAGGTATATGTACATATATGCACAAATAATCACTACACCTCATCTCTCATTGTAGGCCTCTCAGTTGGATCAAGTTTTACACAATCCTGTATGATCTCAAACAACTTGTGCATTTCAACCTCTTGAAATGTAAGCAATATTGGATCGATTGCTTCTGATGGGACACTTGGCCTCCCAAGTACGCCCAAACCCAGTCTTCAACCTCCCTATTGTCTGTAAAAGGGATCTTTCCAGTGATGATTTCAAACACTAGAAGCCCAAAGCTATAAACATTGCTCTCCACATCAGCCGTTGATGTTTCCATTAGCTGCATAGGCATGGATGACGAATTCATCTTCTTTAATGTTTTCTTGGTCCAGAAACTGAAATCTAAAACCTTGACTGCGAAATCTTTAGAGAGATGCACCTTGATGACCATCCATCAACCTTATTACATTAATTCTATAAAATATCTTTTGTAATGGTCAAAAATTGTGTAAGAATTGTCATCTTTGATTATGCAAAATAGATTCTATCATTCAGATTGTGATATTAGAATGTTTGATGGATTTTGTGTGCATGAAAGTAGTTTATTTGGATTTTTAAATAAAAACAAGCTAATAAAAATTAGAGTTATTAAACGACCTATAGATAGAACTTAAGGCGACTCTTAAACTCCATAAAATACTATTCCATGACATTTAAAACATTTCATGGTAACACAATCCATGGTGTTTAGACCATGTCCTAAAAAAAGAGACGTCATTTGGAGAACGTCATGAATATCAGGTTTGTGATGGTTGTCAAACGCCATTACAATGCAATCTACGACGTTCACAAACGTCATTAAAGACAGCGTTAACAAAACGCCCTAAAATTGTGGACAAAAGCATGACGTCTATAAAGACGGCGTTATTGCATGACGTTGGAAAACGTCATGAAACAGTTTGCATAACGTTTTTCAAACGTCATGGAAATGTATATCTGTACTAGTGTGGGCTGCCTAAACAACCACCTTAAATGTCATAAAGGTGGTGCAAGCCGCCGGAGTTAAGTCCTCTGGTGCTAAACCGCGGGCCGGGCTTCAGGGCCGTAGGGGCGGTTTAGGCCAGAACGTTCCAACTTTGTCTTGGCCGTTGGGGCGGCTTGGCAATCCCGCAGGGGCAGGTTCTTTAATGCTCTTGAACGTATGACTCTTCCTCTTCGTGTCGTTTTTTATGATGATCCGCATGGGCGGCCTAGTGTCACCGCAGGGACGGTGACACAAGCTCTTCGGCTTCACAGTTCCGCTGGGGTGGTGACACTCATCTTCTGGGTGTAGAAGAAGGCGTTGACTGCGGCACTAGGCATGGGTCTTCAGGGGTGTCACCGCAAGGGCGGCTAGGTGGCGCCGCAGGGGCGGCGACACCTTGCTTTTGGGGTGCTAGAGAGGCACATGCTACGTTGCCGGAGTGTAGTGTCACCGCAGGGGCGGCCACATTACTCCGCGGGGGCGGTGTGGCACCAGAATCTTGTCTTCGTTTATCTTCTTCAACTTCCAAGTGTGGCTAAACCTTCCTTACTTCATTTTGGTCTTCTTCATCTGGATCAAGGGATTAGTAACACAATATGACTCAAAAAAATATAAAAAGGACTCTAAAAACTACCTAAATTGGTAGTGATTTCATCACCTATCAAGGGTGCATAAGATGATCCCTCATAATAATCCCCTTCTTGGTGAGGATTTGACCTTGAATCATCATCTTGTGCATCACTAGCAAAATAAGGGCTCAAGTCGCCTACATTGAAGGTAAGGCTTACACCATACTCTTCCGGAAGCTCTAGGACATATGTGTTATCCCCCACCTTGCGAAATACCTTGAAAGGGCCATCACCTCTAGCAAAGAGCTTGGACTTGCATCTCTCCGGAAAGCGTTCCTTTCTCAAGTGTAGCCAAGCAAGGTCACCCAACTAAAATATGACTCACTTGTGGCCTTTGTTCATCCTTATTGCCACTTGTCTCCCTTTCTCCTCTTTTTTGCCTCATGTTCTTGCATGGATCTCCTTAATGACCTTAACCTATTTCAAAGCATCAAACTTTAGTCGCTTCTCTAAAGAAAACGGTATAAGATGAAAAGGGGTTAAAGGATTTAAACCATACACACATTCGAATGGAGTAAGAGAAGTTGAAGAATGCAAAGTTCAATTATAGGCAAATTCAACATGTGAAAAATCTTCTTCCCAAGTACACAAATTCTCTTTTAAAACATACCTAAGAAGAGTAGTTAAGGTCTTATTAGTCACTTAAGTTTGACCATCTGTTTGAGGATGACTAGAGGTTGAGAAAAAAAACCTAGTTCCTAGCTTCCTCAAAAGAGTCTTCCCTCATAACTTCAAGACTCAACATCTCTATCACTCACTATAGTCCTAGGCACTCCATGTAGTCTAACTATTTCTTAAAAGAAAAGGTTCGATACATTGTAAGCATAATCGTTCTTATCGCAAGCAATGAAGTGAGTTATTTTAGAGAATCTATCAACCAAAACAAATATAGAGTTTTTCCCCTTCTTAATTAGTCCTAGGTAAACCTACAATAAAGTTCATACTAATGTCCTCCCAAATGGCACAAGGTGTAGGCAAAATAGTATATAGTCTATGAGGCCCTAATACTTATAAGGTCTTCCACACAGTTTGAAAAATGTCATGGAAGACCTTTGATGGCGTATTTAAATGTCGTCCCATAACCCCCTTATAAGTGACGTCGTCGATGAGGTAAGCTTTCCATGGAATTTTTAAAACGCGGTGGAATAAGCTTTCCATGGTGTTTTAAAACGCCGTGGAATATACTTTCCATGACGTTTTGAAAACGCCATGGCAAGTGTATTCCATGTTGGTTGTAAAACACTATGGAAAGATTATTCCACCTTGTTTTAAAACGTTGTGGAATAATTTGCAATTTTCATGCGAAATACTTTTGATGGCGTTTTAAAAATGCTATATTTCTATGGAGATATTTTTAATAAAAAAAATACGACAAATGTTGTTTTAAATGTACCTACTAAAGTATATATAATACATAAACTAACTAATGTGAAGCATTTTTACAATACGTTAATGTTACTTGTATTTCACAAAATGAGTTCAACAAGACTCATAACACAAAATGCAATTGCATCACAATTTGTCTTGTGTTATCTATTTTCTTCGACAAGCTGCACCAAGTTGACAAAGAAAACGACATCAAAAGGAGCATTATAAGCTTATTTAGAGGATGTATCCATACATGTTCATATCCGGACTTGGTTTGGACATTATCTAAAAAAATCCCGTTTAGCCGGATCCTGCCAGGCCGAGCCCGGTTGTCGGGCCTGTAGTGACCGTCGTACCCGTCCGGACGGGCTGGGATGCTCAACGGGTACCCTTTTTTATATAGTTTAACCTGTTCAAAAAAATGTGAGGCAATCGACATTGTACTTGTAAATTCTGTAATTTGAATGCAATGATACAATTATGCAAATAATGCAATCTACATACAATTATACAAACAATAATACAAGTATACCACCTGCAATCTGCATTGTACGTATAAAAAAATAATATGTACTTTTCAATGAAACACACATAAAAACTCAAAAAAAAATATACAAACATTATCAAAAGTTTAATAAACCACAAACACAAATAGTTATTACAATATGAAGGATGTTCTAGCATCACACAATGAGTCAAATGCTCAATAGGTGCAAACATTATCTAACAAACTAAATTACCATGAAAACAAGTTAACAACAACATAGAGCAATGATTCTTCTAGTCTTCTTTGTCTTCACTCTCTTCAACCGGTAGAGTTGTCCAAAGTTGACCCGTCACGTGAAACTGACTCGACAAACCCGAACTGGCCCCGGAAATTTGAAGAAAGAGAATACACGGAACGACCCGCTTGAGACCGATTTAGTAAATGAATTGAAGTAACCCGACCCAAATGACTCGATTGTCTGAAATCTGACCCGAAATATCCCGATAACTCAAAGTAACCCGACCCGAGTGACCCAATATCTCAAAGTAACCCGACCAAAATGACCCGATCGATAGCTCAAAGTAACCCGACCCAAATGGCCCAATGGCCTGAAGTATCCCAACCCGAATGACCCGATAGCTCGAAGCAGAGGTGTCAAACGGCCTGACGGGTCAGGTTCGGGTCAGATCACAACAGGCTTGGGTTGAAATTGGTTCGGGTTAAAAAAAACAAGCTTGGTTTTTAACGGTTTGTCTTAGGTCGGGTTGGTTTGGGTCGGGTACCAATTGATCGGGTTAAAACGGTTTAGCGGGAAGCATCGGATCTGTTCATGGTGTCAAATGGGGTTGGCGGGTCGAGTTTGGGTCGGGTCACAACAAGCTTGGGTTGGAATCGGGTCGGATAAAAATAGGTTTGGTTTTTAAGCGGGTTGTTTCGGATCGGGTCAATTTGGTCGGGTACTTAGTTGTTCAAGTTGGAACAGGTTATAGGGTAGCCTCGGTTCTGGGGTCATAACAAATAGGTTTACTTTGTTTTAGGGTCATTTTGGGCCGGATTATTTTTGGTTTTTAATGTTTCAGTTAGAGGTGTCAATTAAGGCGGGTCAAATTCAATTGGATCAAAACATGATATAATTTTCTAACATCTTGATTCACGTCGGTTTTGGATGGTGTAAATTATCAAGTTGAATCCGGATTACTTGGTTAGGTCAAGTAGCTCATAAATATACACTTTTTCATTAAAATTTATGTGGAGATTTTGATCTAATAAATTTTTTTTGGATAATCGTGTATGAATTATGACAAAGTTTAGGCAACAAATCGATCCAACCCGACTTCAATTTTTAGAAAACCTTGATCCGGATACGATCTGGAAATGGTTGTATATCCGACTAATTATTCGTTTGATTCGAATATAAAAACATGGTATCCGAAGATTATTTTAGTTAGATCAGATAATTATACGCCAATATGATTAGTGATCCAAATAACTAGATTTGTTCGATTGAAAATGATTTTAACTTGATTTGGATATCCGACTGGTTCTTTAGATCCGGCTAATCCATTTGATCAAAATATCGACCGATCCATTTGATCTAGTGATAAAGATTGGCGGGGGCAGGGGGACCACAACGCCTGTTGAACTTTCAGATATTTTATTGTAAGGTTGCTATAGTATGTGTTGCTCAAACAGCTCAATTGGTTTTGGTGGGCAATGATAACTAAGAGGTTTTAGGTTCAAGTTTTGTGAACAACACCCTTCATGCACACTATTAGGTTTTTGACTACTCTAATTAATTTAATATTTTTAAACTTGATAATTTCCATAAATTTTAAGCATGCTCTTATCATTTTAAACAAACAAATAAAAAATGAATATTGACTACATTTTCAAAATAAAAATAATTCTTAAATTAACTCTTTAATTAATCTAATATTTAAAATATAAATTTGAACTTGTTAATTTATTTACTATTAGTTTTTTTAATTTAATACTTCTTTTATCCAACAAAACTTTAAAATGTATATATATAGTTAATTAAATTATTACATATGATAAAAGTATATGAAAATAACTTTAAGATTAATTTTTAGATTAGAACGACCTATTTTCTTACACAATTTTATAATTTGTCATGAAACTCTTTTATCGTTATTTCAATTTTTACTATATATATTTTTTAATCATTAATTTTAACATAAGATATAAAATGACATGCACAAAAAAATTTGAGGATTGGCAATTTGTCATCCCCAAAAAATCTCCGTGACTCCATCACTGATTTGATGCGAATAAATTTTTTCTACTTTATTTATCATAAAATGTACATTTAAAGTCATCGTAACATAATCTAGATCAAAGTAATATATATATATATATATATAGAGGGAAGTGTTCAAGTAAGGCCCATTATTCCGGTACGGCCGTGCGGCCGTCTGTACGGCCGACACGTGTCCCGGAAAAAAAAAATAAATTTTTTTTTTTTTTAAAACGAGTAAAAGTAATAGTTCAAAACTTATTATGGAATAGTTCATAACTTATAAAAGGATAGTTCATGAATTATAATAGAATAGTTCATAGTGTAAAATTTATAAAGGAATGAAAGTAATAGTTCAAAACTTATTAAGTAATAGTTCATAACTTCTAAAAGGATAGTTCATGAATTATAATAGAATAGTTCATAGTGCAAAATTTATAAAGGAGTGAAAGTAATAGTTCAAAACTTATTATGGGATAGTTCATGAATTATAATAGAATAGTTCATGGATTATATTAAAAAGTAATAGTTCATGGATTATATGGGAATAGTTCAAAGTTTATAGGAGAATAGTGCATAAATTATAACATGGTAGTTCAAATAAATTTTCATTAGTTTCCGGAAAAAAAAAATCGTTTCAGAAAAGAGAAAAAATAAATAAAAAAAAAAAATCGTTTCAAAAAAGAGAAAAAAAAAAAAAAAAAATTCGGGACACGTGTCGCCCGTACGGTCGGCCGTACGACCGTACCGCAATATAAGGGCCGTACCTGAACATTTACCTATATATATATATATATATATATATATATAAATATATATATATATATATATATATATATATATATATATATATTACTTTTAAGTTTAGTTGAACAATTGTACATATAAACTAACAATTTGTGGTTACTTGAACAAATGATCATATAGTTGTAAAATTAGACAATTTTGAATATAGTTGAACATTTGACTATATAGTTGAAGATTTGGTCACACCCCTTTATTCAAAACAATTTTTAGTTGAACAAATACATGTTATCTTTGAACAATTGCTATTTTTTTGCCATGATAAAACTTCAGTTAGTGCACATATAAAATTATTCTTTTTAAAGTCAGGAGACTTATCTTTGATACTTCAACACATGTCTTATAATTAACATGAACGAGTTATGAGAATATGAATTAAAACAACTCGCTATAGATAGCTAGTATTCAATATGTATAATAAACCTTAACTTAAAAAAAGAGAAGAAATTAGTAGAACTAAAGTAACATCTTATATGGTAAATCAAATATTTAAACCTCGAGATATTTAACACGAGCAATCATTACCATTTTCATTATCATAAAATCATAATCATCGTTCTTTATATTATGGGAGAATTTAATATACTAGGCTTTTTTTAGTTTTTGTTTAAGAAAATGTACCCCAATTTTTTTACCACTTTCATTTAATAGTAGGTAAAAATTATTAACCCTTCTATTAGAAAGAAAGAATAAATGATGTTTGTTATTTGTTATATAAGTATAATTTTTAATTTTTAATTACTGAATTTGTTTTCTTTTATTATTTTTCTCGCCTTTTTTTATTTATTTTTTATTTTCTTTTTTATTTTCTAGACTGAATTTCTCATACCGGAAATTCTCATACCAGAATTTTCATACCAGAAATTTCATACCAGAAATTATCATACGAAAAGTTCATACCAGAAATTTCATACCAGAATTTTTTTCATACTAGAATTTTTTCATACCAAAATTTTTCATACCAGAAATTTCATACGAAAAGTTCATACCAGAAATTTCATTCCAGAAATTTCATTCCAGAAATTTCTGAATGAAAACTAGCGGCACAATCAGCACTTGATCCTTGTGCTTTCCGTCCGCTATTTATTTTTGTTTACATAATACTTTTATTTTGAGACAATTTTAACATATAATTCTCCACTCAAATAATGCTCAACTCCTCCACGTCTTGTCAATTTGTCATTGTCAACTAGGAAAAAGAACAAGTCTTTTGGAAACCAAAAGAGACGGTGATGGACCCATTTTTGCAAACCGTCATCATATACGCAAATTACAATAAAAAAAATTGCAAAATTACAACGAGCCCCCTAAAATTTGCAAAATTAAATATTAGACAATTAAAAATTCATTCCGGTTTGTAAATTTTGGTATGTAAATGTCCGGTATGTGAAATTCTGGTATGTGAAATTCCGGTATGTGAAAATCCGGTATGTGATAATTCCGGTATGTGAAAATCCGGTATGTGAAATTCCGGTATGTGAAAATTATGGTATGTGAAAATTCTAGTATGTGAAAATCCGGTATGTGATAATTCCGGTATGTAAAATTCCGGTCCGGTATGTGAAAATTCCGGTATGTGAAATTCCGGTATGTGGAAATTCCGGTATGTGGAAATTCCGGTATGTGATAATTCCGGTATGTGATAATTCCGGTGTGTGAAAAAATTCTTCATTCTAGAAAATAAATAAAAAATAAAGAAAATAAAAAAGACAAAAAAAATTAATAAAAGAAAATAAAAAAAGAAATTCAGTTTTTAAAAAGCATTCGGAAGAAAGAAGAAAACAAGAGGATGGAGAAGATTTGACGGTAAAAAAAATAAGAGGGGTATATTTACTTAATTGGAAAACAAAAAAGCCTACTTACTATCACTATTTTTCTAAACAGCCTACTAACCAAATTTGCCCTTATATTAATGAGAAACTTAGCTTTGATACTTCAATACATGTCTTATATTTAACACGAACAAATTATAAGAATAAGAATTAAAACAACTCGCTATCGATTTTTATTATTTAATAGGTTTAATAAACCTTAAGTTAAAAAAGGAATTTGTAAAATTAAAATAAAATCTTATATAGTAAACAAGATATTAAAGTCGGAAGATATTTAACACGAGTGATCATTACGTATATTATTATTATAAATTCATAATTCATCACAACATTCTTCATATTAATGAGAAACTTATGTTTGATACTTTAGTACAGATCATATATTTAACACGAATGAGTTATAAGAATATGAATAAAACAATAGATGCTTCAAACCTTTTGGTTATATGGATCGATGATGTAGTTTTTTATGTACATTTGAACTTAGAGTTGTATAGCACCGCTTGTATAAAGGTTGAAGGAGCAAAAACATGTATCAAACTTTAAAGAGTTATGCATAGTAATATTATGTCATCTAGATTTGTAGATGTTAATTTTTAAAAGGTTAGGTTTTGCCATCCAAAAAGGGGTAGCGGCGCACTTGTTGCTCGCTTACCTTCTACTTCTATGTAAATAGTAATATCGTATAAATAAAATATTCACTTATCATTATTTTGATGGTCTCTTCTCCAATTCTCCATATGAATTTATGAATTCTACTTAATTTTGCTAGGTTTGTCGATGTTCTAAACATGATATTAAATGTTATTTAGGTAGAACTTGTTTATCGATATATGCATTAAATATAGTTGTGTATGACTAATTTGTAAGTAAAATGGTCCTATTAGCGGATAAATACTATCGATATTCTCTCTCTCTCCCTCTTGATAAATCATGTAAAAATATCAATTTAACTCAAAACTCCATAACTATTAATTCAAATTGAATAATTTCTCATTTTGTTAGAGAAAAATAAAATATAAAAACTTAACAAACTATACATATCATAAACTTTTGATACATATAAGAGGATAATTGATTTAATAATTTCAGGATTTAGTTATGTAATTTTTTTTATCAGTTTTACTCCGAATTAGCAAGTCATTTTGGCTCGGATTACTTCATAGTTCATATTATCACATCATTTTACTTCAGATTATCAAGTTTATCTAAGAACAGGTTACTCGGGGCTAATGGGTCATTTTGGGACGGGTTACTTCGGGGTATTGGGTTATTTCGAGTCGGGTTACTTTGGGATATCGAGTCATTTCAGACCGGATTACTTTAGGTTGTCGTGTTGTTATCGAATTAGTCTACTCGTGTTTTAGGTCCGAGTCATTTTTGGGGTTCGACCATTCGGGTTATTTATTAAGGTTAAATCGATTTCAAGCGGATTAGTTTCGGGTATTTTTTTCAAAATTTTCAGGCCCAGGTTGGATTCGGGTTCGGTTTCACAGGTCGTGTCATGTTTTGCTAGCTCCAGTCCAAAGTAACCTGACCCAAAGATAACCCCGTCTATTTCAAATTGCGTACAAATAGGGTAATCTAAGTTATATTGATAATTTTGAGTTAAATTGATGATCATTTACATGATTTATTAAGAGAAAAATAGATATAACTTACCTAGAAATAGGATAAATTTAAAAAATAAATTAATTATATACCGATTATTTTAAGGCATACATCTATTATACAAATTCAACTTGAATAACAAATCACTAATTACCATCTCGTTAGTTTGTTAAGTCCAAGCCTCCAATTATGTTTGAAATACGAACATTTTATTGAAAAGATTAAGTACAAATTATAAATTTATTTGAAAATAAAACCTGCACAAAATAATAAGTTTAAGTTACATATTTTTTTTGCATCTTCAACTTTGATACAAGTGGTTGTAGCATCTATTGTTCTATAAAATGATAAGTTCAAATTTTTTGTATTCATATTTGGAGATAAAACCAACACAAAACAATAAGTTAAGTTACACAAAATGATAAATTCAAATTGAGACAAAAAGTCACATCATCTTCCATATGATCAAAAGAGTGTAGCATCCACTATTTCACAAACAATCTTCAAATGAAGTGTATCTATCACACAAAATAAAATGAAATAATTAACATCATAATAATATAAATACTCAACTAGGTACCAAATTATCATTTTTTTGTCTATTTAAGAAATTCATTTCTTAAGTCTTAAATAATGAAAACAAATGAATGCATAAGACGATAATAAAAACCTATCTATAAATTTCATAAATCATCATAAATAATTGAAATTACATACCTCAATATATCTTAATTTAACTATAAATTTCATAAATCATCGTAAATAATTGAAACTACATACCTCAATATATCTTATTTTATAATATATATCATATTTCACCTTTAAAAAAAACATCAATATCTTGAATAAATCTACTTAAATAAAATTGAACATCAAATATCATAAAATATTAAAACTAAGAAATGATATACCTAATCCATTGCAGGCAAGGTCACTAAAACTGCTTCAGACTCTCCAGGGGTGAAATCTGATAGAACAAAATATTAAATTAAAATAAATATAATAAACTAAATAACAAAAATCATTATACAATTTAACTATCAATTACCATCAAATCCTGTCAACCAATTATTAGTAGTGATCAACTCTTCGATGTTATCATCTGTAAGACAACTTCGCCATTTGTTCAAGATCCGTCCCCCAATGCTAAAAGTTGATTCAGATGCAACTGTTGTAATTGGAATTGCCAAGATATCTCGTGCCATACGTGAAAGTGTAGGGAAGCGTGTAGAACTTTGTTTCCAATAAGCAAGTATATCAAAACTATCCGATATCTTACACCGAGCCTCATTTAGATACAAATCCAACTCATTTTTTGAACCTTGGTACGGATCATACAACTCAAAATCCTGCATTATAATTACAAGTTAAATACTTATTTATATAAATAATAAAAGATGAACGAATAAATAATTGAAACCGCATACCTCAATGTTTTGAAACTGAATTTCTCTTTCAAGTCTAACTTGACTAGAATCATTTTCTCTAATAGCTGAATCTTTTAGATACTCCTGAAAAAGTTCATCCATTTGTTGGCGCACATCCTTGACCATTTGGTCGGCTTCACACGATCCATGTGTCCCATTGAAGGCAAATTTCACAAAACTTAACTTCCTTTGCGGATCAAAAACAACACCAAATGCAAGCACCATAACATAATCTTTCCAATACTTCTGAAAATTTTCCAACATTTCAGCAGCTGCAATTGTAATCTCAGTCTCAACATCATTACCAAATTGATCCTTTTTAGGGATCATTGCCATTTTTAAACGGATATATATCCGATACACTTGTATGAAATACAAGTTGGAAGTAGGATATTGGCGGCCATAAAACAACTTAGTTAGCTCATAGAAGGGTTCCAGCAAATCTTTTATCTTCAGAATTTGATCCCATTCATTTGTATTCACATGATACTTTGAAGTCAAAGCACCCATATCATTAAAATAATGACTCAGCACATCACGGTATTTGCATGCCTTTTCAATCATCAAGAATGTTGAATTCCATCTCGTCGGCACATCCAACCATAAACCACTAGAATATGCAACACCACAATCCTTACAAAACTCAAGAAACTTTATCTTTCTTGATTCAGAACCATCAATGTATTTGATACCCTCTCTAAGCCTCGAAACTGAACTTTCAATCAACTTCAAACAACTATGAACCGTTAAGTTCAGTATATGTGCAGCACACCGAACATGAAAATACTTCCCCTCCAATGGCAACTCTATGTTGAGAGTATCTCTCAATTTAGTTACCATGTTGTCCATGTTACTTGCATTGTCAACCGTCAAAGAGAATAACTTCTTACTAATTCCCCAATCACAAATGATATGCTTAAGTTCAAGCGACAAATCATAACCACGACAAGGACTAACGTGTTTAAAAGAAATGACTTTACTATGCAGAATCCATCTTTCATCAACATAGTGAGCGGTAACACAAAAATAGTCTCGATGTGTATATGCACTCCACAAATCACATGTCAAGCAAACCCTTCCAGGGAGACTTTCAAACACATGCAAAAATTGTTCTTTCAATTTAGCATGCATATCCACACATTCCTTCCTCACTGTAATTCTTGATATTGGTTGAAATTTGTCATTCAAGTACTTAAAGACTTTCCTAGTTGCTTCATGCTCAACCCACGAAAAGCAATATCCATTTCTAATTAAAGCCTCGGCTAATAATCTTCGAAATACATTATGATCAATGTCTTTTCCCATTGCATTATCAGCTGGTTTCAATTTCTTAAATTCTTTGCAACTATTTTTCAAATGTCTGAGAAGAGTAGAAGTACCTCCGTGTGAATCCGCCTTGTACTTCTTATCACAATAATTACAAATTCCACATGGAAATCCAGAATTGTCGTCATTAACAAGCTTGAAGTGGTTCCATACATCGGATGTCCTGCCACGTTTTACACAACTCTTTGCTAATATAGATTCTACCTCATCATTCTCAGTATTTGATGTATCTACTGATGCACTAGAAAGCTCTACAACTACCTCCTCGTGTGAGTTATGTTGTGCAGTTGAATGATCTACAAGCATAATGTACGATGTTATTTTATACCAAACTTAAAAAATCAACTTTAAAAAAATTGAGAAAGTGCTTACCAAATAGAGGAGAATTCGAGTTCGATTCAAGTATATCGTTTGATCCTCTTATATTTTCTTGAGAATTCACAGTATCCATTGCAAGTTCAACCTAACAATGAACTTAAAAAAAATTAGAAAACACTAATTTGTAAGAGGCATAAGTCTTTCATTGCACAAGAAATCAGATGCTAATGCATGTTAAATCTTCGTCACACCAAAATATCAACTAAAAAATACCAATATAAAGGTAGAAACAAAACACAAAATGGGAACAAGACTTCCTGAATAAACAATTACTTTGACAACTTCATATATAATTTGGTATCGAGTTTTTTTGTTTTTTAGATTACTCTGACTTGCTACATAATATTTTTGTTGGCAAATTCTAAGAAAACAATAATTCTAAGAGAACAACTAAGCATTCTCTGAGCCAAATTTATATACAAAAGCCAGTAGTAGTAAAGGTACATAGCTAAAGGCACCCAAAGAAACTTTAACAAGACCATCATGGTATTGTTTTTCTTAAACTGACTATTATTTCCACTTTATTCTCTTTATTATTAACATCAACAAGCAGCAAGTCAAGGTAACCAAGCAACAAGTTAGAGTGTGGGTTCAAGTGTTGGGAGGTGAGGCAAGCAACACAACATACATGGCAATATATTTTTAGGGGAGCAGAGAGGACCATTCAAATCTGATCGTCTTGTTTCAATAATTTCATTCAGGTCTGCTACTGGTTTGACTGCTTCAATCGAAATGCAGGATGACCCATCTATTCTTATTTTCTTATTATGTATTTTACTGCCTTGTTATATTCTTAAATATGATCATTAATCAATCACCTTTCGTTTTTTATTTTATAAGAACAGCTAGATATAATCCTTCTTATCTGCTTTCTGATAAATCTACAAATCAATAAACCATTGCACTATGCAGTGGGTGCAGAAGTATAATACACCTATTGTTTTGCTTTCTGATAAATCTACAAATCAATAAACCATTGCACTATGCAGTGGGTGCAGAAGTATAATACACCTATTGTTTTGCTGTATTCAGCAATCGGCCCACCTGAGAATCCGTTTGATATTATGCACTTAAAAGTAAAGTGTTGCCTTCAGTCTAAGTTGTGGAAGAAAGCTTAGTTATTTTTCTAATATTACTTTAACAGATTTTAATGTTGTTTTCTGATGGCAGATTGATAAGGCGTTTCATATATTAGATATAGTTCTATCGTTATAATTCTGATTCATGTAAAGTGGCTCCATGATCTTCTAAACTTTTCTGAACCATGCTTCCTAGTTAAACAGGAGGAAATATGATCTGCAGAACTATACTCCAAATTCTTACATATGTTTCATGATTGTCATGTGTTAACCCCAAGGCTCCAGGATACTATTGAATGTTACAAGAAAGGTCATGATGTGAGCTCTCTTTTTTCTCTTATTCTTTACTACATTATAACGTTATTACTAATTCTAGAGAGTCTATTTACTACATTATCACGTATGGATAGACATGAAAAGTAAAGAAAAATTAAGCTTATGTTTTTCAAGAATCCAACATTGAGAGGGGAATACTTCCACAAAACAACAGCAAAGGTCATATGTATTGTATGTTCGTCGTTGGAATAGGACTCAACTCTACTTTATCAAGATTTTTGAACTAAAAATACACGAGGTTACCTTTTTGAACTCTGTTTTTTTTTTTTTTTTGTATACTCCAAGTTGAAAAAGATCAAGTCAGCGTAGAAGCAAAATAAGTAATAATTAAACAATATATGAATAAATTGCATAATCGGTTTCCAGCAGCATTCACAATCTGAAAATAAATCGATACACTCATACTTATCCAACATCAAGTTTTAGAAGTGACGGTTACCTTTGCTAGACTCAGTTCGAGAATTCGAGGATGGAGAAGATTGAGAAACGGAGGAAGTGAGAACTGAGGGCAGATTGCAAGGAGCGCGAGACCACGATTGTCTGAGAGGAGATTGCAAAGAGCGAGAGAACTTAGAGAAGGAAAACTCACGAACTAAGAAAAGAAGACATAGAAGGGGAAATAAAGCTCACCTAGAAGATCTTCGGTTCGAAGCTTACCCAGAGGTCCTAGCGCCGACAATCAAAGAGAAGGTTTGTCCTCGCACCAGCAAGCGAAGAGAAGGTTTCCTTTCCTCGCAGTGTGAAGATATTAGGTCTCGTGAAAATCGGATTTAGGTATTAGGCCTTCTTTTTTTAATTTTAGGATTTTTCGTCTTGTACCCTTCGGGTTTAGACTTTTATTTTTTCCATTCACGAGTTTTCAAAAACAATTTATACTTAATAGTTTAATATATTTTTACTTATCCTATTTTTTATATATTATATTAAAAATTCAATTATAAATATAAAAAATTAATTAAATAAATTTAAAATTAATTATAACCTCATTAAATTTAAAACTAATTAATTTTATAATATAAGTATTTTTTAATATATTTTTTATTTAAAAAATCTAAAAAAGTAAATTTAAAGATAATTTTTTATTTATTTTTGAATAGAATTAGGGCTAATTTGGTTAATAGACTATTTTGAGAATTATATCTAGTAAATAGGTTGAAGAACCGTTAGGTGATATAAATAATATAGAAGGGGGTTGAATAGAGTATGAGAACTTTTCACAAACCAAATCTTAAGGCCTTGAAACTCCTTTCAAGGTCCTTGATGTCAATCTGTGTTACTCGTGATACTTCGATTTCAAGGCTTTGAAACTCAATTTCAAGGGCCTTGACTTCTTGCTCCTGCAAAACAAAGTTAGTCACAGTAAAACTTATATGGTGTGGAATTGAAAAGATTGACACGAGGATATGTTTACGAAGTTCGGCTCTAAATAGCATACTCTCCGTCCCAGGGTATATCCGTAGGATCTAACTATCTATTATCAGCTTCAAAGAGTCCTAGATACAAATTAGAAGAAATCCCCTCCTTCTATCACTTGTAGTCAATGCTACGATCTAGCTCCAACTCTTAACCTAGCTATATGTAATACCCGGAAATTTAATTTCCGGTAAATCCTGAGTCAACTAAAATCTTGTCATTTTATGCGAAGAGTTAATCACATAAAATATTCTTTTCCTAACTTCTATGATTTTATGTGAAACTTAATCATATAAAATCATTCCTAAAACACTCTTGCAAGCCTTATAGTAATATCCAAAAAAAAAATAAATAAATAAAATAAAATAAAAAAAATAAAATTCGATTCGAAATTTCGCACCGAATCATAATTGTCAGATCTAACCGTAGGTTTCCGGACCTAAGTCAATTCTTTTGACGGGCTTGTCAAGCCCAATTCTTGCTTTGTTTACTTGAACCGGTTGGGTCCAATTCTGGACTTTGACCGACGCAGTAGGGCTGGGCATCCCACTTAACTTTCTTCATTAAATCAGCCCATGCCTTCTTCTTCTCTTCGGCTAAGTGGAAGCCCAAGAGTTCTCCTTCTCCACCTCACGCTGGACCCACCATATGAAAGCCTTAACTCAACTTCAAAACAAGATCGTAACTGAAGATCTTGGCACGTTCACAATCCAACCTCTCTCCTCACAACCGTTACCTTCCTTAATTGCGTATGAGCGATACCTTGGCACGGATTTCACGCGAGACTCGGCATCCCCAAGCGACTCCATTGTCCTCGAGCGCAGCCGGCGCCCACCTTCTCTGGAGCTTCTACAACAACCGTCACTTCAACAACACCTCGTCGACGATAACGGCGAAGTCAAACTGACTCGGAAAGGTGAGCCATACGACCCTTCTTTCCTTTCTCTTCCTGTCATGCTTGGCTTCCTAATGGGCTCAACAATGCGCAGTGGACAAGAAAGACACCAACCTTGCGTGTAGTCACGTCGACCGGAGAGCCTACACCGCCCTAGGTCGCGAGCGTTGAAACCTGTCACATACCGGGTGCCTAGCGATCCGATCGGATTCACTTGGGTTGTGGTTCCTGCGTGTAGTGGAGTCCTTCCGTCCCGGATCTCGGCGGTTCACTGTGGTCGACCAAGCCGTAGTCTATCGGTGAGCCTCTCTTTGGTTTAGCTTTCAGTATCGTTACAGAGTAGCCATGGTAGTAATGTTTGTGGTTAAGCTGATAAATGGTGATTAGTGGGGTTTAGGAGAGGATCAATGGAGGTTGGTTGTTGCTGAATGTACTTCTCGGTGTGGGTCGGCAAGGAGAGTTGTACGTGGGGTAGTAAAGCTAGGTTGGAGATGGTAAGTTGCTGTTAGTAGTGGTGTAGGATGTTAAAGATTAATATATATATATATATATGTGTGTGTATATATGTATATATACGTGTATATATATATATATATATGTGTATATATGTATATATACGTGTATATATGTATATATACGTGTATATATATATATATATGTGTATATATATATATATACGTGTATATATATATATATATATGTACTTATATATATATATATAAACATATATATATATATACATATATATATATATACATATATATATATATATATATATATATATATATTTATATATAAATACGAGTGGTTATATTTCGTTTAGTTGAGGAGTGTTCCGTATGAGGTTAGGTCGGCTAAGTATAGTCGAGTTTTTGAATCCTACGGGTATAGACTTTATGTCGGTGATGGTGTTTACCTTTAGATGACCCTAAGATTAGCGTTATAGCGTAAGCTACGCTAGTATACGTTCTTGCTCTTTACCAATAATTTATGAACAAGTTATATAAGTTTTGGGTATAGTGGATGTGGGTTGTCTTTGGCTAGGTTTAGCGTTGATTAGGTTGTTATGAGGTGGGAAGTTAGGAAACCGTCTAGATGAGTAGTATTGATATTGATCCAAGTTTCCTCGTTATAAACAGGCGTTTGAAATCTTGTAATTTCGGAATCAAGTGGTAGCTTTAAGAGGACTTTGACGCGATTCAGGTAAGTCCACAGACTTACTTAGCTGGCTTTCTTGTATGAGTGTAATGTGTATGAGTGGTGTTTGCTAGTTATGATAAACAACGAAACCGGATTAGGCCGACTTTATTATTTACGTAATTGACCCAAGTGTATGATAACGGGTCGTGGCATCATCTGTCTAGCTCTTGCGAGAGTCTAGGAGGTTCCTTGCGACCAGCCCAGTCCGGTAGACGGTCAGATGCATTAGTACCATTCCGCGTTGGTAAACGGGGACAGGGACGAGGTTTGGGAATCCCTCGTGTCACAAAATAAGTATCATTAGTAATGACCTATCACCTAATTAAAGATAATAAAAGGATTGAGTGTTGCATGTTGATTGTGTATGATGTGTGATTGTGCTTTTACCTTTATACTTATGCATAGAATGTTAGCTAACGGTTTTATACCGCTTGTAGATGCCTTGCAGGTTAATACAGTTGTAGAGTGATCCGGAGGAAATGGTCAGCCGGGTCCACGTACTCATTTAGTTGGGGACGGGGATATCTTATGTTCTTCATATGCATCATTTTAGTAGCGTTTCTTGTAAGGCTGATACATATTCTCCATGTATATATTGTTTACAATTTTCAAACGTTTTAAATACTTTTGTGCCTTGTTGTAAGATCCAAGTAAAATTGTTGTCAAACTATGGTCGAGACCCATTGTGAGGTCCTAACCAGTAGCTCCCCGAGTTCTCAGAATCTGGGGTGTTACACTATAATAGCCTAGTTACTTCGCAGAGTAACACACTCTAGTATAACACTTTTTAGATCTACCAATGGAGCTCTTGTGTTTTCTCTCTCTCTAAGGGGATAAAACTTTTACGTAATTGTGAGAAAGAAAAATAACGAATGAAGATAATTAGGTTGCATAAGGATGCAAAGATGTTTTTCCGGTGTATGCTTGTGTTTCTTCTTTTTCGACCATCATCTTCATTTATATCTTCTATAAAAAGATCTTCTAGCCGTTGTAGAGATGACCGTTTGAAGATCAACCTTCTTTTCCATGAAGATCGTAAGGTAGACGTTGCACGTCTTCGATCCCTACGAACACGTTGAGTCTTTTACTCCTTGATCTTCTCGTCTTCTGTTGGATAAGATAGAGAAGATATTTTTGCCGTTTTTGTTGTTTAGAGAATCTTCTCGAAATGATTCTCTATCCTTCGGTTGAGATCTTCCTTCGGTTGACAAATTCTTTGATTGATAAGATCTTCTTGTTAAAGAATCTTCAACGAAGATCTTCAATTTATTTGAATCCTTTGTTCCGTGCACTTTAGATTCCAAGGCCCTTGATCTTCGTCTTTTTGAACTTGTTCTTGAATCCAACTTCAAGGCCCTTGACATGTAGATATATAACCTGCACTGAATTCAAACCAAACATCTAGAAATATAATCAAGTACATTGTTAGAAATCCAACTGCTATATTTGTGTAAAGTCTTCCATCATCAACAACTGTAAAACATTTCAATCAAGGTGGAGTTTTCATAGGCCTTTAGTATTTTTGACTTAAGTAAATGTACCCCTTCTTTTATTTTCACCGTCAAACCTAATTTAAGAAGTTTTGTAAAATATGATGTCCAATACCATCGTCACTGTCGCAAGGTACGTATGAAAACAAACGGCTTTACCATCCAGAAATGGAGACTTGAGTGATGAAAGAATTAAACCTTTGTTGTATGGAGTGGCCCTCTCTCCCTCAAGGAGGCAGGTGGTTTCTGGACTCTACTCATGATAGCATCATTCTTACTACAAGCTGTTGTCATTGTCTTGTAAAACATGCCAATTTGGAGAAACTTGGAAACAAGCCTGTCATCAATAACGTCATAGCCGTATAGCTTAGGAACAAGAGGAAGCTCATCAACAAACATCTCCAACTTAGCCGGGTTCAACAAATCTCCCTGTAATGTTGCCGACCATATAAGCAATATTAACCCCAAACTAATGACGTTAATTAGGCCACGATTATGAGTGATAGCTTCCATCGATATCTTTTGTTGCACAATAAAAAGATGAGCAGAGAAAGATGTTGGAGATGACAAATCATCGATCTGGAGTTGATTATTATAGGCACGGAGGATACGTGCTGCCAGCACTGTGATAGCATCATTCTTACTACAAGTTGTCATTGTCTTGAAGGAAATTATATCCATGGATACCAAAGTTTCCTTTTTTGATCTCTTATAAAAAATAAAAAAGAGGACAAAAATAAAACAAAAAAATTTTTGATATGAGTTTTTGGTATGAATTTCATACCAGAAACTCATACCAGAAAATTATAAAATATAAAAAAGGACAAAAAAACCAAAAAAAGTTCTGGTATGAAAAAATTTTGGTATAAAAATAATTCTGATATGAATTTCTGATATGAAAAAATTCTAGTATGAAAAAGTTTTGATATGAACTTTTGGTGTGAAAACTTTCTGGCATGAGAAATAAAAAAGAAAATAAAAAGGCTACCAAAAATAAAACAAAATAAAACAAAACAAATTCAATAATTAAATTTAAAACTTAAACTTTTATAACAAATAACAAACATCCATTATTCTCTTTTTTTTTTTAAACAATTTGATTTATTAGTCTTTTTCTAGTTTTGTGTTTAGTAAATGTACCCCTTGAGAGAAGAGTGTGTAGAGTTTGAGAATAAATACAAAATGTTGGGGTATATTTACTTGATTGAAATATTAAAAAGCCTAGTTACTACCATAGTTTTTTCAAAAAGGCCTAGTTACCAAAATGACTCTTTTTTTTTTTTTTTTTAAATAGAGGGGTTAATTATTTTTACCTACCATTAAATGAAAGTGGTAAAAATTATGGGACACATTTACTAAACACAAAACTAAAAAAGGCCTAGTAATCCAAATTCTTTCATAGAATTATTTCTTATGTTTTAAAATTTTAAATGCTTTCAATTTAAAACTCTAGTAAAGTATATTTAAAATTAATTATACCTAATTTATAATTAAAATATAGTAAATTTTTATTTATTTTCAAATTAGTTTGAAATATTATTTTTATATTTTTATTTTAATTTTCACTATATTTTTTAATTTAATTCAAAATTTATTAAAATTAGCTTTAAATTTGCCTAGCTTTAAATTTAAATCTGAATTTCATTGTTGAATTAGTTTTTAAAAAATAGTAAGTATATTTTTATTATTGAATTAGTTCTAAATATAGTTTCTATATTTTTATTTTAATTCAAAAATTAATAAAAATTTACTATATTTTTTATTTAATTCAAAAAATAGGGGTGAACATGGGACGAAACGGGACGGGATGAAGGTCGTCCCACGTTCCGTCCCGCAAATTATAAACGGGACGGGACGGGATTTGCAACTTTTTTTCTCCGTCCCGTGCGGACTTTATCCCGCATGGAATGGGACAGGACTAATCCCGCAAGAATTATGCACTGATTATATTTAACATATGTACATGTTTCTTTCATATTTAAAGACACAAATGATAAAAAAAAAAAATTTCGATACTGAATTACTGATTCAAGAGACCTACATTAGTAGTTAGTACATTCAAAACGAATTCAAGATTTACCAAAGTGTGTTTTACCGATTTACATTAAAAAAACATAGTGTTGCACTACACTAATGATAGTTTACAAAAGATAACATTCATTTACATTTGTGATCCTTCAATTATACATTGCCTATGTGACTCCTATGAAATAACATATAATGACAAGTACCGTGAATATGAAAAATTAGAATATTAATTGAAAATATTATAATTAATATTATTGTACGTCAGTGAGTATAAGTGTACAACCGTATAAGACAATACTCCGTAAGTGTTTACTACTCTTAATATTTCATTACTTTTATAACTTTTATCAATATAAAAATAATATACATATATGTATACACACATATTATTAATCGATATAATATTTTATAAATATAAAAATATTATTTATATATAAGCGGGGCGGGACGGGATACACATTTTTTTTTCCAAATCCCGTCGGGATCGGGACGGGATGAGATTAACCGGGATTTACGCCACCCCTACAAAAAATAGCTTTAAATTTAAAGCTATATTTTATTATTGAATTAGTTTTAAAAATATAGTAAATATATTTTTATTATTGAATTAGTTTTAAATTTAACTTTCTATATTTTATTTTAATTCGAAAAAAATAGCATTACATTTACTTTTGTATATTTTTAAATTAAAAAGTACTTCAATTATAGAATTAATTATTTTAAAAAGTTTAATGAGATCATAATTAGTTCTAAATTTATTTTTCTGATTTTTATATTTTATAATTGAATTGTCATGATATATATTAAGAAAGGGTAAGAAGGAAATAAATCAAACCATGAGGGTATCAAGAGAAAACTTAAAAACTTGAATTTGAAGGGTACCAAGAAAAATAACCTTCAATTTTAAAAAGTCCATTAATTCCATGGTGTTTGTTCGTATAATGGCGTATAAGAAACATCATTTTAATTTCATGGGGAAAAATTCTGCGAAATATCAATGGCGTTCTTAAACGCTGTATAACCATGGTGTTTAATAAATATCATGGTTATTTGGTAGAAAATTCCCACAAACTTTTAGGGCATTTTTAAACACCGTGCATTTTATGGTGTTTTAATAAACATCATTAAAACTTCACTATGATTTCTTTTATGACCTTTATTTGCATAAACGCCATAAGATGTGTGTTTTATGGCGTTTAATTTTTAAACGCCATCGTCCTAACATCATTGTATATGATAATTGTGCTAGTGAGACTTCAACTTAGCCTTGACCATAAGGCACTCTAAACATCGTGTTCGCCTGAAGCGTGCGTGCAAATAAGCTTTAAATTTATAAAACTAGAACCAAACAAGCGAACCCGCAGTGTATAGATCGGCGTAGTAAAGCAAGAATTCCAGAGTGTCAAACTCAGGGATTTGGGGGGAACAAATTCAGTTCACAAATTGTCAAGCAAGTGAATGTAATAAGCTTTGCAAATATTGAGAAAACAACAACCCTAAAGATCTAGGTATCTAATTGTGGCAATCGATTCAAGATATACTAAAGAACTAAGGATAGAGTTAGGAGTTGCAAGGGTATGCTAAAGTAAAGCAATGTACGGTGAAGTTCCAAGACTTTATATGACTTATCTAAAGACACTCTCTATAAAGTTTGTTGAGGCTTCATTATAGAAAGGATCTATGGACAAAAATTAATCTCAAATACCCAAATTTGTAACCCAAGGATCAAGATGAACTAAAACGATTAAGGTTGTGACACTCGAAATCGAAATAGAGGGTGATGAGTCTCTCTACTACCTAGAAAAGGATAAACCTAGACTAAGTTAAAGCAAATCTTTAACTTTGGATTAAAGTAAAAGCAAGGTTCGTAAACTGAAGTAAATCACGGGTAGTTCTTGAGGATCACGGCCGTGGAAACCTAAGAACAGGCCGTGATTTAGGGTGTCGACGGTATTTCTCTAACTCTCAGGGTCCAATCAATTTACGATCGATCTATCATTATCTAAGCCACAACTATCAACCCTTCACCTTAGAATTGCTAAAGGGTTTTAGCCAATAACCATTGACATGATATCAAAAATCAATTTAAGAAGAATGAAAGATGAAACCCTCGAAAACTCGAGTATAACTCAAAGTCAATCTCAAATCCAAAACACAAATCAGAGTATTCAATGGATTCGGAATAGAACAGAAAACCTCACAAGATCTAAGGCAAGTATGAAGAACGGGGTGTCAATCCATCTTCAATAACAAAACCTAGAAAAAGGGCGCAACTTCCGCCACACACAATCTTTGGAAATCCAAATTGCCGGCGCTTCCGCAACGTTCCTTGCGAAACCCTAAGGTTAACTCTTCCAAGCGAGGTTGTCCAAACCTAAGCGAATCCCCTAAAGCGATGATCCGAAAACTCTCTCCTTCCGTCTTTTTATAAGACGGGGCAAAATAACCGTACCGGCCCACTGCGTAAATGACGTGGCAATAATTGGTTCGTCAAAAGATCGCCTAAATCACAGTCTCAAGGGGTTCCACAACCGTGGTTTAGGGCGTGGAATTGGGTTACGGTCTCATATGACTTCCACGACCGTACTTTAGGCCGTGTAACTCTCTGAAATGCTCCACGCTCATGATGCCAAGATCCACGGCCGTGGTTTAGGGCGTGGACTCTTCTACGGCCGTATTTTAGGGCGTGGAAGTGTAAATTGCTTGTGATTTCCTTTGTGTCGTGCCATTCCTCATCCTAGCATCTCCTTTGGCTTCTTTGGTGTGTTCCTAATCCTTGGATGTGCTCAATTCCTCTCCTATCTCTCTCAAATGGTCCGGTTTTAGCTCTTATTCACCTATAATCAACACAAAGCTAATGTAGACCTCCATATCGAAAATATAGATGAACTAGCTAACAAATGCTTCAATGCCTTATCAATGAACACTATAATGAATGAAAAACAACTAGAATAAGTGCCTAGAATATCACAATATTTCATGCTAACACATCGCTTAAACATATTATCAACATCCCTAAGCATGTGTGACCAATAAAAATAGGTTTTAGTATCCAAAATCAGCATCATCAACATATAACTCCTTAATATAACTAAAGGCTAGAACCTTAGAGTCTAATGCCGTGAACAAAGCATGTATCCTAGATAGAGTATCGACAACTACATTATCCTTCCCTTAATACATGGAAAAGTCCCAATAAATTCCATTCATCTACCATGTCTCCTATCTAACTTAACGTGACTCCTAAAGTGTCTTAAGGACTCATGATCGGTATGTAGGACAAATTCTTGGGGCCAAAGGTAATGCTGTCATATTTTAAGTACTCTAACCAATGCATACAACTCTTTATCATATGTTGAGTAATTTAAACATGCTCCTTTTAATTTCTCACTAAAGAAGGCTAGAGGTTTACCTTCTTGCATCAAAACTCCACATATGCCAATGCTAGAAGAATCACATTCAACCTCAAAAGGTTTGGTGAAGTCCAAGAGAGCTAGGAGGATGCATGCGTTAAACACCTCTTCAACTCAGTAAAGGCTTTCTCTTGAACTTCCTCCACATAAAACGCACCTTCTTCTTGATTAGAGCTATGAGAGGGCTACTATTGTACTAAAATTCCTGAAAAATCTCCTATCGAACGTAGCTAGGCCATCGAAGCTCCTAAAATCTCCAACGTTGGCTGGAGTAGTCCAATCCTTGATTGCCTTAATCTTTTCCTCATCCACTTGTAGGCCATCGGAACACACTACAAAACCAAGAAAGACAAGCCGGTTAGTCCAAAATTCACACTTTTTAATGTTCTCAGACAAGTACTCTGATGTGGGGATAAGCCGCAGTTCCCGATCTAGATTGAAAGTGCTCAACTAGGATAAAAATCGGGTTGTTCTATAGAGAAAATCGGTCGACTTATTCAAGAACAGATCGATTTTTCTGGAAATTCAAAATACGAATTAATGAAAGTTATGGAAAGATAAGAAGATGAATATGGAATGATAAATGAAAGATATATAGGAAGATATGAACTAAGATAGTTCCGCAAAAGAACCTTGACCAATGATGTGTCAAAACCCTTAAACGAGAAGATTACCTTAACCCGTACTTCTTAACCTTACACAAGTCTTCTAATTAAGACAAGCACAAGGAGGGACTAAAATTGACCAGGAGCACCAACCTTCAATAAGATTAACACACACAAGCACAATCTAGCAAGAACGTTACAACTATTCAACCACAACTCTCCTTTGATTGAATGTCAATGAATAAAATTAAAAATTGTGTAAGCGAAGCTACAAGTTTACACAATATGTGGAAAATATATCAAAACTAATCTTTCTAACAATCTCCCTCACTAAGGCTATTTTATAAGGGAGATTAACCTATGAAAACTAGGAAAAATATATACTTAAAGATAATCTTGCAAAGATATCTTTAAGATATAAAAAGATAAAAACTATAAAGATAAAATCTAACTAATAATCCCTTAAGATAGTGTGAGAATTTTAAGAAATCATAACAAAATATAATTGTCAAAAGATAGAAGATCATGACCAGAGCTTTCGCAAAACTCGTTTCAGAGAAGGAAATCGGATGACAAAATCGATCGAATAATCCAACAGGAAATCGGTCGATTTTTCTGGTAAATCGGTTGATTTTTCCTCTCTGAGGCTCTTCCTTGCTTTTATCCTTCTTCTTCACTTGGTGGATCTTCTTGGTCGTGGCTTGGCTCTTCTATAACAATCGGTAACGTCACCAAGGAACTCTTGAGAGTGAGGAGAGTTTCATTGAGCGTACATGTCATGAGCATGTCCGCAACTTCATCTTGAATCTCCTTTACTCTTGACCTTATGATCGCTCCATCCATGATTGAATCCGAAGAAGGTGAAGGGGTTGCTGGTTTATCCTTCAACCCGGTTATTTCCGAGTCAAATCGGATTTCGATCCGTTGACTATTTCCCATTCTATTTAGTATTTCATCCTTCCACAAATTCTATCATTTTATGTAGAATTTAATTCACATAAAATGATAGAATTATACCAAACCCTAGTTCTTATAATTAGTTCTTAACGACAAATTTTGACGAGACCATGACAAAGTTGTGACGAGACCATGACAAAGCTGTGATGAGACCATGACAAAGTTGAGACAAGGCCATGACGAAGCCTGACAACCTTGTGATAAGGCCCAAACAAACAGTTGACAGCCAACTCCCCTAACTAATGTTGTTGAATTCCTCAAGCCAACCCAAGACGCTAACCCAGGAAATTAACCAGCCCAGGACGCACAGCCTTGTGATCAGTGGACTGCTTGTGCCAACTAGAAGCCCATCGGGACGCCGACCCATCGAGCAGCAGGCCTGCTTCCCCTATGACGTGTGCTGAACTAGAGGAGGGAAAGATCTGCCTTGTTACTGCTCCTGCAATTCACGCAGTAGCATACTCCCTTCTTGATTCAGCCCCACGTTCCCCTCCTTCCGTCTACATTCAGAGCGCCCTCACTCTTGCCCTTCCTTCTGCAGAAAAAAAACGCTGCTCTCGATCGATCTCCTCAACACAGCAACAACTCTGAGCGTCGGCCTTCTTGACAGAACCAAAGGTGCTGCCAGCGACCTCCTGCACGCGTGATCGACCAGGTAACCGCCTTCCCTTGTTTCCTGCTGTTTACTCGTCTAATACTTGCCTTTCACATCGGATCTTCTTCTGCACACGTTCAGCAACTGCCTAGGACGCAACAGTGGATCCCCATCTTTGACGCTTTCCTTCTACACAGCTAGTATACGAGTACAACAGTGTGCAGGAACGTAGTTCACAGCAAATCAGTCGGTTTCCCCTCCTGTGGTGACAATCAGCAACGTCCCAAATAGGTTGGTTAGTTCCCTTCTCCCTCTCCGCCCCGTCCCTTTTGAGGCACACCCTGGACTGATGTAGTTGTTGTTGTGTCACTCCTCATGTAGTCACCAACGGCGAGCCTTCCCTACACCCTTGACAACAATAGCAACCCTCTACAACCCTTCTTTGGTAAGAGATCAAACCATTCTCCCTTTCTCTCTTCTACAGTTCAGTCACTGATTTCTGGATGTAAGCAGGCATGTGTTTGCGTATGTTTTTAAATGGTTTTGGTGTTGCTGTGTGGAGAGATCAAACTAGGGAAGTGGAAGGGTAGTAAGTGAGATTTGTTGAAGCCCTCCTAGAGTGTCAAATTCATGATCACTGGATGACAATGAGGGTAGATCAGGTTACCATAGAAATGGAAGTGAGGAACTCCTTTAAATCGCAGTTTTGTAAGTTGGAATCTGTCATTGTTATAGATCAATGTTAAAGAGTTAGGTTGAAGATCCACCGTTGGAATTTTGATAGGTCATAGATGGATATATGTAGTTTATTGTGTCAAAGTTTGAGAATAAATGAACGGTCGGATTAGAAGTTATATGGTCCCAAAGTAGAGTAGTTGAGCTGTTTTTTCAGCAGTGAAATTTGGCTAAGTATAGAAATTTCTAGGTGTTGTAACGGACTTTAGAGAATTTTGTAGAAGTGATAGTTGAACAGTTTTAAGAAATTCTTGCTTTTATGAGTAGATTGCATATCATAGATGACCTAGAGAATTATTTCAGAATTTTTATAAATTTATTCGAGCTTCATATTTGGAGTCAAAGTTGGACCCTAGTGACTTTTCGGGAAATAGAAAAATGTGTAGTTTTCTAGTTTCTACCAAAACTCATCCTTAAGAGTTAGAATATGACTTTTTAGTCTCAAATAAGAGTTTAAGCATAAATTATGAGATTTTTGGGAGTTTCGGGACCAAGGGTAAAATCGTCATTTTACCTTAAATGAGTATTGTAATAGTTTTTGTTCAAATAAGATATTACATCTTAGGAGTTTTAAACTTCTAAGTACCTAGGAGATGTGTTGATCCACTACATTCCACTGAGTTTCTACAGTTACAGAGCGAGTTGTGGTTAAGAGAGTCGAGATCTGATTTAGGTAAGTCCTTTGGGCTTACTTAGCTAGCTGTCAGATATGAGTGTGAATGATAATAGTGGTGTTTGAATGATGTGTGTATTAGTGTGTCTCATAGTAATCATCGACTGACTTACATATCTGGCCTAAGAGTAACGGGCGGTGACATTCTGCTCGGTTAGCCCGAGGACGTTGGGGGTTTCTCTCGGGACTAGTCCATACTTGGTTTGCGGGGACGCCACCGGTTAGAGCAGATGCCGAGTGATCCGGATGGTAGTGGACAGCCGGGGTGTCGTACTCCTTAGGACGGGTTGCAGTTCTTTTATCGTAGGTCTTTCAGTTATGACTGTTTCATATTCTCAGTTTGTGAGACCTTGTTATTTCCGGCTGTTAGTATTCTTGTCACATTCATTACTTTGCTAAAACATACTTTATAAATTCTGGATTTTCCTTATGTGCGCCTTGTTGTAAGATCTAGTTAAGTTGTTGTCAAACTAAGGTCGGGACCCACTGTGAGGCCCTAACGAGTAGCTCCCCGAGTTTTGGAACTTGAGGTGTTACAACATGGTATCAGAGCCAGGTTGGCAACAATGAAACTTGAAATCTTCTAAAAGGTCAAATAAGTAACTAAGCAGAACCCGATAGGGGTCTGAGTTTTCCAAAGGATTTTTGGTTTTCAAAATGCATGTATAGTCGGGATGGGATAGAAAGTACGGACGACCACCACTACCTCCGCGGATCTCGACATTCTTAGTATGATCACTTTAGACTTTTACTGCTTTTGGCAAATTAGCTAGCTTATAACTGTAGTTGTTATCACTCGTGCAGATGGCACATACTAGGGTTACACCAGCTACTGGTCGAGGTAGAGGTCGTCCACCTCTTCCTCCAGCTAGACAGGATAGGGGTGATAGGACTTCTGCTGTTAGAGGCCGTGGCCGTGGAAGTAGACCACCACTGGTGAGAGGTCGAGGACGAGCCCCTCGAGAGGATCCACCCGCAGCGAGCCTGCTAGATGCTATAGTGGAAGAGGTAGCTGAGAGTATGGTTCCCGAGGTTTGGAATGAGACCGCCGCTAGGTCTGGAGCACAGGGAGCACGTTCGATTGAGTCAGGACACGTCTCTATAGAGGCATCTGAGTACAGAGAGTACAGAGCATACGTCCAGCGTATGGAGGAGACTGCCAGGACAGAGAGACTTACCCAAGTACCACCCGTACCGGCTAGGTCAACTCTGGTTACATAGAGAGTGACTCAGGCGCCGATTGTGACTCAGGCACCAACTCTGGTTACCTTCTTGCATGAGAATGGAGCATGTGATAAGTCTTATCTCTACTTTGAACGGTTTGGTGAAATCCGGAAGTGGAAGAAGAGGTGCATTTGATAGTCGCCTCTTTAGTTCCAAAAATGTTTTCTCTTATGCTTCTCCCCACTTGAACGGTACTTGCTTCTTCGTGAGCTGCGTGAGAGGGGATGCAATGGTTCTGAAATCCTTCACAAAGCGCCTATAGAACGTTGTCAATCCATGGAAAGAACGCACGTGTCCGATAGTGTTAGGTGTAGCCCATTCTTGAATGGCTTTGATCTTTTCTTTATTTACCTCAAGACCTCTTGTGCTGACTACAAATCCAAGGAAAACAACCTAATTAGTACTAAATTCACATTTCTTAATATTAGCATATAGAGATTCAGATCTAACAATTGCAAGTACTTCCCTTAAGTATTCCTCATGTTCATCAATGGATTTGCTATAGATAAGGATGTCATCAAAGTAGACAACCACAAACTTCCCAATAAAATGGTGTACGCCATGATTCATTAACCTCATAAAAGTACTAGGAGCGTTAGTCAAATCGAACGACATAACTAACCACTCATATAATCCGAATTTGGTCTTAAATGCTGTCTTCCATTCATCTCCCTCTGTCATTCGGATTTGATGATATTCACTCTTAAGGTCGATCTTCAAAAACAAAGTGGATCCGCTCAACTCATCCAACATATCATCTAATCGAGGAATGGGATGTTGGTACTTGATAGTGACGTTGTTGATTGCTCGACAATCGACATACATCCTCCAAGTGTTGTCCTTCTTGGGTACCAATAGAACCGGAACCGCACAAGGACTTAAGCTTTCCCGTACATAACCTTTGTTCAAAAGGTCTTGCACTTGATCTTGTATTTCTTGGCTTTCTTACGGACTCATTCTACAAGCAGGACGGTTAGGAAGTGATGATACATGAATGAAATCAATTTGATGCTCAATGCCTCGAAATGGTGGAAGTCCGACAGGAATCTCATCCGGAAATATGTCTTTATATTCATCCAAATCATGTAAAATGTTTGAAGGCAAAGCGACCTTCACTTCATCACTCAAAGTCAGTAGGCTTTTATATAAACTCAGTAAAGAAAGATCTAAAGGAGTATAATCATCGAGAAAATCCCTTTTAGATGAAATAAGGGCTCGTTGTTGTGCTAGAGAGGAAAAATCGGATGAGTTACAAGAAGATCGGTCGATTTCCCATGAACAGGCCGATTTTCTTCGGAAATCGGTCGATTTTTCAAAGAACTGCCTGATTTTTCTTATATGAGAGTAGATTCTTTGTCCTTCTGCTTGCTTTTCTCCTATTTATTGTCGTAATGCTCAGCAATTTGCAACAGAGTCATGGGTTTGAGCGTAATGGTTTTCCCTTTAAACTAAAACAAGTGTTTGTTAGAAAATCCATCATGCATAACCTTTCTATCAAATTGCCAAGGACGGCACAACAAAATATGACATGCTTGCATGGACACAACATCACAAACAATAATATCATCATATTTGCCCAAAGTCAACGCAATGTGAGCCTGATTATTAACCTTTAATTCACCACAATCATTCATCTAATGCAGTTTATAAGGCCGAGGATGGTAGAAGGTAGTGATGTGCAACTTAGTGATCAATTCCTCACTATCGATGTTGCAATAGTTGCCCCCATCAATAATCATGTTAAAAACCTTTTCTTGAACAAGACATCGAGTATAAAAAAGGTTTTCACGTTGATTATCCTCACATAAATCAATTTTAGCATGCAAAGTACGTCTAGCAATCAATGATTCACCATGCTCATATTCACAATCGCTATCACTATGGTTATCAGGCTCATGCTCATGTAATGCATTGATGTGGGTATGATTATGCTCAGTTTCTTCCTCGCTTTCATATTGTCCTTGTTGATTTAGAAATAAAACTCGTTTATTAGGACAATCGTGCATGTAATGGCCTCTACCTTGAAATTTAAAGCAAACAATATCTCTTGATCTTAAGGTAGAATTAGAAGTACTCCCTTTATGGTCTTTTGAAGGCTCATTCAAAGGACGAGAATGAGTAGAAGGCTTGGGAGCTGTTGGATCGTGCAAAAAACATTTTCTTTCCTCGTTATGAAAAGAAAATTGGTTGAAAAATTGCTCGATTTTCTTGGCAATGGGTTGATTTTCTTCTCTGAAGTCCATGAAGTTGTTCCTTGATTCCATCCTTTGATCTTTTTCTCCACCCTAATAGCCAAATATAGTAAATTAGTCATAGAAGGATAGGGATAAAGATCAATTTCATTAGCTAGAGAGGGATGTAAGATGCGTAAGAATCGAGCCATAATAGATTTCTCATCCACTTGTATGTTGGCTTTCACCATCTCCGTTTGCATGGATGTGTAGACTTATTCTACGGTCATGGAACGTTGCTTGAGGTTCTCTAAACGTTGTCTCAACTCCCGGCCACAGTGCGGTGGCACAAACCTAGCCTTCATCAAGGCCTTCATGCGTTCCCAAGTGTTGATGTCCGGTTCTCCCGCTCTTCTCTATTATTTGATGAGATGATCCCACCAAATTAGAGCTTAACCTTGGAATTCCAATGAAGCAAGTTGGATCTTCCGTTGTTTGCTTAAGGTATGACAAGACCAAAGTTGTTCCATCTTGGTCTCCCACTCCATGTACGCATCCAGATCGCATCGTCCTTCGAAACTCGGAATTTTGACTTTTACTTTCCCAAGTCCATCATTATCTTGTTGAGGTCTATGGTGTTCATTATAGTGTCCTCTTCGTTGATGACGTCGTGGTTACTCTCTCCACATGCCCTCATCCTCTTCATCACTTATATCCTGAAATTCGTCACCAAAAAGTGGATTGCGGTTAGCATTAAAAAATTGATTAGGGTGAGTATTACTGGGCATCGGCTGATGATTTATTGTTGATGCTGGGGGTGGTGGTGGATTAAAGGAGCTTCCGCCAACTTCATAAACTGCCTTGGGATCAAATCTTAGGCGAGATTCCGACCGGTAGTCCGCATTGTCTCTTGCTTGCAGTTGTTCAAGCCGCTTATCCATGTTGGACATCTTGGTCATTATTTGCTTGAACATGTCCGCTATATCTGGAGTATTGTCCTTTTGAGATCCGCGTGGACTATCTCTTCTTGACATCTATACCAACACGCACGGTAACAACAAACTCTTAAGGTTAGAGAAATTGAAAAGACCTTTCTTGTTTTCTCTCGCACTCACGCTCGTGTTGTGTTTCCGCAAGCTGGTTTGACGGAATTGACTTGTATGAATTAATGTTTCTTCACAAATCAGCACCTTGGTCGCCCTAGAATTCCTTGGCTGAATCAAGTAGTTGAGTTGGTTTGGATAAAGGTTCTTGTGGGGTGTGATGGTTAAGGAATTCCTATAAGAAGTTTACTCAACACACGACAAGGTAGAAAGAAAGATTGCGGATAGACAACTAGTATGTTAAGAAGTATAAATATTAACTAACACACTCAATAAAAAGACTCAGTGTTTAGAATAGAAAAGAGGCTGAAGAAACGGACACAAGAGATTAAGAAAAGAGAAGAACATACCTTGAGTTGTGAAGTTAAGAAAGAGATTTAGCCGGGTTTTGGATTTAGGTATGGCTAGAACTCTTTAACTGGATCAAGGTATATGCTGAAACTCTTATGTTGTAATACTCATGTAATACCCCAAGTTTTGGGAACTTGAAGAGTTACGGGCTAGGACCTCACAATGGGTGCCGACCCTAAGACTAACAACAACACAACGGATCTTACAACAAGGCACATACAAATGCAAACCAAAACTCAAAACAAAACAAAAGGAAGCGTAAAAGACTCGCAACCGAGTTCAAAACAAAAGGGAAACAACAACTGAAACATAAACATATAGCATGTTTGCACTCAACCGGTTATTATCTTTCATTAAGTTATCCATTACTAATTCAACTTCTTTTTTCACACGAGATTCTCCCGAAACTGGCCTCCGCTTCCATCTACCAATAGGAACAAGTCAATACTATCCGTTACCTACGGGCCTGGGTTTCAAGAGCACATTCTAGTCTCCTGTAAAACTAGACAAGTGGTCACCGCCCGGTTATCATACACTTGGGCTAGTTAAGGTATAAAAGGGTGAATCTTATTCCGGTTATCCGTTATAACATGATAAACAACACAAACAAGCCAAAACTCTAAAACCAGTGTACAAAATGAAGCTAAGTAAGTCCGAGGGACTTACCTCTCTCAAAGGTAATCTAAAAGCTCAACAACAACTCAAAGAACAACTCAGTTCCCTCAGGAAAAGGAGGAAGGAAAGCCTAATCACACAAGGCATCATGTATCAGGAACGAAACGGTTGCTAGAAGTCGATAACTTCTAGTCTCAATGATCTCTAAGAGATCTCCACAAGCTAAGGTCTCAACCTTAGTCTTACAGAACACTCAGGGGACGAGGAACAACCATAAGAATCAAGGAAAGGAACGAGGAAAGCAAGGAAGGAAGCAACTCACAAGAACGAGAGTTACTGTAGAAGGAACCGCAGGATCGACGGAGCAAGGCGCATGAGCGGCTTTCCGTAGGGACGGGTATGAGCAGCCGCAGGGGCGGTGCACTGGCAGAAGACGCTGTCGGGGTTTCTTCTCGAAAGAAACTCTCAACAAGGGATCCAAAGCTCGAACCTTTGAACCAACCTTGTCAAGACTCAACCCAAAAGAGCCTGAGAACAACAACACATCAACAACAAGGATGCTAACAAGAATCAAGGTTCAAACTTGATTCTTGGAGAAGAATAAAAAGGAAGAACAAAAGAAGAAAACGAAACAGAAGGATGGACATGCAACCACAACATGAACGTGATGAAGAACAAGGGAGGAAGAACTTACACGTTCAGCAAGATCACAGGAAGCAAGGCTGCAACACTCGAGGGTTGAAGAAAGTGTAAGCAAGAAACGGGAAAAAGACGAAAAGACGGGAATATATAGACAAGGGCTGGAAAGAAAGATGGAAATGACGTTCTAGGGTTAGAAGAAGATAAGGAAGATGACCCATAAGATAGAAGATCGGATTTCTATCTATGGAAAGAAGATAAAACGAACGGAAGAAAGATCGGGCCTGATCTGTAGTTAACCGCAAGGGCCACTGACCCTGCCGTGGGTGCGGCTTGCCGCAGGGGCGACACACTTCACCGCGGGACAGTGAAGGCGAAAGACTGGGGTTTTACATCTGATCCCCCTAAAAAACGTTTCGTCCCGAAACTTGTAACAGCCCAAAAGATCCCAAAACAACCACACGGAAACGCGGAACACAACTCATATATTTCCACTCGGGGTACGTAACTCAATACGTCACAAAATCGTACGCAACTCAACAAAGGAAAAACCGAAACACACACTATGCTAAAGGTGCATCAAGCTCAGCGTAAAACTTTGGATAGTTCCTCTGGATACTTTCCTCTGTCTCCCAAATTGCATCATCAGCCCCTCTTATCGACCACTGAATCTTCATCATCGGTATGTCCTTCGAACGCAAGCACCTTGTACTACACTATAAGACAAATATCGGATGCTCAACGAACGTGTGGTCTGGCTCGACCACTAAATCGTCATAATTGACGATGTGTCTCGGATCCGGTATGTACTCCCATAACTGAGACACATGGAAGACGGGTGAACTCCCTCAAACTTCGGTGGCAAAGCAAGTCGGTATGCTGCATCTCCAACTTGCTCTAAAATCTCAAATGGTCTGACGTATATGGTACTCAGCTTCCACTTGACGCCGAAGCGTCGAACGCCTCGTGTCGGGTATACTCTCAACCAAACCTGAGGTCCAACTCTGAGCTCCAAAGGTCTACTCCTCTTATCTACATAAGACTTCTGTCGACTCTGTGCTGCTAACATCCGCTCTCGGATCACAACTACTCTGACCATATCATCCTGTATCTGCTCAGGTGCTACTTCGCTAGCACTACTCGGCTCGTCCCAACATAGCGGTGTACGACATCTCTGTCCGTATAAAGCCTCATAAGGAGCAATCCTAATCGATGCGTGCCAACTGTTGTTATACGAAAATTCCACTAGGAGAAGGTGATCTGGCCACACTTGTCCCTAGTCTAACATGCAGGCTCTCAACATGTCCTCCAGAGTCTGGATGGTCCGCTCAGACTAACTATCGGTCTGAGGATGATAAGCAATCGTGAACTATAGACTCGTACCTAGGGCGGCTTGCACTTGCTGCCAAAACCTCGAAGTGAACCGCCCGTCTCTATCAAAGACTATAGTCCTAGGTACTCCGTGAAGTCTCACTATTTGTCTGATGAACTCCTCTGCCAATCGACTTACCAGTCACGTCTCCTTGATCGAAATGAAACGCGCAGTCTTTGTTAGTCGATATGCTATCACCTAGATAGCATCAAAGCCTCAACTCGGTCTCAAACCGGTAACAAAATCCATAGAGATGTCTTCCCACTTCCACTGAAGAATGGGAAGTGGGTGTAACTCACCTCCTGGTCGATGATGCTCGATCTTGACCTGCTGACAGGTCGCACACTGAGCTACATATCTCGTGACGTCTAGCTTTAGACCTCCCCACCAGAAAGAGCATCTGATATCCTGATACATCTTACTCGCACCGGGGTGCACTGAGTAAGGTGAAGAGTGAGCCTCCTGAAGAATCCTCTATCTCAACTCTCGATCTGAAGGCACACATACACGCTCTTGGCGTCTCAAGATCCCATAGACACCGACTACAAACTATGGTGCCTATCCTGGAGACATCCGGTCTCAAATCTGTGTCAAAGCTGGGCAACTCTATTGCTTCTGTCGGATTTCGGCCAACAGATCAAGTACTATCTCCAAGGTGGATAGGTAGATGTCAGAATCCGGAAAGTGAATATTCATCTCTAGCCATACCAAATCTCGCTGCAATTGTGGCTGAGGTGTCAGCCTAGCGATCGCCATCTTGGGAAGTCTTCCTACTAAGGGCATCAACTACCACATTTGCCTTCCCCGGGTGGTATAAGATCTCAAGATCATAGTCCTTGATCAACTCCAGTCATCTCCTTTGACGGTTATTCAACTTCCGCTGAGTGAATATATACTTCAGACTCTTATGATTTGTGAATATTTGACACGTAGCTCCGTACAAATAATGCCTCCAAATCTTCAAAGCGTGAACAACAATAGCCAACTCCAGATCATGGGTAGGGTGATTCTCCTCGTACGTCTTTAGTTGCCTCGACGCGTAAGCAATCACCTTACCCCTCTGCATCAAAACACATCCCAAGCCTAGCTTGGATACATCGCTGTAAACCACAAAATCCTCAATTCCCTCTAGCTGAGCTAAAATAGGAGCAAAGGTCAACCTCTTCTTCAGCTCCTCAAAGCTCTACAAGCACGGCTCGGACCATACGAACCTCGTAGACTTCCTCAGCAAGGAAGTGAGTGGTCGGGCGATAACTAAAAATCCCTCAACAAAGCGACGGTAGTAGCCCGCCAATCCTAAGAAGCTGTGTACCTCCTTTGTAACACCACGAATCCGCAGGACTCGGAGTGTCACATTGGGCTAGGATCTCACAATGGATCCTGACCCTAGCCTAACAACAAGTTCACTGGACCTTACAACATGGCACTGATAGATATAAAAACAAATACATAAAACTGTATAAACTGTACATCCAAAAGGCAAGACAACATAGCCGAGTATAAAACCAATACCCTCACACAGGAGGTAACAAAAGATCATCCTCACGCAGGAGGGAAAGGTAACAAACCCAAAAGCCCACAACAACCTATGTACGAGACGTCCTCGGCCTGCCACTCTGCTAGATCACCCAGTAGCATGCCTATCCTGTGGGGTATCTACAACATGGTAATAAACCATTAGCTATCCATACACATATATGGAGTAATGCATAAGCACAATCACAATCAAGGAAAGATAAACACATCAGCATACTTTCACACATTTACCCATTTTATCATCTCAATATAATGGTCATTCACTCAAATCGTATATATATGACATGAGGACCGATACATCCTTGCCTTTGAGCCTACTAGCCAGCTGCACAAGTATCGGTCACACAATCCGTGTACCCTATGGGAGTGGATTATGCCCTTCCTGTAAAGTCAGTTTGGCTTGACATCAGAGAACCTCCCAGACTCCACGGCGGGATGAAAGGGAAAGGTTATCACAGCCATGCATACGGAGAAATCAATAAAATATAGGTCGGTATAAACGACATCTCATGCTATCATAGCAAACATATAAATCACACACCACTCATGCAAACACCCAATATAAGGATGTCAGCTAATTAAGTCCTACGAACTTACCTCAACCTCGTATAAAGCTCAACAACAACTCGATCACCTCGACACTAGAGGAACAACACAACCTATAAACAAGGCATAAGGAGATGTCACATCTCTTATCAAACAAAGGGTCACACCTAGACCCAATGGATCCATAAAGATCATAATCATCCTATATGCCTCGAATAATATGCTAAACCTTAAAGCCACATCAGGGCATATATCCAACTCATGATATCATCATTAAACTAAAAATCCCATAATTACTAGAATAATGTAACGAGCATAATGGATTATCCAATTATCCATTTTAACCAACTTAAGGTCAATTTATACTAACCCGCAATACGGAAAACGAATAAATTCATAACTTATTCTTTACTAACCTGATATACGAACCGGAAGAAGATCCAGACTTCTAGCGATACGGGGAGTAAGAGTGCGGTATGAAACCTTAGGTTTGATGACTTGCGGTGGTTCGTCGGCGTTCCGATAACGATAAACGGAAGCTTTACCAAAAAGCTAATAAATGGGAAATAGATTTGTACCACGATGTAGAGGACAAGATAAGGGACTCGTTGGTACAAGCGGATTTGAAAATGGATCAAAGATGGAACGTTTGTGGAGGATTGAAAGAAGGCAATACGTTCGCTTGGTTTCTCTCCATTTCCTTTGTCTGAATGTTTCAATTTGCTAGTTGAAATGCAAATGTGAAGTTAGAGATGATGATGTATGCTATTGTAGCCGCCTCTTCTTTCAATATATAATTATATATATTATATGTGTATATATATACTTTATAAGTGGTATTGGAAGAGATGAAGATTAGCTGTAGCCGCCTATTTCATTTCCTTTATATATATATATATTGACCTAAACTATTTAATTGAAACTCGGTTATAAATTTTCGGTCTCCAAAGTTTACCAAATTGGAATATCTAATTCAAAATATTATCGGGATAATTAATCCATAACTATCTCGTAAAATGGGCATTCCTAAGCCACATTTCTTAACCTCTAAGAATCGGGATAGCGACTCTTTTGTTTATTTTACCTTTTTATATTATTTCACATTTAGGACATATCCGATGTCCCGATCATTTTTCTCAACAGCAACTTTAATTATTGGAGCTCTCAAATACGCCAAATAACACCGGTTATTACATCATACCCCCCTAAAAATAAGTTTCGTCCCGAAACTTGAGCAAACCCAAATCCTCTCAGACCCATATGCCGAGGTATATGGGTAACATTGGGCTAGGATCTCACAATGGATCTTGACCCTAGCCTAACAACAAGTTCACTGGACCTTACAACATGACACTGATAGATATAAAAACAAATACATAAAACTGTATAAACTGTACATCCAAAAGGCAAGACAACATAGCCGAGTATAAAACCAACACCCTCACACAGGAGGTAACTAAAGATCATCCTCACGTATGAGGGAAAGGTAACAAACCCAAAAGCCCACAACAACCTATGTACGACACGTCCTCGGCCTGCCACTCTGCTAGATCACCCAGCAGTATGCCTATCCTGTGGGACATCTACAACATGATAATAAACCATTAGCTAACCATACACATATATGGAGTAATGCATAAGCACAATCACAATCAAGGAAAGATAAACACATCAACATCCTTTCACACATTTATCCATTTTATCATCTCAATATAATGGTCATTCACTCAAATCGTATATATAAATATATGAGAAACTATGTGACACGACGACCGATACATCCTCGCCTTTGAGCATGCTAGCCAACTGCACAAGTATCGGTCACACAATCCGTGTACCCTGTGGGAGTGGATTATGCCCTTCCTGTAAAGTCAATCTGGCCTGACATCAGAGAACCCTCCAGACTCCATAGCGGGATGAAAGGGAAAGGTTATCACAGCCACGCATATGGGACAATCAATAAAACATAGGTCGGTATAAACGACATCTCATGCTATCATAGCAATTATATAAATCACAAACCACTCATGCAAACACCCAATATAAGGGTGGCACCTAAGTAAGTCCTACGGACTTACCTCAACCTCGTATAAAGCTTAACCACAACTCGCTCACCTTGACACTGGAGGAACAACACAACCTATAGACAAGGCATAAGAAGATGTCACATCTCTTATCAAACAAAGGGTCACACCTAGACCCAAGGGATCCATAAAGATCATAATCATCCTATAAGCCTCGAATAATATGCTAAACCTTAAAGCCACATTAGGGCATATATCCAACTCATGATATCATCATCAAACTAAAAATCCCATAATTACCAGAATAATGTAACGAGCATAATGGAATATCCAATTATCCATTTTAACCAACTTAAGGTCAATTTATACTAACCCGCAATACGGAAAACGAATAAATTCATAACTTATTCGTTACTAACCCGGTATACGAACTGGAAGAAGATCCAGACTTCTAGCGATACGGGGAGTAAGAGCGCGGTATGAAACCTTACGTTTGATGACTTGGGTGGTTCGTCGGCGTTCCGATAGCGATAAACGAAAGCTTTACCAAAAAGATAATAAACGGGAAATAGATTTGTATCACGATGTAGAGGACAAGATAAGGGACTCGTTGGTACAAGAGGATTTGAAAATGGATCAAAGATGGAACGTTTGTGGAGGATTCAAAGAAGGCAGTACGTTCTCTTGGTTTCTCTCGATTTCCTTTGTTTGAATGTTTCAACTTGCAAGTTGAAATGCAAATGTGAAGTTAGAGATGATGATGAATGCTGCTGTAGCCGCCTCTTCTTTCAATATGTAATTATATATATTATATGTGTATATATCTATACTTTATAAGTGGTATTGGAAGAGATGAAGATTAGTTGTAGCCGCCTGTTTCATTTCCTTTATATATATATATATATATATTAACTTAAACTATTTAATTGAAACTAGGTTATAAATTTTGGGTCTCTAAAGTTTACCAAATTGGAATATCAAATCCGGAATATTATTGGGATAATTAATCCATAACTATCTCGTCAAATGGGCATTCCTAAGACACATTTCTTAACCGCTAAGAATCGGGATAGCGACTCTTTTGTCCATTTCCCCTTTTAATATTATTTCACATTTAGGACATATCCGATGTCCCGATCATTTTTCTCAACCACAACTTTAATTATTGGAGCTCTCAAATACTCCAAATAACACCGGTTATTATATCCTTGATGTTCTTAGGAGGCGGCCAAGATGCTATTGACTCGATTTTCGCCGGATCTACCTTGATCCCTTAAGCTGAAACGATGTGACCAAGGAATGCTAGCTCGGACATCCAAAACTCACACTTAGAGAGCTTGGCGTAAAGCTCTCTATCTTGTAAGACCTGAAGAACGATCCTCAAGTGTCCTGCATGCTTCACTCTGCTGCGAGAGTAAACCAGAATGTCGTTAATGAAGACAATTACAAACTGGTCTAGGAAGTCGATGAAGATGATGTTCATCAATTCCATGAAAACTGCGGGCGCATTTGTGAGCCCGAATGGCAGCACTACAAACTCGTAGTGTCCACATCTTGTCCAAAATGTCATCTTGGCTATGTCCTGCTCTCTCACCTTTAGCTGGTGATATCCAAATCTCAGATCGATCTGTGAAAACACTAAAGCTCCATGTAGATGATCCAAAAGATCGTCGATACGGGGCAATGGGCACTTATTCTTGATCGTCACCTTGTTTAGCTCTCGGTTGTCGATGCATAACCTCATCAACCCGTCTTTCTTCCTGACGAAGAGTATTGGTGCACCCCAAGGAGATACACTAGGGTGGATGAAGCCCTTCTCTGCTAACTCCTCGAGTTTCTTCTTAAGCTCAAGCATCTCGATAGGTGTCATATGGTAAGGAGCCTTAGAGATACACTAGTAGGTGCAGCAACAACCTGCGTAACTCTCTGCAAAACCTCAACTGATCTCGCGGGAACTGGTGGTGCTGGTGCATGACGAGTATATTTTCTTATGTCGTTTATATCCTTTCAAAGTAATTTCCGAACTCAACACTAAAACAAGTATAGCGATTAAGTAAGGGTCGAACCCAAGAGAGTTTTGATATTTTTATTAAATTCAATTATTGATTATATAACAAAGTAACAAGGGGGGGGGTTGGATTTAATGATGCACACACAAACTAAAAAGCGAGTAAATAAGATTTATATGACGATGATGAGTGAATCTACACTAGGTTAATTCTTAGCATGCGATTACTACTTTGGTGAGTTCCTGTTTACAAGTTTCAAGTAATGTTCCCGTCTTGATCATATGTATGTGTTGAGCCAACCGGCATCAACACAACTTAACAAGTTAGTGTTCCGTAAACCTATAAGAACAAGTCACAAGTTAGCTTTCAAACAAAGACTAAGGTATATAAAGAAAAGATTAAAACCGTTAAACTAATCTTTATATTTGTGTTTCTTTTCCTTCAAGCAATTACAACCCGTTATTACTTAGAGGTTACTACTAGACTAAAGACCCGAACCCGGAATCTATTAATCCTAGTTGTTTGCATGCACTTAGAACCTAAGGTGATCAATATTAAGTGATAATGAAAACATGCAATTTAGATAAATGAAGCTCAAGAAACATAAACCATTACTGAATAAAACTTATATTAAAAAGGAACTTACAACCAAAGTAATAGTGCATCTTCAAACCAACCCAATGTAGCAAGGAAATTAGAAGCTCATTACAAAGGAAGCAAGAGAGAATAAAAGTGGGAAATCATGGATGATCCTAGCAATCAGCCTATGAGTCTATTTATACTACAAATGACACTAAATGGGAGTAAATGGCCGGCCAAAACAGCCACCATTAATGCCATAAAGGTGGTGTAAACAGCCGGAGTAAAGTCTCTGTCGCTGACCGCAGGGGCGGCCTTCAGATCCGCAGGGGCGGTTCAGGCGAAAACGTTTGATCTTCTTCGTGGCCGCAGGGGCGGCCTGGCAATTCGCGGGGCGGATCATTAATGATCTTCAAACATCTAACTCTTCAACCTTTTGTCGCTTTAGATGCTGAGCCGCAGGGGCGGTGACACTGACTCTTTGGCTCCACAGCTTCGCAGGGTGAGACGCAGGTAGAGGCGCAGTGGCGCCGGTCTTCGCTTCTTCAGGGTAAGTCACCTCAGGGGTACCAAAGAGTGGCGCCGGGGAGGCGATAGTCTTCGTTCCTGGCGCTGGCGAAGGCGCAGGCTGCGCTCCGGAACGTGGTGTCACCCGCTGGGGCGGTGACACTGCTCCGCGAGGGCGATGAGGCAACAGAAGCTTTGCTTCGTGAATGGTCTTCAACTCCAAAGTGCTAAAACTCCTCTTTTATCTTCTTTTAGTCTTCTTCTTCTGGATCAAGGAGTTAGTAGCATAACCGACACATATGTGATAAAAAGACTCTAAAAACTAACCTAAATGATAGTGATTCCATCACCTATCAGTGCAGGTCCTCTAGTCCTGATAACCTCCTCAACTCTCTTCACATAGTCGTGATATGTAGAAGCTCCTATAGACAGTCGACTGGACTCCGTCGATGGCGCTCTCTATGCTCCAGACCAAGCGGCGGTCCCGTCCCCAACCTCTAGAACAACGCTCTCAACAACTTCTTCAACAAATGCCTCAACGATAGGCGGACCATCAATCGGTGGATCGATGATTGGGGCTTGACCCTGACCTTTAGCTAGTGGAGGTCTTCCTCCTCGTCCTCGTCCACAGACGGCAGGTCGAAGAGGTGGTCGACCCCTTCCTTGCCCCATAGCAGATGTAGCTCTAGTACGCGTCATCTGCAATAGGGATACAGATATATAAGACTATATATAAGTCACGCTACAGCTAAAGAAAAAAATACAAGAAAAGACATATAAAGGCCAACATATAAGAAACTACACTGCTGAGATCCGCGGAGGTAGTGGTGGTCGCCAGTACATCTATCCCAGATCGACAAGTTTAAAAAAAAACCCTTTTGAAAATGTAGACCCCTTGCACGTTCTGTTTATTTATCTATCCGACGGTTAAAAGATTTCGAGTGTCATTGTTGCACACCTAGAGCTCAGATACCATATTGTAACACCCTAAGTTCTGGGAACTCAAAGCGTTATGAGCTAGGACCTCACAATGGGTCCCGACCCTCAGAGTAGCAATAGCATACCATATCTTACAACAAGGCACAAACAAATGAAAACCAAAACTCAAAATAAAACCAAATGTTTAAACAAAGGGAAGCGTAAAAGATTCGCAGCCAAGTTCAAAACAAAAGGGAAACAACAATTGAAACATAAACCCGATCCCATCCTATAATGTACGGGAACCCCGTTTGACCACACTGTCCGGATCACTCAGCAACATCCTGAACTTGTGAAACATCTACAACATCGGTATAAATCGTTAACTAACATTCTAGATGTTAGAACGAACGTAAAGGCACAAACACACATAAGGTAATATAAACATATAACATGCTTGCACTCAACCAGTTATTATCTTTCATTAAGTTATCTATTACTAATTCAACTTCTTTTGTCACACGAGAATCTCCCAAAACTCGCCTCTGCTTCTGTCTACCAATAGGAACAGATCATTACTATCTGTTACCTACGGGCCTGGGTTGCAAGAGCACATTCTAGTCTCCTGTAGAACTAGGCAATTGGTCACCGCCCGGTTATCATACACTTGGTCCAATTAAGGTATAAAAGGGTGAATCCTATTCCGGTTATCCGTTATAACATGATAAAAAACACAAACAACTCAAAACTCTCAAACCAATATATGGAATGAAGCTAAGTAAGTCCGAGGGACTTACCTCTCTTAAAGGTAATCTAAAAGCTCAGCAACAACTCAGAGAACAACTCAATTCCTTCAAGAAAGGAGGAAGGAAAGCCTAATCACACAAGGCATCATGAATCACGAACAAAACGGTTTCTAGAAGTCTATAATTTCTAGTCTCAATGATCTCTAAGAGATCTCCACAAGCTAAGGTCTCAATCTCAGTCTTACAGAACACTCAGGGGACAAGGAACAACCATAAGAATCAAGGAAAGGAACAAGGAAAGCTAGGAAAGAAGCAACTCACAAGAACAAGAGTTACTGCAGAAGGAACCGCAAGGGTGGCGTAGTAAGGCGCAGCGGCGGCTTGCCGCAGGGGCGGGTATGTGCAGCCGCAGGGGCGGTGCACTGGCTGAAGACGTTGTCGGGGTTTCTTCTCGACAAAAACTCTCAGCAAGGAATCCAAATCTCGAACCTTTGATCCAACCATGTCAAGACTCAACCCAAAAGAGCCTAAGTACATCAACACATTAACAACGAGGATGCTAACAAGAATTAAGGTTCAAACTTGATTCTTAGAGAAGAAGAAAAAGGAAGAACGAAAGAAGAAAACGAAACAGAAGGATGGACATGCAGCCACAACATGAATGTGATGAAGAACAAGGGAGAAAAAACTTACACGTTCAGCAAGATCACAGGAAGCAAGGCCGCAACACTCGAGGATTGAAGAAAGCGTAAGCAAGAAATGGGATAAAGACGAAAAGACGGGAATATATAGACAAGGGCTGGAAAGAAAGATGGAAAGGATGTTATAGGGTTAGAAGAACATAAGAAAGCCGGCCCATAAGATATAACATCGGATTTCTATCTATGGAAAGAAGATAAAACGAAGGAAAGAAAGAGCGGGAGCGATCTGTAGTTAGTCATAGGGGTGGCTGACCCTGCCGCGGGTGCGGCTTGCCGCAGGGGCGGCTCACTTCACCGTGGGGGCGGTGAAGGCGAAAGACTGAGGTCTTACAACTCTTGCACATGGTGCACTTGGATTGTGCAAAGTATGGCTTATAAATTTCTTGAAAATTGACAACATTAGCAAAACTGAGATGAAAACGCTGGTGATTTTTCTAAAGAACATACCGATTTTTTGGTCAAATCGAATATTTGGTTCCGACGTTCAAGAATCTCTCTTGGACTGCTACTCCTTGGTTGCCTTATGATCTTTACTGCTCAAAGAAGTGTTTGTAACGTTTCTTTGACAGAAAATAGGTAAGATCTTAACTACTAGAAAAGATCTTGACTTGAAGCACATAAATTTTCTCTTTTTTTTTGTATTGGCGAGGTTTCAAGGTCAAAGGCTGGCTTGTGTCGGTCGATGGCATTTCTCTCTTCTAGAACTTACACATCAATGCACGTTAGACTCAAATAATCTCGCGAAGAGGGCGAACAATAAAAGACTCAACTTTATATGACTTAAAGAACACTCGAAATAAAAATCAAACCTATTTTGAACGCTCGGACTTCAATCGTTGAGCTCCGATACCACTTTGATGCGGGTATAAGCCGAAATTCCCGATCTAGATTGAAAGTCCTTAACTTGGAAAAAATCGGGTTGTTCTATAGAGAAAATCGGTTGATTTATTCAAGAACATGTCGATTTTTCTAGAAACTCATAATACGGATTAGTGAATGTTATGGAAAGATAAGAAGATGAACATGGAATGATAAATGAAAGATATATTGGAAGATATGAACTAAGATAGTTCCGCAAAAGAACCTTGACCAATGATCTGTCAAAACCCTTAAACGAGAAGATTACCTTAACCTGCCCTTCTTTAACCTTACATAAGTCTTCTAATTAAGACAAACACAAAGAGGAACTAGAATTGACCAGGAGCACAAAACTTCAATAAAATTTACTGATGACATGAATTATGACCTATTTTTAGGCATGTATTTATATAGATTTCCCTTTATTTTGCATGCATAGACATACATTCATGGAATTTATGATTATATTCACCTACTTTGCGAGAATAGAGGTCTACACAGAGTTTTATTGTATTTGTAGGTAAATTGGCGAATTATGGACCGAAATGGCATATTTTATGAATCAAAACTTGAAGCGGGACAAAAAAGGAGCATAAAAGGAAGCTAGGACGCGCCAAAGTATCTTCTGATACCATCTGACGCGCCAAAGTATTTTCTGATATTGTCTGACGCGCCAAAGTATTCTCTGATACTTTCGGTTGTGGCCTAGAGTATCTTCTGATACCAGCGGACTCGACTTCTTTTCAGTCCAAATATTTAGGGTTTTATCATTAAACCCTAGGTTTATCTCTACAAATATTCGAGAGCCTTCAACATTGAAGTGGAGTCAGTTTCTCCAAAGGGAGACTAGAAGGAGTCAATTTCTCCAAAGGGAGACTAGAGTCAAATTCTCCAAAGGAAGACTGAAGGGAGATTTCGAGGAGTTATTATTGCGTGAAGGGAAGATTTAGAGAAGTACGCATTTGAAGATTACGTACTTGAAAAAGATCTTAGGGTTTCACTTTGAAGGCGGATTGACATCCCGTTCTTCTTTGTTCCTTGAGATTTGTGAGAAATTTGTACATTGTTCTACATTCATTGAACGCAGTTTGTGATTATTGTGTTTGATTGACTTTTGTTTTGAGTTTATTATTGAGATTTCAAGGTTTTACCATTTCTCCCTTTCATATTTGATTATTGATTTGATGATGATGATTGTTGGCTAAAAACCTTAAGCGATTCTAAGGTGAAGGGTTGATAGTTGTGGATTAGATAATGATAGATTGAACTTAAACAGATTGGATCCTGAGAGTTGCGAGAAACCTCATCGTCGAGGCTTTTCACGGCTTGTTCTTAAGTTCCACGGCCGTGGTTCTTCAAGATCTGACCGTGGTTTTCCTCTGTCGTACGTTCTTTGCTTTTGCTTTGATCCAAAGTTAAAGATTTGCTTTAACCTAGCCTTGGCTTACCTTTTCTAGGTAGTAGTGAGACTCAACATCCTCTACTTTAGTTTCGAGTGTCATAACCTTAACCTTTTTAGCTTATCTTTAATTTCCTTGGGTTTAGGCATGGGTATTTGAGAGTTTAATCTTGTCCTCAGATCCTTTCTATATTGCAGCCTCAACAACCTTTATAGAGAGAGCCTTTGGGTAAGACATATAGGGTTTTGGAACTTCACCGTACAATTCCCTACCTTAGATATACCTTTGCAATCCTGACTCTGTCCTTATATCTTTAGAATATCTTGAATCGATTGCTACAATTGGATACCTGAATCTTTGGAATCGTTGTTTTCCCTATTATCTTTGCAAAAGCTTTTTGATTGCCTGACAATTTGTGAACTGGATTTGTTCCCCCCAAATCCCTGAGTTTGATACTCTGGATTCTTGCTTTACTACGCCGATCCGTACACTGCGGGTTCGCTTTTTGCTTCATTTCAGTTTTATAAATTTTAAGACTTTGACGCACACACTTTTGAGCGAACATTTACACACACAAGCACAATCTAGCAAGAACGTCACAACAATTAAACCAAAACTCCCCTTTGATTAAATGACAATGAATAAAATACAAACTCCGTAAGCGAAGCTGCAAGTTCACACAATATGTGGAAAATATATCAAAACTAATCACCCTAACAATCTCCCCCACTAAGGCTATTTATAAGGGAGATTAACCTATGAAAACTAGGAAAAATATACTTAAAGATAATCTTGCAAAGATATCTTTAAGATATAAAGGATGAAAACTATAAAGATAAAATCTAACTAATAATCTCTTAGATAGTGAGAGCTTTAAACAATCATAACAAAATATAATTTCCAAAAAATAGGATCATGGCCGGATCTTTCGCAAAACTCATCTCTAGAAGAAAATCGGATGGCAAAATCGCTCGAATAATCCTACAGGAAAATCAGTCGATTTTTCTGGTAACTCGGTCGATTTTTCTGATAATTCGGTCGATTTTTCCTCTCTGAGGCTCTTCCTTGATTTTGTCCTTCTTCTTCACTCGGTGGATCTTCTTAGTCGTGGCTTGGCTCTTCTATAACAGTCAATAACGTCACCAAGGAACTCTTGAGAGTGAGGAGAGTTTCCTTGAGCATACATGTCATGAGCATGTCCGCAACTTCATCTTGAATCGCCTTTGCCCTTGACCTTATGATCGCTCCATCCATGATTGAATCCGAAGAAGGTGAAGGGGTTGCTGGTTTATCCTTCAATACCATAGCCTAGGAGCGTGTAACTGGTCCTTGTTTTGGAGATGGTCCCATATCATACTCAATCCGTAAGGTAAAAAGAACTTCCCATAGATTGTCTTCATGCTCCGTTAGTGATCTACTATGGATGATAAAGTCATCAAAGTAGACCACCACAAACTTACTAATGCGATGTCTCAAGACATCTTCATGAGCCTCATGAAAGTACTAGGGGAAGTGATTAGCCCAAATGGAATCACAAGCCATTCATAGAGACCAAACTTGGTCTTGAAAGCGGTCTTTCACTCATCTCTCTCCTCCTTCTAATTTGGTGGTAGTTACTCCTAATATCTATCTTGGTGAAGATGGTAGCTCCATGTAACTCATCTAGCATGTCATCTAGGCGCAGGATAGGGTGATGGTATTTTATGGTAATGTTATTGATTACTCTACAATTAACAAACATTCTCCATAAACAATCCTTCTTACGCGCTAAAAAGACCGGGACGACATAAGGACTAAGACTTTCCCTCACATAACCCTTGTCTAGAAGCTCTTGAACTTGGTTTTGGATTTCTTGAGCGTCCTCAAGGTTCATACAATCGGTTGGTTGATTAGGAAGGGTAGCACGGGAATAAGGTCATTTTGGTGCTCTATGCCTCTAAGAGGGGATAGGCTAGTGGGTATGTCATCCGGGAAGACATCCTCAAATTCCTCTAAAAGAGCTAGGACAGGTTTAAGAAGGGTAGCTTTAGTTTTATCACTAAGAGTAGTACGACTCTTCTACAAGGTCGTCACTAAGGTATCTAAGGAAGCAAACTCAGTTAAGTACTTCTCCCTAGAAGCTAGGTATGGGTTGGATGGCTATGCGAGAAGATCTTGGTGAGTTTTAGCATCTAGTTGACCATTAGACCGTGAACCCTTAAGTTTATGTTTTCATTTACTTTGCACCGAGACCTCTTTTACTTTCTTTTCATAGTACTTGGAAATCAACAAAAAAATCATAGGTTTCAAGGTTAAAGTCTTGCCATTAAACTCAAAGCTATGCCTAGTAGTAAAACCATCACGTGTAGCTCTCATATCATATTGCCATGAAAGGCGTAAAATTAAATGGAAAGCTTGCATAGGAACAACATCACAAATAATGGTATCTTCCTACCTGTAGTAGATTTCGTGTCCAAATGGGTGGAAACAATTTCCATTCCCAACAATAACGAAAGGGTAGTTGTTCAATGTTTTTAAGGTTGCGATACAGAGGCTTGGAAAAGGTTCCAAAAACTTTTTCGCCCCCAAAAGAGTGTGATAATAACGCACGAAAAAGTCTTAAATTTATACTTGCAGAAAATGCCAAGCCGTGTACGGATCGATTGGAGTAAAAGCAAAAACTCCAAGGTCGAACACAAGGACTGAGGTGAAATCAGTATGTGAAAAATCAATGATAGAATAAACAAAAACTGAAAATAAAGAAACAAGAAAAAAGCAATAAAGATCGAATAATATGATACTCGGGGAAAATGTAGATTTTAGAGATCAAAGTATCCGGTTGTGGTTTTCGATTCAAGATTCTAAAGATCTATGGACAAAGCTAGGATCGCAAAGGAAAGGTGTTTCTAAGGTGGGAAAGATCATGGGGGAGGTCTCACTAACCACTATCACAAACTAAAGCTTCTATCACAAGGTAAGTCTCAAGGATCTAAGGAAAAAACTATAATTCAAACCAACCACTCAACCTAATGTAAAGAACTAACCTTTACCGGGTAAGTCTCACGTTAAGCTCACTCAGGCAAGAAGAAAGCACACTCAAACCTAATAAAGGGTTTTGAACCCTTTATTACCTAGAACTCATCATCTTTGGCTACCAAGAAAGGGAATCACCGGGTAAGTCTCTTCCCAAGCTTGGATGTAAGTTTGAAAGGTTCAACAAGGCTAGAATTTGGGCAATTGAAAAACTAGGCATAAAGATATAACAAAAACGGAATAACAGAAGAAATATCGGACTGTTCTTGCTAAAATCTCGGCCGAGATTCTTGAGAACATACTGAGATTTGGCATCTGCGAAGGTTAAAACCAACTCTCAGGGTCCAATCCAACTTAAAGGTTCATTTTATCATCATCTATACCATACCATCAACCAATCACCCTAGAATCACAAGGGTTTTAGCCAACAACGCACATATTCAAATCAACAAAGGTATATGAAATCGACAAACTCATAAAACAAATAAAACTAAAAGAAGGGCAACAAATAATTAGCAAAGGGTCTTCAATAATCAAAACTATAATAAATCCAATAACAAAGGTTCAATCTTTCATCCAAATGTAATGATTTCTAAAACTAATTTTTCTCTCAAAGAATCCTCTTTAATCTTTTTCCTTAAGTGTTGTAGCCGTCATGGAGTAGAAAGCCAGCTTCCGTGGGGCGTGAATCTAAGCGTGGTAGAACGTGTCAAGTTCTATCGAGTTGTCAACCACCTTCCCTTTGTGTGTCACCATCCTCGTCGGTGGGGGTCCTTTTTACGTGTTGCAAGCCTTCATGATTTATAGGAAAAACTAGGGTTTAGAAGCTTGGGCCATGGGTCAAAAATAAGATAAATCTCGGTCTATCTTTGTAGAAATATCGGGTGAGATTTCTAATGCTTGTCGGGGCCGAGATTTTGCTTATGTGTTTCTTCTCCTTAGCTCCTTGCTTGATCCTTTTGATGATGTTCCAACCTCCTCTTGTACTCCATCACGTTCCGCTACAATCCGCCTTAAGGTTCAATCCTCATGTATGTCATTTTGCTCCAAAATCCGCCAAATAACTTACAATTATAACAAGAATTCGTGTAGACATATTTTCTAGCAAAATATACAAACATGAGCTTAAATGCTATGGATTTATGTCTATGCATGCAAAATAAAGGGAAAATCTAGCTAAATGCATGTCTATGCATACAACATAAGGTTCAATCCTCATGTATGTCGTTTTTTCTTTGTTTTTGCATACGAATAATCCATATTTTGTTTTTTCTTTGTTTTTGCATACGAATAATCCATATTTTGTTTTTCTTTGTTTTTGCATATGAATAGAAGCACAACAAAATATATTTGGTTGTGCTTCTATTCATAGATCACCCTCAAAGTCATGCTTCATAGCTAAAGGTAGATTATCATATGTCAAAGAGAAATATAGGCATGAAAACGATAATCACACTTTAACGGAAATCATAACATGCATAATAAAGCTCAATTATCCAGATCAATTATGAGGAATCAAACTTAAACCACTAAGCCAAAACACATGTGCAAGAAGGTCTTAAGGACTAAAACAAGAAAAGGCCAAGAAACGTGTCATGGGTGGGATGCATTTTAGGATATGTGGTGCAAAAAATCCGGGAAAATGAACAACTCTATAATATCAACTTCAAACAACATCTACCAAAAATAAGCACTTGTACACTTCACTTCTTTTTTTTTCTTTTTACTTTTTCACTTGAGAACATGCTATAAGTCCATAGTAGCCGAAACCTTGGTGATCAGCGATCCTCAGAAATTTATCGAGGTGCCTCACACTGGATGCACATACCATGACTTGTGATGACTATCGATCAATCAGACTTTGGCAAGATACAAATACCCGGCTATGTGAATGGCACCGAGTTACCACTACAAAAAATAATTAGATTTGCGACGAGATTTTGCGACGGCAGTTATTTACCGACGCCAATGATGATTTTTGCGACGGCCAAAGACAACTCGCGTGACCGTCGTTCGTTTGCGTCGGCAAGCTACCCCGTCGCTAATAATCTATGCATATAATTTTTTTTTATTTGATAATATTTTGACCTTTTTTTATTTAGAAACATAAACGGAAAAATCATAACCCTAGTTGGTCCATCGTTCTCTCTTCCACACAGCCTTTCTCTTCTCCTCTTTCACGCAACTTTTCTCTTCTCTTCGTTAGTGTTAGTGTATTTTGGTTTGATACTAATTCATCCTCATTCTACTTGTCTTCTTCTAGATTGGTCGTTGTGTATTTAAGTGCACCTCCTCTTCAAATTTGATCATTTCTCTCCCTTTAACCACACAACTCCGCCGACTCTCAATTCGATCCTCTCTCACCCAACACCGGACTCAACGGGCACCGAACGACAACTTCATATGCAGTATGTCCATTTCTCTTTGTGTAATTTGAGTTTTTGAGAGTAACCCTAACCAATTGTATAAAATTAGGGAATCTGAATTTTTGATAGAAGGCTCTCGAAAATTAGGGAAGAATCCCCTTTTCTACATTGTCTTCCATGACCGTTGCTCAATCAACAAAACGACGCTAGCTTCCCACGCCACTAACACCGTCCAGTCTCGGAGTACACAATTGGATTTGGAATTCTGAAGTTGTGAAAATATTTACGCTAATTTGCAATTTTGAGGTTTGACTGTTGAGATGCTTGCTTTTCAAATCCATTTTAACAAGTGAATCTCCTTTTGTGTTGAGCTAGAAGGATTGCTTGATTGCTGGTGTTAAGATATGGTAATTGTAAAACTAGATGGCTAGGTGGATGTAATTTTCTCTAATATGTTTCTACTGACATTGACTTGGTTTGTGAGGGGTAGGTTGAGATGCAAGTTTGTGTTCCATTATTACCTTAATCTACTTAATAATATATGATGGTTAGAGTAGCTAAATTTGATTTTTCATGTCTAGATTAATTTAATATCTAGTGTGTGGTCTGTTTTGATTAGTGCAGGTAGCTAGACAATGTTCCAGTGGTCTTACTATAATTTTACTAGAAACAATCATTGTGTTGACCTTGATGAACACATCAATGTTGGACAGTTTGCAAACTTATCAGCTTGCAATCTACCTTTTTCTACTTTGTGTAAGCACATGATACGAGTTATTTAATTGTATTCAGCTTGCACTTGAAGGCGTCAAAGTTTGTTGTTATCGTCATACATTAATCTTAACCCTTATATATCATAATAAAATCTCTTATTCATACATTTTTGCTAGAACTGCAGGAGAACTACACAACATCTAGGACAATACTGGCCGGGTTTGGTGTGGACCACGAATATCTGGTTTCCATTGCTGAACCACTTTTATCCAACTTGCCTGTTGTTCCTTGCCCCAAGGCTCCAATTTCTATGTATGTTGGCGGTGACTACCGTTGTCAAGCTGGTTTTGGGGTGTGTACAATTAATTTGCTTAATTCTTGTTAAATTTTCAATCTTCAAGTTTTTTTTGACCATGATTAGTTATAAATCTGAAATTTGTCTTTACTATCCCTATATTACACGTTTTGTCCTTGCTTTTGAGGCTCCTGGCTGTAGGTTGAATAGAAAAGAATTCAACTGTTTGGCTGTTCTTCAGGTATTGCCATTTTTTTTCAAGATTGGTGAAATTGCATAAGCTTTTCTTTTTGATGAGTTTTGACTTGTTATAGATTCTTATGGGAGGGTATAGATCTGCCTCAGGTTGTACCGGTACAAGGTTATGTCTCAGTTTGTAAATTGAATAGATTCTTATGGGAGTATGTTTTCATTTCCTTAGTTTTGACTCTATTTTTCTATTCTTTTGTGAATGCAAATGAAGCTCACAAGAGTTCTGTAGTGCTGGAGATGATTCTTGCCTGATATTGTGGGATGCAAGAAGCGGCACTAGTCCAGCTATGAAGGTCAGAATAATGTATCTTTTTAGTTGCCTCCATATGCCCATACACAAAAGAATCACCTCCTGCACTTTCACCACCCAAATATGGTTAAAAACATGGGTAAAACATAGAAAAATGTAGAGTTTTAGGGCTAATAACTTAAAGAGGCTTATACTGAAGAGAAGCTTACGCTTAAGAGTTCCAGGTATTGCTCACGTGCGGAGGCCCAACTACTGCTCATTTTCAATACCAGTCTACATTACTTCTGACAAACAGGTGGATCATTCTTTCTTGTTTTAATCTTTCTTTCTTTTTCTCTATTTTTTAATTCTCTTCTTTCAATATAGTTAAAGGTTCAGAATATATAGGGTAACTCAAATTTATCAAACTAATTCATGGTTTACAAACCATTGCATATAATACACACCAGGTGTTTTAGATGAGCTTTACTGTGCAACTCAATGGTGTCCACCCACACCAGGAAACTAACCAATATCATTCAAACCATCCTTTCATTTTTAAAAAAAATATAATAAAGAAAATGAACATATTTTTTTATAGCTAAGTGGGTGGGATCCTTCCTTACAAGATCCCTTGATGGACTCACTTGAATGATTGGTTCTCATAATATATATACGAAAATTTTACACATATACAATATAATCATTTTCATCTTTAATAAATTACTATAGAAGATTAATAATTAATTTGGAACTTTAAGAATAAAAGGATTTGAGTTTTGAGCTTTGTATATAATAACTAGCTCCAGGACACAAAATGTAAGTATTTTTATTATAGAAAAAGACTATTGCGCTTGTTGGCTGCTCTTGTAGTGTGTACATCTTCATTTACTGATTTCCTTCCAATTTTTTTTGTGTTGTAGGAATTTTATGTGGAACAATATAGGAGGGAGTATACCAAAAGAGATAGGCAATCTCACAAATCTCAAACTCTTGTAAGTTTCAAAGATGTCATTGGCTTGTTTATGTGTGATATTCAAATTAGTGTAATTCATCAATGACATACTATTATGTCATTTTGCTGTTTGTTGTAATGAAGTATATGATCATTTCCACGATTGCTAATAGATTATGATGTGTCACCTATTGCAAATAACAATAACATCCTATAAATCTGTAATGTCTTATTTTGGGCTTGATGATCTTGTTGTCATAGGCGCACTAAAATGTCATTGGAGATGCTACTCAAGAGTGGAAGAAGCATGTGAAGCTATTACATATCTATGGACACAACAATGATGTGAATAAATAGGAAATTAGAAATGTCTAATTAGTTAGTGTGGGTTTTTTGTTACGCATAATTTTTTTTTATAAGCATATTATTTTTTTTATTTCAATTAATTTGTATAATTGATTATTTATATTTCTTCATAATTTGTATCATTGATTATTTATATTTCTTCATAATTTGTATCGTTGATTAGTTAGATTTCATTTTTTTAAATAATTTTGTTGATTAAATATGTGACGGCAATTTCTGTTGTCGCAGATATAATTTTTTTTTTTAATTTCTATAAATAAATTTGCGACGGGAACTGCCGTCGCAAACAACCATCGCAAAAAAGTTACGACAACATTTTGCCGTCGCAAAAACCTTTTGCGACGACCCTTTTGGCGACAGCGGATTTGCCGACGCAACGCCGACGCAAATGACCATTTGCGACGGCAAAAGCGCTTTTAGACGACGCAAAGTTCCGTCGCAAAAGTAATTATTTTTTGTAGTGTACTCATTATCATGATCAACGTCCCCGAACCTATTTTTCTACACATCACACTTCACTTGTTCAACTTCACCATAACTTCGCCTTTTTACACACCAACACACTAGCATGCTTCCTAATTCCTGGATAGGTAAAGGGAGACAATTTTACAAAAAAATTTCAAGAGGTGCTAAAGCATGATCAAGATGAAGAAGGAAATATAAATCGAATTGCCTTAATCATTCCAAAATTTGCGTAAGAACTTATCATGTGATTTCAACCATCAACACTCAACACTCAACATGATTTAGACAAAAGCAAATTACTATCCATGCATGAAATCTAGCAAAGTATTCAAATCCAACAGATGTCATAAATCAATTCAACACGTAAAGATCATCAAAGCCATTCCACAAACAATATCATCACAGAGATCATATCCATACTAGAAGCACTAAAATTTTCAATTTTTTTTGAATTTTTCAAAAGAGTATGATATAATGCAAAACCATAAAGAAACGTGTGACAAAAAAAAGAAACTACTCTAGATGCAATGCAATAAAAGAAATGTGCAAAACAATGCTAGAGGTATTGCAAATACCTCCACCCCATACTTAAAACTCACATTGTCCCAATGTGAAGAAAAAAAAAGTAAATATGGAAAAAGATACTCACAATGTAAAATTGTGAATCAAGCGACAACAATCATTCCTCAGGCAGTGGTGGCAAAATCTGTAGAAGTTTGGATAGAGAACTCTAAATTCTCTGATCGGCGTTGAATAATGTTGTTGAAGGAGGGGAGCGTGTCTCGGCCATATATAGTTCCGTAAAAAGAAATTTTTACAAAAAATCTTGGCCTAGATTTTTGATGCATGTCGAGATTTTGGTCAAAGTTGCTTTCTGGAGTGAAATCTCGGGTGAATGATCTAAAATCTCGGTCTAGATTTCCACTATTGGTCGAGATTTTTGGCTTTTGGCCTTCTTTCCTTTGCTAGCGTTTTCCGCACTCCTTCTCCATCGTAATCTCGATCTTCCAACAATCTTAGTTCATGATTCATTATCTTGAGAAAAACCTAGGTTCTGTCATCCAAGAACGCAAGAACACAAAACATACCAAATAAAAGAAAATTCTAACTAAAATATCTAAGGGAAAGACTAAGACATACCTTGTGTTGCCTCCCAAGAAGAGTTTGGTTTAAGGTCGCTAGATGGACCTATGTCCATGGGAATTACTCAATTTACCTCGAACACCTCAGATCGCTCATAAACTCCACACATAAACTCTTCCAAAAAGGTCCCGGTTCCTAATTTTACCGGAAAACGGTAGGATCTTCCACATACAAGCTTGTACGGTTTGATTCTCACCGGAATCCTTCTAGCTTTCTTACGTTTATATGGGAAATCATCAAGCTTTGCATCCCATCCTTTCCGGGACCTAGATATCAGCTTCTCATGAATCCTCATAGCTTCTCCATTCAAGATCTTCTCTTGACCACTGGCTCGAGGATGGTATAAGGTTCTTACCACATGGTTGACCCCATACTTGAACAAAGAATACTTCATGGCTTTAGCGGCGAAGCGCTTGCCAACATCAATCACTATAGCTTGAGTGGTCTTAAATCTTAGGATGGAGAACCAACAAAAGGTTCTCATAGTCTTCTTAGCATCAACAACTTTAAGCTTTAATGGAACAAGTTTCATTTTGACCATTGGAAGTTCTTTCGGAAGGGACCTCCAACTCTTCGGTGCATCCCAGGAATAATTGAAAATTTCAAAGGGAATAAGAGTATGTACCGGGTGATATGCTTTAAATCTTGGGTTGAGATTCATACCAAGATTGCAATTTTTAATTGAAATCTCGCTCAACTCAACTGACTTCTCTTCTATCTCAATCTCGGCCACGACTTTAGTAATTTGGCCGAGTTATTCCGGATCTTCCTCTTATGTTGTGGGAATTTCAAGAGGGGGTGCGGGGGAGGAGTAATCAAAATTCGGTGTTCTTCTTAGAACACCTTATCCTGTCGAGACTTTGCAACATAGGTCCTTTTGTTCTCACGGATTATGTTCTCAAGGTTATCCATCCTCCTCAACAACTATTCAAATGTTGATTTGTATTGATCCTTAGAAGGTGGTTGTGGAAGTTGTATTTGAGGCACTAAAGATTCGTAAGCCTATTCATACACCTTCTACGGGGTATAAAACTCATCCCAGTATGCAAGGTCATCCTCAATAGCTTCCTCTCTTTCTCTTTCGTCACAAAACTCGTAGAACGCATATATGTGCTGCAAATATTCATACTCCTCTAATCTAGCTAAATGTCTTGCTCTCCATTTCTCTTCTTCCAAGGCTTCATCCCGAAGCCTATGTTGCCTCAAAGCTTCATCAAATTCAACTCTGAGACTCCTTACGTCAATCGGCGATCTTGAAAGATCACATACTCAAAGAAAAACAAGATCAAAAGAAACAAAAATGTCTACTATATCAATAATCATGAACACATACCGATATGGACCTAGTCCACGACAACGACGCCAAAAACTTCTTTGTTGTTTTTAAGATCGAAAAACAGAGGTTTGGCAAGGGTGCCAAAAACTTGTTCGCTCCCAAAAGAGTGTGATAACAACGCACGAAAAAGTCTTAAATTTATAGTTTAAATAAAAGACAAATCAACCAAGCGAACCCCCAGTGTACGGATCAGTTGCAGTAAAAGAAAATATTCCAAGGTCGAACACAAGGAATGAGGAGAAATTAATATGTGAAAAATCAATGATTAAATAAACCAAAACTAAAAATAAAGAAACAAGACAAAAAGCAATAAATATCGAATAATATGATAATCGGGGCAAATACAGATTCTAGAGATCAAAGTATCTGGTTGTGGTGTTCGATTGAAGATTCTAATCTATGGACAAAACTGGGATCGCAAAGGAAAGGTGTTTCTAAGGTGGGAAAGATCACGGGGAGGTCTGATAGCATGAATTATAGTCTATATTTTGGGACTTGTTTAGACGTTTTATCTTCAATAATCTGCATGTTTGGATGTATATTATGTGATTATGTTGTCATTTCATCTACCTTTGCGTGAATCGAGGTCTGCACCAAGTTTCGTTGTAATCGTAGGTAAAATGGCACATTTTGGACTAAAATGGAGCTAAAGGAGCTAAGGAGTCATTGGAGCTACATTCAGGAGCTTAAAGAGGAGCTCAGGAAGCATGGAGTTAATAAAGAAGATTCACTTTGGACCAGATTTAAGAGATTTCACATTCAGCTTAGATTCACCTCGTCTAGCTACAGTGTCACCTCGACCGAGGTGATCTAAGGGAGTGTCTCGACCGAGGCGAATACCCTGACGCGGCGGGATATATTTTATTTGGTTGAGATCTTTTAGTTTTGGAAGGAGAGATCTTATATTTTTGGGCTGGATTTCTGGAAGGAAGATCATATATTTAAGATATTTATTTTAGGAGATATGGATATATTTCATAGGAAATTATCTTTTAAGATATTTCCTATAAAATTATCTTAGGAATATATTTATTTTAGGAGATATGAATATATTTTATAGGAAATTATCTTTTTAAGATATTTTATCTTTGGAAGATAATTCTCCTATATAAAGGGTTGGATTTTTTACAATTCAATCATCTTCGGATCACTGAATGCTTATACAAGCCTAGAGGGCTGATAGCATCTAGCAGTTGAAGGAAGGAAGATTGAAGGAAGGAAGTTGATAGCTTTTATAGCTTTTGTGAAGGGTTTTGTAAGGTTTTCTTAGATTCCCTTCTTGTTGATTGTCTTATTGGATTGTGATCCAAGGAACGCTTGTTTGTTTGATAATTGATTCAGTTATTGAAGCCTTGTTCTTAAGGTTTTTGTGTTCAATTATTCACTTTCTTCTCATATATTTGATTATTGCTTTTATGATGATGAGTGGGTAATTTCTTTGTGTGATTCTAGGGTGATTGGCTGAAAGTTGTGGGAAAGACGATGATAGAATGATCTTAATCCCAGTAGGACCCTGAAAGCTCGAGTCTTTATCCTTAACCCTAGAACATCTCGCTCAGTCGATGAACATCTCGGCCGGGGTGGAATTCGTCTGACCGAGGTGACCTTTTCTGATCCGAACTGAGAGTTAAGTGTTAGAGTTTGCCAAATCCTATTCTTATTACACCTTTCCTGGTTCAATGCAAGCCTAGGATGAGACTTACCCTGTAATTCCTTTGTTTGTTTACCCAAGATCATAAGTGTAGGTAATAAAGGTTTATCCTTTATTGGGGTTTGAGTGTGCTTTCATTCCATCTTTGTGAGTTAGCCTGAGACTTACCCGGTAAAGGTTGATTTTATTCCCTTATTTGGTGTGTTGGTTTGGGGTTATAGTTCCTTTCCTTAATTCCTTAAGACTTACCTGGTAATAGGAGTTACGGTTTGGGATTGTGAGTAGTGAGACTTACCCGGTGATCTATTCCACTTTAGTAACACCTTCCCTTTGTAAAAATCTCACCTTTGTCCGCTTATCTTTAGATCTTGATTTGGAACCACAACTAGATGCTTTAATCCCTAGAATTGCATATTTCCTTTAATTGACTTTTTATCATCTTTGATTGCTTTAATTGCTTTTGTGGTTAGTAATTACATAGACTACCTATACCTGCTTTGTTTCACCTAAGTCCCTGAGATCGACACCTCAGAATTTCTTGCTTTTACTACGATTGACCCGTACACTGCGGGTTCGCATCCTTGTTTTTAGCATACATCTTGGGTTATAAATTTAAAGCTTGCACACACCGTTTGGAGCGAACAAGGTCTCACTAACCACTATTCCAAACCAAAGCTCCTATCACCGGGTAAGTATCAAGGATCTAAGGAAATGAACTACAACTCAAACCAACCACTCAACCTAAGGGTCAAGAACTAACCTTTACCGGGTATATCTCACGTTAAGCTCACTCAGGCAAGAAGAAGGCACACTCAAACCTAATAAAAGGGTTTAAATCCTTTATTACCTAGAACTCATCATCTTTGGCAACCAAGAAAGGGAATCACCGGCTAAGTCTCTTCCTAAGCTTGGATGTAAGCTTGAAAGGCTCAACAAGGCTAGGGTTTGAGCAATCTATAACCTAGGCACAACGATATAACAAAAACGAAACAATATAAGAAATCTCAGGCTGTTCTTGCTAAAATCTCGGCCGAGATTCTTGAGAACAGACTGAGATTCGGCATTTGCGAAGGTTAAAACCAACTCTCAAGGTCGAATCTAACTTAAAAGCTCATTCTATCATCATCTATACCACAACCATCAACCAATCACCCTACAATCGCAAGGGTTTTAGCCAACAACACACATATTCAAATCAACAAAGGTATACGAAATCAACAAACTCATAAAACAAATAAAACTAAAAGAAGGGCAAGAAATACTTAGAAAAGGGTCTTCAAGAATCAAAACTATAGCAAATCCAATAACAAAGGTTCAATCTTGCATCCAAATGCAATGAAATCTAAAACTAATCTTTCTCTCCAAGAATCCTCTTCAATATTCTTCCTTAAGTGTTGTAGCCGTCAATGGTGTAGAAAGCCAATTTCCGTGGGGCGTGAATTTAAGTATGGTAGAACGTGTCAAGTTTTATCAAGCCTTCGACCACCTTCCCTCTGTGTGTCCCCATCCTCGTCGTTAGGGGTCTTTTTTACGTGGTGCAAGCCTTCAAGATTTATAAGAAAAACTAGGGTTTAGAAGCTTGGGAAACGGGCAAAAAATAAGATAAATCTCAGTTTATCTTTATGGAAATCTCGGGCGAGATTTCCAGTGCTTGTCAGGGCAAAGATTTTGCTTATGCGTGTCTTCTCCTTAGCTCCTTGCCTCATCCTTTTGATGATGTTCTATCCTTTTGATGGAGCACATGTACTCCATCATGTTCCGCTATGATCCGCCTCAAGGTTCAATCCTCATATATGACATTTACTCCAAAATCCGCCAAAGTACCTACAAATGCAACAAGAATCCGTGTAGACATCTTTTCTAGCAAAATATACAAATAAAAGCTTAAATATTATGGATTTATGTCAATGCATGCAAAATAAAGGGAAAATCTATCTAAATGCATGTCTAAACATAGGGTGTAATTCATGTCATTAGTAGTCTCTAAGTTCTTAAAAGAGAACATATTTCCAAGATTTAGAGTCCCCATAATCAGTGATGTTAGTTCTTATTTCATTAAAAGACAGTTTGAAAAGAATGGAGCTCCAAGCTTGCCTCCCCAATCATCCTCAAACTAGTGGATAGGTCGGATTTTCCAATAGTGAGATAAAGAGTATTCTAGAGAAAATTGTGTCACACTTTTGAAAAGAATGGAGCTCCAAGCTTCATGATGCTCTTTGGGCATACCACACAACATTAAAAACTCGTGTTAGAACTTCCTCTTTTGTCTTGTCTATGGAAACTCTTTTCATCTATATGTTGAGCGAGAGCACAAATACACATGGGCCCTCAAATACTAGAAAATCAACCTGAAAGACGCTAGAGGGCATCGTCGATTCCAAAAGTAAGAACTCGAAGAAATAAGGTTAGAAGCGTACGAGAACGCAAAGATCTACAAGGAAAAAAACAAAGAGGTGACATGATGACAAGATATTGCTAAAGGAATTCAAAGAAGGATATATTGTACTTCTATTCCAGTCAAGATTAAGATTATTTCGGGGAGAGATGAAGTCCCGATTTGTCGATTCCTTCCAAATACACAAAGTTCATCGTTTTAGTGTTATCGAGGTGTGGGATATGATGGATTGAATCTTCAAAGTGAACGGGGAGCATTTGAAGCCCTACATCCTTGGAGACCTCCTGAAAGATCCTCACAAACATGATCTCAACGATCCCGTTAACCTTGCAGGTAGGTTTTAGGACCATCAAGTTTTTGGCGCCATTGTTGGGGACTTTGGGAACGCTTTATCTTTCTTTCTCTTTCTTCTTTCACCTTCTTAGAAGTATAGATCAAGTTCTGAAACATTTAATCCTTGTCATTCATTGATTACTGACACTTGTCCAAAACATCAAAAGATCAAGACGGCGTGCCAGACGGCTTCAATGCCGTTTCGAGCGTAAAATTAATTAATCCTGAATTATATTTTGGAATATCTTTGAAATGTCTTAGCTCCAAACCATGCAGAGACGGTATGAAAATGGATAGAGGCGAGAAGTGATATGACATCCTAAGCCGTCTCCCCTTCATCCATATATAAAGATACTTGCATTGAGATAGACGTTGAGGATCCACCTGGTATACCTTCTTGTCCACCCAAGCTTGAACTTAAGTCACTCCTTGAAGCTACCATCATGTATGATTTTCTCGTCCCTGACTCAACTTAGATAATCGTTAGTTTTTCACTAAATCTAAAACTTCTTGCCTTAGATGTGTCCTAGCGTTTTACCGAAAGGCTTTGGGATATTCCATATATGATCTCACATGTGTTATCTCTTTGTTGTGCAACGAAGACTAATTCCACCAATGAAGAAAGCCGTGAAGAAAGAAATTATAAAATTCCTCGATGTAGGAACCATATATCTTATATTTGACGGCCAATGGGTTAGTCCAATACATGAAGTACCAAAGAAAGGAGGAATGGATAGTTTATGAAAAACAATAAAGAGGAACTTATTCCACAGAAGACTGTCACTGGTTGGACATGTGCATTGATTACCGATACTTAAACAAAGCATCATACAAATATCATTTCTCCTTGTCATTCATTGACAAGATATTGTAAAGGTTAGATAAATATTCTTATTTCTATTGGCTTGACAGCTATAATGGTTTCTTTCAAATCCCCATTCATCTGGACAACTCAAACAACATTCACATGTCCCTACGTCACTTATGCCTATAGAAGAATGCCCTTCGGTTTATATAATGTTCCCGGTATATTCTAAAGGGGCATGATGGCTATCTTCTGAAACATTACTTAGGATATTATGAAATTTTTCATGGACATTTCTTTGTATACGGTGGATCGTTCACCGAATGCATGCCCAACCTCACCAAGGAGCTTGAACGTTATATTGAATCAAAATTAGTACTCAATTGGGAAAAGTGTCACTTCATGGTTAATGAAGGATTGTGCTTGGACATATAGTCCCTCAACGAGGAATTGAAGTTGATCAAGAGACATTTGAGCTTATAATAAAATTACCTCCATCTTCTTGAGTAAAAGGAATAAGAAGTCTCCTTGGTCATGCAAGGTTCCATAGATGTTTCAGTAACGACTTCTAAAAAAATTACTAAACAACTAACTAACTTTCGATCTTTTTATTGATGTTGCCTTTGAGTACACAGGAACACAAAGAAGCTTTCAAAATCTAAAGGAAGCACTAGTCACTATTCCTATCATACAAGTACCAAATTGGAACTTTCTATTAGAAATAATGTGTGATGCAAGTGACTATGCAGTAGGCGTTGTCCTAGGACAATGGAATGAAAAGAAGCTTCATCCCATATACTATGCTAACAAGACATTGGATCTTGCGTAGACCAATTATGCTACTACCAAGAAAGAGCTCCTCACTATCATCTCTGCCTTTGTTAAATTTAGGTCCTATTTAGTTGGTTATAAAGTCAATGTATATATTGATCATGCTAATATTAGGTACCTCCTTACCAAGAAATATGCAAAGTCAAGGTTGATACAATGGATACTCATGCTTCAACAATATGACTTGGAGGTGCGAGACGAGAAAGGAACCGAGAACCTAGTAGCGGATCATCTCTCTCGCCTCTCGCCATCACCTCATACTGACCCAACTTACAAACCCATCAATGATGAGTTCATCGATGATCATCTCTTCAACTTCGTGACTAGTTTCAGATATCCACTCATGATCCAGACATGCCATAGTACGGAGATATTGTAAAGTTCTTAGTTTGTAATGAGCAACCTTCTGGACTCACATATCATCAAAAGAAGAAGTTCTACAAGTACGTCAACTACTAATGAGATGAACTGTTTCTCTACAAGATAGGTTCCGATGCGGTGTACCTCCTATGTGTCCCGGGGAAGAAATGCCTAGCATCATGACCCACTGTCATTTGCAACCCACTAGTGGGCATGCCAGTACTAGAAGAAGTTCTACAAGTTCTTAGTTTGTTGTTGCTTGTGATTCCTAACAGGAACACATAACATTTCAAGACAAAACGAGATACCATTGAACAACATTCAAGATATTGATATGTTCGATTGTTGGGGCATAGACTTCATGAGACCATTCCCACCTTCCGGACACTACAACTACTTTCTAGTTGTAGTAGATTACGTTTCCAAGTGGGTGGAAGCAAATGCCACACCCTCCAACGATGCAAGGGTAGTCTATAAGTTCATCAAAGAGAACATTTTTGCAAAATTCAAAGTCCCCAAGATCCTAATCAGTAACGGCGGTTCTCATTTCATTGAAAGACAATTTGAAGCACTATTGCACAAGCATGGGGTACGCCGCAAGATTTTTGTCCCCAATCATCCTCAAACTAGCGGGTAGGTCGAAGTTTCCAACAAGGAGATAAAGAGTACTCTAGAGAAAACTATGTCACATTCCCGAAAATATTGGAGCTCCAAGCTTCATGATGCCCTTTCGGCATACATAACAACATTCAAAACTCCTATTAGAACTTCCTCTTTCCGTCTTGTCTATGGAAACGCTTATCATCTATAGGTTCAACTCGAACACACACACATGTGGGCCCTCAAATACCAAAACTTCAACCTGAAAGACTCTAGAGAACGTGGTCGCTCTCAAATGCAAGAACTCGGAGAAATAAGGTTAGATGCATACGAGACCACAAAGATCTACAAGAAAAGAACAAAGAGGTGGCAGTATAATTTCTAAAGGAATTCAAGAAGGATATATTGTACTTATGTTCCAATCAAGATTAAGATTATTTCCGGGAAAGTTGAAGTCGTGATGGGTCGGTCCCTTCCAAGTACACAAAGTTCATCCTTTTAATGTTATCAAGGTATATGATAAGAAGGATGGAATCTTCAAAGTGAACGGGAAGCATTTGAAACCCTACCTCCTGGCGATCTCCTAAAGATCCTCACGAACATTGTCAATGATCCCGCCATCCTTGCAGGTAGATTTTGGGACCATCAAGTTTTTGGCGCCATTGCCAAGTAGCGAATTATTGGAGAAGGAAAAAACGAATCACTGGAGAAGATGAAAATGAATGTTCAAATATGTATGGGATGTTATAACTAAAGACTCTTCAAAAGATTTTAAAGAGTTCAAGGTAGTTTCGATTGGCGTTTGCCTTTTGCTTAAAATAAATGTTTACTTGTAATCTTCAAAATCAATATGTCTTCAATTTTTCATTAAATATATCTCGATGCTAAATTAATTTTTCTCATGTTAGTTGATGAATTGCATGTTTTTTTTTGTTATGATTAAGTTAACCATGTGTTAGCTTACTATTACGTAAGAATGTTTTTTCATGTCATTCCGGTTTATCTCAATATAGTGGAAAAAAAATGTTTTTAGTCAAATTTTCTAGATATAAAATGGTGTTGTGTGGTAAACTACACTCTAGGTCACATACACTATGACATGTATGAGGATGAGAAACCCGGGTGGAAATCTACACCGCCAAAGACTCGACAAAATGTTTGATAGCATGTTTTTATGCTATCTTTTTAGATGTCTTTTTGTGTGTTTTTCTTAGTTTTTGCATGGGATAAGGAATCTACATCTTTGCTTATGCTTAGAGTATCAAAGAATGTCTACTCCCCTCGTGTTTTGTGTGTTTTATGTGATTTAGATCTAAAGTGGAGCACAAAAGATCAATACAATCAAATCTGAGGAAAAATCATCATGTCATCATTATCGTCATGGAGCAACGGAAGAAAGGAAGCAAGACATCAATAAATGCATGAAACAAAGGAGCCAAGGAACCCCAAAGAAGGAGCCTCGAGTGAATCCTAACCTGAGGTAACAATGCGTGAAAACCCCAACTAAGGAATCAAAAGTGCAGTTTTCAACTAAGATCGGGTTAATCCAGAAAACCCAAGCTAAGAAGACACAAAACCCGGCTGATAGCATGAATTATAGTCTATATTTTAGGACCTGTTTAGACGTTTTATCTTCAATAATCTGCATGTTTGAATGTATATTATGTGATTATATCGTCGTTTCATCTACCTTTACGGGAATCGAGGTCTACACCAAGTTTTGTTGTAACCGTAGGTAAAATGACACATTTTGGACTAAAAATGGAGCTATGGAGCTAAGGAGTCATAGGAGCTACATTCTGGAGCTTAAGGAAGAACTCGGGAAGCATGAAGTTAATAAAGAAGATTCACTTTGGACCAGATTTAAGAGATTTCACATTCAACTGAGATTCACCTCGGTCAGCTACAGTGTCACCTCGACCGAGGTGATCTTGAGGAGCGCCCCGACCGAGGCGAATATCTTGACGCGGCGAGATATATTTTATTTGGCTGAGATCTTTTATTTTTGGAAAGAGAGATCTTATATTTTTGGTGTAACACCCCAAATTTTACAACTCAGGGAGTTACTGGTTAGGACCGCACAGTGGGTCCCGACCTTAGTTTGACAACAACTTAACAAGATCTTACAACAAGGCACAGATAAGGAAAACCAGAAATCATAAAATAATTCTTAACAATGTATGAATGTGACCAGAACAACTAAAAGCCGGAAAACGTAATATAACAAAGTACGGAAAGAACGAAAGGAAACAAGGTCCAACTGAAAATCCCACAAATGAAGAAACTGCAAAACGTCCTAAAGTACGACACCCCGGCTGACCACTACCATCCGGATCACTCGGCATCTGCTCTAACCTGTGGTAAATCTACACAACATAACAACCGTTAGCTAACTATCCAAATATAAGTAGAATGACAACAGCACAAACACAAGCAGAAACAAAAATTAAACAAACATCATGCTGGCACTCAACCGTTTATTATCTATTATTTAAGTGATTCATCTTATTCAATTTACAGTTGTGGCACGAGAGCTATTAACAGTTCTCGCCTCCGTTCCTTATCCAACTGGGTGTAGGTCTAGCTGACCTCCGCCGGTAGCATCACTACAAACCGAGTATGGACTAGTCCCTAAAGAAACCCCCAGCGCTCGCAAGCTAACTGAGCAGAATGCCACCGCCCGTTACTCTTAGGCCAAGTATAGGTCGGTAAATATTTATCACAACCTATAACTCTAACATCTCAATCACACACCACTATCATCATTCATGCTCATATTTAGAAGTCAGCTAAGTAAGCCCAAAGGACTTACCTGGTATAAAGCTCGACTCTCTGTAAACCAAACTCGCTCTGTAAACTGTAGCAACTCAGTTGCCTGTCAAAGGAGATAAGTGCATTAGCACACTCCCACGTAGTTAGAAGTCTAAGACTTCTAAGATAAAAGAACGTAGTAAGACATAACTAGTTACAGTACTAATTTAGGGTAAAATGACCATTTTACCCTTGGTCCCGAAACTCCCAAAATTTCCAAAAATTCATGTCTAAACTCCTATTTGAGATTCTAAAAACATATTCTAACTCCTAAGGTTTAGTTTGGGTACAAACCGGTATCTTTCTTATTTTCATATTTTTCAAAAGATCGTATAGGTCTAATTTCGGTTTCAAATATAAAATTCGTAAAATCTTATAAAATTCCGAACTCCTTCTCTAAATCATCTATGATATTCCATCTAACCTTAGGAAAAAGAATTTCTCCAAACTGTTCATTCAACGGTTTTATAAAAATTCTCAAAGTTGACTATTTCACCTACAAATTCTATACTTAACCAAAAATCCTAAGTTTACAAAAACTGCTCAACTACCCAACTTCGAAAGCCTATAACTTCTAATCCGACCGTTCATTTCTTCTCAAATTTTAATAGAGTAAACTACATACATCCATCTATCATCTATTAAATTTCAACGGTGGATCTTCAACCTAACTCTCAAACATTGATCCTCAACATTGACCATTACTCACTTACAAAGCTGAGTTCTACAAGGAAGTTTTTCATTTCTATTTCTAGGAGCAATCTGATCTACTCTTATTATCATCCAGTGATCATAATTTAGAATTATAGGAGACTTCAACAAAGCTCAATTACTATCCCTCCAATTCCCTGGCTTGATCTCCATTCATAACAAAACCGAAAACATATACAATCTATACAATTATAACATCTAGAGGGCAAGAATTGGACTGCAGAAGAGAGATGGCTCACCTCTTCAACAGCTACTGGACTGAGGCGCCTTCAGACGGTTCCAGATGGCCCTCCGGTTTCCTCGGCGTGACAGATCAGGAGGAGGGAAGTGATGGTTCGGCTTGGCTCTACTGCTGCAGTGATTGGAAGACTCTTCCCAGCCTCACTGCTGTCACGGGGTGGTCGAGATGGGAGTTGTCCGGTACAGATGGAGAAAAACGTGAGATTCTGAAGTTGTACAACGAAGATGGAGATAGGAAGATCGTTAGATCCTTACCGGTTGGACAGAGTAGGATCGAAAGAGGTTTGTAAGGCGTCTGGACTAGACTCACGTTTGTTGAAGGTGAGTGACGAACTCTCCTCGTCTGGCTACTCAGGGATGTCGTACGCGGATTACTGGTGTCCGGCTGTTCGCTGTTGTACCTTCGTTTGATGATAGGGAGTCGGGAGAGAGTGCCGATTTGTGAAGGGAATTGTGTGCAACACTGTGCGTAAATTCTGGGCTGCAGAAGGTAATGAAACCGCTGGAAGAGGTGATAATTTAGGCGTTAATGCAGTAGGAGAGAGAGAGCAGTTAAGAGGGAAATTAAAAAGAGTGTAACAGTCGGCTTCTGCTGCTCCTTCCTGTGGCTGGGCCGAAGCAAGGTTCTGGGCTGCGCATTGGGCTGAAGCAGTCAAGGCAGTGGCTGGAGTTGCTGTAAGGCTGAGGGCAAGCTGAAGTAGATCACGGACTGGGCTGGACAAGGCAAGGCAGCTCGCTGGGCTGCAGAAGCTGAAGATGCGCTGGGCTGAACGTGCTGCTGGGCGTTGCTGGCGCTGGGCTGTCAGCAGCCTGTCTGCGCTTGTCACAGACTTGTCACATCCTTGTCTGGCCTTGTCACAGACTCGTCACAGCCTTGTCTGGCCTTGTCACAGCTTCGTCACAGCCTTGTCTGGCCTTGTCACAGCTTCGTCACAGACTTGTCTGGACCTTGTCACAGCTTCGTCACAGACTTGTCCGGGCCTTGTCATATTCTAAATTAGGGCTAAACTTATTATTTTATGTGAAGGTAAGCTACCTAAAATGATAAATTTTATAAAGATCCTATCATTTTATGTGAAGGGGAAGCTACATAAAATGATAAACTTTTAAAGGTATCTATCATTTTATGTGAAGGAAATCTACATAAAATGATAAATTTTATAAAAATGTGTCTAACTAAGTAGACGGATATGGATCAACTGATCGAGATCGGGTTTCTTACAGAAATAAACGGAATAAAAATTCCGGATATTACATCAATATCCCCTTAAAATAAGTTTCGTCCCGAAACTTAGAATAAGGTATCTACCCAAACATTTCCCCTCAAGAGTTATATTCTAGCATGCAAACTACTCACGCCATTAAGCACATAAACATAAACAATCATTTACACATATAATCACAGAAATTATATAAAGTATTGTCTCAGTACTAACCCGTCGGTACTGAAGTAGCGGCTAACTCCGCAAAGAACTCAGGGTAGTTATGTCTAATACTCTCCTCTGTCTCCCAGGTAGCCTCATCAGCTCCTCGTCTAGACCACTGGATCCTCAGCATCGGTATCTCCTTAGAACGCAGGCGCCTAATACTACGCTCTAGGACGGCTACTGGATACTCCATAAAAGTGTGGTCTGGCTCGACTATCAGATCCTCATGACTGATGACGTGTCTAGGATCCGGTATGTACTCTCTCAGCTGAGATACATGAAAACTGGGTGGACTCCTTCCAATCTCGGTGGCAGTGCTAGTCGGTAGGCAACCTCTCCGACTCTCTCTAAGATCTCAAATGGACCGACATATCGGGGACTCAGCTTCCCCTTAATGCCGAAACGTCTAACTCCTCTCGTAGGTGACACTCTTAACCACACCTGTACACCCACTCTAAACTCCAAAGGTCGACGCCGTTTGTCGGCGTAGGATTTCTGATGACTCTGGGCTGCTAACATCCGCTCTCGGACTAGGGCAATCCGAGCGATGTCATCCTGTATCTGGTATGGTACTACCCCATTAGCCTTGCTAGGCTCATCCCAACACAACGGCGTACGACATCTACGCCCGTACAAAGCCTCCTAAGGTGCCATCCCAATAGACGCGTGCCAGCTGTTATTATATGAAAACTCTACCAATGGGAGAGGATCTGGCCATACCTGTCCCCAATCTAGCACACATGCCCGCAACATGTCCTCTAAGGTCTGAATGGTCCTCTCAGACTGACCATCTGTCTGGGGGTGATAGGCAGTGGTAAAGTGAAGACTCGTCCCCAGAGCAGTATGTACCTGCTGCCAGAATCTCGAGGTAAAACGTCCATCCCTGTCGGAGACGATGGTCCTCGGTACTCCATGGAGTCTCACAATGTGTCTGGTGAACTCCTCAGCTAGACGACTTACCGTCCACATTTCCTTAATCGGAATGAAACGTGCGGTCTTCGTCAGACGGTCTACCACTACCCAATTGGCATCAAAACCTCTACTGAGCCTCAACCCTGTGACGAAATCCATAGATATATCCTCCCACTTCCAATGTGGTACTGGAAGTGGGTGGAGCTCTCCTCCGGACCTACGATGCTCAATCTTGAGCCGCTGACAGGTCGCACATTGGGCTATATATCGGGCCACATCAGGCTTCAAACCACCCCACCAGAAGGAACGTCTCACGTCCTTATACATCTTACTCGCTCCTGGATGTACGGAGTAAGGGGTAGCATGAGCCTCACCTAGTATCCTCTGTCTCAACTCACTGTCTGATGGCACACAGATACGGTCCTGCCGTCTCATCACTCCATCGGCACCGATAGTGAACTGAGGTGCCTCATCTCGTGACATCCGGTCTCGGATCCGGGTCAAAGTCGGACAGGTCTCCTGCTTCTGTCGGATCTCACCCAACAGGTCAGGAAGTAGCTCTAAGGTGGCTAACTGATGAGCTGTATCGGGGAACTGGATCTCTACCTCCAACCAAGCTAAGTCTCTCTGTAACTGTGGTTGTACCGTCAATCGAGCTATCGCCTTCTCCCGAGGCGTCTTCCTACTCAAAGCGTCAGCAACTACATTCGCCTTCCCGGGGTGGTAGAGAATCTCAAGGACGAAATCCTTGATCAACTCCAACCACCGCCTCTGGCGGTTATTCAACTCCCGCTGAGTGAATATGTACTTCAGACTCTTATGGTCTGTGAAGATCTGACAGGTCGCTCCATAGAGATAATGACGCCAGATCTTAAGAGCATGTACCACTGCAGCTAACTCTAGGTCATGGGTGGGGTAGTTCTCCTCATACGTCTTCAGCTGTCGAGACACATACGCTATGACCTTACCCCTCTGCATCAAGACACACCCCAAGCCCAGCTTGGATGTGTCACTGTACACTACAAAGTCCTCTGTACCCTCAGGCTGTGCTAAGATCGGAGCAAACGTCAATCTCCTCTTCAACTCCTCAAAACTCTGCTGACACGGCTTAGACCAGATGAACCGAGTAGTCTTCCTCAGGAGACAAGTAAGTGGTCGGGCAATTAGGGAAAACCCTTCCACAAACCGACGGTAATAACCTGCCAATCCAAGGAAGTTGCGAACCTCCTTAACATTCTTCGGAGGTTGCCAAGAAGACACTGACTCAATCTTCGCCGGGTCGACCTTAATCCCCTCAGCAGTCACTACATGGCCTAGGAAAGCCACCTCTGACATCCAGAGCTCACACTTGGATAGTTTAGCATATAGCTGGCTATCCTGTAGAATCTGTAACACTGTCCTCAAGTGTCCGGCATGCTCCTCTCGACTTCTAGAGTAAACTAGAATGTCGTCAATGAAGACCACTACAAACTGGTCTAAGAAGTCGATGAAAATCCTATTCATCAACTCCATAAATACTGCTGGCACATTAGTGAGCCCGAATGGCATCACTACAAACTCATAGTGGCCATACCTAGTCTGGAATGCCGTCTTAGGTATGTCCTGGTCTCTCACTCTCAGCTGGTGATAACCCGATCTCAAATCTATCCTCGAGAACACTGACACTCCATGCAGCTGGTCCAGCAGATCATCTATGCGAGGCAGTGGATACTTATTCTTGATGGTGACCTTGTTCAACTCCCGGTAATCAATACACAGCCTCATCGATCCATCCTTCTTCCTCACAAATAATACTGGTGCGCCCCAGAGAGAAACACCAGGACGTATAAAGCCCTTCTCTGCTAACTCCTCTAACTGCTTCTCCAACTCAAGCAGCTCTATTTGTGTGGAATGCTAAGTAACTTCTATCTGGTCTGACGTAGGATCTGATCAAAATTATCTACTTCTTCTTACTCCTCTCGTGCTTCTAATACGACTTCATATGTACTAACTATGATTTGTACCCTTTCCTTAGCCGGTAAGTGCACAACTGCTCGCAACCATTCTCTTTATATCATCAATGATATAAGGGGTCATTTTTGACCGTCAATTCTTCCTTTACCATTTTAATTAGATTTACTGACTTGACTTATTCGGTGTTACTTGTACTTGTATCGATTTGACTTTACAATTGTCGTATTTGATCTCTTTAAGGACTTCTCCACATGTCGATAAAATTAATTTGTGACCATGTGGTCATTCTTCTTATATGCCAACCCGTCACTACTAATTAACCCGCACATGTAAGGCTCCGTTGTTACCATTTAGTCTATAGTTGACCTTCTGCAATATCATAGACTTACTTTTCTTCTATCTCTTTGAAGTTTGATTTACTTCGTGGAATCTATCTCCTCCAGTTTCTACGTTTATACTCCTTTAGCTTCTTCTATAATCTACACTTCTATTTCTCACTATAAGGCCACTATACTCTTTCCTAGTTTAGCTGCATCATTCATCCGTCGTCAATGGACTCATCAGATTTTCCATGATAGCTCGTAATTACATCTTCGCGATTCCTTTTTCCTCGGTCATCAGCTGCTTGTGAGGTTCCGGTGTGAATTGTTGGTGTTGGTAACTTAAGTCCCTTTGAGAGAGGGAAGTTATCACGGCCCTTGGGTACGCCAAGATCATTTTCACACACTCTTGTTCCTTAGTTGGTGTTAAATTATAATGTTGTCTTTATAGTGATCCTTTGACTCCGCTTTCAGGATTATATCATTTGGATATCTGTATCACCATCTTTCTTGTATCTCACTTGTCTTATAGAAAGTCACTCTGCCTCCATGCTTATGAAATCCACCCTCCACTTTCTGGCTAACCATAAGCTTCAGTTGTGTGGCTCTTTAAGTCTTCATAGTTGGTTCGACGACATATCTCTTCTTAATTCTTAGGTTATGAGTGTCTAGGTGGGACCCGCTTGATTAGGATGCCGACTTACTTTGCCAATAGTGGCCATATTCCGCCCTGCTTCTAACAACAAACTTCATATTTTGGTCCGTCGGTAAGCGTAAATTTAATGTCTTTTGTCTGGATTGGTTCTATATCTTACTTTGACTTTCATTACTATGACTATTTCTGACGGCATCCACATTGTTCATATCGTCACACCACACTTGACAAAATTTATGTGATGTCCCTCCCAATTTGCATAATTGTCGATCATCCAATACTTTTCCGGTACTACTCTCATGTATAATCTTCATTTGATCCTGTTAAGTTGACTCGGGATCCCCTTCTTGCCCTGCTCGTTGGTGTTGTCCTTCAGTCTTCACTTTCCCCCCTCGACACTCCTCAACAAAGTCGAAGGAGTTTTCCACCTTTCGTCTACCCTAATGCACATAAGATGTGCATACTAATTCTCACGTTGACACCCTTCAAAATCTACTTAGATGTGTCCACGGAGTGAGAAACTCACTATGTTATCTCCGTTAAGGACATAGTGTAACTATTATGCTACTAACCTTCGGCATAAACTTATCTATTGCACATATCTTTATAAGCAGATACTAAGTTAACATAACATTTCTAAAAGTACTAAGCTGCCGAGATCCGCGGAGGTAGTGGTGGTCATCCGTACTTTCTATCTCATCCCGACTATGCATGCATTTTAAAACCAAAATTTTCTTTGGAAAACTCAGACCCTTTTCGGGTTCTGTTTATTTACTTATATGACCTTTTTAGAAGATTTCAAGTGCCATTGTTGCCAACCTAGAGCTCTGATACCATGTTGTAACACCCCAAATTTTACAACTCAGGGAGTTACTGGTTAGGACCGCACAGTGGGTCCCGACCTTAGTTTGACAACAACTTAACAAGATCTTACAACAAGGCACAGATAAGGAAAACCAGAAATCATAAAATAATTCTTAACAATGTATGAATGTGACCAGAACAACTAACAGCCGGAAAACGTAATATAACAAAGTACGGAAAGAACGAAAGGAAACAAGATCCAACTGAAAATCCCACAAATGAAGAAACTGCAAAACGTCCTAAAGTACGACACCCCGGCTGACCACTACCATCCGGATCACTCGGCATCTGCTCTAACCTGTGGTAAATCTACACAACATAACAACCGTTAGCTAACTATCCAAATATAAGTAGAATGACAACAGCACAAACACAAGCAGAAACAAAAATTAAACAAACATCATGCTGGCACTCAACCGTTTATTATCTATTATTTAAGTGATTCATCTTATTCAATTTACAGTTGTGGCACGAGAGCTATTAACAGTTCTCGCCTCCGTTCCTTATCCAACTGGATGTAGGTCTAGCTGACCTCCGCCGGTAGCATCACTACAAACCGAGTATGGACTAGTCCCTAAGGAAACCCCCAGCGCTCGCAAGCTAACTGAGCAGAATGCCACCGCCCGTTACTCTTAGGCCAAGTATAGGTCGGTAAATATTTATCACAACCTATAACTCTAACATCTCAATCACACACCACTATCATCATTCATGCTCATATTTAGAAGTCAGCTAAGTAAGCCCAAAGGACTTACCTGGTATAAAGCTCGACTCTCTGTAAACCAAACTCGCTCTGTAAACTGTAGCAACTCAGTTGCCTGTCAAAGGAGATAAGTGCATTAGCACACTCCCACGTAGTTAGAAGTCTAAGACTTCTAAGATAAAAGAACGTAGTAAGACATAACTAGTTACAGTACTAATTTAGGGTAAAATGACCATTTTACCCTTGGTCCCGAAACTCCCAAAATTTCCAAAAATTCATGTCTAAACTCCTATTTGAGATTCTAAAAACATATTCTAACTCCTAAGGTTTAGTTTGGGTACAAACCGGTATCTTTCTTATTTTCATATTTTTCAAAAGATCGTATAGGTCTAATTTCGGTTTCAAATATAAAATTCGTAAAATCTTATAAAATTCCGAACTCCTTCTCTAAATCATCTATGATATTCCATCTAACCTTAGGAAAAAGAATTTCTCCAAACTGTTCATTCAACGGTTTTATAAAAATTCTCAAAGTTGACTATTTCACCTACAAATTCTATACTTAACCAAAAATCCTAAGTTTACAAAAACTGCTCAACTACCCAACTTCGAAAGCCTATAACTTCTAATCCGACCGTTCATTTCTTCTCAAATTTTAATAGAGTAAACTACATACATCCATCTATCATCTATTAAATTTCAACGGTGGATCTTCAACCTAACTCTCAAACATTGATCCTCAACATTGACCATTACTCACTTACAAAGCTGAGTTCTACAAGGAAGTTTTTCATTTCTATTTCTAGGAGCAATCTGATCTACTCTTATTATCATCCAGTGATCATAATTTAGAATTATAGGAGACTTCAACAAAGCTCAATTACTATCCCTCCAATTCCCTGGCTTGATCTCCATTCATAACAAAACCGAAAACATATACAATCTATACAATTATAACATCTAGAGGGCAAGAATTGGACTGCAGAAGAGAGATGGCTCACCTCTTCAACAGCTACTGGACTGAGGCGCCTTCAGACGGTTCCAGATGGCCCTCCGGTTTCCTCGGCGTGACAGATCAGGAGGAGGGAAGTGATGGTTCGGCTTGGCTCTACTGCTGCAGTGATTGGAAGACTCTTCCCAGCCTCACTGCTGTCACGGGGTGGTCGAGATGGGAGTTGTCCGGTACAGATGGAGAAAAACGTGAGATTCTGAAGTTGTACAACGAAGATGGAGATAGGAAGATCGTTAGATCCTTACCGGTTGGACAGAGTAGGATCGAAAGAGGTTTGTAAGGCGTCTGGACTAGACTCACGTTTGTTGAAGGTGAGTGACGAACTCTCCTCGTCTGGCTACTCAGGGATGTCGTACGCGGATTACTGGTGTCCGGCTGTTCGCTGTTGTACCTTCGTTTGATGATAGGGAGTCGGGAGAGAGTGCCGATTTGTGAAGGGAATTGTGTGCAACACTGTGCGTAAATTCTGGGCTGCAGAAGGTAATGAAACCGCTGGAAGAGGTGATAATTTAGGCGTTAATGCAGTAGGAGAGAGAGAGCAGTTAAGAGGGAAATTAAAAAGAGTGTAACAGTCGGCTTCTGCTGCTCCTTCCTGTGGCTGGGCCGAAGCAAGGTTCTGGGCTGCGCATTGGGCTGAAGCAGTCAAGGCAGTGGCTGGAGTTGCTGTAAGGCTGAGGGCAAGCTGAAGTAGATCACGGACTGGGCTGGACAAGGCAAGGCAACTCGCTGGGCTGCAGAAGCTGAAGATGCGCTGGGCTGAACGTGCTGCTGGGCGTTGCTGGCGCTGGGCTGTCAGCAGCCTGTCTGCGCTTGTCACATACTTGTCACAGCCTTGTCTAGCCTTGTCACATACTCGTCACAGCCTTGTCTGGCCTTGTCACAGCTTCGTCACAGCCTTGTCTGGCCTTGTCACAGCTTCGTCACAGACTTGTCTGGACCTTGTCACAGCTTCGTCACAGACTTGTCCGGGCCTTGTCATATTCTAAATTAGGGCTAAACTTATTATTTTATGTGAAGGTAAGCTACCTAAAATGATAAATTTTATAAAGATCCTATCATTTTATGTGAAGGGGAAGCTACATAAAATGATAAACTTTTAAAGGTATCTATCATTTTATGTGAAGGAAATCTACATAAAATGATAAATTTTATAAAAATGTGTCTAACTAAGTAGACGGATATGGATCAACTGATCGAGATCGGGTTTCTTACAGAAATAAACGGAATAAAAATTCCGGATATTACATCAATACCCCCTTAAAATAAGTTTCGTCCCGAAACTTAGAATAAGGTATCTACCCAAACATTTCCCCTCAAGAGTTATATTCTAGCATGCAAACTACTCACGCCATTAAGCACATAAACATAAACAATCATTTACACATATAATCACAGAAATCATATAAAGTATTGTCTCAGTACTAACCCGTCGGTACTGAAGTAGCGGCTAACTCCGCAAAGAACTCAGGGTAGTTATGTCTAATACTCTCCTCTGTCTCCCAGGTAGCCTCATCAACTCCTCGTCTAGACCACTGGATCCTCAGCATCGGTATCTCCTTAGAACGCAGGCGCCTAATACTACGCTCTAGGACGGCTACTGGATACTCCACAAAAGTGTGGTCTGGCTCGACTATCAGATCCTCATGACTGATGACGTGTCTAGGATCCGGTATGTACTCTCTCAGCTGAGATACATGAAAACTGGGTGGACTCCTTCCAATCTCGGTGGCAGTGCTAGTCGGTAGGCAACCTCTCCGACTCTCTCTAAGATCTCAAATGGACCGACATATCGGGGACTCAGCTTCCCCTTAATGCCGAAACGTCTAACTCCTCTCGTAGGTGACACTCTTAACCACACCTGTACACCCACTCTAAACTCCAAAGGTCGACGCCGTTTGTCGGCGTAGGATTTCTGATGACTCTGGGCTGCTAACATCCGCTCTCGGACTAGGGCAATCCGAGCGATGTCATCCTGTATCTGGTATGGTACTACCCCATCAGCCTTGCTAGGCTCATCCCAACACAACGGCGTACGACATCTCCGCCCGTACAAAGCCTCCTAAGGTGCCATCCCAATAGACGCGTGCCAGCTGTTATTATATGAAAACTCTACCAATGGGAGAGGATCTGGCCATACCTGCCCCCAATCTAGCACACATGCCCGCAACATGTCCTCTAAGGTCTGAATGGTCCTCTCAGACTGACCATCTGTCTGGGGGTGATAGGCAGTGGTAAAGTGAAGACTCGTCCCCAGAGCAGTATGTACCTGCTGCCAGAATCTCGAGGTAAAACGTCCATCCCTATCGGAGACGATGGTCCTCGGTACTCCATGGAGTCTCACAATGTGTCTGGTGAACTCCTCAGCTAGACGACTTACCGTCCACATTTCCTTAATCGGAATGAAACGTGCGGTCTTCGTCAGACGGTCTACCACTACCCAAATGGCATCAAAACCTCTACTGAGCCTCAACCCTGTGACGAAATCCATAGATATATCCTCCCACTTCCAATGTGGTACTGGAAGTGGGTGGAGCTCTCCTCCGGACCTACGATGCTCAATCTTGAGCCGCTGACAGGTCGCACATTGGGCTATATATCGGGCCACATCAGGCTTCAAACCACCCCACCAGAAGGAACGTCTCACGTCCTTATACATCTTACTCGCTCCTGGATGTACGGAGTAAGGGGTAGCATGAGCCTCACCTAGTATCCTCTGTCTCAACTCACTGTCTGATGGCACACAGATACGGTCCTGCCGTCTCATCACTCCATCGGCACCGATAGTGAACTGAGGTGCCTCATCTCGTGACATCCGGTCTCGGATCCGGGTCAAAGTCGGACAGGTCTCCTGCTTCTGTCGGATCTCACCCAACAGGTCAGGAAGTAGCTCTAAGGTGGCTAACTGATGAGCTGTATCGGGGAACTGGATCTCTACCTCCAACCAAGCTAAGTCTCTCTGTAACTGTGGCTGTACCGTCAATCGAGCTATCGCCTTCTCCCGAGGCGTCTTCCTACTCAAAGCGTCAGCAACTACATTCGCCTTCCCGGGGTGGTAGAGAATCTCAAGGACGAAATCCTTGATCAACTCCAACCACCGCCTCTGGCGGTTATTCAACTCCCGTTGAGTGAATATGTACTTCAGACTCTTATGGTCTGTGAAGATCTGACAGGTCGCTCCATAGAGATAATGACGCCAGATCTTAAGAGCATGTACCACTGCAGCTAACTCTAGGTCATGGGTGGGGTAGTTCTCCTCATACGTCTTCAACTGTCGAGACGCATACGCTATGACCTTACCCCTCTGCATCAAGACACACCCCAAGCCCAGCTTGGATGTGTCACTGTACACTACAAAGTCCTCTGTACCCTCAGGCTGTGCTAAGATCGGAGCAAACGTCAATCTCCTCTTCAACTCCTCAAAACTCTGCTGACACGGCTTAGACCAGACGAACCGAGTAGTCTTCCTCAGGAGACAAGTAAGTGGTCGGGCAATTAGGGAAAACCCTTCCACAAACCGACGGTAATAACCTGCCAATCCAAGGAAGCTGCGAACCTCCTTAACATTCTTCGGAGGTTGCCAAGAAGACACTGACTCAATCTTCGCCGGGTCGACCTTAATCCCCTCAGCAGTCACTACATGGCCTAGGAAAGCCACCTCTGACATCCAGAGCTCACACTTGGATAGTTTAGCATATAGCTAGCTATCTTGTAGAATCTGTAACACTGTCCTCAAGTGTCCGGCATGCTCCTCTCGACTTCTAGAGTAAACTAGAATGTCGTCAATGAAGACCACTACAAACTGGTCTAAGAAGTCGATGAAAATCCTATTCATCAACTCCATAAATACTGCTGGCACATTAGTGAGCCCGAATGGCATCACTACAAACTCATAGTGGCCATACCTAGTCTGGAATGCCGTCTTAGGTATGTCCTGGTCTCTCACTCTCAGCTGGTGATAACCCGATCTCAAATCTATCCTCGAGAACACTGACACTCCATGCAGCTGGTCCAGCAGATCATCTATGCGAGGCAGTGGATACTTATTCTTGATGGTGACCTTGTTCAACTCCCGGTAATCAATACACAGCCTCATCGATCCATCCTTCTTCCTCACAAATAATACTGGTGCGCCCCAGAGAGAAACACCAGGACGTATAAAGCCCTTCTCTGCTAACTCCTCTAACTGCTTCTCCAACTCAAGCAGCTCTATTTGTGTGGAATGCTAAGTAACTTCTATCTGGTCTGACGTAGGATCTGATCAAAATTATCTACTTCTTCTTACTCCTCTCGTGCTTCTAATACGACTTCATATGTACTAACTATGATTTGTACCCTTTCCTTAGCCGGTAAGTGCACAACTGCTCGCAACCATTCTCTTTATATCATCAATGATATAAGGGGTCATTTTTGACCGTCAATTCTTCCTTTACCATTTTAATTAGATTTACTGACTTGACTTATTCGGTGTTACTTGTACTTGTATCGATTTGACTTTACAATTGTCGTATTTGATCTCTTTAAGGACTTCTCCACATGTCGATAAAATTAATTTGTGACCATGTGGTCATTCTTCTTATATGCCAACCCGTCACTACTAATTAACCCGCACATGTAAGGCTCCGTTGTTACCATTTAGTCTATAGTTGACCTTCTGCAATATCATAGGCTTACTTTTCTTCTATCTCTTTGAAGTTTGATTTACTTCGTGGAATCTATCTCCTCCAGTTTCTACGTTTATACTCCTTTAGCTTCTTCTATAATCTACACTTCTATTTCTCACTATAAGGCCACTATACTCTTTCCTAGTTTAGCTGCATCATTCATCCGTCGTCAATGGACTCATCAGATTTTCCATGATAGCTCGTAATTACATCTTCGCGATTCCTTTTTCCTCGGTCATCAGCTGCTTGTGAGGTTCCGGTGTGAATTGTTGGTGTTGGTAACTTAAGTCCCTTTGAGAGAGGGAAGTTATCACGGCCCTTGGGTACGCCAAGATCATTTTCACACACTCTTGTTCCTTAGTTGGTGTTAAATTATAATGTTGTCTTTATAGTGATCCTTTGACTCCGCTTTCAGGATTATATCATTTGGATATCTGTATCACCATCTTTCTTGTATCTCACTTGTCTTATAGAAAGTCACTCTGCCTCCATGCTTATGAAATCCACCCTCCACTTTCTGGCTAACCATAAGCTTCAGTTGTGTGGCTCTTTAAGTCTTCATAGTTGGTTCGACGACATATCTCTTCTTAATTCTTAGGTTATGAGTGTCTAGGTGGGACCCGCTTGATTAGGATGCCGACTTACTTTGCCAATAGTGGCCATATTCCGCCCTGCTTCTAACAACAAACTTCATATTTTGGTCCGTCGGTAAGCGTAAATTTAATGTCTTTTGTCTGGATTGGTTCTATATCTTACTTTGACTTTCATTACTATGACTATTTCTGACGGCATCCACATTGTTCATATTGTCACACCACACTTGACAAAATTTATGTGATGTCCCTCCCAATTTGCATAATTGTCGATCATCCAATACTTTTCCGGTACTACTCTCATGTATAATCTTCATTTGATCCTGTTAAGTTGACTCGGGATCCCCTTCTTGCCCTGCTCGTTGGTGTTGTCCTTCAGTCTTCACTTTCCCCCCTCGACACTCCTCAACAAAGTCGAAGGAGTTGTCCACCTTTCGTCTACCCTAATGCACATAAGATGTGCATACTAATTCTCACGTTGACACCCTTCAAAATCTACTTAGATGTGTCCACGGAGTGAGAAACTCACTATGTTATCTCCGTTAAGGACATAGTGTAACTATTATGCTACTAACCTTCGGCATAAACTTATCTATTGCACATATCTTTATAAGCAGATACTAAGTTAACATAACATTTCTAAAAGTACTAAGCTGCCGAGATCCGCGGAGGTAGTGGTGGTCATCCGTACTTTCTATCTCATCCCGACTATGCATGCATTTTAAAACCAAAATTTTCTTTGGAAAACTCAGACCCTTTTCGGGTTCTGTTTATTTACTTATATGACCTTTTTAGAAGATTTCAAGTGCCATTGTTGCCAACCTAGAGCTCTGATACCATGTTGTAACACCCCAAATTTTACAACTCAGGGAGTTACTGGTTAGGACCGCACAGTGGGTCCCGACCTTAGTTTGACAACAACTTAACAAGATCTTACAACAAGGCACAGATAAGGAAAACCAGAAATCATAAAATAATTCTTAACAATGTATGAATGTGACCAGAACAACTAACAGCCGGAAAACGTAATATAACAAAGTACGGAAAGAACGAAAGGAAACAAGATCCAACTGAAAATCCCACAAATGAAGAAACTGCAAAACGTCCTAAAGTACGACACCCCGGCTGACCACTACCATCCGGATCACTCGGCATCTGCTCTAACCTGTGGTAAATCTACACAACATAACAACCGTTAGCTAACTATCCAAATATAAGTAGAATGACAACAGCACAAACACAAGCAGAAACAAAAATTAAACAAACATCATGCTGGCACTCAACCGTTTATTATCTATTATTTAAGTGATTCATCTTATTCAATTTACAGTTGTGGCACGAGAGCTATTAACAGTTCTCGCCTCCGTTCCTTATCCAACTGGATGTAGGTCTAGCTGACCTCCGCCGGTAGCATCACTACAAACCGAGTATGGACTAGTCCCTAAAGAAACCCCCAGCGCTCGCAAGCTAACTGAGCAGAATGCCACCGCCCGTTACTCTTAGGCCAAGTATAGGTCGGTAAATATTTATCACAACCTATAACTCTAACATCTCAATCACACACCACTATCATCATTCATGCTCATATTTAGAAGTCAGCTAAGTAAGCCCAAAGGACTTACCTGGTATAAAGCTCGACTCTCTGTAAACCAAACTCGCTCTGTAAACTGTAGCAACTCAGTTGCCTGTCAAAGGAGATAAGTGCATTAGCACACTCCCACGTAGTTAGAAGTCTAAGACTTCTAAGATAAAAGAACGTAGTAAGACATAACTAGTTACAGTACTAATTTAGGGTAAAATGACCATTTTACCCTTGGTCCCGAAACTCCCAAAATTTCCAAAAATTCATGTCTAAACTCCTATTTGAGATTCTAAAAACATATTCTAACTCCTAAGGTTTAGTTTGGGTACAAACCGGTATCTTTCTTATTTTCATATTTTTCAAAAGATCGTATAGGTCTAATTTCGGTTTCAAATATAAAATTCGTAAAATCTTATAAAATTCCGAACTCCTTCTCTAAATCATCTATGATATTCCATCTAACCTTAGGAAAAAGAATTTCTCCAAACTGTTCATTCAACGGTTTTATAAAAATTCTCAAAGTTGACTATTTCACCTACAAATTCTATACTTAACCAAAAATCCTAAGTTTACAAAAACTGCTCAACTACCCAACTTCGAAAGCCTATAACTTCTAATCCGACCGTTCATTTCTTCTCAAATTTTAATAGAGTAAACTACATACATCCATCTATCATCTATTAAATTTCAACGGTGGATCTTCAACCTAACTCTCAAACATTGATCCTCAACATTGACCATTACTCACTTACAAAGCTGAGTTCTACAAGGAAGTTTTTCATTTCTATTTCTAGGAGCAATCTGATCTACTCTTATTATCATCCAGTGATCATAATTTAGAATTACAGGAGACTTCAACAAAGCTCAATTACTATCCCTTCAATTCCCTGGCTTGATCTCCATTCATAACAAAACCGAAAACATATACAATCTATACAATTATAACATCTAGAGGGCAAGAATTGGACTGCAGAAGAGAGATGGCTCACCTCTTCAACAGCTACTGGACTGAGGCGCCTTCAGACGGTTCCAGATGGCCCTCCGGTTTCCTCGGCGTGACAGATCAGGAGGAGGGAAGTGATGGTTCGGCTTGGCTCTACTGCTGCAGTGATTGGAAGACTCTTCCCAGCCTCACTGCTGTCACGGGGTGGTCGAGATGGGAGTTGTCCGGTACAGATGGAGAAAAACGTGAGATTCTGAAGTTGTACAACGAAGATGGAGATAGGAAGATCGTTAGATCCTTACCGGTTGGACAGAGTAGGATCGAAAGAGGTTTGTAAGGCGTCTGGACTAGACTCACGTTTGTTGAAGGTGAGTGACGAACTCTCCTCGTCTGGCTACTCAGGGATGTCGTACGCGGATTACTGGTGTCCGGCTGTTCGCTGTTGTACCTTCGTTTGATGATAGGGAGTCGGGAGAGAGTGCCGATTTGTGAAGGGAATTGTGTGCAACACTGTGCGTAAATTCTGGGCTGCAGAAGGTAATGAAACCACTGGAAGAGGTGATAATTTAGGCGTTAATGCAGTAGGAGAGAGAGAGCAGTTAAGAGGGAAATTAAAAAGAGTGTAACAGTCGGCTTCTGCTGCTCCTTCCTGTGGCTGGGCCGAAGCAAGGTTCTGGGCTGCGCATTGGGCTGAAGCAGTCAAGGCAGTGGCTGGAGTTGCTGTAAGGCTGAGGGCAAGCTGAAGTAGATCACGGACTGGGCTGGACAAGGCAAGGCAGCTCGCTGGGCTGCAGAAGCTGAAGATGCGCTGGGCTGAACGTGCTGCTGGGCGTTGCTGGCGCTGGGCTGTCAGCAGCCTGTCTGCGCGTGTCACAGACTTGTCACAGCCTTGTCTGGCCTTGTCACATACTCGTCACAGCCTTGTCTGGCCTTGTCACAGCTTCGTCACAGCCTTGTCTGGCCTTGTCACAGCTTCGTCACAGACTTGTCTGGACCTTGTCACAGCTTCGTCACAGACTTGTCCGGGCCTTGTCATATTCTAAATTAGGGCTAAACTTATTATTTTATGTGAAGGTAAGCTACCTAAAATGATAAATTTTATAAAGATCCTATCATTTTATGTGAAGGGGAAGCTACATAAAATGATAAACTTTTAAAGGTATCTATCATTTTATGTGAAGGAAATCTACATAAAATGATAAATTTTATAAAAATGTGTCTAACTAAGTAGACGGATATGGATCAACTGATCGAGATCGGGTTTCTTACAGAAATAAACGGAATAAAAATTCCGGATATTACATCAATACCCCCTTAAAATAAGTTTCGTCCCGAAACTTAGAATAAGGTATCTGCCCAAACATTTCCCCTCAAGAGTTATATTCTAGCATGCAAACTACTCACGCCATTAAGCACATAAACATAAACAATCATTTACACATATAATCACAGAAATCATATAAAGTATTGTCTCAGTACTAACCCGTCGGTACTGAAGTAGCGGCTAACTCCGCAAAGAACTCAGGGTAGTTATGTCTAATACTCTCCTCTGTCTCCCAGGTAGCCTCATCAACTCCTCGTCTAGACCACTGGATCCTCAGCATCGGTATCTCCTTAGAACGCAGGTGCCTAATACTACGCTCTAGGACGGCTACTGGATACTCCACAAAAGTGTGGTCTGGCTCGACTATCAGATCCTCATGACTGATGACGTGTCTAGGATCCGGTATGTACTCTCTCAGCTGAGATACATGAAAACTGGGTGGACTCCTTCCAATCTCGGTGGCAGTGCTAGTCGGTAGGCAACCTCTCCGACTCTCTCTAAGATCTCAAATGGACCGACATATCGGGGACTCAGCTTCCCCTTAATGCCGAAACGTCTAACTCCTCTCGTAGGTGACACTCTTAACCACACCTGTACACCCACTCTAAACTCCAAAGGTCGACGCCGTTTGTCGGCGTAGGATTTCTGATGACTCTGGGCTGCTAACATCCGCTCTTGGACTAGGGCAATCCGAGCGATGTCATCCTGTATCTGGTATGGTACTACCCCATCAGCCTTGCTAGGCTCATCCCAACACAACGGCGTACGACATCTCCGCCCGTACAAAGCCTCCTAAGGTGCCATCCCAATAGACGCGTGCCAGCTGTTATTATATGAAAACTCTACCAATGGGAGAGGATCTGGCCATACCTGTCCCCAATCTAGCACACATGCCCGCAACATGTCCTCTAAGGTCTGAATGGTCCTCTCAGACTGACCATCTGTCTGGGGGTGATAGGCAGTGGTAAAGTGAAGACTCGTCCCCAGAGCAGTATGTACCTGCTGCCAGAATCTCGAGGTAAAACGTCCATCCCTATCGGAGACGATGGTCCTCGGTACTCCATGGAGTCTCACAATGTGTCTGGTGAACTCCTCAGCTAGACGACTTACCGTCCACATTTCCTTAATCGGAATGAAACGTGCGGTCTTCGTCAGACGGTCTACCACTACCCAAATGGCATCAAAACCTCTACTGAGCCTCAACCCTGTGACGAAATCCATAGATATATCCTCCCACTTCCAATGTGGTACTGGAAGTGGGTGGAGCTCTCCTCCGGACCTACGATGCTCAATCTTGAGCCGTTGACAGGTCGCACATTGGGCTATATATCGGGCCACATCAGGCTTCAAACCACCCCACCAGAAGGAACGTCTCACGTCCTTATACATCTTACTCGCTCCTGGATGTACGGAGTAAGGGGTAGCATGAGCCTCACCTAGTATCCTCTGTCTCAACTCACTGTCTGATGGCACACAGATACGGTCCTGCCGTCTCATCACTCCATCGGCACCGATAGTGAACTGAGGTGCCTCATCTCGTGACATCCGGTCTCGGATCCGGGTCAAAGTCGGACAGGTCTCCTGCTTCTGTCGGATCTCACCCAACAGGTCAGGAAGTAGCTCTAAGGTGGCTAACTGATGAGCTGTACCGGGGAACTGGATCTCTACCTCCAACCAAGCTAAGTCTCTCTGTAACTGTGGTTGTACCGTCAATCGAGCTATCGCCTTCTCCCGAGGCGTCTTCCTACTCAAAGCATCAGCAACTACATTCGCCTTCCCGGGGTGGTAGAGAATCTCAAGGACGAAATCCTTGATCAACTCCAACCACCGCCTCTGGCGGTTATTCAACTCCCGCTGAGTGAATATGTACTTCAGACTCTTATGGTCTGTGAAGATCTGACAGGTCGCTCCATAGAGATAATGACGCCAGATCTTAAGAGCATGTACCACTGCAGCTAACTCTAGGTCATGGGTGGGGTAGTTCTCCTCATACGTCTTCAACTGTCGAGACGCATACGCTATGACCTTACCCCTCTGCATCAAGACACACCCCAAGCCCAGCTTGGATGTGTCACTGTACACTACAAAGTCCTCTGTACCCTCAGGCTGTGCTAAGATCGGAGCAAACGTCAATCTCCTCTTCAACTCCTCAAAACTCTGCTGACACGGCTTAGACCAGACGAACCGAGTAGTCTTCCTCAGGAGACAAGTAAGTGGTCGGGCAATTAGGGAAAACCCTTCCACAAACCGACGGTAATAACCTGCCAATCCAAGGAAGCTGCGAACCTCCTTAACATTCTTCGGAGGTTGCCAAGAAGACACTGACTCAATCTTCGCCGGGTCGACCTTAATCCCCTCAGCAGTCACTACATGGCCTAGGAAAGCCACCTCTGACATCCAGAGCTCACACTTGGATAGTTTAGCATATAGCTAGCTATCTTGTAGAATCTGTAACACTGTCCTCAAGTGTCTGGCATGCTCCTCTCGACTTCTAGAGTAAACTAGAATGTCGTCAATGAAGACCACTACAAATTGGTCTAAGAAGTCGATGAAAATCCTATTCATCAACTCCATAAATACTGCTGGCACATTAGTGAGCCCGAATGGCATCACTACAAACTCATAGTGGCCATACCTAGTCTGGAATGCCGTCTTAGGTATGTCCTGGTCTCTCACTCTCAGCTGGTGATAACCCGATCTCAAATCTATCCTCGAGAACACTGACACTCCATGCAGCTGGTCCAGCAGATCATCTATGCGAGGCAGTGGATACTTATTCTTGATGGTGACCTTGTTCAACTCCCGGTAATCAATACACAGCCTCATCGATCCATCCTTCTTCCTCACAAATAATACTGGTGCGCCCCAGAGAGAAACACCAGGACGTATAAAGCCCTTCTCTGCTAACTCCTCTAACTGCTTCTCCAACTCAAGCAGCTCTATTTGTGTGGAATGCTAAGTAACTTCTATCTGGTCTGACGTAGGATCTGATCAAAATTATCTACTTCTTCTTACTCCTCTCGTGCTTCTAATACGACTTCATATGTACTAACTATGATCTGTACCCTTTCCTTAGCCGGTAAGTGCACAACTGCTCGCAACCATTCTCTTTATATCATCAATGATATAAGGGGTCATTTTTGACCGTCAATTCTTCCTTTACCATTTTAATTAGATTTACTGACTTGACTTATTCGGTGTTACTTGTACTTGTATCGATTTGACTTTACAATTGTCGTATTTGATCTCTTTAAGGACTTCTCCACATGTCGATAAAATTCATTTGTGACCATGTGGTCATTCTTCTTATATGCCAACCCGTCACTACTAATTAACCCGCACATGTAAGGCTCCGTTGTTACCATTTAGTCTATAGTTGACCTTCTGCAATATCATAGACTTACTTTTCTTCTATCTCTTTGAAGTTTGATTTACTTGGTGGAATCTATCTCCTCCAGTTTCTACGTTTATACTCCTTTAGCTTCTTCTATAATCTACACTTCTATTTCTCACTATAAGGCCACTATACTCTTTCCTAGTTTAGCTGCATCATTCATCTGTCGTCAATGGACTCATCAGATTTTCCATGATAACTCGTAATTACATCTTCGCGATTCCTTTTTCCTCGGTCATCAGCTGCTTGTGAGGTTCCGGTGTGAATTGTTGGTGTTGGTAACTTAAGTCCCTTTGAGAGAGGGAAGTTATCACGGCCCTTGGGTACGCCAAGATCATTTTCACACACTCTTGTTCCTTAGTTGGTGTTAAATTATAATGTTGTCTTTATAGTGATCCTTTGACTCCGCTTTCAGGATTATATCATTTGGATATCTGTATCACTATCTTTCTTGTATCTCACTTGTCTTATAGAAAGTCACTCTGCCTCCATGCTTATGAAATCCACCCTCCACTTTCTGGCTAACCATAAGCTTCAGTTGTGTGGCTCTTTAAGTCTTCATAGTTGGTTCGACGACATATCTCTTCTTAATTCTTAGGTTATGAGTGTCTAGGTGGGACCTGCTTGATTAGGATGCCGACTTACTTTGCCAATAGTGGCCATATTCCGCCCTGCTTCTAACAACAAACTTCATATTTTGGTCCGTCGGTAAGCGTAAATTTAATGTCTTTTGTCTGGATTGGTTCTATATCTTACTTTGACTTTCATTACTATGACTATTTCTGACGGCATCCACATTGTTCATATCGTCACACCACACTTGACAAAATTTATGTGATGTCCCTCCCAATTTGCATAATTGTCGATCATCCAATACTTTTCCGGTACTACTCTCATGTATAATCTTCATTTGATCCTGTTAAGTTGACTCGGGATCCCCTTCTTGCCCTGCTCGTTGGTGTTGTCCTTCAGTCTTCACTTTCCCCCCTCGACACTCCTCAACAAAGTCGAAGGAGTTGTCCACCTTTCGTCTACCCTAATGCACATAAGATGTGCATACTAATCCTCACGTTGACACCCTTCAAAATCTACTTAGATGTGTCCACGGAGTGAGAAACTCACTATGTTATCTCCGTTAAGGACATAGTGTAACTATTATGCTACTAACCTTCGGCATAAACTTATCTATTGCACATATCTTTATAAGCAGATACTAAGTTAACATAACATTTCTAAAAGTACTAAGCTGCCGAGATCCGCGGAGGTAGTGGTGGTCATCCGTACTTTCTATCTCATCCCGACTATGCATGTATTTTAAAACCAAAATTTTCTTTGGAAAACTCAGACCCTTTTCGGGTTCTGTTTATTTACTTATATGACCTTTTTAGAAGATTTCAAGTGCCATTGTTGCCAACCTAGAGCTCTGATACCATGTTGTAACACCCCAAATTTTACAACTCAGGGAGTTACTGGTTAGGACCGCACAGTGGGTCCCGACCTTAGTTTGACAACAACTTAACAAGATCTTACAACAAGGCACAGATAAGGAAAACCAGAAATCATAAAATAATTCTTAACAATGTATGAATGTGACCAGAACAACTAACAGCCGGAAAACGTAATATAACAAAGTACGGAAAGAACGAAAGGAAACAAGGTCCAACTGAAAATCCCACAAATGAAGAAACTGCAAAACGTCCTAAAGTACGACACCCCGGATGACCACTACCATCCGGATCACTCGGCATCTGCTCTAACCTGTGGTAAATCTACACAACATAACAACCGTTAGCTAACTATCCAAATATAAGTAGAATGACAACAGCACAAACACAAGCAGAAAAAAAAATTAAACAAACATCATGCTGGCACTCAACCGTTTATTATCTATTATTTAAGTGATTCATCTTATTCAATTTACAGTTGTGGCACGAGAGCTATTAACAGTTCTCGCCTCCGTTCCTTATCCAACTGGATGTAGGTCTAGCTGACCTCCGCCGGTAGCATCACTACAAACCGAGTATGGACTAGTCCCTAAAGAAACCCCCAGCGCTCGCAAGCTAACTGAGCAGAATGCCACCGCCCGTTACTCTTAGGCCAAGTATAGGTCGGTAAATATTTATCACAACCTATAACTCTAACATCTCAATCACACACCACTATCATCATTCTTGCTCATATTTAGAAGTCAGCTAAGTAAGCCCAAAGGACTTACCTCGTATAAAGCTCGACTCTCTGTAAACCAAACTCGCTTTGTAAACTGTAGCAACTCAGTTGCCTGTCAAAGGAGATAAGTGCATTAGCACACTTCCACGTAGTTAGAAGTCTAAGACTTCTAAGATAAAAGAACGTAGTAAGACATAACTAGTTACAGTACTAATTTAGGGTAAAATGACCATTTTACCCTTGGTCCCGAAACTCCCAAAATTTCCAAAAATTCATGTCTAAACTCCTATTTGAGATTCTAAAAACATATTCTAACTCCTAAGGTTTAGTTTGGGTACAAACCGGTATCTTTCTTATTTTCATATTTTTCAAAAGATCGTATAGGTCTAATTTCGGTTTCAAATATAAAATTTGTAAAAGCTTATAAAATTCCGAACTCCTTCTCTAAATCATCTATGATAGTCCATCTAACCTTAGCAAAAAGAATTTCTCCAAACTGTTCATTCAACGGTTTTATAAAAATTCTCAAAGTTGACTATTTCACCTACAAATTCTATACTTAACCAAAAATCCTAAGTTTACAAAAACTGCTCAACTACCCAACTTCGAAAGCCTATAACTTCTAATCCGACCGTTCATTTCTTCTCAAATTTTAATAGAGTAAACTACATACATCCATCTATCATCTATTAAAATTTCAACGGTGGATCTTCAACCTAACTCTCAAACATTGATCCTCAACATTGACCATTACTCACTTACAAAGCTGAGTTCTACAAGGGAGTTTTTCATTTCTATTTCTAGGAGCAATCTGATCTACTCTTATTATCATCCAGTGATCATAATTTAGAATTATAGGAGACTTCAACAAAGCTCAATTACTATCCCTCCAAATCCCTGGCTTGATCTCCATTCATAACGAAACCGAAAACATATACAATCTATACAATTATAACATCTAGAGGGCAAGAATTGGACTGCAGAAGAGAGATGGCTCACCTCTTCAACAGCTACTGGACTGAGGCGCCTTCAGACGGTTCCAGATGGCCCTCCGGTTTCCTCGGCGTGACAGATCAGGAGGAGGGAAGTGATGGTTCGGCTTGGCTCTACTGCTGCAGTGATTGGAAGACTCTTCCCAGCCTCACTGCTGTCACGGGGTGGTCGAGATGGGAGTTGTCCGGTACAGATGGAGAAAAACGTGAGATTCTGAAGTTGTACAACGAAGATGGAGATAGGAAGATCGTTAGATCCTTACCGGTTGGACAGAGTAGGATCGAAAGAGGTTTGTAAGGCGTCTGGACTAGACTCACGTTTGTTGCAGGTGAGTGACGAACTCTCCTCGTGTGGCTACTCAGGGATGTCGTACGCGGATTACTGGTGTCCGGCTGTTCGTTGCTGTACCTTCGTTTGATGATAGGGAGTCGGGAGAGAGTGCCGATTTGTGAAGGGAATTGTGTGCAACACTGTGCGTAAATTCTGGGCTGCAGAAGGTAATGAAACCGCTGGAAGAGGTGATAATTTAGGCGTTAATGCAGTAGGAGAGAGAGAGCAGTTAAGAGGGAAATTAAAAGAGCGTAACAGTCGGCTTCTGCTGCTCCTTCCTGTGGCTGGGCCGAAGCAAGGTTCTGGGCTGCGCATTGGGCTGAAGCAGTCAAGGCAGTGGCTGGAGTTGCTGTAAGGCTGAGGGCAAGCTGAAGTAGATCACGGACTGGGCTGGACAAGGCAAGGCAGCTCGCTGGGCTGCAGAAGCTGAAGATGCGCTGGGCTGAACGTGCTGCTGGGCGTTGCTGGTGCTGGGCTGTCAACAGCCTGTCTGGGCTTGTCACAGACTTGTCACAGCCTTGTCTGGCCTTGTCACAGACTCGTCACAGCCTTGTCTGGCCTTGTCACAGCTTCGTCACAGCCTTGTCTGGCCTTGTCACAGCTTCGTCACAGACTTGTCTGGACCTTGTCACAGCTTCGTCACAGACTTGTCCGGGCCTTGTCATATTCTAAATTAGGGCTAAACTTATTATTTTATGTGAAGGTAAGCTACCTAAAATGATAAATTTTATAAAGATCCTATCATTTTATGTGAAGGGGAAGCTACATAAAATGATAAACTTTTAAAGGATTCTATCATTTTATGTGAAGGAAATCTACATAAAATGATAAATTTTATAAAAATGTGTCTAACTAAGTAGACGGATATGGATCAACTGATCGAGATCGGGTTTCTTACAGAAATAAACGGAATAAAAATTCCGGATATTACATTTGGGCTTGATTTCTGGAAGGAAGATCATATATTTGGGAGATCTATTTTAGAGATAAGATATATTTTTATTTGGAAATTATCTTTTAAGATATTTCCTATAAAATTATCTTAAGAAGATATTTATTTTAGGAGATATGGATATATTTTATAGGAAATTATCTTTTAAGATATTTCCTATAAAATTATCTTAAGAAGATATTTATTTTAGGAGATAAGGATATATTTTATAGGAAATTATCTTTTTAAGATATTTGGAAAATAATTCTCCTATATAAAGGGTTGGATTTTCTACAATTCACCCATCTTCGGATCACCGGATTCACAGCATGCTTAGAGGCTGAGAGCATCCAGCAATTAAGGGATTTTCTGGAGTTTGAAGAAAGCTTTGAAGGAAGTTTGAAGGTTAAAGGAAGGAAGTTCATAGCTTATGATAGCTTTTGTAGGGAATTTGTAAGACTTTCTTGGATTCCCTTTTGTTTGATTGTCTTGTTGGATTTGTTATCCAAGGAACGTTGATTTATTTGATATTTGATTCAGTTATTGAAGCCTTATTCTTAAGGTTTTTGTGTTCAAATATTCATTCTCTTCCCATATATTTGATTATTGCTTTCATGATGATGAGTGGCTAATTTCTTTGTGCGATTCTAGGGTGATTGACTGAAAGTTGTGGGAAAAACAATGATAGAATAATCTTAATTCCAGTAGGACCCTGAAAGCTCGAGTCTTTATCCTTAACCTTAGAACATCTCGTTCAGTCGACGAACATCTCGGCCGGGGTGGAATTTGACTGACCGAGGTGACCTTTCTGATCCGAAACCGAGAGTTAAGTGTTAGAGTTTGCCAAATCCTATTCTTATTACACCTTTCCTGGTTCAATGCAAGCATAGGATGAGACTTACCCGGTAATTCCTTTGTTTGTTTACCCATGATCATAAGTGTAGGTAATAAAGGTTTATCCTTTATTGGGGTTTGAGTGTGCCTTCATCCCATCTTTGTGAGTTAGCCTAAGACTTACCCGGTAAAGGTTAATTTTATTCCCTTAGTTGGTGTGTTGGTTTGAGATTATAATTCCTTTCCTTAGTACCTTGAAACTTACCCGGTAATAGGAGCTTTTGGTTTGGAGTTTGTGAGTAGTGAGACTTACCCGGTGATCTATTCCACTTTAGTAACATCTTCCCTTTGCAAAATCTCAGCTTTGTCCGCTTGTCTTGAGATCTTGAGTTGGAACCACAACTAGATGCTTTAATCCCTAGAATTTGCATATTTCCTTAATTGACTATATTATCATCTTTGATTGCTTTAATTGCTTTTGTGGTTAGTTGCAATATTGACAACCTATACTTGCTTTGTTTCACGTAAGTCCCTAAGATCGACACCCCGGAATTCTTGCTTTTACTACGATTGACCCGTACACTGCGGGTTCGCATCCTTGTTTTAAACATACATCTTGGGTTATAAATTTAAAGCTTGCACACACCATTTGGAGCGAACACCGACCTAAGAAGACAATTCCACTGAGACTAAGAAGACAATTTTCACATTTTTAGTATAATGAAGCTATAGAAGGCATCAGAACTTAGGAGACGCACAAGTACTTGTTCGAAAGGTATTTTGAAGGGATACAACTTATTAGTTTACATCGAGAGCTGAATCCTCAAGGAAAACCTTCAAAAGGGCCAAATAGTGGACTGCTTGACCCAAACTCGAGGTTAGAAGACCTAGATACCAGGACTAAGAAGCAAAAAATTCAAGCTATGTGTATTCAAGTATGGTGATGGAAAAACCCGACCTTGGGTAGATGACCCACTTGACCTAAGACACCTAGTTCACTCGAGGAATCCTACCCAGTGTGGACCACTTTTCTAAAAAACTTCATGCTAGTTGTATGAAATTATTTTTGGATGATTCTAGAAGGGTGCACCACGAATTTGAACCTATAAATTGACAGCTTGGTTGATTGTAATATCAAGTCATTCACCAACAACTCTCTAAACAACTCTGATGTGGGAGCACTGATAGGTGATAAGCACTTAGGAGTGAAGAGAGATCACGAAGTGAAGCTTCTGCTACTTCCCCGCCCCAGCGGGACCTTGCAGCCACCCCAGCGGGTGACGCCTTCCACCAGAGCGCCCCATGCGCCTTCACCAGCGCCGGCCAAGATACAAGTCACCGCCCCTGCGCCTCCCATCGGCGCCCCTGTGGTGGCTTGCCTTGACAAGACAAAGATCAGCACCCCTGCGCCTGGCCTGCGCCTCGCCCTCGGAGCTGAAAGGTGAAGAGTCTCTGTAACCGCCCCTGCGTTGGCCTTGAGGCGCCCCTGCGCCTTGACAATAGAAACGTCAGGAAGGCGAAAGGTCAGACGTTTGAAGAGCATTGAAGATCCGCCCCAGCGGACCATCTTAGCCGCTCTTACGGCCATGAAGAAGATCAAGCATTTTTGCCTTCAACGGCCCTGCGGGTCCTGAAGGCCGCCCCTGCGGTTTAACGCCAGAAGCTTTACTCCGGCTGTTTACACCACCTTTATGGCATTAAAGATGGCTGTTTTAGGCCGGCTATTTACTCCTAATTTAGTGTCTTTTGTAGTATAAATAGTCCATGGCTGATTGCTAGAATCATCCATGCTTTTCTTCAGAAAATCCACTTTAGACTTGAGTTTTTCATTGAAATGAGTTGCTAACTCCCTTGCTACATTGGGTTGGTTTGAAGTTGCTTTGTTACTTTGGTTGTAAGTTCTTTTAATATAAGTTTTTATTCAGTAATGCTTTGTGTTTCCTTGATCTTCATTGTTTAAATTTCATGTTAACTATTGCTTAAGATTGATCACCTTAGGTTCTAAAGTGCATGTAAACAACTAGGATTAATAGGTTCCGGGTTCGGGTCTTTAATCTAGTAGAAACTTTAAGTAGTAACGGGTTGTAATTACTTAAAGAAAAGGAACACATTTATAAAGATAAGTTTAACGGTTTTAATCTTTTCTTTATATCCCTTAGTCTTTGTTTGAATGCTAACTTATTATTTGTTCTTGTAGGTTTACGGAACTGTAATAAGTTAAGTTGTGTTGATGCCGGTTGGCTCAACACATATGTATGATCGAGACGGGAACTTACTAAAAAACTTGTAAAAGGAACGCACCAAAGTAGCAATTGCATGCTTAGAATCAACCTAGTGTAGATTCACCCATTATTGTCTTACTTGTCGTATTTATCGTTTTCATAAGTTTTTGTGCATCAATTCAACCAAACCCCCCCCCTTTGTGTCACTTGTCATCATAATCAATAATTGCATCTAAAACCCTCAACTCTCTTGGGTTCGACCCTTACTTCATCACTATACTTGTTCTTAGTGCTAAGTCAGGATTTACTTTTGATTGGGTATAGACGACCATAGAAATACCTTCGGTCAAGCACCTCCAAGATCACACTCACCTGCGGGATCACATTCGGACGCTAGAACTCATCCAGGATCATTTCCAACATCGTAACTATTTCCACCATCAAAACCGACCATAAGACTCCAAGGCTCACACGGATCACAACCAAGGTCATTTCTAGCACCAAGATCATTTCTAACACCAGAAATGCCCTCAAGATCCCGCGGTTCACACGACTCACAACCAAGGTCATTTCTAGCACCAAGATCATTTTTGGCACCAAGATCATTTCTAACATCAAAAGAGCTTGTGGGATCAAGAGAAATCCAAGAGCAAGAGCAGAAGTAGGGAAGCTTTTGGGACCAAGATCATTTCTAACATCAAAAGAGCTTATTGGAAATGTGTTGAATGTTCCTGAAAACTTTAGGGTTGTATGCTTGATAATTTAAAACCGTTTGTGGAAGGATCACAAGTCAAGAATAAAGAAAAAAATACTTTGTGAAATATGAAAACGATCCTCAACTAGTTTCAAAGGATCCTACAAAAGTTGTTAAAGAACAATGGCATGTGCTTCTTGAATATCGGTGCTCTTCTGAAGCAAAGGTACGATATCTCAAAGTTATTTTTTATTTCACCCTACAGAAAATGTTGATCATACAATCTGACATTGATATGTTGTATTTTATTGTAGGCGTAATCAACGAGAAACTCTAACAATCGAGAGAAGCTTGGTCCACTTCATATCACTGGTCGAAGATCATTTACCGAAATAAGAGAAGTTGTATGTTTCCTCTAACTTTTCCCACTTATATTTTCTCCAACTTGACTATCAGTTCCCATTCCTAATTAGTTGAAATGATTCTTCTTTTAGCAATGGACATATCTTCACCAAAAACCTTATAAAATAAAAAGCACTTTGCATTTCTCAATGTAGTTTTTTTTCTTTTAATTAGTTGAAAAACAAATTTTTTCTTCACCAAAAACCTTATTAATTGTTGTACTTGATAGATGGAAAAGGATGGGCAATCTACTGATAAAATGAGTGTCTAGATAAAATCACGCAATCCAGTTGATCATGATGTTATGGAGGCAATTGTAAGTTTATACATTAATCATTGGACATAACTATGTTTGTGTTCTCTACTTGATGTTGATCTGATTTATGTGTAAAAATAATATAGAAGGACTTCGAGAAAGAATTAAGTAAGGAACCTGAGGATCAACAACACCTTACTGTTGTGAGAGACAAAGTGTTTCATAGAGTAATGGGAGAGGACGCCCATAGTTATTGTCGAACTTATGGTAGAGGTGTCCCTCGTACTTTGGTGTACCAATTTGAACAACAAGCACCTACTTACACACCAGATTTCATACAAAAGCTTACTAGAGAGATTACTGAAAATTGTGATTAGAGAGGTAAGACAAGCGAATGAGGACATGGCACGAGAAACTGACTGAAAATATCAACAAGTTCTTGATCGTCTCGCACTTGTGGAAAGCAGTGGTGGGAGAAGTGCAAATTCACTTGTTCAGGTTCGTTAAATTTGTTTTTTGAGTTGTATTATTTTCATATATGCTACCAATTGTGATTTGCTACCAATTTTGATGTTTTTCATTAGGTGGGTTTTGACGGGAGATCTAAATTTATCAATTCTATATATGTTATATTTTATTATATTTGGGCTATATTCAGTTTGGGTTGAGAAAATGGATTTGTGGTGACTGGTGAATGTGGTTGGATAATGGATTGAATGTTGTTGGGTGGGTGTTCTTATGTTAGATCAAGTAAATTGAAGTGTTAGTTTAAGCATATCGCAACAAAGTTGTTAGATCTTATTTGTATTGGTTAAATGTAAGAGGATTAGAGGAACTTTTGTGAATGTTATGATGAGTTTAAGGGTTTTGAATTGGTTGAGGAATCTGAAGTTGTATGGAGTATTTAAGTTTTGAGTTGAAGTACATTTTCTTTCTCTAATACTGGTTTACTATTTATTTAGGTTGCACATTTATTAAATGTTGGGAAATTTAATTTGCTAATGTCACGCTTATTTTGGTTTTGTAGGGTACAACAAGTGTTTATTGGAGAGGAATGTCAAAAAGAGTCCGCCGCTAATGAAGTTGCTTAAGAAGAAAATTCAAGTGAAAACATTTAAATATATTTCATTTTGTATCAATTACGTTGGGTGATGATGGTAACTTTCAGGGACAAAAATGAACTAGGGACGAATATGAATATGAAGTTGCTCAACAAATATTTTTCTTTTAGGGGCGAATATGAATTATGTATCCATTACGTTTGGTGAAAATGATAACTTTAAATATGGGATATGTTATACTACACTTTTATCATTTGATTGCTCTTTAATTTATTTGAAATTATTGCATAATAAAATAATATGAAATTCAATTCAGGTGTAACATTTGCGGCGGCAACGAACAGCGTAAAGTTTGAATAAAGTAGTTGTTATACTTTTTGCGACAGAGAACAACTGTCACAATAAACAAATTGTCAACCGTTATTTTTTCTTGCGACGACAATGTGCCGCCACAAAGGTTTCATAAAACACGTCATTTGTTTTGGGCGACGACATCAACCGTCGCTAAATTTGAAATAAGCGCCGATGGTCGTCACTTTTTTGCAACGGAAACAACTGTTGCCAATCCGTCGCAAGCCATTTAGCGGCGGTAATTTCCGTTCTAAATTACTTTTACGACGGACAGGTTGACGACGGCGCTTTGCCGACGCAAATAGTTGATGCCGTTGCAAAAGGGCTTTTAGCCGTCGCAAAGTCGCAAAACTATTTTTTTTGTAGTGGGACCTACAAGGAAGAGGAGGACGGCAAAGAAGAGATACGTCATGTTTATATGAAACCCACGCAGAAGAAGGAATGGTCTACATGCCATCCGGGAGAAGAGAAGGATCTCATATTATGGAGCTCATCCAACAAGGAGGTCTCGAGTGTATAAAAGCATGAAAATACACTCGTTAATAGCAAGGAGATGAAGAGCTTACCAAAAGAACCTTAAATTCTCAACATTAAAAGACCCAAGCCCACATACAAGATCATCCCAACATTCTTGATCTAGGTTGTACGTAAACTCAACCATGCAAGAAGGACGTACGTATCCTTGCAAGAGAGGAAGGCCAGCCGTGCAAGTGATCAAATCGAGCCATGCATGTGGATATAAAGACGGGCAACTCCAGATCCATTCTATTTTGTTTCCAGCCCATAAAAGACTTGTTTAATTATGGGTTATATTTTATTAGGTCATATTTAAATTTTTTGGCCCACACCAATTTTATTTCTTTTAGAATAAAATTAAGTCTTTTATTAGAGAAGTTTAATGATAGATCTTACCGTATTAAAAGATAGATTCTATTTTTTTAAATTTTAAGAAGATCTAATCTTTCTAGAGCATTGATCTTATTTTATAAATTTCTTAGAGATAGATCTTATGTTTTTAGATGGAACAACGAGTTTGTTTTCGGCCCACACCTACACGACTTAGGGTTGTGTTAGACAACATCCTCTCCTATATATAGGGTGGTTGTGCCTCATTATTTTTCATCTAGAAATATATACAGTTTTGGTAAACATGTTGTGTTATCCCCTCTACGGTGTCTACAATCGTCTTCACGGAGAGTTAAACAAACCTGAGTAAGAGACGTCTTACTTGCCTCGCTTGGACTTGTTTGAGTGTGTTATACTTGCCGCGGTATAACAAGCAAACCTTCAGGTGCTCCAGGGTCTTTGTACACCTATTAAATGTGGAGTAGCGGAAGGAGTTCTACAAGGCTTCATTGTTTGTGTATTATGTGCGATCATGCCGTAGTGTGCCTCCAGGTTGTTTCTTAGGGTTCAACATTGATTTATCTTTCCCTTATTTTATTAGTGTCACTTTTGTTTCTCTTTTGTTTTCCATTTCATTGAGTCTTCAAGTGTCAAAAGATCGGGCAAAACTACACGGTTGAATACCCCGTATCAAAATCTCTAGAAATTCTCTCTTTAGTCGTAGTTTTGGCCGATTTAAATACTTGAAGGAAGTTCTTGGTGTTCTTGATATTTCCATTTCTAGTTCTTACTTCAGTCTTGTTTCTAACATAATTTTGGATTGGTAAGTCTGTTTTCTTCGATTATTTGTCCTACATTCCTTAATTTGAGTCTAGTTTGTCACCATGATATCCATTTCTATTGTTTGTGTTCTTGGATTTTCATACATGAATGAGTAGTCATCTTGCTAGGATTTGGGGTGAAAACTTCAAATCATGCTAGGCTAGTGTGTTCTATGTTGTGTTTATGCATTGATGAGAATCAAATGCATGTTTAGTAGCATATAGGAGTTCTATTTATCCATGATTTATTTCATGTTTGGACTTATTTTGAATGTCGGATGCTAGATTAGTGATAGTCTAGATTGTTCTCTTAGCACATTGTATATTTCCAAGCATGAAATGAGTGATTTATGAATCAATCACCCTAGATAAGACCGATAAGTAATTTGAAGGTGATTTTGTAATGTTTGATGCCTATATTGCTTGAGTATTCTAGTCAAGGTAAAAAAAGATGGCTTGATTACTTATCTTGTGAATGTCCAAACTATGATTGATACTTGTTACCCCTTCAAACCAAAGCATATTGATCACTTGATCATCTTATCACCCATTTTGTTTTTTTACAAACTCTTGTTTTACTAGTTGAACTTGAGACAGAGTCGGGATATACATAGTCTCTTAAAATTTCAACCTTGATGTTATAATCATATACTTACATCGACACGGTCATGCACTTGTAGTACTTATCTGTGTAGTCAACCCACACACAAATCAATGATCATTTTCCATGGTAACAAGTAGAACAAAATTTTTTACATATCACACTGAATTTGGGAAAGCCGACATACATCATCAAAGGTAAGAAGACTAGATAGTTGAGAGTTGTATTCTGTTCAAATCCGAGTAGATGAACCATTTTTTCTACTAAAATGAAGTTAAGAGAATGTTGTATACTTGGTGTATGATAGATGCCGGTTCATATATCAAGGTGAGAGTTTTCATTAATCTTCTTGACAAAGAAATCTGGTTCTTTTCGAGGAATAAATTAAGCCCTTGGGTAAAATTATAGCTAGTTATGCCTACACTGATGGAGCTTCTCGTTTTATGATTTATATACTCGAAAGATTAATGATCATATGCTTTAATATTTTTTTGCAAATGCTAAGATTAATTTTTTAACTCTTAAGATTACCACTGACTGCAAGCATCTCACAAAAGCAATTCATGTAGATGAAATTCACATGCTTATTTCAAAATAGTGCCCATGATAATGGTTGTTTTAGTTCATAATGCCCTTTATTTGCTTGGTGGTTAGGTTGTTTGATATTGCTGCTGCTTTTTAGAAATTTGCTAAGCACACATTATATATTCACTTTCCACTTAGTAGTTGTCTTGTTTGATATTCATGCTCATATTTGATATTTGTATGGATAATTTGGTATTAAATTCACATGTTTTCAGTTTATACATAAAACAAGCACTTCTCTAGATATGATGAAGAATCAGAATGGGACTGTAATTTCTCAGGTTGCCTGATCAAGATCCATTAGACGGGCAATGTTAATTTCCGGTCATGATTGATCAAGCAACCTCTTAAGCGCTAAAGGTTGTCGAGGATTTTGGAATTCTTGTTGGTCTTAGAATGGAAGTTGAATATCAGTATTTCAATTGATTTTTGTTGAGACTACAAACATGTAAATTTTTTGAGATTAATAATTTAGTTTTTGCGGTATTTGATTACTAGCTGTTTTGTTTGAAGAACTTTCAGCTTTTCATAATATTTTTATTATTAGTTGATTTGTTCTCCTTTATGTCTTTGCCTGATAGGTTAGATTGGTGAATAATGTGAAGAGTACGAGATCCAAGCAAACTTGTCCCTTTAGACAAAGAGATTGAACGCACCCTTCGTAAGCAAAAGTCTACACAAAGAGCTTCCGCAAGTAAAACTAAGGACGGAAAAGGAGGAGACAATAACGAACGGGATCTCAAGAATCCCAGGGACAACCTGCTTATTGTGTTGAATCAAAAAGTTGAAATTGCTAGACTTGTTACACTACAAAAAAGGTTTGTATAGTCATGGATATGGCAGCAACGGATATCAGGCGTTACTAATTAACCACGGAAATAGGGTCGAAAGAAGGAAGAAGTGGCCAAGGAAAATAGGAATGTATCCCTAGCCACGAATGAACTACAACAAACCATAAATAATAATTTCAGCCACGTACAAACTGTGGCAAAAATATAACTTTTTTTGCAACAAATTTTAGCCACGTTCAGACCGTGGAAAAAATATAACTTTTTTGCAACAAATTTCAACCACGTTCAGACCGTGGCAAACATCTAACTTTTTTAGCAACAAAAGTTAGTCACGGTTAAAAGGTGGCTATATGGTTGGCTATTTCACCCATAATTTTAGCCACAGTGTAGTTGTGGCCATGACTTGTTATCCGGTACAAATTTATTGTTGGTAGATGAACCAATGAAATGTAATTTACATCTTCCTATCACGCATTCTCTCCATTTTCATGGTTGTGCTGCACCTTGAGACTGAAAAAATGGGTAGAAGATACAGTTAAAATTATAGTTACAATTTGAAGCATTCGAAGAAGTTATTTGCAACAAATTAAAGCGTAATCATGGGATATGAGGTACGGAATCTAATATTATGTTTTGTGAATATAGTCTATTAGCCATTTATTGCTCTTTTTTACTTGAAAGCATGAGTATAGCCAACTGCAAATTTTAGATTTATACATCCGACTACATATTATATGCATTAAAACTACGTTAAAATTGAAAGTTGTTATAGAATAAGCTGGTTTTTAAATTTTGAAATCATATTATTTATTTTAGTTAAGTTATTAATTTTAAAACGTATTTTAAATCATGTAGAGAATATGAGTTAACTTAAATTAGACATGCAATGCTCCAATTGGTTAATCTTTCTTACTAGTAAAATATAATAAGTTATTAGGGAGTAGGTGAGTCAAATTAAATGACGTCTAGAAAATAAGTTGATTTAAACTATGCATCGCATGAACAATGCTAAGACGCAGTTGGATGTACAAAAAAAATTTGGATAATCGTGCTGGATTAAAAAGGAAATTTTATCTCGGAGTCAACGAATTTCTGAATTTTGCTTTGTTAAATGATAGTGGAAGTAAAATTCAATGCTCGTATTTCATATGGGCAAATGAAAAGTTTAAGGACATAAACACCGTAAGAGAACACTTATACAGAAAGGGAATCACACCTGATTATTATTATTGGAATTGTCATGGGGAATCTATAGATTATGATGAGTTAGGGATTAACTCGATGCCAAGTAGCTCTCATGCGAATCAAAATCTTTCGATGAGTTTGGGCTATGAGTATTTGAATCCGCAACAAAGAATGGTGCTTGATGTTGTTGGTCACATTTTTTTCTTAACGAAAGAGAAGGTATGCAAAATCAAGCTTCTCCAACTAATGCTCCATCACTTGACAACATGGTATATACCGAGGAAAATTTTAATGTTCAAGAAGATGATTCTGCAAGGTTTTGGGATGTGTGGAAAGCAGCAAATGAACCATTATGGACAAATTGTGAAAGTCAAACTCAATTATCTGTTGTTTCCAAACTACTAAACATCAAGTCAAAGTATAACTTGTCTGAAGCTTGTTTTAATTCAATTGTTCAATTACTTGGGGAATGCTTGCCTCAACCCCATAAACTGCCTACAAATTATTATGAAACCAAAAAAACTTGTCAAAGAGTTGGGGTTGCCTATGAAAACTTATGACATTTACCCACAAGGTTGCATGTTGTATTGGAAGGATGATGTTGCTAGAGATTCGTGTAAGTTTTGCAATCATCCAAGGTACAAAAACAAAGGTGGGTCATCATTATCTGCTTATAAAAAAATTACGGTATTTGCCATTGATTCAAAGGTTGCAAAGGTTGTTTTCTTCAAGAACTACAACACAAAATATGAGGTGGCATGCAGAGCATATTTCTGATGAGGGAACAATGTCTCATCCTTCTGATAGTGAAGCTTGGAAACATTTTGATCAAACATATCCTGATTTTGCAACAGAGTCTCGCAATACCCGTCTAGGTTTATGTGCAGACGGATTCACACCTTTTGGAAAATTAGGAAAGAATTATTCATGTTGGCCTATCGTCGTCACTCCATACAACCTTCCACCAGCAATGTGTTTGACAACACGTCACATGTTCTTGTCAATGATTGTGTCCGGAACTAGCAATCCTAAGAACTTGATAGATGTGTGTTTACAACCTCTACTTGAGGAGTTCCAGCTATTGTGGCATCACGGTGTACCTACTTATGATATTTCAAAAAATGCGAGGTTTAATATGCAGGCTGCCTTATTGTGGACTGTAAATGATTTTCCAGCTTTTTGAATGTTATCGGGATGGAGCACTGCTGGACTAATGGGATGCCCAACATGTATGGAAGATACTCAGACTTTTGGTTAAAACACAGCAGAAAGGCAACTTGGTTTGATGCTCATAGGAGGTTCTTGAACAAAAATCATCCTCTTAGAAAGAACAAGAATGTTTTTTTACAAAGACCGGGTTGAAAAGTTAGGCTCTTCCCATACTCTCCGTTGGGGTCAAGGTAAATCAACAATGAATAGCGGTGTAATGATTAAAGGATCAGACGACAATGAAGGAGAGATAAATTACTATGGTCTGATTGAGGAGATCATCCAATTAGAGTACTCAGGTGAACCAATGAAAAAGGTTGTGTTATTCAAGTGTCGTTGGTTTGATCCGGTTGCACGTACCAATGTGCATAATAAATATGAATTTGATGGAAATTAATCACAAAATGTTGTATTGCTCAATGTTGATTTGATTTGATTTGATTTGATTTGATTCGATTGTAGGTACCAATGTGCATACCGAATATGATTTGGTGGAAATTAATCACAAAAGGTTGTACAAAAAATATGACCCATTTATCTTGGCACAACAAGTTGTTCAAGTTTATTATTCAGATTATCCTTGTGCCAAAGGAGATAGACGTAATTGGCGGGCGGTCACTAAAACAAAAGCTCATAAAACCATCGAAGAACGATGGGAAAATGTTCAAGATGCTTACCAGCCTACAGAAAGAGTAAGAGTTCCTATCGTAGTTGATAACTCACTAGATACTATGCGAGATTCATCTGGAGCACTTGTTGTGGTTGATGAAGATGAGGAAGAAGTTGATACAAGTTCAAACACAAAAGATGAGACTCAAAATTATGAAGAAGATTTTGATCAATATTAAAACACATTAAAAATACATATTTTACGAGTTTTGTAATATTTAATGACTTATATGATATTAACTTTTTCTTATTTTTAAAAGACTTATATGCTATTAACTTGAGTGTTTTATTTATGATCATTTGTGCTTTTATATATATATATATACACACACTAAAGTAGTGGTAATTAAACTAGTTTTAAAAGACAAATATTATTTTTATTTTTGTACCTTTAGCAATGGTATTATAATTATGCTATATATTAAATTAGAATCATTTTTAATTTTATGAGTATCTATATACTATACTAAAGTAGAGATAATTAAACTAGTTTAAAATTTGGTCGAAATTTTTTTGTAAACTAGTTTTAAATTATAATGAAGAATTTTTTTATTAAATAACAATCTATGTTTAAATTGTACTATTTATAATATCCACGTGTTATAATTTTAATTAATATAACATATAAAAAAATTTATATAAAAAACACACACTATAATTTTAAAAATGATAAATTTATACCCTTTAATAAAGGAACTAATAACAAGAAATGTTTTTTTTTAAAACTAATAGAATCGTTTTAAAAAAAAAGGTTAAAAAAAGACTAAAAACTAAAAACTAAAAACATTGCCGCTTAGTTATGGCGCCGCTTCGCAAAATTTGGTCCCAAATATTTGCTAGGGCTTGCCGCTGGTGACACGCAGTTTGCACAATACCTCTCTCGCCTCGGAGACACGCAGGCAGGGGCGACCCTTGGGTGGGGCAGCCGCCCCACCCTCCAAAAAAAAAAAAAAAATTTTTTTTTTGTTTTGAAAAAAATCGTTTTAAAATGGGTTGTGGCTTCTCGTTTATAAAAAATTTTTCTACGATTTATTAATTTTTTAAATATAAATATTATTGTGTTATATTTAAAATGTTGTTTTAGATCTTTCACCGAAGTAAACAAAACTTCAAAAGAATTTTTCGTTTTAGGCTCGGAGTGAAATAATTCACCAAAATGCACGAGATTTGTTGTTTGAAGTAGAAGCGCGGTCTTAGACCGCACTATTATTTGTAAAACGCGTTGTCGAGGACAAAGAAAATAAAAATACAAATAGAGGTGCGGTCCTAGACCGCGGCTATAGTGTAACTTTTTTGACAGAAAAAAAAACTAAAGAGGCGCGGTTATAGACGCGCCTATAGGGCAGCTATTTTTTTAAAAAAAAAATTATAGACCGCGCCTTTAAGTGTAATGTTTTTTTTTTGTATTTTTGTTTATTGTAAGTAGATGACATATTGACTTTGTTTTTATCGCTATTTTATTTTCATAGATATATTTATCGAAAATAAAATTTCGCCCCCCTTTTAAAATCTTGCGGCCGCCACTGCACGTAGGTGCAGATCGATCGAATCGCCTCTCTCGCCGCTCGCACAAGGAATCGCTTCTCTCGCCGCTGGGAGTTTCATCTGGAATCGCCGCCCACCTGCCTCTCTCGCCGCTGTTCTTTCATCGGAGAACGGGAAGAATCTGACAACAGGTAAATCGCCGCACACCCGCCTCTCTCGCCGCTGTTTATGTACACGCAAACACACCCATTACTCTTGAGGTTTCTCTAATGTGAATTCTTTTACGCCCTTGTAACTTTCAGCCTCAGTTTCCTGATACAGTGAAGTCCCTTCTAAAACCAGCACCTGCATCTTCATTAGACAAATATTCACCAAAAGGAAAGAAAGCTGAAGAAGAAGAAGAAAATGACCTCAGTTTCCTGATACAGTGAAGTCTCTTCTAAAACCAGCACCTGCATCTTCATCAGACAAATATTCACCAAAAGGAAAGAAAGCTGAAGAAGAAGAAGAAAATGACCTGGTGATTAAATTTCTAATATATCTTGTTACTGCACTTTTCATGCCATTTGAGTTTGTCTTTAGTCATTCCTGCACAAACTGGGCAACGGTGGGGTGGTTTAGCCTTGAGCGTTTGATATTTCATAACCTTTATGTATTGACAAACCACGTGTGTTACTTTTGAACATATTTTGCCAATTTGCCTTTAAGGAGTATCAAGTAGCAACTGTGTTTCTATAATGCCAGTCTTGCATAATGTATAGTAGTAGATCTTGATGATAAACTTACCTGACCATTTGGAGTATCCTCCCACCACCAAACCCATCCACTAGCAAGAGCAACAAAACAATATCTTTGATAGAACCAAGAGGTGCAAAATTAAACAAAGATTGTTTTCTTTATCCATCTTATTCCATCTCAAGATGAGAAAGTTGTGGAAAGTTTGTCATCGGATGAGTTGTTGAAGCTGCATATTAAGCGTGCGAAAAGAATCCGTGAACGGTATGTCTCATGTTGGTATTACGCTTTTTCACAAAAAAAAAACTGTTGTTGAAGGCTAAAGTGTATTTTCGGCGTCATAGTAAGTCCCTTGTGGCTTGTGCTGCACTGATGTTCATAACAACCAATGTTTATGGAGGGTGATAAAAGTTTCATCAACACATTTTCTCACCTATAATCCGGGACTGGAAGTGATGCTTGTTTTCCAATTCGGACTCATGATAGTTTTGATGGAATGTGGTACTGTTATTGCGGATACTGGTTTTCAATAGGCACTTTTAAGTTACCTGAGACTCAGATAATTTACAAGATTGTTAACTGTTATTGCCGATACTAGTTATCCCCATTTCTTCTGTTCTTTTTTCTTTTCTTTGCTTTTAGCTTTGAGACTCGGTTAATTTCTTAATGCCTTGATATGATATTCCTATATTGGGTTGAGCTTAGCTACTTTTGTCGGTCACAACTCTACAAATGGATTGAACCAATGCTATTTGGAATGGATATCGCTTATAATGTACTCTTTGCTGAATGTGTGGTTGTTGAATCAACCAACTGATTTTTCTCAAAGTTTGTGTTGAGCTTAGCTGCTTCTGTTCTTTTCTTCTTTTCTTTGCTTTTATCGTTGAATATGTGTCCAGCAATCCCTACTGAGAAGTAACCAACTGATTTTTTTCTTTTTTTCTTAGATGGCACATTCAGTCTCGAGAAGTAGCCAAAAACTTTCGGGATTCACTCGATCCTTCACCCTCAGAAGCAGTGAGCGCGCCCCTATTCATAAACGAACTTTCTCACAAAGCAATCAACCTTTGGCCCCAAGAACCAGTAATCAATTTTCTGGTAATAGTCAAAGAATTTCTGTTGATGGTAGTCAACACGTCTCTCATGGTGTAGAGTCTCCTGGTATATCTTCAAGAAACACTATACTCAATTCTCATCGCCAATCTTCACCAGTAGACCAAGTAGAACATGAACAACCTTCAGATTTAGACGACGATGAAGATTTGGACGGAGATGAGCACACCTTCAACCCAAGAGCTGAAATCAATAATCAAGCTAACCAATCTCATCTTAATAATCGCGAAAAGCTTGATGTTGTTGGAAAAACATAAGTATACTTCAACTTTGTTTTTTTTAATCAATTTCTTAGTTTACTGTATGATTATTTTTTTTAATGTTTTTTTTGTTAGATTCGAGCCTTTGTTGTCTTTCAAAAAGTTGAGAGGAATCATTCACCGCCACTTTAAGGGTCCCATGATTAGTTATAGAAGAGTTCCAAAAGCGGTTAAAGTTCTATGGTTTCTTGAGTTTAAGGTATTATTACAACATAATATTGTCTACAATAATATTAGACATTAGTTTATCAATTATTTATATGTTTAATGATGATTATATGATAACGTGTGTAGAAAGCCTATTGGTGGGATTCTTCAAAGGATGAAGTAGTTCATTCTATTTGGAAAATCAAGGCCAGTGAACACCTCAAAACTATATTCAGCAAATATCGAAATCAAACCCCCCCCCCCCTCGATACCCTGATTGGGTAAGTGATGAAGATTGGGCTGCAATGTTAGCTATATGGACCAATGATGAAAATTTGAAAAGAATTTCTGAGATAAACAAGAACAATCGAGCCTCTGAAAGTCCAAATGACTCGGCTTCTTACACTGGAGAATCTATATCTGTTTATGCACACGTCAAGAAATATGTGAGTATATACTATCGCATTTTTTTTTAAATAATCTAAACTTATACATTTCTTGTTCTCACTTAATTTTAGCGGATTAAACATGACAACCAAAATCCGACAATGGAAGAGTTGATGCAAATTACGTATCAAAAAAAAGATGGACAATGGAGTTGTACACGTGCTAAAAAAACCGTGGTAATGTTTTATGATTATGATAAATGATTTTTAGATTATAAATTATGTTTAGATCAATTTATGCATATCATAAACACTTCTCCATGAATTTGTTGATTTTTTTAGGAGCGTTATGAAGAATTAGTGAAAAAGGCTCAAGATGAAGGAAAAGAGATATATGATATTAAGTTATGGATTAAGGCGGCTGGTGGTGTAAAAAGGGGATGCGTATTTGGCCTCGGATCTGTAACACCCCAAATTCTGAGAACTCTGGGAGCTACTGGTTAGGATCTTACAACAAGACACAAAAGTATTTAAAACATTTGAAAACTTTAAACAATATATACATGGAGAATATGTATCAGCCTTACAAGAAAAGATACTAAAACGACGCATATGAAGAAGAGAAGACATCCCTGTCCCCAACTAAATGAGTACGTGGACCCGGCTGACCATTTCCTCCGGCTCTCTAGAACTGTCTTAACCTGCAAGTTATCTACAAGCGGTATAAAACCGTTAGCTAACATTCTATGCATAAGTATAAAGATAAAAGCACAAACACACATCATACACAATCAACATGCAACACTCAGTCCTTTTATTATCTTTAATTAGGTGATAGGGTATTCCCAAACCTCGCCCATGTCTCCGTTTACCAACGCAGAAGGGTACTAATGCATCTGACCGTTTACCTGATTGGGTTGGTCGCAGGGAACCTCCTAGACTCTCGCAAGAGCTAGGCAGATGATGTCACGACCTGTTATCATACACTTGGGTCAATTACGTAAATAATAAAGTCGGCCTAATCCGGTTTCGTTGTTTATCATAACTAACAAACATCACTCATACACATTACACTCATACGAGAAGCCAGCTAAGTAAGTCCGTGGACTTACCAGAATCAAATCTCGACTCTCTTAATTACAACTCAATCGGTAACAGTAGGAATTCAGTACCCTGTCAAAGGAGGCAAGTGTGTCAGCACACTTTCTGGGTAATTAGAAGTCTAAGACTTCTAAGATAGTAGATCCTATTAGAACAGAATTTAATACAATACCAATTTATGGTAAAATGACTATTTTACCATTGGTCCCGAAACTTTCAAAAATTCCATAATTCATGCCTAAACTCTTATTTGAGACTAAAAAGTCATGTTCTAACTCCTAAAGATGAGTTTGATTACAAACTGGTAATTTACCCATTTTCCTTTTTTTCGAAAGATCGTTAAGGTCCAACTTCGGCTTCAAATATGAAATTCGAATAAACATATAAAAATTCCGAAATAATTCTCCAGATCACCTATGATATCTCATCTACTCCTAGGAGCAAGAATTTCTAAAAACTGTTCAGCTATCACTTCTACCAAAATCTTTAAAGTTGGTTACAACACTAAAAATGTTCCATACTTAGTCAAAATTTTACTGTTGAAAAACAGCTCAACTTCCCTACTTTGGAGTCTTATAACTTCTAATCCGACCGTTCATTTATTCTCAAATTTTGACACAGCAAATTACATATATCCACCTATTACCTATTAAAAATTCAACGGTGGATCTTCAACCTAACTCCTTAACATTGATCTACAAGATGGTCAGTTTCTAAACCTAAAATCTGAATTTTTAAAGGAACTCTTCACTTCGGTTTTTCTGTGGCAGCCTAATCTACTTCTCTTGCAGTCCAGTAGTCATGATGTTAACATTTCAGGAGGGCATTAACCAAGCTTTACTGCTACACCCCCTCCTTGGATTTACTCTCTCTCACACAACACACAACAATACCTACCCTTACTCCTATGTATACACTTACACACTTACTCTTAGGAAATAAATGGTTAACTGGAAGGATGAGGGAGGCTTACCTCTTGTAGTAGCAATGGATTAAATTTTCCGGCAATCAGATTCGGATAAGGTTCCCTTGATTCGCCCGGTTCACACGTCACACAGAGGTAGCCCTTCCCTATTCGGGTATAGAGGAGACTGAGGTACGACTCGACAAAGATGGGGCGACAGAAACAGATGAGTACCCTAAGTAAAGACGCACTCACCTGCAGGGAGGGAAGGAAAGCCCAGGGACGAGACTCTTGTGCAGGTTACTCGGTTCGACTGGGTCGCAGAAGGGTGCTCGCTGCTGCCTTCTCGTGTACAGAAAGTCTAGGGGCTGTCAACTTAACTCGAAGAAGACAAAAGAATGGGAACGTGGCTGTGTTCAGAAGGAAGTTAAACGCTCCTGCGATGATTGTGGAGGAGTTACAGAACTTGAAGCGTCTATGCTGAAGACGTTGGTCACGTTGTTGCTCTTCTAGTTGGGCCCGGATTGATTGTTCTTGGGCTGGAGAGAAGGCTGAGCGGTTTGGAGAAATGAGCTTGAGATGGGCATGCACAAGCAGTCAAGAATTGAATCACCAGCCAACAAGGAAGAGGAGGTGGGCTGAGTTTGTGTAGGCTGCAATAAAACAAGAGAGAAAGTGGGTTGAAGCTGTAAAAACAACAAGTGGGCTGAGTTACCAAAACTTGTCAACAGCTTTTCATAACCATGCATGGATTTGTCACGAATTTGTCATGGCCTCGTCATGGTCTCGTCTTGACTTCGTCTTGGGCTCGTCTTGATCTCGTCACTAGGACGTCATGACTTTTTCAAAGACAAGTCATGATATACACTAGGGTTTGGATTAGGGTTTGCTACTAATAAAATCTTATCATTTTATGTGAAGTGATATTACATAAAATGATAAAATTTTGAGATATAGTGTCCAACTACGTAGACAACTAAGGATCAAAAGATCAAAATCCGGTTTGCTATGGAATTAAATGGAATAAAAATTCCGAATATTACATCAGTATCCCCTTAAAATAAGTTTCGTCCCGAAACTTAGAACAAGGTATTTAATCAAACGACTTCCAAAATTAATCTTGTATATCCTAGTCTCACTAAATTTTGATTTTGTTTTCTAAACTCCTGTAACCCTATCAAAGCGTAACGAAAAAAATTCGGTTGTTACATCAGATCCCCCTCAAAATAAGTTTCGTCCCGAAACTTAGGATAAGACAATCCTGATCGGCCTTTAAGGCACCAAATGGGTGTGTTCGATCACTACACAAAAGTCTCGTCGTTTCCACATCTAAGTATCCCGCACATCAAGGTTACCAAAAGAACATATCACTGACTAAACACTCAATCATGAAATAAACAAGCAGTCAAACAATATCACACATACAAGTTCAAGCCCTAACTTGTTACTCTCGAGGTTACAACTATCGCTACATAGGTCTTTGAAAGGTTACGTCCCTTACTATCCCCCATATCTTAGGTAGCCTTATCAGCTTTTCATAAAACCACTGAATCTTAAATCTTTTCAGGTACTTAGATCACAAGCGTCTGCCACCACGTTCTAGAGTGGTTACCGGATATCTCACCGGTATCATCCGGCTCACTGTCTGATCCGCTAATCTGATGACCTAACTCGTGTCTAGTAGGTATCTCTCTAACTGAAATTCTCAAACTCAGTTCCCAAATTTAGTCTCCGTGGAAAACTGAAGCTACATTCTACAATACGGTGAGGAATACTAGTCCATCAGTCACTTCTAAACCGCTTTAAAACTTCAAATGGTTGCCTTACACAACTCACTTCCAGATCCTTTGATGACTTTACGGAAAATAATCTATTCAACTTTCTTCCCTTCGTTATGACCACTTGCTTACGGCCTTCTGAAGAGGTTCTAACTACACACTCAGGCCAAAGGTCTTGGACATCCACCAACACTTACCAAGTGCTCAATGCTCTTCGTATCACGACCCACTTGGTCTTATCTTTTAATATTACTCAGGCATCTTATTCCTCAGGTAAGGAATCGTCACCTTTACCCTTTTCAGGTGTAACACTCGAGAGAACTAAAAATCATATTTGGTGGTCATCCTCCTTGTTCACTTGGCACTATTATATTATTTTGCAAATCTCTAATATATCGTTTGCTCAAACTTAGGTTTATCACGCATTTTCCAAGATCTCAAGTGACCTAGAATATGTCCGGAATGACGGTATTAGCCACAAAGTGATCTTATATCACCGTCATTTGATCATACATACTCGATAAATGCTAACACACCATCAACATTGAACTCTTGTATCCTCCACTTTTATCGGACTAATAATATCCCTCTAACTCAAAACACAACTAGGCTCTATTCCGACATACATTACACCTAAAATCTACTCCGAGATTATGCTTTCTGTAAGCACGGTTACTAGGTTGCAAGTATGCTCCAGTCATTTCTCTTTCTTATGTATCTTCGACTCAGGTTGGTAGTTACTCACTTTGAGCTTTCTAGTGCAGGTCAGGCACAATACTTGTATTAGATCGTTAATTCTTTCCTCAATCCATCAAGAAAACTCACTCTAGAATACTCCGTTACGTATTGGATTCCGAACTAGATATCTGACAATATGTGACAAGCCGTCATCATTCACTTGAGTCCATAATAGGGTATTAATCTCCTTCTATAACCTCTTACATGCACATACTTTCCCGTCTACCTTGATGGTGATACAACTCCCGTACAATATTTTCAGTCACTCCGCGTAACCTATCTCACGTTCCTTCCAAGCGAAATGCATTTCACCAATTATTATCATCTTAAACTCCAGCTTTGTGGGTTAGGACCCACCACGCTTCCGCTGCGCTACTCTGATAATTTTGTTGTCACTCATTAATCATAAGGACATTTTCTGTGAGTCCCAAGTGCTTAACCTCAAACTCTTTCTTCCAATTATACCCTAAGTCCTAACCGGATGAAGTACCAGGTACCTTCCTTAATTGCCTTAATGAAACAAAATAACGACTGGAGAACAACTTCTTCCGTTTACTTTCTTAATTCTCTTAGCACGGATCCGAACCCCCTAACTCGACCGGAGTTTGATTTTTAATCAACCAAGCAGTAACCTCTAACACGATTCTCTCTATACCTTTAGTTGTCTATAAAGATTTACATTGCTTACTTGAGGAAATCCTTGCACGTACTTAGTTGACATCAGTCAGTCTATAATTGACTTATCTCAATTTCATACCTCTACTGGTATTAAAATTTTGGTGCACATCACCTACTAGATTAATCCTTTTATCCTTCTTTAGTTCGTGTTATCTTTCACTCTTCTGCTTCCTTTGGGACAACTCTCTTTCTCAAGTCTCACTGTGTCATTCGCCTGACATCAAAAGTCGTTCCTAACACTCCACGATAGATGGTAAGCGTCTTGTAGTTCCGATGACTTTTAATTACCTCCCAATTGTAGTCCCTTTACAGGGACCGTCTATGTTGATGACCTATGTTCTGTTATAAATGGGGGTTACCCTGGACTCTTGAGTCCACCACATGATTCTCACAAGCACAAGTTCCTTAATCGGCGTTGTTTGTAATATTTCCTTCCAAATCTCTGTTGACTATGTTATAGGGCTTCGATCTTTTCGATACTGGCGTTGTGATTCCTCTTAGAATTCTTATCTTTAAAGAAGACAAGATGTCTCCAGGATTGTAAAGTCTACCTTTCGCTCTTACATTAAGTTGTAAGTCTCCATTCCGTGTTAATTGTGATTTGTCAAAATTTCCATAGCTAGTAGGTACACAGTTGCTCACAACTATCCTTTTATACTTCTTTAGTTCATTCTACCTTCCACCCTTCCGCTTCTTATGGTCTAACTCCATTTCTCTAGTCCAATTGTGTCATTCATCTGGCATAAATAGTCGTTTCAAGTTTCCACGATAGCTTGCAAGCGTCTTTGAAATTCTTATGGCCGTAATGATCATCCACTTGCAGTTCCTTTTGCATGCACCATCTGTGTTGATGGCTTAGGTCCCGTGATAATTCGGGTTACCCTGGACTATCGAGTCCAGCAAGTCCGTTCTCCCATGCACATTTCTTCACTGGAGTTTGTGGTAATATCGCCGTCATGAAACTCCGTTGACCCTGCTACAGGCTTCATTCTTTGGATATTGGCGTCGCGGTTTCTTTCAAACTTCTATCTCTGAGGAGGTCAAAACCTCCCCACACTTGTGGGGTCTGCCTTTTCGCTTTTACACTCAATTGTAGGTCTTAATTCCGTGCACCTTAGATTCTCACACCTGGGTTGACACACTGTCTCTTCTGGTTTCTCATGCCCATAATGGTCTATGGGGCATCCGCCTCGATTGTAATGTCCTTGATTCAGGAAATCGTGGTTGTACTCAATTCTACTTGTCTCGTTCCAATATTGTTATCTCTACTCCGCACTCTTGTAGTTTCTTGCATGGTTCTTCTAATTCTGTCTCTCGGCCTCGTATGCCCGAGTTCCTTGTACGACCTTCTATTCCTTCTAACTGAACTGACTCAGGGATTTCTTCCTCATCTGATTGTGCTTGTGGTAAAAATTTTCTTCGCCTCTTTACTTCCTTGATCATTTGTTCTTTGGATGATTTGTAAGGATCACCAAGCAACCCACCGGAGTATAATACTTAATTCAAGGTCCGATTCCTTTGCCGCGTGTTGGGGACTCTTCAAGTCCGCTACTGATTTATCATGAGGCGATAATCGCTTCGTGATATCACGACTAAAGGATATAAAATATCATTTAGGATACTAAAAAGCTAAGCATACACAAGTATATAACATATAATAATAAACATCATCAAAAGTCTATATACTAACTCCTATCGATCCAAGTTGCAGAGATCCACGGAAAGTGATGGTGGTCCGACGTACTACTAGCCCAACAACCCAACTATGCGTGCGTGTAAAAACATAAATGCGTTATGAAAATTTTAGACCCCTTTCGGATTTTGGTTATTTTATACATTTGATCTTTCAGAAGATTTCAAGTGCCATTGTTGCCAACCTAGAGCTCTGATACCATATTGTAACACACCAATTTCTGAGAAGTCGGGAAGCTACTAGTTAGTACCTCACAATGGGTCCCAACCTTAGTTTGACAACAATTTTACTTGGATCTTACAATAAGGCACAAAAGTATTTAAAACATTTGAAAACTTTAAACAATATAACATGGAGAATATGTATCAGCCTTACAAGAAAAGATACTAAAACGACGCATATGAAGAAGAGAAGACATCCCCGTCCCCAACTAAATGAGTACGTGGACCCGGCTGACCATTTCCTCCGGCTCTCTACAACTGTCTTAACCTGCATGGCATCTACAAGCGGCATAAGTATAAAGGTAAAAGCACAAACACACAACATACACAATCAACATGCAACACTCAATCCTTTTATTATCTTTAATTAGGTGATAGGTTATTACTAATGATACTTATTTTGTGACACGAGGGATTCCCAAACCTCGCTCCTGTCCCTGTTTACCAACGCGGAATGATACTAATGCATCTGACCGTCTACCTGACTGAGTTGGTCGCATGGAACCTCCTAGACTCTCGCAAGAGCTAGGCAGATGATGTCACGACCCGTTATCATACATTTGGGTCAATTACGTAAATAATAAAGTCGGCCTAATCCGGTTTTGTTGTTTATCATCACTAACAAACACAACTCATACACATTACACTCATACAAGAAGCCAGCTAAGTAAGTCCGTGGACTTACCAGAATCAAATCTCGACTCTCTTAATCACAACTCAATCGGTAACTGTAGGAATTCAGTAGCCTGTCAAAGGAGGCAAGTGTGTCAGCACACTTTCTGGGTAATTAGAAGTCTAAGACTTCTAAGATAGTATATCCTATTAGAACAGAATTTAATACAGTACCAATTTATGGTAAAATGACTATTTTACCCTTGGTCCCGAAACTTCCAAAAATTCCATAATTCATGCCTAAACTCTTATTTGAGACTAAAAAGTCATATTCTAACTCCTAAAGATGAGTTTGGTTACAAACTGGCAATTTACCCATTTTCCTATTTTTCGAAAGATCGTTAAGGTCTAACTTCGGTTTCAAATATAAAATTCGAATAAACTTATAAAATTCCTAAATAATTTCCTAGATCACCTATGATATCTCATCTACTCCTATGAGCAAGAATTTCTTAAAACTGTTCAGCTATCACTTCTACAAAAATCTGTAAAGTTGGTTACAACTTTAAAAATGTTCCATACTTAGTCAAAATTTTACTATTGAAAAACACCTCAACTTCCCTACTTTGGAGTCTTATAACTTCTAATCCGACCGTTCATTTATTCTCAAATTTTGACACAGCAAATTACATATATCCACCTATTACCTATTAAAAATTCAACGGTGGATCTTCAACCTAACTCCTTAACATTGATCTACAAGATGGTCAGTTTTTAAACCTAAAATCTGAATTTTTAAAGGAACTCTTCACTTCGGTTTTTCTGTGGCAGCCTAATCTACTTCTCTTGCAGTCCAGTAGTCATGATGTTAACATTTCAGGAGGGCATTAACCAAGCTTTACTGCTACACCCCCTCCTTGGATTTACTCTCTCTCACACAACACACAACAATACCTACCCTTACTCCTATGTATACACTTACACACTTACTCTCAGGAAAGAAATGGTTAACTGGAAGGATGAGGGAGACTTACCTCTTACAGTAGCAATGGATTAAAGTTTCCGGCAATCAGATTCGGATGAGGTTCCCTTGATTCACCCGGTTCACACGTCACATAGAGGTAGCCCTTCCATATCCGGGTATAGAGGAGACTGAGGTAAGACTCGACAAAGATGGGTCGACAAAAACAGATGAGTACCCTAAGGAGAGACGCACTCACCTGCAGGGAGGGAAGGAGGGCCCAGGGACGAGACTCTTGTGCAGGTTACTCGGCTCGACTGGGTCGCTGAAGGGTGCTCGTTGCTGCCTTCTCGTGTACAGAAAGTCTAGGGGCAGTCAACTCAACTCGAAGAAGACAGAAGAATGGGAATGTGGCTGTGTTCAGAAGGAAGTTAAACGCTCATGCGATGATTGTGGAGGAGTTACAAAACTTGAAGCGTTTATGCTGAAGACGTTGGTCACGTTGTTGCTCTTCTAGTTGGGCCCGGATTGATTGTTCTTGGGCTGGAGTGAAGGTTGAGCGGTTTGGAGAAAGGAGGCTGAGTTGGGCCTGCACAAGAAGTCCATAATTGAATCACCAGTCAACAAGGATGAGGAGGTGGGCTGAGTTTGTGTGGGCTGCAATAAAACAAGAGAGAAAGTGGGCTGAAGCTGTAAAAACAACAAGTGGGCTGAGTTGTCAAAACTTGTCAAAACCTTGTCAACAGCTTGTCATAGCCATGCATGGCTTCGTCACGAATTTGTCATGGCCTCGTCATAACTCGTCATGGTCTCGTCTTGACTTCGTCTTGGGCTCGTCTTGATCTCGTCACTAGGACGTCATGACTTTGTGAAAGACAAGTCATGATATACACTAGGGTTTGGATTAGAGTTTGCTACTAATAAAATCTAATCATTTTATGTGAAGTGATATTACATAAAATGATAAAATTTTGAGATATAGTGTCCAACTACGTAGACAGCTAAGGATCAAAAGATCAAAATCCGGTTTGCTATGGAATTAAACGGAATAAAAATTCCGGATATTACAGGATCAAACTTGAGCGATGTGCCTCCAGAGCTGTTAGAGAAGTATTCTTTTTCTCAACCACCATCTGAATTATATGGAAATGTAGATTCTATCAATGAAGTGCAACAAAGTGTCTCTACTCTACAAATTGAAGTCCATGGATTGAAAGATCAACTTAAAACCATTACTGCTGTCATGGAGAGATTAGGGTCTCAATTTCAGTGTTGTGCCAATCAAGTAGCTTATCCATCCTCCCAGTTTCAATATGCAACAGCTTATCCACCTTTCCAAAATCAGTAGCTTCCACCTTTCCAAAATCAGCAGCAGCATGTAGGACCATCTCACCAAAATCAGCAGCATCATGTTGGACAATCTGGTGAGGCACCCACCACTTTTACAAATCTGTTGAATTCAAATTTTTATGTTGGGATGCCTATGCCTACGCCTACACATCATCGGGTTGGTGAAATGCGAAGAAATATTGATCATGACACTTCATCTTCTGAGTAGATCTTGTAATAGTATTGGGATAGTGATAATGTTTATAATAGTTAGGGTGATGAAATCTATTTTGTGAAGTTAGGTGGTGTCATTCCATTTGGTTAAGATGGGGAGATTATCCCTATTTTTCTAGTTGCGATATTTATAACTAATGTGGAGATTATTTTACCCCTAGTTGCGGATATTTACAGTTTGCTTGTAATTAAAAATGTTTGACAATTGTGATAACTCAAAGTTATCTATGATGTTAACTCTCTAAGTTTTAATGGTATATTTTGAAATTGTTAATGGTTTGTTATTAAATATTATATTGTATTATGTGTTATAATATAATTAAAAAATGATTGAAATTATGGTTGTGTAAAATAAAATGGCAACTGAAGAACGTTGCTATATACATCCCAATATAAGAAAAAAAAACATAACAGGTAACGTTGTTGTAATCATAGCTTACTATTATAATACATTTAAGTATAGCCACGGATAGAATGTTGCTATATCCGTTGGAGTAATAAATGTTAGTTGCAACTGTCATTCCGTTGCTAAGTCGTGGCTAACAACTACATTTATTACCCACTGCCTATCCGTTGCCATTTGCAACAGTTTAACTGTTGTAACCAACCGTGGCAGTTAGAAACGTCTGATCCGTGACTAAATTTAGTTACGGCACTTTTAGCCATGTTTACTTCATTCGTTGCAATATATGTTGCGAATTTGAATTTCGTTGCTTAACCGTGGCCATTTCGTTACACAAATCGTTCCAATAGCGTGGCTAATATCATCACTATTGAGGTTTTATTTTGTAGTGTTAGTGCACTTGTTGTTGAGAGGGCTCGTCACCCAAAAAACGTTGGACGCTAGGATGAATCTTAGACAGAGATCCGCGCTGGGAGCCCAAGATTTCAACATCAAGACAGACACTATAAGGCTAATCTAAAATGATCAACTTACAGGCCGTTGAACAAGAATCCACATCAGCACATGGAAGGAACTAATCACTACCTTCCTTAGCAAGTATTTTCCTCCCATAAAACTGTTGAAATTTGGGAGAAGATATCTCACTTTGACATGGGGGATGGCAAGAATATACATTCTGCATGAGAAAGGTATAATTAGTTATTGCATTCTTGTCCTTATCATAGTTTTGAGAAGGGAGCATTACTTGAATATTTTTATAGTGGTATGAATGACACTACCAAGAATCTTATTGACACTGCTAACTCTCATGGCTTTACTAGACTAAATGAGGAAGATGCTTGAGATTATCTTGTGAGTGTTGTAAAACATATATGATAGTACACAAAGAAGCGTAACAAGGCACGAGGTATCTACAACACTAAGGATAATTGAGAATGCTCAGTCCTTGATGAAGCTTGTAGAAGGGAACTCCGCAGCTACCATTTCTAATGTGGAAGCTAATATGAAGTGTCAATACTGCAAGGGTATTGGTCATGAAATTGAAGACTACGCCGACTTCAACGAGCACATGATGCACTATGAGGCTATGGAGCAAGTAAATATCATGGGTAACCAGAAAGAGTATCAAAATAAATATTTATTCACTAGACCTCCCTTCCACAACAAAATTTTTCCCAACAATAATTCCAGAAAAGAAGGAATCCCACCCATTGATCCCGCTTAAGCCCCTCAAAATACCACTGCTATTCAAATGCTAGAGCAACTTGCAGAGGGACAATAAGCAATTTATGAATTTATTGGAGAGAGGAGGAACACATTCATGGCTTTTGAAGCCAATTGCAACAAGTTAATGACCACGGTGGATGTCCTTGGTAAAGGACATAAGATGCTGAAAAATTAATTTATTCAACTAAGCCAGTAAATGTAGAAAGCGTAAGGAAAACTCCCTGCAATAACAATGGAGAGCAATCCTCGAGGAATTTGTGCCATTAAACTGAGGAGCAAAAAAGAGATTGCAGACCCCGTAGTTTCTGAGAAGATTACCCAAAATAGTGTTGGAGCAGATACTACTCCAAATGAGGTACATGTCGCCCTATCCTCTAAGCTTTATAGACCTCATCTCCTGTTTCCTCAATATCAAACAAGAAGAAGTTAGACGAGGATTTCAAAAAGTTTCAAGGGATGATTAAGAAGTTATACCTCAAGATTCCACTTGTTGAGGCATTGAGATAAATATAAAGATAATCAAAGTTTATGAAAGACATGATCTCCAACAAGAATTTTCTCAACTTTGATAGATCCATCGAAATCACTATGAAGTGAAAGGCTATGCTAAAGAGCAAGATGCCACAAAAAAAGAGAAGATCCTAGATGCTTTTGTATCCCCTTACCTTTGGAGGAAAGAAGCACACATGTCTTTGTGATTTAGGTTCTAGTGTGAGTATTTTATCACTCAAAATGTGTAAAGAGTTAGAACGAGGAGAGATTTTACCGGTGAAATTCACCTTAACTTTATCCAATAATTTTGTTATTAGGCCGGTTGGGATGTTAGAGAATATTATTGTAAAGATGGAAAAGCACGCTGAGGCCGCGATTGCCTGATTTAGTTTGAAGTCCACGAAAGCTTCGACTTTGGAAAATCTTGGCGGTAATCTTGGGCGAGACTATTATTGGTAATGCCAAGATTTTACGTAACTCAAAGAGAAAAAATGTGAGCTGTATGGAATTGAATGGTAAGATTAAGAAGATGATAATGTAATGAAATTGATGGAAAATATAGGAAGATAAGAACCATGATATATACTTGGAAGAAACTTGATCAATTGGATCAAAACCAAACTATGAATTACCTTAACACTTCCTTCTACAACCTTACACAAGCCTTCAAATTGAGACAAGCACAAGGAGGGACTAGTTAGACTACTAACCCAATCTTTAAGAAGATTAACACACACAAGAACAATCTAACAACGACTCACAATGATTCAATCAAAGGCTCTCTTTTTGATTGAATAGGAATGAATAAAACGAAAACTTCATAAATGAAGCAATGTGTATCTCACAAGTATATGTGGACAAAATATATCAAATAACAACTAACTGAATTTCGGCCTCCTAGGTGTCCTTATATAGCCGAGATTCCTAGAAAACAAAAGAATAAAATAATCCTACAAAATATAAGATAGAAAATTAAACCTTTAGAATGTTTAGAGCTTTAAAGGTATAAAATAACTAACTAATAATTAGACGATATCTCGACTAAGCAATAATCAAAATCTCGACTAGAGGCTCGTAAATCTCGACGAGCCACTTTCCTTGCTTCCTTGATCATCTTCACACCGATGGACTCCTTAGAAGCTAAGGATGTCAATAAGCTAGAAACCTCCTCTTGGATTCTTCTTGCTCTTAGATCTAGTGATAGATCCTTCCATGACATGACTTGTAAAAGATGTATACTCCTTCTCCTTCAATGCTCTTGCTCTAATGATTGGTCCATGTATAGGAGGTGTTGGGGATGGTCCCTCATCACACAAGATGCACATTGATTTTGTGACTGTAGATGTTGATGAAGGCACCAACTTTCCCGTGATCACCGGTCCTCCCTTCCTCACAACCGTTACAGCTCTCATTGGTGTTAAAGATGGATTCATTATCTTCTAATTAATTTGATGTTGACTCAGTGAAGTTCACTCTTCCTAAGCTAACTAAGTGCTCTACTATTGATGATGATATTTGTCTAATCATAATATTATTGATAATGAGGAGTGTATGATCATTGAAGATCCCTCATTAGATTTTGTTATTGATGTACTGAAATTGACAAGAAAGAAGAAATCCCGCACCAGGAATGATAAAAACCTTATATAGCTCTCAAACCCAGCAGAACTCCCATGGAGTTGATGATGGAGCAACTACTAAGAGTATAAACATCTAGGAAAACAACAATACAAGAATGAACTGACATTATGGGCGATCTAGTATAGGATACTAGAACTTTGGAAATCAACTCGTGGAAGTTAGAGAGCGATGAGTGCTTGGAATACAAGGTTGTGGACATGGAAGACTTCTAAGAGGAACTCTTAGCCACCATATAACTTCTGGAAACATCCAGGTATGATGTCGAGACGAAACCGAAAGCTTAGGGGTTCATCCCAGTAAAAGCTAAAAAAAAGGGCTGAATTTTAATTAATTTAGCAGAATTAAAAGCAAAAAGTCATAGCTCAAGACGACATGGAGATGGGTAGAGATGGAACGCCACGTCGTATCATTTTCGTCTCTCAAGCCGTCTAGGACGATATTCCAAAAATTTCCGAAATTAATTGCAAAAGTCATAATAACTCCAAATTGCCAAACAACATTGAGATGACATCAAGACGGCTTTTGACGGCATCTGAGATGGCATCCCAAGCCATTCTAAATGATGACTACAAAATCCAAAGTCGAGATTGTGAGAATGAATATGATATCCCCTCAAGGTTTCCGTTCATCAGACGGCTCATATTAATAATAGACAGAGTTTACATAATTACATTTGGGCACCCCTATATTTACAATAATTATATAAACTATCATATCCCCGCAGCCGAAACTAGAGGAGGTTGAACAGTGAGACTGGATCTAAAGTCTAAGAAAAGTTATCGGGGAAGACCCTTTGTAAAAATGTCTACGTACTGAAAAGCCGAGGGCACGTGAAGAACGCGAATGTGACCACGGGAAATCTTGTCGCAGACGAAGTGGATGTCGATCTCAATATGCTTAGTCTGTTGGTGTTAAACTGGGTTGCTGGCAAGATAAGTAGCCGAGATGTTATCTGTGTATACAATGGATGCCTTGGTAAGCGGATAATGTAACTCAAGTAAGAGGTTGCGCAACCAGGAACATTCTGACACAACATTGGCTACGCCTCTATACTCTGCTTCCACACTTGATCGGGAGACTACAGACTGCCGTTTGGCAGTCCATGAGATTAAAGTGTCATTGAAGAAAACACAGTAATCTGAAGTTGATCTGCGTGTATCAGGGCAACCTGCCCAATCAGCATCTGTGTAGGCAACAAGATCAGTCTTCGGAGAAGAGGAGATGGTGATACCTAATGAAAACGTCCCGGAAATGTAACGGATGATGCACTTGAGAGCCGCAAAATGAGCTTCCTTGGGGTCATACATAAAAAGGCACACTTGTTGGACGGCAAAGCTGATGTCAGGCCGGGTGAAGGTGAGATACTGTAGAGCTCCAGCGAGGCTACGGTAAAGTGTCGGATCACTAATAGCAGGGCTAAAGGAAGCACTCAACTTGACAGATGTCTCAGCCGGGGTAGCAGAAGGTTTGCAGTTAGACATCTTTGCTCTTTCAACAATTTCACGAGCATATTTATCCTGGCACAAGAATAAGCCAGAGGATGTCCGACGAACAGAAATGCCCAAGAAATAGGAAAGGGGGCCTAAGTCTTTCAAAGCAAATTCCTTACTCAAAAGCTTGATCTGATGCTTGCGCAGGGTGTTAGAAGAAGCCGTAAGGACAATGTCATCGACATACAAAAGCAGATATGCAGTGTCAGATCCTTGAGTGAAAATAAAAGGAGATGAGTCACTCTTACTGCTAATAAACCCAATGCGATGGAGGAAGCCTGCAAAGCGTTGAAACCATGCCTGGGGAGCTTGCTTCAGGCCATAGAGAGACTTTTGGAGAAGACAAACATGATTGGGTTTGGAGGGGTCGCGGAATCCTGGTGGTTGGAACATATACACCGTTTCGTTCAGATGGCCGTGTAGGAAAGCATTCTGAACATCCATCTGATGAACATACCAAGATCGAGATACTGCAATGCTGAGAACCATATGGATGGTTGCTGGTTTAACAATCGGACTGAAAGTCTCATCACAGTCAATTCCAACCTGTTGAGAACAACCGTTAGCAACTAAACGAGCCTTGTATCGCTCCAGGGAACCGTCAGACCTGTATTTATGCTTAAAAATCCACATGAATCGCACAATGTTAGCATCCGTAGGACGAGGTGTCAAGACCCACGTCTTATTCCGTATAAGGGCTCGATATTCATCGAGCATGGCAGCGGTCCAACACGGGTCTTCAAGGGCTACATTGTATGATTTGGGAATGGGGGATATGGGTGCGGTAGTGACGTTAAGTCGAAGACCTGTTTTGGTTTCACAATACCGGATTGACTACGGGTGTGGGGTCGGTCCGGTAAATGTGTGGGTTGAGGTAGTTGAGTTGGCTCATTTATAGCATGGTCGGCTGGGGTGGGAGTTCGGTTTGATGAATGTGGGACGGTGGAAGTGTGGCGCTGTGTAACACCCCAAGTTCTAGGAACTTGAAGCTCTACGGTCTAGGACCGCACAATGGGTCCCGACCCCCAGAGTAGCAACAGTAAACGGATCTTACAACAAGGCACAGATGAATGAAAACCAAAACTGAATATAAAACCAAAGGTTCAAACAGAAGAAAACACAAAAGCTCCACAGCCGGGTCAAAACAAAAGGGAAACAACAAACGAAACAAAAACTCAATCCCGTCCTATAATGTACAGGAACCCCGGCTGACCACACCATCCGGATCACTCAGTAGCATCCTGAACCTGCGGAACATCTACAACGACGGTATAAACCGTTAGCTAACATTCTAGGTATAATCAAGAGTGTAAAGGCACAAACACACATAAGTAAAGAAAACACATAGCATGCTCACACATCAACCGGTTATTATCTTTCATTAAGGTTATCCATTACTATTTCAACTTCTTTTGTCACACGAGAATCTCCCGAAACTCGCCTCCGCTTCCGTCTACCAATAGGAAGAGATCAGTACTATTTGTTACCTACGGGTCTGGGTTGCAAGAGCACATTCTAGTCTCCTGTAGAACTAGACAAGTGGTCACCGCCCGGTTATAATACACTTGGGCCACTAAAGGGTAACAAAGGGTGAATCCTATTTCCAATTATCCGTTATAAACATGATAGCAACACAAACAAGCCAATACAATCGAACAAATACGTGGAATGAAGCTAAGTAAGTCCAAGGGACTTACCTCACACGAAGGTAACCCAAAAGGCTCAACAACAACTCAAAGGACACACAAGGAAACTCAGTTTCCCTTAGGAAAGGAGCAAGAAAAGCCTGTACGAACAAGCAACACGAATCAAGAACAGAACGGTTGTTAGAAGTCTATGACTTCTAATCTCAAAGATCTCTAAGAGATCAACACATGCTAAGGGCTCAACCTTAGTCTTACAACAACTCAGGGGAACAAGGAGCAACCATAAAGAACCAAGGAAGGAACGAGGAAAGGAAGGAAGGAAGCAACTCACCAAAGACGGGGTTACTGCAGAGAAACCGCAGGGGCGGTTAGACAGATACGCAGGGGTGGCTGAACAGAGGCGCAAGGGCGTCTCTGTGCAGGCGCAGGGGCGGTTGTGACAGAGGCGCAGGGGAGGCTCTGTGCAGGCGTAGCGGCGGATCTTCGTCAGAAGCTACTGTCGGGCTTCTCTTCGACAGATCTCACAACAGGGGCAACCAAAGCTCGAACCTTTGGTTCCAACACGTCAAGACTCAACTCAAGAGAGCTTGAGAACAACGAAGGGTCAACAACGGAACACTCCACAAGAATCAAGGCTCATGCTTGATCTTTGGAGAAGAAGGAAAGAAAAGAACGAAAGGAAGAAACCAAAACAGAAGGGAAGGCATGCAGCGCTTAAAGGAACGTGAGGAAGAACCAGAAAAGATGCCCCCTAAAAAGAAGTTTCGTCCCGAAACTTGTAAAAGCCAAACGGTCACAACAACGCACAAAAACAGAACTGAGCTCATATATTCCCACTCGGGGCACGTAGCACAAAACGTCACACAAAAGCGTTCACAACGCAACAAAGGAAAAACCAAACAACCGACTAAGCTAAAGATGTAACAAGCTCAGCGTAAAACTCCGGTCTGGCTCGATCACTAGATCGGGATCGACCACTGAATCTTCAACATCGGGATGTCCTTCGAACGCAAGCGTCTCGTACTATTCTCTAAGACAGCCACCGGGTGCTCTACGAACGTGTGGTCTGGCTCGATCACTAGATCCTCATCACTGACGATGTGTCTCGGGTCAGGTATGTACTCTCGTAGCTGAGACACATGGAAAACTGGGTGAACACGCTCGAGTCTCGGTGGCAATGCAAGTCTGTAAGCTGCCTCTCCAACTCGATCAAGAATCTCGAACGGTCCAACATATCTGGGACTCAACTTCCCTTTGACACTGAAACGTTTGACGTCTCGTGTCGGGGATACTCTCAACCAAACCTGAGCTCCAACTCTGAACTCCAGAGGTCTGCGCCTCTTATCTGCATAAGACTTTTGTCGGCTCTGTGCTGCTAACATCCGCTCTCGGATCACTGCTACTCGAGCCTTGTCATCCTGAATCTGCTCGGGTGCTACTCCGCTGGCACTAGTAGGCTCGTCCCAACATAGCGGTGTACGACATCTCTGTCCATATAAAGCCTCATAAGGAGTCATCCTTATCGATGCGTGCCAACTGTTGTTTTATGAAAACTCCACTAAGGGAAGGTGATCTGGCCACACCTGTCCTCAATCTAACACAAAGGCTCGTAACATGTCCTCCAAAGTCTGGATGGTCCGCTCAGACTGACCATTGGTCTGAGGATGATAAGCAGTCGTGAACTGTAGACTCGTACCTAGGGCGGCGTGAACTTGCTGCCAGAACCTCGAAGTGAACCGTCCGTCTTTGTCAAAGACTATAGTCCTAGGTACTCCATGAAGTATCACTATCTGTCTCATGAACTCCACTGCTAATCGACTCACCGGCCACGTTTCCTTGATCGGAATGAAACGTGCGGTCTTTGTCAGTCGATCTACTATGACCCAGATAGCATCAAAACCACGACTCGGTCGCAAACCGGTCACAAAATCCATAGAGATGTCTTCCCACTTCCACTGAGGGACGAGAAGTGGGTGTAGCTCGCCTCCTGGTCTATGATGCTCGATCTTGACCTGCTGACAGGTCGAACACTGAGCTACATATCTTGTCACATCTGGCTTCAAACCTCTCCACCAAAAAGAGCGTCTGATATCCTGATACATCTTACTCGCACCAGGGTGTACTGAGTAAGGTGAAGAGTGAGCCTCCTAAAGGATCCTCTGTCTCAACTCTCGATCTGACGGCACACAAACACGCTCCTGGCGTCTCAAAAATCCGTGAGCACCAACTGTAAACTGTGGTGCCTCTCCTCGAGACATCCGGTCTCGGATCTATGTCAAAACTGGGCAACTCTCCTGCTTCTATCGGATTTCGGCCAACAGATCAGGTACTATCTCCAAGGTGGCCAACTGGCTGTTGGAATCTGGGAAGTAGATATCCATCTCTAGCCATGCCAAATCTCGCTGTAAATGTGGCTGAGCTGTCAGCCTAGCGATCGCCATCTCCCGGGAAGTCTTCCTACTGAGGGCATCTGCTACCACATTAGCCTTTCCCGGGTGGTATAAGATCTCAAGATCAAAGTCCTTGATCAACTCTAACCATCTACGCTAGCGGTTATTCAACTCCTGCTAAGTGAATATGTACTTCAGACTCTTATGGTCTTTGAAAATCTGACACGTCGCTCCGTACATATAATGTCTCCAAATCTTCAAAGCATGAACAACAACAGCTAACTCAAGATCATGGGTAGGGTAATTCTCCTCGTACGCCTTCAGCTGTCAAGACGCATAAGCAATCACATTTCCCCTCTGCATCAAAACACATCCTAAGGCCAACTTGGATGCGTCGCTGTAAACTACAAAATCCTCAATGCCCTCTGGCTGAGCTAGGATAGGAGCAGAGGTCAATCTCTTCTTCAGCTCCTCGAAGCTCTGCAGGCACGACTTAGACCATACGAACCTCGTAGACTTCCGCAGCAAGGAAGTGAGCGGTCGGGCGATAACTGAAAAGCCCTCAACAAAACGCCTGTAGTAGCCTGCCAATCCTAAGAAGCTGCGAACCTCTTTGACGTTCTTCGGTGGCGGCCAAGAAGCTACTGACTCAATCTTTGCCGGATCTACCTTGATCCCTTCAGCTGAAACTATGTGACCAAGGAATGCTACCTCGGACATCCAAAACTCGCACTTAGAGAGCTTGGCGTAGAGCTCTCTATCCTGTAAGACCTGAAGAACAATCCTCAAGTGTCCTGCATGCTCCTCTCTACTGCGGGAGTAAACCAGAATGTCGTCGATGAAGACAACTATAAAGTGGTCTAGAAAGTCGATGAAGATGTTGTTCATCAACTCCATGAAGATTTCGGGGGCATTTCTAAGCCCAAATGGCATCACTATAACTCATAGTGTCCATATCTGGTCCGAAATGCCGTCTTGACTACGTCCTGCTCTCTCACCCTCAGCTGGTGATATCCAGATCTCAGATCAATCCTCAAAAATGCTGAAGCTCCATGCAGCTGATCCAAAAGATCATCGATACGGGGCAATGGGTACTTGTTCTTAATCGTCACCTTGTTTAGCTCTTGGTAGTCGATACACAACCTCATTGACCTATCCTTCTTGACAAAGAGAACTGGTGCACCCCAAGGAGATACACTAGGGCGGATGAAGCCCTTCTCTGCTAACTCCTCGAGCTGCTTCTTCAACTCAAGCATCTCGATAGGCGCCATACGATAAGGAGCCTTAGATATCGGTCTCGTACCGGACTCTAGATCAATGCCAAAGTCTACACTCTGTTGTGGAGGTAAATCTGATGGTTCTCCAAAGACGTCCACAAACTCGCAAGCTACTGGAAAAATTTCCTCCAAAGCTGGACTAGTACTATCCTTCATGGCATAGAACCAAAAAGCCTCACATCCCTGACTGATAAGTCTCGCAGCTCGAACTGCACTGATAACTGTACCAGTCTTCCCGAGATCCCATCCTTTGAAGATCTCAACATGGTCTGCATCTGTAGTTACCGTCACTGTCCTCTTGCCGATGTACAAAACTGCTCGATGTCGATCCATCCAATCCATTCCCAGAATAACTTCTTTATGTACTAAGTACATGACGAAGAAGTTAGCTGGCCAATCACGACCTCCCAATCTAATAGGGAAATCGCGAACCTCTCGCGTACCTCGTATCTTACCCCCATCGGGTAATCCTATAAAGAAGGGTCTACCCTCTATAGTAATTAAGGTCAATCTATCTACACATGCATCAGATAAAAAAGAATACGCAGCACCAGTATCGAAAAGAACTCTGACAGGAAAACCATTAATGTGAATGGTACCTATAGCTGTCGGCGTTGTCGGCTCTACAGCACTCCTCAACTCATAAACTCTAGCTGATGCATCTCTGGTGTCTGCGGATCCACCAACACGTCCTCTACCTCTCCCTTGTCCCGGAGTGGAACCTTGAGGAGCGGCAAAACCTGAAACTCTCTGCTGCTGTTGGTACTGAGATCTTTGTCCTCCTCCAGCAACACTGGCAGGTGAAGAACCCTGTTGAGATAGCGCCTTACCCTGACGGAAAAACGCATCTTTGTGTCCAGGCTTGCCACAAGAAAAGCAAGTCATTGCTGGCTTCTTGTAGTCAGCTCGGATGTGTCCAGCTACTCCGCAGTTATGACATTGTCGTCCTCTATCAGAACTCTGCTGGAAACTAGAACGTCCAGGCGTCTGACTACGCCCAAAACCAGCTGCTCCAGCTCCAGCACTGGTTGATCCAGTCTTCTGTCTCTTCTTAGGACCTCCTGTCTGAGAAGCTCTCCTCTGACCCGGTCGGTCTCTCTCATAGGCAGAAGCTCTATCCTAATAGTCCGTCAAAGACTCACAACGGAAACCAGTAAGATAAGAGCATGTCGATTCTCTCAACCTCCGAGAGAAAAGGTAAACATGCTGATCCTCCGGTGGTGCGGACGGACCTAGCAACGCCAACTCATCCTGAAACTTGAGGATGATCTCCGCAATAGGCAAATCCTCGAATCCAACCTCAAGGAAATCCTGGAGACGATCCCTCCTCATGGCTGCAGGGCAATAGCGATCCCTGGTCACTGTCTTCATCTGCTCATAACTGGTGACCTTACTACGAATGGTTCTCCACCAAGAATGAGCCTGATCTTTCAGCAATGTCTGTGCTATGTTGACTCGATGTCCCTCAGGGCAACCGATAGCCTCCATGGCAGAATCCACCTATCCTAGCCACTACTTCACCTCCAAGCCAGTTCTTCCCACAAAGACGGGAACCTTCAGCTGGTCAAAAGCCTTCAAACAACTGACAGGCTTTGGCTCTTTTCCCTCAGCCGGCACTCTAACAACCTCAGCAACTCCAGCAGGCGGGGCAACAGCTTGTATAACTCTCTACGAAACCTCAGCTGATCTCGCAGGAACTGGCGGCACTAGTGCTGGTCCTCCAGTCCTGATAGTCTCCTCAACCTTCTGCACATAGTCGCGAAATACAGAAGCTCCGATAGACACTCGTGCGGACTTTGTTGATGGCACTCTTTGTGCTCCAGACCTAGCAGCGGTCCCATCTCCAGCCTCAGGAACAATGCTCTTAGCTACTTCTTTGGCAAACGCCTCAACGATAGGCGGATCAGCAACTGGGGCTTGGCCCCGACCTCTAGCTAGTGGAGGTCTTCCTGCACGCCCTCGTCCACGGACGGCAGGTGGAAGTGGTGGTCGACCCCTTCCTTGCCCCATAGCAGATGTAGCTCTAATACGCGTCATTTGCTATAAGGATAGATATATAAGACTAGATATATAGATATAAGGCCACGCTACAGCTAAAGCAAAAGTCCAGAAAAAGCACATATAAAGGCCAACACGAAAGAAACTACATTGCTGAGATCTGCAGAGGTAGTGGTGGTCGCCCGTACATCTATCCCAGACCGAAAGGTTAAAAATAAAAACCCCTTTTGAAAACGTTAGACCCCTTGCGGGTTCTATTTATTTATCCATCCGACCAGTAGAAGATTTCGACTGCCATTGTTGCCAACCTAGACCTCTGATACCATATTGTAATATCCCAAGTTCTAGGAACTTGAAGCGCTACGGGCTAGGACCACACAATGGGTCCCGACCCTCAGAGTAGCAGCAACAAACGGATCTTACAACAAGGCACAAACGAATGAAAACCAAAACTTAATATAAAACCAAAGGTTCAAACAGAAGAAAACACAAAAGCTCCACAGCCGGGTCAAAACAAAAGGGAAGCAACAAACAAAACAAAAACCCAATCCCGTCCTATAATGTACGGGAATCCCGGCTGACCACACCATCCGGATCACTCAGCAGCATCCTGAACCTGCGGAACATCTACAACGACGGTATAAACCGTTAGCTAACATTCTAGGTATAAGCAAGAGTGTAAAGGCACAAACACACATAAGTAAAGAAAACAGATAGCATGCTCACACATCAACCGGTTATTATCTTTCATTAAGGTTATCCATTACTAATTCAACTTCTTTTGTCACACGAGAATCTCCCAAAACTCACCTCCGCTTCCGTCTGCCAATAGGAATAGATCAGTATTATCTGTTACCTACGGGTCTGGGTTGCAAGAGCACATTCTAGTCTCCTGTAGAACTAGACAAATGGTCACCGCCCGGTTATAATACACTTGGGCCACTAAAGGGTAACAAAGGGTGAAGCTAAGTAAGTCCAAGGGACTTACCTCACACGAAGGTAACCCAAAAGGCTCAACAACAACTCATAGGACACACAAGGAAACTCAATTTCCCTTAGGAAAGGAGCAAGAAAAGCTTGTACGAACAAGCAACACAAATCAGGAACGGAACGGTTGCTAGAAGTCTATGACTTCTAATCTCAAAGATCTCTAAGAGATCAACACATGCTAAGGGCTCAACCTTAGTCTTACAACAACTCAGGGGGACAAGGAGCAACCATAAGGAACCAAGGAAGGAACGAGGAAAGGAAGGAAGGAAGGAAGCAACTCACCAAAGACGGGAGTTACTACAGAGAAACCGCAGGGGCGGCTGAACAGAGGCACAGGGGCGTCTTTGTGCAGGTGCAGGGGCGGCTGTGATAGAGGTGCAGGGGCGGCTCTGTGCAGGCGCACGGGCGGATCTTCGTCAAAAGCTACTGTCGGGCTTCTCTTTGACAGATCTCACAGCAGGGGCAACCAAAGCTCGAACCTTTGGTTCCAACATGTCAACACTCAACTCCAGAGAGCCTGAGAACAACAAAGGGTCAACAACGGAACACTCCACAAGAATCAAGGCTCATGCTTGATCTTTGGAGAAGAAGGAAAGAAAAGAATGAAAGAAAGAAACCAAAACAGAAGGGAAGGCATGCAGCGCTTAAAGGAACGTGAGGAAGAACCAGAAAAGATGCACTTACACGTTCAACGGGATTGCAGGAAGTAAGGACGGCTGCAACTCTCTAGGGTTTGAAGACGATAGCAAAGAACGGGAAAAAGGATAGAAAGAAGAGAATATATAGGGAAGGATGGAACGCTAGACGGAAGGGCGTCTAGGGTTAGAAAGAAAACAAGGAAACCGGCCCATAAGATAGAATATTGGATATCTATCTATGGAAGAAAGATAAAACGATGAAAACATATCGGCGCGATATGTCGCACGTTCCGCAGGGGCGGATCTCACAGCCGTAGGGGCGGCTGGCCGCGGGGGCGGCCCTCTTCACCGCAGGGGCGGTGAAGGCAAAACCTAGGATCTTACACGCTGAGTATCAACAGGCCGGATAGGCTGGGGTGATGGGCGCGTTGGGCTGGCAACAAGAGAGCTGGGAAGATGTGGTGGCCATGTCAAGGGGGCAGTAGGCCCAGAAGGGAAAAGGGGAGGGGAAGTAGAAGAGATGCTGGGCTGGTTGGGCTGGAATGTTGGGCCACTTGGCGTGGGTGGGCTGGCGACAGAAACAGTAGGAGGGGGCTGGTTTTGGGCCAAAAGGTAAGGGGATGGATCATCATCTAGAGGGGGAGGTGAAACAAGATCCGGGGAGACTCGATGATGATTAGCAAACGGAAAAATAGATTCATCGAACGTTACATGACGGGAAATGATTATTTTATTTGTTGCTAATTTTAGACATTTGAATCCCCTATGATGTTTAGGATAACCCAAAAAGACGCACGGAGAAGTGCGAGGTTAAAGTTTGTGGGAAATAGTAGCACTTTGGTTTGGATAGCAAAGGCAACCGAAAACCCGAAGATGAGGGATGGAAGGGGTAGTGTGATATAACACTTGAGTAGGGGATTGATTATGAATGGAGGTGGATGGAAGAACGTTGAGAAGGTAACTAGAAACCTCCAAAGCATGGGGCCAATAGGAGATTGGAATAGAAGCATGAAATAACAAGGAACGCATCCTGTTATTAATCGTTCGAATGATACGTTCAGCCTTCCCATTTTGAGGAGATGTGTGAGGACAAGAGAAGCGGAAAACGATGCCATGGTCAAGGAAAAATTTGTGGAAGGTAGAGTTGTTGAGACTTTAACAAAAGTGTGAAATTGAACAAAAATGTCAAAGACTTGAGACTTGAACTTGATTGGAAAGTCCCATAAAAAATGAGAAAAATCATCAAGAAACAAGTAAATAGTACTTGAAACCGTCCCGACTCGGGATGGGTGAAATCCACAAATCACTATGAATAATGTCAAAAGGAGCATTAGAGCGAGCTGTAGAACGATCAAAAGCTAATCTATGGTGTTTTCCTAATTGACAAGCATGACAAATAGGATTCACAGTGGACTTATTATACTTAATGAAAGATGATTGACGAAGCAAATCTAAAACCGGACCACCGGGATGACCGAGACGGGCATGCCAAAGATTGGGAGACTCAACCGAAAGAGCGTGGTGATGACTAGGAGAAGGACGTGTGACTGGATAGAGTTCCCCGGAACTATTACACCTCAAATGAGTGATCCCTGTGTGTAGATCCTTCACAGAAAAACCAAAAGGATCAAATTCTACTAAGGCATTGTTATCGGTTGTAAAACGTCTAACGGATACTAAATTCTTGACAATTTATGGGGCAATAAGGACATTGGAAAGGTGAAGCGGTTTTGTAGTGGTTGGGATAGTAGTATCTCCAATACCTGTAGAAGGAACACGCATACCATTCCCAACAATTATCAAATTTAATAAACCATTATGCAAAAAAGACGAGAGAGAACCTGAATTATTCGTCATGTGTGAGTTGGCGCCCGTGTCCATGTACCAAAAATTATCCGTAGGATTTAATGTCATGGTAGCAAAGGATTGATCCAATCAAGTGGGCTTAGCAGCAAAATGGGCCTGTTGCATGTGCTGAGCTGGTCCGGGCCTAAGAAGGCCTTGTTGAGGAAAGGGACATGGAGGCTTTAGTGGGCCTGCTACAGACTGGGCCTGAGGCCATCCATGGGGAGTTGGGCCGGCTGGATTAGGCTGAGGAATAGGGAGCCATCCGAATTGTGGATGCCACGCAACCCTAGCCAGGGTTGCCGTCCGCTGCTTTCCTTTCCGGCCACGACCTCGCCTGGGCTGGGTGGATTCCGGCGTCGCCTGGGAGGAGCCAGACCTAGGCTGCGCAGTGGAGTCGGGTTGCTGTTGCGACGACGAGCCAGACTGCGAACCAGAGGAGGGCTGTTGTCGCGAGTCTGCAGTGAGGGCGGTTTGCGAGTTGCCGGCTGTTTGAGCAGTCATGCGAGTTTCCTCCAGGAGCAGTTGAGAGCGAGCCTTGGTGAAACTCGGTAGAGGATCAGTTTGCTGAATAAAACTCGCGGCGGCATTGTACTCAACAGGCAAACCCGAAATTAATTGAAGAACAAGACGGGTTTCGGGAACCGGGGAGCCAACACCTTTGAGTTGATCTGCCAAGGCCTTGAGTTGAAGACAGTAAGCATTGATCTAAGAGAAGCCTGATAACTTACAGTTAGAGAACTCATGCTCGAGATAGACTGCACGTGTGTTTTTGTTATCTTGAAAGATATCTTTGACTCAATTCCAAGCTTGAAGAGTGGTGTCATCGGAGTCAAGAATTTGCAAGAGGATCTCCCGGGAAACCGTACTGTAGATCCATTGCAGGACGGCAACATCAACTTGAATCCATAACGAATCTTCAATATCCGTTGGTTTGAGCACCTTCTCATCGATGTGATCGAGGAAATTGTGAGCTTTTGGGGTAACCTGAAATAAGGTGACCCAGGAAGCATACGGAGTGTCATGGTCAAGAACAAGAGCAATGTTGTTTTTGATGTTGGAGATTCCGAGGGCGGAGTGGAAATAAGGTTTCTGTTCTACGGTCATGGAGGAAAATCGGGAAGGGGAAAATGACTTAGGGTTAGGGGCAAGCGGAAGAGGAGTTTTGGAATGAGAAGTCTGATGCCATGTGAGAATGAATATGAATTCCCCTCAGGGTTTTCCTTTATCAGACGGCTCATATTAATAATAGACAGAGTTTATATAATTATATTTGGGCACCCCTATATTTACAATAATTATATAAAATATCAGAGATTACCTCCAAATGGTATCAAGACAGCTTCCTAAGCCATTTTGTGGCCGTCTCACATGTCATCTCCCCTTCGTTGGTTCCCAAAGCTGAAATTCCAAAATCTTCCACTAGATCCTACAGCTTGAGTACTACTTCATCTCCTATCACGTTCTCCACACAAATATATCAAAGGTGATGCTTCTTCTGCATCTCCTCCCAACAACCACAAGAGACAAACATCCCCCACCAAAGAGGTCACATTTGCTCCACTTGCCCTATAAGACATAAGAGACTTGCTCACTTCCCCCGATCAAAGGATGCCCACCTCGCATAATAATAGCATGTTTCATAATTTGTTTATATATGTGTTTTTATGTGTGTATTCTCTTGTTTTACATGGTCTAGGCATCTACATCTTAGCGTATGCTTTAAATGTCAAAGAATGTCTACTCCGTTCCGTTTTATGTTTATAGGTGTTTTAGGTCTCAAATGGAGCTTAAAATGAACACATTCATCATACTACCAACCCAAAAAGCATCACATCATCATCCACTTCATTGGAGAAAATGGAGGAAGAAGCCTAGCAAGAACATTTACAAGAAGCCATTGGATGCAAAGAAACCTCAAGTGGAGAACATCGAGGGAAGCCTCAAATCATTAGGACTTGCGTGAACTTTGGAGTAAATGTTTCATCTTCACTCTCCTTCTCCTTGGAAATGTTTCATCTTGACTCTCCTTCTCCTTGGCGTGAACTTTATTTCCTCGCGTCTCCTCTTGCATGGTGTTGAGTCCATGGATGGTCCCTCATCATATTGGGATAACTTTTCTCGACTAATGTTTATTAAAAAACCGCACAAAACGTTGTTGAACTTGTTTGTTTTAAAAGGAAGAGATTGTCACTTATAATATGAACACAACATATGGTATCTTCTGTATATTGGTAAGGAATTAAAAAAAATCATAATCCAAATTATTCTTATCATAATTTATTAGTATGAAGTTTAACAAAATCCATATTTTTTCATAATTAGGTCAAGACCGCGCATGTTGCACGTCGTTGTACTAATACGATGATGATACATCTATATTTCATCAAAGAAGTTACTACTTAGTATTATTGTGAGAGTGATCTTTGATCACAAGTGATGCTCTACCCTTTTACTTTTAGTATCATTGTTCAAACCACTAAAAATGCCTCAAATCATTAGGACTTGCGGTTTGAAGATAATGGTGTAAGGTTGACCATATGAGCATGTTAATGTTGTAAATATGTAATTTAAGACCAAATCTTGTTATGTTTGATTTAATATTTTTATTATTAAAAATACCTATTATTTATGTCATAAAAATCATGTCAGACTACAAATTTTACGATTAATTATACGATAAAGAAAAGTTTACAAACGATTATCCTACAAAACTAAAATAAGTTCCAAGTTTTTATAATCTAACAACAAATGCTATAAATTTTTAACGTGTAACATAACATAATTGGAATAACTTTACTAAACAATTTCATATAATCCCTTCTTTTTTTTTACAGTATTTTTATATACAAAAGTAATAGTTTAATTAAAAAAATATTGGTTTATTTAAGTGATGCTTTGCATCAATCAAAGTCATTATATTTAAAAAAAATATATCAAAGCAAAAAAATATTGGTTTATTTAAACATTATTTTTGAAAGGTTATTTTGGTCAAAATATGGAGAACAAACAACAACTCTTAAGAATTCAACAATGACTTTGTGACTTGGTGAGAACATCTTAAAAGTTGTTTTATGTTCATTTATTTAGCCCTTGTAATTGTTATAAAACTTTATTTTTGTTCATACATATATCTAGCATAATTTTATATGACTCAATAGTTATTGAAACGTCATTGCTTTACACTGCTAGTCTGAAATGATTTTATTATCTTATTAAGTTCATAGACAATTAGTGTAAAAATTGTTTCAAAGAAGTTTATTAGGTTATTTAGTACATATTTAATGTGTAAATAAATTGTATCAAAGAGTTTATTAGGTTAATCAGTTCATATTTAATGTGTAAACAAAATTGTCTCAAAAGAGTTTACGAGGTTACTAAGTTCATATTTAATGTGTAAAAAATATTGTGTGAAAGGATTTAATTATTAAATTCATATTTAATTTGTAAAAAAATTGTCTCAAAAAAGTTTATTTAGTTATTAAGTTCGCAACTAATTAAATGAGACAAAAATTTTCTTAAATTTATTTTGACCAATTGATTGACGAAATAGTGCTTAACAAAGATGCTAAGAACAACACACTATGGATAAGCGACTAAGAGAAAAATGAATTGATGTTCATAATATAATTATTAACAAAATCAAAATGTAATCATTATAATAATAAATTTTATTATGGGTTGTTCTAAATTGAAAGTTTACACTTGTAAATTGATGAAGGACCATCCTCAACACCAACTATACAAAGATCAATCACTAGAGCTAGAGCATTGAAGAAGAAGGAAGCTACTTCATCTTCAAGTCATGACATACAAGGATCTATCACTAGATCAAGAGCAAGGTCCATCCAATAAGAGGTTGCTAGCTTATTAGCAACATGTACATCTAAAGAAACTACTTGTGTTTTAAGTCTTCTATATTGACATTGATGTCTACTGTGAAAGAACCCTACAAGAGTGAAGATGATTAAGGAACCAAGACATGTGGCTAAATCGAGACTTAAGCAAACTAGTCACAATTTCGACCCTGAGAACCAAATCTCGCCCGAGATTCTAGTCGAGATTTGCTTCGGTCAAGATCCACAAAGATCTAGTCGAGATCTTATTAGTTGTTGAATATTTTATATTTAATACTTTTAAAGCTCTAATCATGCTAAAGGTATCTTATGGTTTTGATCCTATCTTTTAGGATTATCTTTATTTTATCTTTTAGAGGATTATCACCTATAAATAGTCTTAGAGGACGAGATTCATAAATTAAATTTGATTGATTATTATTTTCACAATATTGTGAGATACTCGCTGCTTCATTTATAAAGTTTGTGTTTTATTCATTTCAATTCAATCAAAAATAGAGCCTTTGTGTAACACTCCGAATCCGCGGGACCCGGGATGCTATGGGCGGAGACCTCACAATGGGTCCCGACCCTTAGCTTAACAATAATTTCACCGGATCTTACAACAAGACACAAATAAAGACGAAAACCGAAATACATTTTTAAAACAAATGTTATGATCCCTGAAAATAAACAACAACAAACTCCAGCTTAGTTTACAACGCCAAAGACCCAAACGTCAATACATAACAATATACTGTAAATAATACAAAAGACTCCACTCCCATACCCATACTACAATGTATGGACCCCGGCTGTCCACTCTTCCAGATCTCTCGGCCGCATCCCTAACCTGCAGGGCAACTACAACAATATCCGTTAGCTAGCATTCATAGCATTAGAATCATAGCATTGGCGTGCACACACACACATAAGGCATCACAGCACACAACATGATCTAAACACACAAGTCAGGTTCGTTATCTCTTTGTTATTATTAAGTCATATCCCTTACGATTCCACTTATGGTGTGACACGAGAATCACTCGCCCTTGCCCCCTTTCACCAGACGGGTTTGTACTTGATGCAAATCAGCATCACCCGTTGGACTGGTCGCAAAGCACCTCCCAATCGCCCTATTTTGGACTGGACAAGCGCTCCCCGCCCGTTATCATACACTTGGGCCATATATTAACATATAAAGTCGGTGATCCTATTACCGGTTTAGTTGCTATAACATAGAAAATAAACACACGCATAAACAATAAACACACACAACCAAACATGCATCGAATCTAATACAGAGAATGCGAGCAAAGTAAGTTTGGAGACCTACCTCTTCCCAAAGCCAAACCAACCAATAACGCTCTCGCTTCCCGTAGGAAGGTACTCATTGCCTGATCATAACAAGGCACAAATCAATACCACTCTCCTAAGCTACAAGTCCTTAAACTTTTAGACCCGATAATCTTGCAAGACCATGACCCAAACACATACTAGGATGTCATGCCTAGTCTCGACAAAACTCAAGGATAACAATACTATGTTGGGATATGTACATCCTAACCCACAATCTCACAACCATAAACTCACAAAATTAACCCTCACAAGCCTCATGCATAAACATGACTATATAAGCTTGTGTCCACATCAATACTACCATGCCAAATCTAGATTATACATTACAACAATACAAGGTTCAAAAGCTAATATGGTCCTATAATACCACATATATAACTACACACATATATAAAGTCCATCATGCATAACTACAATCCATATATACCTATCTACATATCTACATATATGCATATATATCAAAATCCAATAAACTACGTTGCCGAGATCCACAGAAAGAGTGGTGGTCCGTACATTCTAACCCCGACTGACTATGTTCGTGATTTTGAAAATAAAATTCATTTTAAAACTCAAAACCCTTGAGGGTTCTATTTTCCTTCTATTCGCGGGACTCGGGATGTTCGTGAGTGTCATTGTTGTCAACCTAGGGCTCTGATACCATTTGTAACACCCGAATCCGCGGGACTCGGGATGCTACGGGTGGAGACCTCACAATGGGTCCTAACCTTTATCCTGACAACAATTTCATCGGATCTTACAACAAGACACAAATAAAGGCGAAAACCGAAATACATTTTTAATGCAATTGTTATGATCCCCGAAAATAAACAACAATGGACACCAGCTGAGTTTACAACGTCAAAGACCCAAACGTCAATACATAACAATATACCGTAAATAATACACAAGACTCCACTCCCAACCCAATACTTCAATGTACGGACCCCAGCTGCCCACTCTTCCGGATCTCTCGGCCGCATCCCTAACCTGCAGAGAAACTACAACAATATCGGTATAAAACCTTTAGCTAGCATTCACAGCATTAGAATCATGGCATTGGCACACACACACACACATAAGGCATCATAACACATAACATGATCTAAATACACAAGTCCGGTTTGTTATCTCTTTGTTATTATTAAGTCATATCCCTTACTATTCAACTTATGGTGTGACACGAGAGTAAATCGCCCTTGTCCCCTTTCACCAGACGGGTTTGTACTTGATGTGAATCAACATCACCCGCTGGACTGGTCGCAAGGCACCTCCCAGTCGCCCCATTTTGGACTGGACAAGCGGTCACTGCTCGTTATCACCAGACGGGTTTGTACTTAATTGTTATAACATGAACAATAAACACACACATAAACATTAAACAGACACACCACCAAACACGCATCGAAACCAATACGGAGAATACGAGCTAAGTAAGTCCGGAGACTTACCTCGTCCCAAAGCCAAACCAACCAATAACGCTCTCGCTTCCCGTAGGAAGGTACTCATTGCCTGATCATAACAAGGCACAAATCAATACCACTCTCATAAGATAGAAGTCCTTAAAATTCTAGACCCGATAATCTCACAAGATCATGACCCAAACACATACTAGGATGTAATGCTCGACAAAACTCAAGGGTAACAATACGATGCTAGAAATTTGCAAATCCTAGCCCACAATCTCACAACCATAAACTCATAAACATAACCCTCACAAGCCTCACAAGGAAGCCATACCCTCATCCCATGAGCCAACTTAGAAACATTCAGCAACAAACCCTTAGAACATTCCAACAAACTCACAAACTCGCCTAAGGTCCACAAGCCACTACATGGCATGCCAACTATCCTAGGTCCAATCCTAGCTTGCTTCTAGCGTAAACACTCCCTAGGATCAACCATGCACTCATACTCGAGCGAGGGTACTCACCGGGCAAGGACACGGGTGCGGAAGAAGGAAGCATATCTACAAAGAGGAAAAGAAGGCCGCATGGGCAAGCTGGCTGATCCAGTGGCCCCCCTGCAGCCCTAGGCAGCCGCCCCTATGGCTCAATGAGCTTCCCTTGCGGCTCAGGTGTAGTGGCCGCCCCGCGGCGCTGTCCAACCGCGTGTGCAGTCGAACTCGAGAGGGTGATCCCGATGAGCTCTTCGATTGATTCTTGATGTTCCCGGCCACTCAAGGCTAACTTGCTCCAATCCAGATTGATCACCACACTCAGCATCATCAACACACAAGAAAGCTAGATCTTAGCACATGCAACACAATGAGTAAGAAAGCTATGAATTTCATGGCTTCCACCATTGAAGCTCAAGGAAGAAGATTAAGAAGAAGAGAAGAGGAGAATGAAAAGGGGAGCTTACTCAACACTTTCGGATTTGCAGTCGAGTACTATGCAAAGATGCACAACTCACACAAGCAAGGAGAGAAGGAAGAAGCACCACCATGGAAGGAGTTGGAAGAAGAGGAGAGGAGGAAGAGCAACTCACGTGAAAAGAAATGTGAGGATAGAGAAGTGTTCAACTGAGGGGTAAGCACAAGGAAGGGCAACGAGGGGTTGACTAAGGAAACGAGGGGTCGTTTCCCCCGAAATGAAAGGTCACGCACTCAATGAAGGGTCGGTACGGGTTTTCCTGGATAAAACCGTCACTCATCATCTCGTGCATGTGGCCAAACTGCGTCGCACTTGCGGGAAGATCGATAACTCGCTCACTAACCGGAATAAAAATTCTGGATGTTACACTTTGATTGAATAGTTGTGAGTTCTTTCTAGGTTGTTCTTGTGTGTGTTAATCTTCTTAAAGATTGGTGTTACTAGTCAAACTAGTCCCTCCTTTTGCTTGTCTTATTTAGAAGGCTTGTGTAAGGTTGAAGAAGGACAATTAAGGTAATTCTTTGTTGAGGGTATTGATCCAATTGGTCAAGGTTCTTTGCAAGTATAACATTAAGTATTTTTTTTTCCTATATTTACCATACTTTCATTCCACAATATCATATTCTTATCTTTCCATTATCTTTCTATCAAACTCACGTTCTTTGTGTTCGAGTTTCACAAATCTTGGCCTTACCATACAAATCTCGTCCGAGATTTACTTATGTTGTCGATTCAGTGGACTTCAATCTAGATCGAGAAATTGTGGCACCAACCCTGCAACATAAATAGTACTACTAAAGTGTATTATTGTACTAGTTGATATCCATTTTCTTGTTATGGTGCCATCAAAATTAGCTATGATCACTGGACGAGTAGCAAATTGGATTCTATTGTTTGTCTTTTCATTTAAGTTGTAAATATGAATACACACATCAAAAAATTTTCGTTTTTATCGTAGTGCTAAAGTGTATTACTATACTGGTAATATCAATTTGCATGTTATTGTGCCAACGAAATTAGCTATGATCACTATACGATTAGCAAACTTGATTATTTTGTTTATTTTTCATTTAAGTTGTAAATATGAATACAAAAAAATATTATTTCGTTTTATCGTGGCACAAAATAGTTCAACTTTACATAATCAATTGCATGGTGCCCTCTCATATAGAGTAAACCATGGTTGCATACCAATATTGTTTGTTACGTTCTTTTTTGTTTACTTGCATGATTGATTTCTAGAATGTGTTGTTGTAACATTGCACATAAAGGTTTTGTGTCGAATTTATTTTTAGTGGGAGATTTCCATTGTGTTGCTCCCTTGTAGCCATCAAGTCCTCTACGGCTGATTTTATCTACTTGTTCTAGTACTTTTCACTGTGAAATTTTGCTAATGAAGAGATAAAAAAAACCGTAAGAACAAATTAATTGATTCAAATTCACTACTGCTTTGTATTGTTTCTAGAGGTACAAATTTTGTGGGGGTGCAGTTCATGTTGTGAGAAGTGCAAAAAGTGTTCAATCTATCAGCTCCCCATAACAATAACTTCGGTAACTAACTTGGAATGAAAGAGGGATATCGATCAATGAATGACCGAGACCGCTTGTTTTTTTCCTAAACAGGTTCAAGCCAATTTGAAGGGTTCGAAGAAGCAACAAAGGGCACAAATATTTGTACTCCAACCAAATGCACTACATAACAAAAAAAATATGTTCACGTCCAAAGAGCAAGTTTGGATAATTGCTTAAGAACGTATGTAGGTTAAAATAATGAGTACAACAAGCTCACCGGTCCTTTTCTAGATGAGTTTTCATAGCTAAGAACAAGTAGAGAAAAAAGTTTAAATATGAAATCAATGTTAAGAGTCAACTGGGCAGTCAATTTTAGGAGTTACAACCATAAGAGTTACAAAAATAAAGGCTTAATTAGGAGAGTTAATTGGATAGTACAAGACAAAATACGATTTTAATATGAATCATTTAATTCTCTAAAAAACTAAAATTATAAGTTAGTAAGATTTTCATCCTCGATAAGTCCATAAACCAAATAAACCAGCTTAACTGAACGCACATATATACACACCCATAATAACACCTAAAATGTAATGGATAATATATAAAAATCTAAGAATATAATTTCCCAAAAAATAGAGATCATAATAACCCTGAAATAGTATATGTAGATTGGTTCATTTGACTCGAAATAACCTTATTGGTGATTATATGAGTCGATTCAATTTTAAACTAGCTGAAGATTTATAGATATTTAATATACTAAAAGTGTGAGTTCCCCAAATGAATAGGGGATTTTCAATTTTTCCCTCGTAGCTTTTTATTTCCATATTTATCCTCAGTGCTATAAACATATTACGGCTCAGTTATTGTTTTCTTAGCCTGGACATCGGTTTTGTGGATCTTAGGTTTGACACCTCCTCACATGTATGTTTCACGTTTCTTCTTCTTCTTGCCTCCAAAAGAAATTCACCAACACTTTTGTACATCTTACTGGAAGATAATCTTCTTCGTCTTAGTGTCCTTTTCTCTCCTCAAAATTTCTCAATTCAAATCTTCCTCTCACGCCACCACCTTCTCTCCGCCTACATGTCTCCTCCACACCAAATCACTTTCACTATCTCTCTCCACCTTCCCATCTCCAATCAACAACCGCACCTACAACAACCGCCTCAAAGACCCCCTCTTAAGTGTCAGCTCCATTTCTCGGCAATGAAGTCGTAGTTTGTGTCTCTATTGCACTATCATCATTTCTGATCTCCAACCTCTATCAACCGTCACTAGCAGGAGATATTGTTGTCAAAACCTAGGTGAGTTTATCTTTAATTGTGTTAATTGAACTCGGTTTCCGGATTTTTTGTTTCATTTTTATGTAATCCTTTTTGTTTGATGAACACTTGGACGAGACGATGGTGTGTGAGAATATATTTTTAGTGTTTAATTTCACATTGACTCCATCTTTTAGGTTTTAGGCGGGGTTGAGGTGAGATAATGTTGATTCAAGAAACAATCTGATGTTTGTTGTGCATGATTCTTGATATGTCTTTTGCAAGACTTGATTCTTGATATGTCTTTTCCCTCTTGAAATTATGTATGCAAAGTGATAATTTTACCACGGGTCCGTACAGTTCCACGGCCGTGGAACTGTACGGACCCGTGGAATTTCTCGGTTTCGCTAACAATTTTAGCAAATTCATAGAAAACTCAACAATCACAGTCCTAAACTATTTCTAATTCCAATTTCGTCCATTTCTCCTAGAAAATTGCAAGGAAAACGAACAAAATCAACCAAGAAAAGATAGAGAGAAAACCTAGGGTTTGGATTTGAAAAAATCCAAAATCATTTCCGATTATTGATTGTTTGCTTAGTTTGTTGATGGAATCTTGTAGAGGATTCAATTTTCTTCACTTTGGGTTGAAGAATCGTTCGAAACGGTTACCGGATGAAGGATCACGAGTATGGGGCTGTTTCGGCGTTTAGGGCGTGGTTTGGGGCGTGGTTGAGAAGAAGAAGTGAGTTTTTGTGAAGAAGAGGGAAATATATAGTGGCCGTAAAAATTTGGAAAACCACGGCTAGTCGGGGTGTTCCACAGCCGTGGTTTTGTACGGACCAGTGGAATTTCTCGTTTTTATTTTCTTTAGCTACGACCTTGTTTTCCACGACCTAATTAAGCAAACCACGGTCGTGGTTTTAACTTTTTGGCCGTGGAACTCTTTGTTTTTGCCAAGAATCCAAGTTTCGTCATTTTTTCCGGCTATTCCTCTCTTCTTTTGTTCATTCCTTATTCCTGGCATTCAAAGACACAAACATACCGGAACGTATCGAAGAAAAACAAATAAAAACATCTAAACTAATCTAACCTAAGAAAGAAACCAAAACAAAAACAAGAATGCAATACCTTGGGTTGCCTCCCAAGAAGCGCTTTATTTTGGGTCCGTAGCTAGACCGTTCCTTTGTTTAAGTGAGGACAATCGGAGCGATTTCCTCAGCTTGGAGCTCCGGTGAATACTTCTTGAGTCGTTGACCGTTCACCTTGAAAGTTCTGCACTTCTCACCCCATACTTCAACTGCACCATGGGAAAAAACACATTTAATCACATAAGGTCCTGTCCAACGAGACTTAAGCTTACCTGGAAAGAGCCGAAGTCTAGAATTAAAGAGGAGAACAAGATCTCCTTCTTTGAGATCCTTTGGAATGATATGCTTATCATGCCAACGCTTCACCCTTTCTTTGTAAATCTTGGCGTTCTCATTGGCGTTTAAGCGGAGTTCTTCTAGCTCGTTAAGGTCCAAGAGGCGCTTCTCGCCCGCTTCCTTCATGCTGAAGTTCAACCACTTTACAGCCCAATACGCCTTATGTTCCAGCTCTACTGGAAGATGACAAGACTTCCCATACACAAGGTTCTAAGGTGTTGTGCCGATGGGAGTCTTGTATGTTGTCCTATACGCCTACAATGCGTCATCCAGCTTTAATGACCAATCCTTCCTTGTTTTTGACACCGTCTTCTCAAGGATTCCTTTAATCTCTCTATTTGAAATCTCCACTTGTCCACTTGTTTGTGGATGATAGGGTGTGGCGATCTTGTGAGTCACCCCATACTTAGCTAGTAGAGCTTCGAATCGTCGGGCTATGAAGTGTGAACCTCCGTCACTAATGATGGTTCGTGGTGTCCCAAACCTTGGGAAAATAGTTTTATTAAAGAACTTGACAACCACCATAGAATCGTTAGTTGGAGAGGCAATAGCTTCAACCCATCTCGAAACATAATCTACAGCTAGAAGTATGTATTGGTTTCCACAAGATGATGGGAATGGTCCCATGAAATCGACTCCCTAAACGTCAAAGATCTCCACCTCTTGAATGTTGTTGAGAGGCATCTCATTCCTCCTAGAGATATTTCCTGTTCTTTGACAAGCATCGCAGCAAGCAACAAAGGTTTGCATATCCTTAAATAAAGTAGGCCAAAAGAATCCGGATTGCAATACCTTAGCGCTAGTTTTATGCAAACTAGCATGTCCTCCACAAGGAAGTGAATGGTAATGACGAATGACACTTTGTATTTCGTCTTCCGGCACACATCTTTTAATGATGCCGTATGGACCTCTCTTGAAGAGTAGAGGTTCATTCCAATAGTATTGGAGGACATCCCTAAAGAACTTCTTTCTTTGTACGTAGGATAATCCGGGAGGTATTTCCTGACAAACCAAGTAATTTACAAAATCAGCAAGCCAAGGTTCGTTACCTCTAGAAATCGTATCGATACACTCCTCCATTATATGCAAGTGTTCGTCCGGGAAGGAGTCATCGATGGGTAGGTCGTCGCCTTTGGTGTGTGGTAGACGACTTAAGTGATCCGCAATAGAATTTTCGGAGCCTTTCTTGTCGCGAATCTCTAGATCAAATTCTTGAAGAAGAAGAATCCATCTAATCTGTCTTGGCTTTGCATCATTCTTGGAGAGCAAATAGCGTATTGTTGAATGGTCCGTGTATACAATCACTTTCGCTCCTACAAGATAAGAACAAAACTTTTCAAAAGCATATACAACGGCTAGAAATTCCTTTTCAATTGTGGCGTAGTTGAGCTGCGCTTCATCTAGCGTCTTGCTAGCATAGTAGATGGCGTGAGTTCGGCCATCTTTCTTTTGTCCAAGCACCGCTCCAACAGCCACGTCACTTGCAACACACATAACCTCAAATGGGAGATTCCAATCCGGAGGTTGGATTATCGGGGCTGAGATGAGAGCTTCTCGAATCTTATAGAAGCCATCTAAACATTCCAGCAAAAATTCAAAGCAGCATCCTTCATCAATAGATTAGTTAGCGGTTTAGAAATTTTCGAAAAGTCTTTGATAAATCTTCTATAAACTCCTGCGTGTCCTAGGAAACTCCTTATCCCCTTCACCGAAGATGGAGGAGGAAGTTTCTCTATCGTCTCTATCTTAGCCTTGTCAACTTTGATCCCTCTATTGGAGATCAAATGTCCTAGCACAATGTCTTCCTTAACCATGAATTGACACTTTTACCAATTTAGAACAAGGTTAGTGTCTTCACAGCTTTGCAAAACAAGAGAAAGGTTAGCAAGACAATTGTCAAATGAGGAACCATAAACTAGAAAAATCGTCCATAAAAACCTCCATGATTTACTCAATATATTCCGAGAAGATGGCCATCATGTACCTTTTAAAGGTGGCTGGAGTGTTACAAAGTCCGAATGGCATCCTCCCATAAGCAAACGTACCCCATGGGCACGTGAATGTGGTCTTCTCTTGATCATCCGGGTGAATTGGAATCTGAAAGAAACCATTATAACCGTCAAGGTAACAAAAATAAGAATATTGTGCTAACCTCTCAAGCATTTGATCGATGAATGGTAGAGGGAAGTGGTCCTTCCTCGTTGCATTGTTCAGCTTGCGGTAATCGATGCACATCCTCCATCATGTTACCGTTCTTGTTGGAATGAGTTCGTTGTTCTTGTTGGTCACAACGGTCATTCCTCCCTTCTTTAGGACAACTTGAACAAGGATCACCCACTTGCTATCGGAGATAGGATAGATGATACCTACGTCAAGTAACTTAAGGATTTCCTTCTTCACAACCTCTTTCATGATCGGATTTAACCGTCTTTGAGGTTGGCGTGAAGGCTTATAATCCTATTCCATTAAAATCTTGTGCATACATAAAGATGGTTTAATTCCTACAAGATCCTCTATGATATAGCCTAGAGCTTTCCTATGTTTCCTCAAAACAACCATAAGTTTCTCATGTTCATCTTCACTCAAATCGGAACTAACAATAACGGGAAACGTAGATTTAGTTCCAAGAAATGCATAACTAAGATGTGTGAGAAGTTGCTTCAATTCCAAGGTTATTGATACCTTTGGAGTGTCTTGAGAGTTGGTTGATGTCTCCTTGGAAGTCTCCAAGGGCGTGGAAGTGTTGGAGGAAGAATCATGAGTGTTTGTAGAAAGAACGGAGTTGTCATCAGCATTTTCCAAAACCACGGTGTCACTATTACTTCCACGGCCGTGGTTTGTGTCTGGGAGGCCGTGGAATGTGGTTTGAATTAAATCTTTGCTCTCGACATAGCTTTCCACGGATGGAATTGGTGAAACCATGCCCATGGAAAAGAGCGATTGACCGTGGTTTCTAACGTCTTCGGAGCTATCGTACGATTTTTCGAATTCTTCAACTTGCACTTCTCCTAGCTCCTCCAAAGCATCAACCACAACATTCCAATCCTCTGTTTCTCCTCTTTCCATGATGCTCATGTTTATGACCTTTTGCAATGGATCTTTAAACAAGATCGAGCTTACTTCCTCCCTAGATACTTCTTCGTCATAGAGGTTGAACATATCCTTTCCAAGCGCAGGTTCTTTTGCCAAAGTTGAGAGAACAAATTCGACCTTCTCTTCTCCTATATCGAAGGCTAGCCTAGCATTCTTGCAATCTACCATACAGCCAAAAGTTGCAAGAAAAGGTCTCCCGAGTATGATCAGGACTGGACGATCTGCAAGAATGTCAAGCACAACAAAATCTATAGGAATATAGAACTTACCGAGCTTGACTGGGACGTCTTCAATGATTCCCACGGGTCGAGTTATGGATTGATCCGCCATGTACAACGTCATCCTTACCGGTTTAGGTTCACCTAAACCGACCTTCCTACACAAAGCAAGTGGGAAAATGCTTATGCTTGCTCCTAAATCACAAAGAGCATCATATGTGATTTCTCCAACTCCTATTGGAATAGAAAATGACCCCGGATCTCTCAGCTATGGGGGCATCTTCTCCGTCGTTGTTTTGATGAGCTCCGAAGATTCCGAACTCATCTTGACTTCTCCAAAGTCTTCCAGCTTCCTCTTGTTAGAGAGGATTTCTTTTAAAAACTTCCTGTAAGCGGGCATACCTAAAATTGCATCAATAAAAGGTATGTTAATATGCAGTTTGCTCATTAGATCAATGAACTTACTGAATTGCTTGTCTAGACGTGTTCTTGCTCTAGATTGCGGGAACGATAGAGGAGGTTTGTAAGCTGGAGGAGGAACATAAACATCTTACTTCTCCTTATCTTTCTCTTTCTCAGCGGGGACTTTGACAAACTATGGATGCGGATCGGTGGTTGTTACGCCACTTCTAGTTGTAATAGCCATCACCCTTCCTTTCGGATTGTCCTCCGTCTTTCCGGGAAGCTTCCCTTAATCTCTAGGAACTTCTCCAGCCTTGCTGAAAACTTGGTTTTTTAAAGCTTTTTGTGATTTATCATCCGAAGTGATATGATTCTCTAATCCTTGGAGCTTTCCCAAGATTGTCTCCATCATAGCATCATGCTCATCCTTCTCCGGTTTACTCGAATTATTTGAAGTTTGACCCTGACTTTTTAAAGGAGTAGAAGAAGGTGGAGGTGTTAGTGCATTTTCAGCATGTGAATAGGGATTACCGGGGTTTTGTTGGTTGGATCTCCAATGTTGTTGTTGGAGTTCGTGTTGTTGTTATTCCATTTATTGTTCCGGTAGTTGTTCCTATTGCCTTGGTTATTGTCCCTTCCTAGGTAGACTGCATCTTGATCCTTTGTTCTTTGAAGGCTGGTTTTTATGACTTCCTTCAACTCCTTGATCTCATTTTTGAGGGAAAATATTTGAGTTTGTGCAGCATGAGTTAACTTTGCTCCTGGATCTCCTGAATTCCGGTTCCCATCATCGACTTTCCTATGGGAATACCTCTCAATCACTTGGGCTTTCTTCTCAATGAAGTCCCAAGCGTCATCCTCTCTCATGTCCATGAAAGTTCCACAGGAAATGGATTGAAGTTTGAATTGTGTTTCCACATCCAGCCCCTTGTAGTAGAACTCCAATAATTCCAGCTTTGAAATGTCATGATGCGGGCAATCTAATAGAATATCTTGAAACCTTTTCCAAGATTTAAACAAGATCTCGTTAGGTTTCATGTAAAAAGCATTAATCTTACCACTCAACTCCGCCGTCTTGGATGGCGAAAAGAACTTGGTGAGGAATTCCGAAGTCAAATCCTCCCATGTGTTAAGTCTTCCAGCCGGAAGAGCTTGGTACCAAGACAAAGCCTTGTCCTTCAAAGAGAAGAAGAACGGTTTTATCTTATAATTGTTGTTGACAGCTCTCTTCGGCTTCAATGTCTCCATAAGAATCTCGAAATTTTGTAAGTGTTGGTGTGGAGATTCAACATCCGTTCCACCAAACTGACTTTGGCAAACCATGGTAATAACTTGCGGGCTAAACCCGAAATCCTGGACGTCTTCACCACCGAAATTCACACCTAAACGGCGTGGTTGCTGAATTGGATCCATCTGTTGCCCAAGGGTTCGTGGTTCATCCCCGCCATCAGCGGCTCTCACATCTCTAGCGGGAATGCGAGGATCAACATGTGGTCTAGGATTGTCACGAATTGGATGGATTATTGGTGCAATATCCTCTAGGTCCGGCATGTCATCATCATCGGATGATTCAGCTCTAAAAGATCTTTTTGAATTAGCTTTCTTACTTCCGGCACCTTTATCTAATTGCATTTGTAGAATCATCGCCTTAAGCTCCTCAATTTGAGCTTGATTTCACTCTCGATCTGCCCGAGCATCAGCTTGCTCCTCAAGACGTAGTCTTTCACTTGTATTCAATCGAGCTCTAACTTCTTCCAACTCTTTTTGGTTATTCTTCTCGTTATGTTCAGCCATCCTTTTCTCCCTTAACTTTCGCTTCAAAGTCTTCTCAAGTTCGGGATCAAAAGGAACAAGGTCTTTCGTGGATCTAGACCTTCGCATACACCTAAAATTCTGTAAAATCACTCAAAAAGAAAAATCAAATAACAAGAGCAAAGCTCCCAAGCTCGACAACCGAGAGCCGAATTTGGCCTAATCCAAATCTCCGGCAATGGCGCCAAGAACTTGTTCGCTCAAAAGTGTGCGAAAAAAATCTTAAATTTATAAAACTGAAACTAAAGCAAAAGCAAACCCGCAGTGTACGGATCGGTGTAGTAAAGCAAGAATTCCAGAGTATCGAACTCAGGGATTTGGGGGGAACAAAATTAGTTCACAAATTGTCAAGCGAGTAAATGTAAAAGCATTGCAAATATCTTGGGAAAATAGCAAGTCTAAAGATCCAGATATCCAATTGTGGCAATTGATTCAAGATATTCTAAAGATATAAGGACAGAGTCGGGATTGCAAAGGTATATCTAATGTAAGGTTATGTACGGTGAAGTTCCAAAACCCTATATGTCTTACCCAAAGGCTCTCTCTATAAAGGTTGTTGAGGCTGCAGTATAGAAAGGATCAAAGGATAAGAATTACTCTCAAATACCCATGCCCAAGCCCAAGGAAATCAAAGATAAGCCAAAACGGTTAAGTTGTGACACTCGAAACCGAAGTAAAGGGTGTTGAGTCTCACTACTACCTAGAAAAGGTAAGCCAAGGCTAGGTTAAAGCTAATCTTTAACTTTGGATCAAAGCAAAAGCAAAGGAAGTACGACAGAGGAAACCATGGCTGGATCTTGAAGAACCACGGCCGTGGAACTCAAGAACAGACCGTGGAAATCCTCGGCTACGAGGTTTCTCGCAACTCTTAGGGTCCAATTTGTTTACGATCAATCTATCATTATCTAAGCCACAACTATCAACCCTTCACCCTAGAATTGCTAAAGGGTTTTAGCCAACAACCATCATCACTGAATCAAAAATCAAGTTTAAAAGAGAAAAGGGGTAAAACTCCAAAAACTCAATAACAATCGAATAGTCAATCTCGAAAATAAACAACAAGCATATGTGTTCAATGAAAGTGGAATAGGGAATAGAAATCCTCATAATAATCTATAGGAACAATGAAGAACGGGATGTCAAGCCGCCTTCTAATGTAAACCCTAAGATCTTCCTAAGTACGCAATCTCGGAATGCGTCCTTCTCGGGATCTTCCCTATACGCGATGGAATCTTTCTCAATCAATCACCAAATGAAATGTAGTGTATGCATCCATCAATGCGAGATCCCCAATTTCTCCTTTCTTCAGCCTTCTTATAGGGAAAAAGTAGGGTTACGAAAAGCCCGATAACCGTCGTTGACGTGGCAAATATGACATGTGGCAACCGTTATAAGAATCACGGTCTAGTGTAAGCTTCCACGGTCGTGGTTCTGATCGTGGAATCTTTTTGTTGCTCTCGACATAACTTTCCACGCCCTCAATGATAAAACCACGGTCGTGGTTTTTTTTGGTTTGGCCGTGATTTGTCAAATTCCTTTGTAAAAGCCTTTGTTTCGTGAAGTTCTCTAATCATGCTCCTTCCTTATCTTCTCCAATGCATCCTCTTGATGCTTAGCATGATCAAATACTCCTACTCCCTCATATATACTCCAATTCAAGCCTTTATTCACCTAAAAACATAACAAAGCTTGTGTAGATCTCTATATCGACAAAATAGGTGAATGTGCTCATAAATGCTTCAAACTCTCATTCATGTACACAACTAAAAGGGAAAAACAATCAAAACAAGTGCCTAAAATATGGTCGTATTTCATGCTATCAAAATACCCCATGTTGTCGCTTGCTTGCCCCCAAGCAAGGTTTTCAAAAGCTTAGAATACAAGGTAGGATGAAATAAGAATGCAAAACAAGGTAAAAACAATCTTTTTGATATTGTGCTTCTTATCAATAGATCATTCTCAAATCTTGCTTCATGTTTCCTTGAAAACATCCACATACATAAATCAAAGTATGTAAAGTAAAGGAAATATCCTAAATTGCATAAACTTCAAGACAAACATCATAACCTTCAAGCATTGTCAAAATCAAACATGTGAAACTTCAATTTAGATCACCAAGTCAAACATCATTCTCATGATCTCAAGGACTTTCAAGCAAGGTAAAGAATATGAATAGGTGGGAAACTTATAAGGAAATGTGGTGTATAAATCCGGGAAGAAGGAACAACTCAAACTTTTTTATACAATTTGATTCAACCACCAATTAGAGCTTTGCTCTTTATTTTAGCACAAAATTTTTCGACTTTACTTTTTAGGAATATGGACAGCGGTGCACAAAAACCGAATCTTAGGAGATTGGCGTTTCTCAATTTCGAGATGCCTCAACCCTTGAGGCCCATACCATAATTTGTTAGGAATATCGCTCAATCCGACTTTGGCAAGACACAAACACCAAGATATATGAATGGTGTTGAGTTACTCATCATCATGATTGACTTCCCAAACCTATTTTTTCTATACTTTGAATTCACAAAATTTCTTTCATGGCCCTCCCACATCAAATATGCCAAAATCAACTCTTCCTAATTTCCGGATAGGTAGAGGAAGCAATTATTTTTATTGAGGGGCTAAGTGATTAAGGAAAGAAGCGAGAAAAATCGAGGTGCCTTAATCATCTCATAAAGAAGTGCAAGAACTTATATTGTGATTTAAATCTCTATTCCTCAATATGATTTAGATAAAACTCTCACATTATAAAGCTTGCAAGAAAGGTTAAACAACATACTCAATTTCTTCACAATTCATAATTCAATTCCAACAAACAAATGTCATCAAAAATTCATTCCACAAGTAGATTCATCATAGAATTCATCTCCAATCCTAGAAGCACAATAATTTTCAAAAAATTTCGAAATTTTTATGGGTTTTTCAAAGCTTTTTAATACAATGCAATAAAAAAACGTGTGACAAATAAAGAAAGATGCAAGTGTTCGTGGAATTAAAGCAAGCAAGTGTATCAAGTTATTACAAACGAGAGTCACGTCCCACCCCATACTTAACATACACATTTTCCTCAATGTTTAGGAAAAATAAAGAAAAGAAAAAGAAGCAAAGAAAAACTCACTTAGGCGGTGGAGTGGCTCAAAACACCATCATCAATCACTGTGGAGGCGGTGGCGGTGGGTAAGGAAAGAAGTCGGAGTTGAAAGGTCACCCAAACTGCAAGCTAGTGCATCTTCCTCCTCCGCAAATAACGCTAAGAGCTCCTCACCGGCACCACCTGAATCATCAGCGCCTTCAAAAGATGTGACCATTCACATCTCTTCCGATTTGGCCACTCCATCTCCTCCGGTGACTCAGGCCGAGTTGGCCATTCAAGTCGAAACTGGGATGTCAAGCTCTTGGTTCCGTAATTTCAAGGCCATTGGCATTTGACTTGATGGATTTCACACAAGGCCTCTCTACATGTGTGAATCGGTGGATCTTAAGTTCCTGGAACCTCTTCCACTACCCTGCATCACCTTTCTTAAGGGATGCTCAATATGGAAAATGCTCAACCTTGGAGAGGTTGCCTAGACAAGGCTCACACGGCTTTTCTACGTGAACCTCATGATAAGAAGGGATAGGGGAACCCTAACCCTTGAATCGGTGGTAAAAGTTAATCCAATCGCTCTTACTCTAACTCTCATTTCCGAGCTTTTAGGCCTTCCTACCTTCACCATTTACCACCATCCATCCCGAACTAAGAGTGTTTGGATGGCTAATGAGAAATTTCTTATCCCCTCCTCCACATCTCACCACCTCACACACACACCTCTCTAACCCTAGAAGCCAAATTGTATTTACTTTGCTAGTTAGATGTGTTGTTCCAAGATCCAACTCTAGGGAACTACTGACTGACCAAACGCTAGAGTTGATCTAATAAGTGATGAATTGTCTCTACGTGGATCTGCCTAACCTTATCCTCAACCATATGCTCCACACGATTAATTTCATCCGATCCATTCCTTGCCGTATGCCAACTTCCTTCCCTAAATTTTCTTCTATTTCTCTGTTGACACCTCAAATGAGGACCAACAGGTCTCAACGGGGAAGATCGCCGAAGACTACTTTGAACGTCTAGAGGTCGAAAAGACCTTGGCTGGGAAACGGAAGCTAAAGGAAAGGGTTGTAGCTTCATCATCTTCGGCTCATGTGTTTCCAAAAAAGAGGCTGGACGATTTGGAATTTGGATTGGACAACCTACGAAGGTATATGATCGATTTTAGATCCGATATGTCCGACAAGCTAGATGCAACTCATGAGTTGTTATCTATCGTGCATGCCAAGGTAAATCAAATGTTCTATTTAAATGCCCTTACATTCATTGTTGCTGGAAGTACTTTGCCCTTGAGTGAGGATGTTGCTCAGCTAGGGAGAGAGCGGCAAATGCGCTGCTCAATTGCCAAAGGAGTGTGCAGAATCAACCGATTCTTCGCCCAACACATGTGAAGTCAACCATTCTGACCAATGAGGAGTATGGTGTAGTGAAGAAGTACAGGGATGCAAAGAAAGAGCGTCAAATAGATGAGTACAAGAAAATGAAGACTATGGATGCAACACATGCAAGGTGGAAGAAAACGTGCGATGACGATGTCCGTGGCAAGAGCAATACCCGTTGGAACTAGGAATAGACTTCAAAGCCTTGAAATCAATTTCAAGGCTTTGAACATGGATGTCAAGGTCTTGACATGAGCTTCTAATTTTCCCTTGTTTTAATTGTTTTGCGTGTGTGTTTTTGATCCGTGATTGCTTTTAACTCTTTGGGTTTGAAATTTTTAACTACTTCACTCTATTTCTCCCTTGTTGAAATACAAAGGGGGAGAAAAATATGGATATGAGATTTCTGCATTCTGCATTTTTTTCCGAATATTTATGTTTATGCATATATCTAACATTTAATGCAGGTACGATACGATGTTTGTTTTGCTTCCATCAAGAGGGAGATTGATAACTCAACCTTAATATTTCAATGTTATATTAGGATGATGGAAGACTTTACATTAAATGTGGTTTCATATACTAACAAATATCGTTTATATTCTCTAGATATCTTGTCTTTGTTTGTTAGATGTAATGCAGATTATGAAGATCCTAAACGGTTTAAATGACTACAACAAGAAGATCTAGATCAAGAAAGAAGTTGTTGAAGTTGGAGAAGATTTTGCAACAAAAAGATTCACAAGAATCTCGGGCGTACTACAAGACATTTGAAGACTCACTCAAAACAGCCAACAAGAAAAGAGAAGATCTCGAGAATATCTTATCACAAAGATTTCAAACGGATATCAAAACGGCCGACAAGAAGATCTTATCACAAAGATTTCAAACGGATATCAAGAATTTGCTGAAGAGCAGATTTTGTCCAACAAACAAAGATTCTGTGGAGCATGAACGTTACAATGGCTAAAAAAGCAACGACTAGAAGAAGTTGCTTCCACATAAGATATAAAAGAAACCATCGATGATAGAAGAAGCACTGAGCTTACAAGTGATCAATCCAAGTCTTCTTCATCGATCCCAAAAGTTTACCTTCCTCTTCGAGCATTTTTAGTTTTAGTTTTTAGAGTGAGATAAACACAAGAGCTTCATTGGTATATCATTATAGTTTTATGTTAGCATGAAATATTGTGATATTTTAGGCACGTTTTCTAAGTGTATTTGATTCATATTGATAGTCATTGATCGAGCATTGATACATTTGTGAGCTAGTTTGTCTATAATGTCGATATAGAGATCTACACAAGCTTTATGTTGATTATAGGTAATTGAGAGCTATTTCCGAACGGAATCGAGCAAGGGTGAAGTTGTTGAGCAATGTCCATGGATTGAGGACATTCCTAGGAGCTAAAGGAGTGCCAACTTGAGGAATGCACGAGGCTAGTGAAGAATCACGTTCTTGCCCTAAACCACGCTCTAAAATACGGCCGTACCACTTTCCACGTTCAAGTCCACGGCCGTGCAACCATGTCTAGGGAAGCGTGGTTCATTCCAGCAACTTCTACGGCCGTGGAGAAGATGGTTCAAACCGTGTTGATTTCCACTCTCTAAATTACGGCCGTGGAACCCTTCCATGACCGTGATCTTGGCGATCTTTTTCGCCATACTTTAAGCCACGATCTCCTACGCAATTGGGCCGGGCCGATATTTTATCTTACACTATAAAAGGACGGATGAAGAGAGATTCCGTCACCCCCGCTTAGACCTCGCTTTACACATACACTTGCATTTGGAATTGCCCTAATTTGGCATTTGGCGGAGATTTGTTGGAGAGATTTTTGGCGCATTGCTATTGGCGATTTCCGGATTGACGGAAGATCGAAGATTCGGAAGATTGTTCGCAAGGAGAATTCGCTTCTTGCTTAGGTTTGATTTAGAAGATGGATTGACATCCCATTCTTCCTTCTTATCTAAGATTGTGTTTGTTTGTTATACTCCGAATCTAGTGACAATATTTGTTCTTGATTGTGACTTTGAGATTGGGTTGAAGTTTATTGAAGGTTTTCGGAAGTTTTCATCTTTCAATCTTTCAACTCTTGAATTTGATATCAATATGACTATTGTTGGCTAAAAACCCTTAACAATTCTAAGGTGAACGGTTGATAGTTGTGGCTTAGATGATGATAGATCGTTCGTAAACAGATTGGATCCTGAGAGTTAGAGAGAATCGCCGACGAACCCTAATCCACGGTCTGTTCTTGAGCTTCCACGGCCGTGGAACTCAAGAACTAGTCGTAATTTTGTGTTAAGTTACGAACTTGCTTTTACTTTAATCCAAAGTTAAAGATTTGCTTTAACTTAGTTTAGGCTTGCCTTTTCTAGGTGGTAGTGAAGCCTCAACAACCTCTACCTCGATTGTGAGTATCACAACCTTAATCGATTTAGTTAGTCTTGATCCTTGGATTATAAGTTTGGGTATTTGACATTAATCCTCATCTTTAGAACCTTTCTATGTTGAAGCCTCAACAACCTTTATAGAGAGTGTCTTGTAGGTGAGTCATATAAGGTTTTTGGAACTTCACCGTACGATTACCTTATATTAGCATACCTTTGCATATCTTAACTTTGTCCTTATATCATTAGTATATCTTGAATCGATTGCCACAGCTGGATACTTGGATCTTTAGGATTGTTGTTTTCCTAATAATTCGAAAAGCTTCTTACATTTACTTGCTTGATAACCTACAACTGAATTTGTTCCCCCCAAATCTCTATGTTCGATACTTTGGAATTCTTGCTCATCTATATCGATCCGTACATTGCGGGTTCGCTTGCTTGATTTCTAGTTTTATATTTAAAGCTTATTTGCACGCACGCTAAGTGGCGAACAAGTTTTTGGCGCCGTTGCCGGGGATTTGGTCTAGGCCGAATTCGGTTTTCGGTTGTCAAGCTTGGGAGCTTCTCTTTTGTTATTTGATATCTTTTCAAGTGCATGCGCAGGTCTAGGAACACCGGAGACCTCTTGCCTCTTGATCAAGAGCTTGAGAGAACTTTAAGGCAAAAACGTAAGGAAAAGAAGATGGTTGAAGAAAACGAACGTGATCTTCAATCGGAGCTAGCGGAGAAAGAAGCTCAACTCCAATGGAGTGAGAGGACACGTAGAGATGAAATGGATCGTCATCAATCTCAAGTTGACGATCTAAAAGATATGATGTTCCAGATGAGGATAGAACTAAGCAACCTTAAGAATAAGGGGAGCAAGAAATCCTCAAGGAGACCTTTAAGGTCAAATAGGGGTCATTCATCCGCTGATGATAGTGATTCCTCCATGCCACCGCTAGAGGAAATTGATCCCACGATCAATGTGAATCCATTCCACCCACGGGCAGTTGCTAATCGCCGTGTTCCACCTAGGAATGCAAGGATCGAACGTGTGGATGCGGAGCCAAGAACTCTTGGCCAAAGGATGGATCCAACGCAGCAACCACGCCGTTTAGGTGTGAACTTTGATGCTGATGATGTACAAGGGTTTAGCTTCAACCCTCAAGTTATTACTCTTGTTCGCCAAAACCAATTTGGCGGAACAAGCGCTGAATCTCCACACCAACACTTACAAAACTTTGAGTGTATGATGGAGACAATGAGGCCGAAGAACGCTACTACCAACAACTATAAGCTCAAGCCTTTCTTCTTCTCCTTGAAAGGGAAAGCATTGTCTTGGTATCAAGCTCTTCCTAGTGGGAAATTAGACACATGGGAAGACCTTTCCGCGGAGTTCCTCACTAAGTTCTTTCCGCCATCCAAAACGGCGGAACTTAGAGGTAAGATTAATGCATTTTCCATGAGATCTAACGAAAGTTTGTTTCAATCATGGGAAAGGTTTCAGGACTTGTTATTGGATTGCCCTCATCATGGCATATCCAAGCTTGCATTGTTGGAGATTTACTATAAGGGGCTGGATGTGGAGACACAATTCAAGCTCCAATCCCTCTCATGTGGAACATTCATGGACATGAGAGAATATGACGCTTGGGACTTCATTGAGAAGCAAGCAAGGGTCATAGAGAAGTATTCCCACCGAAAAGTGGAGGGAAATCGTGTGGAGCAAGGAGCGAAGCTCACACATGAAGCTCAAAATCAGATTTTCTCCCTCAACAATGAGATCAAGGAGTTGAAGGAGGCAATCAAGACCAACTTTCCAAAGCAACAAGGCAAGGATGTTGGCTATTTGGGCAACAACAACAATGGCGGTGAGAACACAAACCGCAACAACAACAACAACCGGAACAACAACCGGAATAATTGGAATGGCAATAACAACAACCGGAACAATAATTGGAACAACAATCGGGGTTCAAACAACAACAATTGGCGCTCCAATCAACAAAACTCCGGTAACTCTTATCCTTCCAATTCGAATTTACTAACTCCACCTTCCTCTTCCTCTACTCCTTTGAAAAGCCAGGGGCAAACATCTAATGGAGGAAACACTTCGGGGAAGGAGAAGCCCGATCTCATGTTGGAAACGATTTTGGGAAAGCTTCAAGGTTTAGAGAACCGCATCATTAAGGTTGATGATCAAATTTCTAAGGTTGATAAAGTCCAAAAGGTTTTAGAAAACCAAATGTTCAGCCATGCGGAGGAAGTTCCTAGGAATCAAGGGAAACTTCCAGGAAAGACGGAGGACAACCCTAAGGGAAGGGTGATGGCAATCACAACTAGGAGCGGAGTGACTACCACCGATCCGCAGCCTAAGTTTGTTGAAGTCCCCGTAGAGAAAGACAAAGAGAAGGGGAACGAGAAGGAAGATGTCTACGTTCCTCCTCCAGCTTACAAACCTCCCCTACCATTCCCTCAATCTAGAGCGAGAGCGCGCCTAGATAAACAGTTTGGTAAGTTTATAGAACTCATGAGCAAGCTGCATATTAATATACCCTTTATTGATGCTATTGTAGGTATGCTGGCTTATGGCAAGTTCTTGAAGGAGCTCCTCTCCAACAAGAGGAAGCTAGAAGATTTCGGTGAGGTTAAGATGAGTTCGGATTCTTCGGATCTCATCAAGACCATGAAAGCGAAAATGCCCCCCAAACTAAAGGATCCAGGGTCGTTTTGCATTCCCATAGGAGTGGGAGATGTCACATATGATGCGTTATGTGACTTGGGAGCAAGTGTGAGCATCATACCACTTGCGTTATGTAGGAAGATCGGTTTAGGCGACCCTAAACCGGTGAAGATGACGTTGTACATGGCGGATCGATCCATCACTCGCCCCGTTGGTATTGTAGAAGACATTCCTGCAGATAGTCCGGTCCCGATCATACTCGGAAGACCGTTTCTTGCAACTTCCGGCTGCATAGTCGATTGCAAGAATGCTAGACTCTCTTTTGACATAGGAGAAGAGAAGGTAGAGTTCGTTCTTTCCACTCTAATGAAGCAGCCAATCTTTGATGAGGATATATTCAATATCCAAGATGAAGAGGGGTTGTCTAGAGAGGAGGTAAGTGCTATTCTTTTCAAAGATCCTTTGCAAAAGGTCATTACTATGAGTCTAACGAATGTAGGGGAAGAAGAGGAGTGCAATGAGGCAATTGAAGCCTTAGAAGCACAAGAAGATGTGGGTGAAGTGGAATTTGAGAAGCTCCACGACGAGGCAGAAAACGTGAGAATCCACGGCCATACACTATATTCCACGGCCGTGGATCTCACCACCCAAAGCGTGGCTCACTCCAGAGGGTTACACGGTCGTGGAGGAGGTAGAGCAACCGTAACCACATTCCACGCCCTAAACCACGGCCGTGGAGGGTTTAATGAAACCGTAATTTTGGCCGTGGAAGGAGATGGTTGTGCCACTTCTTCAACTTCTTTTGATTCTTCTCCCACACCCTCTACACCCTTAGACACTTCTAAGGAGTCATCGGATGCTCCTCAAGAACCATTGGAAGCTCCGAAAGCAATGTAACTAAAGCCACTTCCTACTCATCTAAGGTACGCTTTTCTAGGACCTAACTCTACTTATCCAGTTATTGTTAGTTCCGATCTAACCATAGATGAACATAGTAAGCTTATGGTTGTCCTTAGGAAACATAGGAAAGCTATAGGCTATACTATAGAAGACTTAGTAGGAATCAAACCCTCCCTATGCATGCACAAAATATTAATGGAGGAAGACTTTAGGACTTCAAGACAACCTCAAAGGCGGTTGAATCCGACCGAAGGAGGTTGTCAAGAAGGAAATTCTTAAACTTCTTGATGCAGGTATCATCTATCCTATCTCCGATAGTAAGTGGGTGAGTCCGGTTCAAGTAGTTCCGAAGAAGGGAGGAATGACGGTCATCACCAACAAGAACAACGAACTCATTCCTACCCGAACCGTAACAGGATGGCGAATGTGTATTGACTACCGCAAGTTTAACAACGCGACGAGGAAGGATCACTTCCCACTACCCTTCATCGATCAAATGCTTGAAAGGTTAGCGCAACATTCACACTTTTGCTATCTTGACGGTTATAGTGGTTTCTTTCAGATTCCGATACACCCGGACGATCAGGAGAAGACCACATTCACGTGCCCATGGAGTACGTTCGCTTATAGGAGAATGCCGTTCGGGCTTTGCAATGCCCCAGCCACCTTTCAAAGGTGCATGATGGCCATTTTCTCCGAATACATTGAGGAAATCATGGAGGTCTTCATGGATGATTTCTCCGTATACGGTTCCTCTTTTGACAATTGCCTTTCTAACCTTGCTCTTGTTTTACAAAGGTGTGAAGACACTAACCTAGTTCTTAATTGGGAGAAGTGTCAATTTATGGTAAAGGAAGGAATTGTATTAGGACACCTAATCTCTAGTAGAGGGATAGAGGTGGATAAGGCGAAAATAGAGACTATAGAGAAGCTTCCTCCCCCAACTTTGGTGAAAGGGATAAGAAGTTTCCTAGGACATGCTGGATTTTATAGACGTTTCATTAAAGACTTCTCTAAAATATCAAAACCGCTCACTAATCTATTGATGAAGGACGCAGTTTTTGAGTTTTCACAGGAATGTTTGGATGCGTTTAACACCATTCGGCAAGCTCTAATTTCAGCACCTATTATCCAACCTCCGGATTGGACTCTACCTTTTGAGGTTATGTGCGATGCTAGTGACGTAGCTATAGGAGCTGTTCTTGGACAACGAAAGGAAGGGCGAACCCATGCCATATACTACGCTAGCAAGACGCTAGATGAAGCGCAGCTCAACTACGCCACTACGGAAAAAGAATTTCTAGCTATTGTCTATTCTATTGACAAGTTTCGCTCTTATCTTGTAGGTGCAAAGGTGATTATCTACACGGATCATGCTGCGATCCGGTACCTCCTTGCAAAGAAGGATGCGAAGCCAAGGCTAATTAGATGGATTCTTCTCCTACAAGAATTCGATCTAGAGATCCGCGACAAGAAAGGTTCGGAAAATTCTGTTGCGGATCATTTGAGTCGCCTAACACATCTAGAGGACGACCACTTACCTATAGATGACTCCTTCCCGGACGAACACCTACACATTATTGAGGAGTGCATCGATGTGATCTCCAAAGGTAACGAACCATGGTTTACTAATTTTGTTAACTATTTGGTTTGCCAGGAGATACCGCCCGGATTATCCTACGCACAAAGAAAGAAGTTCTTTAAGGATGTTCGGGAATACTTTTGGAATGAACCTCTCCTCTTCAAGAGAGGTCCGGATGGCATCATTCGGCGATGTGTGCCGGAAGATGAGATGCAAAGTGTCATCCGCCATTGTCATTCACTACCTTGTGGAGGACACGCTAGTTCGAACAAGACTAGCGCAAAGGTATTGCAATCTGGATTCTTTTGGCCTACTTTATTTAGAGATGTGCAATCCTTTGTTTCTTGCTGCGATGCTTGTCAAAGAACAGGTAATATCTCTAGGAGGAATGAGATGCCTCTTAATAACATCCAAGAGGTGGAGATTTTCGATGTTTGGGGAGTAGATTTTATGGGACCATTCCCATCATCTTTCGGAAACCAATACATACTATTGGCAGTAGATTATGTTTCTAGATGGGTGGAAGCAATTGCCTCTCCCACCAATGATGCCATGGTGGTGGTTAAGTTCTTCAACAAGACCATTTTTCCACGATTTGGAACACCAAGGACTATCATTAGTGATGGAGGCTCTCACTTCATTGCCCGGCGCTTAGAAGCTCTTCTAGCTAAGTATGGGGTTACTCACAAGATCGCCACCCCTTATCATCCACAAACAAGTGGACAAGTTGAGATCTCAAATCGGGAGATCAAAGGAATTCTAGAGAAGACGGTTTCAAGGACTAGGAAGGATTGGTCTTTGAAGCTTGATGACGCATTGTGGGCATACCGGGCTGCGTACAAGACTCCCATAGGAACCACACCATACAACCTTGTGTATGGGAAGTCTTGTCACTTACCGGTAGAGTTAGAGCATAAGGCGTTTTGGGCTATCAAATGGTTAAATTTCAGCATGAAGGAAGCGGGAGAGAAGCGTCTCTTAGACCTTAATGAGCTGGAAGAACTCCGCTTGAATGCCTACGAAAACGCCAAGATCTATAAGGAGAGAGCAAAGCGTTGGCATGATAAGCACATCATTCCAAAGGACTTCAAAGAAGGAGATCAAATTCTCCTCTTCAATTCAAGGCTTCGTCTCTTTCCAGGTAAGCTTAAATCTCGTTGGACCAGACATTTTCTAATTAAGCGTATTTTCCCCCATGGTGCAGTTGAAGTATGGGGTGAAGCGGGCGGAAGCTTTAAGGTGAACGGTCAACGACTCAAGAAGTACACGCCGGAACTCCAAGCTGAAGAGTTCGTGCCTACCGCACTCGAATAAGTGCGAGATTGGTCTAGCTACGGACCTTAAACAAAGCGTTTCTTGGGAGGCAACCCAAGGTATTGCATTTACGTTTTTATTTTCGATTCATAGTTTAGCTTAGTTTAGACGTTTTTGCTTTGTTTTGCCTTCGATTCCTTCTGGTATGTTCGTGTTTTTGGATGTAGGAACGGTGGAAAAGGAAAGAGGAAGAGTTATTTTGAAGAAAAGTGACGAAACTTGGACTTTGGAGCATTACAGAGAGTTCCACAGCCTAAACCACGGTCGTGACAGCTACAGTGCCCGTAATTTCCAAAAGCCTTTGAAAAATCACCAAAACCACGGTTCCGTTCATTTCCACGGCCGTGGAACCCTCCGACAGACCGTGATTTTCAAAATTTTGCCTGTCACTATATAAACCACGTTCTTCACAAAAACACTCCACAAAACCATTTCCACGACCCAAAACACCGATTCCACGCCCTTCACCACAAATCTCCGTTCGTTAATCGTTTTCAACGATTCTTCTTCCCAAATTGAAGCAAATTCGACCACCAACGAGATCCAAGCAACGAATCGAGCGGCAAATCACCAAGGAACGCACAATTCGGATTTTAAAATCCGAAACCTAGGTTTTTTCCCCTCTTCTTGATCTTTGTCAATTTAGGTTCGTTTTTGCTAGAAATTATAGGAGAACTGCTTGAAACTGGAAGGAATTAGACTAGGGCTGCCTGATTGCTGAATTTGAGTGCTGTTTGTTGAGTTTTGAGAAAAACTGAGACGAATCACGGTCTCAGTCAGTTCCACGGCCGTGGAAATACCAAGAACAGACCGTGATTTTGAACAGTGATGGATTTTGTGAGAAGAGTTTCAGGGAGGATTAAGGAGAAGAAGAATGACCAGAACAAAAAGAGGAAGGGTAACCCCTCTTCCTCTTCATCCTCTAGAGCACCACCACCTTCCTCCCCTTCACCACCATCATCACCTTCATCACCCGCTCCTCCTAGCCCTAGAGTACCGACCATTCATGCGGATCACCTCGATGCACTCGAGAGGATCCATGAGAGGGTTGTGATTGGACCTAGGTACCTATTGTTAGAGGATCTAGCTCCTCTTAACATCATAGATGACCTTACTTGGCTCTTGGATAGAGCCGGACTAGTTGTCTTCTCGGCTATCCGAGAAGACGCCTACGAGGAGATTACGAGGGAGGTTGTGACGTCTTTCGAGCACAGCCATGTGGATAGGACCGTTTTTTTCCGTCTTATGGAAAGAAACTATGATTTTACCATCCGTGAGTTCGGAGCCTTTTTCGGGTTCCAAGAGACCTTTAACGGTCGTTTTCCTAGTGGCGTTTACGCCAAAGACTTTTAGGAGGAGGTTGCTATGATTTACGCCAGCAAGGACCGCTGGCAACCTGCTGACACCAAGGCTAAGTTGATGTATCACTTAGCCTTGAAGATTGCTCACCGTGTTCTTTCGGAGTGTCTCTTCCCTAGGACGGAGACGCCCCAAAAGATCAAGACGGATGAGCTATTTCTGTTGTATTCTATGCTGTATGGGCGCCGAGCTGACTGTGCCACCCTCTTAGCTGCTACTATGAGCAAGCTTAAGAACAAGAGGAAAGGCAACATTGGATATGGTGGGATAGTTACCCACCTTGCTAGGATGTTGGGAGTTGATTTTTCTGCATGTACCCGCATACCAGCCGTACCCTTAGGACTTCAGGCCTTCATGACTAGAGGTCTCATCTTCCCCACACATAGAGGTCCGCCTTATGTGGCCATGCCTTGGGAGAGCAGGACGGGTAGGGGTATTGAGTGGCTACAAGAGTACTCCATTATGGCTGGACGCCATAATTGGAAGGAGACGTTCGCTGTTATGCACGCGAATAGGATTGCAGCTCCCCCATATGTCCCACCACCGCCCGTAGTTGAGGAGGAGGAGATGAGAGATCAGTATGAGAGTGGAGGAGGAACCGAGCACGAGTTTGGCACGTTTCCGGATCAGCCGGATGCGGCCCCTGATGTGCCTAGACGTTCTCCACGTCCAGCCAGAGCTTCAGGTTCGTCTTCTCGCCGCGCCAGCGTGAGTGAGAGACCCACTTGGATGGATACGCCTACTACATGGTACGGAGCTCCATCTCCATGGTCCTCACAGCAGCCATCAACATCAACACCAGCACCGTCCGACGCTCTAGGGTGGTACAGCCAGGCTCCGGGATGGTATGAGCAGATGCCAGATTGGGCTACTGGTCTTTCGGAGAGAGTAGGAGCATTGGAGATCCGAGCCGATGCTAGAGATGGACGCTTGGACGACCTCGATCATATGATGAGAGACGTCTACCGTCAGCAGTTTGGGCGGCACTACGACTCCAGCTTCTCTCCATTCCCGCCTCCACCAGCGCCGCGGTGATGATGATGATGACCGATAGCTTTAGCCGCTCCACCGCCATTTTGTGAGTTTCTTTTTCTTTTCTTTTTTTCTCTCTTTTATTTGAACATTAGGGACAATGTTTGTTCCAAGTATGGGGTGGGGTGTGACTAAAAGTTGTAATAACTCTTACTCACTTTGATTGCTTCTATCGAGACTATCTTGCATGTTTCATTATTTCATTGCATGAAAAAGAGTTTGAAAAACCCATAAAAATTGAAAAATTTTGTGCTTCTAAGGAATTGAGATGATTTCTATGATAATCGCTACTTATGAATTGAGTTTGAGGACAATTGCATGCTTAAACGAATAGTAGATTGAAAAGAAATTGAATGAGTTAATTATGCCTCTTTTACAAGTTTCATAATGTGATGAATGTTACCTAAATCATGTTGAGAAATTGAAGTTGAATTCGCACTATAAGTTCTTATGCTTCTTGTTGAGATGATTAAGGCAATTCGATTTTTCTTTCTTCTTTCTTTGATCATTTAGCCCCTCATTGAAATATTGACCTCCTTTACCTATCCGGGAATTTGGAGGAGTTGATTGAAAAAGGCATGTATGATGTGGGAGGGCCATGAAAGCAATACTTTGCATTCAAAGGAATAGAAAGAAATTATAGGTTTGGGGAAGTCAATCATGATGATGAGTAACTCGGCACCATTCACATAGCCGGGTGTTTGTGTCTTGCCAAAGTCGGATTGAGCGATATTCCTAGCGGATTATGGTATGTGCGCTAAGGGTTTGAGGCATCTCATAAAAATTGAGAAACGCCAATCTCCTAGGCTTCGGTTTTTGTGCACCTCTATCCATAACTCCAAAAGTAAAGTCAAAAAATGAAAGGAAGAGAGCGAAGCTCTAAGTTGAAGGTGTTGCAGAAACCGCAAGAGAAGAAGAAAAGAGTAGTTGCCCACTTTCCCGGATTCATGCACCACATTCCTTAAAGTTTCCTTCCCTTTCCACATTCTAGACCTTCTTCTTTGAAAGTCCTTAAGATCAAAAGAATGTTATATGACTTGGTGATCTAAATTGAAGTTTCTTATGATTGATTTTGATAATGTTTAAGGGTTATGATGTTTGTATGGAAGTTTGATTGATCCATGAACTTTCTTTACTCTTTACTCTTTGATTAAGTGTATGAAAGTCTTATAAACGATTGAAGCAAGATTTGAGAATGATCTATTGATTAGAGGGCACATTCATCCAAAAAGAAGTATTGCTTTGAGAAGGTACACATATTTCATCCTAACTCTTGTTTTAAAGCTTTTGAAAGACCTTGCTTAGGGACAAGCAAGTGGCAAGTATGGGGTTATTTGTTAGCATGAAATATTGTGATATTTTAGGCACATTTTCCAAGTGTATTTGATTCATATTGATAGTCATTGATCGAGCATTGATACATTTGTGAGCTAGTTTGTCTATAATGTCGATATAGAGATCTACACAAGCTTTATGTTGATTATAGGTAATTGAGAGCTATTTCCGAACGGAATCGAGCAAGGATGGAGTTGTTGAGCAATGTCCATGGATTGAGGACATTCCTAGGAGCTAAAGGAGTGCCAACTTGAGGAATGCACGAGGCTAGGGAAGAATCACGTTCTTGCCCTAAACCACGCTCTAAAATACGGCCGTACCACTTTCCACGTTTAAGTACACGGCCGTGGAACCATGTCTAGGGAAGTGTGGTTCATTCCAGCAACTTCTACGGTCGTGGAGAAGATGGTTCAAACCGTGTTGATTTCCACGCTCTAAATTACGGCCGTGGAACCCTTCCACGACCGTGATCTTGGCGATCTTTTTCGCCATACTTTAAGCCACGATCTCCTACGCAATTGGGCCGGGCCGATATTTTATCTTACACTATAAAAGGACGGACGAAGAGAGATTCCGACACCCCCGCTTAGACCTCGCTTTACACATACACTTACGTTTGGAATTGCCCTAATTTGGCATTTGGCGGAGATTTGTTGGAGAGATTTTTGGCGCATTGCTATTGGCGATTTCCGGATTGACGGAAGATCGAAGATTCGGAAGATTGTTCGCAAGGAGAATTCGCTTCTTGCTTAGGTTTGATTTAGAAGACGGATTGACATCCCGTTCTTCCTTCTTATCTAAGATTGTGTTTGTTTGTTATACTCCGAATCTAGTGACAATATTTGTTCTTGATTATGACTTTGAGATTGGGTTGAAGTTTATTGAAGGTTTTCGGAAGTTTTCATCTTTCAATCTTTCAACTCTTGAATTTGATATCAATATGACTATTGTTGGCTAAAAACCCTTAACAATTCTAAGGTGAACGGTTGATAGTTGTGGCTTAGATGATGATAGATCGTTCGTAAACAGATTGGATCCTGAGAGTTAGAGAGAATCGCCGACGAACCCTAATCCACGGTCTGTTCTTGAGCTTCCACGGCCGTGGAACTCAAGAACTAGCCGTAATTTTGTGTTAAATTACGAACTTGCTTTTACTTTAATCCAAAGTTAAAGATTTGCTTTAACTTAGTTTAGGCTTGCCTTTTCTAGGTGGTAGTGAAGCCTCAACAACCTCTACCTCGATTGTGAGTGTCACAACCTTAATCGATTTAGTTAGTCTTGATCCTTGGATTATAAGTTTGGGTATTTGACATTAATCCTCATCTTTAGAACCTTTCTATATTGAAGCCTCAACAATCTTTATAGAGAGTGTCTTGTAGGTGAGTCATATAAGGTTTTTGGAACTTCATCGTACGATTACCTTATATTAGCATACCTTTGCATATCTTAACTTTGTCCTTATATCATTAGTATATCTTGAATCGATTGCCACAGCTGGATACTTGGATCTTTAGGATTGTTGTTTTCCCAATAATTCGAAAAGCTTCTTACATTTACTTGCTTGATAACCTACAACTGAATTTGTTCCCCCCAAATCCTTGTGTTCAATACTCTGGAATTCTTGCTCATCTATATCGATCCGTACACTGCGGGTTCGCTTGCTTGATTTCTAGTTTTATATTTAAAGCTTATTTGCACGCACGCTAAGTGGCAAACATTTTATACTAAGTGTTACTCTATGAAGTAACTATGCTATTATTGCTAGAACGAAGTTGGCTAGATCGTAGCATTGAGGCTACATTGAGAAAAAAAAAAAAAAAAGGGAAGTTCTTCTAGGTTGTATCTAGGACTCAAGCAAAACAGATAATAGATAGTTAGAATCCTAGGGTCGGAAACCCTAGGCGGAGAGTAGACTGTTAGGGCCGAACTTCGTAAACATATCGTGTGTCGATCTTTTAATTTCCGCACCTTATATCATTTATATTGTGACTAACAACTTTCTGCAGGTTTCGAAGTCAAGACCTTGAGAAGTTGTTTTGTCACAAAGCACAGAGATCGACTTCAAGACCTTGAGATTCACTTCAAAGCCTTGATATTAGATATTGCAAAAAGTTCTCATACTCTATTCAACCCCCCGTTCTAGAGTATTTATATCCTTATCAATCCCCTACTCGGTTCTTCAGTCATGTATAGTAATTGTTTATTAATTAAGTCCTTATAATAAGATTTGTAAGCATTCCTAAATATATATAATCTTAAATTTAAAATAGCCATCTTGTGAGAAGAACAAATTTAAACACGTATGCTATGAAAGAGAGAAGGGGGGGAGTAAAATTGAGAAGAATTATTGAGTGTGTTAGGTGTCTACAAAGTAAACTTGTATGTATAATGCATGATATAGATGTGATTCAATGAACATATGCTCTCATATATGTAAAACGTGGAATTTGGAGTTTTTGGTCAACCTACGTACGTAGGTTCCTATCATTAGACCTAATTTACAATCTCAATTATGGAGTGGCGACCCAACCCGCCTAGTCTAATAATTGGACACCAATAAAATCATTTGTGTTGAAGGTGCTTTCATTTTTTTTTAAATCAAAACCAACGTGATGATCTCTATGAAGTCTTTTATGAAGTCGGATTCGATGAAGATAGTAGTAAAACCTCTATGAGTAGCTTCAACAGTGATAGTGTTGATCTTTATGAAGTCGGGTGGTGGTGTTGAGCATCGGCATGGAATAGGGCACACGAGAAGGTGAGGATCTCCACATAAAATCATAGACCCAAGAACATAGGATGAATTCTTTAAGCATGTCCGACTCTCTTCGAAGGTGCTTGCATCATTGTTTTAAACCGTGGTCGTACCCTTTTCATATAATAATTAAGAACATTCAAACCAATCATTTCATTCATTTGTATACTTTTTGTGAGGAAAATCATCATATAAATTCCTAAGACTAAATATAAAACTGACAAAATATCAAAAATCACCCTTTAAATAGATCATTTGCAACTAATCACTCCTTAAATTCGAAATTAAGGAAAAGTACCCTTTACAACGGTTTCGCTAGCAGAATAACAACCCTACTATTTCGTCCCTTTTTCGTTAAAGGAGCTTACTTTATAATATTTACGCTATACCCTTAAACTGTACTTTTCAATTCTTAAACCCATTTTTTTCAAGCCGAAATCTTCTTCTTCCTCAAGATATTCAAGCCATTCCGACATCATTAGATGGAAGAAAGCAGCCAAATTCAAGCCCGACTAAACACCATGTGTAACCAGTTCTACTGCATAGACCTCCAACTCTGATATGCCTTAACCCACTACTCAAGTTCCTATATATAATTTAAGAAAAAAAAAAGAGATTAGGTAATCTAAATTTATTTATACCTGACTTTTCCTACAACTACTTTTTCTCCTCACCTTTATCATTTTAAAAAAATATTCCTATTATTTAATGTTTTTAATAATTTTAAATAACTATTTACTGAACAACATACCCATATAAAAGCCACGGAAATTTTTTCTTCTGATTTTCTTATACTCTTTTTTCAACTAATTTCTAAATTTGAAAATTCTCCTATTATTATTTATATTTTTTTATTAAGGCCTTTCTACATATATTACACGGACCATCAAATCGATTGAACCGGGCCGGCCAAATTGAAAGGGTGTTGAACCATTGTTTCAAGTTGCACTAAGGACGGTACAGATTCTTAAAAAAAAAAACTCTAAAATGGAGAATTTTTTTAAATTTTCTCTAAAAATTATTTGTATAAAACCCAATAGCTTCCGCAAAATAGGAAATAATGAATTTATTTATATATTTTTGGCAAGGGTTTTGGCGAGATTGGTGTTGAAAAGGGTGTTGAGGCTCGGCGAGTATGGAAGGATAAGATCCGGATTGAAGGTTATTGGGAATTTGGAGGTGGTGGTAGTTACTGGTGGGGTGTTGGGTTCATTGTTGGTGTCAGTAGCTTTGATGATAAGCTTAAGCCTGTAATAGTGTCATGGAAATGGTTGCTTTAATTTTGTCTAGGTGGAGGAGGAGGTTGCTTCAAAATCTATCATGGAGGAGATGGGTTCATTTAAGGATGATGTTATTTTAAAATAATTCTGATCCGACAATACTCCGTCCTTATCGTTGCAGTTGGTTAACCCAGAAACATATAACATTGAAGGAGCTAATTATTATAAATTTATACAGTAGTAGGTAGAGATCGAGAAGAAATGAAAGTATGTGGCTGGCTATAGCTAACCATTATTAACCCAAAACATGTATATGAGAGTACTAAATGCAGCATTCCTCGAGGACACAGCAACAGCAAAGAGCCGCCAGACTGCAAACATTAACATATATATATCTTCTGTTACACTAATAATATTTATGGGTTTGTTTTAGATTAAAAAAATAAAATTAATAATAATTACCAAGCTCTTAGGAAAGAAGGACGACGTTGGTTATCATATGGGGTGCCCGGATAGTCGTACTGTTGGTGGTGACGGTGGGGGTAGTGGTAGCCGCCTCCGCTCCCTACTTGGATTACTGGTGGTGGTGGTGGTGGTCCCGGTTGAGCATAGTCTGATGATGGAAAGAAGCCCGATTCCTGGTACCCACCTGAAGCCATTCAATCTATCAGAAAATATAAAACATATGTAATACAAAATATGAGAGAATATATGCAAGAAACATGCTTGGTAGAGGATAGGACTGATGGGCAACGTGGGTAGCTGCTGAACCGCCTTGGTAATTCATTTTCCTTCAGATTTACTATTTGCCACCACTTGTATATACCACAATTCAGGACTCAATATATATATATATATATATATATGATAAAACGATGTATATCTTGATGGCGGCCTTGGCCTCTCGATCACACTGATGCTGGCTAGAGATACAGAGCAAGTTGAGGCGGCTTGATGCTGCACGTGTCAGCTTTAGGATGAAGGGCTTCCACGTGCACCCTTCATTCGACTGACAACTACCTACCTCTACATTACACTCCTCGAAATCCTCATCCTTCCTTCCATTCAGATGTGCCAAAATTAATATTTCAATCAAAATTATAAATGTTACTAGACCAATGGACTACATAGAGAAAGTACAACAGTCTTTTAATATACTTTGTAAGAGATATATTAGGCCCAAATTTAAAGGTTTTATGCCGATGAACCAAATGACACACTCCTTTATGTAGACTCATTTTTTGGTAAGGTAGAAATCAGGTTGCTTATTCAGTTCAGTTTTTGGGTTTTCGTTTTTGTGTTTTTGGGTTTTTTTCAGGTTGTACAAATTTGTTTAAAGGGATAATTTGTATGAATACGAATGAATATTTTTTTCAAAAAATAAGCTTTTAATATAAGAAATCTATTATGAATCTTCAGCTTGTCAAGTGAATGCTGTTTTGTAGGGACTCCTATTTCTTGGCTTTAGATTTCGAAAACCATGTATTCAAGAAACAATTTTATGGTTAGGTAGGTACATAACGTATTTTTGTGTATATAATAGGTATGTTTTGTAATGTGTAGATAAAGTAGGCACTTAAAATTATGTAAAAAAAGATTAATTAGAAAGCAATAACAGATATTACCTGATTTGGAGATATTCTCTCCTATATTAAATAAAAGATTCAGGTAATTAAATTTTGTATATTCTTTTGATGATACACAATATTAATACACAATTTCAATTACACACTAGTGATACATAATTTCAACTACATAATGTTAATAAAATGAAAGACTTGTGTAACAAAAAACCTTGTGTACGAAATACTTGAGCATACACAATTTCAATTACACAATAGTGATACATAATTTCAAATACATGATGTTAACAAATAAAAGACTTGTGTAACCAAAAACCTTGTGTACGAAATACTCGAGCGGTATAAAATGACTCGAGTATACATAATGTAACTACATATTATTCAGGAAAGAAATTCAGTGAAAGGTATTTCGTACACAAGGTTTTGGTTACACAAGTCTTTTATTTATTAATATTGTGTATTTGAAATTATGTATAAATATTGTGTAATTGAAATTGTGTATTAATACTGTGTATCATCAAAATAATACACAAACTTTAATTAGTCCAACTGGTATAAGGGAGGGAGGGACAGCTCGTCCAGAGTTCGAATCCTACCTTCTACACAATCTTTTCCTTATTATAATTAATAAGAGAAATAAGAATATTTAGTTGTCCGATATAACAAATTATAAAATTTAATTGATTATTAATAGGAGAGAGAAGAATCTTCAAATCTTTCCTCTTTTAATGATTATCCAACTCATTTATCTTTATTTTTTATTGTTAAAATTAGGGTGTCTAGTTTGTATCTAAGATACAAAAAATACCTTCTTTCACCAATCTTCTCTTTACGAACAAATTCACAACACTTGTATCAAGTATTAGTAATGTCAGTCTCTGTCTATAGTGAGTAGGGTGTTCATGTCTTATAATAAGACAATAAATTTAGGTATACTGATACGATGGGTTAAGGATCGAGCGAGATAACAACGAAGAGCAAGGAAAATGTCTAGGCGAGAAGGAAGGACAGCGCATCAAGGAGGAAATAGATCATGGCAATGGAAAAAACTGATTAGTCTGAGAAAGATCTTTAAAAAAAGGTCGTAGATAGCAGGTTGGTGATGGAAAAGTAGTGTTGGGTCCGGTTAGACCTAAACCCCCAAGCCGGCGGCCGGTTTAGGTTTCAAGCAGTTTATAGGTTTAGGTTCAGGTGAAAAAACTTAAAGCGGAGGTTAAACCGACAATTTGATTAGTTTTTGTTATTTAAAAGGGGCCAAACCGTAGGTTTGGTCCACAAAGAGCCGTTTTGTAGCTGCTCTTTGTCAGCCCGCCAACGGCTCGTTTGAAAGCCGCTTGGTTTCGCCCACTCTTGCAACGGCTATTAGCCATTGCACATTGGGTTTTTTTTGAATTTAAAAAATAAAATTAAGTTAAATGCCTATTTCCTTCAAAAAATCAAATCTTTTCCTATAAATATATAAATGCCCAACTCCTCTTTCATTTTACCCGGCACCATCTTCCTACATTATCTACTCTCTCTACTACTCAATTCTCAAGTCTCAAATTCTCAATTCTCAACTCTCATATTCTCATAATTCTCATTTATAAGTTTTTATTTCTCATCTTTCTCAAATTCATCTCTCGATTCTCGTAATGACAAACCCGAGTGATAACATTTCTTCTCAATTCTTCCCTAACACCGAAGAAAGTGAAACCTAAATGCCCAACAATCCCAAAAATAACGAAATGTCACCACCTCAACTACCCGAACTGAATACTTATTTTCAACATTTTTACGAAACATTACAAGAAGGGGGCCGCCGATGAACGATTATTGTCAAGTTTCATGCAACTATTGTTCAAAGGTGTATAAGTGGAAGGTGGAGTACGGCTATGGGACTTTGCAAACGTACATGTAAAAAATTCATCCCAAAAAGCTAAGGATATCACAGGGACAATCACAATTGTCCCACGGGTTTGCATCTTCTTCCTCTCAATCTTCTTTAATTAAGTATAACTAAAATGAAGAAAGTTTAGAATAGTCGATGTTATATGTTCTCATGCGGATCCATTTTCTTATTGTGAATATGAAGACGTTCGAGCATATAATACTAAATATCGTCAACCTTCTTTTGAACCAACTTCTCGCAAAACCGTTTCCAAGTTATAGTTTCTAAATCTCAACTACAAAAGAAGAAAAAAATATTTCGATTTTGGCATCTTTTTTGCATCAAGTATCTATTTGTAGTGATATTTTGAGTACACGATCGCAAAAGTATTTTTACATGGGCATTACCTTACATTTTTATTGATATCAATATGTTTTTGCATAAATATCTTATTGTATTTTGTCATTTCAACCAAATGCATGGTGCACCAAACATTGCAAACATGGTAAAAACTTTTGGGTTGGGCATGGGATGGGACAAGACGGAATTAAGATCGTCCTGCGTCCCGTCCCGCTTATTTTAAGCGGGACGGGACGGGATTTACAATATTTTTCTTTATCCCGTGCGGGCCCTATCCCATGTAAGACGGGCGGGGCGGGACGGGCGAGGCGGGACGGGTCTAATCCCGCAAGAATTATAATTCGCTCATTTTATTCAACATTTGTACTTGTATTGTCTTATGTTTAAAGACACAAATAATATAATAAAATCTTGATATCGAATTACCAATATAATATACTATGGTGTTAGTATTTTATAAGACAATTAGACATATACTTATATTATTTTTTCTCTCTTTTTAATCTATATAATTGATATATTGATATAATTTACTATTGTTTTAGTGTTTTATAACTTCTATTAATATAAAATTATAATTTGTAGATATTATTCATATGTATATAGTATTTCTAAAATATAAAATATTATTATATATATATGGAACGGGATTAACCGGGTTGGAAAGTTTTCGTCCCGCGTCCCGTCCCGCAAATTTTTCACAGGACGGGACGGGATGCCCATTTTTTTCCAAGTCCCGCCGGGACCGGCACGGGATTAACCGGGATTTGTGCCCACCGTAGTAAAAACGGTTTTACAAGAATTTAATTTATAAGATCGAGTTTTTTCATATTCTTTTGATAACGCATCCGCTAACACAGCCGTCGTACGTAAACCATTTGATCGAGAAGGTGGGACAATATTTGCGAACTCCATTTATTCATGAAAGATGTGCATGTCATATTTTAAACTTAAGTGTTCAAGACTTCAAGATGGACTTGAGATTTTATCGATTATGCTAAACCCCACCACCGATGTTATTGATCATATTTGGCACTACTCTGAATTGTAAAAAAATGGAGAACATTATACTTAGCTGATAATGTTCATCCAATTGTATTTTCAAAAGACATTGGAACTTGTTGGAACTCTATTTACAAATTAATTTGTCAAGTCTTTCGTTACAAAGATCTTTTACAAACGTTTTTCGTACAAAACATTCCTTATTCAATTCTTGATGATGAAAATGTCCGGCAAGCTTGCATTGATATTTGTAATGTTTTAAAGATTTTTAGTGATGCAACTAATATCGTGAGTTACGTTTACAACTCAACTTCTAGTAGATTTTTAGAGATAGCCATACATGTTTCCGAGGATTTTGAAAACGGTACAACTTTTCCAACCCTTATTGACGTGGGGTTGAAGCCGTTGTTCCCGACCTAGATTGAAGTTCACGAACACGACAACAGGGGCAAATATCGGTTAGAATCTTGGGTGAGATTCCTACGATAAGGCCGAGATTTGTGAAACTTGAACACAAAAGAACGTGAGTTTGATGGATTGATAATGATAGGATAAGAAGATGATATATGAAGATATAGGAAGAAAAGACTTAGTGTTAGACTTACAAATAACCTTGATCAATGGAACAAAACCCTCAACAAAAAATTACCTTAGTCCTTCCTTCTTTAACCTTACACAAGCCATCTGAATAAGACAAGCACAAGGAGGGACTAGTTTGACTAGTAGCACCAATCTTCAATATGATTAACACACACAAGAACAACCTAGCAAGGAGTCACAACGATTCAACCAAAAGGCTCTCTTTTTTATTGAATAGAAATGAATAAAATGCAACTCCGTGAGCGAAGTCACAAGTATCTCACAATAATGTGCAAATCAATAATCAAAATTAAGCTCCCTAATAATCTTGAACTCTAGGAATACTTATAGGCGAGATTCCTCTAAAAATATAAAATAAAAGAACTAAAAGATAATCCTAAAAGATAGGATCATAACCAAAAGATATCTTCAGAATGTTTAGAGGTTTAAAAGTATTTAAATAACTAAAAGATAGTTATGACGAATAAGATCTCGATTGGATCTTATAGATCTCGACAGACCACAAATCTCGGTCTCAATCTCAGCGAGATTGTTGCTTCACGGCCGAGATTTCTTCACCGGTTCTCTTAAGTCTCGGTTTAGCCACATTTCTTGGTTCATTGATTATCTTCAATTATGTATAACTTCTTCTCTTGGATTTTCCTAACTCTTGATCTAGTGATTGGTCCTTGTATATTTGGTATTAGGAATGTTCCTACATCACTTATAAATGCTATCAATAACAAGAAATCGAACTAGCTAAAATATTACACCAACATTCTCATGATTTTTTATAACCGTCGTTTTTTTATCCAAGATTTAAACTTGATGGTGTTTTCGATTTGTTGGTTGTTTATTATGATTGTTTGGGTTTAGATGTCTTAGTTCCTAACATTATTCAAGATGTTCGTATTGAAATTAAAATTTTACTTTCTTCATTTTAAACAAGTGCTAGGTCTTCTTATACCTCACCTACCCCTACACCATCTTCTTCTTCATCGTCTTCTTTTCTTTCAAAAGCACAAGAAAGTTTAGCCAAAAGAAAAAAAACACCAAGACATTCATCCTCAAATTTGTAAGATTATCTAACAACATGATTTATGTTTGATAGGGAAGATTCTTTCGATATTTTAGATTGGTTGAAGAAAGTATCCCGCAAATATCCAACATTAGTGAAAATTGTACAACAAGTCATGGTCATGACCATAATCATGGAGCAAGCATTTAGCCAAGGAGGGAACATGCTCAATTATAAGAGAACTCAATTGAAGCCGGAAAAGTTGGAGGCGCAAGTTTTTATTCAAGATTAGACAAGGGCGGAGAAGCGGAAACAATAGAATGCCCCAGTGTACGACTCAAAATGTGACACCTCCTATTTCATTTCTAGTTGATTACCAATTAATTAACCCTGTTTAAAACAATAAGCGGAAAAGCGCAAAACGTACATTTTTAAAACTTTATCTTACAACCATATTCACAACATATATACATACTAACATACGTCATAAACTCCGTTTAACCAAAACACAACTGTTTTAAAACCATACAAAACATCCTAAGCGGTAGCATCCCATAACAGGCCACCTGATATGATCTCAAATCCAGGTGTTGGGTCCAATGTCCTTGCCTTGATCAGGCCGAGCCTGAGTAGTTGTAAAATATGTGGATATAACAACAATGAGCCACACGCTCAGTAAGGGTATACAAATCGCACTCTCCCAATATATATAAGTATCTAATATCCCGTCCCCAAAGGACACTCTATACCCTTCCTCACATTTCAAAGCACACATACATATCCACATTCACATATAATTCCACAACCATTCATATCACATAAACATAAACATTCAAGCATGTTATCACACATCACATATAAACATATCATCTCATCACATAAAAAAAATCATAACATAACACATAACATGCTAGACTCGATCGCATCGATGCATAGGTGATAATTAACTAACTAGCCCCAACTGATCGTACGATATATTTTCTCACGTGCTTTCGTATTTCTTTTCTTTCTTTCTTTTTTTTTTCTTTCGGTTGGCCAACCCGATAGCGTCCTAGGCCCCCTGTAGATCAGGTAGCGACCTCGGCCATCTTGTCCTAAGACCCCCTGTAGATCAGGTTGCGACCTTGGACTATTTTTCTTATCTTGAGGCCCCCTGTAGATCAGGTAGCGACCCTTGTCTATTTTTCTTATCTTGAGGCCCCCTGTAGATCAGGTAGCGACCTCTGAGGCCCCCTGTAGATCAGGTAGCGACCTCGTCCCCCGGAAACCCGTGCGGGACCCAGTTGGGCTAATCAATCAATTGTCATCCTATATTATCACTTTCATATCATAACTCAATTTCATGCTTTCATCATATTCTTTCATCACATCCTTTTCATTATCATATCATGTACCTCATGCATGCCTTCATAAATAATATCAAGTCATCATCATCATTATCTCACTCATTTATAGGCATGCATACAATCATAACAAACATATATATATACACATAAGCATGCATAAAATCATGGCATATTAAACACATAACATATATTAAGCAAGTGCAATTCATATACACTTACCTCGTAGGTAAGAACAATAAAACCTCGCAAACCAACTACTGAGTCCGTTTCCCACTCGGACTATCCTCTTTTATCGTGCTTGGATACGCTCACAAAGCAACTACGTTATAGTTAGACCGAAACCTTCAACAACACCTGTTGAGAATATCATATTCTTCGTATTAAACTTCTCGCTTCAAACACCAGTTAAATTCATTCCTTTGAATTTAATTAGCTTATAGCATTTTCTATAATTCCCAATTTAATTAATTAACCTTTAATTAATTAATTAAATTTTGTTAGAACAACGTTTTGCCCGCAGGCAATTTCTGAACCCACCTGTCATCAAATCTCATCAAACAAACAACCCATAATCACCAGAATAAAGTAACGAGCGTAATGGAATTTCCAATTATCCATTTTGACAAGCATAAGGTCAATTTAGGCTAAATCGCAATACGGAAAACGAATAAATTCATAACTTATTCGTTACTAACCCGATTGACGATCCGAAAGAAGATTCGGAATCACAACGACGTAGGCTACGCTCGGACACCATCAAATTCACCGGAATCTGAGCGACGGAACCTCCCTAGTATCATATATGCTCGACCAGACCTTCCTTTGCTCGGAAATGCAGAAACTCGGTACCAAAATGAAGAGAATGAAGAGAGGAATCCAAAGACTCAAACGGATTTGAAATCGGATTAGAAACAAAGAGTAGATCTGAGTTTGAAGGTTGAGAGAAATCAGAGCTTTTACGAGGAAACGTGAAAGAAAATGAATTAATAAACGATATTTCAGCTATTTATAGCGAAGACGATAATTATCCTTTAGCGGAGTCGATAATTATCCTTTTACCGATCCGAAAGCGGTTTAAGCCCCCTTCTCCAAACTTCTCGAAATTGGAATAATAAATCTGGAATATTGTATGGATAATTATTCCGCAATTGTTTCGAAAAATGTGTATTCCTAAGCCGTCTTTCTTAGCCGCTAAGAAACGAAATAGCGACTCTTTTAGCCGTTTTGCCTTTTCATGTTTTTTCATATCTAGGACATGTCCGATGTCCTGATCATTTCTCTCAACTGCATTTTTATTAATTGAAGCTCCCAAATGCTCCAAATAACACCGGGGTGTAATATCATCTAGGAGCTGGTTACCTCAAGAGGTATCTCGTGTTAAAACGGATTTAATTTCCTAAAATACTCAATTAGGTCATCTTCGATTTTTGACTGTTACACAAAATCTGATTCCAACACCGATGACGACGCCACTACTTCTGAGTATGGGGCCGAAAGGTAAATGGGGTAACGAAAACAACCCGGATGTTTAAAAAGGTAAGTAAAGGTAAGAGAACTACGTGGGATTTGATTCCTCTTGACCCCGAGAGGATACGTATGCAACCGGGTAACCGGTTCAAACCCTTTATTTTTTTTAATTATAGTACCGATCGGCCCAATCAGTAGCAACCGATTGGGCCGATCACTACGGAAATCACATATTTTGTAGTTTTGTACGGTTTTGTAAGGACCGATCGGGTTGATCGATCCTTCTATCAACCCGATCGCTATTTTTTTTCAACAAACTTATGCTAAACCGGAAAACCTCCGGTTTGGGTTTAGGTTTGACCTTAGGCCAAAGCAAAACCAGTGGTTTAGGTTTAAAATCCAAGACTAGGAAAAACAATTAAATTCTGGGCGGATAATTGGATCATTTCAAAACCACTAAGTTGATCGTTGAATCCCAAATCGACTATGACCCTAATTTACGAGTGTGTGAGTTCATCACTCAAGACAAAATATGGAATATGGAGAAAATAAAAAACGTATATTTTAAATTTTGATATTTGACTCGATCCTTGAATGTTTCCAGTCTATCAGGATTCCAACATGACATTACCGACAAACTTTATTGGTCCCTAATAAGTATGGTTAATTGGTTCTCAACCAAATATGTCGTGGAAATGATCAATGCAAACAAGTGCATAAACGATATTGAGTGCAATTGGATTTGGAAACTATACATTGCCCCAATGATTAACAACATTTTGTGAAAAATTAGAAAAAACAAAATTTCTACAAAAGTAAAGCTTGAGAAACGTCGGATCGTAGTACCGATGAATCCGTCTTTTGTAAACATCATTTGGAAGACTTAGGACATATGCTCATAAACTGTCCATATACCAAACAAGCTTATGTTGATATTATCGCAAATTATACAAATGTTATTCTCCAAATAACATGGATTAACTCCAAACCCAACATTACAATTAATTTATTTAGGAACAACCTTGACACAAACAACCTTAGATTACTATGCTATACATGGTGGAGTATATGGTATTTCTGAAACCAAACAATATTTAAACAACAAAATTACTATTAGACCAATAATATAAAGGAACTCGTTACATATCAAACCAAACAACGGGATAAGGCCAAGAAAAATTCTTCTAAATCTAGACGAAAAAGGAAAAAAAAAACATAAAATGAGAAAAATCTAAAACCAATTTTGTAAAATTGAACTTTGATGTTGAATGATGGAACATCATCCTTTGGAGTAATTATTTACGACCATGATGCAAAAATGCTAATTATGAATTTTGAAAAACTCTCTAACTTATCATTTTTTTATGGATTTTTCCTCTTGGTGCTATCAAGGTTTCGACTTTTCCTCTTGGTATCACTAAGTTTTAAATATTTTTTGGTGCCCTCAAGGTTTCATTTATCTCCTCTTTATACCCATTCTTAATATATTACATTAAAATTTATTATAAAATAATAATAATAAAATAACAGATTTAAAATAGATTATGACCTCATTAAATTTAATTAACAAATTTATAATAGAAATTTTTTTATGTATATTTTTATTTTTTGAAATAAATATATTTTTTTATTTTTGAATTAAAATATTTTTTTTACTTTTTAATTTCGATTTAATATATATATATATATATATATATATATATATATATATATATATATATATATATATATAAATTTTTTTTAAAATTTTATTAAGAGTCTAGAGAATTAAAATATAATAAATTTTATTTGTTTTGAATTTAAATTTTATATAATTTATATTATTTCGAAAATTTTAAAAAATTATGTTTTTTTTAATTTTAAGATAATGGAAAAGTATATTATAAAAATAATAAATTAAAACATAAAAAAATAATATTTTTATTTTCAAATTAAAATAAATTATAGAAAATTAACTTCAAAAAAAAACTTTATGTTTAATTTTCTGGACACTTACAAAAATTATTTTTGATTTATTTTAGTTAAAAAACAAAAATTATCTTTATTTTAATTTACTTTTTTTAATTATAAATATATTTAAAAAAAATACTACTATTATAAACTTATTAGTTTAAAATGTAATAAGGTCATAAGCTATTTAAAAAAAAAAAAATTTCTAATTTTTTTTGTTTTATAATGAATTTTAATGTAATATATTAAGAATGGGTATAAAGAGAAAACAAATTGAACCTTAAGGGCACCAAGAGGAATTTTAAAACTTAATGAATACAAAGAAAAAAAGCTCAAACCTTGAGGGTACTAAGAAAAAAAATCCATTTTTTATATAGATGTTGTAATTGTATTAAAAGGGTTAATTCCAACCAAAGGTCGAGGAAGTCGGAAAATTAAAATTGAAGGGTTAATCTTCACGTTATTAACTGTGTTTTAAACATTTAGGGGTCGTTTGGTTTTAACTCCGGAATCAGAAATGGAATGGAAATGAATCTATTCCATACGTATACTCTTGTTCATGAAAGTTTTTGGAATCATTCCTTGTGTTTTGAAGTAATTGGAGTAGAGTTTGATTACTTTTGATAACCTATAGGGTAACAAATTGTGGGAAATCAAGTGCATTTTACCTTAAACCATAAGGAATGATTTCATACAATTTCATATATATATATATATATATATATAAATGAATTAAATTCGTTTTCGTTTCCGGAGTTGAAAACAAACGGACCATTAGAAACAACCATAAAACGCTGAGATTCTAATTGAAAATATTTTCTATCTCCATTCTTTCAAGGAAGAATTAATTGGCAAGAACAGTGAAGACCAAGGATTGACAACGAATGTATGAGGAAGTTTCCCTCTGGAAGAGTAGGTGAGGAAATTGACCAACAATGAATGTATGAGGAACTTTCCCCTTTCCATTTCAACATGTACACACTACCCACTCAATCACTCATCCTCTTATATAAATGTTCACACCCAAAACCAAAGACTTACTTACATCACAACATTTAATTCATCATTTCATTGCCATTACCGCTACCACCTACAAACTCACCTCTATAATTTTACTCTACATATATCTTCCTTAACATATTTCCTATTCATCGGACCATCTCTACTATTCATAAGCTAACTTAATATTTTATATCTTAGTTTGTAACATTTATATTTTACCCAATATCTCTAATTTGTTACCAAACAAGTCAAGATTTGGAACAAGTATCAAAGAAAATAACAATTTATGATTACTATGTGTCATGATATTCACATTTTGGCAATTTTCTTGCACTTTTTTCTTTGAAAATCAACTCTTCATGTTATATGTTTAATGTACGTATTTCCTTTTTTTTTTCAAAAGTATTAATGAAAACAAATACTTTTGATCAGCATAAATATGACCCCTTTAAAAACTAATTTTATAAATCCCTCACAAAATAGTATTTCGTATATTATAAAATGTTTTCGAAGCCTAAAATACAATAATATTATAAAGTTTTTTCTAAAATACCTCATGAAAGTAATATATTTATATATATATGTATATAGATCCTGATTCATATTTAAACAGCTCTTATCGTGTGAACGTGTAAACACCGAATATATGTGACTATACCGTCGAATATATGTGATTATACCGCCGAATATATGGAATCAGGTCCGGCGAATATTTCTGCCATTAATAACACGATTTTCCCCCCTTTAATATCGCATAATCTCAGCCATTTATTTAACAATCTAATGGATACAATTTGTTCTCATTATACATGTTAAAAACTGTTTACATGGGAGTCAACCTATATATATATAATTAGTGGTAATATTTAATTAGTTATTTTGGGTGGAGGAAGTAGGTTATTAAAGTGATAAAATGATGTGGAGGTAAGAATGTTTTTTTGATAAAACATAAACTTAAAAACCCAATCGTGGGACAAAGATGTTCTCATATATCATTGTCGTCTTCAACAACTATCTGGATTTCTTGTAAGAATTTATAAACATTTACTAATATGAGAAAATGACATATAGCCAAAAAAAAAAATGGAAATAATAATTATTTCAATAATTTTCTATACGCTTTGCTGAGCGATGTGGGAGATAATCGAACATAAAGTCGTAATATAATTTTTACCATAATTATAAAATAGGATATAAACTTTTCTCACAAATTCTTATTGAATCTTCAAATTGAATTTTAGGGTTTAAATCTTATTTAAATTCAACGTTTGAGGGCTCAAAATACATCATTTACGACTTCTTTAAGTACAATTTATTGTAAAAAAATACAACTTAATATGGATGTGTATGAATGTACTATCGCGTGTACAATTAAAAAAAAGAAAGACTATTGCGGTTGCGCACTTGACGAAAATATATGTTAATGTTGAATTTTATCTAATATTGAGACCGTTTACAGAAAACTTTTGTTACGAATTTCGTTTATACTGTGTTGCGGCTTTTTGTTATGGAATCGATTGGGGAATTTGGTTATATCCTTGCACTTTAGTATTTTTTGCATAATGTTCAAAGAGTTTTTTAATTCTTAGATTATGCCCTCTAATTTTACTACTTTTTGGAATATATGCTAAGCAGGTCATTAATTATAGTTTAGTTATTACTAATAGACATTTTTTTGTTGTTGGTGTGCTAATAGACATTTTGACTACACCGGGATGGATAACTTATATTTCCCTCCAAAAAGGTTAAAATGTAAACTTATGACAAATCAAAAAAAAGTTATAAAGTTGAAGGAGATTATTCGAAAATTGAACTTTTTTAATATTATTAAAAAAAAATTAAAATAAAACACACTAACCAAGTTTAATAAATTATTAAGGGTCGAGGTTATGACTTGATAGGAAAAATGGAGGGTAAAAAGCTATTGTGCATAATGAATATAACGAATGTATTAGGTCCAATGAAAAATTAAAGTCGTAACCTAATTTTGTTGTACATTACAAATGTAGATCACATGAGTGGTTGCTCATGTTATTAGAATAATCACGTGGACATTTCAACAAGTTTTTACACGTTTGATCGTTTTTAAGAAATTGTAAATCAACTAGTAAATCATAAAGAATATAAATTTTTTTTACGTGAATTGATAAAACGTTACATGCTTGTACTTTTCATGTAAATCATGAAGAGTACAAGAAAATTTTTAATAAAATTTTACAAAAAATTTATAAGAATTGATCAGCGTAATCAATTAGTAATTAATATTGTACAAGAAAATTTTACAAGAAGATAAATCGTGTACAATAAAATTTTACAATAAGATAAATCGTGAAATTTAACTTGTCCAATTGGTATTAGGGTGGGAGGGAGAGTCAACCAACCAGATAAAATTTATTATAATTAATAAGGGTAAATCTGCCATTATTTGTTTAATAAGGTTATTCACTTAAAAATTTATAGGCCTAGGTTATTTACTAAACAAAATTAGTCAATGGGTACATTTTATCCAATTTTCTCTAATTTTTTTTTAGCATTTTGAAGCAATAAATGCATGATTTTTGTCTATTATTACAATTCATAATTTGATGAACTATTGTTTACACAATTATATGCCATTATATTTGTATTTATATATCATTTTGTATTACATATGAAAATAAATATGACACGATAACTAGACATTTTTCTTTTGTTTAATGACCTTTAGTTAAAATTATGATAATAACACTTTTGAATTGCGAAATAATTTTTAAACCACTAAATAATCAAGTGAATAGATTAAAAAAGTAAATTTTTTTTGCAGTTTGGGAACAAAGGCACTAATATTCCAACACATAAAATATAATAATTTGAGAACAAACGACATAAATTATTTCACAATTTTAATTTATTGAATTGTAAAAATATCAGATAAATTAAAAAAAAATTGTATAATATTTTTATCGATATAACATTATGTATTCTCTATATAAAATTAGATTATTCAATCTATATCTACATTTTAAATACACTATATTTTATTTTTTTAAAACAATAAATGCATAATTTAAGAGGTTTTATATATTGAACATTGGACTATTTTATAAAATCATAATTTGGTAGATTATATTTGTACATTTATAAATCATTATATATATATATATATATATATATATGATTTTTATTTATTTTTTAATTAATTTCAAACCTCTATATTTTTTTATTAAATGTGATTAAATTTATATCCCTTTTTCAATTTGAGAACAAAACACTAATTAAAATAAATGGTAATTTTGATAACTAGGCCTTTTTGAAAAAGTATAGTATTAACTAGACTTTTTAATGTTTCAATTAAGTAAATATATCCCAAACTTTTGTATTTATTCTCAAACTCTACACACTCTTTATTCTCACTCAAGGGATACATTTACTAAACACAAAACTAGAAAAAATTTAGTAAACCAAATTGTTTCAAAAAAAATAGAACAACTACATAAATCATTCAACAAATTTATTCTATTAAATTTTACAAAATGCTATATAAACTATATATATATATATATATATATATATATATATATATAGGAACACACTGTATTTTTTTTATATAAATAAGAAAACAGAAGCTATACCCACTAACACAATATAATTTTTAATTTTCTGATAGAAAAATTGCATAATTTAAGAGCTTTGTATAGTGAGCTTTATTTATATATATATATATATATATATATATATATATATATATATATATATATATATATATATATATATTGTGTTATATATGAAAGTAAAGATAAGACACATAACTAGACAATTTTTGAATGATCGTTAGTTAAAGTTTTGTTAGAGGCACTTTTAAAGTGTGAAATTTATTTAAAACCTTTATATTTTAATTAATTGGATAAAAAAAATATTCTTAGATCAAGAACAAAGACACTAATAAGAAAACATTATTTAAGTAAAAAATTGTATAAACTTTTTTTTTTTAATCAAAATGGCACATGTTATCTATATAAATTAGATTATATATATATATATATATATATATATATATATATATATATATATATATATCTAATTGTATTATATCTATAGATTTTTGAAGCAGTAAATGTATACTTTAAGATGTCTTATATATCGAGTTTTTGTCTATTTTTTATAAAACATATCTTGGTGAACTATTTTTTTATATATATATTTACAGGTTATTGTATTATAACTATACAATTTTATTTTGTTTAATGATATTAGTTAAAATTGTGATAGTGATACTTTTAAAATATAAAATTATTTCAAACCACTATATTGTCATTGACTGAATTAAAAAAAGTTAAATTGTTCTTTCAGTTTTAAAACAAAAAAATTTAATTATTTAACAAATACAATATAATTCAAAATAAACAACGTCAATTCTTCCACATATTTAATACTAAACTATACAAAATATTATATAAACAAAAAATTATATAATTTTATCGTTACACAAATATGTATTTTCTTTATAAAGTAGATTATATAATTTATTTATCTAATTATACTGTATTTTTAATTTTGTAAAGCAACAAATGTATAGTATAAGAAACTTTATATCATGGGCTTTTGTTTACTGTTACAAATCATAATTTAAATAATATTTTTTCATATTTCTAGGGTCATTACATTATTAAATTTTACCCTAATTTTTATTAAAATAACAACAAATTATTTATACCAATTATAATACTTTTCAAAATTTTGTGAAAAAATGCATTGATTTTGAACATTAGTTATTATTTTATTATAGGGTGGGCGCCGGCAATAAAAGGGGGAGATCTGGGGTTTGGGTTCTGAACTTGTGAGTGTGATTTGAGCAGAGAGAGAGAAAGCCAATTCGAATACCTGACAGAAAATGGAGATGGCGAAAACGGTGGTGGTGGCCTTAGCGGTGTTGATGATGGCGACGTTAATGTTTTCAGAAGCGGAAGCACAAGCGACGGCGACGTGCGCAGCAAGCCTAGCGCCATGCGGAAGTTACATAAACGCTACCCACCCACCGGCGACGTGTTGTACCCCGCTCAAGAATGCGATAGCCACTCAGAAGGACTGTCTATGCAACATCTTTAACGATCCTTCGATCCTCAAATCCTTCGGCATCAATGTCACCGACGCTCTCACTCTCCCTACTCGCTGTAACATCACCTCCGCCTCCTCCAACCTATGCTCTGGTACGAATTTTCTTCATTTAGGTTTGATTTACGATTTACACTTACCTAATTTCTCTGAAACGATCTGATTCTTTCCAGTTTGATGCACGCAGTCCGTCTGTACTTTTTCTGCTACCTAATTTCAACGACCCTACACTAATGCCTTTGTCTTTTGTCAAATGCCCTTTCTTGTTGATTTCGTTGTTGCAGCTTCATCTCCATCTTCTCCACCCACCACCACCACCAACACCAGTACTTCACCAGCAGGTTCAGGTATATTTAAGAATTTAGTTTGGCAGGTTTTTATGGCTTCTTTTTGTTCACTGTAAGTTTATGCAGTCAATAGATGAACTTAATTGTAGTTAACATTATATGATGAACAATACAATGCCATATTGCCATTAGATCTGTCAATGTGCGATTCATATTGATTGAAGTTTGTCTTCCTTTAGTATTTCATTTAAATTTCCACCTAATTTTCTTTTGTGACAATTTTGACTATGCATTTGTTTCTAGTAGGTATACGGGAAAGTCAATTGCCCTGTGATGCTGATAGATTTGAATTTTCTACGCTAAAGTTGCATACTTTTTCATATTTATTTTTATTTATGCCTTTGATGCAACTTGTTTGGAAAATGGCTGCTGCCCCACCCCATATATTATTCTGGACCTGATCAAAATTTCCAGCCCACCATTGACTTGGACTCTCTACATCTGGCTGAAGTCCTACCTAGTATGTTTGGCGGTCTAAACATGTGTTAACTTGCTTTGTTTCAAACCAAACATGTAGTCTCAAAACTTTTGTATAGCTTTTGGATGTGATTGCACATTAGCATTTAAAATCCTTAGGTAATTCATGACTGATGTCTAGCTAGTGACATATAGTAAACGTATCAACTACAATGCGTAAATTGAGATCAGGTGAATCAGGTCTAAGTTTGAACTTGCGTGTTTAGTATTGTTGAATGACACAATGCCTAGAGATAATCTTCTTACATATGGATAAACTTGCGCGACTTTTTCCTGGTTAACTGAACTGTCTGCCCTGATCAAAGAAGATGGATCTAGCCCTTTGATAGTGTTCTTGTTGTTGTATGTGTCTATGGTTTATACATCTGTAGGGAAGAAGATGAAATGGTAGGAGTCTTCTAGACAATAGGGTAGAAAGAAATAATTTAGTGGCTCATTTCAGTAACCTTGATTAAATGTGGGAAGTGCTTTCTAGCTCGAGGGACTAACGGCGGTTTCATTTAAATTTATGCAGGTACAAATGCTGCAGACATAGTTTCATGGAGTGGTGTTTCGTTTGTGCTGGCAGTTATGGCTTCTTTGGTGTTGTACTAGAGGAGACTTAATTGGATGTGGTTCCTGTTGTGTAGTTCAGAGTGCGGGCACAGCAACGGTGTGTAGTGTTGTCTCATATCTGCTGCGTTTGTTGTTTTTTTGGCCTATGTTTACTAGTATTTGGAGCATCTGCTGTTGTGACTATATATGATTAGTTTGTCATTATGATTGATTGTGATGAATCTAAACACTTTGGTGCAAATTGGGTGCTAAATTCTTCACTATCCAGAGGGGGTGCTGAACTAAGTGCTTGTTTGGCAATGCTTACGAGTGATTGGATTGAATTGTGTGATGTGAAATTGTGAACATGGGCGATTGATAGAGGTTGCAGCCCTTAACCTTAGTTGGTATCACCTCTCTTGCATCAATTTACTTGTTATTAAACCAAAAAACAAACCATGTGTGGATTGCCGAGCCAAATGAATGAGGAGGTGCTTAAGGGGTGGCCCCGCTATCACACTGCAATAAAAGTATGAGAAAAAACTGGAATTGCAGTGAAATTAAGGTTGTCACAAAACCAATTTGGGAATCATATCATATATGATGTGATGTGATATTTACGCGGAGGTAGAGTGGATTAGAACATGTATAGTAATATTAGATTTAAGGGGATCTTATTCTCGCCCCTTATTAGTCATTTCAATTTGAAAATTAAGATGGTAATGATAAAGGGTTGGTCAGCTTTTTTTTTTTGGCGGCTGACATTGAAGTGGACGCATAGGAGAAAGTGTCTTGCAAGATAAAGGCTGCTGGATTTTGTTGTATTAGGTAGTAGTGGATTTGTGTTGTATTCTATTAATATGATGATAGTAGTGGTGAGATGAATTTGTGCTGTATTAATATGATGATACTAGTGGAATTTTGAGTTCTAGTAGTGGATTTTTGCTTGATTAGGCTTTCATAGAACATACATTTAGTTATTTATTATTTTTGTGAGTTGAATTACATTTATAATATAATTATGTATATTAATTTAAGTATTATTTATCTATACATATATATTTTTATATTTAATTAAAATGTAATTAATAAATTAATATATTTAAATATGTGTAAGTGTTATTTACCTATATATATAAGTAATAATTACGGATATTAGATTATACTAAAAATTTAAGTGTTAATTACGTACATATAAGTAATCGTTATTTTTGTGCTTTCAATGACTTTTGTGCTTTCTTAGTCGAGTTTTGCTTGATTACCTATATATTAATAATTGTTACGTTTAAGTGCTATTTACCTATGTATATAAGTAATAATTACGGATATTAGATTATACTAAAAATTTAAAAATTATATTGAAACCGTAAAAAGGAAATTATATGAATAAATTAATATTGAGTTTAGGTCATTTGTTATGTTTTTTCTTCAAGTTTGGATAACTTGAAAACTTACGCAATCGGGGTGAAATATGTTGTATAATCGATTGTTCACTATCATTGTTGGTGGGTATCTACATTTTTTTATTTGTATCGTATGATGATAATCTGAACAATTAACGTACATAAATAAGGCTTGTCTAAAGTGTAGGTCGAGCGTATTGTTGACGAAGAGTCTTAAACAATTTAGCTTGAGGCTCGTACATCTTGTCTAAGTCTTTCACTGTTTCATCGTGCGACGGATACCAATATGCGAGAACGGGTGAGAGTGGGCAATCTCGTTTACATCGTAGCTGTAAAAAATTGAACATCTAGACATATCAAGAGAAAAAGTTATTTATGAGAATTGCAATTAATGATTGAACTTGATGGAAAAATATAATACTTACCGCAACAAAGTGGTTACGAGGGTTGTCAAAAGCGATTAATCCAATCGATCCCGGGGCCGGGCCACCCACGGGGGGCGTTTGTATGGTTAACGGGAGGCTTATATGAGCCGCAATCCAATCCAAATACACAAGATTTCTATTATCTCCTATGACAACCGGGGGGTGAGTGAAAATTGGTGCTTTATTGGCCCCCACTTCCTCTACCTCATCTTCCATCACCACTTCCTCTTCCGCTCTCTTCTTTTCCCTCTTCTTCCCTTGCTTTGGCCGCGACTTCTCTATTGTACTCAAAGCTTGATTTTCTACGCTCATTTGCATCCTTCTTCGGCCTTCCTCTCGGGTTCTGGATTGTTTCCAGAGGTTCTAGCATCAAGTTTCTATTATTTCCGGACCTGTAGTCAAGGTTTTTATTACTTCCGGATCTTTAAGGGTCCGCCATATGGTCCCAATTTGCATAATCTCTTCATTCGATAAGTCACGAGATGCTTCGATGTCACTCATGCCCACGTGTCCAATGTCACCCGATTCACTATCCTCGTTATCAAGCCAGTGAACCTGACGCCAAAAGATGTCGACATCAGTTTCCACAAATGGGCGGCCTTCGTAAACCATTATTGTCACTTCATGAATGCACGGTATCCCATATGTACTCCTAGTGTAGCAATATGTACAATCGGGGTCGTAACTCCCGAGGGTAAGGTGCTTCATTGGCCCCACTTCCTCTACCTCATCTTCCCTCACCACTTCATCTTCCACTCTCTTATTTCCCATTTCCTCCCTTGTTTTGGCCACGGCTACTGTACTCAAATCTTGATCTTATACGCTCATTTGCATCCTTCTTTGGCCTTCCTCTCGGGTTCTGCCCGACGCACAGTAGGTGCGAATCAGACTTGGTCGGCCATCCAACCTCCCCGACGGAAGGGCGGGTTTGCGACGATGTAATTCAGAGCACGGATGGAGTTTCTGATGAATAACAATGGTAACCCCGCAGTAATTGCTTCTGGATGGCTATTGCAACTTTTGGGCTTGACAATATTTTAGGACAAATCCGATAACAAGGTTCGGTCACACTACTTGGACCTTGTTCACGATCACTGTCAGACAGGGGAGATGGCTTGGGGGACACTCACTATTGCCTACCTATACCGACAATTGGGGGAGGCTCTCGGGAAGCAACACATCAAATGACCGGGTTTACCGTCCTTCTCAGGGTAATTAAAATATTTATTTATAATTTGACTATAATTAACACTAATATTTTAATCATGTTTAACACATACAATGTTAAATATTCATATGCAGCACTAGATTCTTTGCATTTTTTGTGTTTCCAAGCAAGAGTCTAGGGAGTGTGTTTAGGTTAAGACATACCCATTCGAGCCCACTTTGAGGCGGACAGGACATTGCGGGTGTTAGAAGACCGTTTGCGTCGTTATAGGGCGCAAATTGAGGGTTTAGATGCGAGCGAGCTGCATTGGACCCAATATCTAGGTACAGGGGCACAATCCAATTAGGTCCATTCATCGAGTCATATCATCCAGACATGGTTGCTCGTCAATTTAGTCGAGCTCAACAGATTCCCGTGGAACTCATTCGCCCATTGCGTTTGGAGAGAAGCCGAAATTCGCGACATTATAACTTGGAATTTGATCTTGTATGACACAAGTGGAAATTCCGTGGAGGGAATATCCGAACAATTGCGTGATGCATTATTCGTGGTAGTTTCATGGAAAGATGAAGTAGTATACATGCTTTGGTACATAACAAGCTGTCACCCGTATGTCCTCAAGTCGTCTTGGATTCTTCCGGATCTACAACGACTGCTTTCGTCACAAGTCGTGTCCAACGACACGTGCAATAGGAGGTAGGGTGACACAAATCCAAAGTCGGGGATATCCACCTACAATGGATGAAGTTCAAGAATTGTTTAACCTGTTCCATTCTCGTGCACTTGCATCCCCAGCCACACAATCATGGAGACAAGCACAACAAAGAGAACGTTTTTTTTATTTTAAATTGTTCATGCTATCTCGTATTTTCCACTTGTGATAATCTCTAATTTTAAGCCGAATCTTGTTTAAGTTGTTTGTTCTTATTATTTTCGATCCATGGAATAATCGTTTTATATATATATATATATATATATATATATATATATATAATAATCAAAACCAATCGATTCCGCTACCGATATTTTAGAAAAACGATACAATTATCGATACCGTGAAAGAGATTAATAAGAAGTATACAACTTTAAAAGTTATATATATATATATATATATATATATATATATATATATATAAAACATTATTACTTCACAAGAGCAAATAATCTCTACACTTATAATAAGAATTCTCCACCATCATTGCCTTATTATGAGCTCATCATATTAATATCATTGGCTTTATTATTGTTATTTATATTAATCATTAGCTTTCATTAAATTGACTATTAATGTCACAATCACTTTGATTTTGCCCATTAAGGGGCGTAAATAACAAACCCCTAGATTTATTAAGTTGGTTACAAAATCAATTTGGGAATCATATCATCGTATCATATATGATATGATGTGATATTTATATGATACGATGTGATATTCATGCGGATGTCAAGCGAATTAGGACTAGGACGTGTTTAGCAATATTAGATTTGTGGTCCACATCACACATTTAACCTTTTATTTGATGACATGTAACATTCCGGTTGCCACGTCATCGCCGGAGCTAGGGTTTTGCCCGGAAAATATATGACGTATTATTTTTGGTAAATACATTGATAGTTTGTATCGCTTCTAGTAATTTTCAAAGTTCGTATTATTTTCGGTTCAATGTTGATAGTTGGTATTATTTTGGGTTATTTTTCCTATATACAATACATCGGATAAAGTGCTATTAAACACCCCTATACTTGAACCTTACTTGTCCTCAAGTAAGATCCGTTGATATCTCTCAATTAAATTTAAGCACATGTCTTACATGCAACACAATCAAGCACTCAAAAATTCATCATCATACCAACATTATCACATAATGTATAACTCAAAGCTCATAAGTTTCATAACCACTCGGGAGGTTGTGTCTAACTCTCTCACTTGTGTTTAAAAGATGTATATAATAACGCTCAAACTCAACTAATATGCAATGGTCATTAATCATAAGCTTATCAAGACGTTATCAATCTTCACCGCATATCTTTTCCTACAAGTAATATTATGAAACAAGAGGTCTTTTATAGGTTGTAACTTGACCAAGTGATAAGTAAGGTAATGAATTATACTTGGCTATGCGGTGCAATAAAATTTGGGAACTAAGACATCTCAACTCATGATGGATTATCTTCTTGCAAGCCGGATTTCTTCACTCTTGGCTCAATAGTTACTTCTCTTCTTTTTAGCGCTTTTGTGCTTTGGAAAAGTAAAACTTGATTCCCTCTTTTCTTCTCTTTTTTTTAGCTAGATTCAAGTGGTGTACCAATATATATTTTGACATAACTTTACTTTTCTTCGTATTATGCACTTACACCACAAGAATCTTTATAAGTTCATGTTCCTCACTACACACAACCCCATATTTGTTTCCTGCTTTCTTCTTTAATGTATGGTGTCAACTCTTGATTCCGGATGGGTCAAATGAGACTAAATATGGCTAAGAGCAATTTTGTTTACAAAAAAGGTCGATACGGGCCAAAATTGACTAACAAGATGAAAATCATATTCAAAATGTTAAGGGATAACAAGGTTACAAAAACATGCCGCAATAAATTTTATAAGTGTAAAAAGAAGAACAAGCATGCAATTTCAAAAGAGAGTCAAATGTAAGTTCTACATAATCAAAACATATAGGAGAACCCTTATAAAAAAACAAACAAGCAAACAATGTGTGCATAAGGTTAATTAAAAGAAACCTCACAAGACAATGTTATGGAAACAAATTCGCTTATCACACTACTCAATGGCATAGACAAGGTTAGAGAGCAAGATTTTGAGCATCCTCAACCGGTATAGGATAAAAAAGAGAGAAATTATATTTCTGGAAAATAAGAGAGGACAAAAACAGGATATGCATGCCGACAAACGCTTACAAGGCCCGCTATAGTAAATGGAGTCAATATCAAACACAAAAAAACGATGTTTTACTTTAACGAATTAATTAAGAAATTAAAACAAATATATAAATAAAACTATATACTTACATAAGGTATATAACACAAACAGAAACCAGAACCAGAAACCAAAGACATAACAATTTGGTCGACCGGGTTAAAATGCGATTTCTAACTAGAAATCAAGAGAAAAATATCCAAAGACGAAATTGGAGCGAAAGACACGAAGTCTAGTTGACCGACCTCATCGAGAAGTTATGCTCGGCACAAGATACGGACAATGAAGTAGCATCTGAAATAAAAAAATATTTTAGAACAAAGTCATTGAAAGTCTCTTTTATGGTGTGTATGTGAGTGTATGTATGCAGGGGAGGAGATTTAACGTGTGAGCTTCCTTAGTTCCTCCGTGTGTTCGTCTTACTATCTTTGAACGTGGTAAAGAGTAATGTATAATTCTAATATTTAAAGAAAAAAGAGTCATGCACCCCACAAATTATTAAGAGTACAGCTACCTATATTTCATGAATTGATCTTTTATAACATTAATATAAAAGAAAGAAGGTGACGGTGGGGGGAAGGATCGATGAAAATGACGATGATTTACTGGGGAATGGTGATGGTGGTGTGTATGACGTCAGGGCGGTGGTCGGAGGCGCAGCTGACGGGGGGAGCATGTGTAGGTGGGTTGACGGCTTGTCAATCTCCGTTGAAGAACGCCAGCGAGAAGCCTTCAGCGACGTGCTGTGTGCCGTTGAAGAACGCCGTCCATAACCAAACGGAGTGTCTTTGCAACTTGTTCAACAATCCTGCCCTCTTACAGGCTTTTAACGTCACCAAAGATGATATCTTTAATCTCGCCGACCGCTGTAATATCTCCGGCGTCTCCTCATCCGTCTGTTCCTCTGCCCCTGCTCCAGGAGGGCCTCCACCTCCGGGTAACACTAAGAGTGGGAGCAACGTAGGTGCAGCTGGGATTAATGGGATTGGGATGTCTCTCTTACTCGCACTTACGGCTACTTTGCTCTTCTAGAAACAATGCATTGCTTACAGATGCATCTTAAGTTTGATTCCACCTATGTCATGCTTCTACGTAACATCTTCGTCTTTGCTGTGTAATTTCTCATATGCTTATTTATGTATAAGACTACTACTGCCCTTATTGCTTCTATAAAGACCGACCTTAAGTTGCGCAAAACAAACCCACTGCACTGCACTGCACTGCACTCATATAATCTTATGTGTACTGTCACAATCTATTCATGTCTGTCGACCAAAAGTGTTCCTCTCGAGGCTCATTTGAAAATGCTAAAAATCGACAACAAAATAATTTGAAACCTTAATTTAGAGATCTTTTAAAAGATGAAAATAGTCTCATTATTTTTATTTCCTAATCTTATACTATTTCATTTGGATTTAATACCACCGGACATTTGACACGATGTATGAGTGTAGAGGAGACACGACAGGCACCCAAGTAGAATCCAAGTGCCTACTTAATGTAAAGCTGGTATATTTAAGAGGCTAATCTATTTGGGTGGCTTTAGAAGATTGGCCACGAGGTGTCATGATAATTACCAAAGCAACACCCAGAAATCAATCTCATCGTCAAGTGTGAGGCCACGAGGTATTGACCTGGCACTCTACATTATAAATAGTATATCCATTGAGGCTATAAAGGAGGGCATTTGCGGCGAAGCGGTCGTCATTAAAATATTTGACGATTGTGGCTTCTATTTTCATGTGTTGGTCTAATCAGGTTTCGCCATTTTGCTGTACTATTTAGTGTCCATTTGTGTCATAATAAAACTGGCTTGTCAACGTATACAGATGTTGATGAGCTGAGAGATGGAGCTTTATTTTTGTATGCCCACAACACACACACACGGAAGGAAATTACTGAATATTATGCAGCAGCAGCAGCAGCAGCCACACCGGAGTGGGCCTTTATTCTCGACATGGTCGTACGTTTCTAAGGGGGAAGCAAAACAAGTGTTTCCCTGCGCTCATGCCTTCCCTGCTCCATCCCAACAAGGTTTTTGAATCTCATACCTTCATTCTTCCGCATCTCTGCAATCTACCATTTTGCATTTTATTTATGTCAGCCACCAAATTCATCATCATCATCATCCTCTGTCTTTCTTTCTTTCTTACTTTTATGGATATGGATATATGGATATATAGACATATGAATATATATGGAGAAAGTAACTTACCTCCATCTCCAACACCTCCTTTTCTTCTCTTAATTTTCTTTCCTGTTCATGCCACGCATTAGCACAAAACCCGCTACTGCATCTCACAATAACAATATGCATAACCAAACAACTACATACAAACGAGGAGAATACCATGCTCAACCTGCTTGAGCGCCTACCTCTTTCAAATTTCTAACACAAAACCCCAACAATATTCAACCACTTTGTTTTGGATTACAACTCAGCTTTAGTCACCATCTATCCAAGCCATTCAAACATTTCTTCCCTACAAGACTACAGGGTTAGTTGTGTACCAACAACTATCATCATTTTTCTCAACAAAATCCTAGTCAATCAGATTAGGCATACAAATACACTTGTTTATCATATATTTCAGGCCATTCAAAATTTTGTTTCATATTATACATTTCAACTTTTCTGCTTATTACATACAACTACGGGCGTGTCACCTTGGTTCAAGTAGTAAGGTCCACGTGTGAGCTTATTAAGCTTATGTCTGTGTCTAACTTGAGAGAAGTTTTATAGAATAATGTACGAAAAATATTGTAAATGAGAACATAATAAGAAGATCCATTTAAATTGGAACGCAACTGTAATCCTGAATTGCACTAAATTTTGGTTTTTTTTAAATGCTCTTGAGCCTAAGTTTAAGGTATCTAAAAGTTCCAAATATGCCAACCACCAGTCTGAAACTTCAAATATGCACAGCCATGAATAATCAGCAGCAAGACTGAAAATAATTTAAAAAAAACATCATGCCTGTTGTTGGAGAGACAGCATGAACTCGGTCATCAGCTGATTCTGAAAATATACAGCAACAAACAACAGTAAAAAATCTCCCCATGGGAAACATATACCAAATTAAACTGCATAAAAATAGAAGAGCAACATCAAAGGAATACAGCATTACAAATTCTAACGCCCCACTAAACAATTCTGTCTCAGACATCCTAGTGATTCAGCTTCTGTCATATTTCAGTTCTGCAGTAAGATATATACATATATCTACAAACTACAGCTTGAACTGATTAGAACCGGAGAAAAGATTATCATTATTATTCATGCAGGGACCAATGTAAGGATGGAAGTTCCTGTTACTGGTGTAGGTTATCCCCTTCTCCAGATGACATATAATATTCAACAGGACAGAATTTTTAACAAAAAATGTTATCAGCAGAGAGGAGATTCTGGAGAGGAATTACCACCTTTCGTGCTCGAATGTGCATTAGGTGAGTACCAATATCTTCCTCCAGCTGGATGAGGTCAGTTAAACTAGTGTCATCACAGTTTGAACCCTCAAGGTACCTGTTTTATGATACAGATGTTTAATAATTCACGTCAATCTCGTTATCCATATCCATAATATATAAATAGGTCAAGTCGTTGCCTGTGAACAGTTTGTATTAGGTCTGTACATGTCTGGATAGTCACGTCTGGGGACTGCAAGGAACAGCAGCACAATTTAAACACATTGAGAAAAAAATAGACCATAATTAGATATGTATATTGCACCAGAACCTAAAATTCTATTACTTTGTTCTGTAAGTTTGATGAAGTCTCCCCTTCTGACCCAGTAGAGATGTGGTAGCGCTCAAGGATTTCAGACACACTGAAAAAGAAATAAGAAATAGTAACTTGGCAGGTAAAATCTGAAATCTGAATAAAAAAAAATTACTAGTTCCAACATTTAGAAATGCAGTGCTTCAAGGCAGCTGGACATGCAAGGTTCTCAAGATAAACAACTGATGCAAAATTACAAAGATGCAAAATATTAGCTCCAACCCCTCCATATCTCAATAAATTGCTCATGTACAGAATTACTAGTCGCGAGGACATTTTTCCTCTGGGGATAGTACTCGCATAAACGCGGGGTCCAGGCTAAAAACAGAACTTGTACATTCAATACAACTTTATAAATTTGGACATCACATAACTCAATCACAAGTCTTTCTGGTTTTAGTACTGATAAAAAAGAGAGAGAATAGGAATCAAGCAGACAGAGATTGTGGACAAGGTTAAGTGAATTCTATCAACTAAGGGCAGCACTGGTATGTCCCGAATAGGAGAGTCGTTCAGTATGAGCTTCCATAACAAGTTATGAGGATGGTGACAAATCCAGTGATTGGTGTTATGGAAGATGGTGGCAAATCCAGTGAAGTCTACATTATACAGAAATAAACAAATTTGTACAGATCTGCAAAATTTGCCAGCTGAAAGATCCTACTTGGAAATTTAGCAAAACCTGAAACTCCCAAAAAAAAAATCTCTTTAGCTATAACTGTACCCAGAAGTTGTTCTCATTTTCCCCTCAACTTCTTCTACAAGTTCTGTAAGATGGATCAAGACTGACATATGACAAAGAAAAGATGGCAAGGGATGAATTTGTTAGGGTGGCCAAAATTAAGTACACAATTGATGAAGGCTGATAACAAAAGGATGATCTACTGACTTCCTTTTTGGTTGAGTTTGACGGTGAAAATTTTGAGCAAAAACTAATCTCAAAGACCTATTGATGACAGGCTGTTACAAAACATTTGCTTATTATGATTTTCAACATCCTCTATGGATTGCTTGATGGTAACACTCATTGTACAAACTGTTTCTTTTGGGAAGAGGCACTTGTGTTGGAGCATAATTGATGGTATAATCGAAATCCGAATAATAAGCTTAGAGTAGTCTTAACATAAGGAGGAATTTTCAATAATTTCTGATTCCTCTTACGAGTTTCGGTTATGACAAACTTAACAACTTTACATTCAGATATGTTTTACCTTGGTCTATACATCCCAATTTGAAATACATAATAAGAGAAACAATTCCCTTTCCGGTTCTTGAGAATTAGGGCATGTTTGATATCCATATCTGGATCAGTATATTTGGATATCGGTATCGATGCCCGTATCAAGATACGGGTATGAGATTGAGATTCAATATCTTTGTTTGGTAGATTTTAGTATATGAACGACAATAATAGAGAAATTTTATTAAGATTTTCCTTCAGATAAAAAGAGTTCAGGAAAAAAGAATGAATAAGGACAAATATAAGATATGGGATACCTTTAGTTTTTAGAGTATACATAAGAGGAGAAACAGTGTAGTAGGAGTATCAAGATATCAAGCTGAACTTTTTTATATTGATACCCTTATCTGATACCTAGATATAAATACCAAACATACCCTTAGTTATTCATTCAACAAAGTTTATATCTTTAAGAGTTAAATCTAAATCAAATGATCAAAACACAATTGAGGTTTGAAAATTCAAATCCCATCATATAGTATTAGTGCTACTTTGTGAAAAGTCTTCAACTTCGCCAATGATACCTTTGTAGTAGTTGAATCTAAGTCGAAATATTCTAATTGTTAGATCTCATATCAAAAGATTAAAACACAATATTGAGCCTTGAAAAATCAAGTCTCAACATCTAACACCAGAACTACATTGTGAAAAGTCTTCAACTTTTCTTTCCTATGATGACGGTGAAAAATCTTGAGGAAGTCACAACCCGCCATGAAGGTTATCACTATGAGCATCACCACATATAATAAATTTGAGGCATATACTTTTTAAAGTTGACGTATATGAGAAAAAAAAATCCCTTGTTAGATCCTACAAGCAAAATTTGTTGCGGACAATAGATGAGGCTTACACTAAGTAACTCTCAAATTTCATGGGGGCATCTCAGGTGCGGCAAATGATCGCAAAAAAGGCATGTAAGATGCAACTACATTCATCTAGCTTTCCGAAAAACCACTAGCATCTGACGATCATGCGTTTCATGAATTGGCTATCAGTCATAATGCCATCTAAAACCTAAAGTATGAGAACACGAACTAATGCTTTGTCTCAAGAATGGTTGATTTATGGGGAAAGATAAAAAGGCAAGAGAAGCTACATAGGAGAGTGTTGTGTTTATACGGCAACACTACTTATGTTTTAAGGTTGTCCATCTCTTCTCAAGGGCGTGAGGATTTTAAAATCTTGACCTTATCTAGGCTAGTTATTACAGATTAAGTCCTTGCCGACTTAAGTTAGGTTTTATAAGCAAAATCGATGATATTTTAATATTAGTATTAGTTTACCTTACCTTATTAAGATTTTACGGTAGTGTGCATAAAAGGTTAATAGTGTATTTAATCTTATCTTATCTTATCAAATAACCTATCTCAAATTTAAGAACTCATCATTAAACGATTAAATTTAAATCTTTGATAATTGAATCTCTAATCGTTGTTATATCTCAAATTAAAAGAATATATAATATTGATCCCTAAAGAATCAATTCCCATCGGCTTTCAAGGAGAAAAAGCCAAAGCTTGGACGAGAGAAAGAAAACTAAAATATAAGTGTTTGATTATGAACACTTGTTTTTAGAGGAAAGTCTATCTCGCGAGTTTATAATTTGTAAAGTGAGTGGTACTTAGTATATTCTAGAGTGAAGTCTATACCAATAAGTACTTATTATGACAGGTCTATACCGATAAGTACTTATTATGACAAGGTTTAAATCCAACCGAGAGATTTCTCTCCAAGATCAACTAAAACATAATATGAGAACTAAGGGCTCATCTGATACGCGTAAATGAATAGAATAGTTGGAATGACCAAACCCACGAAAAATTCAAGAACCAAAGAATGAAAAAATGCCGATACCTTTTTCCTATCAATCAATGAATCAGTTTAAGTGATTCCGAAACTGATTCCTAATTCCTTGGAAATCGAAACAACAATCTCAATATAAAGACTTGAAATACGAGAAATATCTTAAAGAAAGTAGGATTAAATTATCAACGATAACATTAATGCAAGTACAAAATTGAGAAGAAATTAAGAATATGAATTAACAACAAAATCCATTTAACAAGTTTAATTGTCAGTTATGGTCGGCACAAAGAACATAAATGAATAAGAATGTTCACAATAAAACATTGTAGAATAAGTTCATTTAATCAAAAATTCAAATACTTTGCATTGAAATATTCTAATTATATTAGCTTCAATTGACTATAATCATGAAAAACTAACTCCTGAAATGTCCTATCCATTTTTCACAAGGACATACACATCTATTTAGATGTGAAACCCTTGTCCTTGTTTAGTGTTCATCTCTTAAATAAATCCTTAATTATAGCTTCATCTTGTTTTAGAATTCCTCTATAACATTATTATCTGTAAATAGTGTCCATCTATTAAATAAATCATCAATTGTAGCTTTTTTATATTGTTTTATATTTGATCTATAACAATGCTTTTATATGACTGTTAAATTATTTGTGGTAGACAAGCCACTCTTTATAGTCGGACCAAATTTAATACTTTTATATTATTGATATTAAAAAATTTATTTTTATTTGTATAATTATTTGAGCATTTGAACAATGTAGATTTTCCATTTTTCATGAAAAATAATACAAAATGATGTATTAGGAATATAATTTCCATTTAACATCTATATGCTTGGGACTAGTTTCAAATTCAATATTTGCAATTTTATAGTTGTTTGGGTTCCAATCATTTCTCATGCTTGTTTAGGACTTTCTACAATATTACAAAAACAATTTCTTTGAAATATGAATTCTTCTCAAACCTTGTATTAAAGGTATTTGGTCTTATATTTCGTATTACTAATATGTTGTCTTAGGTGCACAACAACTATGTGATAATAATAATAATATTTCATTGTTAATCTAATTTTAGGAATAGCAAGTGACATAAGATTCATTACCCGCCTAAATGCAACTAGAATTTTTTTCTTTACAATAGTCAATGCGAACATGTATTAATACTATTATTTCATTGCTATCTGAATGATAGGATTACTAAGTGACATATAACTAACCCGACTAAATAATTTTTCATCAATAAACACAAACAGTAATATCTTGTTATGTAGGCATACACATTAAAAAGTAATGGAGATCAAAGTGCTCATGTCAAAATGATAGAACTAGTATCATGCTAAGTACCCAAACTAAAAAACATAAAATAGTATCACATAATCAAGATGTAAGTTCCTTAACTATTGAGAGAGGTAATTTTCATGTGATCCTACTTACAATTTACCACTTATCTATAAATTGCAATTGTATCACACAACTTATGATAAAGTAACTCCAAACAAGAATTCTCCTTGCGATCCGAATAGTCGTCGTCATATGTCATTCTTTTTCCCTGATTTCCTTACAAACAATCATAAAGATCATACTTGGTCAAAAGGTTATACAATATCTAACATATCAAATTTTATATATAAGATTGTTTTTGTACAATATATTGAGATATTGACATTTACTTTTACGAACTTGTCATTTTGTAAACACAAATTTAGAAATTATCATGAATAGGATATCATCCACATTTTAGTCAAATTTAAAATTGTGTTATACTTGACTATTTACTCAAGTAAACAATCATATACACATCCTTACCGGTCTAGTCATCTCTATGATTTTTATTCGAGTCACATTCAATCAATAAATTTAACGCAATTTTCTTAAACTTATATTGTCTATATAATTATATAATGCATCCAACTAAGGATCAATATTTTCTCAAGTATAAATACAAGTCTTTAGCCCCTCCTCGCAAATTAATTAACCTCTAAGTTTTCACGAACCGAGTGGAATTTCAAACTTTCTTATCCATTAAGATGGAAAAATGATGGACACTAGGGAGAGAATCATGTCATCAAGTATTTCACTTGAATAAAGTAACAACCGACCTTCATATTTTATATCCGATCATAAAACATGATATTGCGTGCAATATGAAAACTAAATAGGTTGTCATAATGAAGCAAAAGAGGAAGTTGAAAGGCAAAAGCCGATGTCACATGAGGCAAAACCCATGAAACATACAACCCGTGTAGTGAGTGTATCATGAAGAGGGAAAATTACAAAAAAGATCTACCATCCAAAGATAGAGAGGCATGTCAAAAGTAGGTCGGTTAGTTTACGTCACCAACCTACAAGATGCTTTGGGAAGATGACAAACTAAGATTACTTGACTCGAATGATTTTTAAAATTAGCAAGCACTCCGAAATGACTCTTTAATGGATTAAACGCTATAAGAATTAATTACCAATAGTCGGTAGTAGGGTGTTGAAAGTGCTTGGAATATGCAAAACCAAAATTATAAAAAATAGATATCTAACGAGCCGAAAGTATCCGAGATTTGCCTCTACGGCAAGGTCCAAAGAGATCTAGCGACTCGATATCTAAGCAAAACCAAATCCGAGTAAAATATTAAATCATGCGCATACTTCTGTTTGATTAGTAGCGAGCAACATTATTTAACCGACAAACACTTTTAGTTTCATATCAATCATGTGTGTAGCAAGCAAGTGAATATTCGCACCAAAGGGAATAGTATTCGTGACAATATTGTTTAATATTACACTTATGAGAGGTTGTCGAAAGTTTGACATACCTTCACCAAAGTCCATCGGAAGACTTCTTTAATTTGCAAACTTGTTCGATCTGCAAACCAAACCAGAAGTCATCATTTGAAGCCGAAATGAGACTTTCTACACACTTCTTCAAGACAACAATGAAGAAATGAATTATGTACATCTATTCGATGCAAATTCAAATTCATAATTTTAAGTTTGTGATCACGTCACATGCTTCCACACCATAAGGTGAAGATCATCAAACATTTATCGCCCTTGACCAAACTTTAGAGGAGATGTATCACAAATATTAGCGATATTGTTCATATAATTACAGTGACCATAAGCGAACCGACAATTGCTAACATGACCCTTTGAAAGCTCAGATGAGAATTTCTACATATTGCTTCAACAATGCAACGAAGAGAATCATTATGCACATACATGCATTTGAAGCAAAGTTTGATTCATAATTTCAAACTTGTTATAACATCACATTGTTTCCACACCTCAAGGCAAATTATCGATCATCCTTGACCACTTTAGATGAAAATGACTCACAAATCTTGGTCATATTGTTAAAATAATTACAAACACCATAACAAACCCGTCATTGCTAACATAAACTTTCAAGAAATCAATGTTGTATGATACCGTCAATGAAAGGGTTCACAAGTTAGTCATTTATATTTGTATTTTTTATTTGGTTTTTAGGAGATTTCTTCCTTTTGAGATTTGACTACGTGGAGTTGCTTCCTTGTATGTGGCTTGGTAGATTTCCTTTTGACTTCTCTAAGATTGTTCTTACTTTAATGTTTCATTTGTATAGTCTCGATTTTACGCTCCATAAAAAAACTTATGCAAACGGGTAAGCCATAGACATCCACTCAGATGGAGTATGCTAAGTAAATGAACTTATTTCCAACCGTTATGATTGCTTATAATGTTTTATTGTCTACACCGGTGACGATAGTATATGTGCAACTAAGTTTTATTTAAATTAATGTTATTCATGTAACGTTCAAAATTTTAGTTCCAGTTGGAGAGCCGTCTTAGTAGTTGTTAGTGATAGTCACCGCCCTTGCGACCTAGGAAACCCGTAGTCGCGGCCATCTAAGGATAGCCGCTATCGCGGCTAGGTCTTTCCACGGTGTGATGATCCGTCAGAGCGGGATGTTAGTCCCGTTTGCTTTCCGACCTCTCGTTCACTTCTTTTTTTAGAATCCCACCCCTCAGTGACCCTTACCTTAGAATCCGACCCCTTGTGACCTGCCTTTTTGCTTACCTCTCAGCTGAGTGTCTTTCTTTCATTTTCCATCTACATTAACGCTCTTCTCTTTATCCCTCCTTCCTCCATCTTCTTCCTTGAGCTCTCTTGGTGTTTCCTCGTGCAAGTGTAAGCTTGTTCATCCCGTGCTTGAAGTTTGAGGATCCGTGGAATCTGTTGGAGCTCACAGTAAGCCCTCATTCTCTCTTCTTCCTCCTTCCACCCTTGTGTTTATCTTGCCAAGGTCGTGGAGTAGAGTGGTGATCTTGTGGCGGACGCTTAAGGCTGAGCAAGCCGGCCAGGAGGCTACGGAAAGTCTGTTGCACATCGAAGAGTTGACGATTCGTTCGTTTCTGGAGTTCGACTGCGACCGCACCCTAACTTAGCCGCGGTGTGCCTCCCTCACCAAAACAGCGGGGGCGGCTCAGAGCGCCGAGGGTGCGCCGCGGGATCGGGACGAAGCCAAGCCGATACATACGATAGGCGAAGGAAAGACCCCCCCAGTTCATAACGCCCGGAGAACGCAAGTTTGATCGAGGATTGGAGTGGAGAGGAGAGGAGAGGAGAGGTGGAAGAAAAGGCTCGGGATGGGTTTAGGAGTCTTTGTGCGAGCCGTATGCGGTGAGAGTCGCATAGGCGAGCGCCGCGGGTGCGCCTCCCTGGCGCCGCGGGTGCGCCTCCCTGGCGCCGCGGGTGCGCCTCCCTGGCGCCGCGGGTGCTCCTCCTTCCACGATCGTGCCTTCTAGTTCCGCGGTCCCGCCTTTCCTACAGTGAATACCCTAACTCTTGAGCTCGTGATCATTCCCTTATCATAGTAGTGTTGTATGGTAGTATCATGTAGGCTAGACCTAGCTTAGCTTAGTGTGAAGGCCACTTAGTGGTTGTGGACCTTAGAGGAGGGTTTGGATAGTTGGATGTTGCCTTGAGATTTGAGATATAGTGTGATGACCTTGTGAACCTCGAGTCTAAGAGATGAATTACCCTAACATGTGATGTTTATGAGATCTAGTAGGTCAACGAGGCTAGGAGTTGATGTAGTAGCATGTGTTGGTTGTGATCTTGTAGAGATCTTGGAGACTAGCATGTTGGTTAGTGGTCGATCGTGTACCTGATCAAGCGTTGAGCGTCTTCCGGCAGGAAGCTGAAAGCGATTGTTATCGAGTTATCTTCGAGTAAGGTAACTTAGCTAGCGTCTATGTATTAGATTGACGATGGTTGTGTGTGTTTAAGTTTCGTTATAACAATAAGATCATACTCGGACGACCTTGTGAGTTATATTGGCTCAAGTGTATAATCGGGAGGTAACCACTTCTCTAGTTCAAAATGGACAAACTGGAAGATACTCTACGACCAGTCCAACAGGGGATGTTGATTTGCATCTGGACCAAACCTGTTTAGTGAAAGGGGACAAGGGCGAGATCACGGTGATTCTCTTGTCATAATATAAGTTGAATTAGTAATGGATCATAAAGTAATGAAAGATAATAGCCGGTTTGAGTGTCAATACTGCTTCATTTGTATTTATGCCTTTACTGTTATTCAAATGTATAGAATGATGCCCTGCACATTGAGGATGCTGTCGAGTGATCCGGTTGGAGTGAACCGCCGGAGTTTTTGTACATTATAGGACGAGATTGAGTTTTATATTATTATTGCATTTACTTCATTGTTGTTGTAAGAACTCAATTGTAAGTCTTCCTATTGGTATTTGTTATCATGATATTGTTGCATTAAATCTATTCGGTTTTTACTTTATTTGTGTATTGTTACAAGATCCGGTAAAATTGTTGTCAGGCTAAGGGTCGGAACCCATTGTGGGTCCTAGCCCGTAGCGCCCATAGGCCCGCGGATTCGGGGTGTCACAAATCAAGTCTTGTTTACAGACTACCGTGACTAATATAAGCTTAACGGAACAACAATTCTATCAATTGAAAGTCAATTGACGGAGTTTGCTGATCATGAAAGATAGATTTCGCTCAAAAAATGCAAGACGTCATTTTAGAAGATTAAAAACATGTATAGTTATGTATATCATAATGCATCTTTGATTTATTTCCAATTATATAAAATCAGCGTGAGGATGAGTCACCTATTGGATTCCAAACCCTAAAAACAGTTCGAGTATGACATCGTTTCCAATTGTTATATATTAACAAAGGGTACCCGAAAATAATGTTATCCCGAACACAAATAGGTCAAACCTTGTTTTGTTCCCAACACAATTGCCTCCAAAATGTCTTTGTTCTCTCGTTCTATAATATTAGTTTGGAGTTACCAAGTATTGACGAGGAATATACAGTTACTTGGAACAAAACCTATAACCTTCCTTTAAGAGGCTAGATACACTCCAACCATAAACAATATGTATTGATTGTTGTGTTTGAAGTTTAATGACCCATTCAAGTTCAGCCACATTGTTGTTACTTCCACGAATGATCAGTGCGACGGTTACGAAAGAGCAATCTTTCAGGGTTGGTCATTGTGTGTCACCACATACACATTCGATCAAGGTCATCACTGTAAAGCTATAATCAAGGTGCACGGTTAAAGTTTTTCAAATTATAATAAGCCTACAATTAGATTTATAGTTTTAAGAATTTTGATTTACCTACGTTATAATTGTAATTGCTATTGCAAAGACTTCTAGTCGATAGTACCCCCAAGTAGCAAAAGGATGATATGATCAAGTGGAAAATCAATTTTCATGTTATTTTCTATCTTGATTTTATTATAATCCTAATAAGTGGCATTAATACTTGGTCCTTGAATAGTACTATTAGAGACGGAAATCAACGGCGGAAAAATTTATTGGGACGAGTTTCAAGTTCTGAAAGATGCAAATCGATGATTAACTATACGGAAAAGATAAGTACCAAGAGTATAAAATACTTCGTGAAAGTTGGTGTACAAAAAAGCTGCAAGTGTCTTGCAACACACAACCGGTTAAGTTTGATTAAAACCGTGACTTTGTTATACTCAACTAGAAAGTTGGGGCGATATATTTATAAATATAATTGTCTAAACAAGGAAAACAAGTTAAAGCTCAATGAAATCAATAGATTCATTGTTTGTGAAGGCATTCGGCTTTGCTTCGGGATCAGTATAGATTATAAGAAGCAATGATAGGTTGGAATCAAAATCAAATAGCAATATATCGAAGAGATAAATAAGTGACAAACCTAAAGACAAAAGATTAAGTGATGAAATTGTGGTCAAAACAATTATTATGAGTGAATATAAGACAATGAATGCAACCAAAGAAAAAATTTCACTCGTGCAATTATCATACTATAATATAAATAAAATTAATATTTTATGAGATACCAAAAAAATCTATTTGTTGACAATAAGTCTTAAAAGCCACGAAAAATGAGTTATTATGATTCATACAAGTGGATGTATGAGCTTGCATGGAATAGGACACATTTCTATTTAGAAAAACACTTTCCGTTAGGTCATCAGACGATGAATGTTATTCTCCGACATTTGTTTGGGAACTAATAAATAATCAAAGGCTATTCGTGATGTCATTTGATTGTGGTCCAAGGCAATAGAGATTTTGAGTCGGAGATGTAGCTAACACTTCTAAAAAGATTTCATAATAACCAGAGTATAGACTATTTTGATGGTTTTACTTATGTGGTTAAACTATTTGTCTAGTGTTATTGAATATGGTGGTTGTAGAATACTTGGATTACAACAATTGAACAACCAACTACTTGTTGATCTACACAAAGTGATTATGTGGAACAACCAACTACTTGTTTAAGGTTATAAGTAAGCTTCTGTGTAAAGTTCATCATTGTTGTTACTTCAAAAAGTTCAACGCCATTTATATCATATAGTTATTATATGTAGATGATATGTTAATAGCGAATTACGGTTCGCAAGAAATAAGCAAGTTAAAAAAAATTACTTTAAATTTTTTTTAATTGAGCTCATTGTTTGAAGACATCAGTGAGGTTAATTAATTTTAGGACATGATAGTTAATCAATTTTAGGATATGCTAACCAATGCCATTACATCCTAACCGTATTGCGATGATTCCATCACATCCTTCCATTCCCTCTACGCCGGTTCAATTCACTCTTGTTCGCCGATTACTCATTCAAAGTTCAACTAGGAATCGATGCTCTTATGGCTTTTTCTACTACATGCGTAGGTAAGTTCTACTTTCCTCTTTGCTTATTCTTGGCTTGAATCTACTACATCTTTGCTTATTCTCTCTTTCCTCTCCATTTAAGTGTTTCAACATTAGTAGATCCAGTATGGTGGGTGGTAGTTACCAGCTATAGCCTCGAGTCGCAATTGTGGGCATGAGTTTCTCACCCTTTTATTATCATTTTTCCAGTCAAATCCCAAAATTCTAGATTCATGACTAATAGATTCAAGCACTGTTGTTTCCTAAAATTAATGTTTGAATGTAGTAGAAATCCGTTCAAGTACTAGGTTTCATATTGTTTTTGTTGATATAATATAAAGTAAGGTTTGATAATCACATAATTTTACTAGAATTTGGTGAAAAACTGGTTGTTCCTCTATTGTTACAACCACTACTTAGTTAATTGGATGGAAGAATTAGTTATATTGTTACAACCATCGCAGCCTCAGAAAATTGTGCTCAAATCGGGTTAACTGTTTATGAAGGAATTGGAGATGTCAAAGTTGTCATTTGACTCATATAAACAGTCCTAGAGGCTTCTTTGTTGATCAATCGGTTCACATGTATCTATTAAGTTCTTGACACATTGACAACACAAACTTTTATCCATGACATCCAATTGTACTGCTGATTTATAGATCTTGTTGAGTTTTTCCATCAACAAAACTACACATCGATTCCCCCAATCTAATATGCTCAAAACTATGGGTCTGTTCATTTCCCATATCTTGATATCAGATATCGATATGAATATTACATATCTGATATACGTGTTTAGTAATTGAATATATCGATATCAAAATGATATACTCATATCTACACACTTTATTTATTTATGAATTTTGCTTTACTTATTTATGAATTTTGATATCCAAAAAATTTCATTGATATCACGATTCTTCTAATTCTCGTTGTTGCTCTCTCTATTTCTGCACAAGTTCCCTCGCCATCTCTGCTTCTCATTCTCATCACCACTTCCGACCTCTTCTGCTTCTTCCGACCTCTTTATTTCTTTTTAATAATATCTTCTCTGTTGAATATGAGAATAACCGTTCTCGTTGCTGCTCTCTCTATTTTTTCTTACAAATATCTACTCTGTGATTGTGTATTGTGATTTTAAACTTCTCATCCTAGAAGGCCAATATGATATGAAAGAGGGATGCTGTCCTCTTGAATCTTCCTCAATTGGTCTGCATTTCGCACCAATATGTACTCCTTCCATCCAACAAACCCACAAATAATTTCTCCAGTGTCAAAATTTGGATTACCCAACAACCCCACAAATAATTTCTCCAGCCGAAGGCCCTATCTTTGCTTCTCCTTTTAAGTAGCACATGGGTATGTGAAGCGTTCTGCATAAGGATTGTACAAAGTCACGGACAGCCTTAATGATAAGCTTAGACTTTAGCCTTAAGAAAGTGAATAGCCCTAAGAAAAGAAGTATCTTAACTTTCTATGCTTTGTCAAGAATACTATATTCCCAAGATCCAGAAGGATAGTTGCCTTCAAAGCAGTTTGGGTATGATCGAATTTGATTGTATGATACAGTTGCACGTGTAGCACAAACAAAGCAGAAGAAAAACAAGGATAATTCATGAACGAAATCTATAGCCCAGGCCACTACGAGGCAAAACGAAAGAGAGTCAGCAGAAAGGGACACGTGTTGCTTAAATAACACTGCGTAGGAGGGTCAAGTGCAAGGCGGTGATACACCGATGCTATATACGACAAACAGACGATATTTATTAAAAAATATTAATATACTTGCAGATAATTTGAAGGGATTTGCGTGCATATTTCGAGCCAAAAAGGACAAGTTGGCACTCGTACTAGTAAAATTAGAAAATGGATACTATTCCCATGCGAATAATGAAAAGCGTACGAACGGAGGTCTAAAGTTGCAAATAAGAAAAGAAATTGTCCGTTTTAAGTAAGTTGTTACTGAGAATGGAAACCACGTTTAGTTACCCGATAAGGATAAGATGCTACGCCGTGTGTGAAACTAAAGTAGCGGTTAACAGAGTCAGAAATTCGAGGCGAAAAAGACGCAAATTAGGGTTTAGAAAATCGGGGGAATTTCTGAGCGGCGAACGGACGTGGTTAGGCTATTCGACTATCGGAAACACAAATTTAAAGATCCGTTACGAAACACACAATTGTAAAGCAGTAAAGCAATCAAAAGGGTTGATGAGCTAGAGAAGAGAACCTGTGAGGGCTGCAAAATTCGTAGAGACGACCACGGTTGGAGAAGACGATGAGAGCTACCTGAACATCACAGAGAATGGAGAGTTCGCGAGTCTTCTTGATGAGACCGGAACGACGCTTGGAGAAGGTGACTTGACGGCTGCTCTGGTCTTCGATTCGCTTTATCTCCACCTTCCTTCGCCCCATCAATTTCTCAAAGACAACCGACTTAACAGGAGAGAGAAAGGAAAGGAGAGTTGAAAAGACGGAGACGCAGCGGAGGACTGTGTCTTATATGGACGATTCCAGTATGCTAATAGGGATATGAATTGATTGGGCCGGTGCGGTGAGGGGCTTTTATAAAGTGAGTGGTTGAGGGTGCTTTTGGTAAAAACGCCTCGCAGGCGGTTACGCAATTGTGGGTCCGGAGAATCCAACATGCTTGTCCTGGCCAAGACTTTGCATTTTTTTCTTCTTTTCTTTCCCAATCTCGTCTTTTGTCGCAAGCCATTACACAGGCTCGGGCCGGGTTTCAGCTGGTCCATATAAAAACTCTGATCTGATGATGCAGGTCGGGTCAACCGACCCATAACTAAAAACTCTATCTGAAAGGTGTGGATCGGGTCAAACCCGTCTCATAACTTAAACTAGTATGTCGTGTGACCTCAAAATGTACAATACATCAGCAAACCATCGTGTGAATCCTGAGTGACGTTCTATCTTGAAATGCTATGAAGGGTTCATTTCCTTCCCGAGTATGTAGGTAGAAGACCCCAATATTCCATAACAAAATAGAGCATTGCTATCAAGGTACAACGACACCTTTCTTAAATGTAGTTTAGGAAAAACTACAACTTACAGAATACAAAATAGCATCCAATTTTACATAAATCCTTAGTTTCCAAGCACTTAAATTCATTTCTAACATTAAAGCAGTGATATATGATACAATCATCACCGAAACATTGTACAAAAAAACTACAGGTAGTTCAGTTGAGTACTCTTTTTAGAATCTGCTTCGTGAGCATCAACCTGCCAAACTGGCAACAACTTTTGAGAATGTTGATGTGTTATCTACACATTATTTAGAGCCGCAACTATTGGTATTGAAAAGAACAACTATTTTTATCTAGAAATCAACTCATCCTTCTCAAATGATTGTCAAGTTTAATTGTCAAGCTCTTAACCAAATTATTAGCAAGTGATTGAATCATAAATGATACTGCAACAATTATTGCATTTTGTGAAATATAATTCAAATAGTAGAGCAACTACAACAACAACAACACATGCATGGAATCTTCTTAGATAATTGGAATATAACACGAATCACAGTGAATACTTTAAGATCCTTTAACTGCTTATGACAAGAAAATAACTTGATTTAGAGATACCAATTTAACATTGAAACTCAATATATCAATAATTTATAACTTAGGAGTAAACTTGTATGGGAATAGAAGCAACCAATGCAGTTTGAATTGCTAAGACACTAATTGGATTTCCACCCTATTTAAAGCAATATCTATGATTATTTGACTTGACTTTAGACTTTGAACTCTAATCCTTGAGCCCATTAGGTGAATAGATTGTGTCACCTCTTGATAATCTCTACATCAAATATTGTGATGTTAACTTTACTATTTCAGACTTGAGAATTGACTTGTTGTCCCTTGGTTTGAATTTTATTAAAATCCCATTAGTAATGCTACATAATGCTTTTCTTTTTGGTATTTGAAGGGAATCCTCAACGGAGTTTATGAAAGAAAGAAACACAACTTTAATTCCTTTTGCCACAATTTTTAGTAAGAATGATAGTTGTTTTGTAAAGAGAAAGAAAGTTTATATAAAACATCGTCTATTTTTTCCCAATGAGACTTTCTCATACTGTCATATTGTGCTTATATAAATACGTTCTTACTTTTTAGTTATAGTTGTTATTATTATTTTTCTGATGATTGCTTTTCTTGGAACAACGAACAACTATTGCAACTCCTTATGTAATGTTGATAAGGGTGATGGTGATTGTCTTCTCAGATTAAGGTGGCAAGTATTTGAAAACACCCATAGAAATATATAAGAAGCAACTGCAATCAAATTAGCTATTACAACATCATAACCAAAATCACCTAAATTTGTTTCAAGGTCCGATAGAGATGGAAGTTTTCCTTTACTTGACAGATCCAGAGCAATGTTACACACATTGTAACACCTGTAAATTTTCTTAAAAAAAAAAATCCGAGTCAAACCGGATTCGACCGGTTTGGACTCCTTCCATCGTCATATTTTTTATCTGGTAGTTATCGCATAACTTTTATTCTTAAAACTCAAGTTGTAAATCTTTTTTACCTTTCCCCTTTTCTTAATTATTTCTTCCTTCCTTCTTAACAAACTAGATTCCATTATCACCAAGGAATTATGTTTCCTTTTTCATATTCTCTTTTATTATTTTTTTTAATTTTAATATTTTTCTTATCATTAATCTTTCCCTAATCTAATCCTATCCCCCTCTAATTAATCTTGCCCTAACCTAATCCTATCTTCCTCTAATGACATTAACCTTTTCCCTTTTGGTTGCCGCCTCCTGGAGACCTGACACTCGTCAACCACCAATACCACTTCCCATAACCGACACGCAACCACCATCGCCCGAGGCTTCCTCGTCGACCCACTCTTTCCTCGTTGGGGCTTCTCACTCGTGCCGGTCAAAAGCCCGATCTGCTTCTCCCTGTACACAACAGTCCGGAAGGGCGTCGAATAGCAGCAACACACAACGGAAAATTGAACCAGGATGCCTCATTCGTGTCTCCCAACGATGGACCCAATGACTCCCTGTGAGAATGAATATGAGCGTCCATGTCCATGTACCAAAAATTATCCGTAGGATATAACGTCATGGTAGCAAAAGATTGATCCAATCCAGTGGAATGAGGGTGTGTAGCGAAATGGGCCTGGTGTTGGAGTTATTGAGCTGGACTGGGCCCAAGAAAGTTTTGTTGAGGAAAGGGGCAAGGAGGCTTTTGCGGGCTTGTTGTAGAGTGGGTTGGCTGCCATCCTTGGGGAGTTGGACCGACAGAGTTGGGCTGAGGAAAGGAGACCCAACCAAGCTGAGGGTGCCACGCAACCCTAGCTGGGGTGCCGCCGGTCCGTTGCTTGCCCATCCGGCCTCGATCACGCCTGGGCTGGGGTGATTCTGGTGCCGCAGGGGAGGAGCCTAACTTGAGCTGAGCCGACGACCCGGACTGGTGGTGCGATGACGAGCCAACCGATTGTGGGCGTGAATCTGCGGTGAGAGTAGTTTGCGAGTTACCGACGGCGGATTGAGCCGTCATGCGGGTTTCTTCTAGTAGTAGTTGAAATGGAGCCTTGGTGAAACTCGGTAGGGGATCGGTTTGCTGAATAAAATTTGCGGCAGCATTATACTCAACAGGCAATCCCGAAATCAGTTGAAGAACATAACAAGTTTCGGGAACCGGTGAGCCAACACCCTTGAGTTGATGTGTCAAGGACTTGAGTTGAAGACAATAAGCATTAATCGAAGTGAAGCCAGATAAATTACAATTGGAGAACTCATGCTCGAGGTAGACGGCATGGGTGCTTTTGTTATCTTGAAAGATATCTTTGACTCGATTCCATGCCTGAAGTGCAGTATCATCGGAGTCAAGAATTTGCAAAAGTATCTCCCATGAAACCAACTGTAAATCCATTGAAGGAGTGCAACGTCAACTTGAAGCCATACATAATCGTCAATATCCGTTGGTTTGGGTACCTTCTCATCGATATGATCAAGAACATTGTGAGCCTTTGCGGTAGCACGGAATAAGGTAACCCGGGTAGCATACGGAGTGTCATGGTCAAGGACAAGGATAATGTTTTTCTTGATGTTGGGGAGAGATAGCCATGATAGTAGCTTCAGAGGACCGTTGGCAACCGGCCGATTCTAAGGCCAAGCTTATCTACCATTTATCCATCAAGATAGCCCATAGGATCCTCTCGGAATGCCTTTTCCCTAGAACCGAAACACTTCAAAAGATCAAGGCCGATGAGCTCTTCATTTTGTATTGTATGGTTTGCGGTCATTCTCCGCATTGTGCAACCTTGTTTGCCTCCACCCTTAGTAAGGTGAAGAACAAATCAACCGGGAATATAGGATATGGAGGTATGGTGACACACATTGCTAACAGTTGGAAATTGATTATTCCGCTTGTACTAGGATAACTACGAGATCTTTGGGTCTCAATGGCTTCATGACTAGAGGACTTATCTTCCCTCGCCACCGTGGTCCACCTACCGCAGCCATACCTTGGGAGGAAAGAGGTGGTAGAGACATTCCATGGCTCCCGGAGTACTCTCTTATGCTTGGACGCCATAACCGGAAGGAGACCTTTGTTCCAATGCATACTAACAGGTTAGGAGCTCCTCCTTATGTTCCCGATGAGGTTCCAGTTGCAGCTGCAGTTGATGAGGATGAGGAGATGGGAGGAGAAGACTATCCGGATGCAGGAGGGGATGAGCAGGACTTTGGATCATTCTCGGAGCAGCCAGCGGACATCCCGGAGCCAGCTAGGAGGTCTACTTACCAGCCGAGGCCTTCCGCTTCTTCCTCTTCCCGCCGATCTAGTGTTGGTGAGCGCCCCACATGGATGGAGAGTGCGCCGGATTGGTACGGCCAGCATCCGGATTGGATAGGAGCTCCGCCACCTTGGACTCAACAGCCTCCTACATGGTACCAACAGCCGCCAGCATGGGCACAACAACCTCCTTCTTGGTATGGACTACAACCGGCGTGGGCAGGTGATCTTTCTAGGAGGGTGGACGACTTAGAGAGCCGCCAGAGGGAGCATGATGTAGAGAGGCAAGAGAACACAAGGTTCCTCCGTGACGTCTATCAATAGCAGTTTGGGCGACCTTTCAACTCCGACTTCTTTCCTTACCCACCGCCATCGCCTCCACAATGATTGATGATGGATGTTTTGAGCCACTCCACCGCCTAAGTGAGTTTTTCTTTTCTTTATTTTTCCTAAACATTGAGGACAATGTATGTAAAGTATGGGGTGGGGTGTGACTCTCGTTTGTAATAACTCGATACACTTGCTTGCTTTAAATCCATGAACACTTGCATCTTTCTTTATTTGTCACACGTTTCTTTATTGCATTGCATTAAAAAGCTTTGAAAAACCCATAAAAATTTTGAAATTTTTTTGAAAATTATTATTCTTCTAGGATTGGAGATGAATTCTATGATGAATCTACTTGTGGAATGAATTTTTGATGACATTTGTATGCTTGAATTGAATTATGAATTGTGAAGAAATTGAGTATATTGTTTAACCTTTCTTGCAAGCTTCATAATGTGAGAGTTTTATCTAAATCATATAGAGGAATAGAGATTGAAATCACAATATAAGTTCTTACACTTCTTTATGAGATGATTAAGGCACCTCGATTTTTCTCGCTTCTTTCCTTAATCACTTAGCCCCTCAATGAAAATAATTGCCTCCTTTACCTATCCGGGAATTAGGAAGAGTTGATTTTGGCATATTTGATGTGGGAGGGCCATGAAAGAAATTTTGTGAATTCAAAGTATAGAAAAAATAGGTTTGGGGAAGTCAATCATGATGATGAGTAACTCGGCACCATTCACATAGTTGGGTGTTTGTGTCTTGCAAAAATCAGATTGAGTGATATTCCTAACAGATTATGGTATGTGCCTCAAGGGTTTGAGGTATCTAGAAATTGAGAAATGCCAATCTTCTGGGCTTCGGTTTTTGTGCACCGCTGTCCACATTTCTAAAAAGTAAAGTCGAAAAATTTTGTGCTAAAATAAAGAGCAAAGCTCTAATTGGTGGTTGGATCAAATTGTATAAAAACGTTTGTGTTGTTCCTTCTTCCCGGATTTATACACCACATTTCCTTATAAGTTTTCCACCTATTCATATTCTTGACCTTGCTTGAAAGTCCTTGAGATCATGAGAATGATGTTTGAGTTGGTGATCTAAATTGAAGTTTCACATGTTTAATTTTGACAATTCTTGAAGGTTATGATGTTTGTCTTAAGGTTTATGCAATTTAGGATATTTCCTTTGCTTTACATACTTTGATTTATGTATGTGGATGTTTTCAAGGAAACATGAAGCAAGATTTGAGAATAATCTATTGATTAGAAGCACAATACCAAAAAGATTGTTTTCACCTTGTTTTGCATTCATATTTCATCCTACCTTGTATTCTAAGCTTTTGAAAACCTTGCTTGGGGACAAGCAAGTGACAAGTATGAGATATTTTGATAGCATGAAATATGACCATATTTTAGGCACTTGTTTTGATTGTTTTTCCCTTTTAGTTGTGCACATGGATGAGAGTTTGAAGCATTTATGTGTACATTCACCTATTTTGTCGATATAGAGATCTACACAAGCTTTGTTATGTTTTTAGGTGAATAAAGGCTTGAATTGGAGCATATATGAGAGAGTAGGAGTATTTGATCATGCTAAGCATCAAGAGGATGCATTGGAGAAGCTAAGCAAGGAGCATGATTAGAGAACTTCACGAAACAAAGGCTTTTACAAAGGAATTTGACAAATCACGGCCAAACCAAAAAAAACCACGACCGTGGTTTTATCATTGAGGGCGTGGAAAGTTATGTCGAGAGCAACAAAAAGATTCCACGACCAGAACCACGACCGTGGAAGCTTACACTAGACCGTGATTCTTATAACGGTTGCCACGTGTCATTGAACACATATGCTTGTTGTTTATTATCGAGATTGACTATTCGATTGTTATTGAGTTTTCGGAGTTTTACCCCTTTTCTCTTTTAAACTTGATTTTTGATTCTGAGGATTTCTGTTCTTCATTGTTCCTATAGATTATTGTGAGGATTTCTGTTCCCTATTCTACTTTCATTGAACACATACGCTTGTTGTTTATTTTCGAGATTGACTATTCGATTGTTATTGAGTTTTCGGAGTTTTACCCCTTTTCTCTTTTAAAATTGATTTTTGATTCAATGATGATGGTTTTTGGCTAAAACCCTTTAGCAATTCTAGGGTGAAGGGTTGATAGTTGTTGCTTAGATAATGATAGATTGATCGTAAACAGATTGGACCCTGAGAGTTGCGAGAAACCTCGTAGTCGAGGATTTCCACGGTCTGTTCTTGAGTTTTACGGCCGTGGTTCTTCAAGATCCAGCCGTGGTTTCCTCTGTCGTACGTCCTTTGCTTTTGCTTTGATCCAAAGTTAAAGATTAGCTTTAACCTAGCCTTGACTTACCTTTTCTAGGTAGTAGTGAGACTCAACATCCTCTACTTCGGTTTCGAGTGTCACAACCTTAACCGTTTTGGCTTATCTTTGATTTCCTTGGGTTTGGGCATGGGTATTTGAGAGTAATTCTTATCCTTTGATCCTTTCTATACTGCAGCCTCACCAACCTTTATAGAGAGAGCCTTTGGGTAAGACATATAGGGTTTTGAAACTTCACCGTACATAAACTTACATTAGATATACCTTTGCAATCCCGACTTTGTCCTTATATCTTTAGAATATCTTGAATCAATTGTCACAAATGGATACCTGGATCTTTAGACTTGCTATTTTCCCAATATATTTGCAAAGCTTTTACATTTACTCGCTTGACAATTTGTGAACTGATTTTGTTCCCCCAAAATCCCTTAGTTTGATACTCTGGAATTCTTGCTTTACTACGCCGATCCGTACACTGCGGGTTCCCTTTTACTTTAGTTTCAGTTTTATAAATTTAAGATTTACACTCACACTTTTGAGCGAACACATATACATCGCATGGAGGAAAGAACCATCTCCAACTGAATCCTAATCAAACTCAGATAGCATGGAGGAAAGAACCATCTCCAATTATAATCATGCATCACGCTAGCACATCAAGATCTAATAAGATCATAAATCACATCATGGCTAGCATGGAATAAACACATTAAGGCATGTAAGCAGATGATGACATGAATTATGACCTATTTTTAGGCATGTATTTATATAGATTTTTTCTTTATTTTGCATGCAAAGACATACATTCATGACATTTATAGTTATATTCACCTACTTTGCAAGAATAGATGTCTACACAGAATTTTATTGTATTTGTAGGTAATTTGGCGAATTATGGAGCGAAATGACACATTTAAGGATTAAGCCTTGACGCGGGATAAAAAGGAGTATAAAAGGAAGCTAGGACGCGCCAAAGTATACTCTGATACCGTCTGACACGCCAAAGTATCCTCTGATACCGCCTGACGCGCCAAAGTATTCTCTGATACCTTCCGACGCTGCCCAGAGTATATTCTGATACTAGCGGACTCGACTTCTTTTCAGCCCATATATTTAGGGAGACTTGAAGACTTGAAGACTTGGACACTGGGGACTTGGAGCCTTGACTTTAGGGAGAAGTTGAAGGACAGTCGCTTAGGGGTTCATTTTACCATCGCTTGCAATTCGACGCTGAGGATTGAGACGGAGGATTGGAGATTTCGGATCGTGGCTTGTGAAAGACGCGATATTGAAGATTGCGTACTTTGGATATTTTCTTAGGGTTTTTCTTTCGTAGACGGATTGACACTCCGTTCTTCATTGTTCCCTAAGATTGCTGTGAGGATTCTTGTTCCATATTCTGAATTCATTAAACATACTACTTTGTTTTTCGGATTTGAGATTGACTTTGATTGGTTATTGAGTTTTGAGGGTTTTCATCTATCTTTCTTCTTAATTTGATATTTGATTCAATGACTATGATTATTGGCTAAAACCCTTTAGCAATTCTAAGGTGAAGGGTTGATAGTTGTGGCTTAGATGATGATAGATCGATCGTAAATAGATTGAACTCTGAGAGTGTGAGAAACCTCGTCGACAGCCTAAACCACGGTCTGTTCTTGAGTTCCACGGCCGTGGTTCTTCAAGATCCAGCCGTGATTTTCTCTGTTTTACAACCCTTGCTTTTGTTTTAATCCAAAGTTAAAGATTTGCTTTAACCTAGCCTTGGCTTGCCTTTTCTAGGTAGTAGTGAGACTCAACATCCTCTATTTCGGTTTCGAGTGTCACAACCTTAACCGTTTTAGTTCATCTTTGATTCCTTGGGTTTGGGCATGGGTATTTGAGATTAATTCTTACCTTTAGACCCTTTCAATACTGCAGCCTCAACAACCTTTATAGAGAGAGCCTTTGGGTAAGACATAGGGTTTTGGAACTTCACCGTACTCAACCTTACATTAGTTATACCTTTGCAACCTCGACTCTGTCCTTATATCTATAGAATATCTTGAATCGATTGCCACAATTGGCTACCTGGATCTTTAGGATTGTTGTTTTCCCAATTATTTACAAAGCTTCTATACTTTTGGTTGCTCGATTATTCGAAACTGATTTTGTTTCATCAAATCCTTGAGTTCGATACTCTGCAATTCTTACTTTACTACGCCGATCCATACACTGCGGGTTCACTTGTTTAGATTTCAGTTTTATAATTAAAACTTATTTGCACGCACACTTTCGGGCGAACAACACATAAACACATAATCATATACTCACCAAGATAGCACTTAGATCTACTTGTCGACCCTAGTTACATCTATCTCAGCATAAAACTCTGCATAGTTACTCTAGATACTATCCTCAGTCTCCCAGGTAGCCTCCTCAAGTCCTCGTCTAGACCACTGTATCCTCAGCATGGGAATGTCCTTCGAACGCAGGCATCTCACACCTCGTTCTAAGACTGCAATAGGATGCTCAGCAAAGGTGTGGTCTGGCTCCACCACCAAATCATCATAACTCACAATGTGTCTCGATCTGGTATATACTCCCTTAGTTGAGACACATGGAATACAGCGTGAACACCCTCTAACCTCGGAGGCAAAGCTAATCTGTAGGCTGCCCTCCCAACTCTATCTAGTATCTCAAAAGGACCGACATATCGGGGACTCAACTTCCCCTTTATGCCAAAACTTCTGACGCCACGCATCAGAGATACTCTCAACCGGACATGAGCTCCTACCCTGAACTCTAGAGGTTGACGCCTCTTGTCTGCATATGACTTCTAGCGACTCTGTGCAGCCAGCATCCTCTCTCTAATCAGCGCTACTTGAGCCATATCATCCTGAATCTGCTCTGGCGCTATCCCACTGATACTGCTAGGCTCATCCCAGCATAAAGATGTACGACATCTACGTCCATACAGTGCCTCATAAGGAGCCATCCCAATAGATGCATGCCAGCTTTTGTTGTATGAGAACTCAACTAGTGGGAGGTAATCAGACCATCCCTGTCCCCAATCCAACACACAAGCTTGCAACATATCCTCCAAGGCCTGGATGGTCCTCTCAGACTGACAATCTGTTTGGGGGTGAAATGCAGTCGTGAAGTGTAGACTCGTCCCCAAAGTAGTCTGAATCTGCTGCCGAAACCTTGAGGTAAACCGTCCATCTTGATAAGAGACGATCATCCTCAGTACACCATGGAGTCTCACTATCTGTCTAGTGTACTCCTCAGCTAATCTACTCACTGCCCATGTCTCTCTGATGGGAATGAAACGTGCCGTCTTCGTCAATCTATCAACAACAACCCAGATAGCGTCAAAACTCCTACTAGGTTTCAAATCAGTCACAAAGTCCATGGAGACGTCCTTCTATTTCCACTACGGTACTGACAGTGGATGGAGCTCACCTCCAGGTCTACAATGCTCTATCTTGACCTGCTGACAGGTCGCACACTGAGCCACAAATCTAGCTACATCGGACTTCAGCCCTCCCTACCAATATGAACGTCTCACATCATGGAACTTCTTACTCATACCTGGATGTACTGAGTAAGGTGTACAGTGAGCCTCCTGTAAGATCCTCTGTCTCAACTCTGCATAGCGGGTACACAGATACGGTCATAACGCCTCATCACTCCATCTGCTCCAATGAAAAACTATGGTGCCTCTCCACGAGACATCCGCTCTTTGATCCTCATCAAGGTCGGGCAGGTCCCCTACTTCTGTTGGATCTCATCCAACAGACCAGGTAGAACCTCTAAGGCATATAACTGGGCATCCTTATTAGGAAACTGGATGTCCATCTCTAGCCAAGCTAGATCTCTCTGAAGTTGAGGCTGAACTGTCAGTCTCGCAATCGCCTTCTCTTGAGGCGTCTTCCTAATCAAGGCGTCAGTTACAACATTCGCCTTCCCAGGATGATACAAAATCTCAAGGTCAAAGTCCTTGATCAACTCAAGCCATCGACGCTGGAGGTTATTCAACTCCCGTTGCGTAAAAATGTACTTCAGACTCTTATGGTCTGTGAAGATCTGACATGTAGCACCATACAGGTAATGTCTCCAGATCTTCAAAGCATGAACTACCGCTGCCAACTCCAGATCATGAGTCCGGTAGTTCTCCTCATACGTTTTCAGCTGTCTAGACGCATATGTAATCACTCTGCCTCTCTGCATCAGTACACATCCCAATCCTAGCTTGGATGCATCACTGTAGACCACAAAATCATCAGAACCCTCTAGTTGTGCCAAGATAGGACCAGAAGTCAAACGCCTCTTCAACTCTTTAAAGCTTTGGGCACACTGGTCGGTCCACACAAATCTGGTAGTCTTCCTCAGAAGACTCGTAAGTGGACGGGCAATCACAGAAAATCCCTCCACAAAGCGTCTGTAATATCCGGCTAGGCCAAGAAAGCTACGCACTTCCTTGACGTTCGTCGGTGTCGTCCATGTAGCAACAAACTCAATCTTTGCCGGATCAACCATAATCCCATCGACGGAGATTATATGCCCAAGGAAAGCAACCTCAGACATCCAGAATTCGCACTTAGGGAGCTTGGCATACAACTCTCTATCCCTCAAAATCTGCAAAACTGTCCTCAAATGACCGGCATGCTCCTCTCTACTATGAGAGTATACCATAATTTCATCAATGAAGACTACTACAAACTGATCAAGGAAGTCGATGAAGATGATATTCATCAACTCCATGAAGACTACTGGGGCATTCGTCAGCCCGAATGGCATCACTACAAACTCATAGTGTCCATAACGGGTACAAAATGTCGTCCTGTGCACATCCTGCTCTCTCACCTTCAACTGGTGATATCCTGAGCGTAGATCAATCCGGGAGAATACTGTCATTCCTTGAAGCTGATCAAGTAGATCATCAATACGAGACAATGGATACCTGTTCTTGATGGTCACCTTGTTCAGCTCTTTGTAATCAATACACAGTCTCAACGATCCATCCTTCTTCCGCACGAAGAGTACAAGTGCACCCCATGGTGAAACGCTAGGGCGAATGAAGTCCGTCTCATCCAACTCCTCGAGTTGCTTCTTCAGCTCCAGCATATTGACAGGCTCCATATGATATGGGGCCTTCGATATGGGTCTCGTACCAAGTTCCAACTCGATACTAAAATCCACACTCCTCTGAGGCGGCAAGCTCGACGGCTGAGCAAACACGTCTACAAACTCGTAGACCACTGGTATGTCCTCCAATGTTGGACTCTCTCCATTCTTCATGGCATAGCACCAGAAGGCATCACATCCCTGTGCTATCAATCTAGCTGCTCGTACGGAACTGATGACAGAGCCCGTCTTTCCAAGGTCCCAACCTCGGAAGACCTCAATCTGACCAACCTCGGTAGATAATGTAACAGTCCATCTATTGACATCTAAAATTGCCCGGTGTCTACGCATCCAATCCATACCTAATATGACTTTTTCATGCATCAATGGCATGACTAAGAAGTTAACAAGCAAAACACGAGTCCCTAAACGAAGGGGACAACTACGTATCTCACGGGTACCTCTGACCCGGCTACCATCAAGTAACTCTATAGTAAAGGGTATCCCCTCTATAGTAGCTAAACTCAGAGGTTCAACACATGTATAAAAAATAAATGAATGCGTAGCACCCATATCAAACAAAACTCTAACAGGTAAACCATGAAGTAGAATGGTACCTGTAGCAGCCGGTGTAGGCGGCTCCTCTACACTTCTCAACTCAAAAGCTCTACCTTGAGCTCCTTTGGTGTCAGTGGCACTCCCACCACGACCTCTACTTGGCCCGGGAGCAGATCCTTGAGTAGAAGGACGATGTGGGACTCTCTGATGTCCCTGTGTCTACTGCTGAGGTGTCCTCTGACCACCTCCTACTACACTGGCAGGGGAGGAACCCTGCTGAGATGCAACTCCACCCTGCCTATAGAAGGCAGCTCGATGTCCTGGTCTACCATAAGTAAAGCAAGTCACAACTGGCATGGGACACTAAGGCTTCAAATGTCTAGGATCACCACAGTTGTAACATTGTCGTCCCTTATCTACAGTCAGTGCAAACGAGGGGTAACTTTGACGTCTCTGGTCTCGTCTAGAACCAGATGCTCCTCCAACTCCACTGGTCTGCCCAGTACGCTGCCTCTTCTCAGACCGTCCCGTTTGTGAAGCCCTCCTCTGACTGGCTCGCTCCCTCTCATAAGCAGAAGCCTGGTCCTCATATTCAGCTAAGGACTCAAAATAGAATCCCGCCATGTATGAGCGTGTGCTCTCCCTCAGATGAAGGGAGAATAAGCACACATGCTGGTCCTCAGAAGGGGCGGCTGGACCCAGCAAAGCTAACTCAGTCTGGAAGCGGTTGATGGTGTCTACAATCGGCACATCCTCAAAACCGGCCTCGACAAGGAAGGAAGCCATTAGACTCACCAGCTGAGCTCTCCAGGAGATCAAACACAACACCACAACACCTCAAGCTGGCTCACACAAAGCTCAGCAAAAACAACCATCAACAATCAGCAAGCAAAGCCATCCACAACTCTCAAAACTCAACAAAATCTAAAGGAAGATCAAGGAAAGATCCAAATGAAGAAGAGAGGAGAAGATGAATGTAGGAGAGAGATGAAGCTGCAATGGAGAACCCTCATTAGAAGGGAGAAAGAAGAAGCTTATAAAGGGAGGTAAAGGGTAAAACACGAGTCAAAGGGTTAACAAAGACAGTTGCAGCCACATAAAGCCGCAAGGGCGGACCCTGTGAGGCGCAGGTGCGGCCCAGGCAAACCGCAGGGGCGGCCACTAGGTCACACAGGGGTGGTCCAGGCTAAAAACAGGTCCTCAGCTCATACTCTCAGCAACTCAACAACTAGGCTCTTACAGGATATGTCCTAGATATGAAATAACATGGAGAGGCAAAACGCCAAAAGAGTCGCTATTTCGTTTCTTAACGGCTAAGAAAGACGGCTTAGGAATACACATTTTCCGAGGAATTTGTGGAATACTTATCCCTACAATATTCCAAATTTATTATTCCAATCTCGAGAAGTTTAGAGAAGAGAGTTCGACCCACCTTTAGATCGGTTAAAGGATAATTATCGTCTTCACTATAAATAGCGGAAAATCCTTTATTAATTCATTTCCTTTCACGTTTCCTTGTAAAAGCTCTGATTTCTCTCAACCTTCAAACTCCGATCTACTTTCCGTTTCTAATCCGATTTCAATTCATTTTGAGTTTCTGGATTCCTCTCTTCGTTCTCGTTATATCGGTACCAAGTTTCTGCATTTCCGAGCATATGAAGAGGTGGTCGAGCTTATATGTCACCAGGCAGGTTCCATCGCTCAGATTCCGGTAAATTTGATGTTGTCCATGCATAGCCTGTGTCGTTGTGATTCGGAATCTTCTTTCATATCGTCAATCGGGTTAGTAACGAATAAGTTATGAATTTATTTGTTTTCAGTATTGCGATTTGGCCTAAATTGACTTTAGGCTTGTCAAAATGGATAATTAGAAATTCCATTATGGTCGTTATATTATTCTGGTGATTATGAGTTGTTTGTTTGATGAAATCTGATGACAGGTGGATTTAGAAATTGCCTGCGGGCAAAACGTTATTTTGACAAAATTTAATTAATTAATTAATTAAAGGTTAATTAATTAAATTAAGATTATAATTGAGATTGAGGAATGTTGATTAGATACTACCTTAAGATTTGAGGACTTGTGAGTTATGTTGAGATATTGAGGTTTAGTTGGTTGTGAGGCTTATAGATTGAGTATGATCCTTATGGATCCCTTGGCCTAGTTGTGACGTTTTTGATTGATAGGAGTATTGATATCTCTTTATGCCTTGTTATTAGGCATTTCCTTCTCAGGATTAGGACTTACTTAGCTACCATCCTTATTGAGTGTTTACATGAGTGGTGTGTGTGTTATATGCTTGATATGATAGCACGTGATGTTGATTATTACCGACCTATGTTTTATTTATTGCCCTGTATGTGTGGCTATGATAACCTTTCCTTTTCATCCGGCCGTGGAGTCTGGGAGGTTCTTTGACGTCAGGCCAGACTGGTTTACGGGAAGGGCGCAACCCACTCTCATAGGGTACACGGGTTGTGTGAGCGATACCACTTCAACTGGATATAGCACTCAGAGGCGGGGATGATACGTTCCTCGTTTCACATACCATACATACATACATACATACATATATATATATATATATATATATATATATATATACGATTTGAGTGAATGACTATTATATGAAGATAATAAAATGGGTAAATGTGTGATAACATGATTATGTGTTTATCTTTCATGACTTGTGCTTGTGCTTATGCATTAACTTATATAAGTATGGTTAGCTAAAGGTTTCATACCATGTTGTAGATGTCTTGTAGGATAGGCGAGCTTCTGAGTAATCTGGCAGGGTGACAGACCGAGGACTCTCGTACATTAGGTGGTTATGGTTTTGGGGATGTTTATGTTTACCTCCTATGTGAGGATTATGCTTTATACTCGGCTATGATCTTGTCTTCATTTTGGTTGTATAGTTTTCTGTATTTGTTTTATATTTGTCAGTGTCATGTTGTAAGGTCCAGTAAAATTGTTGTCAGGCTAGGGTCAGGATCCATTGTGTGAGATTCTAGCCCAATGTGGCATCCCGAGTCCCGCGGAAATTGGGGTGTTAGAGAGTTGGTATCAGAGCCTTAGGTTGACAACAATGGAACTTGCAACCTGCAATGAGGTCGGATGGATAAAATAAACAGAACCCGAAAGGGGTATGACGTTTTCAAAACATTTATGTTTTAAAAGTTGTTGTTTTGGGATAGAATGTACGAAAAGTCGTCACCTCTACCATGGATCTTAGCAGTATAGATATGTATATATATATGTATTATGGATTGTATGTGGATGTGTTATATATATATATATACATATGGCATATATATAGCCTTATAAGTTAGGTGTGTATACCCCTCAGATGGCTCAGACTACAATAACATCTGTAGAAGGACGTTTTCAAAAGATTTATGTTTTAAAAGTTGTTGCTTTGGGATAGAATGTATGAAAGTCGTCACCTTTGCAGTGGATCTCAGCAGTATAGATATGTATATATATATGTATTATGGATTGTATGTGGATGTTATATATATATATATATATATATATATATATATATATATATATATATATATATATATATATATATATATATATATATCTATACATATGGTGTATATATAGCCTTATAAGTTAGGTGTGTATACAACTCAAATGGCTCAGACTACAGTAACATCTGTAGAAGGACGGGGTGGAGGTAGATCACCTCTTCCTCCAGTAGTGATATGTTAGGGACCAATTTTCGCTGTTGTTTTGCCTATAGCAGAGAACGAGCCTGAGGAGACTGATTACGTCTCGATGAGTGGACCCGAGTTTCGAGAATATATACGCCAAGTACAAGATGCTGCAAGAGCAGGTAGACCTACACCGGGTTTACCAACATCGGTGGGACCTATTGAAGCTTTCGGATCAAAGAAGGAACAACGAACTGAACTAGTAAGTGATGAAGCAGATCCTTCAGGTGTTAGACAAAGTCTGGCACATGGACGTTCGAGTGATCCCTTGTCCACATGAACTTCTGGTGGGATGAGATCTTGTTTCAAATGTGGGGAGACTGGACACCTACGACCGAAGTGTAAGAGACCTTTAGTGACGTGTTTTACCTGTGGTAAGATCGGATATCGATCGATTTTCTGTCGACGAAACAAGATGCCACATCAGCAAGTTTCTTCCCATGCTAGGGTTAATAAAGGCGAATGAAGAAGATCGAGTTGCTCTTCAACTACACCAGTTGTGAAGAAGGGACGATCGTGTTTCAACTGTGGTGATTCAGGCCATTTGCGATCTGAGTGTCCCTTACCCATGATAGCTTGCTTCACATGTGGTGAACTAGGCCATTTGGCTCCCTTTTGTCAGCAAGGAAACATTCCTTCTCAGTTGGACTCTCCTCTTTCCTGTGTAGATGGACTAGAGGCAGAGATCATGAAGATGATGTCAGTGATACCTAAAGAGCGTAGACTCGAGTTATGAGCGGTGAGGTGTAGTGGAGTTGTTAATGTTAGTTGTTTTGTGGTACCATTCTTAGTAATGGTTTACCTTTTTGAGTTCTTTTGGTGCTGGTGTTATGCCCTCTTTTATATGTATGTGTTTAACGTGGGTTTATATGTGATATAGGGAATACCCTTTACTTAGGGTTACTCAGTTATTTTGGGGTCAGAGGTACCCGCGAGATGTGTGTTTAGCCCAGTTATATCAGGATTTGTGATTTCCTCTTGTAGACTTCTTTGTTATGTCTTTGAACGTGAGAAAGTACTGGATCGAGTAGATCGCTATAAGTGTAGTTTGAACTATGATAGATGGACCATATTAACCATTGTTATGATGGGTTAGATTGTGACCTTTCTTGTGATAGAGACCTTGATGGATGTGTACCGTTATCAGCAACGAGGCTGATTGCATGAGCCTATGAGGCCTTCTGATGTATGTAATGAGGAATACGAGAGTCTTGGTAATACGAGGATTTGTGAGTATGTTTGATATACCATCTAGTCTATGGTATGGAAGAGCGTGGATTCCGGCATCAAGTTAGAGTTGGAGCATCTGAATGATTTTGAATATATCCATGTTTTCGTATGGAAGAAGGAATGATGTGGTTGTGCGTGAATTTTCGAGAGTAAGTAAGATGATTATTAAGAACGATTGTTCCTTACCCCACAGGGATGAATTGATAGATTTGTTGCAAGGAACTTCTGAGTTTTCCAGATAAGAGTGGAGACCTAGATATCACTAGATGAGAATGAGCGAATAGGATGTGCCCAAAACGGCATTTCGGACTCGAGATGGCAACTACGAGTTGTAGTGATGTCATTCGGGCTCACGAAAACGCCGCCAAATATATGGTGAGGAACGAAGTTTTATTGACTTAATGTATCCGCTGTAGTGAGTTCTTGTAGATGATATCCTAGTGTACTTTCAGAGTTGAGAGGGACACGCAGAATATTGGAGAATATTTTATGAGTCTTGTAAGACTAAGAGTTGTATGTTAAGTACGAGTTTGAATATGTGACCTGACCTTTTGAGATCGTGTGACCTGTTGAAGGAACCTAGATTGATTCGAGAAGGATTATAACTGTTGTAGTTGGAACAATACCGACGAATGTCGATGAAGTTCGTAACTTTCTGAAGTAGCCTTTTTGGAGTAACCAGATATTATTGCTATTTATGGAGGAGTTTATATGATATCCCGATCATGTATTAGTCTGTTGAGAAGACTATTTGATTAGTATAGTCCGAGCTGTGTTCTTATCGATTGAGGAGCGGAAGGAAGATGGAATTCTACTCCTATGTTAGCACAACCATAGGGCACTGGTGGTTTTGTGTAGTATGATGATGTTTCAATCTTGGCTAAGATGTGTGTTGATGTAGAGGGGCAGAGTTATTGCACATATCCGATCTTCACAGACCATAAGAGTCTGAAGTACATTTTAACGCAGCGGGAGTTGAATAACCGTCAGTGTCAATGGCACGAGTTGAGCAAGGACTTTGACCTTGAGATTCTATATCATCGAGAGAAGGCGAACATTATCACCGACACTCTGATTAGGAAGACGCCTCGAGAGAAGGCGATTACGAGATTGACAGTTCAACCTCAGCTTCAGAGGGATTTGGCTTGGCTAGAGATGGACATCCAGTTTTCTAATGAGGATGTTCAGTTATGCACCTTAGAGGTTTTACCTGGTCTGTTGGATGAGATCCAACAGAAGCAGGGGACCTGCCCGACCTTGATGAGGATTATAGAGAGGATGTCTCGTGGTGAGGCACCACAGTTCTCCATAGGAACAGATGGAGTGATGAGAAACCATGACCGCGCTTGTGTACCTGCTGATGCAGAGTTGAGACAGAGGGTTTTACAGGAGGCTCACGGTACACCTTACTCAGTACATCTAGGTATGAGTAAGATGTACCATGATGTAAGACGATCATATTGGTGGGAAGGGCTGAAGCCCGATGTGGCCAGATTTGTGGCATAGTGTGCGACCTGCCAGCAGGTCAAGATAGAGCATTGCAGACCTGAAGGTGAGCTCCATCCACTGCCAGTGCCGCAGTGGAAGTGTGAGGACATCTCCATGGACTTTGTGACCGGATTGAGGCCCAGCAAAAGTTTTGATGCTATATGGGTTGTTGTTGATAGACTGACGAAGACGACACGTTTCATTCCTTTCAGAGAGATGTGACTAGTGAGCAGATTAGCTTAGGAGTACACTAGGCAGATAGTGAGACTCCATGGTGTACCGAGGACGATCGTCTCTGATCAACATGGGCGATTTACCTCGAGGTTTTGGCAACAGATTTAGACTACTTTAGGGACGAGTCTACACTTCACGACTGTGTTTCACCCCCGGGAAGATGGTCAGTCCAAGAGGATTATCCACACCCTTGAGGATATGTTGCGAGCTTGTGTGTTGGATTCGGGACAAGGATGGTTAGATTACCTCCCACTGGTTGAGTTCTCATACAACAACAATTGGCGTGCATCTATTAGGATGACCCCATATGAGGCACTGTATGGGCGTAGATGCCGTACACCATTATGCTGGGATGAGCCTAGCAGTATCAGTGGTATAGCGTCAAAGTAGATTCAGGATTATATGGCTCGAGTAGCGCTGATTAGAGAGAGGATGTTGACTGCACAAAGTCGCCAGAAGTCATAGGCAGACAGGAGGCGTCAACCTCTAGAATTCAGAGTGGGAGTGATAACATGTATTATAGTCTATATTTTGGGGCTGGTTTAGACGTTTTATCTTCATAAATCTGCATGTATGGATGTATATTCTGCGATTATATTGTTGTTTCATTTACCTTTACGGGAATCGGGGTTTACACCTAATTTCGTTGTAATTGTAGGTAAAATGGCATGTTTTGGACTAAAATGGAGCTAAGGAGTCATTGGAGCTACATTCTGGAGCTTAAGGAAAACCTCAGGAAGCATGGAAATGATCAGGAAGATTGACTTTGGACCAGATTCGAGAGACTTCACATTCAGTTGAGATTCACCTCGGTCAGCTACAGTGCCACCTCGACTGAGGTGATCTTGAGGAGCGTCCCGACCGAGGTGAATACCCTGCCGCCGGCGAGATCAATATTTTTGGCTAAGATCTTTTATTTTTGGAAAGAAGATATCTCATATTTTTTGCTGGATTTCTGGAAGGAAGATATGATTTTTGATTGATTTATTTTGAGAGAGAGATTTATATTTTATAGGAAATTATGTTTTTAAGATATTTTATCTTTGTAAGATAATTCTCCTATATACAGGGTTGGATTTTCCACAATTAAACCATGCTTGGAGCATCCGGCAATTGAGGGATTTTCTGGAGGGTTTGAAGGAAGAATTGAAGGAAATATTGAAGATTGAAGTTAAAGGAAGGAAGGAATCATAGTTGGAGTTGCTTTTGAAGGAATTTGTAAGACTTTCTTAGATTGTCTTTTTGGTTATTTGTCTTTGCTGATTTGTGACTTGAGGAACGCAGTTTGTTTGATATTTGATTCAGTTATTGAGACCTTTTTCTTAAGGTTTTCTTGTTCGAATATTGATTCCTTTTCCATTAAATTGATTATTGTTATCATGATGATTGTTGGCTAAGTTTCTTGTGCGATTCTAGGGAGATTGCCTGAAAGTTGTGGGAATGATGATGATGGAATGATCTTAATCCCAGCAGGACCTTGAAAGCTCGAGTCTTTAATCTTAAACCTATTACACCTCGCTCAGTCGTTGAACATCTCGGCCGGGGTGGAATCTGACTGAACGAGGTGACCTTTCCTGAATCTATTCTAAGTTAAGAGTTTAAGTTTGTCAAATCCTATCCTTATTATACCTTTCCTGGTTCAATGCAAACCTAGGATGAGACTTACCCGGTGATTCCTTTGTTTGTTTACCTAAGATCATGAGTGTAGGTAATAAAGGTTTATCCTTTATTGGGGTTTGAGTGTGCCTTCATTCCATCTTTGTGAGTTAACCTAAGACTTACCCGGTAAAGGTTGATTCTATTCCCTTGGGTGGTGTGTTGGTTTGAGATTATAGTTCCAATATTTAGTACCTTGAGACTTACCCGGTAATAGGAGCTTTGGTTTGGGATAGTGAGTAGTGAGACTTACCCGGTAATCTATTCCCACCTTAGAAACACCTTCCCTTTGTAAACCTCAACTTTGTCCGCGTTATCCTTTGAGATCTTGAGTCGGAACCACAACTAGATGCTTTAATCCCTAGAATCCGTATTTCCCCTTACTTGACTTTATATCACCTTTGATTGATTTAATTGCTTTTAGTTAATTGCAATATTTGACAACCTGATTTTGTGCTTTGTTTCACCTAAGTCCCTGTGATCGACCCTTGGAATTCTTGCTTTTATTACAATTGATCCGTATATTGCGGGTTCGCAAATTGTTCAAGCATACTTCTTGGGTTATAAATTTTAAAGCTTGCACACACCGTTTAGAGCGAACAGGGAGCTCAAGTCTGGCTGAGAGTATCTCCGACACGAGGCGTCAGACGTTTTGGCATAAAGGGGAAGCTGAGTCCCCGATATGTCGGTCCTTTTGAGATACTTGACAGAGTTAGGAGGGTAGCCTACAAATTAGGATTGCCTCCGAGGTTAGAGGATGTTCATCCTATGTTTCATGTGTCTCAGCTGAGGGAGTATATTCCAGACCCGACACACATTGTGAGTTATGATGATTTGGTGGTTGAGCCGGACCTCACCTTTGTTGAGCATCCAATTGCAGTCCTAGAGTGAGGTATGAGACGCCTGCGTTCGAAGGACATTCCTATGTTGAGGATACAGTGGTCAACACGAGGACCTGAGGAGGCCACATGGGAGACTGAAGATAGTATCCAGAGGAACTATCCAAAGTTGTATGCTGAGATAGATACACCTGTAGGATCACCAAGTAGATCTTAGTGCTATCTTGGTGAGTGTTGTGATTATGTGCTTATGTGCTTTGATATGTTTATTTTCGTTCTAGCTATGATGTGATATACGATCTTATTAGATCTTGATGTGCTAACGCGATTTAGAATTATAGCTGGAGATGGTTCTTTCCTCCATGCTACCTTGATGGACATAGTTTTATTGGAGATGTTCTTCCTCCATGCTTTATGGATGAGTATGATCTGGCTAGAGATGTGTTTCTTCTATGCCCTGTGATATGATTATGACAAGAGATGTGTTTCCTCTATGTCTTGTAATGAGATTATAGGTTGGCTAGAGATGGTTTTCCTCTATACCTTTAGATAGTGTTATAATCTTGTTGCTGGAGTTAGTGATTCCTCCGTGCTATGTTTTGAGGTTACAGAGTGGTATAGGTTGATACCTTTGAATGGATGTCACGCTAGAAATGTATAGCATAAAAGACTTATAATTTATAACTCGATATAATTTCCTGACTCCTAGCAAACCCACAGTGTATGGGTCGTTTTGTAGCAAGGATAGTATTCCGAGGTCGAACACGAAGACTAAGGTGAAATCAAACCAAACAAGTGATCATGGATAGTGCAAATCTAGTCTAAAAAAAGAGAAGGGAATAAAGAAATGAAAATCATGATATTTTTAGGTTTGGTGTTTGTGGTGATCAAGCAAAGATCACAAAGCATGCAATATTATAAATCAAACTAAAAACTCAAGCTAGCAACACAAACACAAGATATGTGATCAAAGAGAGAAAAGCGGATTCTAGGGGTTAGGACTCTCGGCTATGGCATTGGACTCAAGCTTCTAACAAATACTTGGATTTGCTATGGCATGTTTGGAAGGGGTGTTTCTCAAATGGGATCAATCACCGGGTAGGTCTCATGGTCCACTAATCCCGCTCCTAAGGTCCTATCACCGGGTAAGTCTCTAGGAGCCTAAGGTTGGGAATTTAAACAAACCGGATTGCTATCTAGGGATCAAACCTCTCCTTACCGGGTAAGTCTCGGGAAAGCAAGTCCTAAGTATCAATCCTAGCACACTCAGTCCAATAGCGGCTTGCGAGGCTCACTACTACCTAAAGTTCATCATCTTCGGTATCTAAGATCAAGAATTACCGGGTAGGTCTCTTCCCTCACTTAGTTTGCTAGCATTAGGTCACCTTAGGCTAGATTATGCTTAACAAACACTAGGATTTCAACAATCTAACATCCTAACATTCAGATTCATCAATACAAGCACAAGAGAGAAAACCACGGGCAGATCATCCTAAACTACGGCCGTGGAAAGGTATGAACAGACCGTTATTCTCAACAGTGGTTAGGTTCGAGCAATGCAAATCATCCAAGGGTACATTCAAGTCTATTCTATCATAGTCCAAGCCATAACCATCATTCCTTTACCCTAGAATCACAACTATTTAGCCAACAACATGCATTTTAAGATTCAAACTCAACAAGCAAACATTCATGACTTTTATAGCAAGAAAATGAAATGAAAGAGAAAAGAAGCAAGTAGAAACAAGAAAACCCAGCTGAAAATCACTCAAAAGCTATGAAAACTCTAAGATAAATGTTGTTCTTCTCCTTCCTCAAAAATGAGAGTGTTTTCTTCTTCTCCAACCCTATCCTCCAATGAAAATCAAGTGTGTAAGAGAGTGTGGGAGAGATTGTGGGAGAGAATATGGGAGAGAATCCTCTAGCAACAGCCTACAGGACCCTTTATATTCTCCATCAAGGGCAATAGTCGGGCATGGAGATTGTGGGACAGCTGTCACAACTGTCCAGAGAAAACCACGGCCAAAATTACGGGCGTGGTTCTGGCTCTGGACCGTGGTTATGCTTGTTCAGCTTCCTTTGGATCGTTAAGCCACGAGTTGGTGTAAGGCATGCACCAACAAGGTCCTATGTGTTCTCCTTTGCTCCTAGCTTGCTTCTTAATGAGTCCGGAAGCGTGTCATCACGAGGAATGATCTTGGAATGTATCGATTAAGCTCCAAAAGCTCCCCAAAATACCTACAAAACCGAAAAAAGCCCGTGTAGACGTCTATCTCGACAATATGCATGAATTAAGCGCAAACGTCATAAACTAATGCCAAACCATGCATGAATAACGGAAAAACTATCTAAATGGATGCCTAAACTAACGTCATAAATCGTGTTATCAACGGACATGTGATACCTCCGATAGAGATAGTGTTTATACCTCGGCGTATGGATCCGAGAGGATTTGAGAATTGTTCAAGTTTCGGGACGAAACTTTTTTTTAAGGGGTGTGTGATGTAATAGTTAGGATTTCCGAATTTTAGTTAATGTTGGTTAACTTAATCATTGATAGTAATTGACCCATAACTCTCGAAGATTGCGTAAGTAATGAGTATGAGTCCCACCATTATGCTCCTGGAATAATGTTGGAAGTATGGGAAATTTTTCACTTTTTCTCCCGGGTAATTATTTTTACCCTCCAGTGATATTTGGAGCATTTGGGAGCTCAAATTAATAAAAATGCAGTTGAGAGTAATGACCGGGACATCGGATATGTCCTAGATATGAAATAACATGGAGAGGCAAAACGGCAAAAGAGTCGCTATTCGGTTTCCTAACGGTTAAGAAAGACGGCTTAGGAATACACGTTTTTCGAGGCAGTTATAGAATAATTATCCCTGCAACATTCCAGATTTATTATTCCAATCTCGAGAGGTTTAGAGAAGGGAGTTCGACCCGCCTTTGGATCGGTTAAAGGATAATTATCGTTCACTATAAATAGCGGAAAATCCTTTATTAATTCATTTCCTTTCACGTTTCCTCGTAAAAGCTCTGATTTTTCTCAACCTTCAAACTCAGATCTACTCTCCGTTTCTAATCCGATTTCAATTCCGTTTGAGTTTCTGGATTCCTCTCTTCATTCTCTTTATATCGGTACCGAGTTTCTGCATTTTTGAGCAGATGAAGAGCTGGTCGAGCATATATGTCGCCAGGCAGGTTCCGTCGCTCAGATTCCGGTAAATTTGATGTTGTTCATGCATAGCCTCCGTCGTTGTGATTCCAAATCTTCTTTCAGATTGTCAATCGGGTTAGTAACGAATAAGTTATGAATTTATTCGTTTTCAGTACTGCGATTTGGCTTAAATTGACTTTAGCCTTGTCAAAATGGATAATTTGAAATTCCATTATGGTCGTTATATTATTCTGGTGATTATGGGTTGTTTGTTTGATGAAATCTGATGACAGGTGGGTTTAGAAATTGTCTACGGGCAAAACATTATTTTGGCAAATTTTAATTAATTAATTAAAGGTTAATTAATTAAATTAGAATTAGAATTGAGATTGAGGATTGTTGATTAGATACTACCTTGAGATTTGAGGACTTGTGAGTTATGTTGAGATATTGAGGTTTAGTTGGTTGTGAGGCTTATAGATTGAGTATGATACTTATGGATCCTTTGGTCTAGGTGTGACCTTTTTGATTGATAGGAGTATTGATATCTCTTTATGCCTTGTTATTAGGCAGTGCCCCTCTCAGGATTGGAGGTTGGTCGTGGTTCTGATTGTATGAGGTTGAGGTAAGTCCGTAGGCCTTACTTAGCTAACATCCTTATATTGGGTGTTTGCATGAGTGGTGTGTGTGTTATATGCTTGATATGATAGCATGTGATGTCGATTATTACCGACCTATATTTTATTTATTGCCCCGTATGTGTGGCTATGATGACATTTCCCTTTCATCCCGCCGTGGAGTTTGGGAGGTTCTCTCACGTCAGGCTAGACTGGTTTACGGGAAGGATGCAACCCACTCCCATAGAGTACACTGGTTGTGTGACTGGTACCACTCCAGCTGGATATAGCACTCAGAGGCGGGGATGATACGTTCGTGTCACATATTTTCATATATTTATACGATTTGAGTGAATGACTATTATATGAAGATAATAAAATGGGTAAATGTGTGATAACATGATTATGTGTTTATCTTTCATGACTTGTCCTTGTGCTTATGCATTAACTTATATAAGTATGGTTAGCTAATGGTTTCATACCATGTTTTAGATGTCTTGCAGGATAGGCGAGCTTCTGAGTAATCTCGCAGGGTGACAGGCCGAGGACTCTCGTACATTAGGTGGTTATGGTTTTGGGATGTTTATGTTTACCTCCTGTGTGAGGATTATGCTTTATACTCGGCTATGATCTTGTCTACATTTTGGTTGTACAGTTTTATGTATTTGTATTATATATGTCAGTGCAATGTTGTAAGGTCCAGTAAACTTGTTGTCAGGCTAGGGTCAGGATCCATTGTGAGATTCTAGCCCAATGTGGCATCGCGAGTCCCGCGGATTTGGGGTGTTACAACCTCAGTCAAGGAACTCTTCCAACTACTTCGTAACACCGTTTATAAATTAAAGAAGAAAAGGAAGAGAAAGTTTGGATCTTTGGAACATTTAAAACCCGGTTTTGATGAGAGAATAATCAAGAAAAAAATATCAATATAATAAAGCATTTCAGAATCCAAATCACCACAACATGCATATAATATATCTTAATTGGCAATTCCACAATATTTAAGTTAGTTAGATTTATATACAAGTCAACTTAGTTGATTGTCTCACATGGTCAATATCAATTGCTTGTAGTACATGCAATAGTTTTGTCACCCTTGATTGTCACCTACCCAAGCCGTTGCCAAATTATCACATCAAACGAAGCATGGAAGGAAGTGGACTATACTCTCACCAAAAGCCAACTACTTTGAGGAACATATAGTATAAAGGTATATAATATATACTATCATAACTCATAGACATACAATCAATACATATAATCAATCCAACATCATAGATCAATGCAAGTCGGACTCCCTAGAATAGAGGAGAATTACTCACACACACCATAAAACTAAAAGGCAAGATTTATTAATGATCGAAGAGGGAACAAGTAGGCTAACCTAAGGCTCGTCAAATGACCTCCAAGGAAAGAAAGGAAAAAACTTTGAATAAAACGTGGAAGAGGAGATTATCTAACCTGATGGCTAAAATACCTTATTAATTATAGGGTCTGAGCATAGCCTAAAAATCCTAAATGTCTTAGATCTTATCATTTAATAAGACAAGGTCAAATAAAATTATATCTTCTAGCAAGATAAGATCATTCTAAAAGATTAAAGCGTCCAAGTGGACGGGCTGAAAATCCATCCCAAACAAACGAGAATAAGGAGAATGATATACGTCCTAGAGCGTAAAGAAGGACCAAGGTCGAATAACCTTGTGGTCTTGGCCCATAAAATCAACATCTTGTCAACATTGCGAAATCTGTTACCATGGTTGGAGCTATAAAACCCATGAGTACAACTTTCAAAGTTAATTCAAAGCTCTAGAACTTTATAGCAATCACGAAAGTCTACCTTGATTGGAATCTTGGAGTAAATTGACCGTCTTCACACGCAATGCTCGGGATGTCTTCATTTCTTCGCTCTTCGACAAGTGGTCATGTGTGGGTCAAGTGTAGGATGAACAAGAGGTGATCAAGGTGATGCTCATCGATCGACCTATACATTCTTTGAGGTGTTCTTCATCCTTACTCTCGGATCTCACTCATTTAGGTCTTGACCTTGGCTTCTTTGTCCATACGAAGATCTCCTAGATCTTATTTTTTAAATAAGGCTTGTTCTCAATGATCATACAGTCATCATTATGGCCAACATTAGTTGTAACACAAATAATATCAAGTAGGGAACATTTAGGGAGGTTAGAAAGATTAAACTTCAATGTTTCTTCATCAAATCGAAAGATGATGAACCCTCATACGTCGATGAGAGCTCTGGCAGTAGCAAGGGAGGGATGTCCGACGATCACAAAGACAATATTACCTACATCAACATCGACAAACACAAAGTCCACAAGCATCTCATGCATGTCAATCCTTACATCAATGTTCTCAAGCATGCCAACAAGTCTAATAACAGACTTGTCGACCAAGTTCAAGGTAAATTTCACCAGTAATAATGCTCCTAGTTCTAAATCTTTACACATTTTTAGTAAGATAACACTCACAATAGCTTCTAAATCACATAAACAAGAATGCCTTCTTCCACCAAAGGTCAATGAGGTGTAAAAGCTTCTTGGGTGACATCTTTGTCTTGAGCTTGGCATTGTAGTCCTTGGTGATGTCAATTGAGCCTTCATAGTTTTGGAGCTTCATGTTAGATAACAATTCCTTTATAAACTTTGAGTACTTAGACATTTTGTTTCAATGCCTCAACAAGTGGAATCTCTAGGTAAAGCTTGTTCATGCGCTCCATAAATTTTCCACAATTGTCTTCTAGCTTCTTTATGTTATGAGCATGGGGAAAAGGAAGAGTATCTATATAGTTTAGGAGGTGTAGAAACAATTACCTCAACGGGATTAGTTTTCTCCTCGGTTGTCTTCTTTGTAGTCTTCTCAATGGTTACGGGATCAACAATTTCTTTTCCACTTCTGTGAGCATTTGAGGGTGAAGAGCCTTTTCGGTAGCGAGCAAGATAGTGAGCCTAGCAATTCCAGCTTGCGGATCAGCAACAAGGAATTGATTATTTCCGCCTTCCATTGCTTGGCTTGCAACAACTTTCTTGGTAGATTTTTTTTCTTACAGAGGGTGCGTTCAATCTCGTTGTCTAGAGGGAAAAGTTTGTTTGAGTCATGGTCTCTTCACATTCACCAATCTAGCCTGAAAATAAATTTAAAAAAAACAGAAATAACAACAACTTAATATAACCAAGAATTAGATATCCATCAATTCTATTAGTAGTTCCCGGAAACAACGCCAAAAACTTGATCATTAAAGTTTTACAAAAAGTAACAGCAACCTCCCTACAAGGATACGGGATTGGATGTAGTATAATCGGGTATCAAATCAAAAAGATCACGTCTGATTTGGATGATGTTGATAGTGATAGCATGTATTATAGTCTATATTTTGGGATTGGTTTGGACGTTTTATCTTCATAAATATACATGTATGGATGTAAATTCTTCGATTATTATGTTGTTTTGTCTACCTTTGCGAGAATCGAGGTCTACACCTAGTTTCATTGTAATTGTAGTGAAAATGGCACGCTTTGGAACAAAATGGAGCTAAGGGAGCTAAGGAAGCTAAGGATTCATTGGAGCCACATTCTGGAGCATTGATGAGCTATAAGAAAGGCTCAGGAACCATGAAAATAAGATAAAAGATTGATTTTCGACCAAATCAGAGAGATTGACGCTTAATTGAGATTCACCTCGATTGGCTATAGTGCCACCTCGACCGAGGTAATCTTCAGGACAGATTGGACCGAGGTGAACTGATGACGGGACACAAAATCTTTATTTTTGGTTGAGATCTTCTATTTCTAGAAAATGAATTTTCCATATTTTAGGATGGATTTTTGGAAGCAAGCAAATCTTTTTGGTTGATATATTTTGGAAGATTGGAAGATATTTTAAAGAAGGAAATTACCTTTAAAGATATATTATCTTAGGAAGGTGATACTCCTATATAAAGAGGTTGATTTGCTGAAGAGAAGGGATCTCCGGATCATCAGATTCAGGAAGATCGTGGAGCATTGTTCTCTAGAGTTTGGAAGGTTGAAGATCAAGGAAGGAAGGAAGCTAGTTTTGAAGGAAGTTTGAAGGAAGTTGTAAGATTTTCTTAGTTTGGTTTGTTTTGTTGTCTTTTCTGATTGTGATTGAGGAACGCAATTTGTTTGTTTGTTTGATTGTTTGATTGAGTTATTGAGACCTTTGTGCTAAGGTTTTCTTGTTTGAATATTGATTCCTTTCTTATATATTTGATTATTGTTATCATGATGATTGTTGGCTAAGTTCTCTATGCGATTCTAAGGTGATTGGCTGAAGGTTGTGGGAAAGACGACCAAAGAATGAGCCTTTACCCTAGTGGACCCTGAAAGCTCGAGCCTTTACCTTAAACGACGAACACCTCGGTCAGTCGTGGAACATCTCGATCGAGATGGTACATAAACTCAGCGAGGCGAGCCCTTTCCTGATCCTTATCTGAGTTGAGGTTTTAGTTTGCCAAATTCTATCCTTGTTATACCTTTTCTGGTTCAACGCAAGCCTAGGATTAGACTTACCCGGTGATTCCTTTGTTTGTATACCCAAGATCATGAGTGTAGGTAATAAAGGTTTATCCTTTATTGGGGTTTGAGTATGCCTTCATCCTATCTTTGAGAGTTAGCTTGAGACTTACCCGATAAAGGTTGATTTTATTCCCTTGGGTGGTGTGTTGGTTTGAGATTATAGTTCCTTTCCTTAGTACCTTGAGACTTACCCGGTGATAGGATCTTTGGTTTGGGACAGTGAATTGTGAGACTTACCTGGTGATCTATTCTCACCTTAGAAACACCTTCCATTAGCAAACCTCAACTTTGTCCACGTTATCTTTTGAGATCTTGAGTCGGAACCAGAACTGGATGCTTAAATCTCTAGAATCCGTATTCTCTCTACCTGGTTATTACATCATCTTTGATATCTTTGCTTTGTTGCTTATTTCTAATTGACAACCTGAATTACCGATCTTTGTTTCACCATAGTCCATGTGCTTGACGCTAGAATTCTTGCTTTTATTACAATCGATCCGTACAATGCGGTTTCGCTTATTTGCAATTATTCTTTGTATAAATATTAAAGCTTGCACACACACCTTTTGGAGCGAACAAGTTTTTGGCGCCGTTGCGGGGGACTTGGTCAAGACCAAGTTCGGTTTCGGTTGTCTTTCGGGGTTGCTGCCCTTGTTGTTATTGATTACTTTACTTGAGTGATTTAGCAGGATCTTTCCTTAGGTTTATGCGAAGAACTCGTACTGGAAAGGAAATCGTTCCTTACGATCCCGAACATGAAAAGACATACAAAAGAAGATTGAAAGAAGCTAAGATGGTCGATCAAGATAATCGCGATCCTGAAGCCAAATTGAAGAAGGCATTGGAACAACTTCGCCTTAGTAAAGAATAATTGCAGCGAGAGAGAGACGAGACTCGTGCAAGAACTGAAGGGATTGAAGCTGATATGGCCGCTCTACGAGCTCAGTTCTTACCTCGACCAGTCCCAGCTGCACGACCGAGGCAAGACCCAGTCCTAGTTGAACCGGCCGATATACAACCACCACCTCGGATGCCACCGATGGTAGACTGAGATGTTCTTTTTGCTGGAGTTTCACAAACCCTAGGTCAAAGGATGGACCCGAATCAACAAGTGCGGCATCCAGGAGTCAATCTAGGAGATCCAATTGAGCATGATTATGAACTTCGACCTCAAGTTCTGACCATGATTCGACAATGTCAATTTGGAGGTTTGGAGAGAGAATCTCCACATCAGCATTTACAGAACTATGAGATTTTGATGGAGACTTTGAGACCATCAAGATTGGAGAATAACAATTACAAGTTGAGGCCTTTCTACTTCTCATTGAAAGACAAGGGGCTTGCTTGGTATCAATTTCTTCCAGCTGGAAAAATCAACACTTGGGAAGAGATGACTACGGAGTTTATTACTAAAATATTTCCCCCATCAAAGATCGCTGAATTGAGAGGCAAGATCAATGCTTTTATCATGAAAGACAAATAAATTTTGTCCAAGTCATGGGAAAGGTTCAAGGACCTTTTGTTGGATTACCCTCATCATGGGATTCCAAAGATCGAGTTGCTGGAGATATACTTCAAGGGTTTGGTGGAGACACTCAATTCAAGCTCCAATTACTTTTCGCCGGCACTTTCATAGATATTCCGATAGATGAAGTTTGGGATTTCATAGAAAAGCAAGTTTTACACATGAAGAAATATTCCCATCAAAGAGTTGAAGATGGAGCAAGGAGAGTTAGCTTTCAAGACACAACATCAAATGTAGCTCAACTCACCTTGCTCAACAACAAAGTCAAGGCATTGGAGGAGCTTTTAGTAGCTCAAACCAAGAAGGAGCAAGATGATGGATATCAAGGAAGAAACAATTATCAACGGCTGCGGAACAACAACAATTACAACAACAACAAAAATTCCAATAACAATTGGAGATCGAATCAACAAAATTCCTGTAACCCTTATTCTCATGTTGAAAATGCTCTTAACACCATCTCTTCTTCTTCTACTCCATTGAGAAGCCAGGATCCTGCATCAAGCTCGTCCCAGCCACCCAAGAAATCGGACGTTGTGTTGGAGGCAATATTGATCAAGCTCAATGCTATGAAGACATCTATGAATTCATTTTCGAAGGAACAAAAAGCCTTAGAACAACAATTTTTCAACAAGGCGAATGAAGCGCCAAGAGATGCTGGAAAGCTTCCAACAAGGAGAGAACAACCCAAAAGGGAAAATCATGGCTATCACAACACGCGGTGATTTGAAGACTGCAGATCCAGTACCTCGGTCGGACCACGGTCAGACGAGGAACACCTCGGTCGAGGTGCCAACCGAGATGGAACCCCAGAAACTGAAAGAAAAAGCTAAAGTTTATGTTCCACCTCCTACTTATAAACCACCACTCCCGTTCCCTCGGTCAAGGGAGCGGGCACATCTAGACAAGTACTTTGGTAAGTTTCTTGACCTTATGAATAAACTACATATTAACATCCCTTTCATTAATGTTATCCTAGGTATGCCTGCCTATGGGAAGTTTTTGAAAGAGATCTTGTCAAGGAAGAGAAAGCTGGAAGACTTTGGTGAAGTAAGGATGACCTCTAGATCTTCGGAGCTCATTCAAATCATGAAGAAGAAGATGCCACCTAAGTTGAGAGATCCCGGTTCGTTTTGCATTCCCATCCAAGTTGGGGATGTGACTTATGATGCACTTTGCGATCTAGGAGCTAGTGTGAGCATCATTCCCCTAGAACTTTGTGAGAAGGTCAGCCTTAGAAATCCCAAGCCCGTGAAGATCACGTTATACATGGCGGATCGCTCCATTACCCCTCCCGCTGGTATCTTGGAGGACGTTTCCATCAAGTTAGGTAATTTCTACATACCTATAGACTTTGTTGTACTGGACATTCCCGCAGATTATCCCATTCCTATCATTCTCAGAAGACCATTTCTAGCAACATCGGGTTGCAACGTTGATTGTAAGAACGCCAAGTTGAAATTCAACATTTGCGGCGATCATGTGGAGTTTGCATTATTGGCTGCAAAGAAGGGAGAGCCCTTAGAAGATGACATCTTCAACATGTATGATGAAGAAGATTCTCGAGAATTGGTGAGCTCTATCCTTATTAAAGATCCTCTTGAGAAAGTTTTGAGTTTAGTATGATGGAGGAAGGTATAGATGTTTTGTGCAATGCAGATGTGCGAAGCCTGGAAACATTGGAAGCAGATCCAGGAGCTAGATTTGTTAAACTGATTCAGGAGAAGAAAAGCACGTTAGGTTTCGGTCCCAATTCCAGTACCTCGACCGAGACACTTTCTGGAGCAAGCGACATGATCTTATCTGAAGAACAGCTCGGTCACCCATCTCGGATCTCGACCGAGATAACAAGTGAGATGATGTCAACTGAGACTTACGTTAGTCCAGTTCTTCGATCTAAGTCCTCTTCACTGGAGAGAGAAGGTACATGTCCACCTCTAAAAGCACCCCCTGTCTTAGAGTTGAAACCACTCCCGACTCACTTGAGGTATGCTTTCCTTGGTCCGGATTCTACTTATCCCGTCATTGTTAATGCTTCTCTTTTTGAAGGTGAGTTGTCTAAACTAATGCATTTGCTGAGGAAACATAAAAAGGCTTTGGGTTATACTATTGATGATCTTGTTGGTATTAAGCCTTCTTTTTGTATGCATAAGATACTAATGGAAGACGATCATAAGACTTCACGGGAACCTCAAAGACGGTTAAATCCGATCATAAAAGAGGCTGTGAAGAAATAGATTCTTAAGTTGTTGGATGTAGGTATCATATTTCCCATATCGGATAGCAAATGGGTGAGTCTGGTGCATGTAGTTCCCAAGAAGGGTGGTATGACCGTTGTGACAAACAAGAACAACGAGTTGATTCCTACTAGGACCGTTACGGGCTGGAGGATGTGCATTGACTATAGGAAGCTGAACGTGGCCACTCAAAAGGACCATTTTCCTCTTCTATTCATCGATCAAATGCTCGAACGGTTAGCACAACACCCCCATTTTTGCTACTTAGATGGTTATAGTGGCTTCTTTCAAATTCCTATTCATCCGGATGTTCAAGAGAAGACCACTTTCACTTGTCCATGGGGACATTCACTTATCGGAGAATGCCATTCGGATTATGTAACGCACCTGCTACTTTTCAACGTTGTATGATGACTATCTTTTCCAAGTATATTGAGGAGATCATGAAGGTATTCATGGATGACTTTTCGGTATATTGTTCCTCTTTTGATTATTGTTTGGCTAACCTTTCTCTAGTGTTACAACATTGTAAAGACACTAATCTTGTTTTGAATTGGGAGAAGTGTCACTTCATGGTTAGCGAAGGAATTGTTCTAGGACACCTCGTTTCCAACCGAGGTATCGAGGTTGATCGAGCTATGATCGAGACTATTGAGAAGTTTCCTCCCCTTGTTTTGTTAAGGGTGTACGGAGTTTTTTCGGGCATGCAGGATTCTATAGGAGGTTCATCAAGGATTTCTCTAAAATCTCTAAACTACTAACTAATCTTTTGAATAAGGATGTTGTTTTTGAGTTTTCGCAAGAACGCCTTGATGCTTTTTACAGGATAAAGGAAGCATCGATTACCATTCCCATCATTCAACCTCCCGATTGGACCTTGCCCTTTGAAATCATGTGTGATGCTAGTGATGTGGCCGTAGGAGCTGTACTTGGACAAATGAAGGATGGCCGGACCAACGCCATTTACTATGCTAGCAAGACGCTTGACGAAGCTCAACTGAACTACGCCACCACCGAAAAGGAGCTTTTGGCAGTTGTTTATGCGTTTGACAAGTTTCGCTCTTACTTAGTGGGAGCGAAAGTTATTGTTTACACTAACCATCCAACTATTTGTTACTTGCTGGCTAAGAAAGATGCAAAGCCGCGCCTTATTCGTTGGATTCTCTTACTTCAAGAGTTTGACCTAGAGATTCGCGATAAGAAGGGATCCGAGAACTCCGTGGCGGATCACCTCAGCCGGCTACCTCCTATCCCACTCGAGAAGAGTGACCTACCCATTGATGACTCGTTTCCCGATGAGCAATTGCATTTTATGGAGCATTGGATGGAATCCTTTGTTTCACCCCATGATGAAGATGAAATATGGGGTGAGGACACCTTAGACCTTGTTTGAGGATGGCGTACAGTCCAGCTAGCGACCTTAAACCAAGCGCTTCTTGGGAGGCAACTCAAGGTATCGCTTTCTTTCCCTTTTTCTAGCTCAGTTTAGATAGTTTGCTTCGTGTTTTTGCGTCCTCCTAGACAGGAATCGGGTATTCTTTGAGAAGCAATTACAACTCAAGAGATACATGAAAGAATAGAAATTCGAAAAACTAAGAAGACGGAGTTTGACTAAGACACATCTCGGTTGCTGTCAAAGGACCACGACCGAGATGTTCTTCGTCAACCGAGGCGACTAGGTCTTACATCCACTTTGACACCTCGGCCTACTCAAGAACATCTCGACTGAGGTGTAATCAAATTCAGCGAGGGGTACAAAAGGCGCAACGTTTCTCACGCTTCTCACTTTTCCCTCTCTACACCCACCTCGACCGCGGCTGCCCCTAACCTCAAATTCCCAGTTCTCAGTTGTTTCTCGTGATTCTTGGCTCGAAATCAGCAGAGGAAGCAACAGAATCAGTTTCCAAGCAACGAACATCACAGAAAACGATTCAAATCTGCAAAATCTGGGGTATTTCGACATAAACCCTAACTCTTTCCTTTTTTCGTCGATTCTGGATAGATCTGGATTTGGTTGCAATAGGTTGTTGCTGAAAAAGATATAAGTACACCATAGGAAGCTTTTGGTAGTATTTTTGGGGGAAATTCTTACAGATTCAGAAGTTGAGTTCGAACAGCAGTTCCCCTCGGTCCACTCGACTGTGTCTCGGCCGAGGTATTCTTGGGCGACCGAGGTGTTCTTCCAGTATGAGCAGCCCATGCAAATCTGATCGACAGTTGGCCTTGAGGGATGGCCCAGCAGTTCACACCATTCCTCCCCATCTTCTGCTTCACAGTTTTCATCCCGGTCATTCATGAGCGACATTAGCGGGATTACGATCGTATTTGTGGGCGCCCCATCATTGCCCCACGATTCTTAGAGGTTGATGCCTTTGAGTGCCTCCATGTGGTGGAAGACTTGAAGAAGATGATTTCCATGGTTGGCCTGGAGGAGTTCATGGCCATCAAAACACTGGCTTATCTGGAGCCGACGTTGGAGCTTCTTAGTTCAGTGACTTATGTGCCGGAGCATCAAGAGATCAGATATAGGCTGCTAAAAAGGAACTACGCAGTTCCTATGGACTAGTTTGGAGAGACTTTTGGCTTCCCGACACCACATTCCTTAAAGTTTCCTTCCCTTTCCACTTTCTAGACCTTTTTCTTTGAAAATCCTTAAGATCAAAAGAATGTTATATGACTTGGTGATCTAAATTGAAGTTTCTTATGATTGATTTTGATAATGTTTAAAGGTTATGATGTTTGTATGGAAGTTTGATTGATTCATGAGTTTTCTTTACTCTTTACTCTTTGATTAAGTGTATGAAAGTCTATAAACGATTGAAGTAAGATTTGAGAATGATCTATTCTTTAGAAGGCACATTCCTCCAAAAGAAGTATTGCTTTGAGAAGGTACACATATTTCATCCTAACTCTTGTTTTAAAGCTTTTGAAATACCTTGCTTAGGGACAAGCAAGTATTAAGTATGGGGTTATTTGTTAGCATGAAATATTGTGATGTTTTAAGCACGTTTTCTAAACGTATTTGATTCATATTGATAGTCTTTGGTTTAGCATTGTTGCATTTGTGAGCTAGTTTGCCTATATTGTCGATATAAATGTCTACACAAGCTTTATGTTGATTATAGGTGATTGAGAGCCATTTCCGAACGGAATCTAGCAAGGATGAGTTGATTGAGTATATCCATGGATTGAGGGCATTCTTAGGATCAAAATGAGTGTCAACTTATGGAATGCACGAGGCTAGGGAAGAATCACGTTCTTGCCCTAAACCACGCTCTAAAATACGGCCGTACTACAAACCACGTTCAGTTCCACGGCTGTGGAACCCTAGCAAGAGAAGCGTGATTCATTCCAGTGGATTCTACGGTCGTGGAATCATGTGTTCAAACCGTGTCCAATTCCACGCTCTAAATTACGGTCGTGGAAACTTCCACGACCGTGATCTTGGCGATCTTTTTCGCCACACTTTAAACCACGATCTTTCAGAAGATTGGGCCGGGCCGATATTTTATCTTGCCCTATAAGAGGACGGACGAAGAAAGATTCCAGCATCTTCGCTTAGACGCACTTTGCGACCTCGCTTTAGGCTTACGCTTGCACCTACGCTTGGAGATTTTGCGACTTTGCAAAAGACGTATTTGCACCCATCTTTGGAGTTGCCCTAATCTCACACCTGGTGGAGATTGTGATAGAGATTTCCGGATTGACGAAAGATCGAAGATTCGGAAGGTTAATTGCAAGAAGATTTCTCTTCTTGTTTAGGTTTGATTTAGAAGACGGATTAACATCCCGTTCTTCCTTCTTATCTAATATTGTGTTTGTTTGTTCTATTCCGAATCTAGCGACAATATTTGTTCTTGATTGTGACATTGAGATTGGTTTGAAGTTTATTGAAAGTTTTCGGAAGTTTTCATCTTTCAATCTTTTAATCTTTGAATTTGATATCATAATGATGATTGTTGGCTAAAAACCCTTAACAATTCTAAGGTGAAGGGTTGATAGTTGTGGTTTAGATGATGATAGATCGATCGTAAACAGATTGGACCCTGAGAGTTAGAGAGAATCGGCGACAACCTTAAATTACGGCCTGTTCTTGAAGTCCACGGCCGTGGAATCTCAAGAACTAACCGTGATTTCCTTTAAGTTTACGAACCTGCTTTTACTTTAATCCAAAGTTAAAGACTTGCTTTAACTTAGTTTAGGCTTGCCTTTTCTAGGTGGTAGTGAAGCCTCAACAACCTCTACCTCGATTGTGAGTGTCACAACCGTAATCGGTTAAGTTAGTTTTGATCCTTGGATTATAAGTTTGGGTATTTGACATTAATTCTTACCTTTAGAACCTTTCTATATTGAAGCCTCAACAACCTGTATAGAGAGTGTCTTGTAGGTGAGTCATATAAGGTTTTTGGAACTTCACCGTACGATTACCTTACATTAGCATACCTTTGCATATCTTAACTCTGTCCTTATATCATTAGTATATCTTGAATCGATTGCCACAGCTGGATACTTGGATCTTTAGGATTGTTGTTTTCCCAATAATTTGCAAAGCAATTACATTTACTTGCTTGATAACCTACGATCGGATTTATTCTCCCCAAATCCCTGTGTTCGATACTCTGGAATTCTTGCTAATCTACGTCGATCCGTACACTGCGGGTTCGCTTGCTTGATTCTAGTTTTATAAATTTAAAGCTTATTTGCACGCACGTTTAGGGGCGAACAAGTTTTTGGCGCCGTTGCCGGGGATTTGGTCTAGACCGAATTCGGTAGCCGGTTGTCAAGCTTGGGAGCTTGCTCTCGTTATTTGATATTTCTTTGAGTGCATGCGCAGGTCTAGGAACACCGAAGACCTCTTACCTCTTGATCAAGAGCTTGAGAGGACTTTAAGGCAGAAGCGTAAGGAAAAGAAGATGGCTGAAGAACACGAACGTGATCTTCAAGCGGAGTTGGCGGAGAAGGAAGCTCAACTCCAATGGAATGAGAACATCCGCCGGGATGAAATGGATCGTCATCAATCTCAAGTTAACAATCTACAGGATATGATTTTCCAAATAAGGATAGAACTAAGCGACCTTAAGAATAAGGGAAGCAAGAAATCCTCAAGAAGGGCATCAAGATCTAGAAGAAGAAGTCACTCATCCGCTGATAATAGTGATTCTTCCATGCCACCGCTAGAGGAGATTGATCCCACGATCAATGTGAATCCTTTCCATCCACGGGGAGCTGCTAATCGTCGCATTCCGCCTAGGAATGCGAGGATCGAACGTGTAGATGATGAGCCAAGAACTCTTGGCCAAAGGATGGATCCAACACAACAACCGCGCCGTTTGGGCGTGAATTTTGATGCTGAAGATGTGCAAGGGTTTAGCTTCAACCCTCAAGTTATTACTCTTGTTCGCCAAAACCAATTTGGCGGGACAAGCGCTGAATCTCCACACCAACACTTGCAAAACTTTGAGTGTATGATGGAGACAATGAGACCGAAGAGTGCTACTACCAACAACTATAAGCTCAAGCCTTTCTTCTTCTCCTTGATAGCATGAATTATAGTCTATATTTGACGTTTTATCTTTCATAATCTGCATGTTTGTATGTATATTATGTGATTATATTACCATTTCATCTACCTTTGCGGGAATAGAGGTCTACACCTAGTTTTGCTGTAATTGTAGGTAAAATGGCACGTTTTGCATCAAAAAGGAGCTATGGAGTCATTGGAGCTACATTGAGGAACATAAGGAACCATCCAGGAAGCATAGCCATGGATTAAGATTCACTTTGGACCAGTTTTGAGAGATTTCACATTCAGTTGTGACTCACCTCGGTTGACCAGAGATTCATCTCACCCGAGGTGATCCAGATACGCCGACTCGACCGAGGCGAATACCTAGGACGCGGCGAGAATATTTTATTCTTGGCTGAGATCTTTTATCTTTGGAAGGTGATCTTATATTTTTGGGCTTGGCTCCTGGAAGGAAGAAGATCTTATATTTTACCTATCTTTATGGGGGAAGATCTTTCTAAGATATTTTATCTTTGGAGGGTTATTTTCCTATAAAAAGGGTTGGATTTCCACAAATCCAACATGCTGCATACAACTTGCTTACGAGGAGAGCTCGCTTACGACGGAACATCGTGCTTAGACACCGGAAGTCACGCAGCAGCCATACTCCAGTTGGGAGATTTGAAGAACCTTTTTGAAGGTTGAAGGAAGATTGAAGATCATAGCTTTTATAGCTTTTTGAAGGGTTTTGTAAGATTGTCTTTGATTCCCTTCCTTGTTGTCTTCTCTTGTTGGATTGCTATCCAAGGAACGCTTTTGTCGTGATATTTGATTCAGTTATTGAAGTCTTTTCATTGAATTCTTCTTGTTCAAATATTCACCTTCTTCCCATATATTTGATTAATACTTTCATGATGATGATGAGTGGCTAATTTCCTTGTGTGATTCTAGGGTGATTGGCTGAAGGTTGTGGGAAAAACAATGATAGAATAATCTTAGATTCCAGTAGGACCCTGAAAGTTCGAGCCTTTAACCTTAACCCTAAGCATCTCGCTCAGTCGATGAACATCTCGGCCGGGGTGGAATTTGGCTGACCGAGGTGACTTATCTGATCCGAAACTGAGAGTTAAGTGTTAGAGTTTGCCAAATCCTATCCTTATTACACATTTCCTGGTTCAATGCAAGCTTAGGATGAGACTTACCCGGTAATTCCTTAGTTTGTGTACCAACGATCATAAGCGTAGGTAATAAAGGTTTATCCTTTATTGGGGTTTGAGTGTGCTTCCATCCCATCTTTGTGAGTTAGCCTGAGACTTACCCGGTAAAGGTTGATTATATTCCCTTAGATGGTGTGTTAGTTTGAGGTTATAGTTCTTTATCTTAATTCCTTGAGACTTACCCGGTAATAGGAGTTACGGTTTAGGATTAGTGAGTAGTGAGACTTACCCGGTGATCTATTCCACTTTAGTAACATCTTCCCCTTGCAAAAATCTCAGCTTTGTCCGCTTATCTTTAGATCTTGAGTTGGAACCACAGCTAGACGCTTTAATCCCTAGAATTGCATGTTTGCTTTATTGACTTCTTATTCATCTTTGATTGTTTTAATTGCTCTTGTGGTTAGTATTCACGAAGCTTACCGTTATTGACTTTGTTTCACCGAGTCCCTGTGATCGACCCCTGGAATTTCTTGCTTTTTACTACGATTGACCCGTACACTGCGGGTTCGCATCCTTGTTTTAAGCTTAAGTCTAGGGTTATAAATTTAAAGCTTGCACACACCGTTTGGAGCGAACAACTTTTTGGCGCCGTTGCCGGGGACTTGGTCTAGACCGAGCCGGATGCGGTTTGCTTTCGGGGCACTTGCCCCTGTTGCTACTAACTACTCTTTCTATGAGTTTTGTAGTTTTCAGGATTTCCGATGACTACATTTGATCCGGCCTGGATAGCAAGGCAAAGTGCTAGGGCAGACCATTATGATTACTTGGAGGAGAAGTACTCCTTCTATTGGTTCAACAATGAATGGGAAAGAGAAGAGACCATTCAGCGTGAACTTGCGATATGGGATGAGAAGAATATCTCTAGAAACACTTATGAGCAGCCTCTTGAAGATTCTCTCGAATCAAGATTGGAGAAGATAATGAAGAAGGTGGCGGAACTCAAGGAAAGCACCCTATCCTATGCTAGGCCGCAAGAGGAGCATAAGAAAGTGTTGCACGTTACAAGCATTCCCCCAGTCGAACCAAAAATTTCTCCTGAAACTTCTAAGGAAGAGGAGGATATGGAAGGTCTCGATCTGACTGTTGAGACCTCGGTCGAAGTGGAAGAGATCTCGGCCGAGATGGAAGAAAAACTGGAAGCAGAAGATGCAGAGAACCCTGGTCAAATTACTGAGATTTTGACCAAGGTGGAAGAAAGATCAACTGAGTTGAGAGAGATTTCATGTGTTGGTTATCAACCTAACATGAAACCTGATCCGAGCTTTGGAGAACTTTACAAGGTAAGTTCTTTTACTCCATTCGAATTCCCTATTAAAATTTCTGAATTTTTCAGGAAAGCACCGGAGAGTTGGAGGTCTCTTCCGAAAGAACCTCCAAAGATCAAGATGAAGTCTTCCTTGAAATTGTTGGAAGAAGAAGCTCCTCGGATCATGAGGAGTGGAGTTGGCAAGCATTACACCGCTAAGGCGATGAAGAGTCTCTTGTTCAAGTATGGGGTCCCTCGCATGCTCAGGACCCTGTACCATCCCCAAGCTATAGATGGGGAAGCTGCTATGATTCTCGAGAAACTGTTTTCTCGATCAAGGAAAGGATGGGACATGAGGAATGTCCCATTGAAGTGCAGGAAGTCTAGACGAATTCCGGTGAGAATCAAACCGTACAAGCTTGTACGTGGGAGATCTTACCATTTTCCGGTGAAGTTAGGAATCGGAACATTCTTGGAAGATTTTTATGGATGTGATGAGCACTCCACGACATTCGAAGTGCATTGAGTAATCCCATGCCGTATGGTCCAGCTAGCGACCTCAAACCAAGCGCTTCTTGGGAGGCAACCCAAGGTATTGCTTTCTTCTCCCTTTTCTAGTTTAGTTTAGATAGTTGCTTTGCTTTTGTTTTCCTCTAGACAACAACCAGGTATTCCAAAAGGAAGGATCACAGTTCAGGAGCTACACTGGAAGAACAAAATTTCGAGAAGTTGAGGAAACGAGCTTTACTGAGATACATCTCGGGTACTATCAGAACACCTCGACCGAGATGTGCTTTGCCAACCGAGATGTTCTTATCTGGGAGCTGTTTCTTACTTCTTCATGCAGTTTAGCTATGTTCGGTGAGTATCCTGTCCCTAGAGTTATTTTGACCCACTGGGACAATGTGTCCCAAGTATGGGGTATTTGATGTATTTATTTGATGACTTCGATGTATGACTCACCTGATCGGATATTTTATATTTATGTTTCACTTCTGCATTTATATGTTTATCTGAGATTGCATGCATACTTACAGGTTATTTGATTGAGAAAAACGTCGAAACTAAAAAAAACTGGTTTTAAAAAAAATTTTGGACCTTGACCGGGGCAGTTCTGGCCGAACGAGATGTTTCACCTCGGTTGACCTAAGAACACCTCGACCGAGGTGAGTTAACTGAGAATTTTCGAAAACGATTTTTGTGCTTCTTATATGGATATGATCTCAATGAAGATCTTGTTTACTGACTGGTTTTAAATCTTTTATGTGTTTGAAAGGTTTTATAATATGTTTAAGTTGCTAAATGCTTTGTTTGAAATTATTGGCATGTTTAATACTTTGTTTTATCTAAATTATGTTGAATTTGAAGGTTGACACCACATCATGAGTTCTCTCACTTTCTTCCTGGAAAGACCAAGGCAATTCATTCTTCTCTCTTCTTCTTGTTGATCATGCTTAGCCCCTCATATACATTTTGCCTCCCTTTACCTATCCGGGAATTTGGAAGCAAGCGAAGTGGTAAAAGCAAGTGAAGTTAAAGTTGAGAAGTTGGCTGGAAGTGAAAGTGTTAGAAAGTAATAATAGGTTTGGGGAAGTCAATCATGAAGATGAGTAACTCGGCACCATTCACATAGCCGGGTGTTTGTGTCTTGCCAAAGTCGGATTGAGCGATATTCCTAACGGGTCATGGTATGTGCATCAAGGGTTTGATGCATCTCAAGAAATTGATGATTGCGAATTTCCTAGGCTTCGGTTATTGTGCACCTCTGTCCATGCATCCCAAAAAGTAAAGTAAAAAGAAAAATGTGAAATAAGCAAAGCTTATTGGTGGAAGATGTTGCAAGTCAAAGTGGAAGTGAAGTTCATCCTTTTCCCGGATTCTAGCACCACATTACCTTACATACATCCCTACCCTACACGTTTCTTAACCTTTTCTTTTGGGAAGCCCTTGAGACCTTGAGCTTGTTGATTGACTTAGTGGTTTAAACTGGATTATACATCATTAATTTTGATAATTATGACTTATTATGCATTCTATGGTTTTATGCAAAGATGAACAACTTTCCTATATTTATAAAATGTTTTGATCATATTTTGATTTTAAATTCCATGAAGTATTCTCTTAGAGTGATCTATGATTGTAGCACACCATAAAAATGTTTTTGAAAGACTTTTCATTGATTTTCATGACTTATAATCCATTCTATCTTGTCCTTTATATGCGGAACTTGCTTGGGGACAAGCAAGGGCTAAGTATGGGGTATTTTGATAGCATGAATTATAGTCTATATTTTGGGGTTTGTTTGGACGTTTTATCTTTCATAATCTGCATGTTTGTATGTATATTATGTGATTATATTACCATTTCATCTACCTTTGCGGGAATAGAGGTCTACACCTAGTTTTGCTGTAATTGTAGGTAAAATGGCACGTTTTGCATCAAAAAGGAGCTATGGAGTCATTGGAGCTACATTGAGGAGCATAAGGAACCATCCAGGAAGCATAGCCATGGATTAAGATTCACTTTGGACCAGTTTTGAGAGATTTCACATTCAGTTGTGACTCACCTCGGTTGACAAGAGATTCATCTCGACCGAGGTGATCCAGAGACGCCGACTCGACCGAGGCGAATACCTAGGACGCGGCGAGAATATTTTATTCTTGGCTGAGATCTTTTATCTTTGGAAGGTGATCTTATATTTTTGGGCTTGGCTCCTGGAAGGAAGAAGATCTTATATTTTACCTATCTTTATGGGGGAAGATCTTTCTAAGATATTTTATCTTTGGAGGGTTATTTTCCTATAAAAAGGGTTGGATTTCCACAAATCCAACATGCTGCATACAGCTTGCTTACGAGGAGAGCTCGCTTACGACGGAACATCGTGCTTAGACACCGGAAGTCACGCAGCAGCCATACTCCAGTTGGGAGATTTGAAGAACCTTTTTGAAGGTTGAAGGAAGATTGAAGATCATAGCTTTTATAGCTTTTTGAAGGGTTTTGTAAGATTGTCTTTGATTCCCTTCCTTGTTGTCTTCTCTTGTTGGATTGCTATCCAAGAAACGCTTTTGTCGTGATATTTGATTCAGTTATTGAAGTCTTTTCATTGAATTCTTCTTGTTCAAATATTCACCTTCTTCCCATATATTTGATTAATACTTTCATGATGATGATGAGTGGCTAATTTCCTTGTGTGATTCTAGGGTGATTGGCTGAAGGTTGTGGGAAAAACAATGATAGAATAATCTTAGATTCCAGTAGGACCCTGAAAGTTCGAGCCTTTAACCTTAACCCTAAGCATCTCGCTCAGTCGATGAACATCTCGGCCGGGGTGGAATTTGGCTGACCGAGGTGACTTATCTGATCCGAAACTGAGAGTTAAGTGTTAGAGTTTGCCAAATCCTATCCTTATTACACATTTCCTGGTTCAATGCAAGCTTAGGATGAGACTTACCCGGTAATCCCTTAGTTTGTGTACCAACGATCATAAGCGTAGGTAATAAAGGTTTATCCTTTATTGGGGTTTGAGTGTGCTTCCATCCCATCTTTGTGAGTTAGCCTGAGACTTACCCGGTAAAGGTTGATTCTATTCCCTTAGATGGTGTGTTAGTTTGAGGTTATAGTTCTTTATCTTAATTCCTTGAGACTTACCCGGTAATAGGAGTTACGGTTTAGGATTAGTGAGTAGTGAGACTTACCCGGTGATCTATTCCACTTTAGTAACATCTTCCCCTTGCAAAAATCTCAGCTTTGTCCGCTTATCTTTAGATCTTGAGTTGGAACCACAACTAGACGCTTTAATCCCTAGAATTGCATGTTTGCTTTATTGACTTCTTATTCATCTTTGATTGTGTTGATTGCTCTTGTGGTTAGTATTCACGAAGCTTACCGTTATTGACTTTGTTTCACCGAGTCCCTGTGATCGACCCCTGGAATTTCTTGCTTTTTACTACGATTGACCCCTACACTGCGGGTTCGCATCCTTGTTTTAAGCTTAAGTCTAGGGTTATAAATTTAAAGCTTGCACACACCGTTTGGAGCGAACACTCCTTGAAGGGGAAAGCGTTGTCTTGGTACCAAGCTCTTCCTAAGGGGAAACTAGACACGTGGGAAGACCTTTCCGCGGAGTTCCTCACCAAATTCTTTCCGCCATCCAAAACGGCGGAACTTAGAGGTAAGATCAATGCATTTTCCATGAGATCTAACGAAAGTTTGTTTCAATCATGGGAAAGGTTTTAGGACTTGTTATTGGATTGCCCTCATCATGGCATATCCAAACTTGCATTGCTGGAGATTTACTACAAGGGGCTGGATGCGGGGACGCAATTCAACCTCCAATCCCTCTCATGTGGAACGTTCATGGACATGAGAGAAGATGACGCTTGGGACTTCATTGAGAAGCAAGCAAGGGTCATAGAGAAGTATTCCCACCGGAAAGTGGAGGGAAATCGTGTGGAGCAAGGAGCAAAGCTCACACATGAAGCTCAAAATTAGATTTTCTCCCTCAATAATGAGATCAAAGAGTTGAAGGAGGCCATAAAGACCAACTTCCCAAAGCAAAAAGGGAAGGATGTTGGCTATTTGGGCAACAACAATGGCGGCGATAACACAAACCGCAATAACAACAACAACAATAACCGGAACAACAACCGGAGTAACAATTGGAATGGAAACAACAACAACAACAGGAACAACAATTGGAACAACAATAGGGGTTCAAACAACAACAATTGGCGCTCCAATCAACAAAATTCCGGTAACTCATATCCTTCCAATTCTAATTCACTAACTCCACCTTCCTCTTCCTCTACTCCTTTGAAAAGCCAAGGGCAATCATCTAATGGAGGAAACACTTCGGGGAAGGAGAAGTCCGATCCCATGTTGGAAACGATTTTGGGAAAGCTACAAGGGTTGGAGAACCGCATCATTAAGGTTGATGATCAAATTTCCAAGGTTGATAAAGCTCAAAAGGTTTTAGAAAGCCAAATGTTCAGCCATGCGGAGGAAGTTCCTAGGAATCAAGGGAAACTTCCAGGAAAGACGGAGGACAACCCTAAAGGAAGGGTGATGGCAATCACAACTAGGAGCGGAGTAACTACTACCGATCCGCATCCTAAGTTTGTTGAAGTCCCCGTAGAGAAATACAAAGAGAAGGGGAAGGAGAAGGAAGATGTCTACGTTCCTCCTCCAGCTTACAAACCTCCCCTACCATTCCCTCAATCTAGAGCGAGAGCGCGCCTAGATAAACAGTTTGGTAAGTTCATAGAACTCATGAGCAAGCTGCATATTAACATACCCTTTATCGATGCTATTGTAGGTATGCCGGCTTATGGCAAGTTCTTGAAGGAGCTCCTCTCTAACAAGAGGAAGCTAGAAGACTTCGGAGAGGTTAAGATGAGTTCGGATTCTTCGGATCTCATCAAGACCATGGAGAGAATGCCCCCAATGCTAAAGGATCCGGGGTCATTTTGCATTCCCATAGGAGTGGGAGATGTCACATACGATGCGTTATGTGATTTAGGAGCAAGTGTGAGCATCATACCACTTGCGTTGTGTAGGAAGATCGGTTTAGGCGACCCTAAACCGGTAAAGATGACGTTGTACATGACGGATCGATCCATCACTCGCCCCGTCGGTATCGTAGAAGACGTCCCGGTCAAGCTAGGTAAATTCTTTGTCCCCATTGATTTTGTTGTGCTTGACATTCCTGCAGATAGTCCGGTCCCGATCATACTCGGAAGACCGTTTCTTGCAACTTCCGGCTGCATAGTCGATTGCAAGAATGGTATACTCGCTTTTGATATAGGAGAAGAGAAAGTAGAATTCGTTCTTTCCACTCTAGTGAAGGAGCCAATCTTTGATGAGGATATATTCGATATCCGAGACGAAGAAGGTTTGTCTAGGGAAGAGGTAAGTGCGATTCTCTTTAACGATCCTTTACAAAAAGTTATCACTATGAGTCTAACAAGTGTAGGGGAAGAAGAAGAGTGCAATGAGGCAATTGAAGCCTTAGAAGCACAAGAAGAGATGCATGAAGTGGAGTTTGAAAAACTCCACGATGAGGCAGAAAACGTGAGAATCCACGGCCACACACTATATTCCACGGCCGTGGATTTCACAACCAAAACCGTGTCCCACTCCAGGGAGTTATACGGTCGTGGAGAAGACATGACAACCGTATTTCCCTTCCACGCCCTAAACCACGGCCGTGGAGGCCATGAGGAACCCGTAATTTTGGGCGTGGAAAGGGGTGATCGAGACACCTCTTCAACTTCTTCCGATTCTTCTCCCACACGTTCAACACCCTTAGAAACTGCTAAGGAGACATCGGATGCTCCTCAAGGATCATTGGAAGCTCCGAAAGCGATGGAACTAAAACTGCTTCCTACTTATCTAAGGTACGCTTTTTTAGGACCTAATTCTACCTTTCCGGTTATTGTTAGTTCCGATCTAAGCATAGATGAACATGATCAGCTCATGATTGTCCTTAGGAAACATAGGAAAGCTCTAGGCTATACTATTGAGGACTTAGTAGGAATTAAACCCTCCCTATGCATGCATAAGATACTAATGGAGGAAGATTTTAGAACTTCGAGACAACCTCAAAGGCGGTTGAATCCGACCATGAAGGAGGTTGTCAAGAAGGAAATTCTTAAGCTTCTTGATGCAGGTATCATCTATCCTATCTCCGATAGTAAGTGGGTGAGTCCAGTTCAAGTAGTTCCGAAGAAGGGAGGAATGACGGTCATCACCAACAAAAACAACGAACTCATTCCTACCCGAACCGTGACAGGATGGCGGATGTGCATTGACTACCGCAAGCTTAACAACGCAACGAGGAAGGATCACTTCCCATTGCCGTTCATCGATCAAATGCTTGAAAGGTTAGCGCAACATTCGCATTTTTGCTATCTTGACGGTTATAGTGGTTTCTTTCAGATCCCGATACACCCGGCCGATCAAGAGAAGACCACATTCACGTGCCCATGGGGTACGTTTGCTTATAGGAGAATGCCGTTCGGGCTTTGCAACGCCCCAGCCACCTTTCAACGGTGCATGATGGCCATCTTCTCCGAATACGTAGAGGAAATCATGGAAGTCTTCATGGACGACTTCTCCGTATACGGTTCCTCTTTTAACGATTGCCTTTCTAACCTTTCTCTTGTTTTGCAAAGGTGTGAAGACACTAACCTAGTTCTTAATTGGGAAAAGTGTCAATTTATGGTTAAGGAAGGAATTGTATTAGGTCACTTAGTCTCTAGTAGAGGGATAGAAGTAGATAAAGCTAAGATAGAGACCATAGAGAAGCTTCCTCCCCCAACTTCGGTGAAAGGGATAAGAAGTTTTCTAGGACATGCTGGATTTTATAGACGTTTCATTAAAGACTTTTCTAAGATATCAAAACCTCTCACTAATCTATTGATGAAGGATGCGGTTTTTGAGTTTTCGCAGGAATGTTTGGATGCGTTTAACACCATTCGGCAAGCTCTAATTTCAGCACCTATTATCCAACCTCCGGATTGGACTCTTCCCTTTGAGATTATGTGCGATGCTAGTGACGTAGCTATTGGAGTTGTTCTTGGACAACGAAAGGAAGGGCAAACCCATGCCATATACTATGCTAGCAAGACGCTAGATAAAGCGCAGCTCAACTACGCCACTACCGAAAAAGAGTTTTTAGCCATTGTCTATGCTATTGACAAGTTTCGCTCTTATCTTGTAGGTGCAAAGGTGATTGTCTACACGGATCATTCTGCGATCCGGTACCTCCTTGCGAAGAAAGACGCGAAGCCAAGGCTAATTAGATGGATTCTTCTCCTACAAGAATTCGATCTAGAGATCCGCGACAAGAAAGGTTCAGAAAATTCTGTTGCGGATCATTTGAGTCGCCTAACACATCTAGAGGACGACCATTTACCCATCGATGACTCCTTCCCGGACGAACACCTACACATTATAGAGAAGTGCATCGACGTGATCTCCAAAGGTAACGAACCATGGTTTGCTGATTTTGTTAACTATTTGGTTTGTCAGGAGATACCACCTGGATTATCCTACGCACAAAGGAAGAAGTTCTTCAAGGATGTCCGGGAATACTTTTGGAACGAGCCTCTCCTCTTTAAGAGAGGTCCGGATGGCATCATTCGGCGATGTGTGCCGGAAGATGAGATGCAAAGTGTCATCCGTCATTGTCATTCACTACCTTGTGGAGGACACGCTAGTACGAACAAGACTAGCGCAAAGGTATTGCAATCCGGATTCTTTTGGCCTACTTTATTTAGAGATGTGCAATCCTTTGTTTCTTGCTGCGATGCTTGTCAAAGAACAGGCAATATCTCTAGGAGGAATGAGATTCCCCTCAACAACATCCAAGAGGTGGAGATTTTCGACGTTTGGGGAGTAGACTTCATGGGACCATTCCCATCTTCTTGTGGAAACCAATACATACTATTGGCGGTAGACTACGTTTCTAGATGGGTGGAAGCAATTGCCTCTCCCACCAATGATGCCATGGTGGTGGTTAAGTTCTTCAACAAGACCATCTTCCCGCGATTTGGGACGCCAAGGACTATCATTAGTGATGGAGGTTCTCACTTTATTGCCCGGCGCTTTGAAGCTCTTCTAGCTAAGTATGGGGTTACTCACAAGATCGCTACCCCTTACCATCCACAAACAAGTGGACAAGTTGAGATCTCAAATAGGGAGATCAAAGGAATCTTAGAGAAGACGGTTTCAAGGACTAGGAAGGATTGGTCTTTGAAGCTTGATGATGCATTGTGGGCGTACCGGACTGCATACAAGACTCCCATAGGAACCACACCATACAACCTTGTGTATGGGAAGTCTTGTCACTTGCCGGTAGAGTTGGAGCACAAAGCGTTTTGGGCTTTCAAGTGGCTGAATTTCAGCATGAAGGAAGCGGGAGAGAAGCGTCTCCTAGACCTTAATGAGCTGGACGAACTCCGCTTGAATGCCTATGAAAACGCTAAGATCTATAAGGAAAGAGCAAAGTGCTGGCATGATAAGCATATCATTCCAAAGGACTTCAAAGAAGGAGATCAAGTTCTCCTCTTCAATTCAAGGCTTCGTCTCTTTCCAGGTAAGCTTAAATCCCGTTGGACCGGACCTTTTCTAATTAAGCGTATTTTCCCCCATGGTGCAGTTGAAGTATGGGGTGAAACGAGCAGAAACTTTAAGGTGAACGGCCAACGACTTAAGAAGTATACGCCGGAACTCCAAGCTGAAGAGTTCGCGCCTACCGCACTCGAATAAGTGCGAGATTGGTCTAGCTACGGACCTTAAACAAAGCGCTTCTTGGGAGGCAACCCAAGGTATTGCATTTTTGTTTTTGTTTTCGATTCATAGATTAGCTTAGTATAGACGTTTTTGCTTTATTTTGCCTTCGATTCCTTCCGGTATGTTTCTGTTTTTGGATGTAGGAACGATGGAAAAGGGAAAGGAAAGGATAAGGTTGAAGAAAAGTGGCGAAACTTGGACTTTGGAGCTTTACAGAGAGTTCCACGGCCTAAACCACGGTCGTGACAGCTACAGTGACCGTAATTTCCAAAAGCCTTTGAAAAATCACCAAAACCACGGTTCCGTACAAAACCACGGCCGTGGAACACCCCGACAGACCGTGATTTTCAAAATTTTGCCTGTGACTATATAAACCACGTTCTTCACAAAAACCACTCACAAAACCCTCTTCCACGACCTAAACGCCGAATCCACGCCCCCTCTCTCAAATCCTCGTTTCTTAATCGTTTTTAACGATTCTTCTTCCCAAACTGAAGCAAATTCGACCACCAACAAGATCCAAGCGACGAATCGAGCGGAAATTCACCAAGGAACGCACAATTCGGATTTTTAAATCCGAAAAATAGGGTTTTCCACTCTTCTTGATCTTTGTCGATTTGGTTCGTTTTTGTTAGAGATTTTAGGAAGAACTGATTGAAATTGGAAGAAATTAGACTAAGGCTGATTGATTGTTGAGATTGAGTGCTGAATTCTGAGATTTGCGAAAAATTGAGACAAACCACGGTTCCTGGAATAACCACGGCCGTGGAACCTCTAGAACAGCCCGTAATTTTTGACAGAAATGGACTTTGTGAGGAGAGTTTCGGGAAGGATCAAAGAGAAGAAGAATGATCAAAACAAGAAGAGGAAGGGTAATCCCTCTTCTTCTTCATCCTCTAGGGCACCACCACCCTCTTCCCCTTCACCTCCATCTTCACCTTCATCACCCTCACCTCCTAGCCCTAGAGTCCCGACTATTCATGAGGATCACCTTGCTGCATTTGAGAGGATCGAGGAGAGGGCTATGATTGGTCCTAGGTACCTGTTGTTAGAGAAGCTAGTTCCTCTTAACATCGTAGACGACCTTACTTGGCTCTTGGATAGAGCCGGACTAGTTGTCTTCTCGGCTATCCGAGAAGACGCGTATGAGGAGATTACGAGGGAGGTTGTGACCTCTTTCGAGCATAGCCACGTAGATAGGACCGTTTCTTTCCGTCTTATGGAAAGAAACTATGATTTTAGCATCCGAGAGTTCGGGACTTTCTTTGGGTTTCATGAGACCTTTAACGGTCGCTTTCCTAGTGGCGTTTACGCCAAGGACTTTTGGGAGGAGGTAGCGATGATCTACGCCAGCGAGAACCGCTGGCAACCTGCTGATACCAAGGCCAAGTTGATGTACCACTTGGCTTTGAAGATTGCTCACCATGTTCTTTCGGAGTGTCTCTTTCCTAGGACGGAGACGCCCCAAAAGATCAAGACGGATGAGCTCTTTTTGCTGTACTCCATGCTGTATGGGCGCCGAGCTGACTGTGCCACCCTCTTGGCTGCTACTATGAGCAAGCTCAAGAACAAGAGGAAGGGCAACATTGGATACGGTGGGATAGTTACCCACCTTGCTAGGAGTTTGGGTGTTGATTTCTCTGCCTGCACCCGTATACCAGCCGTACCCCTAGGACTCCATGCCTTCATGACTAGAGGGCTCATCTTCCCCACACATAGAGGACCGCCTTATGCGGCCATGCCTTGGGAGAGCAGGACCGGTAGGGGCATTGAGTGGCTGCAGGAGTACTCCATTATGGTTGGACGCCATAATTGGAAGGAGACGTTCGCTGCTATGCATGCGAACAGGATTGCAGCTCCTCCGTATGTTCCACCACCGCCCGTTGTTGAGGAGGAGGAGATGGGAGATCAGTTTGAGGATGGAGGAGGAGCCGAGCAGGAGTTTGGCACGTTTCCGGATCAGCCGGATGCGGCCCCCGATGTACCTAGACGTTCTCCACATCCAGCTAGAGCTTCAGGCTTGTCTTCTCGCCGCGCTAGCGTGAGTGAGAGACCTACGTGGATGACTACTCCTCCTGCATGGTATGGAGTTCCACCTCCATGGTCCACAGAGCAGACATCAGCACCGGCACCAGCACCAGCACCATCCGATGCTCCAGCATGGTACAGTCAGGCTCCGGGATGGTATGAGCAGATGCCGGATTGGGCTACTGGTCTTTCAGAGAGAGTAGGAGCATTGGAGATACGAGCCGATACTAGAGATGGACGCTTGGACGACCTCGATCACATGATGAGAGACGTCTACCGCCAGCAGTTTGGGCGGTTTTATGATCCTAGCTTCTCCCCATTCCCGCCTCCACCAGCGCCGCAATGATGATGATGATGATTGACCGTTCGCTTTAGCCGCTCCACCGCCATTTTGTGAGTTTCTTTTTCTTTTCTTCTTTTCTTTCTTTCTTTTGAACATTAGGGACAATGTTCGTCCTAAGTATGGGGTGGGGTATGACTAAAAGTTTGTAATAACTCTTACTCACTATGTTTGCTTCTATTCGAGACTATCATTGCATGTTCATTATATTGTTGCATGTTTCGTTATTGCATTGCATGAAAAAGAATTTGAAAAACCCATAAAAATTGAAAAATTTTGAAAATTTTGTGCTTCTAATGAATTGAGGTGATTTCTATGATAATCACTACTTGTGAATTGAGTTTGATGACAATTGCATGCTTAAAAGAATAGTGAATTGAAAAGGAATTGAATGAGTTGATTATACCTCTTTTGCAAGTTTCATAATGTGATGGATATTACCTAAATCATGTTGAGAAATTGAAGTTGAAATCACACTATAAGTTCTTATACTTCTTATTGAGATGATTAAGGCAATTCGATATTTTCTTTCTTCCTTCTTTGATCATTTAGCTCCTCATTGAAATATTGACCTCCTTTACCTATCCGGGAACTTGGAAAAGTGAATGAAAAAGGCATGTTTGATGTGGGAGGGCCATGAGAGCAATTATTTGCAATCAAAAGAATAGAAAGAAATTGTAGGTTTGGGGAAGTCAATCATGATGATGAGTAACTCGGCACCATTCACATAGCCGGGTGTTTGTGTCTTGCCAAAGTCGGATTGAGCGATATTCCTAGCGGATTATGGTATGTGCGCTAAGGGTTTGAGGCATCTCATGAAATTGAGAAACGCCAATCTCCTAGGCTTCGGTTTTTGTGCACCTCTATCCATAACTCCAAAAGTAAAGTCGAAAAATGAAAGGAAGAGAGCGAAGCTCTAAGTTAAAGGTGTTGCGGAAACCGCAAAAGAAGAAGAAGGAGTAGTTGTCCACTTTCCCGGGTTCATGCACCACATTCCTTCAAGTTTCCTTCCCTTTCCACTTTCTAGACCTTTTTCTTTGAAAGTCCTTAAGATCAAAAGAATGTTATATGACTTGGTGATCTAAATTGAAGTTTCTTATGATTGATTTTGATAATGTTTAAAGGTTATGATGTTTGTATGGAAGTTTGATTGATTCATGAGTTTTCTTTACTCTTTACTCTTTGATTAAGTGTATGAAAGTCTATAAACGATTGAAGCAAGATTTGAGAATGATCTATTCTTTAGAAGGCACATTCCTCCAAAAGAAGTATTGCTTTGAGAAGGTACACATATTTCATCCTAACTCTTGTTTTAAAGCTTTTGAAAGACCTTGCTTAGGGACAAGCAAGTATTAAGTATGGGGTTATTTGTTAGCATGAAATATTGTGATGTTTTAGGCACGTTTTCTAAACGTATTTGATTCATATTGATAGTCTTTGGTTTAGCATTGTTGCATTTGTGAGCTAGTTTGCTTATATTGTCGATATAGATGTCTACACAAGCTTTATGTTGATTATAGGTGATTGAGAGCCATTTCCGAACGGAATCTAGCAAGGATGAGTTGATTGAGTATGCCCATGGATTGAGGGCATTCTTAGGAGCAAAATAAGTGTCAACTTATGGAATGCACGAGGCTAGGGAAGAATCACGTTCTTGCCCTAAACCACGCTCTAAAATACGGCCGTACTACAAACCACGTTCAGTTCCACGGCCGTGGAACCCTAGCAAGAGAAGCGTGATTCATTCCAGTGGATTCTACGGTCGTGGAATCATGTGTTCAAACCTTGTCCAATTCCACGCTCTAAATTACGGTTGTGGAATCTTCCACGACCGTGATCTTGGCGATCTTTTTCGCCACACTTTAAACCACGATCTTTCAGAAGATTGGGCCGGGCCGATATTTTATCTTGCCCTATAAGAGGACGGACGAAGAAAGATTCCAGCATCTTCGCTTAGACGCACTTTGTGACCTCGCTTTAGGCTTACGCTTGCACCTACGCTTGGAGATTTTGCGACTTTGCAAAAGACGTATTTGCACCCATCTTTGGAGTTGCCCTAATCTCACACCTGGTTGAGATTGTGATAGAGATTTCCGGATTGACGGAAGATCAAAGATTCGGAAGGTTAATTGCAAGAAGATTTCTCTTCTTGTTTAGGTTTGATTTAGAAGACGGATTGACATCCCGTTCTTCCTTCTTATCTAATATTGTGTTTGTTTGTTCTATTCCGAATCTAGCGACAATATTTGTTCTTGATTGTGACATTGAGATTGGTTTGAAGTTTATTGAAAGTTTTCGAAAGTTTTCATCTTTCAATCTTTTAATCTTTTAATCTTTGAATTTGATATCATAATGATGATTGTTGGCTAAAACCCCTTAACAATTCTAAGGTGAAGGGTTGATAGTTGTGGCTTAGATGATGATAGATCGATCGTAAACAGATTGGACCCTGAGAGTTAGAGAGAATCGGCGACAACCTTAAATTACGGCCTGTTCTTGACGTCCACGGCCGTGGAATCTCAAGAACTAACCGTGATTTCCTTTAAGTTTATGAACCTGCTTTTACTTTAATCCAAAGTTAAAGACTTGCTTTAACTTAGTTTAGGCTTGCCTTTTCTAGGTGGTAGTGAAGCCTCAACAACCTCTACCTCGATTGTGAGTGTCACAACCGTAATCGGTTAAGTTAGTTTTGATCCTTGGATTATAAGTTTGGGTATTTGACATTAATTCTTACCTTTAGAACCTTTCTATATTGAAGCCTCAACAACCTGTATAGAGAGTGTCTTGTAGGTGAGTCATATAAGGTTTTTGGAACTTCACCGTACGATTACCTTACATTAGCATACCTTTGCATATCTTAACTCTGTCCTTATATCATTAGTATATCTTGAATCGATTGCCACAGCTGGATACTTGGATCTTTAGGATTGTTGTTTTCCCAATAATTTGCAAAGTTGTTACATTTACTTGCTTGATAACCTACGATCGGATTTATTCTCCCCAAATCCCTGTGTTCGATACTCTGGAATTCTTGCTAATCTATGTTGATCCGTACACTGCGGGTTCGCTTGCTTGATTCTAGTTTTATAAATTTAAAGCTTATTTGCACGCACGTTTAGGGGCGAACACGGTGGCTCGGAGTTTCTGGGGCGAGATAGCCCACATTACAGATCACAAGGATAGATGGAAGCACGACGATTCCCAGGAGCAGATTATTTTCCACCTCGCCTTTCGCTTAGCTCATCGGATTTTCAGTGAGACACTTCTGGCGCGTACAGAGATGCCCTAGAAGGTTAGACAAGGTGAGCTTTTGATTCTATTTTGCATGGTTACAGGAGGAGTACCGGACTTTGCTCCCATGCTGGCAGATGATTTGCACAAGATGAAGGGGAAGTCGAAGGGCGATATCTGTTGTGGTGGGCTAGTGACCCACACCGCCACTTCTATGGATTGATTTATCTAGTTGTACTTTAGTTGTGGCTCCGAAGCCGCTGGGATTGCAGGAGATGATCACTCACCGCATTCTCGTTCCCCGTGGCCTTGGCACACTTTACGTTGACATGCCATGGGAAACAAAGTCTCCTTAGGGCATTATGTGGTCTTCTCAGTTCTCTGTCTTTGATCGCCAGTACTGGTCAGCTGCATGATTTCCTTACATGCAGGATGCTAGAGAGGCAGCTGAGGAGGAGGATGATGATGATGAGTATGGAGGAGGTGCTGCTATGGAGACCGGTACCGACACCGGCGGACCCAGTATTCCCACCGTTAACCTTGACGAAGAAGCCATGGAGGATAAGAGAGAGGCACCACAACCACCACTACCTCAGCGACGATCCTGCCACCGTAGAGATCCCGAGGCACATCAACAGATTGATGAGCTTACAAAGTAGATGATAGACTCCTACGCGGCCATGACAGTTGACATCACCCAACGCTTCGATGATCAGCGCAGATCTATTGAGGGATGGACACACAGGATGGAGGAGAGCCAACACTTCACTAGACGGATGATGGAGCTGCAATATCAGCTGATGATGGGCTATCTATTCGATACTTCCCAGCATCCCTACATTCCACCACCACCACCGCCAGCTGACGAGGACTGAGAGCTTCATGGATTTATTTTCTTTATTATGTAGTTCAACTAGATCCGGTGAGTAGTCTGTTTTTATGACTTATATTTGACCCATTGGGCAATGTGTCCCAAGTATGGGGTATTTGGATGTAATATGTGACTTATTTGCTACTATGGTTTGTATGACTCTTGAATATTATTGTCTTATTTGGCTTTATGTGCTTATTTGTCACTACATGCATACCTACAAGTTTATGTTTGAGAAAAACGTCAAAAACCAGTTTGAAAAAAAAATTTTGGCTCGACCGAGACGTTCTTGTCCAAACGAGGTTGAACACCTGGGATGACGTCAGAGCACCTCGACCGAGATGGGTTCTTAACTGAAAGAATTTCGAAATGTTTTGTGCCTCTGTTCTGGGTATGACCTAGATGAAGATATTTGTTTGCAGATTGGTTTTGAAATCTTTATATACTCGAAAGGTTTTATGATATGTTTAAGTTGCTAAATGTTTTGTTTGAAATTCTAACATGTTTAATACTTTGTTTTTATCAAAATTATGTTGAATTTGAAGGTTGAAACCACATTATGAGTTCTTCCACATTCTTCCTAAGATGACTAAGGCAATTCATTCTCTTCTTCTTCTTCTTGATCATGCTTTAGCCCCCCCTCCCTCATATACATATTGCCTCCCTTTACCTATCCGGGAATTTGGATGCAGTTGACGAAAAGCTTGTGAAGTGAAGTTGAAATCTTGGCTGAAAGTGTTAGAAAGAAACGATTAGGTTTGGGGACGTTGATCTTGATGATGAGTAACTCGACACCATTCATATAGCCGGGTGTTTGTGTCTTGCCAAAGTCGGATTGATCGATAGTCCTAACGGGTCATGGTATGTGCATCAAGGGTTTGAGGCATCTCGAGAAATTGATGATTGTTGATCTCCTAGGCTTCGGTTATTGTGCACCTTTGTCCATGTTCCCAAAAAGTAAAGTGAAGTTAAAATAAGCAAAGCTTATTGGTGGAAGATGTTGTGATTCAAAGAAAGTGAAGAAAAGATCCTATTCCCAGATTCTAGCACCAGATTATCCTATATACATCCCACCCTGACACGTTTGTTGACCTCTTTTGAAAGCCTTTGAGACCTCGAGTATGATGATTGACTTGGTGGTTTAAACTGGATTATACATGATTGATTTCGATAAATATGATTTATTATGCATTCTATGATTTTATGCAAAGATGAACAGCTTTGTTATATTTATAAAATGTTTTGATCATGTCTTGATTTTATTTGCCATGAAGCATTCTCTTAGGGTGATCTATGAGTGGAGCACACATCAAAAGGTTTTGAAATGTTTTTCAATGATCTTTTTTGATGACTTATAATCCATTCTATCTTGTATCTAAGATTTGGATCTTGTTTGGGGACAAGAAAGGGACAAGTATGGGGTATTTTGATAGCATGTATTATAGTCTATATTTTGGGATTGGTTTGAACATTTTATCTTCATAAATCTGCATGTATGGATGTATATTCTTTGATAATTATGTTGTTTTGTCTTCCTTTGTGAGAATCGAGTTCTACACCTAGTTTCATTGTAATTGTAGGGAAAATGGCACGTTTTGGAACAAAATGGAGCTGAGGAAGCTAAGGATTCATTGGAGCCACATTCTGGATCATTGAGGAGCTATAAGAAAGGCTCAAGAACCATGGAAATGAGATAGAAGATTGATTTTGGACCAGATCAGAGAGATTGATGCTTAACTGAGATTCACATCGGTTGGCTACAATGCCACCTCGACCGAGGTGATCTTCAAGACAGGCTGGACCAAGGCGAATTGATGACGGGACACGCGATCTTTATTTTTTGCTGAGATCTTCTATTTTTGAAAGTGAATTTTCCATATTTTAGGATGGATTTCTGGAAGGAAGAAGATCTTTTTGGCTGATATATTTTGGAAGATTGGAAGATATTTTATAGAAGGAAATTACCTTTAAAGATATCTTATCTTAGGAAGGTGATTCTCCTATATAAAGAGGTTGATTTGCTGAAGAGAAGGGATCACCGGATCATCAGATTTAGGAAGATTATGGAGCATTGTTCTCCAAAGTTTGGAAGGAAGTTTGGAAGATTGAAGATCAAGGAAGGAACGAAGCTACTTTTGAAGGAAGTTTGAAGGAAGTTGTAAGATTTTCTTAGTTTGGTTTGGTTTGTTGTCTTTTCTGATTGTGATTGAGGAACGTAGTTTGTTTGTTTGTTTGATTGTTTGATTGTTTGATTGAGTTATTGAGACCTTTGTGTTAAGATTTTCTTGTTTGAATATTGATTTCTTTCTTATATATTTGATTATTGTTATCATGTTGATTGTTGGCTAAGTTGTTTATGCGATTCTAAGGTGATTGACTGAAGGTTGTGGGAAAGACGACCAAAGAATGAGCCTTTACCCTAGTGGACCCTGAAAGCTCGAGCCTTTACACTAACCGACGAACACCTCGATCAGTCGTGGAACATCTCGACCGAGATGGTACATAAACTGAGCGAGGCGAGCCCTTTCCTAATCCTTATCTGATTTGAGGTTTCAGTCTTCCAAATCCTATCCTTGTTATACCTTTCATGGTTCAACGCAAGCCTAGGATGAGACTTACCCGGTGATTCCTTTATTTGTATACCCAAGATCATGAGTGTAGGTAATAAAGGTTTATCCTTTATTGGGGTTTGAGTGTGCCTTCATCCCATCTTTGAGAGTTAGCCTGAGACTTACCCGATAAAGGTTGGTTCTATTCCCTTGGGTGGTGTGTTGGTTTGAAATTATAGTTTCTTTCCTTAGTACCTTGAGACTTATCCGGTGATAGGATCTTTGGTTTGGGATAGTGAGTAGTGAGACTTACCCGGTGATAGGATCTTTGGTTTGAGATAGCGAGTAGTGAGACTTACCCGGTGATATATTCCCACCTTAGAAACACCTTCCCTTTGCAAACCTCAGCTTTGTCCATGTTATCTTTTGAGATCTTGAGTCGGAACCACAACTGGATGCTTAAATCTCTAGAATCCACATTCTCTCTACCTGGTTATTACATCATCTTTGATATCTTTGCTTTGTTGCTTGTTTTTAATTGACAACCTGAATTATCGATCTTTGTTTCACCATAGTCCCTGTGTTCGACCTTGGAATTCTTGCTTTTATTACAATCGATCCGTACATTGTGGTTCGCTTATTTGCAATTATTCTTGGTATAAATATTAAAGCTTGCACACACGTTTTGGAGCAACCAGATAGTTAATTATTTTAAGTGAAAAGCAAGGCAATAGGACACACGACTGTAACAAGAGAAAAATAATAATTGTAAGCAATATATGATGGAATCGATCTAAGTAAACAAGAATTTCACTATAATTAACTAAGATATTGATGCAAATATATAAATATATAACTCATCAACACTGATATATCATAACTATAAGTAACCATCTAAATAGCCTTGGACATAGACAAACAAAGATCGTGCCTTCCAACTCGTGTAGCTCTCAATCCAATGGTTCAGCAAGTATAGGAAAACCCACTAAACACTTAGAAATCTAGAAAAGACCAAGACAACTTTCACTTTTGCCTCTTCAGTTAGAAAAAGGTTCAAAGATTGGAACTTTCTACGTTAGTTAGAAATTCTCAAAGTTTTATAAACTAGTACTCTCAAAACCAAGGTCTTTTTAATATATCCAATAAAACGCCCTTCTCTTGTGACTCTTCAGTTGTTTTATTTTAACCAATTATAAACACCACTTCCTTCAAAGGTAAATAAAAGGTAGGATTCAAGCGTTTTGAAAAGAAGCAATATCACAATCTGAGTTCACATATATATATGCAAACCATAAGTTAAACCATTATAGGGAACATGCAGTCCTCATACCAAGAAGAATTTCGCCAAACATGATTAGATTTAGAGTAAAAATAATATATAAAAGTAGGAAAGACATACACTCACAATTTTTTGCTTCTAGAAAGGCAAACCTTCAAAGAAAGCAAATAACTACTTGACGGCTAGGATAAGGAGAAATCTAACTGATGCCTAATACGAGAAGAATCAAAGTATATAGCACTACGACTGACATAAGAATATAGACTAAGAATTTCTGGAGTCTAGGTTTACTCACAATATTACCTTCCAAAGTTACAATAAAAAAATATTTAATTTCCTTCCCGACAACAAGTGATACGGCCTCCTTATGGGCACCATACGGCCGTATGCTAGGCGTAAGGAACGTTTTTTGGCAGCTTCTTTGTTAGCTCAATAAAACTGATGTTTCTGTAAATCTAGTTAAAACTATGTGATCCATGACTCTATGAGTGCTAATTTTGAAGCTCTCTTGAACATCTATAACTTTGCAGTTGACATGATTTTCCAAATACAAAGGAAAACTGGTAAAAAATGGGAATCTTTGAAAGATCATCATAAAATGGCATTCATCTCCAATGGTTTTCGCTTGACTTCTATAATCTTCAGTAGATCTATGCAAAAGCATTTAAAAAACACCGCTCTAGAGTTTCGAACTCTGGTTCATAAGTCATCCCTTCCACTCTTTTACCAACTTGATAAGTTAAAAATATATATTTTTTACATATTATATTATTTTATAGATAACACTCGTTAGCAACAATGTAAAAAATGTAACGATTGTTACATTTGTTTTTTTACCTAGGCTAACAATTGTAAAGATCATTATAAAGTTTAACGGCCGTGAAGGAAAAAAATGTTTATGAACATTACAGGGAAAGAAAAAAAAAAGTAAGAACGCTAAATATGTTCGTTAAACATATTTAACGAACGTTACAGTTTTTTTATATATTTTTTTCTATTGTTAAACAACTGTTTTTTAATTGATGAACATTACGATATATATTCATATTGGATGAATTGTTTATTCATAAATGAGATATTTTCTTTTCCAAGTATAACAATCTATTAACTAATAGTAAATAATATAAGATCAATATATGAAGATCTCACATTAACGTTTATTATACACCTTCCATCATGGACGTTCATTATTTAATCTAACGGATGTTAGAGATACTCCCTACTCTTAAAAAAAGTTCCAACCAAAACCTAACACTATACATATGTACGTATATACGTTATACATACATATAAAAAGTGATTAATCTTAATTTTATATATTATGTCTGTCAGAAATTCCTCTTTGTGATCTAGAAGTTGAAAATGATTCGAATCAAAATTGCACAATGGTAAACTAATTGTAGGGTTGGATCTTCCGTTTTGAAGCAAAGAATGAAATTCAAAGTTTGGTGAGGTTTTCCAAATATTAGGCTTTCGCGCATTAGAAGTTTGTCTGGGTGTAAACTTGTAATATGTATTTGGCTTTTAAGCTTAGAATTTTGTAGATGTGCGATGAATCTGGGGTTTAAATTTTTGTGTTGATGAGGGAAACAATGGGAGGTGGAAAAAAGAAAAAGGGCAATATTGTCTTTTAGAGGTCTATATATATAAACTTTTCATACAAGAAACGTGGTATTATTAAATAATTATGTAGCTGCGATCATTGTTAATCGGCAGTCGGTGTAATTTGAAGTCAATTTATAGATTATTATATAAAGCCGAACACTAATTCACGTGCTTATATACAATACTATACTTAGTAAAGTTATCTAAAAGAAAATACATCTTTATGGTAGGAGGGATAGGATGCACGGACACGAAAACGAATACGGCGAAAAATGGGAAGCGAAAATCTTCAAAACTATACGAAATGAGGATACGACGAGAAAAAACAAATATAAAATATTACTTTAAAGTTATTGAGAGTAGAATCATGTAACATAATGAAATATATGTATATGAAAAACTCAATGATATACAGATAGATAAAAAGATTAACATAAAAATAAAATAATTGAAATAAAAGCTTAAAAATAAACATTTTCATTCTTACACTTCATAGAAATAAATAATAGTATATAATATGAATATAAAACAATTTGATTTATTAGGCTTTTTCTAATTTTTTGTTTAGTAAATGTACTCATTGAGATAAGAGTGTTGTAGAGTTTGAGAATAAATACAAAAGGTTGGAGTATATTTACTTAATTGAAAAATTAAAAATCATATTTACTACTATAGTTTTTCAAAAAAAGTCTAGTTACCAAAATTGCTCAATAAATATTATCAGTCTTACAATACATAGAAATAAATATAGAGAGTGATTAATCCCAAGTGTTAACTTTTTTTAGCCATAAAAATAGCAAAAAATTTCGTTGATCGTGTCTTGACCGGACACAACCCGTGTCCGCGATTTGTCCTACACGTGTCCTAGTGTCCGACCCGATAGGATACGGAACACTTCACCTTCTAGCGGTGTTCATGCATCATAACCGGAGGGCAATGATGTAATTTAGCCGGATCCCGCATGTTGGCATGTTTGAAGGTTAGCTTGTTGGGTGAACGACGATTAATTAATATTCATAGGAAAGAAATCCGACATTGAATTGGTAAAAGAAAGAAAGCACGCAACACCTCACCGCCACCGCACCGGTGCAAAATATTAAAAAAAATGCATGTATCTTAAGCAAGTCAACTTTCCCTACTACTCTATTCTTTTTGTGAAAAATAAACGTTGGAAATGAATATTATAATAAATAAAAAGAAAAAAGAAAAGGCGGAGAGCCGCGTGAAAGGCGTGCCTATCTTGAAGACGAATGAATTTATAAATGACAAGGCTTGTTTGCCTCTCTCCTCCACCACCTAAACCTAGCTATCTCCTCTCATTCTCTCTCTTCAACTCATAACTAAAGCCATGGTTGAACTCGACTTCATGGGCGTCAACAACAGCAACCGCCCATCTCCGCCGGATCGCCGTCGCTCCTTTCGCGGTATCGTCTTCTTCATTAATTATCATTTATCAATACAGCTACCTGGCTTTCCCTCTTGTCTAAACCGATTAAATTATTTTTACAGGCATCCAAAGCGCAATCTCCAAGATGAACCCTAATCTTGTCAAGAGTCTCATCGCCAACGGATCTCCGTCTGCTCCGATGACCATATTTTACAACGGAAAGGTCACCGTCGTCGATGCTACCAACGACCAGGCCCAAAGCATTTTTAAGATGGCCATGGCCGTCGCCTCCAAAAACCTAACTTCTTCTTCCATGGCCTACCAACCAGATGTTCTGCAGCAAGGTCTACCTCACGCAAGGAGGAAGTCGCTGGAGAGGTTCTTCGAGAAGCGCAAGGAAAGGTTAATGGCAGTGTTTCCGTATGAAATCCCAAAGCCCAAACGGCACGCTGCTCATGGAGCAGGAGACAACCGGTGATAACATCTTCCGCAAACTCCGTCACCGACAGCAAAATCAATACTTTTAATGCTTAGCTTATATGCACGTATTACTTAATGCCTTATGTGTATATGATTTTCTTGGAGCCATAGCATGTGTATTAGGTAGGAACAGCTATACACTGATTTGTTGCCATTAATTATCACGTTTTCTTTCTTTGAAAGTTCGGAATTTAGAATGTATTCCAATTTCCATGAATGTTATCTAACCCACAAAAACTCATTCATATTTGACTTGTACAAGGAATTCATATTCCAATTTGTCACCCCACGTTTTAAATAAGTTGCGTCTAATACTAACTTTTTATTTTCCATAAAGTTAACCTACTAGTTAAATCATCACCAAAATTATAAAACCGTCTTGCAAGCAAGGTATGTATTTATATCCATAACATCCATAAAGGCAAACAATTGATAGTGAATAGTATCGATCTAAACATCGAATTTCATGTATACCCATATCTTCTAACAAATTGTATGTACCTTCGTGTAACCATCTTCGGTTAAACCTAGAGATCTGAGGTAAGGTAAGGGAGGCATCTTGCCCAACTTCCACGATTCCACACGGGCAAGTCGGGTTACATCAAATTCGGGTCGGGTAAACACAAAGCTTGTAAGTACTTTGTTTCGGGCGGGGTAGCAATTGTTTGTGTTGGAACGGTTTATCGAATAGCCTCGGTTCTTGAGCCATAACAGATCGTTTTAATTGGGTTCTCGAATCATTTCACGCCGATTTACTTAGGGTTTTAATAGATTCATGTAGAGGTGTCAATTTAGTCGGGTCAATTTATGTTTGAGTTGATTTCGGTTTGGGTCAAAACCGATCTGATTGCCTAACATCTTGATTCGGGTCGGTTTTGGGTTAATTCAATTTGGGTGGATGTCGGGTTGGGTCAAAATCGATCTGATTGCCTAACATCTTGATTTGGGTCAGTTTTGGGTCAGGTCAGTTTATGTTTGGGTTGATGTCGGGTTGGATCAAAACCGATCTGATTGCCTATCATCTTGATTTAGGTCCATTTTGGGTCAGACCAATTTGTGTTTGAATTGGATTGATGTTGGTTGAGTTCAAACTAGTCTAATTGCCTAACATCTTGGTTCTGCTTAGTTTTGGGTCGGGCAATATGTCGGGTTGAATCCGGGTTACATGATTCGGTCAAGTAGCTCTTAGATATACATTTATCATTAAATTAATGCAAAAATATTAATATAATCCGGATATCCGAATTGAAATTCATAGCAAACCCCGATCCAAAAACGATATGGATTTGGTCGTATATCCGACTAGTTATCCGTTTGACTTGGATTCTAAAACATGTTATCCGAAGATGATTTTATCTTGATCTAAAAATTATCCGTGAATATGATGGGTGATCTAAATGACTAGCCAAATCCGGATGATTCGTTTGATTAAAAATGACTTTAGTTGAATCAGGATATCCAACTGGTCGGTTTGTTCTAGATATCCGTTATAGTGTTATCAACAAAGTCCTATATAAGTCTATCGTAGGCTTTTTCCTGGTCGAGTTTCAATATCAACCATTTTCCCCCAAATGTTTCCGTCTTATCCCGAATAAGTCTTCCTAGAATGAAATCGTCTTGGGTGGGACCAATGAGAATTTTCATAATCCGTTGCATGTTGTTAACAAGCACCTTAGATATTATCTTGTATATGACATTACATAATGCAATGAGATGAAACTGGCTTATAAGCTTAAGATTTTTTACTTTAGCAATAAGGCATATAAGAATGTCATTGAGCCCGACGGGAAGTCATTGCTCCCGGGATTTTTTTTCTCCATAAAAGCTCTTCATTTTTTAGAATGACATCTAGTTCTTCCTTGAGAGACCTCTCACTATCAATCAGATGTTGCGAGAAAGCAAAATTTGAATCACTTGAATAGAGCTTAGTTGGTCCAAGGTATAGTTTTCAAGTGAAACAAATTACCAAAAACCAAGTGATTCTAAATAATAGTCAAATTTTAAGCCAAGCAAGGGAAATACTAACCTCTCTATCCAGACTTCAAACATTCAACACCATTAGAATAAAACCAGCTTGGTTATCCACGTGGCCTCGAACCGTAATGGGCGTCGTTTGGGGTTTTCTTGAACCGTAGAAATCATCTTAAGAAGGGGGGTGGTCCAAAGAGTATCGAGCAAGGTGGTGAACAGAGGCATCGCACCAAAGCATGTGACCTTGCTGATTTACAAAGATCCGATCCAAACGTTTACAGACCTTGTAATTGGCTTCCTTCCCATCTTCCCAAGTGAACTCAAATCCCATGAATCCAAAATTGATTAGTGAACTTAAATCCCATGAATCCCGGTTGCCTACGTATTCTCTCGGGGAGGAGGAATCAAAGCCCACGTAGTTCTCTTACCTTTGTTTATATCCCCGATTGGCCCTTACTTTAGTCTTCGGACTCGGTCGCCGCCGCTCCCTGGTCCGAGCTTCCCGCCGATACATCCGATGGCGTTTGTTGTCGTTCGTCGTCATCGTCGTCGCCTTCCTCCGCCGATAGGTTATTTTTTTGTGTTCGCATTTCCGCTCTCCTCCAATCAGCTAGTAGGACTTGGGCCTCCAACGTCTCGGGCAACATGTTTGAGCTCTCGGATCGAGCACCTTTCCACTCCGGCTAAAGGTTTGCTCAACCGCTACCGTTGAGGCGGGAACGGCGAGAATTTGTGCCGCGATCCTTGTGAGGGTAGGGAACCTCATTCTCTCTGGTCGGCTCCACCACTCTAATACGTTGAAATCCTCGAACTGCTCTTCATTGCCAAACTCAAAAGTAATGGTTAAATATTCGTCGAGTTCCGAATGGGAACTCGACGTGGTTTTTGCCCTTTTTGGCCCAAACAAATCTCTAGTAATTGATTTAAATTTAGAAGTAGTTGAAGATGAAGGACGAGGAGGGGGTTTAGATGATTGATCTTGATCGGTAATACGATAATGAACCATTAAATCATCAATTAAAGACCTAACTCTAGCAAGTATGGTAGAAACTTGGCAATCGGGATGTTGTTGTAAATCTAAAAATTCATTATAACTTTCTAAAAATTGTTTTAAACCATCCATTTTACGTTTAGGATCTAACACAAATGAAACAAGAAAAACATCGGGAATAGTTGTATAATAATCTAACCATTTACTTCGCATTCTAAAAATAGCTTGTGAAATAGAATCAATTAAAAGACCTTGTTGAAGTGCATATGCAATATTAATTGATACATAACAAAATACGTTCGAAGTTGGTGTATAAACATAACTAAAAGTATTAGTAGCATCATTAAAATATTTAAAAATCTCCATTACATCTCTTGCTAAAACCAAAGCTTCCCCGAAAATAAATTCACCATCAATATGTTATGCGGCAAAACCACTTAAAAGATCTCGATAATCATATGATTCGGAAATCATTTTGTAAGTAGAGTTCCATCTTGTACAAACATCTTTTGAAAATTTTTAAGGATAAACGCCATTTTGTTTACAATATGCATACCATTTAGTACGCATACTTTTTTTTTAGACCAAAGTTCATTAAAAAAATTTCAAATAGGTTGTACTAAATCTCCAATATATGCTAAACCGTCTTGAACACACAAGTTTAGAATATGAGAGGCACACCTAATGTAAAAAATTTGCCTCCAACTGATGACTTACAATAGTTGGTTAAATCTCTAATGGAGGTCATGTTAGCGGAGGCATTGTCAAAACCGATTGAAAAAACTCGTCAAAATAATCTATATCTTCCAAAACATTTGCAGTCAAACGGGCAATGTTTTGGGCGGTGTGTTGGTCGTTAAAAACTCGTCATGCTAAAACTCTTTTGTTTAAAATCCAAAATCTATCAATAAAATGACAAGTAATACCCATATAGTGATTTTTGTGCAAACTGTCGGTCCAAATATCACTACAAATAGAAACTTGGATATCACTATTTTCCATAAAATATTTAATCAATTCTTCTTTACGCATTTTATATTTAAGCATCATTTTTCTTTTAGCGGTTTGGCGAGAAATCGGTTTATATGCGGGTTGAGCCTGATGTGTCATCCAATCATTAAAACCAACATTTTGTGCAAAACTATATGACAAAGAATCTACGGATAACATTTCCAAAAATGCATCCATAGACGAAGCATGATCGTATGTAAATAAAGAAGGATGTTGGTTAGAGGTTGATGCGTACCCGGTTAGTTGCTTTTGCCCTCGTGCCATTCCCATTTTTTCGGGATGTTTGTTGCGAATATATCTTTTGTAGTTCCCGTAGTCTTCTCCCTTTTTGTGCTTGTATTTTGTAGAGCAAAAATTGCATTTAGCATAATAAATTCCGTTAGCATCGGGAGCACCTTTTTTGAACCAAAACTGAAAAACCGCCGGCGATAGTTGAGTGTTGTTGATAGGCTCCTCCGGGTCTTGTGTCTCGGATTCTTGGGTGTTGAGGAAAGTAGGTGAATCCATGTTGATTTCCTCCTCCTCATGGATCTCGTGATATCCTCTTAAATCCCGCCTTATATCCGAACCGGTTGGAGGACCGCTAACGGAATGACGTCCTCGACTAACACCTCCGCTGGATGAAGGACCGCTAACGGTACGTCTTCCTCGGTTTGCCATTTTTTTTTGTAGTAATAGGAAATTAGGAATTATGAAAAAAGAAAATGAAATGAGAATTAGAGAATAATGAGATTATGAGAATTGAGAGTAATTGAATATTTGAATGTAGTAAAATGTAAAATGAATAATTAAAAAGGAAATTAGAGAATGAGAATATGTGAGTAATTAAATGTGAGAGTTGGAAACTATGGAGATATTGAGAGAGTGAGTAGATGATTGTATGAGAGTTGGTGTGAGATGAAATGAATTGATTTTGAGGTATTTATAGAAATGTTTTGGGGTTAAATTTAATAGTTTTTGTTTGCTCATTAGCCGTTGTCCAACGGTAACCCCCAACGGCTAAAATAGCCGTTGGGTTTTAGTTTTTTAGTTTTTTTTCAAAATATGACCGTTGGCGTGTCTACCCGTCCGGTCTGCTGGTAAGGATCACCTTGACCCTTACCCGCACCCATAACCCGGACCCGTCGGGTCACTGACCCGCCGGACCGAAACCCGCCGGGTCACGGGTAACCCGTGACCCGTGGACATGCTGAAACAATGGTGGTCAAAACAATAGAGGGAGAGACAGAGGACGAGGAAGGAGTCCTACATCTAACCCCAAATAGACCTTCTTTGGTGCCCCCAACACCAGACCCGTATGCCAAGTTTACTCAAAACCTGGCCACATAACACTTACCTGTTGACACGAGTTTGCTCATTCTTACACTACTCCTCTGCCTCAATCATTCTAGGAAATGTCACCTCGACGTCGTGGTACCCTGACGCAACAACACACCACTACACACCCGATTGGTCCAATCTAAAGATCGACAATTACCCTCAAGGGACATATACGGTGTCCCTTGGTGACGGGCCAAGTATCCCTATCCAAAATCAGGTTTCTTCACTCATTCAATCTCCATCTTGTAGTTTTCTTCTACTACATCTCTTACATACTCCATTACTCACAAAAAGCTATCTCTTTGTCAATCACTTCTGTGTAGATAATTCTTTCTATTTTGAGTTTCACTCACAGTGTTTCCTTGTGAAGGATATCAAGATCCACAAGCTTCTTCTTCGAGGAACCGTTGAGAACAGTTTGTATGTGCTGTCCACTTCCACTAGTTCATCGCCGTCGTCTCCACATATCAATCTCACCATCACGCAACAAGTCACCCTCTGACATCATCGTTTAGGGCATATCTTTAAGCCCATTATCCGTTCCATCCTTTCTCAAGTTATAGGTTCAATACGAGGCCCGGTTTTCAATCAAGACGGTTTCACTTCTTGCTCTTGGGCCAAGGCCCACACCCTTTCACACCGCCAAGCCCATCAAGAAGTGATAGAATTTTATCCCTTTTGTTTCTAGATGTGTTGGGACCTAGTAACACATTGTCCTTCAAAGGACATAAATATTATATCTCCATTGTGGATGATTTCTCCAAATTCATATGGGTTTTTCTACCAAACAAATCTTCGGTCACACCCATTGTTACAAATTTTGTTACTCTTGTTACAAATCATGTATCCACTACAATATTTTCCGTTCAAACTGGTTGTGGTTTTGAGTTCAAGCCTTTACCCCCCCCCCCTTCAAAAATTAGAAATGACACATCAACGTGTCGATATTCTCACAAAAAAAATGGTTCCGTTGAAATCCAACATCGTCGACTTGTTGATATGGGGTTAACCCTCCTTAAACATTCTTCTCTTCCCCTTCGGTTAAGGATTTTGCTTTTGAAACCGCAACCTATATTACTAATCAACTTCCCACTACGGTTCTTCACCACAAAACACCTTTTGAACTTGTTTCTAAACTTTCGATCTCAACCAACCATTTTTCTAGGCTACTCCTCCCACCACCTTGGTTACATAAGCCTTGACTGGGTCCAAAATAAAATTTATGTATCCCGCGATGTGTTATTTCATTAACGAACCTTTCCCTTCTTGACAAAGACCACATAAGAGCCATCTACATCTGTTACCTCAATTCCTTTTATTCCACCACATATTTCGGCCCAATCAATTTATACAACATCAAAATACATCTTCCTCTTCTAGACCATCAGTTGGCCCATCAAAATATACCTTCGTGTCATCATCTTCGTTGAAACCTAGATATATGAGGTAAGGGAGGCATCTTGCCCAACTTCCACAATTCCATATGTCCGGTCGGGTCACATCATACTCGGGTTGGAATTGGGTCGGGTTCAATTCAAGTCACGTCGTACTCGGGTTGGAATCGGATCGGGTAAAAATAAGCTTGTTTTTAAGTGCTTTGTTTCGGGTTGGGTAGCAATTGTTTTTATTGGAACGGTTTATCAAATAATCTCGGTTCTAGTGCCATAATGGATTGGTTTAAATCGGTTCTCAGATCATTTTAGGCCAATTTATTTTGGTTTTTAATCGATTTGGGTAGAGGTGTCAATTCGCTCGGGTCAATTTATAATGTTTGGGTTGATTTCGGTTTGGGTGAAAACTGGTCTAATTACCTAACATCTTGATTCGACTCGGTTGTAGGTCATCTCAATTTATGTTTGGGTGGATGTCAAGTTGGGTCAAACCCGGTCTGATTGCCTAATATCTTGATTCGGATCGGTTTTGAGTAAGATCAATTTATGTTTGGGTTGATGTCGGGTTGGATTAAAACCGGTCTAATTGCGTAACATCTTGATTCAGGTCCGTTTTGGGTTGGGCCTATTTATGTTTGGATTGATGTTGGGTTGGGTCAAAACTAGTCTAATTGCCTAACATCTTGATTATGGTCAGTTTTGGGTCGGGCTGTCGGGCTGAATCCGGGTTACATGATTGGGTCAAGTAGCTCTTAGCTATACATTTTTTTATTAAAATTTATGCGAAAAGATTAATCTGATCCGGATATCCGAATTCAAACTCATAGGAAACCCCGATCCAGAAACGATATGGATTTGGTCGTATATCCAGCTAGTTATTTGTTTGGCCTGGATTCTAAAACATGTTATCCGAAGATGAATTTAGCCGGATCAAATAATTATCCGTGAATATGATGAGTGATCCAAATGACTTTACCAAAATCCGGATGATCCGTTTGATTAAAAATGACTTTAAGTGAATAAGGATATCCAATTGCTTCGTTTGATCCAGATATTCGTTATAGTGTTTTCAACAAACTCCTATATAAGTCTATCGTAGGCTTTTTCCAGGTCAAGTTTCAAAATCATCCATTTTCTCCCATTTTTTCCTCCGTATCCCGAATAAGTCTTCCTGGATGAAACTGTTTTGAGTGAGATTAATGAGTTGTTTCAGAATCCCTTGCATGCGGTTAACAAGCACCTTAGATATTATCTTGTATATGACATTACATAATGCAATCATACGAAACTGACTTACAAGCATAAAATTTCTGACTTTAGCAATAAGGCATATAAGAGTGTACGTCGACAGGGAGTCAACGAGAATCAAAAAAATTTTCTAACTTCCTTCCCACATAATCACCGACTATTTGCCAACACTTTTGGTAAAAAGGTTAGAACCCGTCAAGGCCTGGAGCTTTGTATTGTCCGATACTTTTAACAGCATTTCATATCTCTCTCGGTTCTATAAGACAATGCAGTTTACTCTAATCTTATTCACTTGCACTGGGAAACTCCCACGTATCCAAGGAGCCCCAATCTCGATTGCACATCCTCTAGACTGTAGAGATTCTTAAAATGCAACACGTACAACAACTTTTTCCATGATCATATGTCCTTCTCCCAAACATTTGGTTCTATGAACTACCCTTTAACTTTATTTCGGCATCGTTTGATGATGGTTGACGAATGCCAAAAGACATGTTGTGACCTCCAAGACAAAGTCATTACCGCTTTACAAAGATCATATCCAAATGTTTACAGACCTTGTGATTGGCTTCCTTCCCATCTTCCCAAGTGAAATCAAATCTAGTGAATCCAAAATCGATTAGTCTATGTTCTATAACAAACTCACCAAACACGTCAGATCCAGGTGAAAACCCCCCGAACCACCTTGTCACTCGTAGTTATACATGATGCATTTAAAGTATCCGCCAATGACAAGGGGTCTTTGATCAATTCGATCTCTCTTGTTGTCTTCCCAAAATTGTTTACGGTGATTGACCCTAGGCGGAGCGCACATGACTATCAAGTGATAACTTGATGTGTTGTGGACAATTCTATCACGAATAAAATCTTTGTTCATAGTGACAATTCTAAAGTTGCGCATCCACTCTAATATATCCTGAGAAATTAAGTCTATCACAAATTTTCTAAGCATGGTCACCCAAAGCGCGAGGCTAAAAAATTCTAGAATATCAGTTATAAGTTGCTTGTAGAGATATTTGATGGCATGTCAGAACCCGTTCTTCCAGGCCCCAAACATGTTCCAAAGTAGGCAAATCATAATCATATGAAGATGTAAAGTAACCAAGAACAAAAACTGAAAGTGGTTACTGGACCTCATAAAATAGGCACAACTCCGGAAAGATCCTTATCTCTCACATCAAGCACCAGTACATCACCCATCGCAATTGTTCGCTCCAAAATATTTGTGTATATGAACGAAAATAGTCTTAGATTTATACCAAGAATAAAAGCAAAAGCGAACCCACAATGTACGTATCAATCGCAATAAAAGCAAGTATTCTAGGGTCGATCACAAGGACTATGATAAAATCAAGCAGTATATCAATCTAGAATAGAAACTTGCCAATAACAAAGAACAAAGCGAAGCAATCTAGAATAGAAACTTGCCAATAACAAAGAACAAAGCGAAGCAATCAACGAAGATATATCATTCAAAAGAGAATGCAGATTATAGAGATCAGAGCGTCATGCTGTGGTTTTTGATTCAAGACTTTTAAAGATCTATGGACAAGGCTGGTGCTGCAAAGGATAGGTGTTTCTAAGGTGGGATATATCATGGGGGAGGTCTCACTATCCACTATCACTAACCAAAGGTCCTTTTAACGGGTAAGTCTCAAGGATCTAGGGAAAGGAACTATAACTTAAACCAACAACTCAACCTAAGGGAATACAACTAAGCTTTACCGGGTAAGTCTCAGGTTAACTCACAAAGGCAAGGTGAAGGCACACTCAAACCTAACAACTCAAACCTAACAAAGGATAAACCTTTGTTACCTATCACTCATCATCGTAGGCAACTAAGCAAGGGAATCACTGGGTAAGTCTCTTCCCAATCTTAGAAATAAGCTTGAAAGGCTCAACAAGGCTAGGATTTGGGCAAACTATAACCTGGGCTTAAGGATAAAACATGATCAGGTAAACAGTAACAAATCTCGGATTGTTCTTAATCAAATCTCGGTCGAGATTCATGAGATCAATCCGACATCGATAACTGCTTATGTAAAACTCAACCTTCAGGATCCAATCTAACTTAAAAGGGTCATTCTATCATCATCTAAACCACAACTATCAACAAGTCACCCTAGATTTGCAAGAGTTCTAGCCAATAACAGTCATATTTGAATCACATGGTTTATATACTCCCTTACATATACCTACTTCACCATGACTTGATATTAGTATGGACTTTGTTGTAGGATTACCAAAAACTAAGAAGGGGAGATATTCTATTTTTGTGGTTGTTGACAGTTTTTCTAAAAATGGCTCACTTCATTGCTTGCCATAAGATTGATGGTGCTTATAATGTGACTAACTTGTTCTTTAGAGAAGTTGTTAGGTTACATGGAGTACCACGGACTATTGTGAGCGATAGGGATGTTAAATTTCTTAGTTTCTTTTGGAAAACTCTTTGGGAAAAACTAGGTACAAGGTTTTTATTTTCAACCTCTAGTCATCCTCAAACGGATGGACTAACGAAAGTCACTAATAGGAATTTAACCACCATCTTGAGAGCTGTTTTGAAGGACAATTTGAATGTTTGGGAAGATGTTTTACCACATGTAGAATTTTCCTATAATCGTACCTTGCATTCATCTACTAATCTAATGCCTTTTGAATATGTCTATGGGTTGAATCCTTTGACTCCTTTTGATCTTATACGGTTGCCTATCGAGCAACGAGTAGATTTCATTGCAAGAAAACAGGTTGAGTTCATAAAGGAATTGCATGAGAAGACATGCATAAGGTTGGAAAGCAAAGGGAAACCCGTGGCATCTAAAGCAAATCGGAATCGCAAGGAAGTGTTGTTCAAACCGGGAGATCTAGTTTGGTTGCACCTAAGGAAAGAGCGAATTTCGGAGAAGAGGAAGTCTAAGTTTCTCCAAGAGAAGATAGACCATTTCATGTGAAGCATAAGGTTGGTGACAACGCTTATTTCTTGGAGCTTCCAGTTGAGTATGGAGTAAGTAAGACCTTCAATGTTGGAGACTTAAGTCCTTTTGAGTCTAAAGATGAACATGTTGGTGATTCGAGGACGTATCCTTCTCAAGTAGGGGAGTATGATGAGGGACCATCCCTAACACTACCTCAAGGACGAAATACTGGATCAAGGGCTAAAGAATTGAAGGACAAGACAACCACACCATCTTCAAGCCCCATCATGGAAGGAGTCATCACTAAAACAAGAGAAAAGACCATCAATCAGGAAGTTGCTAGCTTATTAGCAACATATACACTCAAAGAGACCCTACTCACACTTAGGTCTCCCTTAGTAACATTGTTGACTACTATGGAAAGACCAAGCAAGGGCCAAGATGATCCATCAAGCATGGAAGGTGGCTAGAACGAAGAAAGAGCTCCAAAGAAGAAATCTCTACCTTGAGGACCAAAATGTCGCCTTAGATTTTCATAAATATTTACCGAGACTTGGCTCTTGTCGAGAGTTATAAGATCCAGTCGTGATCTTATTAGTTATAGATATTCTTTTATTACTTTAATACCTTTAAGGCTCTAAAACATTCTAAAGTTATTTGTTGATTTTTGATCCTATCTTTGAGAATTATCTTTTAGTTAAATTTCTTATCTTTTGTAGGAGAATCTCCCCTATAAATAGCCTTAGAAGGTGAGACTCGTAGGTGGATTGATTTTGATTATTACTTCCACAAATTGTTTGAACTCGCGGCTTCAATTACGAAGTTTGTGTTTTATTCATTCCTATTTAATCAAAATAGAGAGAGTCTTTGAATGAATTGTTGTGAGTTATTACAAGATTGTGCTTGTGTATGTTAATCTTCTTAAAGGTTGGTGCTCCTGGTCAGTTCTAGTCCCTCATTGTGCTTGGCTTACTTAGAAGGCTTGTGTAAGGTTAAACAAGTGAGGGTTTAGGAAAGCTCTTTGTTAAGGGGTTTTGACACATAATTAGTCAAGGTTTTTTGCGGGGATATCTTGGTTCGTATCTTCCTATATTTTTCATTAAATTCATTCCATAAATCATCTTTTTATCTTTCCATTATCAATCCATCAAATTCATGTTCTTTGGTTCAAAGTTTCATAAATCTCGGTCCAGTATACGAAATCTCGCCCGAGATTCATACTCGAGATTTGTTCTCTGAGACTATTTGTGGACTTTCAATCTAGATCATACAATCACGGCTTCAATCCCACATCAGAAACAGTTGTTTCACCCCCACCGTATTTTATAGTTTTGTCGTGGGTTGAGAAAGGACAATTAGACGTTAAGTGCCCGTATCTCCGGCCCTTAAAGTAAATGGTTGTCAAATCTTCATATTCAATGGGACATCTGATACCCTCGATGATAACTGCATGTTTCAAATATTTGCTCAGTTCGACCTCTACGCATACGCGGACAAATTTACCCTTGCTGGTGTATAGGGTCTTAGGATCCATGACAATTGCTTCTACGACCCCAATATGCATGTTATATATCATTTATTGTTTGTAAAAATACATTGGAACATCTGTAAATCTAATCCAAACAGGAATAGACGTAATATCACAAGTTAGGCGGAAATCTGGTGTCCGTCTCTTCATGACGATGCAATGTCCAAAAACCATCAAAAAAATTGTTTGATTGGTCAACGATCTACATATGGTTCCTAAACTTCTAGATTACCCGAAGTTCACACTCCATAACTAGGAATATGGCAGGTAACCCACCACTTTAATCACGAGATATTTTCTCCATACTCGTGCCAATGCCAATGTTCCACATCCTTCTCAATGCTCACAACAAGATCTTTATCTTCTCTAGGTGGGAAGGACACATAAACTTTTCCATCCACAAAACTTTTGTCTAGTGATGAAGTTGAGGTGTTACACTCTAGTCTCACAAATACTTACAAAACCCATTGTAGTACAAAGGGTCAAGATCGAACACAGGGAAGACAATGTCTCGTTTTGACGAATTAATTAAGAAACCAAAACCAAGAAATAAAGTAAACATAATATGTATATATAGTAAGAATCACATAAGGAAACCATAAACTAAAAAAAAGAGAAGTTGGTCGAATGACTTGGGAATAGTCGACCAGGAGATAGCGCAGTTCCAAACCATAAAATAATGCACAAGGAACCAAAGATGAAACCAAAGAAAAATCTTGTAACTTGGAAAAGCTTGGTCGTTCGAATTCCCTTAGGGACTTTGCTCGGCTGTTTGGTAAAACAATTTAGAAAAAAAAGAAGAAATAGAAGGGAAAGTTTAGATCTTTAAATAGTTCAAAAATCATATTATAAAAAGCATGAGAACAAGCAATAAGTATCAATCACATAAAACATCTTAGAATTCAGATCACCACAACATGTATATAATAGATCTCAATTGGAAATTCCATGATATTGAATGTAAGCTAGAATTATGTAAATATAGCTTCGTTGATTGTCACATGTAGTTAGGATCTACTGCTTGCGGTACCTCGATGAGGATTATACTTTCACCTAAAGTCTTGTCACCCTTTGAGGAACATATAGTATATCTAATACCACCATATCTCACAGACATACAATCAATACATATAATCAATCCAATATCATAGATTAATGCAAGTCGGACTCACCGGATCCTGGAATAGATAGTGATTACTCTCACATACCTCATAATAGGAAAACAAACTTTATTAACGATCAAAAGGAAGCTTGTCGTTCAACAAGGTAGGGGGTCATACGAACTATGGAGAGGATATTGGCCTAAGGCTTCCTAAATGTGTGGAGAAGGAGATACCTAAACTAACGGCTAAATAGCCTTAATTATAGGGTCCGGAAGGAGTCAAAAAACCCTAAATCTCTCTTGATCTTATCTTCTATTAAATTAAGATCGAATCTACTTAATCTTATCTTATTAAGTAGATAATGAGTGATGATTTTGGATTCCGAAGCAAAAGTGTGAGGGGGGTTGTTGTCGGACCTAAGGTCCTAGTCGAGGACTCCAACACTTTTCCCGATGTTCTTCCCTTCACTCTCGGACTTCATTCATTATTTCTTGACCTCGACTTCTTTGACCGCAATGAAGCCCTCAGTGTGTATCGGGTCATTCAAATATATGTGTGTCATTTGTTCTCCGCAAATACCTAGAATGCATGCAATAACATAAATCAACTGGTAGATCTTCAATAGGAAATAAACCAATAGGATATGTTATTTAGCTCAAAGAGGTAGATAATGGAATAGGTTGATGATGGAAAAAGACGCTAATTTGAGTGCTATCAAATGCCCCATACTTGAACCTTACTTGTCCTCAAGTAAGATCCATTGACATTTCTCAATCGGATTAAAACACAAGTGTCTCAGATGTTCCAAGATCAAGCATACAAACCCTACATCATAACACATATCACAATAAAGAAGAAAATTCAAAGATCATAAGTTTCATGATCACTCGGGGGATGTGTATAACTCTCTCACTTGTGTTTAGGGGATATGAAAGAAAACTCTCAACCTCAACTAATATGCAAAGACCAGCAGTAATCATATGATTATCAAGGCGTTCTCAATCTTCACCGCGTTATTGTCCCTATAAATACATTTATGAATTGTAACTTGGCCAAGTTATAAACAAGGACGGGGAATTTTATTTTGTCTATGTGGTGTAAAAAGATCCGGTAACCAAGACATCTTGAGTTTCTCGGTTGATTATCTTCATGCAAGTCATATTTCTTCACTATTGCTCAAAACACGTTACGTTTCTTCATATAAGCACTTTGCACTTTGTAAGACTTCTTTCCTTCGTTTTTTATCTTGTACAGCTAGATCCAAGTGGTGCACAATTGTATTTCTTAATTTTGACTTTTTTTTATTCTTCACTTTATGCACTTACACCACAAGGATCTTTATACGTTGATGTTCTTCACTACACATGACCCCTTACTTGAGTTTTGCTTTCTTTTCCGATTCATGATGTGACCTCCTAATTCCCGAATGGGTCAAATGAGCTTAAACAAGGCTATGGATGATTAAATGGAGTAACAAAGAGAGGTCAATATAGGCCAGAAGGGGCTAATAAGATGGAAAGTTATGAACAAGGTAGTTAAAAGGAATAAAAGGCTTAACAAAGACATGCCTCAATCATTGTCAAAAGATGTAAGTACAAAAACAAGCATGCAATTTCAAAAGAGATGCAATCGTAAGTTCTAGATAGTCAAATCATATAGGAGAACACTCATACAAAAATACGCAAAGTATGCATAAGGCTAAAATAAACCTCACAAAGGCAATGCCATGAAAAAAATTCACTTATCATTATATTCAAAACTCAACGGCATAAACAAGATCAAAGAGTGAGATCTCGAGCATCCTCAACCGGTATTAAAATCATAAATAGAGAAATCAAATATGTGGAAAATAAGATAGCACAAAAACTGAATATGCATGCTGATAGAATAAGATCCTACCAAGAGAAATTATTGATGAAATCCACTCGTGCGCATTGCCAAAAAACAGCATCCGAGATAGATTATATTGGGCATCATGTGAGAAATGATGGTTCTCAACTAAATCATTAATGCAACTATTGCACCCAAAGAAAAAAGGCTATTGTATGCATAACAATCCACGGATATGTAAGCTAAATGTCAAGCCAAAAAGAACTTTATGTGGAAACTATCTATTGATTGACTAGCGACAAAAGAAAACTTTGAAAAGCAAAAGTACCAATACATGAGTTACCAACAAGACAATTGAAAATTTTGCAGTCACATGAACATATGGTACATGAAGAACCAATGCATCTTTAAAAAAATCAGAAACCAAAGAATATTAAAGACCTGGTTAAAACGCAATTTAGTGATGGGCAGTCAACTACATCCAAAAACAATGTTAAATCGAGCACTACCCAGCAAAGAAAAACAAAAATCATTCACAAGGAAAAGCTAATGATTGGAAATCATTGGGTTTATTTACTCTAGCATAATTAGTAATCCTCGAAAATTATTGGGTTTATTCTCTAATATCAAGGCTCAAATGAACTCTTAAACGTCTTTGTCCTTTTTTGCTGACTAAACAAAAAAAATTTAAAATGAAAAGAAACATAAATCTACTAGTAGAATGCAAAACAGGTACACACAAATAGGAGAAATATAATCAAGGAATAAATCAGTAAATATTACGAAAGCTAAACATGAATTGTAAGAATCACAAAGAAATCCAATAAATTCTAGGTATTAGAAGGAATGCACAGTACATGATGTCAAAATTTGTAATCCATTTTAAAATTTCTAAGATGGAAAGTTATATAACCTTCAATAGAACCGTTTTAAATTCTAAGACTAATTATATGTATGTTTCAGCTTTTCAATGTAATAGTTCATTTCAATCGGCTCATGTTCATACTTAACCAACAAACTATCTATAAATTATGAGAAACGTGATAGTGGATAAAAAAATCTTTCAAGTAAAAAAAACAAGCACTTGCACTTTCTGGTATGCTTGGTCATCTTTTTCATTCTTCTAACTGGAAATATAAATTTGGTATTACAAACTAACTAAATTTTAGGGGTTTTGTAAAATTAGGGTTTGGAATTGAAAGGGAAAGCATTCAACATCAAAACACAGAAAAATTCATAGTTCACATTATCCAAGCAAAGAGAAGAAGAAAGTTAAACCTGTCGAATGCAAACTCTAGTAGGGTAGAGGAAAACGGAATTTGGCGGCATAGTAGAAGGTAGAATCCGGTAGAAAAGGAGATTCAGTTGTATTCAATAGGACGAAAGGGAAGATTTGGGAGATTTGAATGGAGAACAGTGAAATTGAGGCAACATGTGAAAAAGGAAGAGATTGTAGAAAGCCAGAGGATTTATCGTCAAGGAGAGGCGGCAAGCGAGAGCAAATGTGTCAAATGGGGCCAACGGGTCCGTGTCGGATCACAACAAGATCGGGTTGAAACGGGCCGGGTTAAAAAAAAGGCTTTGTTATTAATTGGTTTGTTTTGTGTAGGATATCGTTTGTTCGGTTTGAAACGGGTTATCGGGTAGCCTCGGTTCTTGGGTCATAATGGGTCGGTTTATTTCAATTCTCAATAGCGGTGTCAAACGGCGCCAACGGGTCGGATTCGGATCGGTCATAACAAGCTCAGGTTGAAATTGGTCGGGTCAAAACAATCTCTCTTTTTATCGGTTTATTTCGAGTCAAATATCAATTGATCGGGTTAATACGGGTTATCGGATAGCCTTAGTTCTTGAATCATAAGTTCATAACGGGTTGGTTTATTTCGATTCTTGGGCCATTCGGGTTGGGTTACTTCGTGCTTTAATGGCTTCGGTAGATGTGCCAATCGGGGTGGGTCAATCGGGTAGGAGTTGGGTCAATTTATATTCGGGTTAGGTCGAAAACGGGTTTGATTGCCTAACATCTTAATTCAGGTCAATTTATGCTCGGTTTTGTATAATTTACTCTAAAATTTATAAGAATATATTAACTCGATAAAAGAGAAAATAAAAGTGTTATTCAAGTGGTTTGCACTTTATTTAAAAAAATGTAATAATAGATCAATGACATGCGAAATAAATAGTAATAACAATTTAATGAATCGTTTAAGGAGTTTAATAATATATTTGTTGAACACCAACAAAATTTTACATGGAAATCTCATAATGCTGAGTTTTGCTTACTTCTGCGTTACTCAAAAATTGAAGTTGTTGGTCATTGTCTCTTTCAAGTTGTGGAAAGAGGGAACCAAGCCCTTAACTAATATTTAGGGGTGTAATACGAGCCGAATGAGCCGAGCATCGGCATGTTCAAGCTCGGCTCGTTTATAAACGAGCCGAGTCCGAGTCGAGTCTAAAATTTATACGAGTTTTAAAATGTGCTCAAACTTGGCTTGTTTAGAAAGTGAACGAGCTCGAGTCGAGCTTTTGACGAGCCGAGCCTGAGCCAAGTCCGACTAGCTCGGCTAAAATAATGCTCCTATAGTGTTATTTTAGCCGAACGAGCCGAGCATTGACATGCTCAAGCTCGGCTTCTTTATAAACGAGCCGAGCCTAAAATTTATACGAACTTCAAAATGTGCTCAAGCTTGGCTCGTTTAGAAAGTGAACGAGCTCGAGCTTTTGGCAAGCCGAGCCCGAATAGCTTGTCTCATATTACACCCCTACTAATATTTCGTTATCAAATTTTAGTGGAGGTCATTCTAATCCTAAGGACACCAATCTTGTAGCCCAAATGCTCCGATATGGGTCTACCAGCTCTAATATTGATAAAAATTTTTAAATTCATGATCGAGTGAGTTATGACTCAAAATCACAAAAATCAAAGATACGGTGTTATTAATCAACTCTTTTCGAACAATGTTCCCTTTGTAAATCATTGCTCTTTTAACCATCAAAGTTGCACTCATTATCAAATAAAAATGACAATACATTATTTTTAAAATTGATCTATTTTAGATAAATTTTACCTATTTGTTCTCTTAATAAACCACGTAAATAATTGTCAATAGTAACCCAGTCTCATTTATTACTTCGGGTCAGTTTGAAGCAATTTGGTTCTGAATTTTCTTTTTTTTCAAAATTTAGGTGGCATGGTCGGGTTTAGGCTCGTTTTCCGCGTTCAAAGATCAGGTCAAAAGTTTCGGGGTCAAGATAGGTTTAAGTTCATGTTCTGTGGGTTGGTTTCACAGACCAGGCCAACTTCTGACAGCTCAAAGGATGAAAGTTATAGGATTCATCATTCAAGCGATTAAGGCACAATGTGAAAGGGAAAAGAGATTGAAAGGGAGGCAAAGGAATCAACGGTGCGGCACATTGTTGTTACTGAGAAGTTCATCGGTCATGCACAGTGCGTATATCATAAGTCCGCTACATTTAGGTGACATATTCCCTATTTTGTAGGGTGAAACAACACATTCATATGTATCACAAATTTGACACAAAATATTTCTAACATTTCACCAAACTGTCTAAAATCACATAATTGGAACGTCAAGCAGATTAGACTACTACAATCATCGTCTACTTGATCTAAATTCTACACAGCAGTATTATAATCTCAAATGTCATACTTCAAGAGAAATACTGTTAATTCGATAGGATTCAGATTCACAACAACAAATAGTAACTATTTCAAATCATTTTCCGATTTAATCCAACTATGTGCCCAGTAATGACCATTATGGCAAAGAAAGATCATTTAGACGAATAAGATGGATAGAAATTTCATTTCGCAAACGAAGAAATTGCCTCAAAACATGTCCAACGGAGTTTAGGGACAGAGTGCGTTTGCTTTTCTTAAGCAAATCTGCAAACATAACAAAAGTTGGATTAAATAAACCAATTGTGCCAGATTTTAAAGGGCCTAAAGCGTCAAGGGCAGAACCTCAGATTCAGGCGAGTGAAACTGGCAAATTTATATTGCAAGTTTTCCAATGGAAAAAATTGGTTGGATTCTCATAAAGGCAATCCAATCAAGAAGCTAACTTGCAAAAGGAATCCAAAT